>CM065645.1:757500-2235000 GCA_033220585.1 Dipteronia sinensis
CCATTTCTTCCCCCGGATTTCGGAAACTTTCAAGATGTTACCCCTATTATCCCTGCCCTCATTTTCATTGAGGCTCATCTCTTCAATATGGACTACTCTGTCCCAAATACTGCCCATGTTTTCAAAGACATTCATATGATGTTCCCTAATATTCCTTTGATGCTCGATCAGTTCGTGAACCTAGTGCAATACCTTCTCTCTAGAACCGCAGAGGCTCCTAGAAAGTACTCTTCTGATGAACAACTCAGAAAAATTTTCAACTTAGTCCACTCCTGCTACTGGCTCACCTCTTACCCCATACTTCAAATAGACTTAAACAGTCTATTGGATTCTGGCATCGCCCCACTGCTTCCAACGGATTAATGCTTCACTTCGCCAACTATATGTGCAATTCTTCTACTGCTTTTCCCCACCCCTGGGCTTTTGATCCAGATCATGATGCAATCGCCGCCAAATCCACCTCTGTCGCTTCTCTCTTTGAGAGCATGTTTATAGGTTGAAAGTTCCCAGTGGTTTAGTGTCCTCCTAAGAGGGATGCACACATTCAACTGCTACTGGAAAGGAAACAGACCAATGCTAGAGATCGATCCAAAGAGTTCTACTGCTGGACTAATCCTGTTCAAACAGGTAGTCTGCTCCTCCCTCGGCCAGAACAGTTTTTGGACAGTACTCACTCAACAAGACCACTCATCAACTCATCAACAACACAGACGAGTCTACATCCTGTCCCTATATCATTTTAGAGGACTTTCAAGATGCTCAGATCGCTCAGGTCAATGCTACCTGCCTCCATATCTTCAACAATGCTTTTACTATCGGAGGAATTGGAGTCACTGGATTCAGACCATTCTGGAATGTCTCTGTAAAAGTAGAGAGAAATAGTGAAGTGACTAAGATTACTGATAAAAGGCATAAAGAAACAGAGTATTAAAGATCTGCCATTGAAGATTTCAAGAAAGCTTGAAGGTTTTCATTGAAGAGATATTTTGTATTACACACATTGATGATGAATCCTAGATGCAAGTCACGCTTTATATTACTTATCTGAGACTGAAAGAATTGTCTATCAAACTTCTCACACACTTTTCTAACTGATTCCTTGAAATCAGGATTGTTAATAAATTACTAGTTGACATGTCAGTAATTTTCATAACAGAATTCCACTTCAACTTAGCCTCCAGAGTCAACCAACTCTCTGCTGAGTTGGTATTTTGCTTTCTTTCGACTGAGGTCAGAGTCACTCTTCTGATAAGAAACAAGACCAGTGTAGAACAGAGAATTGCAATTATGATGTTGTCTGGAAGCTTCTTTTGAGCTCACATTACTAGTCACTCTAACATCCCCCCTCAAGCTGAATTGAGGAGAGTTAATGAGATTAAGCTTGGAACACAGAAACTGAAACTTCCCAGTTGGTAAGGCTTTAGTTATCACATCAGCAACTTGAAACTCTGTAGGCACGTAACGAGGCTCAACAATACCAGTACTGACTTTCTCTCGGATGAAGTGATATGTCTATGTGTTTGGTCTTGGCGTGAAAGACAAGATTTTTGGCAAGAGAGTTAGCACCTATGTTGTCACTGTTGGTTCCAGGTTTTGGATTGTGCAGCGGAATGGTGTTTTAAAATTTTTTATGCAATCATCAAGTAAACCTATTTATACAGTAATAATCGAAAACAATAATAAGGAGAAGAAACTATCTCATACCAGCGTTTAAAGGCTCCTTCTTTCTTTTCCGATCTGCTTCCTGATTTGAACCACAAGATCTTCCCGGCTATGTCCCGTGATTGGCAACAGCGTGTGGGCGCGTCACGGGTTTCAGGAACTTAAGTGGAGGTAGAAGAAACTAACGAAAACAACTCTTGTTTTCTAGGTATGTAATTCGGCCACCATGAATCAAAGAAAAAATTATTATTATTTTTTCTTTCTCTAGCAGCACACCTCTCTGATTTCTTCTTTTTGTTTCACGCAACCAATTGTATTCAATACAATTGAGAGAACTCAAATATTCTCTTCTCTTAATTACGTGTATCAGTTTTCAAAAGCAAATATATATCTCATATACATTTATTATTTTAACTAATAACCTTTATTAATTAATCGTTTAATAAAAGATAATTAATGGTTTGAATTTAAACCTTTTAAATTCAACTTTTATAACACCCTCCAACTAATGATGAATTGTATAATTAAATAATCTAATTATTTAATTACATAATCATTAATATTCATTAATTAAATAATCTCATTATTCAATTAATTCCTGAATAAACACGTGTCACTTTCGTAACCCAATTAATTGGATGATCCAATTAATAAACCGTGACCCTTGTTACCTTAATCATTCGGGCTAGCAAGAGGACCTAATGGACCCACAGTATTTCGAGCTCCAATAATCCTTAGAAATAATTAATTAAACTCTTTAATTAATATTTCATGATTATTAACTTCGGTGTTATTCCACTAAAAACCCGAAGCTGCATTCTCTTAACTGTATATGGTTTTTACACAAACCAATAACTTTCGGTGTCCATCGATATAGCTATTACATATGGTATAATCCTCCACAAGTAGTTCATAATTAGAGCTGGGTTATAATGTCCGTTATACCCCTCTAATTATATCTTTTCCATTAAGTACCATTGATTCTCTAATGAACAATAAATCCTACATTCCTTACGGAATTAGGAGAGCGCTCATATTGTTCAAGCCCCGAATCAACCCTTAAGGGAACTACTATCTACTTCTCGCAAGAAGGAGTGGATTCCACTATTGTGTACAAACCTTCCCAGCCACAAGCCAAACCGTGATTCCAACATACGAAGCATATTGACCGGGAATGTAACTCCGATCTCACCCACGGTATATCAAAAACCACGATCTAACCTGAAGGAGTCGATAAGACACTCAGGATTAAGATCACCCATATATAGCCATCATTTGTCGATATATATGAATCTCATCATGTAACGGATTTTATTGAGAGATTCATATAGATCATGGCCCAGTCCTACATGATCACATCACACAAGGTGCCTCCATTCTCATATCACCATATGAATGATCCAGGATAAGATCACAGTACATTACGGAATGGACCGCAGCTGTAGATTAACCACAAATAAAGTACCTAGCTTTATTTGCTATCTACTGACTCTTTAGATTGCTCGTTTTAAAATGAATCCCATCTGTATATGACAATCATATACTCAGTTTGAAATTACATCTGGCAATCTTGGATGTTAAGTACACATGTTATATATAAATGTATGAGACAATTTGAATGAATAAACTACTTCTTTTATTTATGTTCAATTCACATTTACAAATTACAAGCTTTAGGGCAAAAACCCCAACAATCTCCCACTTGCACTAAAGCATGTGAGACATGTCTTGTAAACCTAGACCCTCTAGGTGACCCGTAAACACTTTATCCGGTAAGGTCTTCGTAAATGGATCAGCATGATTGTCCTGTGACGCTATCTTGGTCACGATCACATCTCCTCTCTGCACTATCTCTCTGATGAGATGATGTTTCCTCTTTATATGCTTCCCTCTCTTGTGGCTTCTTAGTACTTTGGAGTTAGCCACAGCACCACTGTTATCACAATAAAGTGTGATAGGCTTATCCAGATCTGGAACAACTTCCAGATCACTCAAGAATTTTTGGAGCCAAACAGCCTCTTTAGCAGCTTCACAAACGGCTACATATTCGGCTTCCATGGTGGAGTCAGTAATATAAGATTGCTTAACACTCCTTCAGACAATGGCTCCACCACCAAGGGTGAATACCGATCCAGACGTGGATTTCCTAGAATCCCTGTCTGACTGAAAATCAGAATCCGTGTATCCTAACGGGACCAAATCCTGTCCAGAATACACTAGCATATAGTTTCTCGTTCTCCGAAGATACTTGAGAATAGTCTTGACAGCAACCCAATGATCCAATCCTGGGTTGGACTGGTATCTGCTGGCTACTCCCACTACGAAGCAGATATCAGGTCTCGTGCATAACATAGCATACATGAGACTGCCTACCGCAGACGCATAGGGAACACGTCTCATATTCTCAACTTCTTGAGGTGTCTTAGGACACTGTTCCTTAGACAAGTGAACTCCATGCCTAGAAGGTAAATTACCTTTCTTGGAGTTCAGCATCGAAAATCGCACAAGAATCTTGTCGATATACGATGCCTGAGACAATGCTATGAGTTTGTTCTTACGATCCCTTAAGAGTTGGATCCCTAGAACATAACTCGCCTCTCCCAAATCTTTCATTTGGAATTGGCTAGCCAGCCAGCCCTTTACTTATGATAATACCCCTACATCATTCCCAATGAGTAGGATATCATCTACATATAGGACTAAGAAAACTACTTTCTTGTCAATGATGCGCTTGTAGACACAAGGCTCATCAACATTTTGCTCGAAGCCATAGGTTTTGATCACATCATCAAACCTTATGTTCCAAGATCTAGATGCTTGCTTTAGTCCATAAATGGACCTTTGCAACTTGCAAACCTTTTGCTCTTGATCTGGAGACACGAATCCCTCTGGTTGCATCATGTAGATGCTTTCATCAAGATTGCCATTCAAGAATGCAGTCTTGACGTCCATTTGCCAAATTTCATAATCAAAATAAGCAGCAATGGATAAGAGAATCCTAATAGACTTAAACATGGCTACTGGCGAGAAGGTCTCTTCATAATCGACCCTCTCTTTCTGAGTATAACCCTTGGCCACCAGCCTTGCCTTGAAGGTCTCTACCTTCCCGTCTACTACTCTCTTTCTCTTGTAGATCCACCTACACCCTATGGGTTTTACCCCATCCGGTAAGTCTATAAGTTCCCAGACTGAGTTAGAGTACATGGACTCCATCTCGAGATTCACAGCTTTAAGCCATTCCTCTTTGTCAGGATCTTCCATTGCATTCTTAAATGTCAATGGATCATCCACACTACCTATAGAAACGACATCTCGTCCCTCACTTATACCCAAATAGCGTTCAGGTTGTCTCATAACCCTCCCACTGCGTCTAGGTGGTAGTATATTCTGATTAGGAATCATCCGACTATCAGATGTCAATGGATCAACAACTCTTGTTGACTGAGCACTGGTCGTACCAGGCTCCATTTCATTCAATACAATCTTGCTACGAGGTTTATGATCACTAATATAGTTATCCTCAAGAAATGTTGCATTTGTCGATACAAATACTTTGTTCTCTTCAGGATTATAGAAGTATCCACCTCTAGTCTCCTTGAAATATCCCACAAACAAGCAGACCACAGACTTGGGGTCTAGCTTTCCACTTATGTTCTTCAGCACGTGTGCTGGACACCCCCATATACGGAAATGTCGTAAACTAGCTTTACGACCATTCCACAACTCTAAGGGAGTCTTAGGAACAGATTTGGATGGGACTACATTCAAAATGTAAGCCGCAGTTTGTAACGCATATCCCCAAAAAGAATTTGGTAATGATGAGAAACTAATCATAGATCTCACCATTTCCATAAGGGTTCTATTTCTCCTCTCCGCGACACCATTCTGTTGTGGTGTTCCAGGAGCTAGTGAGTTGGGACACTATCCCATGCTCGACCATAAAGTCTTCAAACTCTTGGTCAAGGTACTCACCTCCACGATCCGATCGTAGAGACTTGATAGTCTTTCCTAACTGATTCTCAACTTTAGCTCGGAACTCTTTGAACTTTTCAAAAGTTTCCGACTTCCGTTGCATTAGGTAGACATATCCGTATCTAGAGTAGTCATCTATAAAAGTGACATAATACTCATAGCCACCCTCTTGCTTTAACATTCATCGGTCCACAGACGTCTGAATGTATAAGCTCTAGTGGTTCTTTAGCTCTAAGCCCTTTTCCAGTAAAAGGTCTCTTGGTCATTTTACCTTCTAGACAGGATTCACAGATAGGTAAGGTGCCAACCTTTAACTCACTTAAAGGTCCGCTTTTAACTAGTTTATCTATCCTGTCAAGGTTAATGTGGCCAAGTCTTAGATGCCACAGATACATTTCGTTTTCAGGAGAAATCTTTTGTCGTTTCATTTTTGGTTTTTCAACTTTAAACATTTCAGCATTGAGCAGTGTTGTATGTATTAACGGCCTTAAAACATACAGATTGTTTTCGTTTAATCCTGAACATATATTCAAACCATTCTTTGTAATAATAACAGACTTATTATTAAAAGAAACAGAATATAATTGTTCCAACAACTTTGAAACAGAAATCAAATTTCTTGTGAATCCAGGAATAAAAAACACATTGTTCAAAACGATAAAACAATTTCCAAAATGTAGTCTAACTACACCCACTGCTCTTGCTGACACGACATCCCCTGACCCAACACGCATAGAGAAGGCTCCCTCCTCAAGCTGTGTCCAAGAATCAATCCACTACATATAAGAACATACATGGTTAGTGGCCCCCGAATCAACTATCCAGGGTGAAGAATCATCTTCCACTAAACATGACTCAAGAACAAGTAAATCATATTTACCTTTTATTTTCTTCTTCTTTGCAACCTCCTCTAGATACTGAGGACAGTTCCTCTTCCAGTGTCCAACCTTGTCGCAATGGAAACATTTTCCTTTGCCTTGGTTGGCGGAGGCGCCCTTTATCTTGCCTTGGGCTTTCTTGGGCTTAGGGCTTACCCTTTGCCTTCCCAGCAGACCTTATCCTCTTTTTATTTTCAGAGAAAGATGGTTCGGCAACATTTGCCTCACTGGTCTTACTTTTGTTGTCCTTAATCAATGACTCAAAAGTAGTGAGCTCATTGAGCAACTGAGTGAGACTGAACTTTAGCTTGTTCATCTTATAGTTACTCTTGAACTGATCGAAACTCTTCGGAAGAGTCGTCAGTATGATGCTCACCTGACTGGGTTCATCAATGGCCCCGCCATTGATCTCTGCTGTGTTGAAATAGGACATCATGTTCAAGACATGTTCCCGAACAGATACGCCCTTCTTCATTCGAGCAAGCATTGCGGAACGAACAGCTTCGTGCCGCTTTTGCTCAGAGGGTTGCCCGAACATATCCTGCAATGACTCCATTATTTCAAATGCAGTACCCATTGCTTCGTGCTTAGTGACAAACACGTCTGTCATACTGGCTAACAGATATGTTTGGGCTTTCTCATCTGATGAGACCCATTTTTGATATGCCTCACGAACAGTTCGTGCGGCATCGGCAGTAGGCTCTGGAGGACATTCCTCCGTAAGCACAAACTTTAGGTCCTTAGTGACCAAGATTGCATTTATGTTATGTTTCCATTTAGTGTAGTTATCACCAGTTAATTTGTCATTAGCAAGGATTTGTAATAGTGCAGATGACATGGCTGAAAAAACATAAATTAAGAATTCATTCAATCATACATTCAAAACATCTGCGAATGTTCAACATAAAATTAAACATGATGTATGAAAATGTTTAATGAACAAGAACAACCCTAAGAAAACAATGTTTCTATGCCACGACAATCTAACATACCACAAGCAAGTGCCGCCTTAGGGTCGGTCAAATTCTTGCATATTGGATTGAGACCTTCTCAATCAAATGATATACCAGAATAACTCTTATTCCAATATCATTCAACCATCGTTTATTTAGTCAGGTTTTTAATTAACCAGTTTAATTAAAACCTTGTGAGCATAACCCATCATTTTAGATCTCATGAGCTTAACTCGAGAATTGTCGCCTTAGGGTCGGTCAATCCCGAAATCCCATCAGAAATCCTATCTGTTAGGAAGTCAACCTTGGTATTGATTCTTTTGGAAACCCTCCTTAGGGAGGACGAAAGCAAAGCCGTCACGAGGCCCCACTCGAATCTCACTGTGTTGAACTAATGATGGAGACCGCTGGATATAATGTCATATATCCCTCTCCCACTCACTATTTTATGATTAGGGTTTTCTATATTAATGCATCTAGATTAAACAAGATTAAACTGCTAATTTCAATCTAAAAGTCTAGTGCATTAATCACAAATTATTAGAATCCTATTCCAATAACTAATAAACTAATATGATTTTTAACTCTTAAAAATCTAGTTCATTAGTGATAATTCTAATCTATGTAAACTATTTACTAAGACCAGATTTATTAAATGTGTATTTACCAAGTTTTAACAATTAAAACTAAACACATTATCAGGTCTAATTATAATTAGAGGCTTAATCGAATTAAACTTATAATGGACCCTACTAATCTAAGTAATTAAACACTTTAATAAATAGATTAGTAATTAATGAGAATTACCAAGTTTTTACTCCTAAAAACAAATCCCATTAACTTATAGCCAATTATGTGAATTACCCATTTTAATCAAATTAAAATTAAACACAAAATATAGAAGGCTATAACGCATGTATGACATATCAACATATATATGTGTTGGCACATCTAATCTAAATGATATGTATATGCATGGAAATGCTTTAATTATAACATAATAAAAGCATACATGAATTGACCGAGTACGATGAGTTTATCTAACTTAAAAATTTTCTAATTACAATAATATCCAAGGCATTCATTGGTCTTCTTGTAATTCCAAAAATCTACAAGTCTATTTGTAATATCTTTTGTGTCTTCCAGGCCCAAAATCAAGTCAAACTTGATTTATTTCATTGGATCCATCACATGGATTAAATCCCTAAAGCCCAAGTGTTACTCTAACACTTTTCGGAGGCCCGAGATTTTCCAAAAAAAATTGGCCCAAACTTGATTGACTGCTGCACTCCGCGCGCTCTTGCTACACACA
The DNA here is from genome assembly GCA_033220585.1 of Dipteronia sinensis. NCBI lineage: Eukaryota > Viridiplantae > Streptophyta > Magnoliopsida > Sapindales > Sapindaceae > Dipteronia > Dipteronia sinensis. Next base: position 766,278 of record CM065645.1, read on the forward strand.
TACACAACAATTGTGCATAGCCGCAACATGTTGCACATACACACAACAATTGTGCGCATCACACACATGCACAACAATTGTGCACAGCTGCAACATGACATGTGTAAATTGTTATGCGCACCATTTATTGTGCAACATATCTATTACAATTGTGTTGTCGTGGTATGTCTACCGGATAATCATCTTCATCGATTTACATCAATAAAAATAAAATAATAGCATAAAAAAAAAAACAACCCGGAATTAATATTACATTTAAAATCCAAAAATCCTAAAACCCATGTACCATAAAAATTTACGATCAACCATGTTTAAATTAAACAATTTAATTACAAACATTCATACAGTCATAAAGATAGTGCCAACACATTCATACATGCAAAGAGGAGCGATCGAATTCGATTATACTGTACAAAAATGGCTTTGATACCATTTGTTGGTTCCAGGTTTTGGATTGCGCAGCAGAATGGTGTTTTAAAATTTTTTATGCAATCATCAAGTAAACCTATTTGTACAGTAATAATCGAAAAAAATAAGAAGGAGAAGAAACTATTTCATACCAGCGTTTAAAGGCTCCTTCTTTCTTTTCCGATCTGCTTCCTGATTTGAACCACAAGATCTTCCCGGCTATGTCCCGCGATTGGCAACAGCGTGTGGGCGCGTCACGGGTTTCAGGAACTTAAGTGGAGGTAGAAGAAACTAACGAAAACAACTCTTGTTTTCTAGGTGTGTAATTCGGCCACCATGAATCAAAGAAAAAATTATTATTATTTTTTCTTTCTCTAGCAGCACACCTCTCTGATTTCTTCTTTTTGTTTCACGCAACCAATTGTATTCAATACAATTGAGAGAACTCAAATATTCTCTTCTCTTAATTACGTGTATCAGTTTTCAAAAGCAAATATATATCTCATATACATTTATTCTTTTAACTGATAACCTTTATTAATTAATCGTTTAATAAAAGATAATTAATGGTTTGAATTTAAACCTTTTAAATTCAACTTTTATAACACCCTCCAACTAATGATGAATTGTATAATTAAATAATCTAATTATTTAATTACATAATCATTAATATTCATTAATTAAATAATCTCATTATTCAATTAATTCCTGAATAAACACGTGTCACTTTCGTAACCCAATTAATTGGATGATCCAATTAATAAACCGTGACCCTTGTTACCTTAATCATTCGGGCTAGCAAGAGGACCTAATGGACCCACAGTATTTCGAGCTCCAATAATCCTTAGAAATAATTAATTAAACTCTTTAATTAATATTTCATGATTATTAACTTCGGTGTTATTCCACTAAAAACCCGAAGCTGCATTCTCTTAACTGTAGATGTTTTTACACAAACCAATAACTTTCGGTGTCCATCGATATAGCTATTACATATGGTATAATCCTCCACAAGTAGTTCATAATTAGAGCTGGGTTATAATGTCCGTTATACCCCTCTAATTATATCTTTTCCATTAAGTACCATTGATTCTCTAATGAACAATAAATCCTACATTCCTTACGGAATTAGAAGAGCGCTCATATTGTTCAAGCCCCGAATCAACCCTTAAGGGAACTACTATCTACTTCTCGCAAGAAGGAGTGGATTCCACTATTGTGTACAAACCTTCCCAGCCACAAGCCAAACCGTGATTCCAACATACGAAGCATATTGACCGGGAATGTAACTCCGATCTCACCCACGGTATATCAAAAACCACGATCTAACCTGAAGGAGTCGATAAGACACTCAGGATTAAGATCACCCGTATATAGCCATCATTTGTCGATATATATGAATCTCATCATGTAACGGATTTTATTGAGAGATTCATATAGATCGTGGCCCAGTCCTATATGATCACATCATACAAGGTGCCTCCATTCTCATATCACCATATGAATGATCCAGGATAAGATCACCGTACATTACAGAATGGACCGCAGCTGTAGATTAACCACAAATAAAGTACCCAGCTTTATTTGCTATCTACTGACTCTTTAGATTGCTCGTTTCAAAATGAATCCATCTATGTATGACAATCATATACTCAGTTTGAAATTACATCTGGCAATCTTGGATGTTAAGTACACATGTTATATATAAATGTATGAGACAATTTGAATGAATAAACTACTTCTTTTATTTATGTTCAATTCACATTTACAAATTACAAACTTTAGGGCAAAAACCCCAACAGTCACACCATATGATCTTGGATGTGAGATTAACATGTAATTCATATAATAGAGAATGAATCCAGATGATCTCAATGGTGACTTGAGCCATTGAACGGTACTCAACTTCAGTACTTGATCTAGCCACCACTTGTTGCTTTCGAGAGCTCCAAGAAATGAGGTTCCCACCCAAGTAAACACAGTTTTTGCTTGTTGATCGTCTGTCAACTAAGCAACCGGCCCAGTTAGGGTCCGTAAAAGCCTCCAGAGTTAAAGAGGAAGATGGATTGAAATGTAAACCCATATGAAGCGTCCCTTTCAGATATCGAAGAATCCTCTTGCAAGCCTGCCAATGAGCTTGCGTTGGGGACACTAAGAATTGGCTTAGTCTGTTAATGCTGAAGGAGATATCAGGCTGCGTGTAGCACAATTATTGCAAGGCGCCTATTGCACTTCTGTAAATAGAGGGATTCTCAAAAGGAACACCATCTTTGGTGAGCTTGGAACTGACACTAATTGGTGTATCTGAACCCTTGGAATCAAACATGTTCCATCTTTTAAGGAGTTCTACTGTGTATTTTTCTTGTGTCAAAAATAAACCAGAGCCATTTCTATAAGCTTCAAATCCTAAAATGTAATTGACACTACCAAGTGTTTTTAGAGCAAACTTATCATTCAACCTAGAAATGGTCTGTTGAATGAGCTTGTTATTATTCCCAGAGATGAGTATATCATCGACATATACCAAAAGAAACAATATGTCCTTGCCTGATTTCAAGATGAAAAGAGAAGAATCAGATGTAGAAACAACAAAGTTCCAACACAGCAGAGCAGATTTTAGTTTGGTGAACCAAGACCTTGGGGCTTGCTTTAAGCCATATAAGGCCTCATTGAGGTTGCTAATGAAAGAAGGATGGGTCGAATCTTCAAAACCCTCAGGTTGTCTCATAAAAATATGCTCATTTAGATCTCTATTTAGGAAAGCATTGTTTATGTCAACTTGTTGGATGTCCTAGTTGTGAAATACTGCAAGAGCAAATATCACTTGTATTGTGCTAGGCTTGACTACCAGATTGTAAGTGTCAAAGAAATCCAAGCCAACAGTTTGGTGAAATCCCTTTGCAACTAAACAAGCCTTGTGCTTGAGTATGGATCCATCCAGATTGAACTCAATCCGAAACACCCATTTACTTCCAATGATATTCATGTTTTCTTGGATTGGTACAAGTCTCCTAGTGTGATTCCTTTGCAAAGCTTCAAATTCATCTTCCATTGCACTAAGCCATTTTGGATCTGTCATAGCTACTTTGACACTTTTGGGCTCTAACTCAGACAAAAAAGCTGACGGCAGACAATACTGAGACAATAGAGCTTTAGGCTTAAAAATACCATTTTTACTTATTGTCAACATAGGATGCGAAGGCAGCGTAGGAGCAACTGCAATTGGGATTGTTGATCGTGAAGAGGTAGGTTCTGAAGAGTTGTGAACATTAACAACACTGTCATTAGCTGCAAAAGAAAAGCTATTACTGTTATCAACTGCAGGAAGCACATTGGTCGTAGCCTGAATGGCATGAGTGATATGTTGTATAGGAGATGAATTAGACATAACTGATATGTGATGAGAAAACATGTTGAAGAGGTTGGATACAGTAGTTGTACAATCTTTTCCCACAGAGGACTCTTTTGACTGAAGAGAATCGAATAACTGTCTATATGGAAATTCAATCTCGTTAAACACAACATTTCTAGAAACAAATACTTTACCAGAAGAATGTAGGCACCTATAGCCTTTGTGAGACAAACTGTAGCCAATGAACACACACTTGCTCGAATGAAAGTCAAGTTTGTGTTTGGAGTAATCACGAAGGTAAGGGAAGCAAGAGCAACCAAAAACCTAGACGAAGTTGTAGTTAGGCTTTCGGTTGTGTAATTTTTCAAACGGAGAGATGAACCCAAGAACTGATGATGGAAGATTATTTATCAGGACATTGGCAGTGGAGAAGGCCTCAAACCAATATTTGAATGGTAGGGCATTGTGAGCCAACAATGTTAGCCCTATTTCAACTATGCTATGGTGTTTCCATTTAGGAATACCATTTTGTTGGTGAGTATGTTGGCAGGAAAATCGAACCTTAATGCCCTCTTTGGACAGATGACGCTCAAAGGGAAGATGGACAGATGACGCTGAAAGGGAAGATATTTACCTCCCACATCAGCTTGAAACACATTGATTTTGCTATCAAATTGTAACTCAACCATTGTTATAAACTTGGTGAAAACATCAAGCTTCAGATTTCAAATGCAAAGGAAAAGTCCAAGTGTACCTAGTATAAGCATCAACAAAAACAATATAGTATCTATATCCATCACCTGAAAAAATGGAAACTGGTCCCCATGTCACTATATACGAGCTCAAGAGGAGCTGTAGCTATGATTTTGGCAGCTTGAAAAGGTAATTTGTATGCTTTTCCATGTTTACAGGAATCGTAAAAATTTAGAGCATGCATGTTAAAAGGAAAGTGAAGTGTATTCAATACTTTCTTAAGGACAAGAGGTGAAGGATGACCCAATTTGGCATGCCAAAGAACTGAATTAATTCTAGCAGCCACAAGAACACTATAACCTGGTGCCATACCCTAACTGTCCAACACATTTTTTACAGCTTTATTTTGAGATTTTTTACACTGATTTGTATTTAAAAGAGAAATCAAAGAGGCTGACTTCAATAGATCAAGTCCTTGTGATGATGCTTCAATCAACTTCAGTTCATATAGTGCATGATTAAGAGTACCTTATAGTAGTACCTTCTCGATTCTCTTATCCTTAATCACACAGCCATTAGGATAAAATTCAGCATAATCGTTATTATCATTTGTGAATTTAGAGGTACTAATTAAGTAGGTTCTTAGTGATAGAAGGCACACATAGCACATGCTTTAATTCTAAATTAGAATGTGGTAGGCAATGTGACTTAATTCTTGTATTTTCTATATGCGAAATAGTAAGTTGTTCACCATTGCCAACAAAAAGCTTATTGTTACCTCGATACTCAGTCTTGATTGAAAGGTTGTTGAGATTGCAGGTGACGTGGTTAGTTGCCCCACTGCCAACATACCATGCCTGGTCAGTCACCGATTCAAGTGTGCCATAGTATGCAAAGTTTGGATAGGTGCCTGGACCACCATGCACATTTCTGACTGAAGACTCATGTTAGATGAGTTGCCTTGATCATAGTTGTTAGGCTGATTGATTTGCTGAGAGTAGAGAGCTTGGCTTCCTTGGACTGACTGATTACTGTGATTTTCGGATTGATGAGTCTGATTTTGGGAAGGACCACCCTGAAATTGTTGATCAAACCTTTTATAGCATTGCCATGCTCCATGCCCAGGTTTTGAGCAAAGATGACAGTGAATTCGTTAGTTGTTTCTTCCACCAAATCGACCACCACCTCTTCTGTTACGTCCCCTGTATCATCCTCTATTTGCATTAAAGCTTCCTTTATTAAAACTACCTTTGCTGTTGTTAAAATTAGAGGTGTTGGAGGCAATGTTAGCAAAAAGACTTCCAAGATTCTGGTTAGTAGGACTATTAAGAAGTTCTATCCTCTGTTCATGCATAAGAAACAGGAACTGTGCATCTTCTAAGGTCATGGTGTTTTGTTGAGAAGAGGTTAGAGTCACAACTGAGTCGAATTCATGACCGACTCCATTCAACAGGTTTATGATCAAGTCTCTATCACTTACTATCTCTCCGGTGATGCAAGAGCATCACTGATGGCCTTAATCTTGATAACAAATTCACTGTGCCTTTCTTGAGTGACTGCATTTTTTGTTTTAGTTGCATAATCCTAGCCATGGATCTCTGCGAAAACCTTCTTTCAATTTTAGACCAGATTTCAATGGAAGTTTTACAACTATTTACCTGAGCTAGAACACTAGGCGACCGTGTGGAAAAAATCCAACTCATGAGAAGTTTGTCTGTCTTTTTCCAATTGACGAAGCTTGTATTTTCTTGTTGTTGAATTTAATCACCAGTAAGAATTTAGATGGAGGTTGCTTTTCTCTATTGATCATTCCTTCGAGATCAAGAGCTTTATTACAAAAATAGAGAAAATAAAATGAAGGAGAAGACAATTCTCATTTTTTATGAATTCAATGAATTTGTACAAGAATATATGAGAGGCTAAAATACACTTGCCAGCTCATTCAGACTAAAATACACTTGCCAGCTCATTTCAGGCTAAAATAACAAACAGACTAAAAATATACAAAAATGTCATAACAAAACTAAACTAAAACAATTAAGACTAAAAACTATTTTAACACTCCCCCTCAAGATGGACTATATATGTTATGAATGCCCATCTTGCTAACCAGAAATAGGAATTGTGTTGGATGCAAAGCTTTAGTGAATATGTCAGCTAGCTGATGTTGTGTTGACACATAAAGAGTTTTTAAGTTGCCTGATTGTATCTTCTCTCTAACAAGATGACAGTCAATCTCTATATGTTTAGTACGTTCAAGGAAAACTAGGTTAGCAGCTATATGCAAGGCTGCTTGGTTATCACAATAAAGAAGTGCAGGCTTTGGATGAGGTACATTCAACTCTTTCAACAAGGACTGCAGCCATATAACCTCACATGTAGCATTGGTCATGGATCTATATTCTGTCTCAGCAGAGGACCTAGACATAGTGTGCTGTTTCTTTGACTTCCATGATATCAAAGAATTGCCCAAAAAAACATAAAAACCTGATATAGACCTTCTACTATCAGGATAAGATGCCCAATCAGAATCAACAAACACTTGAAGCTGCATTTCTGAATTTGGAGGGAAGAGAATCCCTTGTCAAAGTGTTGACTTGATATACTACAACACCCTTTGAACTGCTCTGAGATTTGGTAACCGAGGCTTGGTCAAAAACTGGCTCAACCTGTTCGCTGAATAGGACAAGTCAGGCCTGGTAATGGTTAAATATAATAGCTTGCCAATCATTCTTCTATACATAGAAGGATCCTCAAGAAGTTCACCATCATCTGGAGATAATTTGAGATTTGGCTCCATAGGAGTCTTAACAGTTTTGCAGCTTAAACACCCAACATCAGAAAGCAAATGTAGAGCATAAGGTCTTTGAGATATAAAAATACCTTTATCAGACCTATCCACTTCTAATCCAAGAAAAAACCTCAAATTTCCTAAGTCTTTTAGCTTGAACCTTCTATCCAAGGAATCTTTTAAACTCTTGACAACCTTTTCATCATTACTAGCAAGGATGATATCATCCACACAGACCAGTACATCAATGAATAGAGTCCTATTAGTCGAGATAAACAAGGAATGATCAGAAGCTGACTAATGAAAACCCTCTTCCAAAAGGGCACTAGAGAACTTTGCATACCACTGTCTAGAGGCTTGTTTTAAGCCATATAGGGACTTATGCAGCCTATAAACAGGATTAATAGGTAAACGATCCCCCTTAGGGCTATATCCTTGTGGTATAGCCATATATACCTCCTTAAGTAAGTCACCATGCAAAAATGCATTGTTGACATCAAGTTGCTGCAGAATCCAACCATGGACAGAAGCTAGGGCAAGCAATAGTTTGACAGTAATAAGTTTTGCAAAAGGGGCAAAAGTATCAATATAATGAACCCCTTCTTGTTGAGTATAACCCCTGGCCACCAAGAGAGCCTTATACCTCTTTATTGATCCATCAGCCTTATGTTTAACTTTGTATACCCATTTATAACCAACTGTGTGTTTACCAGGCAGAAGGCTAATAATGGACCAAGTATTATTAGCCTCCAATGCATTAAGCTCAGCAGACATGGCTTGATCCCATTCTGGTATACCAACAACTTGAGAATAGAAATGTAGCTCAAGAAGAGTGGAAATAGAAAGCACAGCAGCCCTGAAGAAAGGTGATAGATTATGATAACCTATGACCTGAGAAAGGGGATAAAGAATTGAAGGAGAAGCAAGAAAATTTGGTGAATGAGATACAAGTGAGTAATGGTAATCTTGAAGATAAGAAGGCCTTTTAACAACCCGATAAGATTTAGTTTGAATAGGGACAGATGATGGGGTTGAACTAGGAAGACAAGGCTCAGAAAATGAAGGGCTAGAAGAAGGAACAAGAGGAGAAGATGATGATGGAGAATGATCATATTCAGAAACAGAAAAGGGAAGAACTTTATCACTGAATATATCAGATGACTGTCTAGGCTGAGAAACATTGTAAAAGGGAAAGATATTCTCATGAAATAGAACATCCCGAGAGATGAATATGTGTTTAGACTCTAAATCCAACAACTTATACCATTTGACACTAGGAGGATAGCCAAGAAAAACACAAGCACGAGACCTTTGGGAAAACTTATTTCGGGTACTCAAAAGGGTTGAACAATAGCATAAGCAACCAAAGGCTTTGAGATGACTGTAAGAAGGAACTTTATGATGTAGAATTTCAAAAGGAGACTTGTTATTCAATAAAGGAGAAGGTATTCGATTAATCAAATATGCTGCTGTCAGTACACAATCACCCTAGTATGCTAAGGGAATGCAAGACTGAAATAATATAGCTCGAGCAACATTCAATAAATGCTGATGTTTCCTTTCTACAACTGAGTTCTGCTCAGACCTTTCAACACATGAGTGAAAATGAACTACTACTTTTGATTGATAAAATTCTTTAAAAGATAATTCCCTAGCATTTTCTGATCTAACAGCCTTAACACAAACACCATACTGAGTATGCACCATAGCAAAGAAAGCAGGAATTATTTGATGTACATCAGATTTTGCACGTAAGAGATAGATCCAAGTAACACGAGAATAGTCATCCACTAAAGTTAGAAAATATTTAAATCCCTCAACAATCATAGTATGAAACGGCCCCTATATATCATAATGTATCAAGTCAAAAGGAGATTTAGATAAATAATTGTTAGAAACAAAAGGCAACCTTTTCTGTTTAGCATAATGACAAACTGAACAATGGAAGTTTGAATCATTGTTATAGGAAATCTGTAACTCATTATTTAAATGTTGCAATCTTACACAAGAAGGATGACCTAACCTATAACGCCAAAGCTCATTATTGGACAGAAAATAAGAGCTACATATAGGTTTTATAAGATTTGAAAGAATAGAAAAATCTTGCAGAACTAAGTAGTAAAGATCACCAACTCTCTTACCCATCCCAATCTTGGTTCCCTAGGTGAGGTCCTGAATTATGCAAGAACTAGCAATAAACATGAGAGAACAGGAAAGAGTTTTAGTGAGAGAACTGATATATATGAGATTATATTTAAAACTTGGCATAAACAAAACATTGTGCAATGTGATACGAGATGATAATCGAACATTGCGTATTCGAACTATAGGTGCAGACTGACCATTTGGTAAAGTAACATGTGAAACAGAAGAAGAAGTAAAAGACTCAAAAGATTACAGTGTATGACATACATGATGAGTAGCACCAGTATCTAAAATCCAAGCATTTGTAGGGATTGAAGAGTGAATACCGATAAATTTGGAGACTATAGGTTGCTGTTCACCAAAAGACTGAGTTGAGCTTTGCTAAAGTTGTGAACTTAGGAGAGCAATAAGCTGCTGACATTGACCAGGAGATAGATTGGACATAACAGAAGAAAATGAGATATCTTCAGTAGTATTAGAAGCTACACTAGTCTGATTAGCAACTGGTTTGCTCTGTGAGTTTTGATTCTTCAGTTTGTAGCCTGGAGGGTAACCATGAAGCTTGTAACACTTTTCCACAATGTGACCAGCAATACCACAGTGAGTACACAAGGGCCTGTCACGTTTAGCTTTGAAATTTCCATTAGAAGTAGCATTCACACCAAAGACTATAGAGTCACTGGTTGAATATGTAGAACCTCATATATGTCTCTGTCTCTCTTCTTGAACAACAAGAGAGAAAACCTTGTTGATAGGAGGAAGAGGATCTAACATAAGAATCTAAGCACGAATTTGAGCGTAGGACTCATTGAGACCCATGAGAAATTGTAGAACATACTCTTGCTGTTGATAATCCATCCAAGCCTTCATACCTCCACAATCACACACTGAAACAGGCCTAAATTCTTTAAACTCATCCCAAAGAATCTTGAGTTTAGTGTAGTAGGTAGTGACATCATTAGGACTTTGAGACAAATTATTCAAATACTATTTGATCTGGAAAACCCTAGGTCCATTACTCTCATGAAACCGATCGTGTAAATCAACCCAGACATCAGTGGCATTATCGATATACATGAGGCTATCAACAATTTCTTTAGTCACAACATTAATAATCTAGGATATAACCATGCTATTTCAATGAGACCAAGAATTAAACAAAACATCATTGGAATTAGGTCGAGGAAGAGTACCATTGACGAAACAGAGTTTATTCTTGGCAGTAAGAGCCATTGACATTGCTCAGCTCCAAGTGTTGTAATTATCTCCCACTAATTGATGTGAAACCAAACTCAGTCCTGGATGATCACCATTACTGAGAAAACAAGGACTATTTAAATCCCCTGCCAGAGATCGTTTAGGATTGAAATTCTCGAGGTTCACAAAGTGCTTTCCTCCATTGCCACCACTGGCGTTAGCTACATGAGCTCCTCCTCCACGAGCCATGATTAGAGGAAAAGAGAAGCAACAACGAAGCACAAATGGTGCTCTGATACCGTATTACAAAAACAGAGAAAATAAAATGAAGGAGAAGACAATTCTCATTTTTTAAGAATTCAGTGAATCTGTACAAGAATATATGGGAGGCTAAAATACACTTGCCAGCTCATTCAGACTAAAATACACTTGCCATTTAAATCTGTGGGTTATGACCCATCATAAAAATATAATTCAGTTAAAATAAGAAATTTTGTTTTTTCTTGTGTTGGACCCATTCCCTGAACATTTACATAATCAAAACTATTTATGAAAAATATGACATCTGAAATCCATACAAAACCTACCATACAAATCGTTGCTGAAAATATACATATTTGCATGACCAGTCAAAAACCGACCAGCCAAAACCGACCAGTTAAAAACCGACAAATACAAAACCGACCAGTATAAAACCGACCAATCAAAAACCGACCAGTATAAAAACCGACCAGTAAAAACCGACCAGTACAAAACTGACTAACCAAAACCGACCAATCAAAAACCGACCAGTATAAAAACCGACCAATATAAAAACTGACCAGTAAAAACTGACTAGTACAAAACGGACTAACCAAAACCTACCAATACAAAACCGACCAGTCAAAAACCGACCAGTACAAAATTGACCAGTCAAAAACTGACCAACCAGTATAAAAACCGACCAGTCAAAACAGACTAGTACAAAACCGATCAGTCAAAAACCGACCAGTATAAAAACCGACCAGTACAAAACCGACCAGTTATAATGCTGCTGAAAATATACACAATTACATGCTTTAATTAAATCATGAACTACCATTTTCTATCATCACATGTGGCCAATCTCACGATACCAAAGAATCTGCACGAATCTGGTGATCACATAATTCTTGTGCTCAAATCTGCTTCTGGGACTGGATTCCGTCTGGATTCATCAACATCTGGATTCACCCTAAATCACATAATACTCAATTTAGGAATTACTGGGAAATCTAATAATTAACCAATGTATTCCAAACTTAATCAATTTAATATTACTTATCTGTTGAATATCCTGTATCCACCATATTTCTTCATCACTTGCTCGGCTATTACTCAACTTCGAAGGCTCTCTTTCTCTAATTCTTGGTCTCTCTATCGCCTAGCTTCTTTTTCTTCTTTTCTTCTTTTTATTTTCTTTCTTTGCTTTCTGTCTTGCTTTCACCGATTCTCCCTTCTCTCATCTTCTTCATCTTCTATCCTTCTATTTGCTCGAATCTCTCTATGATTTCTACTGTTTCTTTTGTATTTCAATTTCCTGTTCTTTTCCTTTCACGCCTCCATACTCTCTCTATACATCCTTATTTCTATTCTTATTATCACTTAGCAAGTCTCTTTATCTCTACAATATTTCTCTGGGCTTCAACCCATTCTTTTCTTCCTCTTCTTTCTTTTCTTTATTTCAATTCTCTGATTTGGTCGAATGACCCCTTCCTGATCTCTTTCCTCTTCCTTTTAATATGAATATCCTTTTCTTAATAATATTTTCTAACACCTCTCAGCCCACCTCTTGCCATGATGATACCACCTATCACCCAAATTGGCCACCTGATCTCTTTCCTCTTCCTTTTAATATAAATATCCTTTTCTTAATAATATTTTCTAACACCTCTCAGCCCACCTCCTGCCATGATGAGGCCACCTATCACCCAAATTGGCCACCGTATTGCCACCATATAATGAAATGCTGCCAGCTGCCCTCTTTGGCCTCTTCAACTTATTTTATTTTATTTTTTTATTCTTCTTCTTATCTTCTACGAATTCACTTACAACCATTCTCTTTTTAATTAATTATTCATTTCCTTGCTATCTCCATTCTTCATGCATCGCCACCTATCCCCAAATTGCCACGTTTCTCCGGCTGCTGCCACCTGCCAATTTATGGCAACAAATCTTATTTTCTATTTTTGATCTCAGTTGGATCAACTTTTGGGTATCAGAGTCATGTGTTTAAGTTTGGATTATGGATTTGAGTATATTTATGAGATTGAGGTACCACAGTTAATATGATGCCAAAATTGCAATGCCTTTGAGAATTGGTGAATTAACTCGTCTCCTAACACTATCCCATTTTATTGTTGGAAATAATATTGGCTCACTGTATTATGTTTGGAATGGAGTCATTGTAATTCAAGGAAGGCAGAAACCGAAACACAAGTGTTTGACATCCTACGACCTTAGCAGCGTGTTTTCTGATATTTCTAGTCACATCCATGTTTCTAATTGAACGATGTATGCAAAGTTCATCAGAAGTTGAAGAGTTGGAAATGGTTGGTTATAAAGAAATGTTGTTTTTCTTGCGAAGTGGAATCATATCAATGAAAGATGTTTCGCAATCTGACTGGTTGCCATACGATTACAGTGACCAACTTATTTCATTTATTGAAGAGGAAGAGTTACAGGAGCCATTCAATATCTGACATTATGGAGCTGTGTGTACCTTGCAAAGCTACCACAAGCGTTGCACAATCTCCGTTTCCTCACAAAGATATGTATTACAAAATGTCCAAAGCTGGTTTCCTTACCAGAGGCTAATCTACCTTCCCATTTGAGAAGCATTGCAGTTGAATCGTGTGACGCTCTAGAACCCCTTCCCAGCACATGGATGACCAGTATATCCCTTGAATGTTTGTTTTATTAAACAACGTAAATCTTTGACATACATTGCAAGAAACCAGTTACCTTCAAATCTGAAACAGTAATTGCAATAATTTATAGGGATGAATGCAAGAAGAGTACAACAATTTATCTGCCACACTTGATCACCTCCGGGGATCTACGGTTGTCCAAATATTGTGTACTTGTCCTCAAGTGGCAATGTACCTCAGGCTTTGAAATACCTTCAATAAAGTTTTGTCTGAAGCTGGAGTCAATAGCAGAAAGGTTCGACAATAACACGGCTATTGAAACAATTGATATCTTCAAATGTGAAAATCTCAAAGTTTTACCTAAGGAAGGAGAGCAGTGAGAAACTAGAGGCCCCGCCCAACTGCATGCAGCAACTCAACCATCTGCAAACGATTACCATATCGGATTGTTCTAGCCCTTTTTTGCCTCAACATGTGCGGCTCAATTAGCGACAAGGCTTAATTCTGCTTGGGCCGCTGAAGCCGTAGAATTAGAGTGAATCTTAGTCTCAGCTAGGATTGTGCAAAAAACCGCCAAACCGAACCAACCCGCCTAACCCAACTAAAACTTTATGGATTGTTTCGGTTTGACATATACAAAAATTATTAATCGGTTTGTCATTTAACAAACCGATCAAAGATTGGTTCGCTTTGGGTTGCTAAAAATAAAAATCATATAGCCCAAACCAACCCATATATTTAATAAAAGTTAAATCCATATTTTCCGGGGTTTTGTAACTTTTATTTATACTTATTTGCTTCTTATATAAATAAGTTTTTTTTTCTTTCTCATTCATTATCGTCAACCATTTGGTATTGTACCACTCCTCTTTCTTTTATATATTCTATTTTTTTAATAAATAAAATATAATTACTCATCCCTTCCGATGCATGTTAGAATATGAGTTTTATTTTTTATTTTTCTGCTATTGTTAATGTTATTGTTAATGTTAATTATATAATATTTTTAATTTTTTTATAGAATTAATAGCATCTATATTTAATATTTTTATATTTAAATAATATTTTTATAATAATACAAAAAATAATTTTTGGGCTTAAACCTAAACCAATAAATCAACCCAAACCAACCCGACTTTTTTTGGTTTGGTTTGAATCGGTTTGATAAATCACATTGGTTTGCTTTGTGTTGAAATATAGCCAAACCAAAACATATTGGTTTGGTTTGACATTGAGTTTCAACCCAAACCAAACCGAAAAAGCACACCCCTAGTCTCAGCTATAAAGAGGCGCTTAGAACATCTCTTACTCATTTGAGAATTAGAACTAGATAAAATCTTAAAAGTGAGCTTCACTTTTCTTTTTGATTTGGTCACCACATGAATCCAATTATTGTTAAACACGGGATCTACTAGACCATGATTAAAATTTGAAGCATGAATATCTTGGTCTTTTGATATATTCTCCAAATTAGTCTTTCCTCTATTATGTCTTGAAATCTCATCCAAAACTTACTAGTCAATCCTTGGATTGTCAAGAGTCACTATGTTATTAATGCAAATATTCTGTAGAGAACATTGAGAATTCTCATTATTAGAGCATATCCAATGCAAGCGTGACTTGTGAAAAAAAGAGATGTCACGTATGATTAATAGATATTCTGTTAAAAATTGTGTCTCCAATGCAGCCGTGCATATTCAACTTCAAGCTGAGGTGGCAAAAAAAATATTAGACATTGTCAACATGACTGTCTACTTTTAGACGGTCTATTGCACAGCCCTTTTTTAGGTTGACTCAGCAAACATTTAAAATTGACATTGATTTTTCATCTATTTTGGTAAGAAAATAAAATAAAAAAGAAAATAGAAAATAAAATTGTGCACATCATTAAAACAAAATGTGTTTTAAACAGAAGCATTTGAAATGTTGAGTTAATTATCTATCAAATCTATGTTTATGCCACATAGGAAGCAAGTCTCTATATTGTTGCCATGTCAACAATTATTGATATATAAAACATTTTTGCATTAGAGATGCTCTTATCTTCCAGATTTAAATACTTGGTATTCAAATCATAGAAGATATTAACATCAATTCCCTCATCTCGATTAGGAAATTGTCCAGCTTTATGAATTTGAATTAGAAAAAATAGTCTCAATTAGATCTTGATCTTTTGCAAGTGCATTAAATGTGCCGGTTGTAACCGGAAATTGCCATTCACTGATAAGGTCAACTTCTTGAAACCTAAAATTGTCAACTTCAAAATTGGTCGTTGTTTCCCGATTCACTTTTTAAGTATCAATCGCATTTAATTCAAATAAATGTGGAGATAATTGGATCCTACCATTTTTGTCTTTCAAATTAATTACAGGATTTTAAAATTTTTGAATCTGCACCATTTCCTCTTCCATTATCATTTCTTGATTTTGTGGGGCTGTTTTGCATTACTCCAAGCAACTTGCCCATTATGGTGGTCAGTGGTATTCTTTTTCATGATACGCAGATAGATTTGCCTTGGATTTCTTGATCGCGATCGACTTCTGTTAGAATTAATCTCCTTGTTATTTTGGTAACATCCAGCAGAGTCATGACCAAAAGCTTTACACTTCGTACATCTCTCTAGAAGATTCAAAGTTAAATCAATATCCATAAGAACTCGTGCATAAAATCCATATGCTTGATCCCTTGTAGTTTGAATTAGTTGTAGAGGGATGCCAACTCCCTGTGCAATCTCCATCATTGTGGTTGGATGCCAGTATTCCGAGCATAGATCGTAAAACCTCACCCAAACTTGAGCATGCAATAATTGTTAATTATATGGATTAAAATCCGGTTGCGATTGAAAAATTCAAATAATACTCTTTGAAATTGAGCAAGAACCTCCACTCCAAACCCTTTTCAAATCTTATTCACTAGAAAAATGAATATCAAAATATCCTTTTGGAAACGGAGTAAGCTTCCAAGGATTTTTGAGTTACCGATGATTACAATACGGATTTTAACTCACTAGGCCTTAAAGGTATAAAACCTTTTTTAAAAGCAAACATCCGAAAAGATTTTTCTGGCAATATTTCAGTCTTTCTTAAATATTTTTGGTTGATGCGAACACATATGATGTTGCTTTTCACAACTGGCACATGGAGAAAATTTGGTTTAACCTATGCTACATCGATTTTTAGAAGAGCTATAAAAGTTTTTGGTTTTGATGATGGTTGTGGTAAAGTATCAGGAACTTTTGAGGGAGGGGTAAGGAAATTTAACGGAAAGAATTTATGGATAAAGCTACAAAAGTGAGAGAAAACTTAAGAGCAAGAGAAAGAAAGTCATCCCCATTTTTTCAATTATCAACAGTTATGTCATTTCGAGTTTTTGATCTGGAGCTCAAAATCATTATTTATTTATTTTAATTTAATAGTTGTTAATTATTTTTATGTATATAAATTATTTCTTTGAAAAGCACTGGTTTTTTAATTTTGTTTAACCACTTAATTGATGATCAATCACATCTGTCAAACATCTTTTGAATTGACTTTATCGTTTATTTTTCAATTTTTGTTTTAAAAAAGTTAAGTCTTGGTGACATATGTCTGGTTTTTATTAGACTCACCAAATAGGTAAAGGTTTTAAAATGTAAAATATTGGAGGCAAAAACATAACTCACATTCAAAAAATAAATTATAACAGGGAAAACTGATGATCTATATTAACAATTTAAATATTTACTAGCTACCAGACTTGAACTATGGTTAGGGAGTTTTATTAATTTGAAAGTCTCCGACCGCCGAATCAAAATACCCCGGTAATTCATTAGTTTATTTAAAACATTGGTTGTTAGGTCTCAATTTAATTAAATATTTAGGTGGTCTTTAATTATGTCTTTTACCTTAAAAGAATTTATAAAAGTTTGACGTCATAAAAATTTGATGCCTTCAATTCCACATGCATGATGTTGATGACCTAATGCAGTTTTAAAGTTCAATAGACCCCACCATCAAAATATCATTATCTCAGCATTTCCTATTATTTCAATGAGTTTGGCCAAATATTTTGACATTTTAATTTACTTATAGAATTTTCTTAAATTCCGGTAATGTTTTGTTTTTTGTTCTGCTTACAAATTATATAGTAATAGGATGATAATACCTAAGAAATATTATACTGACATGTAAACATATATAAAATAATATAAAAATATCGGTAAATTAAAATTATATGAATTCAAGTCATACATATAATAAAGCAATTATTAATTATGAAGAATGTGACAACCAAATTATTTCAAGTGATGTATGTAGCAAAGAATTGGGATGGGGTCTTCAATGAGAAGTTCCACCACCAAGGTTCTAGCTTTGATATGTACATATTCATGATACCACCTTTGGCCATTAAATCCTAAAGCATAGGGAGTCCTCTCCCAAATATGCGAGATGTTATCTCTCTGGTTGTGAGAGTTGTAGTCTATATGTAATATCTTCTCGATAGTGAGAATAGTATTCCGGACCGTACCGGTAGAGTTTAATCTCGTCAGGTCCCGACAATAATTGTAATTGTAATTCAAATGAAGAAAAAAGAATTGGGATGATCCCAAAGTATTTAGTAATTTTGTAGTACTTGTAATTATCAACGGGAATTATAATTAATAGATTTGTGTTAATGTGTTGCTTTCTCTATTCGATTATTACTTAAATGCTTTAACGTTCATGTGCAATTTTTTTACATACATACACGTACAGGGACTTATAGCAGTCGGCTCCATAAATAATGCATCATTGATTCTTCTTCTTGCACTTTTTGACAAGCAAGAATATATAATGGAGGGAGGGCAGCTTTTCTAGTTGCATTATTGCATTTCCTTTGTTTTTCTCAAATAAAAAACGTGGAATTTAATTGTGACTTTTGTGTCAACGACTTTGATAATTATTCCAACACAAAACCAGTCATCTGAAATGTAAAATCTCAGTCAGTCAGTGGAATACTGTTATGCCCCTCACATTAAGCAATTAGGTTTATATTCGAGTCTCATTATTTTCTCTTCAAACCACTCCAAATCAAATTCTAATGACTTTAGAAGACCAAAACATATTTGGAAAACTTTCTATACTCAAATTAGGTGTCAATCATCAAAAGAGGACATTCAAGTTAGGAAAGAAGTCTTATTCCGTGATTCATAAGAAGTCCTACGTGGAAGATTTCCTACAGCTTTGAAGAATTGGGAATCCACAAGGAGAATCACATGTAAATACCAAGAGTTTCATCAAGAGAGAGAGTCGAGAGTTAAAGATTGAAGTTTAAAGATTGAAGACTCCATCAACATTCTTTTCTTTTACATTTCTTTAGATTATATGTTTTTATTTGTTTTTCTGGTTTTTATTTCTAGTTAATTTTCTTATTGGTTAGGGCTAACTTGAAGCCCTAGATATGATTTCAATTCTAGAGGCAAATTTTGTTTTAATGAAGTATTATTTTTCTTACATGATGAATTCAATTTCTCCATAAGAATTTTTTTCTATTATTTTGATTGGCTATCTTAGGAATTAGTGGTGGCAATACGGGCCGGCCCGGCCCATTAGGCCCGGGCCCGGTTGGCCCGTCTGTGAAACGGGTCGGGCCAGCCCGGACCGTCAGGGAAAACGGGCCGGGCCGGGGCTGCCTGTTAGACAAAAAGGGGGCCCGGCCTGGGTCCAAGGCCCGTGTAGGGATAGACCGGGCCAGGCTTGGGCCGAGCCTTAAACGGGCCGGCCCGTCACAAGCCCGTCGGGCTTCGAATTTTTTTTTAATACAATATTATTTTTTATACATTGTAATAATTTTGAGTAATAAATGTACTAATTTTAATATGAAATATAATATTATTCATTTCATACAACACTTAATTAGTTTTCAATGAATAATATTTTTGTAATTTCGTATTAAATTTGTGGTGAGATATGGTTGAAAGAGTTGAAAGAGTGAGTGAGAGATGTTGGAGATTGTAGAGAATAGAGATAATAAGAGAGTAGGGAAGTAGAGAAAATGAAGAGAATGAGGTGAGGGTTATGGGGTGTTTATAGGAAAAAGTTAGGTAATGGTATAATTGGAAACAATTGTAAAAGATTAAAAAAAATGTAATTTTTAAAAGTTTTGAATATTTTTCCCCCCTAACAGTCACCTGGCAAATTATAAAAGCCACACTTCAATTCAAAATTTAAAAAAACAAATTCAAATTTGAAAAAAATTGAAAAAACAAATTTGACGGGCATTGCCTGGCCCACGGGCAGCCCGTCAAGGCCTACCAAGAAAAAAACTTTTTAAATTTTTTTTAGGGCTGCGGGCTTTGCGGGCCTTACCGGGCCCGGCTCGGTATTTTTCAAAGGGGGGCCCGACCCGGCCCACCAGCGAAACAGGCTTGGGCTGGCCCGTTTCGCTAGCGGGCCAGCCCATGCCTAGGCCCGCGAAAAAAACAGGCCTAGCTAGGCGGCCCGTTTGGGCCCGGCCCAAATTGCCAGCACTATTAGGAACATGATTTTAGGATCTATGTTGCAAGGATAAAAGTCGAACACCATATGAATCTATACTTGGTTGCAACAATTAGTTGAAATACGACCCAATTAAGAGAAATTGATTCATGAATAACCTAGAATAGATATCATGTTTTAGGGTTCTTGTGATATTCATATTCTCTTTGTTTTTATTTCAATTATTAAATCTAAGTAGACACTATGCTATATTATAATTTGGGATACAAGTATTTATGTAGACACCATGCAACTTACATGCCAACTAAGAGAGAATTACACGGCTTGAGTGAGACACCATCACCTTGTCCTGAATATCTTCATCATGATTAATTATCTTTCAACTTCATTATTGTCTATGGATTGAATGATTGTTTAATAGTGGATAGGGGGTTCTAAATTGTGTTTTTCTTTATTTGAATTCTTCTAATTATTTTTCTGCTATGTTTTTATTTATTGTTTTTCCTTAGTTTAAATAATCAATTCAAAACTACCCATTTTTGTGTGTGAGTTAGAGTCTTTGTTTTTATATTTTTAGTTAGATTAGAGTCCTAGAGTGTCAGAGATATAAACTTGATATTTTAGTAGGTAATTAATTCTGTGGGAACGATCATTGCTAATCTCACTACAAAAAAATGCCTATTAGTGACGAACTATTTTCGACGGCGCTAATTGCCGTCGGTATTGGTACCTTTTCTGACGGCCATATTAGTGCCGTCGGAAATGAGCAAAGATATAATACCACATTTCTGACAGCCAAAAAACCTTCGGAAATAGTCTTTATGCCGTCGGAAATGAGGAACATTTCTGAAGTCCTGATGGCCGTCGAAAATAGTCTATATTTCCAACGGCATTTTTGGTGCCGTCGGAAATGATAAAATTTAATTCGATTTAATTTTAAGAGCAATTACGCTATCGAAAATATAGTTCTATTTCCTACATTATTTGTTATGGCTTTGTCATGGAAAAAATAATTAATTTAATATTATAATATTAATTAATAAATTATAATGGAATGTATGTGATAATTTATACACTACAAAAAAAAATATGACTTGTAGGTCAATATTTTAAATGTATAACTATATGTGTTATTTTTTTTATTTATCACTATATTTGTAGCGAAATCAATCTGTTAAATTTTTTACCAAATATTTTGATTTAATTTTGAATTTTTCAAATAATATGCCATATATAATGTGTAAAAACTTAAAATTTATAGCGATCACTATAAGGAAATTAGACAATGGAGACCAGACTTTAGGGACAAAAAAATGGTATTAATAAGAAGTCTACTTTATGTGTACGTCTTACTAAATTAAATAAATATAAAATATAGCAAAATTATTAGTAATTACTAAAATAAGTTTAAATTATTAATTAATAAAAATTATTAATTGTTTTAGTAAAATGTTGATTATAAAAAATAAAATCAACAAGGATATAATATACGTATTCTATTTCAAGATAAAGTAGCAGTAAAATATAATTTCTTATCAAATAAGGGAAATATTTTAATAAAATATTATTTTAAAAAACAATATCAATAATTATATTTAAATATTATGCAAAAAAATATATTTAATTAGATAGTATGCAAACATATCAATAGTTTATATATAATTAGTATGCAAAACATATCATATATAAAGTTATAGCAAAATGGTAAGAATAACATTTACTATCAATCATTCAGGAACGGGTTCGAGCCACATCAATTGCATGGAATTTAGTTGGGTGATGTGGCGATGTGGCGCCATCAAGTCGAAGGCGAGTTATATATTTTTTTCATTGAATTTTTTCCGATGGCCATTACCGTCGGAAATACTAGTAATTTTGACCATCTTCAATTAATATTACCGACGGCATTTTAATTTTTTCCGACGACCCTGACCGTCGGAAATGGTAGTATTTGCGACAGCTCGTCGGTAAATGATTATTTACGACAAGCATATTTGTGACAGCCTCCGACGGCTTTTTCCAGTCAGAAAAGCGTATTTCCGACGGGAAAGCGTCTTTTCCGACAGCATTTAGCCATCGGAAAAGACCATTTTTTGTAGTGTCTATTGTGCTGTTTCTCTCGATTTGTGCACTTGCAAGGTTTATAATAATTTTGTTTACCTATTTGGCAACCAACAAGTTTTTGGCGCCGCTGCCGGGGAATTAAATTGCTTACTTTTATTTTGAGTTTATTTTATTTTATTTTTGGTTTATTTTTTTGGGTCTTTAATTTTTTATTTTCTTTAATTTTACTTTATTTATTTAAGGTTCAACATGGCTCATTAAGACCCGTAAGATCCGATGCTAGTCCAAGTGGCGCTAAACAATCTCACGAGACCCCTCAAAGATTTCACGGTCCCTAGAGCATTGGACTATCCCTCGTGCATCACTTCTCTGTGCAACAACAACGATTTTGAGATCAAGAGTGGTACAATTCATCTTTTGCCACAATTCTATGGGAAACCGAGAGAAGATCCTCACATCCATATCAAAGATTTCTTCACGGTTTTTGCTACAATTTGAATGGAGGTGTGAGCGACTAAGAGATTTGGTTGAGGCTATTTCCATTCTCACTTAAAGAAAAAGCCAAGGAGTGCTTCTACTCACTTCCGAGTGCATCGATTACCACATGGGTTGAGCTTGCAGCAATCTTGCAAAATTTTTCCAGCTCAACAAACAAATAGAATTCAGAAGGAAATTATAGGAGTGCAGCAACTCAAGAATGAGCCATTCAATGAATATTGGGAATGCTTTCAGAGACTTCTCAATTCCTGTTCACACCATGGAGTACAAGATTGTTTGCTCATGCAATATTTTAATGAAGGATAAATTGACTCCAAGAGAATAATGGTGGATACAACAAGTGGAGAAGGATTGATGAACAAGAGTGTCTTAGAATCAATGGAGATATATGAGATTCTTTCTAAGAATTCTCAACAATTCAACTACCGAAGAGCTCCTCCAAATAAAGTCGTTGCATATGAAGTAAGTACGAATAATTATGGGCCCCAAATTGCAAACTTGACTAATTTTGTGCAGCAATTGATTCCAAGAGCTCAAGTTAGACTTAACAATCTTGTTTGATTAAAACTGGAATTTTGTTATTTTTAAATGGTTGAAGTGTATTAAGGGAAAAGGGAAGAAAATGTTATAAAAATAAATTATGTTTATAATTTAGATACTTCCTCTTGGGCTTTGTAATGCTCACCCCTTTCACTTTTCCCCTTAGAGAATAATTAACGGATTAACGGATTTGCTCAAGTGAGATGTTATGCAATTGGAAACACTGAATCAAGCATTGTTTTAGACTATTAGTAGGATATGTAAAATAGTTCTCTTTTATTCTATTTGATAGAAGAATCTATGAGAAATGTATATGTATAATTAGGAATTGTAAATTATACAGTCTTGGGACTCTTGTAATATTGTTTGGAATTATTACAGTATCTTGTATTAGTATTAGTTTAAGTTTGGAGTTAGAAATGATTCTTCGAAGACGAAATTTCATTTATATAATTGGAGGATTATATTTATAGATATATATTACTCGAGGTTGAGTTATAAATGATATAAAATTGGAACTATATGTATGTTATACCGTAGTCATGATGTATCAATTTTTGTGTAGAGACTGGGTCTCTACTTATGATGGAAATTATTTATAGAGTTTAGAAATTGAAAAAGCAGGAGAATTGAATTTTGGGAATCAATAAGATATAGGGAAAGCTATACCAAAATCTTTATAAAATTTTATATCCTTGAGGTTATGAGTAGAAATGGAATGATTTTTTTTACATAAAAAAATTACCTGCTTTTGGTTTGATTTTAATATTTTGGGTCTTGATAATTTGGTTGAGAATCAATTAGATGATAAAGTTGAATCTTAAGAATAAAGCGAGGACGTAAATATTTTTCTGAACGATTCAAGGAATTGTTTAACAAGAAAGGTATATAAATATATTTAATTATTCCTAGGACTCCGGGGCAAAATGGTGTGGCGGAAAGAAGGAATAAATTGGTTGTTGGAAATGGTTAGGCCTTGATATGTGCCCTAAAACTCCATAAGATCAAGAAATTGATAAACGTTCTATATTTTAATACCACTCAGAGTCTCATGTACATTGTGATATGTACAAAACCCAACATTAGTTATGCCGTAAGATTGGTGAATGGATACCAATATAATCCTATATTGAAACATTGAAATGTTGTCAAGAGAATTATGACATACCTTAAAGTACGACAAACTACTCATTATACAAGTATAATTACACACATAAGGTGATACAAATGTGTCGTCAGGTGGAGACCATCATTCTTACATGTGCAGTCGCTTTGGATGCTAAGATATCATGCTAAAATGAGATACAAATATATAAGAGAATAAAAATAGAGGTTTTATTCTCATGGAACTTTATATATATATATATATATATGTGTATATATATATATATATATATGAATATGTCACCTTGACTAGGTCAAGATGAGGTTCGTTTTTTGAAATTTTTATAATTTTAGAACCGATCATGATATACCATATAATCATGAAACCTAATTAAGTGAGATGTGAGATCTTAATTAGCGCTTATAGTAAGAGCTTTTAAGAACTCATGTCAGGCACTCGACAACGATTAACTTAGATCTGTATAGTGAATATTAGACAGGTGCATTCTTTGTAAATAATGAAATTCACTGTAGCACGTGTCTCATACAACGTGTGCTATGTGATCATTAAGGAAAATGAGTGAATAAATCTCTGCTTCCTCATTGTGTAAGTTCCTTGAGGATTGATAAACCCCAAATGGTGTACTTTTGACCATTGATTTTGTATCAAAGTAACATAATAATGATAGCTTCACTAGCATGTTTTTCTATAGCTATGGTAATATTCGATCTATGAGACATGATTATGATAGTAGTTGTTTTAAAACTGAGATACAGGTATTTGATGGGAAAATTTAATTTTTCTTCATACATTTTTGTATTCACCGGTCGACCAATTGTATTGTCTATGATAGACAAGAATACAATTGTGAGTACGTAGAAATTTAAAATAGTCAAGCATAACTTTGTATAGAGAGGGGTTAAGTATGCTTCGACTAATGAATGAAAATTAAATCCATGACACATATGAACAATAAATTTGATATATGAGATATCAAATTGCATGCTCTAATACAGTCAGAAAAAATGTTCATCGACCACATTGTGCATTTGCTTGTATGAATGATCTATGATTAGACCCAAAAGCTTGAGAAACATGACTCTATAAAGTTTGAATTATCCCACTTGTGCAAGTGGGAGATGTTGGAATACGCTCAAGTGTTCCAATACTTATTAGGTAATTATTTTGTAATTATTGATAAAGGTAAAACAATATGATAGTTTGAATTTGAATTATATACAATAGTAATTCAATTGAATTCAAATTGATCAGTTAAAATTGGATAATTGAGTTACCGAAAACATAGATATTAAATTTATGTATCACATCCAGATAGGAGTCTGGACCCTATAAATAGCAAAGTGTGCTATTCATTTCATTATTCTATTCAGAGCATACAATATCAGAGAGTGATATATAGACAGTGCGATTCTATTTTGCTAGTCTCTGCCGAGAAACACCAAATTGCACGGAAAATTGAGGGAACTTTCCGATTCTTTTTAGAATCTGTGATTGTTCTCCGACCAATGATACAACCCGCAGACGATCTCGCTTCCGTCATGCAATTCAGATTTCCAACGGTGAAAAGTACGAATCCAAAAATTACTCTGATTATTTATTGACCTAGTTATGTGAACTACTTCTGACGGGTTTGCTACAGAGACTTATCGTTCGACATTACTGATGTCGGACTGGACATCCTCCTCGCCACCATCCCTCAAAATACTAGGGGATATAGAGTAAGCTTGGTTTGAAGTCGTGGCCTCACTCGACATGATATCTCTAAAGGCTGACAAATGCAAAAAATGCAAAAGTCAAGCAAAATAAAAGCTAAAGAATCTAAAATCAAAACCTAAGGGTTAGTACACGAAATCAAAACCTAAGACCTTATTGGGGGAGATCGATCCAAGTTGGACATTAGTCAAATTGAGTCGATCGACTCAGGTCCAAAATTCTACAACGACACGAAAAAAAAGCAAACCACACAAACCTCCACTCAAATGGATCTAACTTACCAATTGAATTAATTTTTCAAAAACCCAACGTGAAGAATGAAAAACGCAAACACAGTTTCTGGGTAAATCCCTAAATGCAGCCTTGCTAGTTCCCTACATACGAAAAAAATTAAGTCTCATTCAGACAAAAGCAAATAAAAATGAAAGAAATTTCGCTTAACTTGAGAAAGATCCGAGTTGGAGTCGCTGGAAAAATGAAACCTGGTATCGCGAAGATTTATAAAAGCTTTACTTCGAACGAAATTTGGGAGATTCTGTCTGAGTATATTTTGGGAAGTGAAAGAGTTTGGTTTATAAACCGATACTCTAATCCTGGTGACCAAATGTCATAACCGCTACAGTTACTAGCTAACCAGGGTAACTGCTAGAGGTAATTTGAAATTCAACTCGTTTTGATAAGTGTTCCTAAACAATAAAAAGCGCCAAAAACGAGATTCCAGGTCAGCCATAGGGAATTGAACCAATTCAGTCCCATCATCTGACCTTTGTTGTCAAGACAAATGGAGAGTTCGACACCCAGTCGCAACGAAAGCTTAGAGTACCTCACTTGAATTGATTCATTCGACACTATCAAACATGTGATCGACTCGACGAAATTCAATCTCTAATTCAATGATTTCTTCTTTAGAGAGTGGTGGACAAACTGTGATAGCCAAAATTGGCCCTTAGGCCTAAACGATTAAACCCACAACCAACTAGGCAAAATGTGGGTCAAATCCATCAAATACGGGTCAACTGAGATTTAGTTCTGTTTGGCTCAGTCACTAACTGAGACACTTGACTCAGTCACCAACTGAAACACTTCAGTTGAGCATGATAATCTTAACAGATATTTGAATCGATTTGAATAGGTCAAAGATCCCATGATCGTACCGAGATTTCAGGGATAATATCTCTAACAATTATCCACAATCAGCCTCTTGGAAAGGCCTATAAATAAAGCTCTCCATTCATAGAGAAATGATTCTGACCTATCTCCACTGGAAAAAGCTTAATAGCATGCTAAAAATCTGTCAAAACGAACTCCGGCCATCGGAATTCTTCAGCTGTTTATTTTTTGAACGTTTTATACTTTGATGCTTAGCCCAATCGCAACTAAGGCCAATAATCAACCCCCACCATTTTCTTTTCTTTTCTTTCTTATCAGTTTTCAACTTTTTTGCAGATAACAAGAGCGTACTAATCGTGCCAAAAATATCATACATTTTGGCCGTCATATCCTTTCTCTTTGCTTTGTTCTTGAGTGCTTTTATGTGTATTTATGGCATTTTGGTGGTTATTGCATGCATTAGGTGAAAAGGCATGAAGAGGGGCAAAAAAAAACTAATTGGTGCACAAATGAAGTGAAGAAGGCAATAGTGCATGGGCAGCACACTCGTGCACTACCCGTGCAATCACCCGTGCACCGGAAGATGCAATTTGGAAAGATCTCAGTGCACGGGTAACTGCACGGGTATTACCCGTGCAAATATCCATGCAATCCACTAGACCAGGGAGCTAGCTGCGGGTAAGGATCAACTGCACGGGTGATGCACGAGTCACCTACCAGTGCAACAACCCATGCACATTGCACAAATTTGAAGGGAAATGAAGATTGCACAGGTAATTGCACTGGTCATCTACCCGTGCTATACGTGATTCTCAGCTCGCCACATCAGCATTTTGGCCTAATTTTTGAAGGAACTATAAATAGCTTCATATCTGACTCTTTTTAAGAGACCCACGACCATACACCCATTCACTTCATTCTTTCTCTCTCTAAATCTCAAAAACCCATTCTTACTCAAATCATCTCAATACCCATCATTATCTTATTCAATTTGCTACTCAAGAGGACATTGGAGGTGGAATCAAGCTTGAAGATAGAAGGTCTCATATGGGTCTTCTCTATTTCCCTATTTTCTTTCATTTTAATACTTTTTTCATGAGTAGCTAAATCCCACTAAGGGAATTATGTGATTCTTATGTAAATTGTGGGTATTGTAATGAACTCTAATTTTATATATAACAATCTACCAAATATGTTTCATTCAGTGTTTTATTTGTTTTCAAAGATGATTTGTTTTGATTGTACACTCCTCTCTTAACAAGTTGTTTGAGAAATTATTTGAGTAGGGAATTAGATATACACTCTATTTGATTCTCTAATGCTTAATTGAATGGAAGGATTGCACAAGAGTACACTCCACAAGCGTAATCCGGATTGGCTAATCTCTATCCTTTTCTAATCTTGAATGAGAAATTAATGCTATACACTCTAGGATTGATTGCTTGTGAGAGATTAAACATTAATTCTATACATTCTAGGATTAGTGACTTTAAATGAGATTAATCCCTTATTTTGGTGGATGGACATTCATGAACAATCACTTATGGGTGACCTATGCTATACACTCTAGATTCAAAACTCATAAGTGATATACAATCCAGCTATACACTCTAGTTTGGTTATATTAGACTAATGCTCATTAATGAGAGTTCATCTTGCCCATAGTTTGCTTAATGGAATCAATCAATTTCTTAGTCATTTATCATCTATTATTACTACTATCTTAGTGCATTTAGTTAGTTTACATTTAGCTTGCATTCTAGTTTAATATCCAATCATCAATCATCAATCACTTTATTTAATTCTTGTTTGTAGTTAGCATTAAAGTATGATTTAATCATAATTATTGCTCGATCCCTGTGGAACGATACCCATACTTGCCGCATACTAGTTTTATACTTGTTGAGCACATCTTGGGATTTTATAAATTTGTTTGAATGTTGAAATGCTTGTTCAACGCTGCCGGGGAATCGGCGTACATAGTTGTGGTTAGATTTAGCTCTAGTTTAGTTTATTTATTATTTTAGTTGCTTTTGTTTCTTTTTATTTTGTTTGGTATTTTTGTTTCTGTTCGTTTCAGGATTCTATGGAGTTTTATATGCAAAATTCAGAACCATGCTATCAGTCAATGAGCATATCATTCGAAGATAAATTGAGACAGGTCATGCAAGATTCTCTACAGACAAAGGAGCTAATTATAGCTTCTTAGCAGGCAACTGAGCAGAATTTCAACATCTATGAGTCAACTAGCTGGCCAGACAAAGCAATATAATCCACTTACGAAGATGATCTCATCAACTCCATCAGAGCAGCAAATCAAAGCTTTAAGGAGCATTCGCTTGAATTAAAGAAAGACGAGCACTCTAAATCTTAACACTTAACCAATGAGTATTATCTCCATCTTGGAATACCCAAACCGGTGCAAGCCTCAAATCTTGAAGAAGAGCAAAGCACAAGGATGGAAGAAATGTGCAGAGAAATGATGGGGACAGGGAAAGAGTTGATGACGATAATGGAGTTGTTGAAAAAAAAAAGAATGGAGCACTTCAAGAGAAAATAGAGAAGATTTCCCGAGAAAAAGAAGAAATGAAGGAAGAGTTTGTCAAGAAGTTACAGCTCATAAAAAAGGAATTAGAAGGCAAGGAGGTCTTAGAAACAAAAAGGAAGAATGAGGTTTAAGAGTTAAATAAGAAACTCTTACTTGAAGTAAAGATGCTCCGAGTGGAAAACAGTACACTCTAGAAGAAAAATGGCGAAGTCTCAGACAAGTATTAAGAATTTGAAGCACAAATTGAGAGACTTGAAACTAAAAAGAATATGACATTAAAAGACTTGGTGGATTTAGCGAAGATCTCGAAGGAATTTGAAGATGACATAGCTTGCAAGTCAAAGAAGATGCAAATGGAAGTTGTACAAAAAGACAATGC
Source organism: Dipteronia sinensis (assembly GCA_033220585.1). Classification (NCBI taxonomy): domain Eukaryota; kingdom Viridiplantae; phylum Streptophyta; class Magnoliopsida; order Sapindales; family Sapindaceae; genus Dipteronia; species Dipteronia sinensis. The sequence continues at coordinate 796,185 of CM065645.1, forward strand.
TCTCAAAGAAGTGAAAGAGACACTTAGAAAGAAAGAGGAAGCTCTCAAGATGGTGCAAGAGAAAGAGTGTAACTTCATTGTTCAGCTAGACAAAGTCGAGAAGGAGGTCGAGTCGCTACAACTTAAGCAAATCCAAAGACCTCAAAGTCACTTCAGAAAAAGGGAGTTCCTCTAACTCAATTTCTATTTGCAGTATTTGTACAAGAAGAGAGTATGTTAAAGCTAAAAATTACAAATTTGATAGGCATAGGAGAACAAGAGATCCTAGGAATAGGAAAAGCCCACATAAGAACAAAGAATAAATCAAGAATTAAAAGGGGTTTAAATATGTGTTAGATGCTAGGCGAACTCCTTAAACAACAAGGAAATCAATTCCCTTTTGGAACTCTACCTTTTTGGGATTTTATTTCTTTCCTAATCCATTAAAATTGATTGCTTATTGAAGGAAGATAAGGATTAGGAGTCAACTTGTTTCCCAAGACTCACACTCATGTCCAAGAAGGTAATATTTCCCGTTCCAACAACTTGTAAAATAAATCATGTCACTATTCACGGAATTATGACTGATCTGACCATTAGATACTAAAACGAGCATAACGTCTTCTAGGAATATCGGAATTACAATCCGTAAAGTGCGCCTGAAACTAGACTTCCGGGGATTTCCATCCATAGGTGATAGGATACACAATTCAATTGGAGCTGAGAGATATGGTCCCTGAAATCCGAGTGTTCTGCACTGTCCGAAAATTGTCTTTCCCGAAGTGTAGCGCGGCATAGACCGCGGTTGAGGTTGATGCTTGGGAAGAGGTATGGACCGCGGAACAGAATAGAAAGCCAACTGAAATGTACCACTGGATGTGCCGCGGTTGAGGTCATGCATGGAGAGCGACCTACGCAGCGGTTGTTGACAGTTTTGCCCTTTTTCTTCTCGTTTAAGCTTTTTTCCTTGAAAATATCATCAAACACTTCATCTAAGGAATGTGACCTACACATGCTCAACAAACACATAAAATACCTAATTTCACCCAAGAACAAAGCACAAATAATAAGAAATGGGGACCTAAAATATGTATAGAAATAGACCGATCAGTGTACCATTTTTTCTACTCTTTAAACACTCTTCTCGTCATACGTGTCACATGCCATATAACATACATTTCATATATATTGTGGACTGCATGATGGCCGCTTTCATTCCCTTGATAGACTTGTTGTGGAAATGATCTTAGGCAATGTGTGTGCCTTTAGCTACTAAATTAAGCCTAAACACATTCCTATGTCCCTTATGCGTGCTCCATAGCTAATTTTGAGGCCAAACACTTATCCTTTCTTTCGGAACCACAATTAACCATATAGCCATAAGCCAAACACAAACCAACCCTTTAATTGCCAATCATGTGGGTGGGTGTGTGTGTGTGTGTGTGTGTGTGTGTGTGTGTGTGTGTGTGTGTGTGTGTAAGTGGTGGGAAAGGTGCAATCTCTAATGAGGAAATAGAATGTATTTAGGCAATTGTGTAAAATGTGCAAGAAATGGCTCAAAAATGTAAAAGTGCTAAAAATTGCACTTTGAGCCGAATTGTCAAATGTTATTGTGCAAAAGAAAAGAAAGAAAAAGGTAAAAGCAAAAAGAAAAAAGAAATGCAAGAAAAATAGCCTTGGGAAATAATTGTAAAGTACTCAAAATGTGGAGTACAAATGTGTAGCACAAATATGTATGTAAGTGAATGCCTAATAGTTAGAATGTAATTGAAGTTTAGTAGAGCTTAGTATGGGGTGTGTGTGAGTAAGTGTAAGTATGATTGGTGATTTTTGAACTCTAAATATTTCCTATTTCTTTGTTCACCACATTAAACCCCATGACCCTATTACAACCAAAGGGAAGTCCTTTTTGATCCTTGCTGAGTCTTGATTGGGAATGTTTGTTGAAGCTTGATCTTCCACGTTCATGGCATAAGTGAATCTTTCCTAGGCTAACTCACAGACATTATCGGTTTTTCAATTTACTTGTATGCAATGCAATAGATTTTTATGCATAAATTCCATCGTTGCATACCTTGTTTGACTGTGAACTTAGGATTCTGAGCGGAAGGAAAAGAGAGACTCCAAGTGAGGCTAGAGTCAAATCGAATTACGCTCAAGGAGTGAGAGTGAGTAGTTCTTGATACGAGAGTGCTCTTAGGTATGGGATTCTTGATTGTGCGAGTTCCCCTTTAGTGCATGCGAGCTGCTTTAGAACATATTGCATATATCTACTTCTCTTTATCACACATCCTTGCATCCCATCACCGGTTGGTCGTGTGGCAATTTGAATTATGTGTTTTCGTGTCTAGGAAAGTTTTTAGATCGAGTCATGTTGTTGTGTTGATGTCTTTTGTTTTGTTTAGAGTTTTCTAGAGGACGAGCAAAGGTTTGTTTTGGCGGTATTTGATCAAGCCAAAATGTCATACATTTTGGCCCTCATATCCTTTCTCTTTGCTTTGTTCTCGAGTGTTTTTATATGTATTTATGGATATTTGGTCGTTATTGCAGACATTAGGTTAAAAGGTATGAAGAGGGGTAAAAAGGACTAATTGGTGCACAAATGAAGTGAAAAAGGCAATAGTGAACGGGTAGCACACTCGTGCACTACCCGTGCAATCTCCCGTGCACCGGAAGATGGAATTTGGGAAGATCTCAGTGCATGGGTAACTGCACGGGTATTACCCGTGCAAATACTCATGCAATCCACTGGACCAGGGAGCTAGCTTCGGGCAAGGATCAACTGCATGGGTGATGCACGGGTCACCTACCCGTGCAACAACCCGTGCACATTGCACAAATTTGAAGGGAAATGAAGATTGCAAGGGTAATTGCATGGGTCATCTACCCATGCTATACGTGATTCTCAGCTCGCCACATCAGCATTTTGGTCTAATTTTTGAAGGAACTATAAATATCTGATTCTTTTTAAGAGACCCACGACCATACACCCATTCACTTCATTCTTTCTCTCTCTAAATCTCAAAAACCCATTCTTACTCAAATCATCTCAATACCCATCATTATCTTATTCAATTTGCTACTCAAGAGGACATTGGAGGTGGAATCAAGCTTGAAGATAAAAGGTCTCATATGGGTCTTCTCTATTTCCCTCTTTTCTTTCATTTTAATACTTTTTTCATGAGTTGCTAAATCCCACTAAGGGATTGATGTGATTCTTATGTAAATTGTGTGTATTGTAATGAACTCTAATTTTATATATAACAATCTACCAAATATGTTTCATTCAATGTTTTATTTGTTTTCAAAGATGATTTGTTTTGATTGTACACTCCTCTCTTAACAAGTTGTTTGAGAAATTATTTGAGTATGAAATTAGATATACACTTTATTTGATTCTCTAATGCTTAATTGAATGGAAGGATTGCACAAAAGTACACTCCTCAAGTGTAATCTAGATTGGCTAATCTCTATCCTTTTCTAATCTTGAATGAGCAATTAATGCTATACACTCTAGGATTGATTGCTTGTGAGAGATTAAACATTAATTCTATACACTCTAGGATTAGTGACTTTATATTAGATTAATCCCTTATTTTTGTAGATGTACATTCATGAACAATCACTTATGGGTGACCTATGCTATACACTATAGATTATAAACTCATAAGTGATATACAATCAAGCTATACACTCTTGTTTGGTTATATTTGACTAATGCTCATTAATGAGAGTTCATCTTGCCCATAGTTTGCTTAATGGAATCAATCAATTCCTTAGTCATTTATCATCTATTATTACTACTATCTTAGTGCATTTAGTTAGTTTACATTTAGCTTGCATTCTAGTTTAATATCCAATCATCAATCAGTTTATTTAATTCTTGTTTGTAGTTAGCATTAAAGGAAAATTTAATCATAACTATTGCTCGATCCCTGTGGAACGATACCCATACTTTCCGCATACTAGTTTTATACTTGTTGAGCACATCTTGGGATTTTATAAATTTGTTTGAATATTTCATACTATGGCAAAATGCTTGTTCACGTACAACGAGCTGGTTCGATAAAGGTTAGACCAAGCTGCTTAGGCCTAACTCAAATCCAACCAAGTTCAAAGTAATTGTAGATCTACCATCTACAGTTTGGCGTCCACCATTGGGCTCATTGTAGATTCATAGACGAACTAGTTGAATCGAGCGAATGACTTCCAAAATGTCAGTAGATGGAAACGCCCCAACACTCGAAGAGTAGATCGTCACGCTGACTACCCAGATGGCTACAAATGCTAAAAACTATGAGTACTCGAATTAGAGAACGCGTCGGTCCGAACTAGGAATGCTGAACTGCGAACGATAATCGAAGGCGGACCTAGCAACGTGCCATCATCACCCCCTATCTAAGCAAACGACGCCATGTAAGATGTCGACAGAACAACACCATTTGTACCGACAATGGACTTTCGAGTGCCATAATTGATTCCTAGTGAATGAGTGAATCCTCAAGGCATAACCCAAACCGTTCGAGCTCAAGCGGATCCACCAATCGTGTCGTCCCAGCAAGGGACACAACAAGAGCCAAACCAAAACAGTGGTCCTTAACTAGGGAATGCCTTCAGGACCCCAATTTCACTCTAGTCGACCTCTTAGTTGGTAAAATCTAATTCAGGTCCACATGTCTTTTCTGATCCCGAACTCTCTCATAGGTTTGTAGAAATGGAAGCCCTTATTCAGAGGATTCTAGGAGTCCCAGTACACATCAAGAGAAGCACGGCGAACAGTTTTTTTGATTCACCGTTCGTCGATGCAATAGCTCTCGTAGAGATGCCTAGAAAATTTAGCTTCCCAAACATGAAGCAGTTCAAAGGCACGACGGATCCGGATGACCATATAGCACAATATAGGCAACACAAGTTCATCACGGCAATCCCACGCGGCCTCAGAGAAGCGTGCATGTGTGAAGCATTCAGGTTCAGCCTCAGCGGTCCAACACTACAATAGTACACTAACATACCTAATAACTTTATTTCCTCTTTTGCACAGTTTACAGATACATTCATGAAGCACATCGCGAGTAGTCAAAAGCTCGAGAAACAATAGACAACCTGTGCATTATATCATAGAGATGTTGTAAGAACCTGAGGTCCTATGTCAGACGCTTCAACAGAGAAAAGTTGCAGATCACACGCTGTAACCAAGCGACTGCTATCTATGCAGAAAACAGTTACAACTCCGACATGTATAAGGAGCTCACCAAATATCCATACAAAATAACGGAGGACGTGCTGGAGAAAGCATGTTCCCTGATCAAATAGGAAGAAGATGAAGCGAACTTTGTTGAAACAGCTAACAACTACGCCGCTAACAGACGAAATGACTGTGTCGATCAAAGATCGACTGACAGGAGAGTCAAACCCTACCCGACAAGAGATTGATGCAACTATCAATATCGCTACAACAGACCAAATGACATGAGGCCGTACGAACAAGGTTCACCGAGAACAGTTCGATGGTGAATTCCATGAAAGATATGAGAAGGATGGTCAAGTGGCAAATAACGATGAACGCTCCACCAGAGCACCGGGATGTAAAATTTCGAAGCTAGTTCCATGAAGATCATAGGTATCGCATAAAAGACTATATCGGCCTCAAACTGGAAGTAGCAGAACTCTTGAAGCAGGGACATCTTCAGGATTTCCTAACCGATAAAGAAAAATAGATCCATGCTTGACGCGATAAGAAACAATAGGCTAATCTAGACGACAGTCCGTAGAGCTGTCAGAACAAGAAAAAGTTATTAACTATATTGCGGATGGATCAGAAGTCAGCGGCGTGAGCTACTCAACCGTTAAGAGGCACACTCGGCAAGTGTCAAACACAAAATCCGGACTGACAGAGAGCACAAGTCGAAGATCGACGAGACTGTCGTATTCAAGCAATCCAAAAAAACAGATTTGTTTTCTCTTTGTCATGATGCTTTAGTCATTTCTTTATATATTTCTAATTGCCTAACCAAAATATTTTTAATTGACAATGGCAGCACTTGTAATATCTTATTTAACTATGCGTTCAAAAAAATTCAGGTCAAGGAGTCAAAAATCAGACGTCGAACAACATTATTAACTGGATTCAGTGGCGAATCGGAGAACACGTTACGTGAGATTGTACTACCCTTCTACACAACGAAGGAGTGAATCTATAAATCGATTTCTTGGTACTCGACTGTCAGTTTCTGTACAAAGCGATTTTAGGCAGACCTTGGATACAAGAGATGAAGGCGATCCCTTCGACTTACCACCAGATTATCAAATTCCCTACCAAGTGGGGAGTACAAGAAATCAAATACAAATAAAGAGCAGCCAGAGAATGATACTAGAACACCATGAAGAAGAAAAATGAGCAATTATAGCAACTACAGGAAACCAAAGTTGAGTAGACTCCAAACAAACCTAAGATGCAATAACTCGATGAAGTGTCGATCAACCCAAAACAACCAAAGCATAAAATCTAATCGGGTATAGGCTACCAGAGGAAATCCAAAAGTAGTTGATCGACTTCCTAAAAGAGTGCTGTAACAGTTTTGCTTGGTTGTACTTCGATATGGTCGGGATCGACCCGGAGGTAGTTATTCACCATTTATAGGTAAATCCTGATCATCCACCAATAAAACAAAAGAGGAGAAAGTTCACACCAGAGAGGAATAAAATAATCAACGAGAATTAGCAAAAGCTGATTGACATCATATCCATCAGAGAAGTGAAGTATCCTGACTGGTTGGCAAACATCGTGGTCGTAAAGAAGAAAAATGGGAAGTGGTGCGTTTGCATTGACTTCACAGATCTTAACAAGGCGTGCCCCAAGAACCCATTCCTGCTTCCTCACATTGACATGCTGGTCGATGCCACAACAGGATATGAACTACTCAGCTTCATGGACGCTTTCTCTAGATACAACCAAATCCTAATGCACCTAAACGATTAGGAAAAGACATCCTTTATCACCGAACAAGGTATTTTTTTGTTATAAGGTTATGCATTTTGGTTTGAAAAATGCAGGTGCGACATATCAACGATTGGTTAATAAAATGTTTATTTATATGCTCCTGTCGACAATGGAGGTTTACATCGATGACATGCTGGTCAAATCCCTCATAGCTGAACAACATATAGATCACCTGAAGCAGTCGTTCGACGTGCTCGACAAATATAGTATGAAACTAAACCCTACTAAATGCTCATTTAGTGTATCCTCTGGAAAGTTTTTAGGCTATCTGGTGACCCAAAGAGGGATCAAGGCCAACCCTGACTAGATCCAGTAGATCAGAGCAATCAAAACACCAAAATGCATCAAAGACGTGCAAAAGCTCACATGTCGAGTAGCAGCATTGAACAGGTTCATCTCTAAGTCGTCCGAACGATGCCAGCCTTTTTTCAACACCTTGAAAAAAAAGGTGTTCTAGTAGAATGAACAATATGAAAAGGCTTTACAAGACTTAAAATAATACCTAGCGTCACCTCCACTATTGTCGAATCCTAAAGATAAGGAAACAATGTACTTGTACTTGGTAGTGTCCGACACAGCAGTAAGCTCTATACTGGCCAGAGAAGATGAAGGATCACAAAATCCAATATATTGCTTGAGTAAAGCTCTGCTCGACGTTGAGACCAGGTATAGCTAGCTGGAGAAGCTAGCCTTAGCACTTGTCACAGTCGTACGCAAATAAGGTCATACTTCCAATGCCACCCAATCAAGGTACTAACCTCTTACCCGTTTAAAAATATATTGCATAAGCCTGAACTTTCAGGTCAATTAACGAAATGGACAACCGAACTCAGTGAGCACGACATTACCTTCCAGCCACGAACAATAATGAAATCCTAGGTAAAATCTGACTATTTTGCAGATTTCACCCTCAACTAAAATTTACAGGCTGAACAGGAATTTATGGCTCTCACGGAGAGTCCTACAAAAGGAACATGGACTTTGTATGTCAATGGCTCTAGCAATATAAAAGGAAGTGGACTCAGACTTGTACTTAAATCTTCACTAGGAGAAATCTAGAACAATCAATTTACTATAGTTTATGTGCGACAAACAATGAACCTGAATATAAAGCCCTAATAGCAGAGCTTGACCTGGCAAAGAGCTTGGGAATAAAAAATATACAGGTGCAAAGCGACTCCCAGCTAGTCGTTGGATAAATGAACGGAACGTACAAAGCTAAAGACAAAATGATGGCAGCATATCTGGCTAGAGCCAAACAATTACAGTTAACTTTTGACGAATTTTTTATTTTGTAGGTACCAAGGTTAGACAACTCTCAAGCGGATGCACTAGCAAACCTGATGTCGAAAATTCAGACTGATGGTCCAACGTTGATTCCCATTATGCACCTTTTGTTGCCCTCAATACACGACGAAGAGAAAATTACATAGGTCGACGATTACAGTTTAACTTGGATAGATCCAATAATGAACTATTTGCAGGCCGACATCTTACTCGGTGATAGAGCCGAAGAAAGAAAAATTAAAGCCAAGGTAGCCAAATTTTGTGTTCTCTATGGTAAGCTCTACACAAATTTACCAAAACTATTATTTATTATCTAGAATCATTGCTGCTTAAAGCATAATCTTGATAATTTGGCGGAAATGTTATGGTATTTGTTTTGGTTTATTTCTCATTTCAACCAATAATTATCAGTTTAATTTGGTTGGCATAATAATTTATTTTGGATAAAAAAATAAACACGTACCCCGATCCTTGGTAGTCTCGTGTGCTATAGTAAATAAAAGTTTTGTTTTTATACATACATTTTTTATATCGTGGTTGTGTTGAATACTCATGATGACTATTTTTGTTTTGTAGGCTTTTGCAAGCACATTTGTTCTTGAAGAATAGGTTCGTGGTCAGTCGAGAAAGGTGTGTAAAGCTTTAGAAAGCAAACGACATGCTCAGACAGGAGCACGACAAGCTTGCCAAGACCAATCAAGAGGCGGAGAAGTAGGCCTTAGCCTAGGAAGAAGAGTTGGCAAAGTCGAGGGAAGCCCTTGCGGATAGGGATCGACAACAAGATAAGACCAATGAGGATCTTATGGAGAGAGATTGACAATGCGCTAGTTTGAATGAGCAGCTTATGACCATTTCGGTCAAGGCCCTGTGCGTTGCGAGAGTCGATCTCTTTAGGCAGTATTTGGCTGATGAGAATTCGAAGTGGGACCCCGAAGCAGATATTGTAGAGTGGGAAGAGGCCGAAGACCTTAATGCTGAGGATTCTCTAACTGCAGTTGCCATAAATGTCGAAAACGCCACTGGGGAGACCGACAAGGACCTTGATGCTCTTGCCAAGCCAAATGCTCAAGCTGACAAGATGGCTCAGGATTAGCTTCTTTGATCAAGATTTTTCAGAACTATCTTTTTTATATATATATTTTTGTGTAAAATGGGAGTACTGTATTGATTTCCCGTGTCGACGTCTGTAATTAATGTAGGTACTGATACACTTTTTATTATCTCCCTTATTGAATGAATGGAGGTCGACTTGATCACTTATTTTGGTTTTGATTCCATAATTTTGTTTTGGTCTTATGCAAGATTTTTCAATATATTAGTGGATGACAGCCTGTTACTTATTAATAATTAAATTGAGGTCGATAGTCTTTTTGAACAGAGTAGAGGTCGACAAGGCCTGCTACTCTCAATTATATGGATCTTGAGGTCAATAGACCCTTGAATGGATAAAGCAGTAAGATTAATTTAGTAGGTAAATAGTTCTAGTAATAAACCTGTGGTATGAAATTTTATTGATAATGCAAAAGTCGTTTGACCAAACTGCAATTATTACATAGATGCACTTTTGTATATGAGGTCGACTCGACCGTTTCAATTATAATTGAAATTATTTACTTGCATAATTTGATTACAATAGAAATCGAGTACTTGCGTAATTCTGATCAGGTTGTCCATAGTATTACTCCCCCAACTTCCAGTGAGCAGTGTCAAGAATGGACAGTGGTAGTTGTAGTCGGACTCGTGTCATAAGATTTTTGTATGTATATCCTTGAATATAGGACATCAAGTTGTAAATCCTTGACTGCATGATGTCATTTGTCATCAAGTACCCTTGAAGGCAGGGTTTGGATCTTTGTCATTGGTGTTATTGAGTTCCTGAGAGAATTTATTTTATAGCCTATCAAAGTCGACAACACTTTACTGTAAGTAACTCTAAGCTTTGGAAAAAAAGTTTTTTGTGAGCTCAATTTTGCACTTAGTTGCAACTAAATAGTCATCATTGCTCTTGTCGATCGACTTGTTAGTATCAAACATGTAGAAGATAAAAACAACAACTTAGAAATAAGAAATGACATAGATCAGAGATTAGAAGTGATACTGTTTTTGGTGTAGAGCATTGCAGCTGCTGTGTATCTCTCGACCATCGAGGCCTCGTAGTTTGTATGCCCCTCATCCTTTCACATCTGTTATTTGATAGGGCCCTTCCCATGTCGGGCCTAATTTTCTTGCACCTTGCTCCTTGGTTTTTTGGAAGACCCGTAGTACCCAGTCGCCGATTTTTAAAGTTTTGATCCTTACTTTTTTGTTGTAATGTCGAGCTACTTGTTGTTGGTATGCCTGTACTCTTAAAGTAGCTCGCTCTCAACGTTCGTCAAGGTGATCTAGTTAGAATGCAAGCTCCATGTTATGTTGTTCTTCGCACGGGTTTTCGCTTCGAGCGGTTGCGAGTCGTGTCTTAATTGAAATAACTGCTTCTGATCCGTAGACATGTGAAAAAGATGTTTCTCCTGTCGATCGACGTGGAGTAATCTTGTACGACTAGAGGATCGCAGGGAGTTTGTCAACCTATTCACTCTTTTTCAGCTTCTAGGCGTTTCTTCAATGTGTTGATAATGGTTTTGTTGGTCCACTCTGCTTGTTCGTTTGCTTGAGGGTAGCGGGGAGTTGAGAAGCTCAACTTTATCCTATACTTGTCGTAGAAGTTTTTGAAGTCAAACGAGATGAACTGGGCACCGTTGTCGGTCACAATCGCTTTGGGGTATTTTGAACTTGCAAATTATATTTTTTCAAACAAAATTTCGTACCTATATGTCAAGTACTTATTTGAAGGCTCCTGCTTTGACCCATTTTGTGAAGTAGTCTGTTAAGACTAGTATGTATACTACCCCTTCAGAGGCTGCTGGAGTTTACCTACAATGTCCATTCCCTATTTCATAAAAGGCCAGGGGGGCCGAAATAGAGTTTAGTGTACCTGGAGGTAAGTGAGACACTTGTGCAAATCTTTGGCACATGTCGCAGGGTTGAACGTTTTTTTAGGAGTCGGACCGCATCATCTGCCAATAGTATCCAGCTGTAATTGCTCGATTCGACAAACTTAGATGTAAGAAAAAATGAAGTAAAGATGATCGTCCAGTCCTGTAAATTTTTACATAAATTCTGGGTTTTTATGAGAGGGGAGAATACGAAGTTACAACCTTAGGTGTGATGGATATACACTAGACAGGACGTCGGTTCGGTTCGAACCATGGAATCGAACCGGAACTGCCCTCTCCCAAACCGGACCGAAACCGCTGGTTCTGGAACCGGCAGTTCCAGTCTTGATTTCTTTAAAAAAAAACTTGAAAACAACAACCGGCTGTTGGGCCCAACGGTCTACTAACGTCCTTACAACAACTGATTTTTTTTTCTTCTTTTTCTTTTTCATCTCTCCCCCCTCATTTTTCCCCAATTTACTCCCAATTCTCTCTAATTCTCAATTCCCAAGTTTCTAATTATCTCCCAACTCTCAAGTCTCAATTATTAAGCTATTAAAGTTTATTTTATTTGTTATTACATTTATTTTTAGGTTTTTACTCAATTAAAATTTATTTTATTTGCTATTACATTTCTTTATTTCCAACAATTTATTTCCCTAAAACAATTTCACATTTTTTCACATTATTTCCATCAATCAGATTTCTTTTAATGACAAGTGGAAGGGGAAACGGTCCAAGACGTTCCATTTCTATGAAAGGTAGGGGATGTATGCCAGACAATGTTGGTTATAACGACACCGCCTATAATGAGTTCCTGCAAGCTCAATCCTATCATGAAGGCCTAAACTCTTCTCAGCCCCCTCTAATAATTTCTGAACCCGATCCCGATGCCACCCCCTATTTGACAAGCCAATCAAAAAATATGATTGATCCCCCTCCAAAATTTGAATTTTAACTACCTACGGAACTGGAAGAGAAGTTGCAGAAGCAACTCAAATCTGATCTTTTCATAATTTATATGAAGAAAGTAACGCAAACAGATGGAACCATTGTAGTTGTTTGCAATTACTGCAAAAACATATATTTAATGACACAAATCAGGAGGATATGGCTCATATTGGAAGCATATAACGATCAAGCATCTAGACGTAGCGGCCAAATCCAGCTCACAAACTCAAATTTTCAGGTTCGCTACTCCTAACCAATAATTATTTAAATATAGTGATGAAAACAATAGAGAAGAATTAGCTAGAATGGTTGCAATAAAACATTTACCATTTAGTTTTGGTAAAAAAGTTGGTTTTATTAATTATTGTCAACGAGCATTAAATCATGTTGCATGTCTTGTTCCTAGTGCCACGCTCACAGTAACACTTAAAAAGATTTATTACAAAAAAAAAAAAAGTTGAAAAAATATTTTGAAAATTATAATGACCATATTTCCATATGTACCGACATATGGAGTGACTATTGGCGAATGTATTCATACTTGGGTGTCACATGTCATTATATGGATAATACATAGACTATCCAAAAAAATATTCTTGCATTTAGACTTTTGGATGATGCACACACTGCTGTTAATATTTTTAGACAGCTTAGAATTATTTTTGGAGAGTGTAAAATTGAAAACAAAATTTTTTCAATTGGTTTTGATAATGCTTCTAACAATACCGCATCTATTCCTCCTTTAATTGAATTTTGCAAACCTTATCTTGGCAGTAAATTTTTTTCATCGAAGATGTGCATGTAATGTTTAAAATTTATGTGTTCAAAAATTTTTCGACACTCTTCAAGAGTTTATTGCCCCTATTAAAAATGTCATGTATTTTTTGTGGAAACATCTTTTAACAATGAAAGTATGTATAAAATTTTGTCAACAAAATTGTAGGCTTCCCTTTAGATTTCTTCTTGATGTTCAAACACATTGGAATTCCACTTATAAATTGCTTACTCAAAGATATGATTATATGAATTTATTAGTTAGTTTTATTCAGTATCATATTAATCACATTAATCTTTATGCCGAACATTGGGATGTTTGTTCAAATATTTGTGGTTTGTTAAAAGTTTTTAATAATGCTACTAAAAATTTATCTGGTGTTTGTTATCCTACAACTAATTTATTTATTGTTGAGAATGTTAATATTGTTGGTGCATTTTCTCATTGTGCATCCGAAACAGAATTAGTAGAGTCTGTTGCTGCTATGAAATCAAAATGGTTAGAATATATATTATAAAGAGTTTCTAAATATTTATTTGGTTGCACTATGTTTTGATCCATGTTGTAGATTAGAAAATTTTTTCTGAATATCTAATTGTTTATTATCAATGTTTAGAAATAGAATATGATGTTGATATGGCTTGTTCTAGAGTTAAGTCATTATTGTTTGATTTATATGATGAATATCTTAGAGTTCATTATCTGTCATTGAACATAGAAGTTCTACTAACTCAAATTGTATCTCAGTCCACATCATTCTCTGGATTTATAAATTTAGGGTATAATCTGTTAGCCAAAAAACCAAAAAATTACGAGGTTCTTCTTCTTCAAGCTCGAACTAGTATTCCGAGCTTGAATCCTATCTTGGTACCTCTTTTGAGTTTATGGAAGACGGTGCTGTAAAAAAATTTGATATCCTACACTGATGGAATGATCATAAAAGGTACTTTCTAATCTTGGCTAGTATAGCCAAACAAATTCTTTCAACACCAATTTCTACGGTGGCTTTGGAATAAGAGTTTAGCACCGGTGGAAATATTCTGGACTCAAGACGTTCGCTTTTGAGTCCTAAATCAATTCAGATACAAACTTGTGTTGATGATTGAACCAATGTGCAAAACAGGCAACAAGAAATCGATCAAGATACAAACACACTTTACTATTTCTTCAAAGATGACCAACTTGATGAGAGTGGAACGGATGATCATAACAACGATTAGTTACAGACTTATGTGCCACCTCACACAACCTGTCCACGTCATCACCAAACCAGCAATAAAAGATAAGAGAACTGCGTAGCCTTTGATTTCTTTAAACCCCAAGAGGATACGTGGACAACTTAATTATGGTAAAAATTAAGTGCAAGGTCAATGGTACGTTTTTCTAATTTTATTTTAATTTTTTTTATTTATCATATATTTGTTTTATTTTAATTTCGGCTGACCTAATAAAATGCATTTACAATTTTACATGACTAAGGTTTTTTTTAATGATAATAAGTAAAAAAAAAAAGGTTAAAAAAAAAACCTTGTTCCAAACCGCCGGAACCGGAGGAACCGGACCGGAATTGGAACCAAAACCTCCATTTGGAGGTTCCGATTCCGGCTCTTATTCACCCAAAACTGGAACCGGAACCGACGTCATGACTAATATACACTGAACGAATCTCAACTTGCCATAATTCAATACGAATAGATAAAACAAAATTTTATGCTTAAGTTTGAAACGTTATAGACATAAATGGGATATAATCTTATGTCTGACTGTCAGAGAGTTTACATGAGAGAACTCCATGTCATAATTCATCACACAAAAAAAAATGAATTAATTGATTAGGCCACCAATTGGACCCAACATTTTGTAACCCATTTATATCCTTACCCGAGTTAATAAGACTCCGACCGAACAAAGCCCATTTACATTCACTCTCAATCCGCAACTTCTGATCTCCACTTCATCTCTGAGAAACACTCACTCACTCTCTCTCTCTAAGGGTTTTGAAAATGACAGCTTTCAAAGCTACTCTATTTTCAAGAGGTTTTATTCCCAGAAATGGAGTTTCATCTCTGTCCAAGCTTTTTACCAGTTGACACCCAAAGTCTTAATCAAAAGACTCAATGACGGCCGAGACAGATCGGGCTCGGCTTCATGAATTCCTTCATGGGAAATGCAAATCAAGTAAAATCGACCTCCATAAAGCTTTTTACTTCTTTGATTACATGATTCATATGCAACCTACTCCTCTCATGTCCTGTTTCAATATTTTGTTTACTGCTCTGGTGAAGAATAAGCATTATGGTGATGTTATTTCTCTCCACACTAGAATGAATTCTGTTGGGTTGGTGCCTGATTTAATTACTTCAAACATTTTGATTAATTGTTGTTGCAAGATGAGTAGGTTTGATGATGCTTTTGTGGTATTTGGTGCCCTTTTGCGGAGGGGTTTTAACCCGAGTGTTGTGACTTTCAATTGTTTAATTAAAGGTCTTTGTATGGAAGGTAGAATTATGGAAGCAACTCGGCTTCTTAAGAAAATGATTTCCTTCGGTTGTGGACCTAATGTGGTCACATTTGCAACATTGATTCACGGCCTGTGTCGAAGTGATAATACGATTGTAGCCCTCCAGTTACATGAACAAGTGATTAATGGGAATAGTAAATATAGTGTTACTTGTACGCCTAATGTTGTTTGGTATGGTAGTATTATTGATGGTCTTTCAAAGATGGGTTTATAGATAAAGCCAAAGAACTGTTTTCGAAAATGAAGGGTAGGGGAATCCATGCGAATGCATTCATTTATACCTCTCTTCTTCATGGCTTGTGTTGTGTTGGTGATTGGAAGAACTGTTTTCGAAAATGAAGGGTAGGGGAATCCATGCGAATGCATTCATTTGTACCTCTCTTCTTCATGGCTTGTGTTGTGTTGGTGATTGGGAAGAAGCTAAAAGTCTTTTTATTGAGATGTTGAATCAAGGTGTGCATCCCACTACAGTGACATTTGATGTGCTGTTAGATGAACTTTGTAAGAGTGGGAAGATGGATGAAGCAAATAAATTGTAAAAATTGATGATTCAGAGAGGTGTTCAACCCGACACCTACACTTATAACACACTTATGGATGGTTATTGCTAGGTGGGAAGAATTCATGAAGCGGAGAAATTGTTTGTTTCTATGACAAGTAAGGGGTTTATGCCTAATGTTGTTAGCTATAATATTTTGATCGATGGGTATTGTAAGAAAAAAAAATAGATGAAGCCATGAATCTTTATAGAGAAATGATTTCTAAGGGAATTAGACCGGATGTTGTTAATTACAACACTTTGCTAATTGGCTTTTTTAATATGGGTAGAGTTGGAGATGCGCGAAAACTATTTGATGAGATGCAATCTATTGATCTTGCATCTAATTCATATATATTTGCTTCTTTTATTGACGGGCTTTGCAAGAATGATTGTGTTCTAGATGCATTGGAATTCTTTCATACTTTAGAAATTTCTGGCTGTGAACTCAACATTAAAATTGTCAGTTGCCTCATCGATGGATTGTATAAATCTGGAAGGATTGAAATGACTTGGGAATTATTCCATAAATTGACAGAAAAGTGCCTAGTGCCAAATGTTGTAACATATAACATCATGGTCAATGGGCTTTGTAAGGAAGGAAAACTAGAAAAGGCAAATGGTTTGTTATTGGATATGGAGGAAAAGGGTTGTATCCCAGATGTAGTGACATTTGGTAAGCTTATGTAGGGTTTCATCCAAAACATTGAAAAATCAAAAATGGTTCAACTTCTTCACGAAATGGCGAAGAGAAATCTAATTCCAGATGCATCCATAGTTTCCATGGTCACAGACTTACTTGTTAATGATGAAAATTATCATGAATTACTTGAATTCACTTCCATCATTTTGTAGTCCCAGAAACCAAGAAGAGGTTGAAATGATGTATGTTGAGTAGCATGTGTTTTTAGTGCAAATGTCTACTTGGATAAAAATTCAAGATTTAACTACGGTTGTGACCATACTACATGTTGCAGTGTTGAAGGGTAAGTCTTGTACCTTTTGTTATTATCATTATAATTTTTAGTTTAATTCTTCGATTTCTTTATGTGTTTTTTTTTCTTAAAAGAAAGTTTGCCTTGTAATATTTTTTAATTGTTTGTCTAATTGGTTTCTTTATGTAATTCTTTGGTTCAGGAATGTCATTTCACCTCAAAGGATCATCAAGGTCATAAGTCAAATAAGCCGAAGTTACAAAGCAGCTAGGCATGTTGTCATGGTCGTCCGGGATATTAATTTTATTAAAGTAAAACTGTCAATGGTCAATCATCTGACGTTCTTTTGAAATATACAGTGTTGTATAGAATTTACAGTGTTGTTGTATAGGTTTAAACCGATAACCTTATGGGTTGTATAGAATTCAGTGTTGTTAATGGCATGTGACAACATATTGTGTGGTGTTGAGGGAATTTACAGTGTTGTTAAAAACAAATATTAATGTCAATCATTTAGTGAGAAGGAATATTACATGATTATAGCAAATTAGAATCGAATTTCTGTTAAAATTAGTATTCAGTGAAACCAACTTCACAAGACTGAGGGGTCGTTTGTTTTTTTTCACTTAAAACTTAATGGGTCTGTATTGAACTCATTAAGTTGTTTTGTTTGTTTTTTTAAGTGGTCAAACAACTTAAAATATCAAAAAACAACTTAAAATAAAAAGTAAGAAATCTTGATTTTTAACTTAATTCCAAATCACTGGATTACAATTAAAATATTCTCTTCCAAGTCTATCCTCCAAAAAAAGATATATTTCCAAATTTATCTTAATTTAATATGGTGTAAAAAAATTTCTTTTAACATATTTCTTATTTTAAACATGTTTTAGAAAAAAAAAATCCCTAATTACTTCTCATAATTAAATTTTTCAAGGATTGAACAATTGGATTTCTCTCCTGCCAAATCCCGGTAAGAACTCTTTATTTATTTATTTTTATCTAACTATTTGTATGATATTCAATAAATTTGTTTATCATATTAAGTAGATTTCGTGGCTCGAAAAAGTTATAGAATTATTGTATATAAAAAATTCAATAACCTTTCTTTTATTTGGTTTCCGGTGCATATGATGCAAGAAACCAAAAAAAAAATGGTTTCAAGAATTATATTCACCGGAAACGTGGACAACATATAAAATTGAACTTGAACTTGAACTTGAACTTTTTTTTGACAATAAATTTAACTTAAACTTTGTTTGCAGAATATGCAAAATTATATTATTTGATTAATTTTTTATTTTTTTAAATTGAACTTTGTTTGCAAAAAAAAACATACAAAATGTTATAAAGAATGGTGTATGTTAAATTATCTCTTTTAATTAGTATGGGTATAAATGTAAAATTATTTATTTTCAGACAGTTTTATTTTTAAAAAACAAACATGTTGACAGTATATTCAGATGTGAGGAAAAAAAAACATGTCATTCAGATTCAGATTTCAGTCCCTATTCAGTCTTTAGAAAAATTTAGGACTGTTCAGTGTTCAGACAAAAAAACAAACGACCCCTGAGTCATCATATGACAATAACATATTGTGTTGATTCATAGACCTATAACTCAGATGTGTAAGCAGTAGATGAAACAATAGATTTCTGTTAAAATTTGTATTCACTGACACCAACTGCAGAAGATTGAGACATTGAGTCATCATGTGACAACATATAAACTTTTTGCTTAAAGCTTTCCTTTGTGTATGATGAGTGTAAATCATACAATTCAACCATACAACTTTTTGCTGAATACAGAAGGTTGTGACAAGAAGCACCAAGACTCCAACTTCTCTCGTAAGAGGTTTTAAAATTGAAAAGTTATTTTACTTTATCATCCAAACACTTCTACAAGTGGCTTTTAGGCTCTAAAAGTCTCCTTCCAAAATTATTCCAAACAAAGCCTTAATATCACTTCAGAGGTTAAGTTGTTGCACTATCAACTAGACATATATTTCCTGCTTCTAGCTTTTCAATAATCCCCATTTTATCGTTCAGATTCATTTTGTATGCTTCATAAATAAAATGAAAATGCATATCAGACAAAGTGATTTAAAAAGTATATATTGCATAGAGATATATTTTACATGAATGAAATTACAAAATAATACTACTGTAAGTAGTATTTAATTGGTATGGACATTCCCATCACCAATTGAAGCAGTTGGCATGTCTTTCGGGTCTGAGAAGAAATCTGTAACATTGAGATGCGTAATATATCTAGGATATGAATCTTCAATGAAATGAGTTTCTGGTTTCTTTCCATTTTCCTCTGATTGATGCTTTACACAGATCCACCAGATGTTTCTGTGTATTACATTCATTCAACCAATAATTGTCACATCCCCACCTAAAACAAACATTTTTATTTGTATTAGGCCTATTTTGAACATCGTTTCCTTTGTACTGTTTGGCCTCATAAGTATTCCACTTCTACTGAGTGTTTTGCTTATAACCACCTGATCTTTTAAAACTACGGTCCCGGCCTCGTCCAGGATTATGACCATAACCACGACTGCGATCAGGATTACGACCGTTACCATGACCATGATTAATATTACAATTATACCCACGGCCTCGACCACGACCACGATACAGTACAAAAAAATGGTCTTTTCTGACGGTTAAATGACGTCGGAAAAGACGCTTTCTCATCAGAAATATATTTTTTAGACAGGAAAAGGCCGTCGGAGGCCGTCATAAATACTTTATTTGCAAATAACCATTTACCGATGAGCCGTCACAAATACCACCATTTTCGACGGTCAAGGCCGTGGTTCCTACGGGGATGGCCGTCGGAAAAAGTTCAATGATAAAAAAAATGACACGCCATCGACTTGACGGTGCCACATCGCCCCATCACCTAAACTAAATTCCATGCATTTTATGTGGCTCGAACCCGTGACCTAGATGATAGATAGTAAATATTACTCTTGCCATTTTACTATAACTTTATCTCTGGTATATTTTGCATATTATTTATATATAAGCTATTGATATGTTTGCATACTATCTAATTAAATATAATTTTTTGTATAATATTTAAATATAACTATTGATATTTTTTTAAATAATATTTTATTAAAATATTTCCCTTATTTGATAGAAAATTGCATTTTACTACTACTTTATCTTGAAATAGGAAACATATATTACATCCTTGTTGATTTTATTTTTTATAATCAACATTTTACTAAAAAATTAATAATTTTTATTAATTAATAATTAATAATTATTTTGTATGATAAACAAATAGATATTAAAAAATTATTAGAGTTTTTAAAAAACAAATCTGATATAGTAGTGTCACTAAACATAATTATAAATAAATAAATATTCTTGTAATTACTATTAAGTTTTCTATATTTTATATTTATTTAATTTAGTCAGATGTACACATAAAGTAGACTTCTTATTACTACTATTTTTTGTCCCTAAAGTCCAGTCCCTATTGCCTAATTTTCTTACAGTGATTGCCATAAATTTTAATTTTTTTTTCATTATCTATGACATACTATTTGAAAATTTCAAAATTAAATCAAAATATTTGGCGAAAAAATTAATAGAGTGATTTCTCTAAAAATAAATAGTGATAAAAAAAACATATAGTGATACATTTAAAATATTGACCTACAAAGCACATATTTTTTGTAGTGTATATATTATCACATACATTCCATTATCATTTATTAATTAATATTATATTAAAAAATTAATTATTTTTCCTTGACAATGCCATAACAAATAATGTAGAATATAGCACTACATTTTCAATAGCGTAATTGCCCTTAAAATTAATTCGAATTAAATTTTATCATTTTTGACAGCACAAAAAATGGCGTCGGAAATACAGACTATTTCCGACGGCCATTAGGCCCTCAGAAATGTTGTATTACTTTTTCTCATTTCCGAAAGCAAAGATTATTTCCGATGGTTATTGGGCCATCGGAAATGTGGTATTACATTTTTGCTCATTTCTGACGGCACATTTTGCGCCGTCAGAAATGCGAAAAACATTGACGACTTATTCGACTATTTCCGACGGTTTTTGGACTGTTGGAAATGTGGTATTACATTTTGACTCATTTCCAATACCACATTTCCGACTGTACTAATATGGCCGTTGGAAAAGGTACCATTACCGACGGCAATTAGCGCAGTCGGAAATAGTTCGTCACTAATAGGCATTTTTTTGTAGTGATATCTAACAGTATTAGCATTCACTTCCGAAAATATTGTAGAACTAGTCGGGTGTTATCAGTGATTTTTTATGAGTAGTTCATTATTTTTTTCTGCTACTAAAAGGCATTAGATAAATTCTGAATATTTTGAGAATCTGCGTTCTCGATATTTCTGTTGCAATATTATGTTTGAATCATGAAAAGTTGTGAAAGTCTTTTCCAACATGTCCTTTTCAGATACCTCTTCACCACATAATTTCAATATTGTGGTGATTCTAAACAGAGTGGAATTATATTCAGAAACTGATTTATGGTCCTGAAATCGTAAATGTTGACATTCATATGTTGCATTTGGTAATGTTACAGCATGCTGATGATCACAACGATCTTTTAGCTCTTGCCACAGTTCTTCAGGTTCTGTGACAGTAAGATACTGAGCATTTAAATTTTCATGTAAGTGATGACAAATTATCACCATCATTATGGATCTATCTTGTTCACTAGCCTTGCTACCATCATCAATGGTATAATACAGGCCTTGGGATTTTAAATATAACCCCTCTTCAATAACCCAAGGCATATAATTATCTCCCGAAACTTCGAGTGCATCAAATTTCAGATTCGTAAGTTTAGCCATGCTTACAACTTCCTTTTTTTTCTATAAATTAAATTGTAAATTTAATTTAGTGTGAATATAATTAAAGAGCATAATAAATTAAACAATTTATGTTTAGACACAGCATAAGCCAGTCCTGAGATACAGCATAAGCTAGTCTCGAGACACATCATAAGCTAGTCTCATATATTGTAAAAAAATAAATGCTGAATATTTAAACAATTTATTTAGAGACACATCATAAGTCAGTTCCGAAACACAACATAAGCCAGTCTTGAGACACAGTATAAGCAAGTGACATATATTGTATAAAAATAAATACTGAATATTTAAATAATTTATTTGGAGACACAACATAAGCCAGTCCTAAGACATGGTATAAGCCAGTCCTAAGACATGGTATAAGCCAGTCTCGAGACACAATATAAGCCAGTCTCGAGACACAGTATAAGCCAGTCTCATATGTTGCATAAAAATAAATGAGTTCTAAATGAGTATAAATAAATAAATCCAGAACTATATTGGTTCCGTTGACGGCATGAGCCATCTTGTTAAACGGAACTCTATATAGATCCAGAATGTTGAGATGTAAGTAAATCACCCATCATGGGATCCTCTCTACTTATATACAATCGTGTTGATAACGTGTTATAAATAAAAATGAATGATAATATAAAACTATATGAAGAACAATTGAAGAACACAGATGAAGAGAAAAGAAAAATTGAGTGAGAGATAGAGAGAGAGAGAGAGCAAAGAAATTGATTGAACAATTCAACGAACCTTTTGTATTAATTGACTTTTGTGTGATTAGCCTTTACAAAGAAAAGAAACATATATATATATATATAGGTAGAGGGAGGCGGTAGGAAGGGAAGATATTTATATGTTTGATACAAGTGGTAAAAAGTCACCTATTACAACAAATTTAATAATTTCAATTTAGTGTAAAAAATAAACGACTCCTAACATTATATTACAATGGGTAAATTGCACAAATGTACTCTAACTAAATGAATAATTGCACTCAAACCAAAATAATATCATAATAACATAAATATACACTTTGACCCGTTGACTAACGGTAATCAACGGTTGACCACTTTTAGCTAGCAATAGTAGAGGGGCAATTTAGTCTTTTTCACAGTTCCATTAAACATATAAACAAAATAAATTAATTTTTCCAATTAAATATAGCCACATTATCCCTAATTGTTTTATTAATTAAAATAAAAAACAAATCATTTTTTAAAAATAAAACAGATATATCATCAGAGCCTCCCGTTTTTTTTTTGGCTGTGGGAGTCTCTGTCCTTCCTTTATTGTGGCGATATAGAGATGAAGGAGATAATCTATGAGTTTGTCGATCTGATGGAGGAGACACCTCCATTAGACGATTTGATGATGGAGACACCTCTATCGGATGATCTGATGGATCAATCTCCTCCATCCGTGGGTTGGGGAGCGTAGGCGGACAAGCTGAATGTGTGTGGTTCGAAGACAGAATTGTGAACATTACGATGAGGTTGATGCTCTGTTGGTAGTGATGGTGATTGAAGAAAGT
Source organism: Dipteronia sinensis (assembly GCA_033220585.1). Lineage (NCBI taxonomy): Eukaryota > Viridiplantae > Streptophyta > Magnoliopsida > Sapindales > Sapindaceae > Dipteronia > Dipteronia sinensis. The sequence goes on from CM065645.1 coordinate 819,554, forward strand.
TGTTGCGATCGTAGTGGGTTGCAATCATGGTGTGGTCTGTGGTCATCGATTTGAAGAATTGGTGGTATAATGGTCGAAAATCTAGCAGGTCGAAAATCAGAAGCTTCATCTCAGAAGGAGTCCATTTCCCCATCTCTTATGGAGTTTGGAGGAGCTCTGGAATTTTCCGGATCTCTTCCCAATTTTTGTTTTAAAAATTATTTTATACTTTTATTAAAGGGAAAATAGTTTCCTTGTTTTTACTTGGAGCTCTTCCAAGAGAAGCACCAAGGCTCCGACTTTCTTGGAACTCTTTTTCTCTCAACCAAACACTTCTAAAAGTGGTTTACGGCTCTAAAAGCCAAAAGTCAGACTTACGTTATATATATATATATATATATATATTGTTTTTAATTAAAAGTTATTTGTAGAAATTCACACACATCACTTAAATCTTAATCGCACGTATATATTAAAGAAAGCAAAGAAAAAAAGAAGACACGAGATATTTTATCATGTTCGACATAAGCCTACGGAGTTTGATTAAAATCTTTCCGTCTATCTCTCTCTTTCAATCTCTCACATGTTGCTCTCTATCTCTCTTGCAATTCTCTACGCGTGTTAGGATTACAATATCATAAGAAAACAATCCTATTTCTATCAAAACACTAGGATATGCCAAAACGATCAAGGAATAGGTTTCTTTCCGTGCAATTTTTCGTTTCTCACGCACAGAATTTGTCGTCACTGAGGTTTGCAGCACGTGCCCTAAAATGCGTGACACCTCTAAAAATCATTGATCCTTACACTGCGGTCTACAACACGTGATTCCTCTAAGAACTTTCACAGTTGTTGACACTACGGTTGGTGAACCGTGATCCACGCCACAGTTGCTTCCTCTTGGCCTACATCAGGCTTCACAATCTTGAATCCTAACACATGCTACTACTCAGGTTTAGTATAATTAGAAACTAATTGATGTTTATTGTCTAATGTTTCAAAGAAACCAAATTCTTCAATCAAATACATTAAAGCAATTTTTTCAAAATTTAAAAAATATTTTATTTTGGTTAAAAGAATTTACAAATGTACTCAATAGATTTTTATTTTTATGTAGAAACTAAATAAAAAACACAAGAATGTAAAAATTAGTTCCCAAAACCACTTTGCCATTGGAACAAATTGTTTTTCTATTTTTTACTATTTAAACAATATCATCAAGGCTTACTATATATATATATAGAGAGAGAGAGAGAGAGAGAGAGAGAGCTTCCCACTAACAAAACCCCCTGATATAACTTTATATACAAACATATTTATTAGCCTTTGTATTAAGATCTATGTTATGTATTCTCTCTCATGACCCATCATTTACACAACATTCAAAGCTAATAAATAGGTTTGTTACATCAGGGGTTTGTAGGTAAGAAGCTATATGTATTTATATATATATATATATATATATATATATATATATGAACATAGGTTGGCTTATAATGTGATTTACTTTTGTAATAGTTTTAGGGTGCGTTTGAGATTGTTGTAGCTTATGAAACAAGTGATTATTACATAAGCTACGAGCAAAAAAAGTGTTTGGTAAACATTCCAAAATCCACTTATTTTGTAATCTACTTCTCCAATAATAGGCTTTTGGAAAGTTGGTAGGGGGTTGTTTTTCAAAACATATTATTTTTATAATATTTGTCAAAATAATTTTTGAAACTAAAAATATATAAATATAACACTTTATTTTAATAAATTTTAAAAAACAGTTGGTGGTTATCGTTGCCACCAGCCACCATCACTGGAGCCTCCTCAGGTGACTTCGAAGTCACCGAAGGATTCCAGTGCTTCCTCTAGCAATGTAGGAAGTAGCTAGATGTGAAGGAACAGTGATCGACACCTCCAACGATTGGAGCAGCCGACCAGCTTCTCTTCTGACGTTGGAGGAGGGCAGATCCTCCTCTGGTGAAGTCGAGTCCATCATCAACGTCATCCAAGGAAGATTGAACCTCCTCCAGCACTAGAGGAGGAGCGAACTGGCTACTTCCATCATATGAAGAAGTTCCAACAATCATCGAACTCCTCTAACGAATAGAGGAGCTGCAACCCCTCCAACGTCGGAAGAGGTAGGATCCTCCTCTGCCAACGCCGACCTTACCGACTACGGCGTCGTTAGATGAGGATTTGACCTCCTTCAGCATATGGAGGAGGCAGCGCGTTTGAGCCGCCTCCACCATTAATTTATTATTTTTTTATTATTAATTTTTAATTATTTATATTTAAATATGATTTAAAAACTAAAAAAGTTGGAAAAAGGGGAAATAACTGCAAAAATGAAAATATTGAAAAGTAAAACAATGAAAAATATAAGGTGGAAAAATAAACAACAAAATTTTAAAAAAACATGAAGAGTAAATTACATTTTAACTAACATGTATTTTAGTCTTTTTCCATAATCAATTTAAGTTTACAAAACACATTTTCTGTACTTTTTTGCTAAGTTAATTATTCATGAAGTGATTATTTTATAAGCTAAATCAATCACAAACATAGCCTTAAAATGGTTGATAATTTCTTTCTCTCATGTTTCCTTATATTCTTTTCCAAATTATTTTTATATAATTTTATTTTTCAACTACATTTTAACAAATATTATTTTAATAACATTTTAAATTTTTGTTTACTTTTAATAAAAATATAACATTTATATTCTCCCATATATATTTATCTAATTTTTTTTATCAAACAATTTTGTACCTAAATTTTACGGTCTAAAAATTTTAAACTAATTTTCCCTACTTAGTTATTTCTTTTCTAACTTTTCCATCTAGATTTTTATCATCAAATTTTTCATCAACATTTCTTACCTATTTTATTTGTTACTTAAAATTATGATGATAATTTGGATTCCTTAAAAAAAATCATGATGAATGCAAATTCTTTCGAAAAAAGAATATGGAAATGATTGAAAATAACACTCGTAATTCCCAAATATAAGATAGATCATTTTTAGGTATATATGAAAGTCATTTGAATGGCCATCCGAAATATTAATATGTTATGTTGCTATTATTTATGTTTTTTGTTATTTTTTTTCTTTTTACTATCCTTATTTTAATATGTTTATGTTATTGTAATTTTCATTTGGATGTTTGAATGTATTTATTTTATTGCTAACTTATAATAATTATTATGCAAATAATATAAAGTATGGTAAAATTAAGTAAAATTTGAAAAATAAAAAATTATTAAATAAAACAAATTATTATTCAGTATTCAATATTAGTCTCATTTTAAATCTAGATGAGATATTTTTAATAGTATGATTTCTATGATGATAAAAGTTATAAATTAAAACTTGTTATATAATAATTGAATTTAATTAAAAAGGTAAATATGGATATGGGGTAAAAATGGAATAAATAATATTAAAAAGTGGATTTAGAGTTTCAAATTTGGTACTTCAAATTTAGAGTACCAAACAATGAAACTCTAAAAAAAAATTCTTACAGATAGAAAAATAGAGTACCATTGGAGCTCATGATACTCTATTTTGGAATTTATACTCTAAAATAGAGCACCATCAGAGATGCTGTAAGGATATCCCATTGGAAAATTACCAGGATCAGTGACAATAAAATCAATGTGCTTGGTATTCTATTGATCATAATAGATTAAATAATGATATTTTGAAATATAATTATAGTTATAATTAGTTTAACTCAATGAACCAAATTGAAGTTGTTATCAAATGTGATTTACAATACTAATTAATCTCCTTCATTTCATATAAGGATAATAACCATGGTGACCACCAAAACTCTGTCTTCAGAACACGGTCTTCATCATTATTTACTTTTCGACAGACACGAGATTGACACCCTACTGTACCCTAAAGAGATTGATAGTATTTATGAGATTTTTGCACATTATACGCAATTGATAATAAAACCATTATATTCTCTTTCACCTTATGTTAACATTAGTTTCTAGCATCCATTGCAAATCATGTACCAAAGGTATATACCCCCGGCCACCACCTCCGTGGTAGTGGTCTTGAGGGTGTTCACTGAGATTTCTTACCTCGAGTAAATTTTCCGTCAACAACTTTTTTTTTAATTAAAAAGTTTTTTTATATAAAAAATTGCTTTTTTTTATTTCATCAAACAATATGTTTAATCAACCGTCCATCAAATGTGATGGACAGTTGGATATAAAAGGAATTAACATTTTTATATTTTGTCATAGATATATATATGAGGAAATTGCAAGAAATGATCAAAAAATATATGAGTTTATTGTTTTTAGCCAAATATATATTTTTGATTATACTTATCATTTTTATGCTTGAACTTCCAAATATACCCTTATTTTGTCTTTACTTCCTTCAATATTTCCCTCCAAAAATTTGCTCTCTTATTTCCAAATCCCTCCAATATGTTTTTCACCCAAAACATACTCTCTCTCTCTCACGAAATTTTTCAGCTCTCTCTCTCTCTCTCTCGAAATCTTTTAGTGTTGAAATCTTCAATCTCGGTCTCACAAAATCTTCAATCTGGGCAAGACGAAGTCTCAACGAAATATTCTGGGCAAGAAGCTGAAATTTTGTGGGTAAGAAGCTGAAATTTCTGGGCAAAGACACCACCATCCGAAACTGAAATTTCTGGGCAAAGACACCACCATCCGAAGCCAAACGACATTTTTCAACGGTATGTATCTCTTACCCACTTGTTTTTTACAAAGGATCATTATGTTTGATATGAAGATAAAGAGATCGGTTTCAATTCAGAGTCAAACCAGCTGCTGTGATATTTTGTTCCCAGGTTACATGCTAGTTTATGTTAAAGTTACATGCTAGTGTATTTGTAAGGTACATGATAGTGTATTTGTAAGTTACATGCCAATTTATTTCAAAGTTACATGCCAATTTATTTCAAAGTTACATGCCATTTTATTTCAAAGTTACATGCTAGTGTATTTGTAAGTTTAGAGCGCAACCTGCTACTGTGATATTTTGTTCCCAGGTTACATGCTAGTGTATTTGTAAGTTACATGATAGTGTATTTGTAAGTTACATGCCAGTTTATTTTAAAGTTACATGTCAGTTGTAATTTTTTGTACCCATGTTACATGCCATCAGTTATTGTTTTGTTACATGTCAGTTCCCAGCCAGAATAAATGTTTCATGTAAATACTTGACATGCAGGAATATGGGTGCAAAGAAATTGGTCATCCATCACGGTGGAAGTTGGGCGGCCAATTGTTACGAGGGTGGTATGACAAAGTGAGTCCATGTTCCTATTGGTTTGACTTATAATGACTTGGTGAAGTTTGTTCAAGATGTTGCTAAAGTTGATGCTCATAGGTCTACCCTAAAATTATGCTCGTTGGCCTTTACGACTACTGGTAGTGCCCGGCTGAGAATTGAGAATGACAAAGATGTGTCATGTATGATAGATGAAGATAAGCTATTACCCGAGGTTTATGTTACCATTTCGAAGAAGGTAGCAACACAATGTGTGCAGAATGGTACTATATTGGAGGAAGATGACAACCTAGTACATTCAACGTTTCTTCAACAATGTAACCTACCTACTCCACAACCCGTGTATGGCGAGTTTCTTTGGCAACTGGTAGCATGTGGGTCCATTCCAATGTTAGACCCAATTGTGTGTAATGATGAAACCATTGATGATGAAGAGAACAGTGAGTCATCGGACATCGATAATAGGGATGATAGCTCGATAACCGACATTGACAGAGGTAGTCACGGAGATAAAGATTGCAATCATAGTGTGGGTTCTGGTGCTTGGAGTGTTGGAGGACATGGATGTGATGGTCCATCGGGTTTTGCTACATTTAGTGGTGATTTCTTTCGAGAGGATGGATTGGGTGACGGTGTTGATCAAAGTTGTGAACATGCTTCCCCAAGAGCTTAGATTATTCCTGGATCCGAAAGGTATTCGTTCGAACCCATTAGCACGGAGGAATCGATTTCAGATGATGGCCGGTTATACAAGAGTAAAATATTTCAATGCAAGAAAGATCTTAAGCGAACGTTGTATATGTATGCTTTGAAGAAGCAATTTGAAGTCCGGATTAGAAGATCTAGCAATGATGTTGTAATTCTTATATTTTATATTTTAGATTTTATTAAGTAAGATTCAATTATTTTTAAAGACTGAAGTTACATGCCAGTATTTTTAAAGACTGAAAACAAATTCCTGTATTTTTACATGCTGCAAGTTACATGCTAGTGCATTTTGAAGTTACATGCCAGGCCAAAATCAAGTTACATGCCAGTGTTCACCAGTTTAAAGACTGAAAACATATTCCAGTATTTTTACATGCAGAAAGTTACATGCCAGTGTAATTACAAGTTACATGCCAGTGTAATTACAAGTTACATGCCAGTGTTCAACAGTTTAAAGACTGAAAACAAATTCCAGTATTTTTACATGATGCAAGTTACATGCCAGTGCATTTTAAAGTTACATGCCAGTACAATTACAAGTTACATGCCAGTGTTCAACAGTTTAAAGACTGAAAACAAATTCCAGTAATTTTACATGATGCAAGTTACATGCCAGTGCATTTTGAAGTTACATGCCAGTGCAATTACAAGTTACATGCCAGTGTTCAACAGTTTAAAGACTGAAAACAAATTTCAGTAATTTTACATGATGCAAGTTACATGCTAGTGCATTTTGAAGTTACATGCCAGTGCAATTACAAGTTACATGCCAGTATTTTTAAAGACTGAAAACAAATTCCAATATTTTTACATGCTGCACGTTACATGCTAGTGCATTTTGATGTTACATGCCAGTGCAATTACAAGTTACATGCCAGTGTTCAACAGTTTAAAGACTGAAAATAAATTCCAGTATTTTTACATGATGCAAGTTACATGCCAGTGCATTTTGAAGTTACATGCCAATTAAAATTCATTTTCACAGTTGAAAGACATTCCAGTATTGTTACATGCTAGAAGTTACATGTTAGTGCAATTTGAAATTACATGCCAATGCAATTTGAAGTTACATGCCAGTTACAATTCATTTTCACAGTTGAAAGACATTCCAGTATTGTTACATGCTAAAAGTTACATGTTAGTGCATTTTGAAGTTACATGCCAGTGCAATTTGAAGTTACATGCCAATTAAAATTCATTTTCACAGTTGAAAGACATTCCAGTATTATTACATGCTAGAAGTTACATGTTAGTGCATTTTGAAGTTATATGCAAGTGCAATTTGAAGTTACATGCCAGTTACAATTCATTTTCGCAGTTGAAAGATATTCCAGTATTGTTACATGTTAGAAGTTACATGTTAGTGCATTTTGAAGTTACATGCCAATGCAATTTGAAGTTACATGCAAGTGCAATTTGAAGTTACATGCCAATTGGTTATTAAGTCCCATGCAAGTTGATTCTTAAGTTACATACCAGTTGATTCTTAAGTTACATGCTAGTTCACACTGATAATTATCTAAATACACTGATTCTAAAATAAAATTTCAGTATTGTTACATGTCAGTTTATACTTTTTACAAACTTCAAAAATCACCATTAGACGCATCAACATGTCTAGGGTGCATACAAAGTTATCAAAAACCACAAGTTCATACAAAGTTATCAATCTGCCGGTACATTGTTTACAAAAATTTCTAGTGCCATATCATCCATAAACCTGGGGACGTTTTTGCTTCCCTATCCCTAAAAACAACGATAACGCATCAACATCTCGACGTATTGTCAAATAAAGACACCACAACTAAAGAAAAAATTATACGTATATTAGGAACACATGTACAAGTTTAATGTCAACTAAAGCAAATAATAATAATAATTAAGTCAAAGTTAATGTACAAAGTTAATGTCAACTAGAAAGGGGTATGGTTCTTTACCCCATCCCCAATTACAGTTTTCAAACAACAAACATACCGCAACTTGCATTGTTTTTTTGAGGTGAACACTTCTTATTCGGGCCTAATCGTGCCACATGAAATATCTTTTGGGAGCCTGGGAGGTATGTCATTCTAATCGAAATATCCAGCCTATGCAATATAGTTGGAAGGAATCACCAAATTACATAGTAAGAAAACAATTAAAATCTGAAAAATTGGAAACAAAGTAGAATTGTGATTATATAGTTCTTTACCGTCACAAGAACAATCAGAATTGCTGTTACCAAATAATTATCAACCGTAAAAAGAAAAAAATAATTAATAGAAAAAGATTAACATCTATATGTAGCACCAGCATTGCTGTTACCAGATAATTAAGATGAACTTCTAATTGTCAAAACTCCACTAATATTTAAATCATGAGATGACAACCAAATACAAGTTACATGCTAGGAAAAACTAAGTTTCATGTCAATCAATCCAAATTACATGCCAATCAATCTTATTTACATGTTACATATAAAAAATAAACACATATTTCACCATTAACAATCACAAAATCAAATCCCATCATGATACAAGAACAACAACAGTTTGTGCAATTCAAATGTCCCCAAATAGTCATTGAATAAAATCCCACTAAATCCAACACCATTTGTTTTAAAGAAAACCTATTTTTAATTTTGAACACACAAGCTATTTTCATTTTGAACACATAACATATTTTCCTTTTCAAAAAGGTGATTCAAAGTTGTATTATGTAAAAACTCACCTAAATATCAAAAAGCATAGAAATCCAAGAAGAGAAAATAGAAACAAAGAAAACAAAATTTTAAAATTTTGAAATTTAAAAACTAATTAATTTCCCTATATAAACAATATACACAATATACACAAATAGAAACAATAAACACAAATTCATTACCCAATATACATCATTGAAGGAAAAATTAACGACAATCACAAACCAAGGGTTCACAAGAGCAAAACACAAACCCAGGAGCAGGGGATTAAACACATATAATTATTGGGGCTACATTTGATTGAAAAACAGGGATTAAACTTCCATGAAACTAACCAGATTTGATGATCGTCGAGCGAGGGCGACGGTGACAGCGTCGACGACCAACGGCAGTGGTTTCGACGAACGAGAGCAGCAGCAACGGCAAATGGTAGCTGAAGACGGTGTCAACGACCTAGAGCGGCGGATTCGGTGAGAGGTGCGGGGACGGCTTGAGGTGTGGCGGATTCGGCGACAGAGGCGGTGATGGCAAGAGGTTCAACGACAATCTCTTTTTCGCTTCCTTTCTCTCTCTTTCTTTATTTTGTTTGATATAACTTAACCCTAACAAAAACAGAACTGAACGTTTGAACCTTTTTTTTCTTTTTCTTTTTTTTTTCAAATTTCAAATTTAGGGGTATTTTTGTCCAAAAGTGGTCAAAAGTGATGAAAACAATAAAAAATATATTGGTGGCTAAAAACAATAAACCGATAAATTTTTTGGCTCTTTATGAATTCACCCCTATATATATATGTATATATAAATATATATTTCTATAGATTAATTATATTTACGAAATTAAAATGGGTAGCCAATACAATAGAGTGTGACAAAATGGGTAGCCATGCATTGGTGTAATTTTTTCTACGAATGACCATTTTCGTCAAACTGTTTGTTGCCAATAATAGTCATTTTGAAACAAATTTACCATATAATGACCATTTGGATAGCGGATAACCCAATAGGTGGCCGCCATATATATTATTTAATTACTTTGAAATAATAATAATTTTTAGAGTTCTGTTATAATTTTATACTGTTATACACTTAGGGGTCGTTTGTTTTTTTGTCTGAAGACTGAACAGTCCTGAATTTTTCTAAAGACTGAATAGGGACTGAAATCTGAATCTGAATTACATGTTTGTTTTTTTTTTCTCACATCTGAATGTACTGTCATCATGTTTGTTTTTTAAAAATAAAATTGTCTGAAAATACGTAATTTTACATTTATACCTATACTAATTAAAAGAAGTAATTTAACATGCACAATTCTTTATAACATTTTGTATGTTTTTTTTTTTGCAAACAAAGTTCAATTTAACAAAATAAAAAAATTAATCAAATAATATAATTTTGCATATTTTGCAAACAAAGTTTAAGTTAAATTTATTGTCAAAAAAAAAGTTCAAGTTCAAGTTCAATTTTTATGTTGTCCACGTTTCCGGTGAATATAATTCATGAAACTATTTTTGTTTTTTTAGTTTCCTGGATCATATACACCGGAAACCAAATAAAAAAAAGGTTCTTGAATTTTTTATATACAATAATTCTATAAGATCTTCAAGCCACGAAATCTACTCAATATGATAGACAAATTTATTGAGTACTATACGAATAGTTAGATAAAAAAAATAAAGAGTTCTTACCGGGATTTGGCAAGAGAGATATTCAATTGTTCAATCTTTGAAAAATTTCACTATGAGAAGTAATTATGGTTTTTTTTTTCTTTTCTAAAACCTGTTTAAATAAGAAATATGTTAAAAGAAATTTTTTTATACCATATCAAATTAAGATAAATTTGGAAGTATATCTTTTTTTAAAGGATAGACTTGGAAGAGAATATTTTAATTGTAATCCAGTGATTTGGAATTAAGTTAAAAGTCAGGATTTCTTACTTTTTATTTTAAGTTGTTTTTGATATTTTTAAGTTGTTTGACCGTTTAAAAAAACAAACAAAACAACTTAATGAGTTCAATTCAGACCCATTAAGTTTTAAGTGAAAAAAACAAACGACCCCTTATACTTCATAACTAATGTAAGCCGATAATTTTGAATACAATATTATATTGCCGATTATTACATCTTAAGTTGATATTTAAAATGAGATATGAAGATTAGGTGAGATGTGTAAGTGTGTAACCTCATTATTTCGAAAAAGAAAAATAAAACACATGTAAAACAATAGAAGAATTAACCATTGCTGCAATAGGTTTTGAAATCCGCAAATGATTTTTATTAATATTAATCAAAAATACAATAGCTATTCGGATTCAGACTTAAATAGAAAAACCAAAACCGATTCCACCGGTATCGGTTGTTCTAAATTGACTAAAACAAGATATTTCTCAAAATTTTCCCAAAAAGGTAAATTTGAGTTATTACAAAAACTAAAAATGAAATCTGAAACAAACCGACAGAATCAAACCCGGCTATATTTGAATCCGAAAATAGTGCCGTTTTTGGGATATATTCTCAAAAGTACCCCATTCCCTGGCGTGGGAGGCAAGGTATGTTGGCATGGAAATCTCTAGCATTGTACCCGAAGTCAGCATAAGTAGTAGGTTTGGCCATGCTCGCCATGTAGACGTTGTATTCCTTGTCATTCTCAGGTGGTACGATCTCAGCGGGCCTCTTAAGTTTCTTCTTCAAATACTCAGCCAATGCTTGGCCATCCATGGTGCCCATGACAGTTATTATTACCAATTGCTTCTGGATGTCCATTGACACCTCCTTCACCTCTGTTAAGTTCGAAAACAAAGACGTTTATTAATGACTTGAAAAAACGGTACGGGAAGTGAGTTGTTAGGAGGAGTCAATGAATTAATTGTCTCACCTTGAAACCCCCTAACCAACTTGCGAATCTTATCGATGCTATCCTGGGACCGGAGCCCCACCTTCAAAACCACCGTTGCTAATGAACATTGTAGTCCATTGTTGTCACCCCCACCACCATCGTCGATGTTGATCTTAGTCTTCTAAAGAGCACAAAAAAGATCAAACAAAACATGAATTAATTAACAGAAACAACAGAAGCAGATTTTCAGGAAAGAAAGAAAGAAGAAAGAACCTTGAAAAGACTCTGAAACATTGTTGATTTGAGTTGGTGGTAGCTGAGAAAGAAAGTGGAAGAGGAGGCCTATATATAGACTGGAAGGAGGATAGTGATGAATTGATGAGGATGAGGATGATGAATTGCTGATGTTGATTTTTTATTTATTTATAATGTTTTAAAATCATGTGAACATGATCTAAACTTTCAAAGAAAATAAGAAATATATTAATAGAAAAATGTCTCCCTTGATTCAAGTGACTTGTAAAAAAAGTGCAACATTGTTTTCCCCTAAATGAAATTCTCTCACCTTCTCTTCACTCTAATAAATAATAAAAGGAAAAGAAGAAGAAACCGTCAAACCGTGTAACAACTATGTTTTCATGTGCACTTATCCGTCGATTAAGGGAACTAAGGATGGTTTAAGAATGCATTTAATATCCCGAGGAGATTACATATGCAGAGTTGACATTATCATAAATAGCTAATTGCACAAGCCTCCCTGAGGTCTTACATATTAACATGAAATAGAACTTTTGGACGTATCGACAAAAAACCTACCCAATATTTGATAAGTGGGAATGGTGAGAAATGTCACCTTTTGGGACATGAGTTGCACCGACGTCACTGCTTTAATAAGTTATGTTTAAAAGACACCTATTATGGTGAACTACCAAAATTGCCCTTAAATAATCATTTTTTCTATTATCTTTGTACTTTCATCTCCATACATAGAACACTGAACTCGTCTGTTTATCTCTATACAATAAACTTGTCTGAAAATAAACTTCTCGACATCCTTCAGCACAACAAGATAACATACTTCTGAAATACTTATTTTTTATCCTGTATTTATGAGTATGAGTCTTGTAACACTTTAACCGTTCCTTTTGTAAACATGAAGGTCGTTTTGTGAAGTTTGAATATGGGAATTTTGAATCTCCGAGCTTTTTCTAAAGGCTTCGAGCTTTTTTAAAAAAGCTCGGAGCCTTTAGTAAAAAGCTCGAAAGAAAGTTAAAAAAGCTCGAAGACATTTTTCGAGCTTTTAAAAAAGGCTCCGAGCTTTTTTCAATTTTTAAAAAAAATGCTCGAAATTATTTCTAAAAAAGTTCGGAGGCATTTTTAAAAAAGCTCGGAGCCTTTTTAAAAATTGCTCCGAGCTTTTTTAGAAATAATTTCGAGCATTTTTTTTAAAAATTGCTCCGAGCTTTTTTTTAAATTGCTCCGAGCTTTTTTTAAAATGGCTTCGAGCTTTTTCATGAATGCTCCGAGCTTTTTCATGAATTGAAAAAAAAAAGCTGAGTGATTGCCTGAGTTTCAATCGACCCCCAAATGCGTCTGCGTAGCGCCACTCCATCACCGTTCGAGTGATTGCCTGAGTTTCAACCGGACTTTCTCTCTCAACTTCACAACTTTGTCACTGTAAACTGAATGAAAGAAATCTGATGTGAAAACAACTATTGTGGGTATTTTTGTTTGTTCACCATAATAGGTGCCTTTTAAACATAAGTTATTAAAGCAGTGACATTGTTGAAATATCACCTCCAAAAAGCGCTATTTATTTTTTGAGCCCTATTTGATAAATGTTGCACGGACATCTCCTACCGTTAATTGGAATCTATTAACTTATAAAAGTCGGTGGTCAAAGGTATAAAAAGTCTAAATACGCTTATTTTTTATTTTTAAGAAATAAAATACAAATAAAATAATTAAATAAAAAATGAATGCGGGAGACAATCTCCACCAAAAATCTTGAAATTTGAAAAAATGTTCATATTATCTTCATCTCCATCTAGTGAAATCTGAAAAACTAATTCACATCCGTCCAATTCATCATCTTGATCCTTATTCTCACAAAACTTCATTCCACAAATTCTGACAACTCAAAAACCGAATATTTCCACTCATCTACACCATTAACCACACTTAATCAACCACCAAACAAATATAACTTCGTACAAAATCATGTTTTTGTTCATTAGTAACACTTAATGATTAAAAAAAAAGTCAATCCCATATTATTACTTATATCATCCCTAATTAAACGGTGTAAAAAAGCCAATCTAAATTTTACCATGCAAACAAAAGATATCACGCATTTAAATACTCCAAACTAATAAATTAAAAGGCACGTCATAATAAGAAATTAATTAAAGTTAGAACTCACCATTTGGTCCATCTCTCCGGTCAAAGATGGAACGACGACCCACCATCTATGTCCAGATGAAGTGATCTCATCGAAGATGGATCATATCTCCATGAGATGAAGCGGCGACACTCCATCTTTGATGAGATTGATCTCTAAATGGAATTATCTTTTTCCTTTTTGAAAGTTAAAAAAAAAACAAATTTATTAAATAATATATTTGTTTTGGTCTAAAAAACCATATTTCCTAAGCCATATAGGATTTAACGGTAGAAAATTAAAAGTAGGGAATGTCCGTACATCATTTATCAAACTACGGGGAATGCATGTGCATCATTTATCAAACGTAGGGTAGGTTTTCTATCCATATGTCCAAAAGTATCATATTCATGTAATTATGTAAAGCCTCTGGGCTGTTCCTACAATTAGCCTTATCTTAAAATATTTCGATTTGGCCATTTAACAACTGAAAATGGGTACCTGCACCCTGTGGCGGAGGTATATGCAAGCCCACGCTAGCATTTTCTAATTTTTTTTAATGATTTTGGTTTTTTCATTTTATTTTAAATAATAGACAAAAATACAAATGTAAGACAATTACAATATTAACATTGCTTAATAATTTATAAAAAAATAGTCTAGTTTATAATTTAATTTAACTGGAATAATCTTAGTAGATTTATTAGAATGACATACTCAATATTTTATTTTATTGAACTGCAAATGAATTTATTGAGGCAAAAGCCAAGAACACCAAACCAAAACAAGAAAAATTGCAAGGCAGCAACAAAACAAAACTCAAACAGAGGTGCACAAGGGCACCATGCACAGAACACCAGAAAAAAACACCAACAAAGCAAAACCAAAGGCTGAACTTAGTTCACCTCCCAGATCACTCGATCCCCTTCCAAGGCTGACCCATTTTTAGCAAGCAAGTCAACAAATGAATTGCTTGCTCTAGAGTTGTAGATTACTTTGGTGTTGCCAAGAAGCTTGAGGGAGTTCCGAATATCATAGATTACATCAACAAGCTTCAAAATGCCAAAGCCCTCAGAATTCACCCAAGAAACAACAATCTTAGAATCACTGACGATGTCAATCTCCTTCCCTAGTAAACTCTGAGATTGAGCACACATGGAGACAGCCCTATGGATGGCTAAGATCTCAGCTGAATTGGAATCTAGCCTTCCAATGAAAACAGAGAAAAGACCCCACACATTTCCATAGCTGTCTCTCAACACCCCGCCTATCCCAGCATTGCCAGGATTACCCCTAGCCGACCCATCGACATTGAATTTGAGAGCGTTGATAGTAGGAGGAGTCCACGCCGCCAACTTCGTAGGCTTCACAATGTTCAACTCCATACAGCTATCTTTAATATTCAAGAGCATGGTGGAGATGGGAAGCTGAGAGCCTTTCCCATGGTATTTAAACCACCACACGATACGAAAATGAACCAAATCCGCGGCCTGAGAAATATCTGTCGAGATCCCCTTAAAGACCATCTGATTACGAGCCTCCTAAATTGTCCATGTCATGGCAAGAAATAGGGTGTTCCAAGCCCGATGACTCTTAGCTGACAAACATAAACCTGTCCAGCAAGAAACCAGTTTTTCAAAGAATTGTTTAAGCAGCTCACCACATCCCACCAGTCCATACACATATTCTAGAGCTTCCACGACCATGAGCATATCAAGAAGAGATGGTCGATCGATTCCTCCTCCACATTACAGAAAGGGCACCTAATATGAGGGGCCAAACCATACCCAAAATTCTGCAAGACCTGCCTCACCATCACTCTTCCACGCAGAAGTTGCCACAAGAACATTTCAATCTTGGTTGGACAAATTCCTATCCAAATAAGATTATAATCCAAAGAAGAATCCGAGGAGGGGTCCTCCAAGTTACATCGAAAGGATCTTAACGAGAACAAACCATCAGAGCACAACGACCAGGCTATGGCATCTGAAATCGTTTTCCGCAAGACGATGCAGTCCAGAACACTCATGAAAACCCCCCATTGGTCTTTTTCCCAGTCGAACAAGGGCCTCCGCAGAGGTACCTCCCAGCGTTAACTAGTGTCATACCATTTCTTGAAGTTACTAACCACACCTTAATTTTGAATTGCCAAGGCATAGATCTTGGGACACACGTCCTTCAGCTGCAAAGAATCCCCCACCGTGATTTCCCAGAATTTACCTCTGCTACCATCACATAAAATGACTTTCAAGCCCTCTTTCAAGACTCTATTAGAAGCAAACTCTTTAACGAAAAGAGAAGCCACTGCTTTGACAAAGAGGGAAGCCAAACTAAAGCCTTTCCATTCCCACGTCAGGTCGGATAAAGAGACACCATATCTAGCGCAAATGACCCTCCGCCACAAAGAGTTATTTTCAGTGCCAAAACGCCAAACCCACTTCGCAAGCAAGCTTTTATTTTTATCTCCCATTCTTCCGATGCCCAAGCCAACATCTCTTGCTTTTGCACACCGAATCCCAATCAACAGCATGAATTTTCTTTTTTTCGACACCATCGCCCGAAAAAAATGATCTTTGCAGCTTTTCAATAGCAAGAGCCACCCCAGTTGGGAGCTTGAAAACAGATAAATAATATGAAGGGATACTTGACAAAACTGACTTGATAAGGACCAATCTCCCCTCCTTTGTTTAGGAATTTTCTTTTCCAAGGAGCCAATCTATTCTCAATGCGTTTCAAGAGGGGGTTCCAAAAAGCTTTACTGCCCTATCTAGCACCCAACGGGAGACCAAGGTACATAATAGGAAGGGCATCATATCTACAGTGAAAAGCTTCCGCCCAACCTACATTCCAAGGCACATTAGGACCAATCTTAACCAAGCACGACTTGAAAAAATTTATTCTCAAACCTGTAGCCAATTTGAAACATCTGAGAATCCTTTTGGCGTTGCGAAGGTATTCCAAATTAGGCTTGAGAAAAAGAATAGTATCATCTGCAAATTGCAAATGGGAAATTTGAACCATATTCTTACCAAAAGTTGCCCCCTTAAGCAAGCCCAGCTCCACTGCCTTTCTGAATAAGCAACTCAGCCCTTCCAAAACTATATTAAAAAGAAAAGGAGAGAGGGGCTCGCCCTGAAGAAGGCCTCTCTCCACACCAAATTGAGCGGTGGGGCTCCCATTGTCCAACACCGATATCTCCGGGGTTGAGATGCAATTCTTCATCCACTGTCTCCATCTCATCCCAAAGCCCATATTTCCCATTATTGCACACAAGAAGTCATGATCTACGCTGTCGTAGGCTTTCTCAAAATCAAGTTTGATAAGTAAGCCACCTTCTCTACCCCTTTTCCATATTTGATGAGTTCTTCAGCAATAACAAAACTATCCAAGATCTGACACCCCTCCACAAAAGCCATTTGCGCCTCCCCAATAACATAATTCATTACTTTCTTCAGACGGTTAGCCAAGACCTTCGCTAACACTTTATACATGGAGCCCACCAAACTGATAGGTCTAAAATCCTTCAAAGACTCCGGATTGCCGCATTTAGAGATCAAGGCGATGAAGGTTTTATTGAGGTCTTTGACAATGGACCCATCTTTGTGAAAGCCATGAATAAATCTCATAAAATCAACTTTAATCAACTCCCAATTTTCCTTAACAAAATTAAGGTTGAGGCCGTCCAGGCCCGGGGCCTTATTACCGTCACAGCTACGGACCGCTTCCCACACCTTCTCCTCTATAAAAGGCTTCTCTAAAAACTAACTATCAACCTCCGAAAGTCTCTTCACCCCTAACCCTAATATTGAAGGTCTTTTCCACGGCTCCTTTTTAAAGTGATTCTTGAAGAAATCAACAATCCCATTTTTGACTCTACTCGGCTCCGAAACTCTAACACCATTGATGAGAATATCCCCTATGAAGTTTGTTCTCCTTGGCCATGGAATGAAAGAATTTAGAATTTTTATCCTCTTCCTTTAACCATTTGATCTGCGACTTTTGACGCCACAATTGCTCTTCCTTCCGAATACCCGTCCACATTTCTGATAACGTATCAACCCTCTCTTTCCTTAGGACCTCCGTCCACCCTTCACACACCGCCCTGGATTCTATGGATTGTAAACGGCCTTCACAGATCTTCAAGGAAAAGGAGTAATTCTTCTTATGGAGGAGATGCCTCTTTATTCAGTCCTTAGCAGCTCTAAACTTGAAGGATAAAACAAAACCATAAGAGCCCATCGACTTGACACCAAGCCACCCTTCTCTAGCCTGCTTCATCATCTCGCCATCCTCCAACCACTCATTATAGAAACGAAATGGGCAAGGGCCCCAGTCCTCACTTCGTTCCCCAATCATAATGGCACAATGATCAGAGACACTTCTAGTCAAACCCCTTTGAACCAACTTCGGGAACCAAGAGAGGATCCATGGCGAAATTAGAAATCTATCAAGGCGAGCTCATGCCGCTCTCTCTTTGTTGTTAGACCATGTGAACAAGGTTCCTTGCATGGGGATGTCAATCACCTTAGCTTGTAACAAGAAAGAGCTAAAAGCCCTCATAGACCCGTAATTGCAGTCGTTGCCACTTCTTTGAGCTGAGTGTAAAACAGTGTTAAAATCCCCTTCTATACACCATGGCATGGGGAACGAAGCCTGAGCCCTTAAAATAAAATCCCACAGTTCCACCCTTTCACTTTCAACATTCGGAGTGTAGACATTACAAAACACAACTTCTTTTGATTGTTTAACCAAAACACCTGCTAAAATGATACATCGGTTATTCCTAATGCAAGCCTTAACAGAGAACAGATCCTCATTCCATAAAGAAATTGGGCCGCCAGCCGTGCCTACTGCCTTCAATCCCAAATCTCTATCCAGCCATTGGCCACCAAAGAGCTAATAATACTGCTATTAAAATGATTTAACTTGGATTTTTAAAGAAACAGAACTATAGGTTTGTGCAATCCCACCAGATTTCTCACAACTCTACGCTTTTCAGCTCTCCCCAACCCTCTAACGTTCCAAGAAACCGCTAACATTTGATAAAAAAAAGACACCAAGCGGACCAGACCCTCCTCAGGACCTACTGCTCCTCTACTCTGTACCTTTCCTCATCTTCAGTTTCCTTCCTAGCTAGAATAACTGCCACTTCTTCCTCTCTTCCATTGAAGTCAAAACCGAGAGCCACCCCGGTCTCAATGATCTTGGCGACTTCCTCGTCTAGATGCCACTATTCTCCTATAGCATTCTGAGACTTGTCTTCCCTTGACACTTTAGAACCATTGTCCTTCTGCAATTTATTAAAGTTGACCCTGAGAGACACTCATTTCTCTATAAGCTTTGTAAGTTCTTCCAAATTCCATTTCGCAGGGCAAGCAGGAACTTGATCAGGCCTGGTATCTAAAAGTTTAGAGTTCCTAGTTCTCATTCCATGACATTTTGAAGAATTACAATTCTTACAACCTTTTCTTTTCTTAGGGGTTTTGGGATGAATGCCCACTAAGGCAACTTCCTGTTTAAGGCCTAAATTAGATAAAGAAATCTGACTTGCTTGAGAAGGTGGAGAACCGTTTCCTACTGAGTTAATTTCCACCAAAAATTCATTGCTTCTCATTGGGGACGAAGCTTTTTTATTGTCGTCAGCCTCTTTTTCTTGATCCGTTAACTTGAGAGTTTGGCCTATATAGTCTTCAGAGGCCCAATCCATTGAGAGGTCTATCATAATACTTGATATCTGCCTGTGAGCAACACTGCCTTTACCCAAAATCAGACCTGTATCCAGTGGGCTTCTAATTTCCCCCTTTTCAGAGTTTGAGGATGAACCCAAAGTTGTCTTTCCAAGCCTAACCTCCAGAGGCCCACTCTCGTGTAGTACCACAGCTCTACACTTAGTGGAGCATTCTCCCACAAACGGGTTTGGGTCCCCACTATCAGAGGTTGAGGTGAAAGAGGATGAGATGACATCCACCTTTTTGGAAACCTGACCTCTCATTTTTCCTATGATTAACTTGGCATTGTTATAGTACGAAGGGAGTACCTTCGGTTTTTAAGCCCTAGTCCTAGGACCTTTACCTTTGTCAACATCTCTCACTTCTCCACTTACCACCAAGTTTTGAAATTTTACAGACTTAGCTTGAGTACTTTCGACAATCGTGCCCTCCCTATCAACCTTCTCTAGGCCTACGTTGGACCCAGGTTGTTGAGTAGGGTAGTTTGTAGGCTTTTTGGCATGACAGCGCTTAATCATGTCATCTTCACCAGCCCTGACAATGCCCCCTTGAGACGCTACGTCTGGTGAGGAGTGGCAGGGCTTCTCGTCCTCCTCCGGCACGGTGGACGCCACCAATAATGATTATTCCAGGCCCAAAACTTGGGTCAGCCAAGATGAGGAAACCGGATTCAAATCCACATCCAGCTGTACCTCGAAATTCAGGTTCTCTATGGTAACTAAAATGGTAAAGGAACTCTTCCATTCCTAAGGTATCAGTGCCAAAAACCTAGCTCTATCCATCCTTTTCCTTGCCAAGGTTTCTTGATCAATCCAAAGTGTCTCTCCAAATTGTCTTCCTAGCTTCATAAAAAAGCCTCCTCCCAGCAACCCATTTAGATACCAAAGGCATTGATTCATACTAATTTCCTTTTAGGGATCCACATATCTGACCAATTGGACATAGAGGAGAAGCAATCCTCCCAGAAGAATCTATTTTTTATGAATCCATCCTTTTCCATTTTCGACTCAAAGCACCACAAGATGCATTTTTCTCCCACATACGATGAAGAGAAAGAAAAATCTCTCTCAGCAAGCCTTCTATTGACACTTGATACAGAGGAAAATTCCTTCAGAACACCGATCGCGCATCTTGAGAGCCATTCCGCATTATGCTTTTGCTTCTTCCATGGCATAGTCAGCTATGGGACCTTCCTTGAGCCTGCATTCCTTTTTGGCTCACTCTGAGGACCTTTCGCTATCTCCACGTAAGACCGTTGATAATGAGAACCTTCTTTACAAGAGCTTTCATCACTTCCACCACCTCTTAGCCTATCAGAGTCATAATACGAAACCTTCTTCTTAGTCCCATTCTTCCCTATTTCAGAGCTTTTCCTTTTGTTACAACCATACTCTGCCAATTTTGAACTAATAGGCCACCCATTCACATGCATTCCGGGCACCGTTTTGGCCACCCTATCCGCCTCTTCCTTGGAGTCAAAACGTATGAATGCATAGTTACTCTTTCTGAATCTAAGCTTAGAGGAAAGGAAAATGTCCCTCACTCGTCCAAACACCTTAAAGACGCTCCATAAGCAAGCCACATCCGCAATGGGATTCAGGTTATCAATGAAAACCGAGAACAAATTTTCCCTAAAATCTTTCCTCCCCCCTAAAGATCTCCTCTCTCCGTTGCCAAAGTCCTCTTTTCGCATTTTGAACTTGTTGACCATAAACTCATTTACTACAGTTGGGTCAGCATTACTCAATATTTTATTGACACTCAAACACATTAAAGTTTCATTTTTCTTTCCATTATCTATTCTTTATAGATACATGAAACAAATTTTTAATTCCTTACTTCGTTTGCTTGTCCGAACAAGTATTTAAGTTTATTTCACTTGCAATTTTTTTTTTCCTTTAGGTTTGCTTTAAAAAACCTTTGTACTACTGCCTAGTGTGACTTGAGTAGAAAGTTACATTAATTTAGCATAACAATGTCCCAGATTCGAGTCAATGCACCGCATGCGGTATAAAAAAAATAGTTAATTTAGCCCACCCATATTATGAGTCCTGGCTTCGCCCCTGCCTGCACCAGCAACATTTCAGAAAATTTGAGGATTACTACAAATGTAAAAGGAATATGCGAACAGGTGATCCTAAGTCCTCAGTTATTCATGTGCTACCAGTTGGTAAGGATTTAATTAACGTTAACCAATCTTGACCTAATTGTCAAGTCCAGCAAGGATTAAAAATTTTATAGATTAGTAAATGACTTTTAATATTTTATAGATTAGTTAATGACTTAATGACTTTTAATATATTATAGATTAGTTAACGACTTTTAATATGTATTCCAATGTTGGTATAGTGGATACAGTTTTGCAAAATTTTATTTACATAATTAGTTGAAAATTATTGATGATTATTTTAGTCTGATGTTCACTCACTTGAATCAAGGTAGCCATTTTCGACTATATTTATGTTCTTCGAAATACTCATATTTTGTTCATACTATGTTAATTAAGACATTTTCTTTTATACAGATAAGTTGAAAATTGTTCATATTTTTTAATTCTTCATGGCACATTCATTCACTCAATTTTACTTTTATATTATTTTGATTTTATTTGTTTGATTTAGCTTTCACATATGGTGGAAAAATGAACTGGCATTGCTTTTTCCTGGATGTTAAATATTTTGAGATTATAAAGGACATGTAATTACTAGTTCTCTTGTTGGGGGAAGGATTAGTTTCGTGATTTCCTAGTTCTTATGGGTTTCTAATTACTTAGGACCAAGAATATTGACCTTATAAAATAGAGGTTTATTCTTTGGTTGTAAACACTTGGCGAAACAAGATAGACACCTATGAACATCAGATAGTGGGTGAATCTTAGGGGTGAGATCCGGGGAGATCCGAGGGGAGACCCAAGGGATATCCAGGGGTGGGAGACCTATGGGATATCTTGGGGGGGGGGGGGGGGGGAGACGTGGGAGGAGATTAATGGAATATCTTAGGGTGCACTTAGGAGGGACTTGGAGAGAGTTGTGAGTTGAGAGCTAGGATGTAAGTTCGGTTATAAGCTTAAGCTGGGTTATGAGCTTGAGCTTGGTAAGAATCGGTTGTAATTAAGGTTTGAGGTTAAAAAAGAATATTTAGTGTGTAATTGTAATAATTTCCTACATAATGATATTTTCTCTTGTCATCATGCGGCCGTGGTTTTTCTCTATTTGGGGTTTTTTACGTAAAATCTTATGTTGTGTGATTGGATGAGGAAATTGTTGGACTTTGGTAAAGACTTTCAAAGTCAACAAAAGAGGCCAAAGAAGCTATGAGTGCTTTGCTAAGGAATATGGTTGATTTTGAAGCAGACCGTTGTGGCTTTCACAGCGACAATGACAACGGTATGACAATTAATGAACAGCGATGTGTGTGGCGTTGTGTACTTCGACAACGGTTTAACAACGGTCAGACACCAGTCTTACAAGCCATGAATTGCGCTGTAAATTTTGACAGTGGTAGTGACAACGGTTTCAATTCATGTAGATCATGGTGGGGGAAAGTTGTGGTCTCGACAGCGGTAATGACAGCGGTCTGGCAAATTCAAGCAGAACATGAAATCTTCTGTGGAAAAAGCATAGACTCCAAAGTAGGATTTGGCAAACCCTAGTGCGCCCATATAAATACCACCATTACGTGTACTCTGATGTGTGTGTTAAAATCACCGTGTGTGAGAAAAATTGCTAAAGAGAGAGAGAGAGAGAGAGCAATTGTAGAGAGACTGAAAAAGAGACAGAGATTGTAATCAACTCTGAAAGTAGTGGATTGAGTGCAGTGCGCTCTATGGATGTAGGCAAATTGCTGAACCACGTAAAATCTTTGGTGTCGTCATTTTCTTCTTATTGCTTTC
Source organism: Dipteronia sinensis (assembly GCA_033220585.1). Taxonomy (NCBI): domain Eukaryota; kingdom Viridiplantae; phylum Streptophyta; class Magnoliopsida; order Sapindales; family Sapindaceae; genus Dipteronia; species Dipteronia sinensis. The sequence continues at coordinate 843,024 of CM065645.1, forward strand.
ATATCATTTGTTTGTGTATGTTCGATTTTTCTCACAAAAATTGGTATCAGAGCCCCACGTTGGGACATATTACTTTTCACACAAATCTAGGTTTTCTCGAGGTCATCGATTTCGTCGTAGAGATGGGATCTGAGAAGGATACACAAAGGATTGAGAAATTCCATGGGTCGAATTTCAGCTTCTGGAAGATGCAGATCGAGATGGAGGATTATCTGTACCATAAGGATATGCACTGGCCGATAAAAGAGAAGCTGAAGAGTATGACTGACGCAGATTGGTCAAAGAAGCGAATGTCGAAAGATTTGGATGAAGAGAATTTTGAACTCCTGGAACGGAAAGCATTGGGAGCAATTCGTCTCAGTTTGATGTAGCAAGTCGCTTTCAACCTAAGGGATCAGCAGACTGCCAGAGATCTTATGAAGACTCTATCAGACTTATATGAACATCATTTTGTTGGAACCTAGGGTTACATATTGCGCAGCGGAAGGTTTTAAAAATTTTTATGCAATCATTAAACTAACCCATTTGTACAGTAATAATCAAATGCAATATTAAAGTGAAGATTCATACCTACGTAGGAGGCTCCTTCACTTTGATACGAACTGCTCCTGATATGAACCACGTGATCTTCCTCGCTATCTCCCGGAACTGGTAACAGCGTGTGGGCGCTTCACGATATTCAGGACATGTATGGAGGAAGAAGAGAAGAATACACACGAAAAACAAATTCTAGAAGTGCAGCATTTGTGGTCTCACCACACTCTAATATTTTTTTCTTTTGTTTTTGCTTTTGTTGTTTTTGCTGTTCACGACTACTTGTTTTCTTCTTGTTTTGTCGTGTATGTATTCTCTCTCAAAAAACTTATCACAAGTAATCTGATTACTTTATCAATATATGTCATTCGGTTTCATTTTATTTTTAATTAAATATATATCTCATATATATCAAATAAAAAACAAACCAAAATCTTATTTGATTTTTAAAACTTTTCAAAAAGAATATCTCATATCCTTTTAAATTAAATATTTATTTTTGAATTCAAACATTTCAAATTCAATTTCAAATATTTAATTTAATAAAATAAAATAATCATATTATCTTATTTTATTCAAAATCAAATATCAACTAACACCCTCCATTTAGTGATTAACAACATAATTAAATAATCTTATTATTTAATTTATTTAATCACCATTATTCATTAATTAAATAATCCCATTATTTAATTAATTCCCGAATTAATACGTGTCACTTTCGTAACACAATTAATTGGACAATCCAATTAATTAACCGTGACCCTTGTTACCTAAATCAATCGGGCTAGCAAGGGGACCTAATGGACTTACAGTATTTTGAGCTCCAATAATCCTTAGAAATTATTAATTAAACTCTTTAATTAATATTTCATGATTATTAACTTCGGTGTTATTCCACCAAAAACCCGAAGCTGCACTCTCTCAACTGTAGACGTTTTTACACAAACCAATAACTCTCGGTGTCCATCGATATAGCTATTACATATGGTATAATCCTCCATAAGTAGTTCATAATTAGAGCTGGGTCATAATGTCCGTTATACTCCTCTAATCATATATTTCCATTAAGTACCATTGATTCTCTAATGAACAATAAATCCTACATTTCTTACGAAATTAGGAGAGCGCTCATATTGTTCAAGCCCCGAATCAACCCTTAAGGGAACTACCATCTACTTCTCACAAGAAGGAGTGGATTCCACTATTGTGTACAAACCTTCCCAGCCACAAGCCAAACCGCGATCCCAACATACGGAGTATATTGATCAGGAATGCTACTCCGACCTCACCCATGGTATATCAAAGACCACGATCTAACCTGAAGGAGTCGATAAGACACTCAGGATTAAGATCACCCACATATAGCCATAATTATTTGATATATATGAATCTCATCGTTAAACGGATCTTAGTGAGAGATTCATATAGATCATGGCCCAGTCCTATATGATCACATCATACAAGGTGCCTCCATTCTCATATCTACATATGAATGATCCAGGATAGGATCACTGTACACTACGAAATGGACCGCAGCTGTAGATTAACCACAAATAAAGTACCCCGCTTTATTTGCTATCTACGGACTCTTTAAATTGCTCGTTTCAAACTGAATCCATCTATATATGACACTCATATACTCAGTTCAAAATTACATCCGGCAATTTTGGATGTTAAGTGCACATGTTATATAAAGTATGACACAAAATGAATGAATATACTACTTCTTTTATTTATGTTCAAATAACATTTACATATTACAAGCTTTAGGGCAAAAACCCCAACACATTTTGCCAACGATCTTGTCAAGAAATTATCAAATCTGAAGATGACGGAATGTAAGAACTTTAAAGAGCATCTAAACTAGTACAATGAAGTGAAGGATGGGTTTTGTTCTGTTTATATGGGTTTCGAAGAGGAGTTATTAGCAGTATTTATGCTCACCCAATTGCCAGAAAGTGGAAGATGACAAGTCAATCTATTGCCAACTCGTTCGGGAAAAAAAAGTTAAACTTACAACATGTTATGAACATGATCGTGACCGAAGAGATTAGATTGCGTGAAGAGGGATTATGGGCATCTACATCTTCAGCACTGAATGTAGAAGGTAGGGAAGGCAGAAACAAAAATCAAAACATGAATCAAAGGAGAAGATCAAAGTCAAGAGGAAAGTCTAAATCCAGGTATTAGGTCAATTATTCAGGAAATCAGCAACAGGGCAAGAAGGATGTAAAGTGATGGAATTATGGTAAGAAGGGCCTGTTCTCGTATGAATATAGATCTGAGAAGAAAGAAAAGGGTAAAAGTAGTGCGAACTGTGTGTTAGAGGAGTCAGAACTGCCTTATCTGCTTAGTGGAAAACAAGGCGAAGTTCTGGGTTCTGGATTTAGGAGCATCATTCCATGCCACACCTCACAGGGAGTTGTTCGAGAACTACGTCTCTAAAAATTTAGATAAGGTGTATCTTGGTGATGATCAAGTATGCGATATTACCGGGAAGGGAGATGTGAGGATTTAGCTGAAAGGGTCAGTTTGGAAGTTCGACAATGTGAGGCATATACCAGATTTAAGGAAGAATTTGATCTCCACTAGGCAACTGGCATCAGATAGTTACATGAAAACTTTCAAAGGTGATTAATGGAAGACTTCGAAGGATATAATGACAATCGCCCGAGAAAGTAAGAAGGGTCGCTTTACAGACCACAAATAGTTGTGGTTCGGTCCCTATGGCGGAAAGTAAAGATGATCCGAACTTGTGGCATCAGAGATTTAGGCACAGTAGTAGTCAGGGGCTGAAGTTTCTGCATTCGAAAGGAAAGTTACCAGATTTGAAGAGCGTTAAGGTTTATTTATGTGAGAGCTGCGTATTAGGAAAACAGAAGTGAGTGAGCTTCAAGAAGACCGAAATAGCATCGGCAAAGGAGAAACTAGAACTAGTGCACACCAATGTTTAGGGTCTAGCTTCAGCCTCGTAAACCAAAGGTAATCGGTATTTCGTCACATTCACTAACCTCCACTCTAGGAAGGTGTGAGTTTATTTTGCTAAAGTACAAGTTTGAGGTGTTTGACGCTTTCAAATGATGAAAAGATATGGTTGAGAATGAGATAGGGTTGAAGATCAAAAAGGTGCATTCAGACAATGATGGAGAATATGAAGAAAATAAGTTCAAGAAATTTTACTGCCAGAGCGGGATAAAGCTCAGTAGGACGGTTCCTAGAACCCCACAGCAGAACGGATGAACAAGTCATTGACTGAGAAAGCTAGAAGCATGCGGTTACATTCAGCGTTGCCAAAACAGTTATGGGTGGAAGCAGTCAATACAACAAGGTATTTGATCAATAGAGGACCATTAAAGCCCTTTGAAAATAATGAATACGTGTCTAAACTAACCTAGAAGGGGGTGAATAGGTTTTAACCCAATTAATTAACAACTTTTCGGATTAATCAATTTTAATAAATTTACCCCATTTTAGCAAGCAATCAATCATCAATAAACGTAAGGAAAACAATAAACGACACAGGGATTGATTTACGTGAGAAACCCTCAAACTGGGTAAAACTCACGGGCTGTCCTTCTAGCAACACGCAGTCTTCAAATCCACTATATGTAATGATGTTTACAACCTAGGTTGACCTCTAGTCATATCATTCTCGGTCACTAACCCACCATTACTACTGCGCATGCCTTTTATAGTGATTCTAGACCAATACTTATGCACTACACCACTGTAGTCACAAGACTTAATACTCAATAAAGAGTTAAGCAACATATATGTCAATATTCGAGTATGTAAATAATGCTAGGCTACACTAAATGCTTATCTAAGGATATATGATGGTAATAAAAGCAATCATAGATATCGAAATGCCTATATGAATGCATATAAAGACCTAACTAGATAAGATATAAAAGTCTAAAACCTAGTCATCAAACAAAAGCCAATCAGCACAAGTTGTCATAAAATATGGCAAGGACAATAAATGCAGTCAAGAAATGCAATCAAAGAGTCATAATCAACAATGTCTAAATGCAAGACATAGAGACTTAGCTAGAGGACAATAATGTCTTAAGTGCAAGCTATCACAATATAAACACAATCATGCAAAGTAACTCATAAATGGATGCAATAAGTAGAGTCCTAGCATTTAATCAACTAACAAATGCAATAAAAACATAATTTTGAAAAGTATGAACAATTGACAAAGATGGATTTTTGTTCAACTTGCCAAGTTAACTCAATGATGAAGACTCATGCCTAAAGATGAATGACAATAAATGCAACCAACTTACCAACTTACTCTAATGTGTGTGTTAAAATCACTGTGTGTGAGAAAATTTGCTAGAGAGAGAGCAACTGTAGATAGACTGAAAAAGAGATAGAGAGATTGTAATCAATTTTGAAAGTAGTGGATTGAGTGCGGTGCGCTCCGTGAACGTAGGTAAATTGTTGAACCACGTAAAATCTTTGGTGTCGTCTTTTTCTTCTTATTACTTTCATATTATTTGTTTGTATTTGGATTTATGTGTGTACGGTTTTTTCTTACAACAGAAATGACACTTTTTTCATGTAGAATTTTGAGAGTATCACTAGATGAATAGCTTAAGTTTGAATGGCATCAAAGGACTAGAATAACCCATCTCCTTCTTTTATTTTTTTTGTGCTATTCTTAATTTTTTTTAAACCTCCATTGATGGAACCTGGAGGAGCTTCATAGGTCCTCCATCAATGAAGATGAAAGACCTCCACTAGAAGCCTCGGAAAAAAAGAGCACAAAACTTATTTTTGGCAGTGTGTTTTAAAGGTATTTTTGTCAGATATACATTTTAGGTGTTATTAAAACTTAAGTTATTAATTTGGTGATGGTCTTAAAACTCACTATTTAAAGTGTGCTATTAAATTTTTGAACCCATGATTGGATTCTCTTATCTTTTTTATTAATTGCTAGTAGATGTTATTTGTGTTGTGGTTAATAATCAGCATGCACTTTCGTGTCACTTTTCCTAACTATTTGTGTTGACGGTGATTTTTGGATTACGTAAAGTTAATCACGCGTCACACAAAGTATGTAAAGTTGACAGTAATGTTGTGAATAAGAAAAGAAAAAGAGATTATGAAGACACAGATTTTACGTGGTAAAACCCCAAGGCGGGGAAACATCCAGGGTTTCCGGTGAAAGCGAGGAGAAGAATTCACTATGAATAATGTGATTACACACTCTGTTTCTCTCTTTTCTTATGTATGCATGTGTATATTTCTATTTACGAGATTATGGGTCAATTTATAGTGCATAGAACCCTAATCTTTTTTATACAAGTAAGGAAAGGTGGTGGTGTTTAATTAAGACTTGTTACTTGTTGAAGTCGTCTTTGTCTTCTTTCTTGTTTCACATCTTCCATGAATTGAATGAATTAGACTTGTTGCCTGATTGAGACTCTGATATCTATAAGGAAGTTTGTTTCATTATCAGAGTTTACTTCGTGATATCTTATTTGAATAAGATTCTTCTTTTATGTATCTGAGTCGTGATTGTATTTAATGTCTTCCACGCATTACCTAACTGACCAGCTACCAAACCCGACCAGATCTATTTTACCCCGATCAGATTGTTTTCACCCGACCAAGTTATCTCTACCCGATCGGCTAGCTTCCCCGACCAGGTTATTCATACCCGATCGGTTAGTTTCCCCGACCATCTTAGGTAAACTTGATCAAGCCTTGAGATCATCTACTGGTCGTCTTTGTTTGATCTTTCTTAGCTGGCTTTGATGACATGGCATATCTAATCACCGTACTATCACGTGATCATGCTGACTTGTCATGCTATCAAAAAATCCCTATATCAATACCCATCAAATCCGCTAGACGAGTTCTTGGCAACTCGTCGAATGGGATTTGAATAATTTTTCCCTTAATTTTTTGACGCTTCTGATCTTATCGCTTTATCCCGATCAAGTATCTTATTAAACTAATCATTTTTTATTACTGAACTGATCAAGTATCTTATTAAACTGATCATTTTTGTTGCTGAACTGATCAAGTATCTTATTAAACTGATCAGTCTTTGACCAATCGGTGTCCCGACACTTCGCCTAGGATAATTCCCAACCTTACGGATCGGTGTCCTGGCTCTTTGCCTATGATAAATCTCGACCTTACCGATCGGTGTCCTGGTTCTTCGCCTAGGATAATTCCCGACCTTACGGATCGGTGTCCTGGCACTTTGCCTAGGATAATTCCCGACCCTCTTGGTCTCTCGGGCACTTCCACCCACCATGGCAGGTGTCAGCGATGTGAGCTTATCTTTGAAAACAAAGATGATTAGAAATACCTTTCTTAGCTTCTATATAAAATGATCTGAAAATCAAAACATCAAAACACTAAAAATATTTAGAATACTGATAAAGAATAAACTAAAAAATATCTTAAACTGAAAGCAGTTAAGCTATCTCTCTCTGGAACAGGCTTTTTTTTTATGTATAGGGTCCTCAGAAAATAATGTTGACTGTCCCTTCGCCGCTGTCTTGGCCCGGACTTCGTTTCTGTTCTTGGTTCCCCCTTAGCTAATCGTCTGTCTTTTTAAGAATTAAATCTTTGAGATGACCCTACCTAATGAGTGTCTCAATGTGGTCTCTTAGTTGGTAGCACTTTGATATATCATGGCCATTTTCCTTATGAAACCTGCAGTATTTTGTCGTGTCTTTTCGAGCATAATTTAACTGTCTATGAGGGTATTTGTCTAGCTTCTGGTCTTCTACGATCACCAGGATTTCTTCTTGTCTCTTGGTGAGGGGAGTGTAGTTGGTATACTGACCCTAGAACCTTTTATCGTTCCAACTGTTTCTACGATTCCCGTCACTTTCTTGGTGATCACTTTTTTGGTTCTTTACATTGGTGTTCTCCCCGGGACGACCCCCGTGCATATAACTACCCCCTGAGCCAACTCTTATTCTTCAGCCATTGCCTAACTGCCTGCTACATCCATCATGTCGACGTATGTACTTGGGCATTCCCTTCTCAAATCGAAAGAAAGCCTACCCTTCTATAGGTTATTGGTAAAGACGGCCACCACAACCTCATCGTAGGGATTATGGATCCCTGACACTTCATGAGAAAATCTTTTCAGGTAATGTTTTAATGATTCGTTCTTTCCCTGTTTGAGGGAACCTAGCTGATCGGGTAAAAACAATCTGATCGGGGTAAAAGAGATCCAGTCGGGTTAAGCAGTTGGTCAGATAGATAATGTGTGGAAGACATTAAATACAATCACGACTCAGATAAGTAAAAGAAGAATCTTATTCAAATAAGATTGTTAACGGAAATTTTGCTCGGGATGAGAAATCTCAGTTACAACCTCGAGACCACTACCACGTAGGTGGTGGCCAAGATTTATTATATATGTAACAGTAATTTATAAAATGACAAGAAAGCAAGAATGTTTTTATTGAACGCGCATGGCATATGAATACAGAGGTTCTTTTCTCTTTGCTCTCAACTCTCTCTAGAAAAAATGGTTGATTGTTTGTCGTATGCCTGTCGAATAGTAGTCTCCTCCTTTTCATTTCTTTTCTTTTCTATTTATACATGGTTTGTAGGTCAACAGACTGATTCTTCCTTGATTGTCTCAGTCTCCTCCTTATCGGGCGGGATTTCTTGTGTTAATATCATTGACTTTTGGATTAACGTCCGAATTGAGAGTATCGTGGTGGAGATCAGTTTGTTTCCTTTTTGGATTTTATTACTTGTTCTGCATGTAGGTAACGTTTCCAGATATGATTTAATGCATTCCTCGTATCCTTTCAGTATGATCCTTATAGAGGTTATGGGATATGACGATATGGTGTGGTGCATCAACCAGGGAGGTTGATTAGTATTTCGACCTTGATGTCTTAGAAGTTTCATCCAGCTTGGAGCCAGATCTGGCTTCCCTTGACTTTTTCGAAGCTAGGTGTGGCCTCGACTGACCTTTTTGAAGCTAGGTGTGGCTTCGACTGACCTCGCGGCCTTCTAGGGACATTCTTCTGTGTCAATCGAGGTACATGCGAGTTTCTTGAGCATTTGCGAGATGACCTTGACTTCAGAGAGCTTCTAGTTTTGGTGATGCGGGCTAAATCTGATCCTTCCGGGCTCTATCCCGGATGTTTTCGGAGCCCGCCCTTGTTCCTGGGTGGTATCGCAGTTCGGCCCTGGATAGAGAGGTCTCCTGGTGGAAGCTCTCAGGTCCGGGATCTATCCCAGATATTTTTGGAGCCCGCCCTTGTGCCTGGGGTGGTATCGTAGTTCGGCCCTGGATAGAGAGATCTCCTGGTGGAAGCTCTCGGGTCCGGGCTCTATCCCAGATGTTTCTGGAGCCCGTCCTTGTGCCTGGGGTGGTATCGTAGCTTGGCTCTGGATATCGAGGTCTCCTGATGAAACTCATGGGTATGGAACCAGGTCTAGGAGGTGGAAAATTTTCCTTTGGTCCTTAGCCAATTTTGGCTATTAACAGAAGTCCCCTCTGACTTGAACACCAGACGTCGAGCTAGGGGTTGAGGTCAGATTTTCACTTTATTTGGGAAATCTTCCTCTTTTTACCGTTACCAAAATTTTGGGAAATTTCTTCATTTGAGTGACGTGTTGTGAACCGACTAATTTGTCTTCGAATTAATCTGATCACGTTACGGCAGTCCCCGAGATTTTTTACCGTTACCAGGATCTTGGGGAGATCTTCCTCTTAACTGAGTAAGTGATGTGGCATGAGATGATTAGCCCGCTTTCGAGTTTAATCCGGTTACGTTACTAAGTCGATTTTTTTACCGTTACCAAATGAGTATCTCGGTAACTCGTGCTGTTGCCTTCCTGCCTATATATATGTCTGTTTTCCTCCTCATCTTCCTCACATCTTCTCCAGCTAAAAGAACTTTTTGCTGAGAAATACTTCCATAGCTTTTCCTCCAAGCTTGCTTTTTTCTTCATTCTTCGTCTTCTATAATGTCGAAAAACAGTCGTGATTCAAGTGATTCCATATTCGATGGCGAGGAGGTCGTCAGTTTTACTCTGGGGAAGTGGGCTAGGAGGAGTTCTGACGGTGACGATTCCCCGCCCACCTCACAACGTCGGCAGTCCAGTCGGAATTTATCTATCGAGACTGGGTTCTCCAACCATCCCGACCACCCTTTAGATATCGACGATGATGATTCTGACAAAGAATCGGCCGGTGGCACTACGGGGGAGCGTCGGTATCGGCTCCTGGTCCCCTTGGGGAAAGGCTCCCTCCCTACGATTTTTAGGTTATCCCAGATTCCACCGTTGACCCGGTGTCGATTGACCGCTTGAGGTCAAAGTTTGGCATCCCCGACAGTGTATCCATCTCGGTGCCTCCCAAGAATTCGAGTTTTTCAACCCCCCTAAAGGCGTGCTTCCGATTCATGTGGCCGCTCTTGAGAACGGGGTCAGGCTTCCTCTCCATCCGACCCTTCGGCGGGCTCTCAACGCCATCCAGCTTGCTCCCCTCCAGTTAACGCCTGGCTTATGGAGGTATTTGATTAGTTTCCTTGTATTATGGAGGGAACAATGCCAGATGAGTAAAGTGACGAGGGAGCCAGTTACAGAGGAGCTGGCTTATCTTTTCCAGATTGGGAGCTTGTCTGGGGCTCCTCGGAGTCAGTTCTATGCCAAGGCCAAGAATAAGCTCAATTTCATCGTTCCTGGTGCCTCGAAGAAGGATCCCGCGTGGAAAGAAGAATGGATCCTGGAGGGGGATGACTGGGGGAGCTCGATTTTCATCGGAGGGTATGAATTCGAGGTTCATACGGCTTTCAGTGACAAGCCCTCCTGGGACCGGGACTCCCTGCCTTCCGAGTTCGAAGCTATTTTAAAGGCTATTCTAGCCCGGAATTATCTGAATCCGAAGTTCCCTACTGCTGAAGCTTTTGACCCTCGTAGGGTGAACAAATACTTGCGGATTTCAAAAGCTATTCCTCGTAAGTATCCTTGTGTTACTTCGTCTTATTACTTAGCTTGGTTCTAACATTTTCTTTTTTAATCTGCTTATTCACAGTTTTTGTCGTGGAGCCGGCCACCCGACACGTCTCACGCTCTCCTCAAGGTGGAGCTTCTCTTCCCTCCTCTGGGGTCGAACCTGCCCTGGCTTCTTCTATCTCTCCGGCTGGGTCTAAGATGGCCACTCTTGCCTCGCAGGCTTTTCAGGGCTTTGGGTAAAGCTCCCCAGGTGGTTGGCCCGGCTGTTTCTGCCCCCTCGGCCGTGGCCGCTAAAATCGCTACCCCTTCGACTCAAACACCTAATTCTGCTACGCTTCCAACAACCAAAGCCTCGGAGGTTTCTGGGAAATATGTCGCTTCAGGGAAAGGTGTCGCGAAGGCTCCTTCCAGCTGCTCTCGGCCTCAGTCGAGCTCGATAAGGCGGGATGAGGTCCTGGAGCAGTTCATAGCGTCATGTCCGGGTGGCGGGATCTCCAAGATGGCTTCCATGCCTGTGGACGTCCTTATAACCAAGGGGTCTGCTATTTTAGCTGAGGTAATTGTATTTCCTTCACGCTACTTTTGTTAATTTGTCCAGTTTCTAACTCGGGTTTTGTATTTGTAGGCCTTTAAGGTTAATGTCGTGATGGGCCAGCAGATAGCCCTCCTCCGTGATCGGGCTGCAAAAGCCGAGGCTGAAGCCGAGAAAGCCGGGGAACTGCTCAAGCAGGCTCGGTCTTTAGTGGAAAAGGTGACTTCCTGCCAGGGAAAAATCGAGCTCGAGATGGCTGAGTTTCGCTGCGATCATGAGAGGATGAAGCAATCTTTTGATCAGGAGCGTCTTCATTCTCTCCGGCGGGCTAGACAGCGGGATTCCTGGGGATCTGAGGCTAAGAAGCTGGACCTCGAGAACCAGTCTCTGATTACTCAGGTGATAAAACTGCAAGCTGATGCGGAGACCTCCTTCAGCGACGGGTATTTTTATGCTTCCTTTCAGGCCGCGGAAGCTCTTCCTCCTCCCTTTGATTTATCGTCTATTGCGGGCTGGGACAGGCAGGAAATAATGCTCAAAGCTGCCTAGTTATCTCGCCCTGAAGGCGATAAGGTGGTCTCTTCTAGCCCAGCAGGAATTGGGAAGCAGCCCGCTCAATCAGATCCCTCATTCCATCTTCCTTCCTTTATCACCTTAGGTCCTGGGGAGTCTTCCAGCAAAGTGATGTTCTCTCGGTCTGAGGAGGACCAATCGGGAGCTGGTGAAGAGGTTAGGAGCCCATCTGAGGATCCCCCTTTAACAGAGATGGAGGTCGACAGGAGCCAAATGGGGTCCTTGGCTGCCCTTCTTGATGCGGCTATCCCTTTTGAGGTTATGGATGTAATTAATGAAGTTTTGGAGGAAGATCCAGCTGATCATCCGATGGAGCCTCTAAATGGAGGAGCGGTTGGCGAGGATAACCCAGATGGACAGCTACTTGTAGAAGGGGTTGATGGCGAGGATCAGCAGGAAGGAGGAGGGCCAGCGGAGGGGAGCCATGAGAGTCCCAAAGCTTGAAGCGGATGACTTGTTTTTGATTGCCCGAAAAAGGGGGTGGGCGCCCTGTTTTGCCATTGTCAGTTTTTCATTTTTCGTCTTCTTTTTGTAGCCCGAGTTCGGGGGTTGGGCTCCTCATTTGGATGTAGCCTTATCGGGGGATAGGCTCCCCTTGTCTTCAATGATAAATCGAAGCGCTCTTTTGAGAACTTTTTATTTTATTTCTGGTCTTGAATGGTATCCAGAGTAGCATCTGTAGCAACAATTAAGATTCGTGTAGGGAATTATGATGATTTTGATCCTGCACACGAAAGCAAACACTATATATATATATGTTTTTTTTATGAGGTGATAACCCAACCAAGACATCAGGAGGGCTACTTAGCTATTTCCTAGTCTTTGAGATCTGGAGGGCAACTATGCTCTTACACTCAGATCCTTCTTGGGGGTGGTAGCCCGACCAAGGCATCAGGAGGGCTATCGAGCTATTTCCTGGTCTCGAGATCTGGAGGGAAACTATGCTCTTACACTCAGATCCTTCTTGGGGGTGGTAGCCCGACCAAGGCATCAAGAGGGCTATCGAGCTATTTCCTGGTCTCGAGATCTGGAGGGCAACTATGCTCTTACACTCAGATCCTTCTTGGGGGTGGTAGCCCGACCAAGGCATCAAGAGGGCTATCGAGCTATTTCCTGGTCTCGAGATCTGGAGGGCAACTATGCTCTTACACTCAGATCCTTCTTGGGGGTGGTAGCCCGACCAAGGCATCAGGAGGGCTATCAAGCTATTTCCTGGTCTCGAGATTCGGAGGGCAACTATGCTCTTACACTCAGATCCTTCTTGGGGGTGGTAGCCCGACCAAGGCATCAGGAGGGCTATCGAGCTATTTCCTGGTCTCGAGATCTGGAGGGTAACTATGCACTTACACTTAGATCCTTCTTTAGGGGTGGTAGCCCGACCAAGGTATCAGGAGGGCTATAGAGCTATTTTCTGGTCTCGAGATCTGGAGGGTAACTATGCACTTACACTCAGATCCTTCTTGGGGGTGGTAGCCCGACCAAGGCATCAGGAGGGCTATCGAGCTATTTCCTGGTCTCGAGATCTGGAGGCCAACTATGCACTTACACTCAGATCCTTCTTGGGGGTGGTAGCCCGACCAAGGCATCAGGAGGGCTATCGAGCTATTTCCTGGTCTCGAGAGGTTTACGTTGAATTGCCATACAAGGGTATAGTCACTAATGTTGAACATAGTTGGAGACATAGATGGAAGAGAAAAGGAAAATTACTTTATTAATGATCGAGATGTAGTACATCTTTATTAGGGTCCGTAATGAAAACTAAGTGGGGGTAGTCAGCTTGAGAACTCCTTTCAAGGGTAGAATTTCTTCAAATGATCTGCATTCCAAGTGTGGTTGATGGATCGTCCGTCAATGTCTTCGAGTTTATAAGCTCCATTGCCAACAACTAGCTTTATCAAATATGGCCCTTCCCAATTTGGACTTAAGACTCCATCCGACCTTTTCCGAGTGTTCAGTGTTACTTTCCTAAGTACCAGACCCCTTCCTTGAATTTCCGGGCTCTAACCTTTTGGTTGAAGTATCTAGCGATCTTGCTCTGGTAGATCGCTACTTTCTCTGCTACCCGGTCTTGCTTTTCTTCTAAGAGGTCTAGACTAGCCCGGAGCTTGACTTCTTTACTTTCGGGCTCAAAGTGATGTACCCTGAACATGGTTAATTTATGCTCGATGGGGAGGACTGCTTCAACCCCGAAAGCCAGAGAGTAAGGTGTCTCTCCAGTAGCTGTTCTTTTTGTAGTGCGGTATACCTAGAGAACTTCTGGTAGCTCTTCGGCCCATTTACTTTTCTTCTGCTGAAGCTTTTTTTTTCAGAAGTTTCTTGATTGTCTTGTTGGTGGATTCTACCAGCCCGCTAGTCTGGGGATAAGCCACTGAAGCGAGCCTGAGGTCGATCCCCAATCCCTTGTAGAAGTCTTTGAATCGGGCGTTGTCGAATTGCTTTCCTAGGTCGGCTACAATGATGAGAGGAGCCCCGAACCTGCATACCACGTTAGTCTTGATGAACTTGGTTGTATTCTTTTCTGATATTCGAGCAAGAGGTCCTGCCTCGACCCATCTTGTGAAGTAGTCGATAGCCACGATAGCAGTGTTTCATCTGTCAATGAGCGGTAGGAAGTGGCCCAATTAGGTCGATTCCCCACATGGCAAAGGGGTAAGGTGAACTGAGGGACGACAGTGGCTCGGGTGGCTGGTGGTTCAAGTTTGACGTTCTTTGACAAGGTTCGCAGGATTGCACAAAACTCTTTGCATCTTGATGGATGGTCGGCCAATATTACCCCATACGAAGCACCTGATAGGCTAGAGCCTCCCCACCTATGTGGTTCCCACAGTCCCAGAGTGGACCTCTCTCAAAGGCCACTTAGCATCATCGGGATGCAAGCACCTTAGTAAGGGGAGGGATCTGCCCCTCCTGTAGAGGTATCCGTCCACCATACAATATCGAACTGAGAGTCTCTTAACTCTTCGGGCTTGGTCGGGCTCTTTAGGAAGCTTTCCTTCAAGGAGGTAGGTGACAATTGGGTCCATCCAGCAAGGTAGGCGATCCAGGGAACAAATTTCTCCATTTGTGGCTATGCTTGGCTGGGTGATTACTTGGAGGGGAATTCCTCTTGGTAGGGATTGGCCTCCGTTCGCCGCTATTTTAGCCAGAACATTCGCGCGATGGTTTTGGTGTCGAGGCACCTGATCGATCTTGAGTCTCTTAAATTTGCTTTTCAGCAGCCGAGCTAGATTTAAGTAGGCAACCATATTATCTCCCTTTGCCTGGTAGACCCCAGTCACCTGGTTTACAACAAGCAATGAATCACTCTTGATCTGCAGGTAGTCGGCCTTTAGTTCGATGGCTACCTTTATCCCGGCCAGGAAGGCTTCATATTCCGCTTCGTTGTTGGTAGCTTTAAACTCGAATCTGAAACAGTGACAGAATTCAGTCCCCTCGGGATCTATCAAAACTATGCCAGCTCCTCCCCAGCTCGTCCGGATGCTCCGTCTGATAAGAGGATCCATGGCTTGCAGCCCTCCGGCCAATTTTTGACCTCGGATATCTTCTTAGGGACTTCGTTTGATACTGAGGGATCAACTGGATCTGGGATCACTGAGAATTCTGCCACGAAGTCGGCTAAAGCCTGTGCCTTAATCGTAGTCCGGGGCTTATACTTTAATTCAAACTGAGTGAGCTCTAGTGCCCATAAAACTAGCCTTCCTGACACGTCTGGTCTTTGCAAGAATTGACGGAGGGGTTGGTCTGTCACCACTGCTATTGTGTGAGCTTGAAAATAGGGACGGAGTTTCCTCGCTAAGATCACCAAAGCATAAGCGAGCTTCTTCAGGAGAACGTAGTTCCTTTCTGATTTGGTCAAGGCATGACTCATATAGTATATGGGTCTTTGAAAACCGTCGCTATAATCCTTGGCCAAAGCCCCGCTCACAGCAGTTTCTGATACAGCCAGGTAAATCTGTAACTCATCTCCGAAAACCGGCTTGACTAACAAAGGGGGGCTTGTTAGGTACTCCTTCAAAGCTTGAAACGCCTGCTCGCTTTCCTGGCTCCATTTCATGTTCTTTCCTTGTTTGATGGCCTTGAAGAAAGGGAGACATTTATCGGTGGAGCGAGAGATAAACCTGTTGAGTGCCGCCACCCGTCTAGTCAGAATCTGTACTTGCTTGAGCGAGGTCAGGGATTCCAGGTCCAAGATAGCTTTGATTTTTTCTGGGTTGGCTTCTATACCTCTCTCATGAACCATGAAGCCCAGAAACTTTCCTACCGTTACCCCAAAAGCACATTTGGAGGGGTTCAAACGCATCTGGTTTTCCCTCAGTATGAGGAAGGTTTTGCGAAGGTCTTCCTGATGTCCCTTTATGGTTGGGGATTTCGTGATCATGTCGTCGATATACACTTCCATCGTCCTTCCTATCTCGGGCTTGAACAATTTATTAACCAGCCGCTGGTATGTGGCCCCTGCATTCTTCAAACCAAACGGCATCACCTTGTAGCAGTATAAGCCCTGCCCAGTAATGAAACTGGTCTTATATTGGTCAGCCGGGTGCATTTTAATTTGGTTGTATCCTGAGAATGCGTCCATAAAACTCAAAAGTTTATTTCCGGATGTGGATTCAACCAGTTGGTCGATCTTTGGCAAAGGAAAACTATCTTTCTGACAAGCCCGGTTGAGGTCGGTGTAGTCGACACACATACGCCATTTCCCATTCGCCTTCTTGACCATGACCACGTTGGCGATCCATTCTGGGTAACGTACCTCTCTGACGAACCCCGCTTTAATCAATTTATCAACCTCTTCCTGCACCGCTGTGTTCCTATCAGCGTTGAAATGACGCCTCTTCTGCTTGATGGGCTTGACTGTTGGATCTACTGCTAGCCGGTGGGTGGCCAACGATGCCGGGATTCCAGGCCTTCGTGACCATGACCACATGCCGAAGATGTCGCCGAATTCTTTGAGAAGATCAATCAGTCCTTTTTTTACTTCTGGATCAAGGGTGGCTCCGATCTTGACGACCTTGGAGGGATCGTCATTCCTGACGGATATCTCTTCTAGTTTGTCCACGGGCTGCCCGCTCGCCCATTCCTTACTCCGTTCTTCCTCGTAGGGCATGATAGGCTCATCCTCAGGATGCCCAAGATGTTCCGCGGGCTCCTTCTCCTCCTGGATTATCCGGGATGTATCCGTGTCTTCCTGGATTAATGTTACCTGTACACACTGCTTCGCTAGGGTTGTAGGATTGGCAGATACTGCATAGCATTTCCTAGCTACCTGCTGGTCTCCGCGTACCTCTCCTACTTTGGTTCCAACCGGGAATTTCAAGACGTTGTGGTATATGGACAAGACTCCCTTCAATGAGGACAGGAAAAGTCTCCCTAGGATGGCATTATAGGCCGATGGGGTGTCCACCACAACAAAGTCGGTCATTACATTCTGTTGGAGCGGGGTGATCCCGATGATTACTGGGAGTGACCCCACTGGTATGATCGAGTCCCTAGTGAAACCGTAAATTGGAGTGGTACAGCTGTTGTAGCAATGTTGCTTCAGGTTCAGTTTTTCCAAGGTATCCTTGAAGAGGATATCTACACTACTACCTGTATCCACGAGCATGCGATGGACCAGATAGTTGGCGATCTGTATCTTGATGACCATAGGATCATCATAAGGTTGCACAGTGTTGAAGACATCTGCTTTGGTGAATACGATCTGAGCTGACTAGGAGGGCTCTGTCGGGCTCTGGCTGACTTCGAAGATCCCTCGGCTCTCTCCGAGGCGGGGAACCTTTCTTGCGTGGTTTTTCCTGGAGTTATTGGAAACGCCGGCCAATGTAGGACCTCCGCTGATAGTGTGTATCACCTGGATCTATTGCATTAAGTCAGCCTGCTCCCCTTTCCTCTTTTCTGCGTCCTCACAGATTTCTGCTTGTACCTCCCTTCCAGTTCTGATATTATTTCTGACCTGTTGTAAGAACTCAATCAGGCATCCTCCCTTTATCAGGGCCTCAATCTGGTTGCGCAAGTTATAGCACTCCGAAGTGTTATGGCCCACGTCTTCGTGAAAGTCGCAGTACTTGTACCAGTTTCTCCTGTCAGCTGGGGCCTTCATGGGAGCGGGCTTTTGGAGCAACCCTTTATCTCGTATGGCAAGGTAGACTGTTTCCCTGGAAGCATTCAAAGGGGTATAGTGGTCATACCATTTTTCCCCTTGCATTACTGGAGCCACGGTCCTGGGAGGCGGCGAAGCCCGGGGAGGGGTTCGTTTTGCTGGATATCATTTTTGCATATACGGAGGTGCAGAGAGGCGATAGGTCGACCTGATGGGAGGTTTATTCTGAGCTTTCTGCGCTGGCTCAAATTTAGGGGCTTCTTTCTTCAGACGTTTTACCAGTTCTCATGTCGTCATGTTCTATCTTGACCTTGAGTTGTTCGTCGATCTCGACCTGCTCAAGAGCCCGGTCATAGGCCTCCTGGTAAGTCTCGGGAGGTCTCTTGGCGAAAGAATGGAAAAGCTTTCCTGCCCAGAGGTTTCGTCTGAAGTTGGCGAGGGTTTCTTTTTCAGTGAAAACTCCCATTTGTATGACCTCCTTGTGAAACCGCTCTACATACGATCGAAGAGTTTCACTCCGCTCCTGGATCACATATTGGAGGTGTATGGGATCTTTCGAACGAGGTTTAACTCCTTGGAATTGTGAGCAAAAATCGGTTGATAATTTTGTGAAAGAATCCACACTACCAACGGGCAGTTTTCTGAACCAAGTTTTCGCATAGTCGGTCAAGGTTGTTGGAAACATTCTGCACATAGCTGCTCTGGTAGTGTTCTGGACCTCCATCTGTTGAACGAAACTCTCTAGATAGGCTTAGAGGATCTTCCATTTCAGAGAACTTATCTGCTGGCATTTTAAATTTTTGGGAGAGCTCTGCTTCCCGGATCCTCCTAGTGAAGGGAGCGTTCATCTCGCTCAGGGGATTCTTTTTGTCCTCCTTACTCTTTCCCTTCCTTATCTGTTAGACCTCTTTTTGTAGCTTTGCCAGCTGATCCCTCAGTTGCTTGTTCCCAGGTCTTTTCGAGTTAACCTCAGATTCCTCACTGTCGAATCTTTCTGATGAACTAGCAATTCCTATCCGGTCCTCCTCCTGGACATGATCCACTAGGGGAGTTTGTCTACTTTCCTCCTCTAGGGCCCGGGTGGTTCTCCTAGATGTAGTTGGATGAGATAGCCCTCACGGCTTCCGGGTAAAAACATCCGCGACAGACTTAACTAGCCGGGGTTGATATTGTGAAAGTCTTTTCGGAGCTGGAGGCATGGGTCGCAGCCTATCCCGGATCGAACGTTGGGGCCCTGATCTATCTCGAGCTGACTCTGGGAGAGGAGGATCTAGGCGATCGAAAGCAGGCGGCCTAGCTTCGAGCCTGCTCGGCTCTCCCTGATCATTCAAGTTGGTTGGCTGGATTGTGATGCCTTCAGCGAGGAGGCGGATACGGACGGATTCTACGAAGGCCGCCGCTTGTTGGTCGAGCGCTGCCTGGCTCACTATGGGGTGGCCAGTAGCCCGCGTATTGGTTGTCTGGATCAGAGCTTGACTACTATATCCAGACTTTCTCCCCCTTCCTGGGGCTTTTCGGGTTGGCCTCGCCGGAGATTGCTCCGGGACTCTGTGTTGGCCTTGGGAGGAGCGGAGCCTCATAGTTCCTATAAAACAATGAAAATATAAATGCAAACGATTGGTTAATTGGGTGTAGGATATTTCCCACAGACGGCGCTAGAAAGTGTTAACGAAAATTTTGCTCGAGATGAGAAATCTCAGTTAACGCCCTCGAGACCACTACCACGTAGGTGGTGGCCAAGATTTATTATATATGTAACAGTAATTTATAAAATGACAAGAAAGCAAGAATGTTTTTATTGAACGCACATGGTATATGAAAACAGAGGTTATTTTCTCTTTGCTCTCAACTCTCTCTAGAAAAAATGGTTGATTGTTTGTCGTATGCCTGTCGAATAGTAGTCTCCTCTTTTTCATTTCTTTTCTTTTCTATTTATACATGGTTTGTAGGTCAACAGACTGATTCTTCCTTGATTGTCTCAGTCTCCTCCTTATCGGGCGGGATTTCTTGTGTTAATATCATTGACTTTTGGATTGACGTCCGAATTGAGAGTATCGTGGTGGAGATCAGTTTGTTTCCTTTTTGGATTTTATTACTTGTTCTGCATGTAGGTAACGTTTCCAGATATGATTTAATGCATTCCTCGTATCCTTTCAGTATGATCCTTATAGAGGTTGTGGGATATGACGATATGGTGTGGTGCATCAACCAGGGAGGTTGATTAGTATTTCGACCTTGATGTCTGAGAAGTTTCATCCAGCTTGGAGCCAGATCTAGCTTCCCTTGACTTTTTCGAAGCTAGGTGTGGCCTCGACTGACCTTTTTGAAGCTAGGTGTGGCTTCGACTGACCTCGCGGCCTTCTAGGGACATTCTTCTGTGCAATCGAGGTACAGGCGAGTTTCTTGAGCATTTGCGAGATGACCTTGACTTCGGGGAGCTTCTAGTTTTGGTGATGCGGGCTAAATCTGATCCTTCCGGGCTCTATCCCGGATGTTTTCGGAGCCCGCCCTTGTTCCTAGGTGGTATCGCAGTTCGGCCCTGGATAGAGAGGTCTCCTAGTGGAAGCTCTCGGGTCCGGGCTCTATCCCAGATGTTTCTGGAGCCCGCCTTTGTGCCTGGGGTGGTATCGTAGCTTGGCTCTGGATATCGAGGTCTCCTGATGAAACTCATGGGTATGGAACCAGGTCTAGGAGGTGGAAAATTTTCCTTTGGTCCTTAGCCAATTTTGGCTATTAATAAAGATATCACGAAGTAAACTCTGATAAGGAAACAAACTTCCTTATAGATATCAGAGTCTCAATCAGGCAACAAGTCTAATTCATTCAATTCATGGAAGATGCAAAACAGGAAAGAAGACAAAGACGACTTCAACAAGTAATAAGTCCTAATTAAACACTACTACCTTTCCTTACTTGTACAAAGATTAGGGCTCTATGCACTATAAATAGACCCATAACCTCATTATAGAAGAGAGACATAAATATACACAGACATACATACATAAAAGAGAGATACGTAAGAAAAGAGAGAAATAGAGTGTGTAATCACATTATTCATAGTGAATTCTTCTCCTCGCAGTCACCGGCAACCGTAGATGTTTCCCCGCCTTAGGGTTATACCACGTAAAATCGGTGTCTTCATAATCTCTTTTTCTTTTCTTATTCACAACATTATTGTCAACTTTACATACTTTGTCTGACGGGTGATTAACTTTACGTAATCCAAAAATCACCGTCAACAATTGGCGCTAGAAGGAGGGGGTGAATTAACTTTTGCTAAGTTAACCTCGAAGAACTTGTGAAGTAGTGACATGACAGACAATAGGGATAGAAGTCAGTCTCCGCATGATACTGGCACTCCTCGTGGTGTCAACAGCTCTGGTTCAATGAACGCTAGCATCGCTGGAAGAAGTTTGCCATCCGTGACTCCAACCTCAATTGATCAAGCCACGATAACTTCCACATACGCTCCCCCAAGAATTTCCCCAGATGCAATCCAGCAGGTCCAAAAATCCCTACGGAGAGTCATTGAAGACGCCGTTAGACTGGGAATCAATATAACCGCAACTGCTAATCTGACCACACCGTACCAATTATCTATACCTATGGTGGCCTAAGACCCAAGGTGCATGCAGAGATGGTAGGCTTGACCCCAGGCGCGCCTCGTAAAACCGGTAGAGATATGTCGGATCACCTTGGAAGGGGGAAACATTCCCAAAAGGGAGGAGAAGGAATTAGCGAACGGGAAAGGCAAGATCGATATCAAGCAGATTCTGAGCCGGAGAAAACCCGTAGAGATTTTCGTAGACGGGATTGATCTAGTTCGTCTGATGACAATGATCAACCACCCCGCAGAACACGCCGAAGTAGCAAGTCCCCGCTAAGATTCGATAACTCAGGAACTCGAACTAATGTGGGCGCTTATAGGATCCAGCAAGGACTCACCGACCGCCAGCCATCGGGAATGGATAATGAGCCAGAAGAAGAGCGAGATATCTTGATACAGAAACTAACTCAAAAGGTAGAAGCATTAGAACGTTACCAGTGGCCTAAAGATTTACCGGATGATGATTCTGAAAGCCCCTTCGTGAACAACATTCTCCAAACCCTGTTCCCAGAAAGATTCAGAATGCCTCAGGTTGAGCAATTTAAAGCAGATATGGATCCAAAGGAACACGTGAGACGTTTCCGAAGTGCAATGGCACAGTATGCTTATAATGACCCACTGTTATGCTTAACGTTCCCTCAAACGCTCGGGGACTTAGGGTCCAGGTGGTTTGGAAGGCTCCCTAAGGGAACAATCAAGAATTTCTAAGAACTGGCTCAGGCATTTTCGTGACAATTCTTGGGAAATATACAAAAGAGGAAATCATAGCTCACCTATCCACCCTCTAATAGGGAAAGAACGAATCATTAAAAGATTACCTGAAAAGATTTTCTCAGAAAGTGTCAGAGATCCATAATCCCAACGATGATGCTGTGGTGGCCGTCTTTACCAACAACCTACAGAAGGGTCGGCTTTCCTTCGATTTGAGAAGGGAATGCCCAAGTACATACGCCAACATGATGGATGTAGCAGGCAGTTACGCAATGGCTGAAGAAGAAGAGTTGGCTCAGGGGTAGTTAATGCACGGGGGTCGTCCCCGGGAGAACACCAATGTAAAGAACCAAAAAAGTGATCACCAAGAAAGTGACGGGAATCGTAGAAACAGTCGGAACGATAAGTTCCAGGGTCAGTATACCAACTACACTCCCCTCACCAAGAGACAAGAAGAAATCCTAGCGATCGTAGAAGACCAGAAGCTAGTCAAATACTCTCATAGACAGTCAAATTACGCTCGAAAAGACACGACAAAATACTACAGGTTTCATAAGGAAAGTGGCAATGATACATCAAAGTGCTACCAACTAAGAGACCACATTGAGACACTCATTAGGGAGGGTCATCTCAAAGATTTAATTCTTAAAAAGACAGACGATCAGCTAAGGGGGAACCAAGAACAGAAACAAAGCCTGGGCCAAGACAGCGGCGAAGGGACAGTCAACATTATTTTCTGAGGACCCTACACATAAAAAATAAAAATAAAAAACCTGCTCCAGGGAGAGATAGCTTAACTGCTTTCAGTTTAAGATATTTTTTAGTTTATTCTTTATCAGTTTTTCTAAATATTTTTTGTGTTTTGATGTTTTGATTTTCAGATCATTTAATAAAGAAGCCAAGAATGGTATTTCTAATCATCTTTGTTTTCAAAGATAAGCTCACAACGCTGACACTTGCCATGGTGGGTGGCAGTGCCCGAGAGACCAAGAGGGTCGGGAATTATCCTAGGCAAATAGCCAGAACACCGATCGGTAAGGTCGGGAATTATCCTAGGCAAAGAGCCAGGACACCGATCCGTAAGGTCGGGAATTATCCTAGGCGAAGAGTCAGGACACCGATCGGTCAAAGATTGATCAATTTAATAAGAAACTTGATCAGTTCAACAACAAAAACTGATCAGTTTAATTAGATACTTGATTGGGATAAAGCGATAAGATCAGAAGTGTCAAAAAATCAAGGGAAAAATTATTCAAATCCCTTTCGACGAGTCGCCAAGAACTCGTCTAGCGGATTTGATGGGGTATTGTTATAGGGATTTTTGATAGCATGACAAGTTAGCATGATCACATGAAGGTACGGTGATTAGGTATGCCACATCATCAAAGACAGCCAGGAAGGATCAACCCAAGACGAACAGTAGATGATCTCAAGGCTTGATCAAAGTTTACTTAAGATGGTCAGGAAAACTAACCGATCGGATAGAGATAACCTGACCAGGGAAGCTAGCTGATCGGGTAAAAACAATCTGATCGGGGTAAAAGAGATCTGGTCGGGTTAGGCAGCTGATCAGTTAGATAACGCGTGGAAGACATTAAATACAATCACGACTCAGATACGTAAAAGAAGAATCTTATTCAAATAAGATATCATGAAGTAAACTATGATAAGGAAACAAACTTCCTTATAGATATCAGAGTTCCAATCAGGCAACAAGTCTAATTCATTCAATTCATGGAAGATGCGAAATAGGAAAGAAGACAAAGACGACTTCAACAAGTAATAAGTCATAATTAAACACTACTACATTTCCTTACTTCTACAAAGATTAGGGCTCTATGCACTATAAATAGACCCATAATCTCACTATAGAAGAGAGACAGAAATATACACAGACATACATACATAAAAGAGAGATACGTAAGAAAAGAGAGAAACAGAGTATGTAATCACATTATTCATAGTGAATTCTTCTCCTCGCTGTCACCGGCAACCGTGGATGTTTTCCCGCCTTGAAGTTTTACTACGTAAAATATGTGTCTTCATAATCTGTTTTTCTTTTCTTATTCACAACATTACTGTCAACTTTACATACTTTGAGTGACGCGTGATCGACTTTACGCAATCCAAAAATCACCGTCAACACCTATAAATACCCCCTCCTATTTTATTTCTCTCCTCACTCCAATTCTCTCTCAATTCTCAAATCTCCAATACTCTCAAATTCTCAATTACACAATTCTCTCTCAATTATTCTATATTTTTTTATTTCAATTAAATATTTAAATCACAATTACATTTTTTTTACTCAATTGAAATTCATTTTCAACTATTTTTTCAAATTTATTTCCAACAAAATTTTCAAATTTATTTCTAACAAAATTTTATTTTTATTTCCAACAATTTTTTTCAAATTCATTTCCAAGAACTTTTTTCAGTTCAATATTTTCAATGGCAAGTGGAGGAGGTTCAAAGCCCTCCAGCAAAGGCAAAGGTCCTTGATACTCGCTTTTTATATCGTTACCATATTGCGATTATCAAAAGATATTTATCCTAAAAGTTCCCACGCAATATGCTTTAAACTAGCAAAAGACTAGTAAAGCGGTAAGCGAGGGGATCGTCCACAGAGAGGTGGTATCTGTTGACCATATCTCGTTTTAGTGTTTATTGAAAGCTTGTAAATAAGAATAGGGATAGGTGAGAATGGTGTGTGAGAGCAAGGAAATGTAAGTAATGCAAATGAAAACAAACAAAAGAATATGGAATGGTGAGAATGCTGATTAAGTGGGAAATACGAAAAGGGTGGATCAATCCAAGCTATGGATGGAGCTCTTGGAGGATTCTTCAAGGGTTTTGTTTCCTTTATCTCATCTTTGTATTTCATGTTTTCTTTTATGTGTAATCCCCATTTGTGAATATTTGTAAACCGAATTTGTGCTCAATATATGTGATTTTGTTGTTATATTCAATTGGGTTTTGATTTATTCTTGATATTCATTGATAATCTCTTGTTGTGAATAGCATCTATATGGATGATTGGAAATTGACATGTGCTTATGGATAGGATTAGAAGTAGATTAACTTAAGTGTAGGAGTAGTTATAATTAAATATCTCATTTGTGTGTGTATGTCTTTGGAAGGTCTAAATGCCATGTTAGGATCGATTTTAGTGTTTGTGGGTTTCGGTTGTACTTCGAAGGATGACCAATCCGGGTATAACCGTAATCACATAGCTCTTAAGAATAGATGAAACTTGTTTTATGCATGATCGTGCTAGAATAGGTCTTGGTTATATGTTCATATGCTTAATGGTAGGGATCAGAGGCACACTTGCTCTAGCCATAACCTTTGGGGAGTGAGAAGTGTTTCCGAATCCATTAGTTGAGACAACAGACACGATTGCTTTAGCCATGATCTTTGGGGAGTGATTTGTGTCTCGAATCTCTCAATAGAGTGAACAAGCCCGTAATCTGAATTGAATGTGCTTAATGCCTAATAATCGCTTATATGCACTTATGTTGGTGAACTTGTAAACCCTTGTGTAACACCATTATCTTGCATCTCTCATATCCACCTTTTATTATTCTCATTTAATCACCATTCTCACCCCTTCATATCCCTTTTGTTTTTATTTATATTCTTTTCATTTACATTCCTTGCGCACACACGCACACACACACGCACACCGCATTATGCACACACCGCACACACACCATTCTCACCACATCCGCATTCTATTTATATTGCTTTCAACAAACACTAGAACCTGAGACGGTCGATGGATAACACCTCCCTGCGGAACGATACCCTCGCTTACCGCTTTACTAGTCTTTTGCTAGTTTAGAGCACATTGTGTAGGAACTTTTAGTATATATATTTTTTGATAATCGCAATTTGGTAACGACACAAAAAGCGAGTTAAGTATATTGTTTCTTACACATCAAATTACCAGTAATTAGAAACAATTCACACCTTATTGTAAACAAAATGGCCATTAGTCCAAATATATGAAAACGTTTTATATATATATATATATATATATATATGAGTGATTCTTTCATGAAGAATCCCTTATTTTAATAAAAAAAAAGTATGAACCTTCATGAAATCCATCGATTTTAATGGATTTTAATCTATTTTTTTTTTGTGGATACTAAGGGGTCGTTTGTTTTTTTGTCTGATTACTGAACAGTCCTGAATTTTTCTGAAGACTAAATAGGGACTGAAATCTGAACCTGAATGACATGTTTGTTTGTTTTTTCTCACATCTAAATGTACTGTCAACATGTTTGTTTTTTTAAAAATAAAATTATCTGAAAATACGTAATTTTACATTTATACCTATACTAATTAAAAGAAGTAATTCATTCTTTATAACATTTTGTATGGCTTTTTTTTTCGCAAACAAAGTTCAATTTCACAAAATAAAAAATTAATCAAAGATTATAATTTTGCATGTTCTGCAAACAAAGTTACAGTTCAAGTTCAATTTTGTATGTTGTCCACGCTTTCGGTGAATATAATTCATGAAACCATTTTTGTTTTTTGTTTCATAGATCAGATGCACCGGAAACCAAATAAAAAAAAAGTTCTTGAATTTTTCATATACAATAATTCTATAACATCCTCAAGCCACGAAATCTACTCAATATGATAAACAAATTTATTGAGCACTATACGAATAGTTAGATTAAAAAAAATAAAGAGTTCTTACCGGGATTTGACATGAGAGAAATTCAATTGTTCAATCTCTGAAAAATTTCATTATGAGAAGTAATTTGGGTTTTTTGTTCTTTTCTAAAACCTGTGTAAATAAAAAATATGCTAAAAGAAAAAAATTTATACCATATCAAATTAAGATAAATTTGGAAATATATCTTTTTTTAGAGGATTGACTTGGAATAGAATATTTTAATTGCAATCTAGTGATTTGGAATTAGGTTAAAAAGCAGAATTTCTTACTTTTTTATTTTAAGTTGTTTTTTGATATTTTTAAGTTGTTTGACCACTTAAAAAAAACAAACAAAACAACTTAATAAGTTCAATTCAGACTCATTAAGTCTTAAGTGAAAAAAACAAACGACCCCTAAGTTTAATAAAATCTACTTGTATGCAAAATTTTAAAAATTTTGAAGCACTATAACTATTTTTTTTTTTCCAATTTGTTGAATATGGAGCGTTAGAAAATAAGGTAGAAAATAAGAAGAAAAAAAAAAGAGTTGTAGTTCTTAAAAAAAAAATTCAAACCATCTGCTTTTGATTCTGAAAATTGTAGTTGAATCAATGTTTGGATGAACTTATGAAACCAGGTAATGGCTGCCTCTTTTAAACCATACAAGCCCTTATGTAATTTACACACAAATTGTGAATTTTCATGCTCAAAATCAGGATAGTGGTTGAGTCATGTGAACATCCTCCTCCACTGCAATTAATGAAATGAGTGTCCTTACAGTGGCTGATGGCAAGGTTTCATCCAAAACTTGATGAAAACATTTGGCCACCAACCTTGCCTTGTACTTTAAAAATGACCCATTTGAATTCCTTTCGACTTTGAACACCCACTTACACACAATAATCTTCCTTCCAGGTGGGGGCCGTTAAACTAAACTCCCTGTATGGTTTCTTTGTAAACCATGAAATTCCTCCTCTCCTTAGCTTTCAACCAATTAAAATTAGCAAGAGCAGCATATACCGGGTGTGGTTCTTAATCTTCTAACTCAGCAAGCCAGACTTTTGGTTACCATAGAATAGAATGATTATTTATTATATGTTTACTGTTAATTAAAGGCAAAGACTGCATAACAGGATCTTGAGAGGGTACACCTTCAAGTTCATTAGAAGGAGCTTGAGAATGGCTGTTTATTTCAACAGAATCTGTTGTAGAAAAAATAGTTGGTGAATGCAGAGGTGTATGAGCTAAATGAACAGCTGGAACCAGTGAAGTAAATCCAGTAGATATTGTCATTCTAGGTTGTGTTAGAAAATGTTCGTTTTGCATGGTTTTTCGATTGGAATACTGTGAAGGAACAGGTGTTTGATAGAAGTAAAAAACTGTTCGATAAAATGACTAAACTAAAACAAGCAAGAACCTGTAACCTCCATTAATGGAGCTCCACGAGAAAGCTCCGGAGAAAAGTATTTTCCATTAAAATGCAACTTAATTACAGAGAGAAAGAGAAGCTGTATTTTATACAGTTGGTCAAGTTGCAAGCTGGCAATTCTGTTACATCAGAAAAGAGTTTTCCCGTCAAAGTATTTATTGAGCTGCCATTGATGATCACAGTCTGGTCATCATGATCTGTGATCATCTTCAGCTTCCACTTACTAGAAAGACAAGCATAGTTGCATGACCACCTAAGTGAGCTGAGACTGATAACTGATCAGCTGAATTCGATTCCAGTTGGCTAACTTGAGCTGACACCTTTGCGCTTGAATGGCAAGCTTGATCTTTAGCTGAGCTGATTGTACTATTATCTCTAACACCCCCGCAAGCTAAACGTGGGAGATATCTCTAAGTTCAGCTTGGAACGAAAATACTCGAAAATACTCAAAACGAGACGATGTGAGAGCCTTTGTCATGATATCAGCACGCTGATGTTCAATTTGAACATACTGAACTTTGAGAGCACCAAAAGCTATCTTGTCACGGATAAAACGGATTCTTTGTAATTCATTGAAGAAACTGATATTGGAGGCACTTGTAGTATAAACTTCGATCCATTTCTTCGTACATTTCCTTTAACATCATGTTCTTTTGCATGCCATCGATTATCTCCAAAAACACGTCTTCGATCGGGTGCTGAAGATGTAATGATCTTTTACGAATTGCTTGTTATTCCATACATGTATTGCACACTCAGCAACCTGAATTTGAATCATTGTAGGACTATAAGACCATTAGGCATATGTTTTATTGTAATGAAAGCGCGTATATTGTTGTGTCCAGGATTGATGCGAAGCTTTTGCCTTGGAAGTGTGCAAAGCCAAGCCTAAACTTTGTTCTTGTATGAATTTTCAAATTCAACAATAAAGATTATACCATTATACTTCCATTTCATTTCTGGAATAAGATAGCAAAACAGACAAGTTGTTCGAAAGACTGGCAAGCTGGAGTATTAATTGATTCTGTCAGCTTTTAGTGCATGCTGATTCTAATAATCAGATAGATGATATGAGTTTAGTTTTACTAAAAAAAATCCCCCTTTTAAAAAATTAAGACAAATAAGAAATGCAGCTATGAAAACAAACGAAACTACAGAGAGAATCAGTGTGAATGAAACTTCATTAATGAGCTGACCTGTGAGTTGCAATAATGATAGGTTCCCCTGAGAATTCCATTTACTGAAAATTAAAAATTGAAATAAAAGTTACCATACCGGCAGGAAAACCACAAATAGATCTACCAGCACATACCCAACAAAAGTTAAATTACAAAGATCATTCACATCGTAGAAGGCTGCAAACTTTTTAATTCCATCATATTCATCACCAACATAAGATAAATGACGAAGATTTTTGGAAATATCATTTTGCTTGTTTCAACAAAAAGATTGGCTTAGCAAACTAAATGGATATAAAATAAATGACCAAAAAGGATTTGACGGGTTACTAATATTTAAAAATCTCATCACAGAAAAAGAACATTTTGCTTTGTTCTTCAATGCGACTGACTCTCATCACAGAAAAACACAAACATTTGGAGCAACTGATTCTTTGTTGTTGCTGCTGCTGCCATTTCAATTCTTTTCCATGTCTCTTTCCTCTTCATCTCTTCTTGGATCCATTTCTTCCAGCATTTCCCTTAACATTGTCCGCCAAATGCTTTACAGTTTTTGCTCCAGTGTAACTTAAGGTTCTTTTCCATGCCTTGGACTATCATCGAAAACAACTCTTTTATTACCAATGATACCATGATCTGTAAAAACTGCTAGCTGTAACACACGTGGAGTGAAGCCTTAGCCATGATCTGAATTTGAATCAATGCAAGACAGTAACATTTAGTAATATGTTTAATCAGAAAATGTGGAATAATGCAATATCCAGGATTGATATTGAGATTGTAATAAAGTAAGCTTTTGCCTTGAAAACTGTAGAGTAAAGCTTAAGACCTTGTATTTGTATGAACTTCCAAATTCAATCCACCCTAACTTGCATAGAAAGCTTGTCCTGCTCTACGAACCTATAGGAACAAATTCCAACATCTAACAGTGAATAATTACACTACAATTGGATACATAATAATGGAGAGTAAGATCAAACCGGAAAACAAAACACCCCTTCATACAAACCGGAAAAGAAAATCACCGTTTACTTCATTGAAAATGTTGTCTCCAGCCTGAGTCTTTAGTCAAATAGTTCCATTGCCTGCAAAGTGAAAAATACCCACTCACAAATTAGTCCACACTATAACAATCTCTGCTTTAAATACATTACATAAGCATTCACAAATTCATTGCAGGTACAGAATTTGCTCTCCCAACCCGAACCTGAGGAACCACAACCACTAAGCAAGGTTCATCAGAACACACCAACTTCACCCCCCCCCCCCCCCCCCCCCCTCTCAAACATGACAGCATTAAGTGTAAGCACATACTTTTTGAATAACTCGCTGTTGTGTGTAGCTGCTAGCAATAAAGAACTGCCGATTTGCTTCATGCTCGAACACATATAAGTAATCTGAAGCAAGCATGACAGATAGCAATTACATAACTGGAAGCTTTTCATCGACTATAACCAAGAGGACCATTCTCCATTTTACCTGTAAGTATTCCATAGATGTCCACGAGAGTCATCTCCTTTACTTCCAAAACTCTCTCTAAATTTGTTACATAGTTATATGCTCTACCAATAGTATAACTACAAACATAAGATAAAAGACGAAGAAGATTTTTGGAAATATTATTTTGCTTGTTTCCATCCACTGTATTCTCCATTCTAAAAAAGAATATTTCTCCAGCAACCAATTGATCACATACTTTGAGGTATTGTTGCTTGATTGTTGAAAAAATGATCTTGATTGTAGTTCTTGAAAATATTGGTCACCTAAATCCTTCATTTGTATTGCACTACTTTCTTGTTGCAAAAAACCTTAAGCCATCCATAACAATATTATCTCCTCCTTTTGAAACTCATAATCCTTTGTAGAAAAGTGAGAGTTTTCAGAGTAAAGGTATAATGGAAGCTTTTCCATTCGTTGATATTATATTATTACTTTGTGAATATAAACACACGTACGTATGAGTAATTACAAAATAATGAAGATATACAAATGTGGAATTAACATGTTTTAATGTGATTGTCCTTGAATAATACTAGAGAATCAATCGGGTGTGATCTGGTTTGTTGCCAAAATATTATGGTTTAATACCATATGATTTAGTTGCCTTAATAAAAAGAAACCGAACGAATGTGTGTTTCTATTCATATTATTATTAGAGTAATGCTACTTTGTCCAAATTTGTTGCCCAAATTATGTTTCATCATTGTAATCCATTCATTTAAATTGTATTAGATTTGCGTGATTTAAATGAATGAATTACAGTGTTGCCACATCATTTTGACACCAGATTTAGTGATGCAGACCAGAACGGAACTCACACGCGTTCAAAAAACAAGGGTTTCTAATTTTTTGTAATCCCACAGTAGTGCAGAAATAAGAGATAGGTTGAGTTTATACTACTCAAGAAGTTTTTATTTCATCAAAATGTTTATACTACTCAAGAAGTTTTTATTTCATCAAAATCTGTCTTACTTCAAATGATTACAACTAGATAAATAGAGGAACAAATCTCGTTGACTCCTAAAACACCTCAAATAAATCGGGGAACAATCCCGGATTAAAAGCTAAAATTAAATAGAAATAAATGCTAAGAGGAAAAAAGGAAAGAAATCACTAATTGTTGCGCAAGAAACTAAAAGTCTCCGGACAACAATCTAAACGACATTTTTTGGACCTCTTCTAGGCCTGGGCACGAAAAACGTAGTTTCCGTGAAAAATTGTAGAGCACTGCCTGGGTTTTCCGAAAACATATTATAATAGTCATTTGGAGCCCTTATGTGAAAATTATGAGCCCACGAAGTTAGCCCCATTTTGGATGCTCTAAGCGACCCAAATAAGAGCTTGCCAACCGTTCTGCATCATTTAGGGGTCGTTTGTTTTTTTGTCTGAAGACTGAATAGTCCTGAATTTTTCTGAAAACTGAATAGGGACTGAAATCTGAACTTGAATGACATATTTGTTTTTTTTTTCCTCACATCTGAATGTATTATCAACATGTTTGTTTTTTAAAATTAAAATTGTCTGAAACTAAGTAATTTTACATTTATACCCACGTTAAACAATTATACATATAATATGGAATAAAAACAATCCAAAAGTAATAATTATATATGAACACATATGATCATGATCTTCTTCTTCAATTACAAATAAACTTCATTTTTATTAAGAAAGGAAAGGTTTTAAAAAAATAAATAAAAGAAGCAGTAGGAAAACTCGCACAAAACACTCTAAAAAATAATATATAAATACATCACCCTAATATCATAATAAAATATTAATATTAAACACCAATATGGGAAGTGATTATGGTTCTTTTTTATTTTTAAAACTATTTAAAATAAACAATTTATTAAAATAAAGATTTTTGTACCATATATAATTATGATGAAATTAGAAATATGTTATATATAGGGGATAGTATCGGAAGAAAAGATTTTGGATTGCATTTAATGCAATTAAGTGATTTTCAATTAAGTGAAAAGTCAGAATTTTTTACTTTTTATTTTAAGTTGTTTTTTGGCATTTTTAAGTTGTTTGACCACTTATAATAACAAACAAAACAACTTAATAATTATGATTCAGACCCATTAAGTTTTAAATGGAAAAAACAAGCGACCCCTTAGGCACTTAGGGGTCGTTTGTTTTTTTGTCTAAATACTGAACAGTCCTGAATTTTTCTGAAGACTGAATAGGGACTGAAATCTGAACTTGAATGACATGTTTGTTTGTTTTTTCCTCACATCTGAATATCAACACGTTTGTTTTTTAAAAGTAAAATTGTCTGAAACTAAGCACTTTTACATTTATACCCATATTAAACAATTAAACATTTAATATGGAATAAAAACAATCCGAAAATAATAATTATATATGAACACATATGATCATGATTTTTTTCTTCGATTACAAATAAACTTCATTTTTACTAAAAAAAGAAAAATGTTTTTTTTTTCAAAAAATAAAAGTGGCAGCAGGAAAACTCACACAAAACACTCTAAAAAAATAATATATAAATGCATCGCCCTAATATCATAATAAAGTATTGATATTAAACACCAATATGGGAAGTGATTAGGGTTCTTTTTTTATTTTTAAAACTATTTAAAATAAGCAATATATAAAAATAAAGATTTTTATACCACATATAATTATAATGAAATTGGAAATATGTTATATATGGGGATAGTATCGGAAGAAAAGATTTTGGATTGCATTTAATGCAATTCAGTGATTTACAATTAAGTGAAAAGTCAGGATTTTTTACTTTTTATTTTAAGTTGTTTTTTGGTATTTTTAAGTTGTTTGACCACTTATAAAAGTAAATAAAATAACATAATAATTATGATTCAGACCTATTAAGTTTTAAGTCGAAAAAACAAACGACCCCTTAATTTATACAAAGTAACATTACTCTTATTATTATTATTATTATTATTATTATTATTATTATTACTACTAAAGAGGGGAAAAAATGGGGTCTTACATGCTTGAATACTTAAAAAGTATTTAAAATGATACAATTCTAATATTCGGCAAATCGTAGTTTCCCTTAAAGATTACCTATATTCAATTTGTGCCCAACAATAATCAGCACATTTCCCAGACTACATCAGCAGTCCTGTTGACAACATGCATGAGGCTGCTTCAAAGGAATTGTTTGTCTCCGGATAATGAGTGTAAGAAAGTAGTTTCACCTACCTGCATGAAGAGAAAGAAAGGACTTACAAATTATTCCACACTTTATTCATCGTTTACATTCACACCATGGCTCCGATCCAACGACGGCAATTTTTATCACAATCATGGAAATAGAAAATATTATAAAAAAAATTATATGAAACAGAAATAGGATCTGAATCATCTCTTCACCTTAATTGTTCTCACATTGTCCTCACCTCCATAATTTATTGACGCATGTCTAATATAACACATCAGCGGATTGAATTATTTCTATTAATTTTTATATATTTACTCTACCAAAAAGATAGAATAATAAAGACTATTGATTTATATGAGGACAGACCCAGGTGATGAGCAGATCCAGATGAAATATTTACCATGATATTGCCCAACATGTATTAGTGAATATTGCACTACCACCCATGAAGAACAATTTTCTCAAACATATCCATGCAAATAGAGTATCTACAGTTTCAAAACACTGACTAAAGAAAATTGGTTTGTCTTCTCTGCATTCTGCATAAGATAAGCGAGAAATTCATCAGAAAAAATAAATTTCAAAATCCTAAAACTTTTTAAGACAAAGAAACAGTAGCTAAAACAACATTATAGCTCATACTAACGCCAATGAAACAATAAGCATGCTCCCACTCATTGTGGCTGTCAAGGCTCTGGCCATTTGTGAATTTCTCCGTTGCCAACAATTTCCTACACTGGTTTAACTTATTCTGAAAATTTAATAACCAAACCTGAGTGAATTGGCAGAATCTTCAGAAAAGAAATAACATAAACTATTATAGTAGCTGTACCTCAAAATTTTGAAACAAATTGCTCTATGAATTAGACTAACAAAACAAAGAGAACCGAAAACGACCAAAACTCAAAACATTTTGTTATACTGTGAAATTATAATATAAGAATTGACCACTAAAACTTCTTAGAAAATGTCACGAGTCACGCCCACTTGGTATTGAATTTTTAGCCAATTAATTCCTAAAATAAACAAAAACTGCACTAAACTAATTAACATTCTTCTTGATCTGATTTCATCAAGAAAAAAAAAATTCAACAAATCTCAAACCATTTTATGTAATAATTGCAATATATTATTCATCATTAAGATATGATAAATATTTTTTTAAGGAATTAATAATGATTTAGAAATTGTTTTGATTTTAAAAAAAATAGAATTGAAGGTTCAACGATGGTGTTAAAAGTTACAATGTGATTAATGTTTTTTTTAGATGTTTATCATAAGTAATAGGTTAAAATAAATAAATTTGTATAATATAAAATTATGATAAAATAGGAAATATATTTTCTTTAGTAGGATCATCTTGGAAGAATATATATTAAATGCAATCCAGTGATTCAGAATTAAGTTAAAAGTCAGGATTTCTTACTTTTTATTTTAAGTTATTTTTTTTGATAATTTTAATTGATCACTTAAAAAAACAATTAAATCATTTCAATTCAGTGTAAATAATAAACGACTCCTAACATTATATTACAACGGGTAAACTGCACGAATGTACCCTAACTATATGAATAATTGCACTCAAACTGGAAATAATATCATAATAACACAAATATACCCTTTGACCCATTGACTATCAGTAGTCAACGGTTGACCAGTTTTAGCTAGCAATAGTAAAGGGGCAATTTAGTCTTTTTCACGGATCCGTTAAAAAATAAACAAAATAAATTAGTTTGTCCAATTAAATATAGCCACATTAGCCCTAATTGTTTTATTAATTAAAATAAAAAACAAATCATTTTTGAAAAATAAAACATATATATCATCATGACGTCAGAGGCCAGAGCCTCCCGTCCTTTTTTTTTTTTGGTTGTAGGAGTCTCCCAACATAGAGATAAAGGAGATAATAAATGAGTTTGTCTATCTGATGGAGGAGACACCTCCATCATACGATTTGATGGTGGAGACACCTCTATCAGATGATCTGATGGATCAATCTTCTCTATCCATGGGTTGGGGAGCGTAGGCGGACACGGGGAATGTGCATGGGTCGAAGACAGAATTGTGAACATTACGATGAGGTTGATGCTTTGTTGGTAGTGATGGTGATTGAAGAAAGTTGTTGCAATCATTGTTTGGTCGTCGATTTAAAGGATTGGCGGTGTAATGGTCGAAAATCTGGTTGGTTGAAAATCAAAAGCTTCATCTCATAAGGAGTCCACTTCTCCATCTGTGATGGAGTTTGGAGGAGCTCTGGAATTTTCCGCATCTCTTCCTAAAATTTTTTTAAAAATTATTTTAAACTTTTATTAAAGGGAAAATAGTTTCCTTGTTTTTACCTGGAGGTTCTTCCAAGAGAAGCACCAAG
The DNA here is from genome assembly GCA_033220585.1 of Dipteronia sinensis. Taxonomy (NCBI): domain Eukaryota; kingdom Viridiplantae; phylum Streptophyta; class Magnoliopsida; order Sapindales; family Sapindaceae; genus Dipteronia; species Dipteronia sinensis. The sequence continues at coordinate 879,351 of CM065645.1, forward strand.
GCTCCGACTTTCTTGGAACTCTTTTTCTCTCCACCAAACACTTCTAAAAGTGGTTTACGGCTCTAAAAGCCAAAATTCAGACTACTGTTATATATATATATATATATATATATATATTTATATACGGAAATTATCACATCATTGTACACTGATGGAAATATATGAGAACATTGAATATGAACCACTCATTTTACATGCTTTGACTTGGTGTGTATGCACTTGTCAAAACTCCTCCATAAATGAGTGACTTACATTCAATGTTCTCATATATTTCCATCAGTGTGCACTGACCAGATCAGAACCATATATATATATATATATATATATATATTGGTTTTTAATTAAAAGTCATTTGTAGAAAATCACACACATCACTTAAATCTTAATCGCACGTATATATTAAAGAAAGCAAAGAAGAAAAGAAGACACAAGAAATTTTATGTTGTTCAATATAAGCCTATGGAGTTTGATTACAATCTTTCTGTCTGTATCTCTCTCTTTCAATCTCTCACATGTTGCTCTCTATCTCTCTTGCAATTCTCTACGCATACTAGGATTACAATATCATAAGAAAACAATCCTATTTATATCATAACACTAGGGTATGCCAAAACACTCAAGGAATAGGTTTATTTCCATGCAAGTTTTCCTTCCTCACGCACAGAATTTTTCGTCATCGTTGTTTGCAGCCAGCGCCCAAAACCGCGTGACACCTCTGAAAATCATTGATCCTTACACTGCGGTCTACAGCACATGATTCTTCTATGAACTTTTGCGGTTGACACTACGGTTGGTGAACCGCGCTCCACGCCGCAGCTGCTTCCTCTTGGCCGATTTCAGGCTTCACAATCCTGAATCCTAACACATGCTACTATTCATGTTTAGTATAATTAGAAACTAATTGATGTTCATTATCTAATGTTTCACAGAAACCAAATTCTTCAATCAATACATTAAAACAACTTTTTCATAATTTAAAAAATATTTTATTTTGGTTAAAAGAATTTACAAATGCACTCAATAGCTTTTTATTTTTATGTAGAAACTAAATAGAAAACACAAGAATGTAAAAATTAGTTCCCAAAACCACTTTGACTTTGGAACAAATTGTTTTTCTATTTTTTACTAATTAAACAATATCATCAAGGCTTACTATATATATATATATATATAGAGAGAGAGAGAGAGAGAGAGAGAGAGAGAGAGAGAGCTTCCCACCTACAAACCCCCTGATATAACTTTACATACAAACCTATTTATTAGCCTCTGGATCAAGATCCATGTTATGTATTCTCTCTCATGACCCACCATTTATACAACATTCAAAGCTAATAAATAGGTTTGTATGTAAGTTACATCAGAGGATTTGTAGGTGAGAAGAGCTATATATATATATGCAGTCTTTTTCTCCTCAGTGCGTACGGATATAACTTATATCAGTGCGTTGCATGTGGACCACTGATTATGGAGAAGTTTTGACAAGTGCATACATTTTGAGTCAAAGTATGTAAATCTAATGGTCCACATCCAATGCACTGATGAAGTTATATCAGTGCGTACTGACTTGAAAATTTTTATATATATATATATATATATATATATATATATATAAACAAAGGTTGGCTTATAATATGATTTTACTTTTGTAATTGTTTTAGGGTGTGTTTGGGATTGTTGTAACTTATGAAACAAGTGGTTATTACATAAGCTACGAGCAAAAAAAGTGTTTGGTAAACGTTCCAAAATCAACTTATTTTGTAATCTGCTTCTCCAATAATAGGCTTTTGAGAAGGTTGTAGGGGTTTGCTTTTCAAAACATATTATTTTTATAATATTTGCTAAAATAATTTTTGAAACTAAAAATATATAAAGATAACATTTTATTTTAATAAATTAAAAAAAAGTTGGTGGCCATCGTTGCCACCAGCCACCATCACTGGAGCCTTCTCAGGTGACTTCAAAATCACTGAAGGATTCCAGTCACAGGCCAAACCGTGATCCCAATATACGGAGCATATTGATCGGGAATGCAACTCCGACCTCACTCATGGTATATCAAAAACCACGATCTAACCTGAAGGAGTTGATAAGACACTCAGGATTAAGATCACCCACATATAGCCATCATTAGGTGATATATATGAATCTCATCGTTAACGGATCTTATTGAGAGATTCATATAGATCGTGGCCCAGTCCTATATGATCACATTATACAAGGTGGCTCCATTCTCATATCACCATATGAATGATCCAGTATAAGATCACTGTACATTACGGAATGGATCTCACCATTTCCATTAGGGTTCTATTTCTCCTCTCCGTGACACCATTCTGCTGAGGTGTGCCAGGAGCTATGAGTTGGGAAATTATCCCATACTCGACCATAAAGTCTTCAAACTCTTGGTCAAGATACTCACCTCCACGATCCGATCATAGAGTCTTGATAATCTTTCCTAACTGATTCTCAAATTCAGCTAAGAATTCTTTAAACTTTTCAAATGTTTCTGACTTCCATTGCATTAGGTAGACGTATCTGTATCTTGATTAGTCATCTATAAAGGTGAAATAATATTCATAACCACCCCTAGCTTTAACATTCATCGGTCCGCAGACGTCTGTATGTATAAGCTCTAGCGGTTCTTTAGCTCTAAACCCTTTTCCAGTAAAATGTCTCTTAGTTATCTTACCTTCCAGACAAGATCTACAGACAAGTAAGGTGCCAACCTTTAACTCACTTAAAGGTCCACTTTTTACTAGTCTGTTTATCCGGTCAAGGTTAATATGACAAAGTCTTAGATGCCTGAGATACGTTTCGTTTTCTGGAGAAATCTTATGTCGTTTAGTTTTTGGGTTTTCAACCTTGAACATTTCGGTGTTGAGCAGTGTTGTATGTATTAACGGTTTAACACATACAAATTGTTTTCATTAATTTCTGAACAAATATTCAGACCATTCTTTGCAATAATAACTGATTTATTATCAAAAGAAACAGAATAATATTGTTCTAACAACTTAGAAACGAAAATTAAATTCCGTGTAAACTAGGAATGAAAAATACATTGTCCAACAATATAAAATTATTATTACAAAAATGCAATCTAATTACGCCCACTGCTCGTGCCGACACGACATCCCCTGAACCCACACTCAGAGAGAAGGCTCCATCCTCATGCTATGTCCAAGAATCAGTCCACTACAAAGAAGAACAAAAATGGTTAGTGGCCCCCGAATCACCTATCCAGGGTGAAGAATCATCTTCCACTAAACACGACTCAAGAACAAGTAAATTATATTTACCAATCATTTTCTTCTTCTTGGCTACCTCCTCCAGATACTGAAGACAGTTCCTCTTCCAGTGCCCGACCTTGTGGCAATGGAAAAATTTTCCCTTGCCCTGGTCAGTGCAGGCACCCTTCTTTTTGCTCTGAGCTTTCTTGGGTTTGGGCTTACCCTTCGCCTTCCCAGCAGACCTCTTCCTCTTCTTATTAATGGAGGAAGATGGTTCGGCAACATTTGCCTCACCGATCTTACTTTTACTGTCCTTAGTCAAAGACTCAAAAGTAGTGAGCTCATTGAGCAACTGAGTGAGACTGAACTTTAGCTTGTTCATCTCATAGTTACTCTTAAACTGATCGAAACTCTTCGGAAGAGTCGTCAGTATGATGCTTACCTGACTGGGTTCATCAATGGCCCGGCTATTGATCTCTGTTGTGTTGAAATAGGACATCATGTTCAAGACATGTTCTCGAATAGATGCGCCCTCTTTCATCCGAGCAATCATTGCGGAACAAACAGCTTCGTGACACTTTTGCTCAAAGGGCTGCCCGAACATAGCCTGCAATGACTCCATTGTTTCGAATGCGCAAGTCATTGCTTCGTGCTTTGTGACAAGCACGTCTGTCATACTAGCTAACAGATATGTTCGGGCTTTCTCATCTAATGAGACCCATTTTTGATATGCCTCACGAACAGTTCATGCGGCATTGGCAGTAAGCGCTGGAGGACATTCCTCCATAAGCACAAACTTCAAGTCCTTAGTAACCAAAATTGCATTGATGTTGTGTTTCCATTTAGTGTAGTTATCACCAGTTAATTTATCATTTGCAAGTATTTGTAAGAGTTCAGATGACCTTGCTGAGATAAACATAAAGTAAGAAACTCATTCAGTCATACATTCATAACAAGTGCGAATGGTTTGGCATAAAATTAAACATGATGCATGCACATGTTTAATAAACAAGAACAACCCAAAAAGAATTACTACGCCACGATAATCTAACATACCACAAGCAAGTGCCGCCTTAGGGTCGGTCAAATTCTTGCATGTTAGATCGAGACACTCTCAATCAAATGATATTCCAGAATAAATCTTATTCTTATATCACTCAACCATCGTTTATTCAGTCAGGTTTTTAATTAACCAAGTTTAATCAAAACCTTGTGAGTGTAACCCATCATTTGAGATCTTATGAGCTTAACTCGAGAATTGCCGCTTAGGGTCGGTCAATCCCGAAATACCCTCAGAAATCCTATCCGTTAGGAAGTCAACCTTGGTATTGATCTTTGTGGAAACCTTCCTTAAGGAGGACGAAAGCAAAGCCGTCACGAGGCCCCACTCGGATCTCACGGTGTTGAACTAATGATGGAGACTGCGGGATATAATGTCATATATCCCTCTCCCACTCACTATTTTATAAATAGGGTTTTCTATAGTAGTTAATGCACCTAGATTAATTAAATGGCTAACTTCAATCTAGTTGTCTAGCGCATTAAAATTTCTTTATTAGAAACTAATTCTAGTTAACTAATAAATTATTACGATTTTTAACTCTTAAAAATCCAATCTATTAGTACTAATTCTAATCTATGTAAACAATTTACTAAGACTAGAATTAATCAACATGTGTTACCAAGTTTTAATTATTAAAACTAAACATATTATTAGGTCCATTTATTAGGGATTTAATCGAATTAATCCTAATTTTATTAAAGGACCCTATTAATCTAACTAACTAAACCCTTTAACAATTAGATTAATAATTGATGAGAATTTACCAAGTTTTTACACCTAAAAACTAAACCCATTAACTTATAGCCAATTATGTGAGTTACCCATTTTAATCATATTAAAATTAAACACATAATAAAGAAGGATATAATGCATGTATGATATATCAATATATGTGTGTGTGTGTGTGTGTGTGTGTGTGTGTGTGTGTGTGTGTGTGTAGGCACACCTAATCTAAATGATATGCATATGCATGGCAAGGCAATGCTTTAATTATCTCATCATAAAAGCATACATGAGTTGACCGAATACAATAAGTTATTTAACTTAATAAAAAATATCTAATTACAAAAGTTATCCAAGACATTCCTTGGTCTTCAAGTAATTCATATATTCTTCAAGTCTTTGGTTCTTTTTATTTTGGGCTTTTAACCAAGTCCAACTTGATAAATCTTTTTTTATTTAATGTGATCCATCTCATGAATTAAACATAAAGCCCAAGTGTTACTCTAACACTTATTGGAGGCCCAAGGCAAAAAAAAAAAAACAAATATATATATATATAGCCCAAAATCTTTTTCAAATTCGGAAACCCTAAAGTCCCAAATTTTCAGCCCATAACGCTTTCGCGTATAGCCGTCATTCGTTCACGTAGGCTACCCACACTAGTACCGTGTGAACAGTACCGTGCAAACAAAACCTCATGAACAGTACCGCGTGAACAGTATCCAGTGAACAGTGTCCGTTGCACATCTTTCTGATTTCGCTCTTTCGCCTTCTGTCTTCTTCGTTCGATTTCTTCATACATATTTTACAATAAAATACATAGCAGAAAAAATACAACAAAGAAAATACAGCAGAAAAAAAATATTAAATTACATCTCGGCATTAATATTACATAAAAAACATTACAACCTTTAATAAGAGCCCTAAAACCCATGTACCATAAATATTTATGATCAACCATGTTTAAATTAAACGATTTAATTATAAACATTCATACAATCATAAAGACGGTGCCTACACATTCATACATGCCAAGAGCATCGAAATCGATTCTCTTATTCTGAAAAACCAGACTCTGATACCAATTGTAGGGACCCTTGATTACCGATCGCGCAGCAAAAGAACTTAAAAAAAATTATTTCAATGAAATACTGAAACTGCGACCAGTAAACCCTATGATCTATTTTTCGGAACAGAAAAAAAAAACAAAAGGAGTCAAAATCAAAATATAAAAGAGAAGAGAAGAAACAATTTTCTTCATACCTACGTAGGAGGCTCATTCTCTTTAATACAATCTGCTCCTGGTTTGAACTACTTGATCTTCCTGGCTATCTCCCGGAATTGGTAACAGCATGTGGGCGCGTCATGGTACTTAGGAACAACAGGAGAATACAGATAGAAGAAGAAGAAGAAGAAGAAATTTTTTTTTCTTTTGATCGAACCCTAAAACACTTTTAGGTTCAATTTTTTTCTTTTCTCTGAACGCTCAAAACTCTTTTGATCGTATGTTTCTTGTGTAATCTCTTAGTTTCCAAAAAAAAAAACATATATCATATATATATATATAACTAATTAACTAAATCTTTTAAGATATCTGATATCTTTAAAGATATTAATTATGTTTTCGATTTGAACTCAAACTCTTTAAATTCAAAATTAAATATTTAATTTAATAAAACAAAATAATCATATTATCTTATTTTATTCAAAATCAAATAAATCTTTTAAGATATATGATATCTTTAAAGATATTAATTATATATTTGATTTGAACTCAAACTCTTTAAATTTAAAATTAAATATTTAATTTCATAAAACAAAATAATCATATTATCTTATTTTATTCAAAATCAAGTATCAATTAACACCCTCCATTAAGTGATTAATAACATAATTAAATAATCTTATTATTTAATTTATTCAATCACCATTATTAATTAATTAAATAATCTCATTATTCAATTAATTCCCGAATAAATATGTGTTATTTTCGTAACACAATTAATTAGACAATCCAATTAATTAACCGTGACCCTTGTTACCTAAATCGATCAGGCTAGCAAGGGAACCTAATGGACCCACAGTATTTTGAGCTCCAATAATCTTTAGAAATAATTAATTTAACTCTTTAATTAATATTTCAAGATTATTAACTCCGGTATTATTCCACAAAAAACCCGAAGCTGCACTCTCTCAATTGTAGATGTTTTTATAATGCAGAAATTCATATTGCATATTTGTTGTGTGTACGCCTAGGATTCTGAGTGATTATTGAGAGAAATCTGAAAGGTTAGTGTCGAGGCGAATTACATCCCTCGTAGGAGAGCGTGTTGTTTTTGAAACTTTGTCATTTGGAGTATGGGAACGCGTTGCGCGCAGTATATTCACATGTTTATTTTAATTTCCACTAAACAATTTTTGCATGATCTATTTCTTACTTGTGCACCTTAATAGCATCTTATCATATTTTGCTTCGCTTGTTTCTACTTGTTCGTGCTTTTTGTCATGTATATTTTTCTTGTTTGTTTCGGTTTTACGTGGGGACGAGCAAAGGTTAGGTTTGGGGGTGTTGATCGCGCTTTAAATGTTCACATTTTGCGTTCCCTTTACTTAACTTGTGTAACCGTTTTCCGAGCATTCTAGGTATTTAATGTTGGAAGTAAATGTTTTTCAGGTATTTCAGCTCATCAGGGGTATTTTAGACCATAGTGGAGAAAAGAGCTAAATTCAAGGGCATTTATGTCATTTTGGAGAATTAGGGACTGAAGTGAAATATGAAGACAAGTCTTGAAGATTCTTTGATTAAGAAAGTAAGGAGGGCCCCATATTGTAATTCGCCAGAGAGCGCGTCACGTCATTAATGAAACGGTATGTTTCATATGTGGGCTGTTTGGGCTGCTAAATACACCCCAACCCAGGTCTAATTACACCCACTAAGAGATCAGCTTAGGTCACGTTGTGCACACACCAGCCGTCTACTGAATGCACCCTAACAGCTCAAGCTGACGTTAGGTCGTCTTCTCCAGCCAGCCGACCTATTGGGTCTGCGCGACCCGACCTGGATCCATCCAAGACCCGCCTCTGACCCAACCTGTTCCAGTTTGTTTTTCGACCCTTATTCTGGCATTTCTCCACCCAGATTGACGGCGCACCTTCCTCCGACCATAATGCCACCATTTTCAGCCTTCCACACATTCGTTTCGCTTGCCTCCAATTCCTTCGAAGTCCGCCATGGAACCAAGCTCGCCAAGCTCCAGGTGACCCAACCAATTCGCCTCCACCCTCGCCTCACGTACTGCCTGCTTTTAAGGAATTTTCCAGAGCTCCAGACGAGCTATTCAGGCGACCAAATTAGTCGCCTCCACGCCTCGCCTCACAAGCTGCCCATTTAAAGAAATATTCCAGAATGTGAGGCGACCAAGCTAAGCGAACTGCCAGCTCACCTCAGCCTGTCGCCTCGCTGAAAAAGGAGGGCAAAACAGTCTTTTCTCGTCCATGGCAGCCCATATTTTCCCCTTTCCTATAAATGCCTTTCCTCTATTTTCTTCTCCAACAAGAAGAACACACACAAGAATCCCCAAAATCTAAACCGAAAATCCTTTCCATTTCTCCACCTTTCTTCACCATTTTCTTCACCACCTCCATCTTTACTCCATCAATCAATTTTGGAAGCTCAAACAAGCAAGGAGAAGAAGGAACTCAAGGAACAAGAGGAAGCTCACATGACCTTGATGGGTTTTCTCTACACCTCTCTCTTCTTTGTTTATTTTTTATTGAAGAGTAACTAAACCTCATCTAGGGGATTGATGTAACTTTATTGGATAACTCTTTGTGATGAACTAGTGTATTCTTTTGTTCAATCCGAATTTAGTCTCTTTTACTTGATTAGTATGTGTTTGCTCTACCATGTATGTTATGTTGTGACCGCAAGTGATGTATGTGTGTAGTGTAGTGTAGATTATTCATGAAAGTGGGTTTTGGTGTGATTGACATTTTTCACCTTAATGTCACTTATTAGCTTAGTAATTGAGAAAGATAACGTTTGCATGACCTTGCTGTTGGGGTTTTTGCCCTAAAGCTTGTAATATGTAAATATAATTTGAACATAAATAAAAGAAGTAGTATATTCATTCATTTTGTGTCATACTTTATATAACATGTGCACTTAACATCCAAAATTGCCGGATGTAATTTCGAACTGAGTATATGAGTGTCATATATAGATGGATTCAGTTTGAAACGAGCAATTTAAAGAGTCCGTAGATAGCAAATAAAGCTGGGTACTTTATTTGTAGTTAATCTATAGCTGCGGTCCATTTCGTAGTGTACGGTGATCCTATCCTGGATCATTCATATGTAGATATGAGAATGGAGGCACCTTGTATGATGTGATCATATAGGACTGGGCCATGATCTATATGAATCTCTCACTAAGATCCGTTTAACGATGAGATTCATATATATCAACTAATGATGGCTATATGTGGGTGATCTTAATCCTGAGTGTCTTATCGACTCCTTCAGGTTAGATCGTGGTCTTTGATATACCATGGGTGAGGTCAGAGTTACATTCCCGATCAATATACTCCGTATGTTGGGATCAAGGTTTGGCTTGTGGCTAGGAAGGTTTGTACACAATAGTGGAATCCACTCCTTCTTGTGAGAAGTAGATGGTAGTTCCCTTAAGGGTTGATTCGGGGCTTGAACAATATGAGCGCTCTCCTAATTCCGTAAGGAATGTAGGATTTATTGTTCATTAGAGAATCAATGGTACTTAATGGAAAGATATGATTAGAGGGGTATAACAGACATTATGACCCAGCTCTAATTATGAACTACTTGTGGAGGATTATACCATATGTAATAGCTATATCGATGGACACCAAGAGTTATTGGTTTGTGTAAAAACGTCTACAGTTGAGAGAGTGCAGCTTCGGGTTTTTAGTGGAATAACACCGAAGTTAATAATCATGAAATATTAATTAAAGAGTTTAGTTAATAATTTCTAAGGATTACTGGAGCTCAAAATACTGTGGGTCCATGAGGTCCCCTTGCTAGCCCGATCGATTTAGGTAACAAGGGTCACGGTTAATTAATTGGATTGTCCAATTAATTGTGTTACGAAAGTGACACGTATTAATTCGGGAATTAATTGAATAATGAGATTATTTAATTAATGAATAATGGTGATTAAATAAATTAAATAATAAGATTATTTGATTATGTTGTTAATCACTAAATGGAGGGTGTTAGTTGATATTTGATTTTGAATAAAATAAGATAATATGATTATTTTATTTTATTAAATTAAATATTTGAAATTGAATTTGAAATTTTGAATTCAAAAATAAATATTTAATTTAAAAGGATATGAGATATCCTTCTGAAAAGTTTTAAAAATCAAATAAGATTTTGGTTTGTTTTTTTTTTTAATATATATGTGATATATATTTAATTAAAAAAAATAATAGCAATAACCGAATGACTACTATACAAAGTAATGAGATTACTTGATTTGGGAATGAGAAAACATACACAGCAAAAGAAAAATAAAGAGAACCGAATGAGACAACACAGAAAAAGCAAATGAGAAGAAACAAAAAGTGATCGTGATCACAACAAAAACACACAGCAAACATAAAAAAAAAACAAAATTGGGTGTGGTGAGAACAATAAGTTCTGCACTTCTTTTTGTGTGTGTATTCTTCTCTTCTTCCTCCATACAGGTCCTGAATATCGTGACGCGCCCACACGCTGTTACCAGTTCTGGGAGATAGCGAGGAAGATCACGTGGTTCAAATCAGGAGCAGTTCGTATCAAAGTGAAGGAGCCTCCTACGTAGGTATGAATCTTCACTTTATTATTGCATTTGATTATTACTGTACAAATGGGTTAGTTTAATGATTGCATAAAAAAATTTAAAACCTTCCGCTGCGCAATCTGTAACCCTAGGTTCCAACAATTGGTATCAGAGCCAATTTTTGTACAGTATAATCGAATTCGATTACTCCTGATATGTATGAATGTGTAGGCACATATTTTTTGATGAGTGTATGATGTTTTTTTTTCAATTAAATTGTTTAATTTAAAAAACATGGTTGATCGTAATTTTTATGGTGTTGTGGATTTAGAGTGTTTCTAGGTTGTATAATGTTTTTTTTTTAATTTTACTGTTGTATTATTAAAAAAAAAAACAATATGTAATTGCAAGACCTGGTGACTGCGCGCATCGTAGACTAGCACTCAACGTCCAGCAACCCATCCAGCGCACCAGCACATGCAGACCTGGGTTGTCTACCACCAGCGCACAAACCACCAGTGTGATACCTTCCCACACAGCGCCTACCAGCACGCAACATCGCGCAATTCCACCAGCGCATGCGATGCCTACGCGCGCAACCGACCAGCGAGCATGCTTCCAGCGCTCAACGTCCAGCGTGACTCCAGCGCACAACCTACAAGCGCGAGCATGCATGACCAGCGCATGCTACCAGTGCTCATGACCTGAAGAGATTGGAAGTCTTGGAAATTACAAGAAGACCAAGGGATGCCTTGGGAATATTTTTTGTAATTAGATTCCAATTTTTAGGTTAAATAATCCACAACACTCGGTCAACTCATGTATGTTTTAATTATTTGATGATTAAGCATTGTCATGCATATACATGTCATTTAAATTAGTTGTGCCTACACATATATATATATATATATATATATATATATGTTGATATATCATACATGCATTATAGCCATCTATATTATGTGTTTATTTTTTTAATTTGATTAAAATGGGTTATTCACATAATTGGCTATTTTTAATGGGATTAGTTTTTAGGAGTAAAAACTTGGTAAATCTCATTAATTACTAATCTTTTTATTAAAGAGTTTAAATACTTAGATTAGTAGGGTCCTTAATAAATATATTAGGATTAATTTGATTAAGCTCCTAATAATAATTGGACCTAAATAATGTGTTTAGTTTTAATAGTTAAAACTTGGTAAATACACATTTAATAATAATTCTAGTCTTAGTAAACAGTTTACATAGATTTGAATTATCACTAATGAACTAAATTTTTTAAGTGTTAAAAATCAATTTAGTTTATTAGTTATTGGAATAGGATTCTAATAATTTGTGATTAATGCACTTGACGCTTAGATTAAAATTAGCCGTTTAATCTAGTTTAATCTAGGTGCATTAATATTAATACAAAACCCTTAATATAAAATAGTGAGTGGGAGAGGGATATATGACATTATATCCCGCGGCCTCCATCATTAGTTCAACACCGTGAGATTCGAGTGGGGCCTCGTGACGGCTTTGTTTTCGTCCTCCCTAAGGAGGGTTTCCATAAGAATCAATACCAAGGTTGACTTCCTAACAGATAGGATTTCGGAGGGGATTTCGGGATTGACCGACCCTAAGGCGGCAATTCTCGAGTTAAGCTCTTGAGATCTGAAATGATGGGTTACACTCACAAGGTTTTTATTAAATTGGTTAATTAAAAACCTGACCTAATAAACGATGGTTGAATGATATTGGCATAAGAGTTATTCTGGTATATCCTTTGACTGAGAAGGTCTCGATCCAACATGCAAGAATTTGACCGACCCTAAGGCGGCACTTGCTTGTGGTATGTTGGATTGTCATGGCATAGAAACATTGTTTTTAGGGTTGTTCTTATTCATTAAACATTTTCATGCATCATGTTTAATTTTATGCCTAACATTAGCACATGTTTAGAATGTATGACTGAATGAATCTTTAATTTATGTTTTTTCAGCCATGTCATCTGCACTATTACAAATACTTGCAAACGATATATTAACTGGTGATAACTACACAAAATGGAAACTTAACATTAATGCAATACTGGTCACCAAAGACCTCAAGTTTGTGCTTACGGAGGAATGTCCTCCGGTGCCTACTGCCAATGCTACATGAACTGTTCGTGAGGCATACCAGCGATGGGTCTCATCTGATGAGAAGGCCCGAACATATCTGTTAGCTTCTATGACAGACGTGCTTGTCACAAAGCACGAAGCAATGACTACAGCATTCGAAATTATGGAGTCATTGCAAGCTATGTTCGGGCAGCCCTCAGAGCAAAAGTGACATGAAGCTGTTCGTTCCGCTATGTTCGCTTGCATGAAGGAAGGAACATCAGTTCGGGAACATGTCCTGAGCATGATGTCCTACTTTAACACGGCAGAAGTCAATGGCGGGGCCATTGACGAACCCAGTCAAGTGAGCATCATACTGACGACTCTTCCGAAGAGTTTCGATTAGTTTAAGAACAACTACGAGATGAACAAGTTAAGGTTTAGTCTCACACAGTTGCTCAATGAGCTCGCTACTTTTGAGTCCATGACCAAGGACAGCAAAAGTAAGACCGGTGAGGCAAATGTTGCCGAACCATCTTCCTCCAATAATAACAAGAGGAAGAGGTCTGCTGGGAAGGCAAAGGGTAAGCCCAAACCCAAGAAAGCCCAAAGCAAAAAGAAAGGCGCCTCCATCGACAAGAGCAAAGGAAAATGTTTCCATTGCGACAAGGTCGGACACTGGAAGAGGAATTGTCCTCAGTATCTGGAAGAGGTAGCCAATAAGAAGAAAGCGAAAGGTAAATATGATTTACTTGTTCTTGAGTCATGTTTAGTTGAAGATGATTCTTCACCCTGGATAGTTGATTCAGGGGCCACTAACCATGTTTGTTCTTCTTTGCAGTGGACTGATTCTTAGACACAGCTTGAGGAGGGAGCCTTCTCAATGCGAGTGGGGTCAGGGGATGTCGTGTCGGCACGAGCAGTGGGAGTAATTAGATTGCATTTTTGTAATAATAATTTTATTTTGTTGGACAATGTATTTTTTATTCCTGGATTTACACAGAATTTAATTTCCGTTTCTAAGTTGTTAGAACAATTATATTCTGTTTCTTTTGATAATAAATCAGTTATTATTGCAAAAAATGGTCTGAATATTTGTTCAGGAATTAATGAAAACAATTTGTATGTGTTAAGACCGTTAATGCATACAACACTGCTCAACACCGAAATGTTTAAAGTTGAAAAACCAAAAACTAAACGACATAAGATTTCTCCAGAAAACGAAACGTATCTCTGGAATCTAAGACTTGGACATATTAACCTTGACCGGATAAACAGACTAGTAAAAAGCGGATCTTTAAATGAGTTAAAGGTTGGCACCTTACCTGTCTGTGAATCTTGTCTGGAAGGTAAGATGACTAAGAGACCTTTTACTGGTAAAGGGCTTAGAGCTAAACAACCACTAGAGCTTATACATTCAGACGTCTGTGGACCAATGAATGTTAAAGCAAGGGGTGGTTATGAGTATTATGTCACCTTTATAGATGACTATTCGAGATACGGATATGTCTACCTAATGCAACGGAAGTCGGAAACATTTGAAAAGTTTAAAGAATTTCGAGCTGAAGTTGAGAACCAGTTAGGAAAGACTATCAAGTCTCTACGATCAGATCGTGGAAGTGAGTACCTTGACCAAGAGTTTGAAGACTTTATGGTCGAGTATGGGATAGTGTCCCAACTCACAGCTCCTGGTACACCTCAGCAGAATGGTGTAGCGGAGAGGAGAAATAGAACCCTAATGAAAATAGTGAGATCTATGATTAGTTTCTCATCATTACCAAATTCCTTTTGGGGATATGCGTTACAAACAGCGGCATACATTTTGAATGTAGTGCCATCCAAATCTGTTCCTGAAACTCCCCTAGAGTTGTGGAATGGTCGTAAAGCTAGTTTACGACATTTTCGCGTATGGGGGTGTCCAGCACACGTGCTGAAGAACAGAACTGGAAAGCTAGATCCCAAGTCTGTGGTCTGCTTGTTTGTAGGATACTCCAAGGAGACCAGAGGTGGATACTTCTATAGTCCTGAAGATAACAAAGTATTTGTATCGACAAATGCAACGTTTCTTAAGGATAACTATATAAGTGATCATAAACCTCGTTCTAAAATTGTATAAAATGAGTTGGAGCCTGGTGAGACCAGTGCTCAGTCAACTAGAGTTTTTAATCCATTAACATCTGAAAGTCAGATAATTCCTAGTCAGGATACACTACCACCTAGACGTAGTGAGAGGGTTGTGAGACAGCCTGAACGCTATTTGGGTGTAAGTGAGGGACAAGATCTTGTCTCTGCTGATAGTGTGGATGATCCATTGACATTTAAGAATGCAATGAAAGATCTTGATAAAGAGGAATGGCTTAAAGCCATGAATCTCGAGATGGAGTCTATGTACTCTAACTCAGTCTAGGAACTTGTAGACTTACTAAATGGGGTAAAACCCATAGGATGTAAGTGGATCTACAAGAGGAAGAGAGGAGTAGACGGGAAAGTAGAGAACTTCAAGGCAAGGCTAGTGGCCAAGGGTTATACCCAGAAAGAGGGGGTCGATTATGAAGAGACCTTCTTGCCAGTAGCCATGTTTAAGTCTATTCGGATTCTCTTATCCATTGCTGCCTATTTAGATTATGAAATTTGGCAAATGGACGTCAAGACTGCATTCTTGAATGGCAATCTTGATGAAAGCATATACATGATGCAACCAGAGGGATTTGTGTCTCCAGATCAAGAGCAAAAGGTTTGCAAGTTGCAAAGGTCCATTTATGGACTTAAGCAAGCATCTAGATCTTGGAACATAAGGTTTGATGATGTGATCAAAACCTATATAAACCTTGTGTCTACAAGCGCATCATTGACAAGAAAGTAGTTTTCTTGGTCCTATACGTAGATGACACCCTACTCATTGGGAATGATGTAGGAGTGTTATCTGATGTAAAGGGCTAGCTGGCTAGCCAATTCCAAATGAAAGATTTGGGAGAGGCGAGTTATGTTCTAGGGATCCAACTTATAAGGGATCGTAAGAACAAACTCATAGCATTGTCTCAGGCATCATATATCGACAAGATTCTTATGCGATTTTCGATGCAGAACTCCAAGAAAGGTAATTTACCTTCTAGACATGGGGTTCACTTGTCTAAGGAACAGTGTCCTAAGACACCTCAAGAAGTTGAGGATATGAGACGTGTGCCATATGCATCAGCAGTAGGTAGTCTCATGTATGCTATGTTATGCATGAGACCGGATATCTGCTATGCAGTGGGAGTAGTCAGCAGGTACTAGTCCAACCCAGGATTAGATCATTGGGTTGCTGTCAAGACTATTCTCAAGTATCTTCGGAGAACGAGAAACTATATGCTAGTGTATTCCGGACAGGATTTGATCCCGTTAGGATACACAGATTCTGATTTTCAGTCAGACAGGGATTCTAGAAAATCAACGTCTGGATCAGTATTCACCCTAGGTGGTGGAGCCATTGTGTGGAGAAGTATAAAGCAATCTTGCATTACTGACTCCACCATGGAAGCCGAATATGTAGCCGCTTGTGAAGCTGCTAAAGAGGCTGTTTGGCTCCGTAAGTTCTTGAGTGATCTGGAAGTTGTTCCAGATCTGGATAAGCCCATCACACTTTATTGTGATAACAGTGGTGCTGTGGCTAATTCCAAATAACCAAGAAGCCACAAGAGAGGGAAGCATATAGAGAGAAAGTATCATCTCATTAGAGAGATAGTGCAGAGAGGAGATGTGATCGTCACCAAGATATCCTCACAAGACAATCATGCTGATCCATTTACGAAGACCTTACCGGCTAAAGTGTTTGAAGGTCACCTAGAAGGTCTAGGGTTACGAGACATGACTCACATGCTTTAGTGCAAGTGGGAGATTGTTGGGGTTTTTGCCCTAAAGCTTGTAATATGTAAATATAATTTAAACATAAATAAAATAAGTAGTATATTCATTCATTTTGTGTCATACTTTATATAACATGTGCACTTAACATCCAAAATTGCCGGATGTAATTTCGAACTAAGTATATGAGTGTCATATATAGATGGATTCAGTTTGAAACGAGCAATTTAAAGAGTCTGTAGATAGCAAATAAAGCTGGGTACTTTATTTGTGGTTAATCTATAGCTGCGGTCCATTTCGTAGTGTACGGTGATCCTATTCTGGATCATTCATATGTAGATATGAGAATGGAGGCACCTTGTATGATGTGATCATATAGGACTGGGCCATGATCTATATAAATCTCTCACTAAGATTCGTTTAACGATGAGATTCATATATATCAACTAATGATGGCTATATGTGGGTGATCTTAATCCTGAGTGTCTTATCGACTCCTTCAGGTTAGATCGTGGTCTTTGATATACCATGGGTGAGGTCGGAGTTGCATTCCCGATCAATATACTCCGTATGTTGGGATCGCGGTTTGGCTTGTGGCTGGGAAGGTTTGTACACAATAGTGGAATCCACTCCTTCTTGTGAGAAGTAGATGGTAGTTCCCTTAAGGGTTGATTCGGGGCTTGAACAATATGAGCGCTCTCCTAATTCCGTAAGGAATGTAGGATTTATTGTTCATTAGAGAATCAATGGTACTTAATGGAAAGATATGATTAGAGGGGTATAACAGACATTATGACCCAGCTCTAATTATGAACTACTTGTGGAGGATTATACCATATGTAATAGCTATATCGATGGACACCGAGAGTTATTGGTTTGTGTAAAAACGTCTACAGTTGAGAGAGTGCAGCTTCGGGTTTTTAGTGGAATAACACCGAAGTTAATAATCATGAAATATTAATTAAAGAGTTTAGTTAATAATTTCTAAGGATTATTGGAGCTCAAAATACTGTGGGTCCATTAGGTCCCCTTGCCAGCCCGATCGATTTAGGTAACAAGGGTCACGGTTAATTAATTGGATTGTCCAATTAATTGTGTTACGAAAGTGACACGTATTAATTCGGGAATTAATTGAATAATGGGATTTTTTAATTAATGAATAATGGTGATTAAATAAATTAAATAATAAGATTATTTAATTATGTTGTCAATCACTAAATGGAGGGTGTTAGTTGATATTTGATTTTGAATAAAATAAGATAATATGATTATTTTATTTTTTTAAATTAAATATTTGAAATTGAATTTGAAATGTTTGAATTCAAAAATAAATATTTAATTTAAAAGGATATGAGATATTCTTTTGAAAAGTTTTAAAAATCAAATAAGATTTTGGTTTGTTTTTTTTTTTTTTTGAATATATATGTGATTTATATTTAATTAAAAAATAATAGCAATAACCGAATGACTAATATACAAAGTAATGAGATTACTTGATTTGGGAATGAGAAAACATACACAGCAAAAGAAAAATAAAGAGAACCGAATGAGACAATACAGAAAAAGCAAATGAGAAGAAACAAAAAGTGATCGTGATCACAACAAAAACACATGGCAAACATAAAAAAATAAAAAAAAAATTGGGTGTGGTGAGAACAATAAGTTCTGCACTTCTTTTTGTGTGTGTATTCTTCTCTTCTTCCTCCATACAGGTCCTGAATATCGTGACGCGCCCACACGCTGTTACCAGTTCTGGGAGATAGCGAGGAAGATCACGTGGTTCAAATCAGGAGCAGTTCGTATCAAAGTGAAGGAGCCTCCTACGTAGGTATGAATCTTCACTTTATTATTGCATTTGATTATTACTGTACAAATGGGTTAGTTTAATGATTGTATAAAAAATTTTAAAACCTTCCGCTGCGCAATCTGTAACCCTAGGTTCCAACACTTGCTATGTTGTTTTGGCTTAGAGTTTTGAGAAATATGAGGTGAGGACCATTACTTCACACATGACCTTGTAGGAGTAATGGGAAGAACCTTGGTCTTAATTTTAGTATCTTAAAACAAGCCCTAAATTGGATTGACATGCTTATTACGACTAGTTTAGTACATTGAGTGTTCCGAGAACGGTTATATCGATCCTCTAGTACATTTCCATATCATTTCCCCCCTTGTGTTGTGTTTAGTTTAGCTTCATTTTATTTACAAGTTGCATTTACACCATTTTCCGAAGAACTCATGTATTCCCGAACCAACGCATTATGCAATTTACTTTTCGCACACTATATTAGATTAGTAATTAAGTTAGATTCGACCGATAAACTCCCGATCCCAGTGAACGAACTTATATTTTATTGAACAGTATTTACTGCATCAATATCCCATTGGGAAATTACCAGGAACAGTGACAATAAAATCAATGTGCTTGACTGCTTGGTATTCTATTGATCATATAATAGGTTAAATAATGATATTTTGAAATATAATTATAGTTATAATTAGTTGGGAAAGTATCATTCCCCCCCCCCCCCCCCCCCCCCGCCCGACTTTTGCCATATCGTTAAGACGATGACAGATTTTCGCCATATTAACCGGTCTTCCCCTTAAAATGGAAAGAATGTATACTATCCCCCTTCTATTACCTTTTCCAACAAAAAATGCTTGACCATGGTCAAATGACCTTATTATCCTTAAAAATAATCAAAAAATTACCATTTAACCCTCAAGCAATTTATTAAATGAAAAAAATATTAAAAAAGAAAACAAAAATAAAAAAAAATTTAAAAACAAAAAAAAATATGGATCTCCAACGTCCATCTCAAAGGTGAACAGTGGAGATATTTCTTTTTTTATTTAAATTTAAAAATTAAATTAAAAATTAAAAAGAATTTAAAAATAAAAAAAACAAAAAAACAAAAACAATAAAGAAAATAATAAGATCTAGATCTCCACCAGACCTTATTTTTCATCAATTTTTTTTAAATACAAATTATATCATTCACCAAGCACACACCAATTCAGTTCATCTTCTCTAACACCATCTCATAAATAAAAGTAACAATTTTTTTAAAAATCTGGTGGATCTCTGGACATTCAAAGAACCCAGAATTAATCACAATCCAAATCTCATTCAACTGATATGTATCTCTCTCATTCAACTAGATAGGCATTTGAAGATAAAAAAAACAACTCAAATTTATAAGAAACAACAAATTCCAAACCCAAAAATCTATCTATCTTCAACCACCATCATCAACAACACCAAACCCAAATATCGAAAACCTCACAATCATCACAAACCTAGAAATCACTAAACCCCACAATCTCTCGTCTGCAACCAACGTCAAACCAAAAATCACCACCCCTCATCAGATTTCCAGAAACCCCACAATCATCACAAACCTAGAAATCAAACCACTGAAGCCAATCAAGAACCCAAAATCGAAACCAACCACAAGTACCACCCTTAATCCAAACCTCTCACATCTCATCGCATCTAATCTCATCTTTAACTCGACTCGATCTCAATCTCGCATCTCATCGCATCTGCATCAGTCTTTTTTTTCTCTCCTTCTCGGTAGATTTGGTTGCTTGTGGTGGGTTTGTTTCTTGGATTTAGTGGGTTTGTTCCTGGTTAGTGGTGGGTTTGTTTGGAGAGAGACGACAGGAGAGAAAAAAGGGAATTAGAGAGGTAAGAGAGATTGGTGGTGGTTGAAGATAGAGAGATTTCTGGATTTTGGGAGAGAGAACGGTGAGAGAGAGAAATATTTGGGGAGAGAGAAAGAGTCGTTTGGGGAGAGAGAGGATTTTTTTAGTTTTTATTTTTTTAATTATGTTTTTACAATATTGCCCTTTCAAATTTAACGGCCAACGTGGTATTGGACGAAAAAGGTCTCAGAAGGGGTATAATATACATTACTTCCATTTCAGGGGGATTACCGGCCAATATGGCGAAAACTTGTCCTTGTCTTAACAATAGGGCAAATTGAACTTAGTACTATATTTTGGAATTTATACTCTAAAATAGAGCACCATTAGAGATGCTGTAAGGATTTCCCATTGGGAAATTACTAGGATCAATGACAATAAAATCAATGTGCTTGGTATTCTATTGATCATAATAGATTAAATAATGATATATTGAAATATAATTACAGTTATAATTAGTTTAACTCAATGAACCAAATTGAAGTTGTTATCAAATGTGGTTCACAATACTAATTAATCTCCTTTACTTCATATAAGGATAATAACCATGGTGACCACCAATTTGGTTAAACGCTATCAAAATAGTAATTAGATGAGAAATTAGTTCAAAATGACTATTATTGACAAACAGTATGATGGAAATAGTCATTCGTAGAGAAAAGTACTCTAGTAGCCACCAATTTGATCATATTCTGCTTTAGTGGCTAGTAACTGACCACTCATTTTAATTTTGTAAATATAATTAATCAATAGAACATAAAAACAAAAACTGTTTTTTTTTAAAAGAAAACTTTTATCTTCAACCGTCCATCATATCATTGTGATGGATGGTTGGAGATTAAATATTATCTAAAAAAATTTATTTTATAAATAAATAAAAACTTGTCTCCAACCATCCATCACATTGATACACGGAATTCAACTAATATTTTTTAATAGAAAGATTTGCTTTTTTTTAATTAAAAAGTTTTTTTTATATTAAAAATTGCTTTTTTATTTCATCAAACAATATGTTTAATCAACCGTCCATCAAATGTGATGGACAGATGGATATAAAAGAAATTAACATTTTTTTATTTTGTGATATATATATATATATATATATATATATATATACAGTCATTTTCCTGTCAGTGCACACTGATAGAATTATATAAGCACATTGAATATGAGCCACTCATTTATAAAAGAGTTTTGACAAGTGCATACATACCAAGTCAAAATATGTAAAATGAGTGACTCAAATTCAATATCCTTATATAATTCTATCAGTGCGCACTTATGTGAAAATTATTGTATATATATATATATATATATTATTTTCTATAGATTAATTATATTTACAAAATTAAAATGGGTGGCCAATACAATAGAGTGTTACAAAATGAGTAGCCATTGGGGTAAAATAAAAAATTACGAATGACCATTTTCATCAAATTGTTTGTTGCCAATAAGGGTCATTTTGAAACAAATTTACCATATAATGGCCATTTTGATAGCGTATAACTAAATAGGTGGCCACCATATACTGTGTACATATATATTATTTAATTACTTTGAAATAATAATTATTTTTAGAGTACTGTTATAATTTTATACTGTTATACACTTATACTTCATAACTAATGTAAGCCGAAAATTTTGAAAACAATTGTAAGTGTAAGTGTGTAACTTATATGTGCTCAATTCTGGGTGGGGGCGTGAGGCATGCAAGGTGGTGGCGTGAGGCATGCATGCAAGGAGGAGTCAAGTCACAGAAGATCACGATGAGTTGGATTAGTTTGAATTAGTTAAGGAATAAATTAGCCAGGAGATTAGATAAGTTTATCGGTTGATGCTTATCCTTTATTTTGATATCATTGTAAATCCTATTTAAGGATGAAAAGACATGAATAAAAGATTATGAAATGAATTAATCCCAATTAAATCTCTATCTTTCTTCTTCTTCCTCTCTTCCCAAAATTCTTCTATCAGTGGTATCAGAGCCTCAAGGTCCCTAGACCGAGATGGACACTCGCGGTAAATCTAACACGGAGTTCCGCAATGAGGTGAACGAGATTTTGGCACGTCACGAATCTAGTTTCGACCAGGTTAACGCCGCCTTAAAAACGGTGATTGCGGAGCTTAAATCCCTGCGGCCCATTCCTAACAACCCTCACGCAGATTCCAATCTATCACACACACATCAATCCGACATCAACCCATTTGCTCCTGCTGAATCTTCACATCAGCCGAGTGCATCACATTCGAACTCCAATTCCAATCGCAACCAACATTATCTGAAGTTATCCTTTCCGTAGTTTAATGGTGATGATCCACAGGGGTGGGTCTATAAAGCGGAACAATATTTTGAGTTCAAAAATGTTGTTCCGGACCAGCAAGTCCAGTTAGCTTCATTCCACTTAGAGGGTATCGCCTTGCAGTGGCATAGGTGGTTCACGAAATTCCGCGGCCCTGTTACATGGACTGAATTAACCAAGGCGGTGTTGCTCCGTTTCAAGCCAACAGATTATGAGGACCCATCGGAAGCGTTAACACGTCTTAAACAGACGTCCACTGTAGCCACATACCAGGAGACCTTTGAGAAATTATCGCATAGGGTGGATGGACTACCGGAGAATTTCCTAAATGGTTGTTTTGTTGCAGGACTCAAGGAAGAGGTGCGCTTAGACGTCAAAATCAAGCAGCCCCGTACGTTGGCTGATGCAATTGGGGTGGCCCGACTGGTAGAAGAGAGGAACCAGTTACAAAGGAAAAATAATTTTCCACTTCGCCCTCAGACCCTAACCAAGAGCACAATCAGTCTGACGGCAGGCGTGTTAGGGCCCTTCCATTTCCGAAGACAACTCACAACTCCAATAATAATCCAGTGACATTCCGACGACTTACCAATCAAGAGGCAAGAGAGCGCCGAGAGAAGGGATTATGCTATTACTGTGACGAAAAATTCGTTCCGGGCCATCGCTGCGAGCGACCTCAACTGTTCATGATCGAGGACTCTTCTCCAACAGATTCAGACAAGGACCAGATTGAATATGGGACGGAAGGATTGGAACCCATACCAGAAATTTCCTTCCACGCGATCGCTGGTACAGAACACCCGCAGACAATTCTAGTGATGCAAAAATTGAGGAATCCAGACGTCATGGTATTGATCGACGGCGGCAGCATCCATAATTTCATCGACCAAACCTTGGTCTCCACGCTGGGATTACCAGTAACTCGAGACAGGAAGCTGCGAGTGATGGTGGCAAATCGCGAACGGATTGAATGCGTGGGATGGTGTCGAGCTCTCTCCTTAACGATTCAAGGCCACTTGGTGACAGTTGATTGCTATGTTCTTCCGGTAGCGGCGTGTCAGGTGGTACTAGGAGTCCAATGGCTTGAGACCCTAGGACCCATTGAAACTGACTACAAAAAGCTGACAATTACCTTTACGGTAGGCGGAGACACTTGCACCTTCCAAGGCTTGGGTCACGCCAACTTAAGTATGATAGCTGATAGAGAAATTTCATGCTTGCAAGGCATGGGGTACCTGTTCCAAATTCTTCCAGCATCGTTGGATAAGGGCACTAGTTTTTGCCAAATTTCTCCAACAATAACAGACACGGGCACTACCGAATATCCTCCTGCTCTTTCTAAATTGCTCCACCAATTCTGTCACGTCTTCGAGAATCCTTCAACCCTTCCACCGAAAAGGCTGCATGACCATCAGATTCCACTTCAAACAAATTCCACACCAGTGGTGTTAGACCTTATCGTTACCCGCACTACCAGAAATCAGAAATTGAAAGATTGGTGAGGGAGCTATTAACATCAGGGTTAATTCGGCCGAGTTGTAGCCCATTTTCTTCTCCAGTGCTGTTGGTTAAGAAAGCGGATGGATCGTGGAGGTTCTGTGTAGATTATAGGGCCCTGAATAGTATCACAATTAAAGATAAATATCCGATTCCGATCATCGATGAACTCTTAGATGAACTTCATGGAGCGAAATTTTATTCGAAGTTGGATTTGAGATCGGGATACCATCAAATCTGGGTAAATGAGGATGACATACAGAAAACGGCTTTCCGTACTCATGAAGGGCACTACGAATTTATTGTAATGCATTCGGACTCACAAATGCACCGGCTACGTTCCAAAGTCTCATGAACGATCTTTTTCTACCACATCTTAGAAAATTCATTTTAGTATTCTTTGATGATATCTTAGTGTACTCGAAGACTTGGACTGAGCACCTCTCCCACTTATATGTAGTCATTGACATTTTATCCGCGAACAATCTCTTCGTAAAAGAATCGAAATGCCGATTCGAAGTCTTACAGGTGGATTATCTAGGCCATATCATTTCAGAGGAAGGGGTGGCGGTGGATCCTGAGAAGATCAAAACAGTCCTTGAGTGGCCGACACCAGTTACGGTTAAGGCAGTCCGTGGTTTCCTTGGACTAGCCGGGTATTATCAGAAATTTGTACCTGGCTTCGGGAGCCTCACTGCACCATTGACACGGCTTCTGACTAAGGAGGGGTTCAAATGGGATGCAGACGCTGCCAAGGCCTTTGTCCAATTAAAAGAAGCTCTAACTTCACCACATGTCTTGTGTTTACCCGATTCTCTCAACGCTTCGTAATTGAGAGTGATGCTAGTGGGATCGAAATTGGTGCAATCCTGTCACAAAATGATCGTTCGATAGCTTATTTCAGTGAGGCTTTGAAAGGATCCGCTTTGGCTCTATCTACATAAGAGAAAGAGATGCTTGCGATTGTTAAGTCAATCCGCAAGTGGCGTCCGTACCTTCTCCGCAAACCCTTTACAGTTCGAACAGACCAACGAAGCCTCAAGTACCTGTTAGAGCAGCGAATCATGACTCCAGCACAGACCCGATGGCTACCAAAGATCCTCGGTTACGATTACGTTATTGAGTACAAAAAAGGTTCCGAAAATCAGGGCGCGGACGCGTTATCACGGATCGTCGAATTTAATTCCATGGCTATTTCAGTACCACAGGTGGACTGGTGGCAGGAGTTACAACAAGAGGTTCAATCTGATTTTTTTTACAAAACATTAGCTGAAAAGAATGCTACTGCCACAGGCCACAAGTTCTTCAGCCGAGATGGTGTCTAGTTTAAAGACCACCGAGTATATCTGAGTCCCACTTCAACTTCAGTTCCCAGGATTGTGTCTGACTACCACTCTTCAGCAGTAGGGGGCACTTTGGGTACCATAAGACTTTGGCTCGAATAAAAGACAACTTCGTGTGGCCAAACATGCGACGAACCGTGAAGGAATTCTTGTGAAGCTGTGAAGTTTGTCAAAGATACAAATCTGATTGTATGAAGCCTGCGGGGTTACTCCAACCCCTACCCATTCCGGAGCGTATTTGGTCTGGCTTGCCTCCTTCGAATGGCAACACGGTAGTTATGGTCGTAGTCGACCGACTCTCCAAATATGCCCACTTTATTCCTATGAAACACCCATTCACAGCAGCAACAGTAGCCAAGGCCTTTGTCAACGGCATAGTCCGGCTTCATGGGGTTCCGACATCAATTGTGAGTGATCGTGATAAAGTGTTCATCAGTTCTTTTTGGCAAATGTTGTTTAAATTGCAGGGAACCCAGCTCTGTATGAGTTCGAGATATCATCCGCAGACAGACAGACAAACAGAGGTTGTTAACCGCACGTTAAAGCAGTATCTACGTTGCTTTACAGGAGATTACCCCCGTAAATGGCTGGATTGGATTCCATGGGCTGAATTCAGCTATAACACAGCAGTACACACATCTACGAAAATCTCGCCCTTCGAAGCAGTGTATGGTATCACACCGCCAAGCCTACTGACATATGTTCCGGGAACTTCTCGTATACAAGCTGTTGATGAGTATCTCAGTGATCGGGACACAATTTTGCGTGATTTACGTCACAATCTTCAGGTAGCTCGTAACCATATGAAAGTTCAGGCCGATCAACATCGACGAGAGGTGAATTTTTCTGTCGGTGATTATGTACTTGAAGTTGCAGCCTTATCGACAATCTTCTGTAGCATTCCGTAGTTCCTTGAAACTCTCGCCCCATTTTTTCGGTCCGTACCAGATCACGGCAAGATTGGGTCCCGTGGCTTATAGGTTGGCTCTTCCTGCGGGTTCTTAGATACATGATGTGTTTCATGTCAGCTTGCTAAGGAAACACTTAGGTCAGGTACCTTGTACTTCACAGAACCTGCCTACTGTGACAAACGACATTACTATCCTTCCGCAACCTGAGGCGATTCTGGATCAGCGGGTAATTCGGACGAACCGTTATCGACCCAAAACGGAAATCCTGGTGAAATGGGTGGGGACTCCAGCTGAAGACTCGACTTGGGAAAATCAGAGACGCTTCTCTCGGACTTACCTTGACTTTATCCTTGCGGACAAGGATTCTTCGGGTGGGAAGGAATGATATGCAATTTTGGGTGGGGGCGTGAGGCATGCAAGGTGGTGGCGTGAGGCATGCATGCAAGGAGGAGTCAAGTCACAGAAGATCAGGATGAGTTGGATTAGTTTGAATTAGATAAAGAATAAATTAGCCAGGAGATTAGATTAGCCAGGAGATTAGATAAGTTTATCAGTTGATGCTTATCCTTTATTTTGATATCATTGTAAATCCTATTTAAGGATGAAAAGACATGAATAAAAGATTATGAAATGAATTAATCCCAATTAAATCTCTATCTTTCTTCTTCTTCCTCTCTTCCCAAAATTCTTCTATCAGTAACCTCATACTTTTATATTGCCGATTATTACATCTTATGTTGATATTTAAATTGAGATATGAAGATTAGGTGAGATGTGTAAGTGTGTAACCTCATTATTTCGAAAAAGAAAAAAAAAAACAATTGTAAAACAATAGAAGAATTAGCCATTGCTGCAATAGGTTTTGGAATTCACGAATGATTATTATTAATATTAATCAAAAATACAATAAATATTCGGATTTAGACTTAAATAGAAAAAACAAAACCGATTCCACTGGGATCGGTTGTCCTAAATTGACTAAAACAAGATATTTCTCAAAATTTATCCGAAAAGGTAAATTTTAGTTATTGCAAAAACTTAAAATGAAATCTTCAACAAACCAACAGAAACAATCAAACCCGGCCGAAAACGAAAATTTCTACTTAAAAGATATTTGAATCCGAATATAGGGCCGTTTTTGGGATATATTCTCAAAATTACCCCATTCCCTGGCGTGGGAGACAAGGTATGTTGGCATGGAAATCTCTAGCATTGTACCCGAAGTCAGCATAAGTAGTAGGTTTGGCCATGCTCGCCATGTACACGTTGTATTCCTTGTCATTCTTAGGTGGTACGATCTCAACCGGCCTCTTAAGTTTCTTCTTCAAATACTCAGCCAATGCTTGGCCATCCATGGTGCCCATGACAGTTATTATTACCAATTGCTTCTGGATGTCCATTGACACCTCCTTCACCCCTGTTAAGTTCGAAAACAAAGACGTTTATTAATGACTTGAAAAAAGGGTACGAGAAGTGACTTGTTAGGAGGAGTCAATGAATTAATTGTCTCACCTTGAAACCCCCGAACCAACTTGCGAATCTTATCGATGCTATCCTGGGACCGGAGCCCCACCTTCAAAACCACCGTTGCTAATGAACATTGTAGTCCATTGTTGTCACCCCCACAACCATCGTCGATGTTGATCTTAGTCTTCTGAAGAACACAAAAAAGATCAAACAAAACATGAATTAATTAACAGAAACAACAGAAGCAGTTTTTTCAGAAATGAAAGATAGAACAAAGAACCTTGAAAAGACTCTTAAACACTGTTGAGTTGAGTTGGTGGTAACTGAGAAAGAAAGTGGAAGAGGAGGCCTATATATAGACTGGAAGAAGGATAGTGATGAATTGATGATGTTAATTTTTTTTTTAATGTTTTAAAATCATGTGAACATGATCTAAACTTTCAAAGAAAATAAAAAATATATTAATAGAAAAATGTCTCCCTTGATTCAAGTGACTTGTAAAAAAAGTGCAACATTGTTTTCCCCTTAATGAAATTCTCTCATCTTCTCTTCACTCTAATAAATAATAAAAGGAAAAGAAGAAGAGACCGTGTAACAACTATGTTTTCATGTGCACTTCTCCGTCGATTAAGGGAACTAAGGATGGTTTAAGAATGCATTTAACATCCCGAGGAGATTACATATGCAGAGTTGACATTATCAAAAATGGATAATTGCACAAGCCTCCCTGAGGTCTTACATATTAACATGATATGGAACTTTTGGACGTATCGACAAAAAACCTACTCAATGTTTGATAAATGTTGCACGGACATCCCCTACTGTTAATTGAGATCCATTAACTAATAACAGTTAATGGTCAAAGGTACAAAAAGTCTAAATACGCTTATTTTTTATTTTTAAGAAATAAAATAATTAAATAAAGAATGAATGCGGGAGACAATCTCCACCAAAAATCTTGAAATTTGGAAAAATATTCATATTATCTTCATCTCCATCCAGTGAAATCTGAAAAACTAATTCACCTCCGTCCAACTCATCATCTTGATCCTTATTCTCACAAAACTTCATTCCACAAATTCTAACAACACAAACACGGAATGTGACACCTCAAATCCGATACTAACGGACTAGGATGATACTCGGTCATGATTCTGTAAAACTGCTAAAACTTACAAACTATAAAGATTAAAAAGTTTCCAAAGGAAATGATTTATTCATCAGAAATAGAAACATAAACTCCAAAATAACCATTTAACAGAGACTTAATCCTTACAATCGTAAAAATCCAATAAAAGAAAACTACCAATGTTCTCTAAGTAACAAAATATAAGAAAATAGACTCTGAGGATCAAATCCTCTACTGTAGCAATTCCATAACTCTAATTATCCATCTCCTTTAATTGGTATTACTCTGCAAAATGGTAATGACGAGGGGTGAGCCGTCAACTCGGTAAATAAATTCATGCATAACATGTAAATTAAATAGTCTTTGTAAAACCTTTGCTTTTCAAAACCTTACTCGTAGACTTTTCGGAAAATATCCCAACAATGTAGTATTTAATGAAACTAGAATTTGCTTTTAATACAATTTATGTACTTAAGAATCAATAAAACAGTTGAAGCAAAGCTTGAAATCATATTCGTTCATATTCTCAAATCATAGAACATTTAGTAAAACGGTATAACAGTATTAATCAAAATATTGGTTAATAATTATAATTTAAATCACTACAATTTTTACGGATGTAAACGACACAGATCAATCACTTTATAAAATGGTAAATGAATAATTTTACAATATAAACAGTAATCTTTTTATAAAACAGTAAGCATATAGTTTTTCGGTATAAACAATAATCAATATATCAATTAGCTCATGTTCCATAGTGTCATATTTACCCATGTGACACGGTCAATATGTCACATTTACCCGTGTGACGCAGTCAATATACCACAATTACCCGTGTGACGCGGTCAATAACAATAGGTGTGCACACAGAATCCCAGCTGGGTCAATACAATCGCAATAACAATAACTACGGAACAATGAGCCAAAACAATCTTATGAATTCATATATGCTTGAAATCAATAGCATTTTATATAACTATAACAATATAAACGGTAGCGATAGCATTCTTTATATTACTATCAGTACAATATAGCAGTAGTATTCTTAAAGGAACCATATCAATATAAACAATATAAACTTGTAGTAGTATTTTAGTAAAACAATGTCGGTATAAATAATAGCAATCCAACGATATTTGACAATATATAAACAAGGATCAGTTTCAAAAACACTTTATGTACCATTCTTAAACAACTTGATCAGAACCAATAACATCTTTGACAAATATAATAGAGTAGAATACAATAAAGAGACAGTAAATTTGATAATTCGATATGTAACACACCATGAATGAATTTACTTACCGAATTACGAATCGGCTCTTGCTCTAGAACCTCAAGAATCACTCAAACCTATATGTTTACAAATTCAAATACTGTCATAACCTTATAACAGTAACAATTTTCAATACTGTAAACTAACTTGTATCTAACAAAATTATAACCTACTTTCTCGATCAACTAGTTCCAGAATTTCAGAATTGACCACACTCTGATCTATCATTTTTAATTAATCCCCTAGGTCACCAAATCCTATAAAACTTGACATGGATCATTTAGACATATAGGAGATGCCACAGTAAAAATATCAAATTGATCTATGATCATTAGATTATGCAAAATCCATTCTTTTCTCTTTTTCTCAAATATGTCCGGCAGAGAACAAAATCCAACATCTGTCCACTCCTGAAGTTATAAAGATATTTACATACATGTAGAAATCCCAAAATTTTGCAGAGTTACAGTAGACAGAGAAACCTATCTATATGTAAATTTTCGTAATTTTTAAAAATATATAAGCAGTTCTAAATGTTTTACGGACCCAGGTTGTTCTGTCAAACACAAAGTATTCCAACAGCCTTGGTAATGGACTCAACACTACAATAGAAATTAGTGGTGGCAATCTGGGCCGACCCGTCTGTGAAACGGGTCGGGCCAGGCCCGGACCGTCAGGGAAAATCGAGCCGGGCCGAGCCGGCCCGTTAGACAAAAAGGGGGCCCGCCCCGGGTCCAAGGCTCGTGTAGGGACAGACCGGGCCGGGCTTGGGCCGGGCCTTAAACGGGCCGGCCCGTTACAGGCCCGTCGGGCTTCGAATGTTTTTTTTTAAATTGTAAAATATTTTAAAAAAATGTAATTTTTAAAAGTTTTGAATATTTTTCCTCCCTAACGGTCACCTGGCTAATTATAAAATCCATCATTCAATTCAAAATTTTAAAAAAAATAATTCAAATTTGAAAAAATTGAAAAACAATTTCTGGCGGCCCGCCAGAAAATTGAAAAAAAAAATTTGGCAGGCCTTGACGGGCCACCCGTGGGCCGGGCCCACGGGCGACCCGTCAGGGCCTACCAGAAAAAAAATTCAAAATTTTTTTTTGGACCGTGGGCTTTGCGGGCCTTAATGGGCCCGGCCCGGTTTTTTCAAATGGGGGCCCGGCCTAGCCCACCAACTAAACGGGCTTGGGTCTGGCCCGTTTTGCTAGGGGGCCGGGGCGGGCCGGGCGGCCCGTTTGCGCCCGGCCCAAATTGCCACCACTAATAGAAATCATGCTAATGGCTATTAACAACGGGATAAATTCAAATCAATCATACCCATGTCTATTCTCATAAACAAATCATAAAATTAGTCCAAAATATCTAAGAAATCCTTGACATGGAAAAATCATAGTGAAGAAGAGAACTTACTTAGCACCAAATTCTTCAAACTAGCTAATTCTGATCTCTTGTTTCTTCGGAGAGAAAATTAGGGCTGGCTGCTGGAAACTGAAAGGGAATGATCGTTATTATTATATATTTTTCTTTCTTACACACTCACGTTTAAATAACATTAAGAGCTCTAACCTAACAGATATTAGAAATCCACCCCAATTAAGACAATCCTATAAATCAAGATGTATATCTTTTTCTTTCTTTCTTTTTTCTTTCCAAAATTTTTAAAGAGTTATAATTTGACCAAATCTCTTAGGGGTCATTATAAGTTACATTAATCTTAGTTAAAAAAATTCAAAATTTACGGCTGTTACACGGAATGTTTCCAATAAAAAGAATCTTTGCAGTTAATATTTCCACTCATCTACACTATTAACCACACTTAATCAACCACCAAACAAATATAACTTCTTACAAAATCATGTTTTTGTTCACTAGTAACACTTATTGATTAAAAAAAAAAGTCAATCCCATATTATTACTTATATCATCCCTAATTCAACGATGTAAAAAATCCAATCTAAATTTAACCATGCAAACAAAAGATATCACACATTTAAATACTCCAAACTAATAAATTAAAAAGCCCGTCGTAATAAGAAATTAATTAAAGATATAACTCACCATCTGCTCCATCTCTCCAGTCAATGATGGAACGATGACCCTCCATCTATGACCAGATGAAGCGATCTCATCGAAGATGGAGCATATCTCCATTAGATGAAGCGGCGACACTCCATCTTTGATGAGATTGATCTCCAAATGGATTTTTTTTTCCTTTTTGAAAGTAAAAAAACAAAACAAAAAACAAATTAATTAAACACTATATTCTTTTTTCAAAAAAAAAAAAACCATATTTCCCCAGCCATTTATGATTTTAACGGTAGAAAATTAACTGCAGGGAATGTCCGTGCATCATTTTCAAACCTCATGGAATGCCCGTGCATCATTTATCAAACATAGGGTAGGTTTTCTATCCATATATCCAAAAGTATCATATGCATATAATTATGTAAAACCTTTGGGCTGTTCCTACAATTAGCCTTATCTTAAAATATTTCGATTTGGCCAACAAACAACTGAAAATCGGTACCTGCACCAGCAACATTTCAGAAAATTTGAGGATTACTACATATGTAAAAGGAATATATATGCGAACAGGTGATCCTAAGTCCTCAGTTATTCATGTGCTACCAGGCGGTAAGGATTTAATTAACGTTAACCAATCTTGACCTAATTGTCAAGTCCAGCATGGATTTAAAATTTTACAGATTAGTAAACGACTTTTACTATTATATAGATTAGTTAATGACTTAATGACTTTTAATATTTTATATATTAGTTAACGACTTTTAATATGTATTCCAATGTTGGTACGGTGGATACAGTTTTGCAAAATTTTATTTACATATTTAGTTGAAAATTATTTATGATTATTTTAGTCTGATGTTCATTCGCTTGAATCAAGGTAGCCATTTTTCTATTATACTTATGTGTTAGGTTTTGGTTTGTATTCCCAAGTGAACCCGATATTAACCAAACGAGACTCAATTGATGTGAAACTTCCTGGAGACGTGTGATAACGTTTAGAAGTTGGAGATAGTGTTTGAGGGAGATTTGAAGACCGAAGAAGAACTGAAGAATTGGATTCTGGAAGGAAACGCGGTGCATTCCAGGTGACTTGTAATGGTGTAAGGAGCGGGTGGCCAACCGTGACCGGAACCGTAGTCAATCATAAGCATGCATGAAACGGGAAATATTCAGCGGAAAAGGAAAGTAATTCTTCTAGAAGTTCTTGTGCATATCGAAAAAGGAAAAACAGTTTTTCTTCATGAAGAATAGGAAAGTCATGTACTTGAAGGAAAATGATTTCTCCTTAACAAGAAGACTTGTCATAAATAAGAAATAGTATTTATGTGGAACAAGTAATTTTTGTACGTTTAGGAGTATGATTTCCTTTCATCTTAAACTCCTTATAGCTAGTATAAATAGACCTTGTAATTAGGTTATTTTGTGTGGAGTCAAGAAACACCATGTAACATCAGAGAGTGGTGAGATCCGGGTGAGAGACTCATAGGAATATCCTGGGAGGAATCCAAGGGAATATCAATGGATCAAGTATGAGATCTGTGGGTGATATTCAGGGGAGACCTAGGGGATATTGGGTTCTTGGGTTCTTGGTAAGGATCTTGTGAGCGATGTAAGCGTGGTTTGGCGTTGAGGTGTGAGAGAGAATCTTGGAGTATATGGTTGTAACAATTTATCATATAGTGGAACTTTCTCTGTCGTCCTGACGGCACGTGGTTTTTTACTCGATTTGGGTTTTCCACGTATATCTTGTGTTGTGATTAGTTTATTTTCTCTCATCTTATTTTTTTGCTATTGACGTTGATTGCTATGAGTTATTGGCGTATATTAGGCATGACGCTTCCACGATCATCGATTCAATTCCCTAACATTATGTTCTTCGAAATACTCATATTTTGTTCATACGATGTTAATTAAGACATTTTCTTTTATACATATAACTTGAAAATTGTTCATATTTTTTAATTCTTTTTGGCACATTCATTCACTCAATTTTACTTTTATATTATTTTGATTTTATTTGTTTGATTTAGCTTTCACATATGGTGGAAAAATGAACTGGCATTGCATTTTCCTGGATGTTAAAATATTGATTGAGATGATAAAGGACATGTAATTACTAGTTCTCTTGTTAAGGATTAGTTTCATGATTTCCTAGTTCTTATGGGTATCTAAATACTTAGATACCAAGAATATTGATCTTATAAAAGAGAGGTTTATTCTTTGGTTGTAAACACTTGGAGAAACAAGATAGACACATATGAACATCAGATAGTGGGTGAATCTTAGAAGTGAGATCCGGGGAGATCCGAGGGGAGACCAAAGGGATATCCGCGGGCGGGAGACTTATGGGATATCTGGGGGAGACATGGGAGGAGATTAATGGAATATCTCAGGGTGCACTCAGGAGGGACTTGGAGAGAGCTGTGAGTTGAGAGCTAGAATGTAAGTTCGGTTATAAGCTTGAGCTTGGTTATGAGCTTAGGCTAGGTAAGAATCGATTGTAATTAAGGTTTGAGGTTAAAAAAGAATATTTAGTGTGTAATTGTAATAATTTCCTACATAATGATATTTTTCTCTTGTGGTCCTACGGCCGTGGTTTTTCTCTATTTGGGGTTTTC
Organism: Dipteronia sinensis; assembly: GCA_033220585.1. NCBI lineage: Eukaryota > Viridiplantae > Streptophyta > Magnoliopsida > Sapindales > Sapindaceae > Dipteronia > Dipteronia sinensis. Next base: position 914,368 of record CM065645.1, read on the forward strand.
TATGTAAAATCTTGTGCTGTGTGAATGGATGAGGAAATTGATAAAGTTGGTAAAGACTTTCAAAGTCAACACAGTTGTGGATTGCGATGTGGCTTTCACAGTGACAATGACAGCGGTGTGACAATTAATGAAGAGCGATGTGTGTGGCGCTGTGTATTTCGACACGGTTTAACAGCGATCAGACACCAGTGTTACAAGCCATGAATTGCGTTGTGGATTTTGACAGCGGTAGTGACAAAGGTTTCAATTCCTGTAGATCACGTTATGGTCTCGACACCGGTAATGACAGCGGTCTAGCGAATTCAAACGGAACATGAAATCTTCTATGGAAAAGGCATAGACTCCAAATTAGGATTTGGCAAACATGTGTGTTTGTGTGAAAAATAATATGTCCTAACATGAAATCGCCCATATAAATACAACCATTATGTGTACGGTGATGTGTGTGTTAAAATCACAGTGTGTGAGAAAAATTGCTAGAGAGAGAGAGCAATTGTAGAGAGACTAAAAAAGAGACAGAGCGATTGTAATCAACTCTAAAAGTAGTGGATTGAGTGCAGTGCGCTTCATGGACGTAAGCAAATTGCTGAACCACGTAAAATCTTTGTTGTCATCATTTTCTTCTTATTGCTTTCATATTATTTGTTTATGTATGTGCAATTTTTTTTACAAAAATTTGTATAAGAACCCCAGGTTGGGACATTATTTTTCACACAAATCTAGGTTTTCTCGAGGTCATCGATTTCGTCGTAGATATGGGATCTAAAAAGGATACGCACAAGATTGAGAAATTTCATGGGTCGAATTTCAACTTCTGGAAGATGCATATGGAGGGCTATATGTACCAGAAGGATATGCAATGGCTGATAAAAGAGAAGCTGAATAGTATGACCGACAGCAGATTGGTCAAAGAAGCGGATGCCGAAGGATATGGATGAAGAGGATTTCGAACTCCTGGACCGGAAAGTATTAGGAGCAATTCGTCTCGATTTGACAAACCAGGTCGCTTTCAACGTAAAGGATCAGCAGACTGCCAGAGATCTTATGAAGACTCTATCAAACCTATATGAACATCCTTTTGCTAGAGATCTTGTCAAGAAATTATCAAATCTGAAGATGACGGAAGGTAAGAACTTTAAAGAGCATCTAAACTAGTACAATGAAGTGAAGGATGGGTTATATTCTGTGTATATTGGTTTCGATGAGGAGTTATCAGCGGTATTTATGCTCACCCAATTTTCCAGAAAGTTAGAAGATGACAAGTCAGTCAATTGCCAACTCATTCGGGAAAGAAAAGTTGAACTTCCAACAGGTTGTGAACATGATCGTGACCAAAGAAATCAGATTGCGTGAAGAGGGATTATGGGCATCTACATCTTCAGCACTGAATGTGGAATGTAGAGAAGATAGAAACATAAATCGAAACACGAATCAAATGAGAAGATTAATGTCAAGAGGAAAGTTTAAAAACAGATATCAGGTCAATTATTCGGGAAATCAGCAATGGAGCAAGAAGGATGTAGAGTGCTGGAATTGTGGTAAGAAGGGCCAGTTCTCATATGAGTGTAGATCTGAGAAGAAAGATAAGGGCAAGAGCAGTGCGAACTGTGTGTCAAAGGAGTCAGAACTGCGTTATCTGCTCGTTGGAAAACAAGATAAAGTTCTGGGTTCTAGGTTTAGGAGCATCCTTCCTTGCCACACCTAACATAGAGTTGTTCGAGAACTACATCTCCGAAAATTTAGGTAAGGTGTATCTTGGTGACAATCAAGCATGAGATATTACCAGGAAGGGAGATGTGAGGATTTAGCTGAAATGGTCAGTTTGGAAGTTCGACAATGTGAGGCATATACCGGATTTAAGGAAGAATTTGATCTCCATCAGGCAACTAGGCGACATATGGTTACATGACAACTTTCACAGGTGATTAATGGAAGATTTCGAAGGGTAGGATGACAATCGCCAGAGGAAGCAAGAATGGGTTGCTTTACACAACCACAGATAGGTGTAGTTTGGTCGCTATGGCGGAAAGTAAAAATGATCTGAACTTGTGGCATCAGAGGTTTGGGCATATGAGTAGTCAATGGTTGAAGTTTCTGCATTCGAAAGGAAAGTTGCCAGATTTGAAGAGCGTTAAGGTTCATTTCTGTGAGTACGTATTAGGAAAACAGAAGCGAGTTTGCTTCAAGAAGACCGGAATAGCACCAAAAAAAGAGAAACTGGAACTAGTGCACGCCGATGTTTGGGGTCTAGCTTCAGTCTCGTCAGCCAGAGGTAAACAACATTTCGTCACATTCACAAATGACCACTCTAGGAAGGTGTGAGTTTATTTTCTAAAGCACAAGTCTGAGGTGTTTGTCGTTTTCAAGAGATGGAAAGCTATGGTTGAGAATGAGATAGGGTTGAAGATCAAAAGGCTGCATTCAGACAATGATGGAGAATATGAAGAAAATGAGTTGAAGTAATTTTGCCACCAGAGTGAGATAAAGCTCAGTAGGACGGTTCCTGGAACCCCACAACAGAATTGATGAACAGGTCATTGACTGAGAGAACCAGAAGCATGCGGTTACATTCAGGGTTGCCAAAACAGTTCTAGGCGGAAGAAGTCAATACAGCAATGTATTTGATCAATAGAGGACTATCAAAGCCCTTTGAAAATAATGAATACATGTCTAAACTAACATAGAATGGGGTGAATAGGTTTTAATCCAATTAATTACCAACTTTTTGGATTAATCAATTTTAACAATTTTACCCCATTTTAGCAAGCAATCAATCATCAATAAAAGTGCGGAAAACAATAAACGAAACAGGGATTGATTTACGTGAGAAACCCTTAAACTGGGCAAAACTCATGGGCTATCTTTCTAGCCACACGCTGTACTCAAATATACTATATGTAATGATGTTTACAACCTAGGTTGATCTCTAGTCACATCATTCTGGGTCACTAACCCACCACTACTACTCTGCGGGCCTTTTATAGTGATTCTAGACCAATACTTATGCACTACACCACCGTAGTCACAAGACTTAACACTCAATGAAGAGTTAAGCAACCTATGTGAATATGTGTCAATATTCGAGTAAGTAAATAATGCTATGCTACACCAAATGCTTACCTAGGGATATATGATGGTAATAAAAGCAATCCTAGATATCAAAATGCCTATATGAATGTTCATAAAGACCTAACTAGATAAAGATATAAAAGTCTAAAACATAGTCATCAAACAAAAGCCAATCAGCACAAGTTGTCATAAAATATGGCAAAGACAGTAAATGCAATCAAGATATGCAATCAAGGAGTCCTAATCAACAATGTCCAAATGCAAGGAATAGAGACTTAGATAGAGGATAATAATGTCCTAAGTGGAAGCTATCACAATATAAACTCAATCATGCAAAGGAACTCATAAATGGATGCAATAAGTAGAGTCCTAGCATTTAATCAACTAACAAATGCAATAAAAACACAATGTTGAAAAGTATGAACAATTCACAAAGATGGATTTTTGTTCATCTTACTAAGTTAACTCAATGATGAAGACCCATGCCTAAAGATGCATGACAATAAATGCAATCAACTTACCAACTTACTCGGATGTGTGTGTTAAAATCACCGTGTGTGAGAAAATTGCTATAGAGAGAGAGAGAGACCAATTGTAGAGAGACTGAAAAAGAGACAGAGAGATTGTAATAACTCTGAAAGTAGTGGATTGAGTGCGGTGCGCTCCGTGTACATAGGCAAATTGTTGAACCACGTAAAATCTTTGGTGTCGTCTTTTTCTTCTTATTGCTTTCGTATTATTTGTTTGTGTTTGGATTTGTGTGTGTGCAATTTTTTATTACAATAGAAATGACACTTTTTTCATGTAGAATTTTGAGAGTATCACTAGATTAATAGCTTACGTTTGAATGGCACCAGAGGACTAAAATAATCATATCTCCTTCTTTTATTACATTTGTGCTATTCTTAATTTTTTTCCAAAAACCTTCATTGATAGAACCTCCATCAATGAAGATGAAAGACCTCCACTAGAAGTCTCGGAAAAAAAAAACACAAGACTTATTTTTGTGAGTGTGTTTTAAGGGTATTTTTGTCAGATATACACTTTAGGTGTTATTAAAACTTAAATTATTAATTTGGTGTTAGTCTTAAAACTCACTCTTTAAAATGTGCTATTAAATTTTCAAACCCATGATTGGATTAATTGAGAAAATTTATATAAATCATATGAGAGAAATGTGGAATCATAATGAAACAATCATTGATGATGTATTTTTATACACAGTAGCGCTACTGAAATTATAAATGATAATTATGATACTCATAATATCAATGATTGTAGATAAAAAGCATGATTGGCCTAGATGAAAGAAGCAATCCAAGAAGAATTGACTTCATAAACCAAATATAAAGTGTTTAGATCAATAGTACTCTAGACACTTGGAGATGTCACACTAGGTGGATACTAATGGATCTTATACGAAAACGTAATGAGAAAAATGGGATCGTGAGATATGAGGCAAGACTATTAGTGCGAGGTTTCTTTAAGAAACTTGGTATTCACTACTGATGAATATGATTACGTTGTTGATAAATTTGGCTGCCTTTAAAAGGCTTGAAATACGTCTTCTTGACGTAGTAATCATTTATCTATCTGATTCACTCAGTGCATATATTTATAAATCCTGAAGGATTCAAAATGCTAGAAGCATGTAAATCGAGATCTTGTAATCTGTATTTGATGAACCTACAAAAATCCTTGTATATATGGATTAAAAACAATGTGAACGGATGTAGTATAACCGTCTCAGTTAAATATCCGATAAAGATAAGGATATAATAATTATATTATATACTCATATATCTTCATAAAAAAATGAGAAAGTAAATATTGTCTCGACCTGAAGATCGAACATAGATCAAATGGAATGTTTGTCCATCAATCAGAATATGTTGAAAAGATTCTAACAAGATTCCGTATGGATATTACTCCATAAAGCAAGTCTTTAATTATACTCTCTCCAATAAATTATGACGTTGTTTCATTCCATGAAATAAACATTTGTATGCGTCAACTTTAACAATCCAGAAGACTATTTCAAAAGAACTTTTTATCAGGGGGAACGTCCTATCAGGGGGAGCATATCAAATAAAGTATATTAATTATATTGGGGGCAAATGTGCATTGTACTCTTTTTCCTTTCAATCAGGTTTTCATCCCATTGAGTTTTCTTGTTAAGGTTTTAATGAAACAATTCTATAAGCACACCCAAAAATCATTTGATCCATAAAGATCATTATGATATTACATTTATCCAGTTGATCATCATATATATGTTGTCTTGATCAAAAAGATCAGTGTAAATATTACTTTGATCTTGCTAATCAGTATATATGTTACCTTGATCAAGAAGATCATCATAAATATTACTTTAATCGGACAGATCAATGGATATCATTGCTAAGGTTTTTTTATCCCACTGGTTTTTTATAGCAAAGTATAAATGTGAGAAATGTTTTGAAGAAAATAATAAATTCTGAACATATGTACACTATACTCTTTTTCCCTTCGATCAGGTTTTATCTCACTGGGTTTTTCTAACAAGGTTTTTAACGAAATAGTTTTGAGAACGTCCAACACCACAAGATCCAAAGGATCATTGTATATATTTTTTTTCTAGGTTTTTGTCCCACTGGATTTTTCCTAACAAATTAAAATACAAGTGGTGGAAATCCAAGGGGGGTGTTATAAATAACGTGGATTTACTCCACTTGCATAATCATGCACCACCGCCCAATATTTGACCCCACTTGATCCATCCATCTCTTCACTTTGTCTTCATCATCATTTCAAGGGCAAGTGGTGCAAGACAGCGGTGTTGATTTTCACTCACTATATATATATATATATATATATCACTATATATATAGGGAAATTATCATTTTCCCTCCTGAGGTTTGCCATATTAGATAAACTAGTCCCTCTAATTTCAATAATAGTCAGTCTCCCCCCTGAAACACAAAATATTGGTCATTTTGCCCCTTCTGTCAACTTTTCCATCCAAAATAACGTTGACCATCAATGGAAAAAATTAAAAAGACATCAGCAGGGATCAAACCCTCAACCTCAAGGTTAAAACCACAAGCCCTAACCAGCTGAGCTACTTCAACACATTGATAAGGATTTATTGATTTAAATGTATATATATATATATATATAGTTCTATAATTTGTTGAAACTAATTTAAATTTGTTTAAACTAATTTAAAATAAACTCATATTTATAATTTAAAATAAACTCATATTTAATAATAATAATATATAAAAACATATTTATGAAAATGAAAAAGAAAATAACAAAACAAAAGTAAACCCAGAAAATCCAGAAAACCAAAGCCCGTAAATTTTTTTCTTTTTTTTTGTTTTTTTTTTCCTTTTCAAAAAATAGATTATTTCAATTTGATAAATAAAAAACCCCAGAAAATCAAAGCCCATAAATTGAAAAGGAAAATAAATTCAAAATAAAAGAAAGAAAAAATTTACGAACTTTGGTTTTCTGGATTTTATAGGTTTTCTAGTGTTTTGTTATTTTCTTTTTCATTTTCATAAATCTATTTTTATATATTATGACTAAATATGAGTTTATTTTAAATTATATATATATGATTTTATTTTAAATTATATAAACAAATTTAAATTAGTTTCAACAAATTATAGAACTATATATATATATATATATATACATTTAAATCTATGTGCTGAAGTGGCTCAGCTGGTTAGGGCTTGTGGTGTAATCCTTTAGGCTGAGGGTTCGATCTCTAATGATGTCTTTTTAATTTTTCCATTGATGGTCACCGTTATTTTGGATGGAAAAGTTGACAGAATGGGCAAAATGACCAATATTTGGTATTTCAGGGGGGAGACTGGCTATTATTGAAACTAGAGGGACTAGTTTATCTAATATGGCAAACCTCAGGGGGGAAAATGATAATTTCCCTACATATATATATATATATATATATAGTTTTTGTACTGGACCACAGATTATGAAGAAGTTTTGACAAATGCATACACTTTGAGTCAAAGTATGTAAATCTAATGATCCACATTTTTCGTCCTGATATATTTTATATCAGAACGAACTAGCAATAGGAAAATTATGTGTATATATATATATGTAATCTCTCTCTTGTAAATAGAAGTTCTCAGATCAATGAAACAAATATATATTTTCTCTACTCTCTTCTCTCTCTTGTTTCTCTCTCATCTTTATTTACTTATTTTTTGTAATTATTTACAACATTATTATTATTATTATTAACAAAAAAAAGAATTAATTTGTTGGACCCATTATGTCCAAACCTGGTTTTATAAGACTCCGACCCGTCTAAGCCGATTTACATTCACTCTGATTCCCAGCAAGCAGCTTGCAGTTTCCACTCCATCAACAAAAAATTTCTGAGAAACTCTCTCTCTCCAAGGGTTTTGAAGATGAGAGCTTTCAAAGCTACTCTACTTTCTTCAATCTCTCACTCAAGAGCTTATATTCCCATAAATGGAGTCTCATCTATGTCTCAGCTTTTTAACACTTCACACCCAGATTCTAAATCAAAAGACTCACTCATGGCCGAGGATCACCGAGCTCGGCTTCATGAATTCCTTCATGGGAAATGCAGATCAGGTAAAATCGACCTCCATGAAGCTTTTTACTTCTTTGATTACATGATTCATATGCAACCCACTCCTCCCATGTCCTGTTTCAATATTTTGTTTACTGCTCTGGTAAAGAATAAGCATTATGGTGATGTAATTTCTCTTCACACTAGAATGAATTCTCTTGGGTTGGTGTCTGATTTTATCACTTTAAACATTTTTGATTAATTGTTGTTGCAAGATGGGTATCGTCGGTGATGGTTTTGTGGTATTTGGTGCACTTTTGAGGAGAGGTTTTAACCCTAATGATGTCACTTTTAATAGTTTAATTAAAGGTCTTTGTACGAAGGGGAATTATGGAAGCAACCGGGCTTCTTAAGAAAATGATTGCCTTTGGTTGTGGGCCTGATGTGGTCACATTTGGAACTTTGATTCATGGGCTGTATCGAAGTGATAATACGATTGTTGCCCTTCAGTTACATGAACAGGTGGTTAATGGGAATAGTAAATATGGTGTTACTTGTAAGTCTAATGTTGTTTGGTATAGTAGTATCATTTACGGTCTTTGCAAAGACGGGTTTACAGATAAAGCCAAAGAACTGTTTTCAGAAATGAAGGGAAATGGAATCCTTGCAGATGCGATCATTTATACCTCTCTGATTCACGGTTTGTGTTGTGTTGGTGATTGGGAAGAGGCTAAAAGCCTTTTTATAGAGATGTTGAATCAAGATGTGCAGCCCACTATAGTGACATTTAACGTGCTCCTAGATGAGCTTTGCAAGAGTGGGAATATGGGTGAAGCAAATAAGTTGTATAAACTTATGATTTTGAGAGGTGTTCAACCCGATACCTACACTTATAACATATTTATAGATGGTTATTGGTTGTTGGAAAAAATTCATGACACAGAGAAATTGTTTGTTTCTATGGCAAGTAAGAGGTGTACGCCTAACGTTGTTAGCTACAATATTTTGATCAATGGGTTTTGTAAGAGAAAAAAAAAAATAGACAATGCCATGAATCTTCATAGAGAAATGATTTCGAAGGGAATTAGGCCAACAGTTGTCACTTACAACACTTTGCTAATTGGTCTTTTTATTGTGGGTAGGGTTGGAGAAGCACAAAAATTATTCGATAAGATGCAAGTTAATGATGTTGCACCTAATTCATGTACATTTACCATTTTTATTGATGGGTTTTGCAAGAATGATTGTGTTCTAGATGCATTGGAATTCTATAATACTTTAGAAAATTGCAAAGTCAAACTCACCATTGAAATTGCCAATTGCCTTACGATGGATTGTATAAATCTGGGAGGGCCGAAATGGCTTGGGAGCTATTCCATAAATTGACTCTAATATACCTAATACCAAATGTTGTAACATATAGCATCATGATCAATGGGCTTTGTAAAGAATGAGAGCTAGAAAAGGCAATCGGTTTGTTATTGGATATGGAAGAAAAAGGTTTTATGCCAGATGTAGTGACATTTGATATCCTTATGCGCGGTTTGATCCAAAACAAAGAAAAATCAAAAGTGGTTGAACTTATTCACAAAATGGCAAAGAGAAATGTGATTCTAGATGCATCCATAGTTTCTATAGTCATAGACTTACTTGTAAAAAATGATGAAAATTATGTTGAATGCTTGAATTCACTTCCATCATTTCATGTCCAAAGAACCAACAAGAAGTTGAAATGATGTATGCCTAGGAAGCTGTGTTCAAGACTTAATTCGGACCGGTGAACCACAAGCTTCTCTTGTTACTTCCTAATAACAGAAGTGTTTGCTCAAGTTGCTCAGGTTCCAGTTATTCCTAGAAAGTGTATTGTGTATCTAATTATTGATTAAAGAAATATTCATGTTTCCCTCCACTGCTGCAGAGTTTTTTCTCTGGAAAATCATGCTTGTTCTCTCAAGCTTTTCATAATACACCTTGTTGTTTTTTCTCAAGTACTTGTGTTCAAAGGTTTTACTATGTATGATGAGTAGTAGCTTGCGTTTTTATTGCAAATGTCTACTTTGATAAAAATTCAGAATTGTACCTTAACCATTCAGCTGCAGTTGGAGTCTGGACTGGACTACATGTTGCAGGGTAAGTTTTTTTATTATTATCATTATGATTTTTTAGTTCAGTTCTTTGGTTTCTTTATATAAAGTTTGATGTATAAAATTTCTTAATTGTTTGTGCAATTGGTTTCCTTATGTAATTCTTTGGTTTAGGAATGTCATCACCATCAAAGCCTCATCAAGCTAGGTGTGTTATCACAGTTTTTGATGTAGGAAAATTGGCTTTGGACTTTGAAGAAGAGATGGATAGAAAATTGTCCAAAAGAGGTGTTTCAAAGAAACGGGCATAACTTTTCGCTCGGTTAACATATTTCCTATTAAAATATGTTTTCGGAAAGGGTTTTCAGAGCTCCATAGCGATTTAATAAGGGCTTGCCCGGTTGACGTCATTTACTCCCTCAACGGAGCTGTTTAAGTTAGGTTATTGGGCATCCGAAGATTTTTATGTTTTTATTTGTTTTCCGTTTTTTTATTTAGATGAGGATATTTTAGTCTTTTCTGTTTTTAGGGTTTTCTGAGCCTATTTAAGGCTTTTGTTATCAGTTTCGAGGCATTCAATAAATTTTACAATTTGGTTTCAGTTCTTTTTTTTTTCTGGTGGATTCCAGTTTATGTTCTTTTAGGGTTACGCTTGTGATCCTAGAACTTCCGTACTGCGTCAGTTTTGTCAAATGATATTGCTTTAGCTAATTTCAAAAACTTAATTCTAATTACAGCTCCTAATTTTTTATCTGCCAGTTACAGTACACCACAAGTCCCACCGGAAAAAATGTTAGAAAAAATAAATAAGAAGAAAAGCACTTTATATCTCATAGCACAAACAATAGTTGGGAGATTCCCCCCACTACAGCCAGTCGGAACCTGACGAGATCAAAGAGAAGCTAGGAATCGAACTTAAATGGACTCAAGAAGCTGCTTACCTTCTTAAATTCAGGTAAGAAAGTGAAAATTAATTCTGATTTTAACAACAAAATCAGGTTGTATTTGGAACAATTGATGTCTATTACTAATTAAACAATCTCATCAAGGCTTCTGCAATAATTTAAATTATATACATTTTGGTTTGTTCATCAATAGGGACACGCATACACATTGTGATTGTTTGTTGAATGGACTATGTTCCTTGTTAAACTCAACACTATTTGATCCATTTACTATGTCTTTTAGACACTTTGTAGTACAATCTTGGATCCATTTCTTCCAGCATTTCCTCGACATGTTCCAAATATGATGTACAAAAACTCTGCTGCTCACGGGGGGTTCCACTTCTGCAAACTGCAGACTCGTGGCAATGTGGGCCTAGCCAGAGTCTCTAGGCTTGTCAAGTTCGTGTAAGACAGCTCTCTTTCCTTCGGTAAAGATATAAGGATTTCACATTCGGAGATATAAATTTTTTTCAAGAGTTGTGTTATTGTAACACCCTAAAACTCAAAGAGTAATTAAACACTTTGATTCAGAATGTTAAGTCATAAATCATTAATTACTTTACCCAAAAGAAACTACTAATCATTGAATATCTCCAAATAAATCATTCTAAAATGAAAACATATCTCCAATTAAAACATATAATAAAGTTCAAAACACTCTAAAGGAAATTATAACAATACCGAGCCCCTAAACTCAAATTCTAGGTAACAAAACAAAGAAAAAAAAACATTATATAAAATCTCAATAAATGCCAACTCCTGAAAGTCTATCGCTCTAGCGCACAGCTTCTAAGATGCTTAGTCTGCAAAATGTTAAATGACAAGGGGTGAGCTGTCAACTCAATAAGTATTGCATAATGCGTAATCGAAAACATTTATAAAATTTTCAATAACGTTTAAATAGTACTTAAATTTTCAAATATTCATATACAATTAAAATTGCAAAAGTAACATTTTTAAATACAAGTAAAACTTGCAAAACTAACATTTTCAATGTACGATAACGATTACTAACATTTCATAAAAATAAGCTCAAGTCAAGTAGTGTGTCACCAATACCCTCGGTGACCCGGTCATTTACATTTCAGAAATTGGTACGATACCAAAATCATAACATTTCAGAAATTGGTACAAGACCAAAATCATAACATTTCATTTGTCGCACGCGCTGCATTTACATTATCACCGGTGATCAACATTTCATTTCACATTTCATTTACTACTGACGTTGAGCTAAAACACTACTTTCAAAATATATATATATATATATATATGTAACAATACATTTGCATTCCTAAATCATAAAAGGACCCAACATTTAAGCTTTTAAATAAATAGTTCCAGTAAAGGTAAAACTCATTTAAAAAGAATTAGGTAACAAATATGTAAGTAAAGACTAAATAGGAAAACGAGTTTATAAACATATATAAACGTATATAATAAAATATTTCCGAACATAACAATATGATAAATAAATTTGGTTTTTAAGAAAACATTTATGCAATTACATACTATTCAAAAGAAAATCTACTTACCTCCGATGATAGCAAGTTTAATGTTTCACTAACAATATTAGGAAATCACGAGAGAAACCTAAACATATAGAATATAATCCCTCAATTAAACCATCCAAATAAAAGAAATCTAACTCAATTTTGTAAGTACATTTTTTATTCATTTTCATGAAGAGATTTCAGAAAAACAGATTCTAGTGCTCAAACGTTAGTGATTCGAAAATCTTAAAGGCCTCAAAAAATTGCAAAACTTTGTCAATAAATCCAAAAATCATATTACGAACTCCTCTCAAAATAACATAATTTTATCAAATATCTATAAATCTCTATAATTTTCTAAACACACAAGGGTCAATCCCGACAGCGTAAATTTCGATCCTCCAAACAGACTTCGTATAAATGTTTAACAATCCTACAGGACATGAAAAATTCCAAAACTTTATTATAGACTAATATATCAGTACTTTATCCTTATACCAAAAAATCAGAATTTTACCTATCTCCGTTTGAGAACTAAAATTCCTACAACACCAAAGGCTCATGACTGTCAGCCTGAAATATCATTGCTTAAACATCAAATATACTCAAAGAATTAAAATACTTATATAACACCAAAATTCACGACAATTTATATCCTGATGCAATTATGCCTCTACAACCATAATACTGAAAATCAAACCTAAATACATCCCCAATTTTAATTTAAAATTACTCCAATACAATAAGTTCAGTTTGATGATTCATAAAATCTGCATATATAATCGATTTAGAATTAAGTTCTCCCTAAGATTAACACAACCAAAAATTCCGAAAATTATAACACAAGTAGATATATATATATATATATATATATATATATATGTCTACTATTCTTATACCAAAATTCAGCATCAATTGAAACCTAAAAATATAACTAAAATAAATAACACATTAAGTTGCTTCATCGGTATTAAAACAGATCACAATTTCAACCAACACTAACATTCAAACTTGAACTCTTTAATGAACTCCAAAAATTCCAGCAATTAATTATAGTGCTTCATGTATAATTCTATTTCATGCACTCCAAAATCCATGCATTAAAACATCTCCATAAACTAAAGTTGAGCAATTGTTAGAGGCCTAAATTTTGTTGATAAGATGTTTTGTGTTAAAAGAAAATAAAAGAGTATGAAAAAAAACAAAAGCTTAATCAAAATTTCAAATAAAACAAAGTTCAAGAACTTGTACCTTTAAAGAGTTTCAGAGTACAGGTAGAATGGAATTGATACTTTTCATTGATTTTATTTTGCTATGATCTTTTGGTAGGGAAACAATGGTAGAAAAGTGAGAGTTTTTGTATGAAAGCATTTAGTTGATATTACTGTGCAAATATATATACACATATGAATAATTATAAAAATAATGAAGATATACAATTCCACTGATTTTGCTAAAATATTCAAATCTCTTTAAATGTGGAATTGACTTATTTCAAATCACTCTAAATTTGGAAATTAACTTATTTCAAATCACTTTAAATGTGGAAATTGACTTATTTCAAATCTCATGGAATTAACTTGTAATAATATTGGAGAATCAATCACTGATCTAGTTTATTGTCAAAATAAAGAAAGAAACAAAAATTAGGGTCTTACGGTTATTTACAAACCTTTCAGAGATTGACTCCAGCTTTGGACAAAGACAAATGCATGGAAAGGTGTTTCAAGAGTTGAGGGCAAGGACACAATATTTGGGCAACTGTAGATCCAGACATCCTCAAGTGTGGCAGACCTGTAAATTATCACAATCACTGATCTCCATTTGTTTAGATTTGAAGGCAACTGGCTTCTTGCAATGTACGTCAAAGATTTGCACTCTCGAATAGACAAACCTCCAAGCAATGTACTGGCCATCCATGTCCCGGGAAGGGATTCTAGAGCACCACACGATTCAACTGCAATACTTCTCAAACTGGAAGGTAGAGAGTTACCAAAACAAATAAAACTTTACGTATTTCATTGATAAACTTATAATGACATTTCAATGTTCTCGTGGAAATGAAGTGTACGATTTCTTTTCGTACCGAATTTGATTCTACAACGTTATCTTTTTCCTTTAGTAATTATATAGGTTCAATATAGTTGCATAACAATTGATGTTCACTGGGATTGAAATCAATTGTTTAAGAGAAAGAAAACAAATACTTTAACTTAATACAGGACAACAATTTTGTTACAATTTTAAGAATATTTTATTTTTGTTAAAAGCATTATCTACATACACACTCTTTAGCTTTTTATATGTATATTGAAACTAAATAAAACACTAGAAAGTTCAAATTCCTACTTGATGTTGATTGAGTCTAGGGTGATCCAGGATGCTGATTGTGGCAGGGGTGAATCCGTATTGAAAATGAATCCGAAGGTGATCTGGAACCATGATTGAGCCTAGAGGTGTTTCATGACGATATATTGCTTGTACAAAACAAGTACCAAGTACAAGTGTTACCTAGCTTCCTGACTATTTATTGCAGGGTTTTATTGAAAACTAACCATTTTGGGAGGTTCAAGTTAACAACTATCGTCTTTTTGAAAAATTTGCAAAACTAACTCATTTTTGATGCGTAAGTACCATTTTACCCTCACTTACTAACTTTCTCCTTTCTACTTTACCTACCCATTCTATACCTATAATTCTCATTCTTTTCCTCTTATGTCCACCTCTCTCCACCACAACACACAACACACAACACAATCTCGGTTTCTCTCCCATTCTCCTCTCCAAATTTTTTGGGTTTTATTGAAAACTAACCCTTTTGAGAGATTCAAGTTAACAACTAACCTGTTTTTGAAAAACTTGCAAAACTAACTCTTTTAAGACAGTTTTACCCTTATAAATTTTTAAAATTACAAAACTATCTCAACTCTCAAATCCCTACCATTTATTTTGTCAAACTCTCAAATCCCTCAAATCTATTTTTTTATTTTGTCAAACGAACAAAATCCCTAACCTCTCTCAAAACACATTCAAACCCAGCCTCTCTCTAAGTGTCTGAAGAAGGAGATCGACGGAAGGGAAGGAGAACGACGAAAGGGAGAACTATGGCGACGACTTAACAGAAGCAGGAGGACTGAACGACGGCGATGACTTGACGGCTCGATTGAAGCCAGACCGCACGACAACGACGACTTCGAGATAATGAAGGTGATTGTTCAGTTTGCTGCATTTTTGTTCTCTTTTGTCTATGCTCTGTTTTAGGTGCTGGTTTTGCAGAGCTTGCAGCTCTAGGCATTGGGTTTGTTGTTTTAGCCTTTGTGCTCTTTTTGTTCTCTGTTTTGGTTTGTGCTACTCTTGTTTGAATTTTCATTTCTTTGAATTTTGTAATGTAGAAAGTTTTGTATATTTGATTGTGAATTACCTGGTGCTTGCCATTTAATTTCCTATTACCATTCAATCCTAATTGTAGCTTAGTTTCTATTATTTTTAATTGTAATCATCAAGTCTAGATAAATAGGGGTCAGCTATGGAGGGTGATAAACTGATTTGGGAGGTCCACCGACTCTTTTCCTTTTCTGTTGAGTCGTTTTTTGCTATACTGATCCATCTGTGTTTTTTCTCTTGGTGCTCTGTTTTGGCCTTCTGTTCTGGTTTTACTTCTGTTTGGTCTTCCTTGGTTTTGTTCTGTTTTGTTTCTCTGCTCGTCTCCTTTTGTTTTTGGTTGGCCATTTCATGGGTTGTATATCTTGTCTTATTGGCTTCCTAACCTTTTCTAATATATTTATTCATGCAGTTCAAAAAAAAGGTCTAGATGAATAGGTTTGATTCATTAATATTTGTCCAAGACTGCTCCAGCTGTAGTCATCATAACAGCAGCAGCAGCAATGATTGCTTTTCCATGTAATTTCACTTCATGTTAATGTATAATTACATGTATGATATGTAGTAGTAGTACTTGTAAATAAAAATTAATGTAGCCAAATCAATTCTAGGAATCCTACTAATGAATACAACCCAGTTTATTGATTAAAAATATGCAATAAATTCAAGTACGATTAGGTGACAAGAAAATGTGGTACAAGTTTGGTTCTATTTAAATTGATAGTTTTAGTTGCAGTAGTACAAATTACTACTCAATTGGTACAAATTGATAGTTTTAAATTGATATGGTTTTAGTGTTATCTTTCTCAGGATTTGGGCTGTGTGTTCTGGCGTATTTCTTGGCGTCTCTGTTTTGTTTGTGGTGTTTTTGCTCTGCTGTTTTGCTTCTTGTTGTAGATTATTGGTTTTCATAGTTTTGTTTCCTTATCTTGGCTTCTGACTTTGTTTTCTTGGTGATGCGCTGTCAGCTTACTTGCTCTTGTTATCAAAAGGGTTTCTGCTGATTTTACTGGAAAACAAGTTTAGGTGGCTTGTGGACATGAATGACTTATAAGCTGACCAAATAATACATAATTTTATATATAATAATACATGAATTTTATTTCAACCCACTTTGATCCCTCTCCCTGAATTCCACATTTATTATTATTATTAATGCTATTTGTAGTTGAGATTGCTAGTTGTGTGTGATTGTTATTTGGAACTTTGATTTTTCTCTTATCAAGTTATGAACTGGATTCTTTTTATTTCAAATTGTTTTCATATATGTGTCAAACCAAATTGAATGACAACTAGATTTTTTTAAAAAAAACTTAAGTTACCAAAAGTTGAACAAAGGGTTTCTTTGTTTTCACTTATTCCTTTTTGTTCTTTTCCACAAATACATGCCTAATAGACCCATAACTTAGGACACCCTAGGTTTGATTGAGCATGTAGCTAGTTTTGATATTTGATTGAGGTTGGGTCTTAACAGAGTTAGGACTAGCGCTATTAGGAAATTCATAACAGGGTTTGGAAATCCTAACTCTATTAGGAAATTCATAATAGGGTTTGGAATTCCCAGCTCTGTTGGGAAATTCCTAACAACGTTTGGAATTTCAAGCTCTGTTAGGAATTTCAAACTCTGTTAGGATTTCTAAACTCTGTTAGGGATTCCAAATTCCAAAACTTCAGTTATAACATGTGTATTTATTTGAAATTTATTTAATGGTTTTATGTTATATTTCAGGATAATAGAATGGGAGAAGATGTTGATTTGTTAGTAAAGGTTTCGGAACATTTCCCGGCGAAGATAAATAGCACTTCGTCAACAGTTCTTATAAAGCAGATTAAGGAAAAGTTGACGTATGCGCAATTGGCTTTATTTCGCACCACATGCTTCGGGAAACTTTTAGAGATGCATGAGCTGAAGTTTTCCGGGCAGCTGGTACATCATTTACTCCTTAGACAAATACAGTCTTGTACATATGTTTGAATTTGGAATGTTGTTACATAGGTTGAGAATCTGGTATTGTTTGTCATTTTAGTTAAAAAATAATACTCAATTCACAAATCACAATTGAGTATGTGTGTGAATACAAAGAATATGACATTGCTGCTATATCTACGCTATATTAAATGAAGCTATGTCATTAAGCAAAGCTTATCAAACAAATGTTATTAACAGCAAGTAAGAATACAAAAATTGTAATGTTGCTGCCACTAATATGTACTGTTGCTGCCACTAATATGTACTGTTGTTGCTATCCATGCAATTAAGTAGAGTTCACAAAAATACAAATTCTTTATTTTGTTTAACCAAATGTTTAAGCAACACAATCAAATGTATCCAGCCACACAAGCTAGATTACCAAGCAACATTCTAGTTAACATTACACAACAATCAACATTACACAACACTGTCAAACAACACTTGCATTACAAAATAAACAACACTTGATATGTTCTTCGTATGCATTCCATGACTCATAAATGCCCGGTCTATAACCTTTGAATACTACATAAATAATGTCTCATGCCATCCAGGTACCTACAAATAAGCATGTTATATGAATAGATAAAAAAGATAGAATACCTACAAATAAGCATGTCTTGTACATATGAGGTTTCCTTTGAAACTGAAATTGCTTTTGACTTTCCAGATTGATACTTGAACTTCCCACCACTTTTACTTCATTCCCTGTCGTATAAAACAATAAACCGAACTTTATCATGCAACCCACTTTTCAAATGAATAAGAAATCAATGATTAAATTCTTAAACAAATATTCTGAACTCATGTACAGTGAATTTACAAGATATTCTAAATCCAAACAATGTTTAATCTAGATGCCGCTGAGAATTAACAACGCTGTTAGAGATTCCCAACGCAGCTAGGAACTGTCAACATAGTTAGGAATTCCCAACACAGTTATGAATTCCCAACTTAGTTAGGCATTCCCAACTCAGTTACGAATTCTCAACACAGTTAGGAATTCCCAACACAGTTAGGAATTCCTAATTCAGTTACGAATTTCCAACATAGTTAGGAAATCCCAACATAGTTAGGAATTCACAATACAGTTAGGAAATCCCAACATAGTTAGGAAATCTTAACGGTGTTTGGAATTCCCATCTCCGTTAGGAAAATCCAAACGCTGTTTGGAATTCGCATCTGGACACATTTTAACAAAAACAAACTAACAATTGTCTAGATTCAATACAATAATGGAAAATTAACCACACCAACATCAAATTCAAACAAGACCCATACTCTATTCTATTCATGAAAACTATTTGCACAAAAATAACCAACCCTATTATACAAAATAAACTAAATAAGAGATTTAATTAACAAATAAAATTTAAATTTAAGTGCAAAATTTAAATTGATCATAATAACACCAAATTCACACAAGACCCATACTCTATTACATTAATGTTAACTATTTTGACAAAAATAAACAACCCTAATGCAAGTTTTGAAGATTGAAGATAAGAAAAGTTTTAAAAAAAACTCACCTCAAAGCTTCAATAAACCCTTGTAGTGGATGACCTTGTGGTGGATGGATAATTTTGAGTTGCCCAATGGTAGATAATGTAAATATTTACTACAAATTAGAAAAATAAAGGAAGAGAGAACAAAAGAAAAATATATAGAGAGGAGAAAGAGAGCCACCGAAAGTGTTTTGGTGGAGGGAGGTGAAAATGAGAGGAAAAGAAGTGACTATGAGGTATAGTATGAGTTTATAAAGTATAAAGAAAAAAGAGAGTAAGTAAGGGTATAATAGTATTTTCACATGAAAAAAGAGTTAGCTTTGCAAGTTTTTCAAAAAGAGGTTAGTTGTTAACTTTTGACTCCCAAAAGGGTTAGTTTTCAATAAAACCCAATTCCTAACGTCATTGGGAATTCCTAACTGCGTTGGGGGATTCCTAACTGCGTTGGGGGATTCCTAACTGCGTTGGGGATTCCTAACTGAGTTGGAAATTCCTAACTGAGTTGGGAATTCCTAACATAGTTAGGGAGTACGAAATTCCAAGTTGCATCCAGATTAAACATTGTTTGGATTTAGAATAATTTGTAAATTCACTGTACCATGCATTTATAATATTTGTTTAAGAATTTAATCATTAATTTCTTATTCATTTGAAAGGCGGGTTGCATGGATAAAGTTCGGTTTGTTGTTTTATACGACGGGGAATAGAGTAAAAGTGGTGGGAAGTTCAAGTATCAATCTGGAAAGTCAAGAGCAATATCAGTTTCAAGGGAAACCTCGTATGAATCATTACATGACATCGTATCTTGTCTTGTTAATGTCAATCCGAACAAGCCCTCCATCAAAATAAAGTTCTTGTTTAATTCACCGGAGGTTTTAGCACCGATTGAAGTTGTGAATGATGATGATGTGCAAATATTCTTGTGTGAAAATTCCGTTGTGAATACAAGAACCTCATTATATGTCACAACGGAACCGAACAATGTTGTGTAATGTTAAGTAGAGTGTTGCTTGGTACATTTGCTATATTTCATGTCTTAATTACATTGTTGTGATGCTTGGTTGCTATAAGGTATACATACTCTTTTTTGCAATTAAAATGAAGGAATCAGTGCATTTCTCCTAGTGACAAAATAAGTGTTCTCATTATATAACTTGCAGAGTTTGGTGTGTTTATTTAGTTTAGGGTGTGCTGTATTTGTAAAGTTGAGATTGTTAGTGTTGCTTAATTGTGACTACTTTCTTTGTTGTATCACAAGAAGAAAAAATTATAAAAAAAGAGATTTTACACTTAAAGAGGTAGTTTATGCAAGCTCTGCTTCTAATTAGTAACTAATACATGAAAAATAAGTATTTTCAATAACAGACAAAGAGAGCATAGACAAGACAACTCAAAAAAAGTATTTTCAATAACATCTAATTTTAAGCAACTAGCAGTTTTATATTTGGAATATGTTCAAAATATTCAAGTACAAAAATTGCCGGTTACCATACATTGAAATAATTCCTGCCACAATTTGTTACATTCACATGACGAAGTGCTGTTTATCTTCGCCGGGAAATGTTCTGAAACCTTTACTAACAAATCAACCTTTACTAACAAATCAACCTCTTCTCCCATTCTATTTTCCTGAAATATAACATAAAACCATTAAAACAAAATTCAAATAATCTAACTGAATTCGCAACAGTACAGAGCCCTAATGTCTAGCTAAGAATGACAATCCATTATTTATAAAATCAAGCAAACAAATTAATATTTTCCAACAGTTTTCGAAAATCACCATTGAAAATCAATATTTTCCAGCAGTTCACAATCTAAATAATCACAAGCTTTTTGAATTAACCTTAAAAAGAGTAAAGAATACTAAAAGAGTAAAAAATGAAGAAAAAAATAACCTTTTGATTGCACTAGTTTGGAATTCCTAAAGGGTTTGGAATTCCAAACGATGTTAGGAAATTCCTAGCAAGGTTTGGAAATCCTAACTCTGTTAGGAAATTCGTAATAGGGTTAGGAATTCCTAACTCTGTTAGGAAATTTCTAATAGAGTTAGGATTTCCAAACCCTGTTATGAATTTCCTAATTGTGTTTGGAATTCCTAACTGAGTTAGGAATTTACACTGCACTTGGGATTCCAGACTTCCAAACCTAGTCAAGACCCAAACTTTGTCATCACAAACACCACACAACAATAACAATTAGATTGCATTCAAACAACAACAATAATAATAAAAATCATATAACTTGTTCGGTGGATCCATTACAATATATTCATCCAATTAATGCTTCAAAACTCGAAATACTTGACATATCAGTTAACCCAAATACAATCTATGAGGTACACACATGTGAATCATATGATATAATATTTTTCAGCAGTTTTCGAAAGCTCAACACTTTGTAAATCAATATTTTCCAGCAGTTCACAATCTAAATAATCACAATCTAGCACAACACCCAAAACACGTTGAGCTAATGGAGCAAAACTACACAAACAACAACCGAGAAACACAACACCCAAAACAAACCAAGAATCAAATTTAATGTGACTAATTTATAGGTACTACACCAGTTATAACTCAAGTTTTTGAAATTAAAATTTTCGAAACCCAAGTTTTATTTTCTTCTAACCAGTCCAAAATCATATACAGAACACAAATAATTTCAAAACCCCATAAACAACAACCGAATTCAATCCACACCCACAAATGTGTGACATGAAACAAGAATTAGATAAGAAAACAAACAGAGCAAAGAACAATGTATAACTGAAAGCCTGAGAGGAGAGCTTTTTCGGTAGTGCCCAGTTACTACACTACTGGCAACAGACAACTCACATGCAAATTAATTAAGGGAAGAACCACTGAAGACAGTGGCTAAATTGAAGGAATAATTAATTCATTCTATGATCATGATATGAAATCCTTGTGCAGGAAAATTAAGAAAAGAAAATAAAATAGAGAAAAGGAAAGCATAATTGTCAAAGATTGCATAATTAAAATACAACATAGGCAGAAATCAAGTAAGATATTAATAATCACATTCACTTGCCTAGTTTATAATGTCAGAAATCAAGTAAGAAAATATATATGCAGTGCCATTACCTGTATAACCAAACCAGTACTCAGACAGGCAAAAGAGTAAGAAATGTTATTGTAAAATCTTCATGTCTTCTCCAGCTGATCACATCCCAGTTCTGCACTCTCTCTTGTAAGCCTCATACAACTAAATCCACTGTGAAAAGGAATTTATATGGCTGATTAAGCACTAAAGGAGGTCAAAATGATATAGTATATGCATAAAACAAAATATCAGATGATGTGCCTATAGTCACATAGTTCATATTGCCAACAACAAATGACATGCAGCGGAAATGACATGCAGTAGAAAATTGTGGTGTGCTGGTGGTGCCTGATAGTGAACAGAAATTAGCTTCTGTTTACTAGTTTGTGAAGACCTGATTCAAAATAATTTGATTATATGATAGAAACTTGCATCTACAACATTTAAATCATGTTAATCAGAAAACACATTTAAAATGTTACAAAAATAAACAGAATTGAATAAGAATATAACATTCCTACAACCAATTACCTTTTCTATATGCCACATATATATAAGAATATAACTTTCCTACAACCAAAAACTGTTTGAATTGAATCAATTATTAGAGCCCAGGGCGAGAGGTCCTGAATTTTCGCTAATATGTCCTGAAACAAGGCCAAAACACCAATTGTTTAAGGATTCCCCTATTAATGATCCCAATCTATCAAAAAATTAAAACTTGTATTCATCCATAATTATGCAAAAGGCTTTGGCAGCTGAGAAAGGATCAACTAAGATTTACAAGTGTGTTGTCAGTGTGTATGTATTAAGCATTCGTCACAGCTCAAGAAGTTAATACGATCATTAGAACATTTTTTGCCACAAGTGAAATTGGGCTAAAGCAATCACTATTTTGACTAGAGCAATGAGTATCCTCATTTTCCAAAACAAAGGTCTGTGCCAGCATGACATAAGCACAACCATGAGTTTGTCTTTATTTATGTTACAAGTCAATTCATGAACCTGCAAATAATTGTCTTTTTTAATGACAAGAAAAAGTGTAAAGGAAAAAGAATATGCTAGAGTCATAAGATTCTGCAACTACAACAGCATAACAGTGTGAAGACAACATCCGAATGATCATTCATAACTTCAATGATCAATGGTCATGAGTCGAGAATTATGCACCTCAACATCAGTACTAGAATACAAGAAAAGTTCCTTTGCTCCAATGTTCGTACGGTCAGCTCTGTGTCCAATTTGCTCAATACTTTGGCACAAGGAAAAAGTCAAAGTAAAACAAGTAAAATACAAGTCTTAAGTGAAAAGGTGTAATGTCTACATATCCACAATGAAACCACAGTTGCAACTTTTAACAATGGTAAAGTGCAAGATTTATCTATCCAAATGTTAATAGTAGGCTTCCAGATACTACCCTATAATCAAATAATCAATAACTCAAGCTTTACTTTAAAAACGTCTCAAGCCATGTTTCACATTTAACTGAGTTGCCAGCAAACTCTCAGCAAGACAATTGCCAAAGTAAATTATGCAACAAATAATCTCATTAAAGATCCTCAAGAAGAGGAAATTTTAATTTTCATGCCATCACTACACAACCCATAACAGCAAAAAAAAAAAGCATATGCATAATAAGGACTAGAAATCTGGGAAATGAATGCCACATATGATATGAGTATATGACACAGTCAGGCTTTTTGAGAAAGCACCACAATCAACCAGGTAATACTGATCTCTACACCAGAAACATAAACAACTGGAGCAGAATCACCAAAATTGCACCCTTCAGCTATTATTGCAGCCATCTTCCAATTCATACGTAAAATTGACATGAGAAGAAAGCTAGAAATAGACAAAAATGTGGCACCAGATCAAGGAATGAAAACCAAAATTTTTTGGTAATTACCCTTATAAATAAGTTTAACTCAAGTTTAATGTGACTAATTTATAGGTAATACACCAGTTATAACTCAAGTTTTTGAAATTAAAACTTTTTGAAACCCAAGTTGTATTTTCTTCCAACCAGTCCAAAAGCATATACAGAACATAAATAATTTCAAAAAACGAAAAAGAGGAGGAAGAAGGAAGTATATACCTGATAGGGTAGAAGATATTGGACAAAAGAATCTGGCTTCTGCATCGCCTCCGTCTTGCCGTCGAGTCGTCCTGTTTCAGTTTCGACTTGGATTAAGGTTAGGGTTTTAGAGGTTAGGGATTTCGATATAGGGATTATTGAGAGAAAGATTTGCTAGGGATTTCAAAATATGTACTTTGAGAGAGGTTAGGAATTTGTGAATGGGTTTTCAGAGAGGTTAGTGTTTGAGAGAGGTTGGGATTTTTCAGAGAGGAGAGTAAAAACTGCTAGAGGTTCTGGTTTTGTTCGTTTGAAATAATGGGATTTAGATTGATGAGATATGATTGTAATATAAAAATTTTATAAGGGCAATATTGTCTTAAATGAGTTAGTATTGCAAGTTTTTCAAAAACGGGTCAGATGTTAACTTGAGACTCCCAAAAGGGTTAGTTTTCAATAAAACCCTTTATTGTATACAAAGTCCGAGGACCTGAAGATAATGGGGAATGCTTACACACACATTATTTTATATCAGTTCACATCTTTGAGGCATAATTAGATTCAATTCCACCATAAATTCTGTAAATTTCTTGGAATATGAATAGATAATACAACATTGGTTTATATATTGTTTGTACTAAGACAAATACAAGCAAGTAGAGCTAAACCAATTGATTCTAGTGTCAATTGTCAATGTGCTTGGCATTTTGCCCTTGTCCTGCCTAAAGAATAGGCCTTCATACAAAGGCTGGTAGATGAGAACCCTAACAACACACAAGACAATCATCACATCCATTTTGTCAAAATATCGGATACCAGCCATGTCCATGTGTTAGTTTCTGAACCACTTCAAGTGATCACGAATGCTAAATCCCAAAATCCTGCAAACTTTAAAATGGAATTACTGAAGCCAAATGAAAGAGTCACATTCAATTTGTAGAAAAAGAAAATTGAATTTTGGGAGAATGCGTATTAGTAGTAAATTTACCTGTGGAAACAAGGAAATGCCTTTGAGGAGAAAAAGTGGAGGGATGATAGAGTAATAAAGTGTTTGAGGCAGTGTGATTGGTTACACTTCCACACCTAGGGATGCTTTCCTTTCTGGATTTAAATACACTCATATAACGAGGCAATTGTAGTATAAATCTGGATCCATTTCTTCTAGCATTTCCCTTGACATTTTCCATTAATTGCTTTACAACTCTTGCTCCAGTACAATGTCTTGGACTATCATCGGAAACAACTCTTCGAATGCCGATGATGCCATGATCTCTATAAACTGCTCCTTGTTCCAACATAAGGGTGCAGCCTTAGCAATCTGAATTTGAATCAATCCATGACAGTAACATCATTAATAATATGTTTGATTGTCATGAGAATGTAGCTTAATGCAATGTCAATGATTAATATTGAGATTGTAATAAGGTAAGCTTTTGCCTTGAAATCTGCAGATTAAAGCTTAAGACTTTATATTTGTATGAAACTAGCAGAGTAAACCATATTTCAACATTTAACAGGAATTCTTACACTACAATTGGATACCTAATAAGTACATATGGTGGAACACTGCAGTATGAACTCCTGGATGTAACTTGATATGCACTTTCCTATCTTTTCGGAAATCAAACAGAGCTAATATATATACAGAGACATGCTAAGAACTTCCAAAGATGTAATTATCAACAATTCAAAAGGAACACAAACACAAAAGTGTAAGTACAGAAGTTCTGAATTACTCACTGCTGCGTCAATGCTAACAATTTAGTAGCAAACAAAGTGATGTTTTACATGACAACTCTTCATGCTTGAACATATATAACTAACTAGAGGACCATGCTCCATTTTACCTGTAAGTATTCCTTAGATGTGCATGAGAGACATCTCTTTTACTTCCAATATTCACTCTAAATTTGTTGCATAGTTATATGTGTAAAGAGATGAGATGAAGAGGATTTAATGAACTGAGAAGAAAACAGAGAGTCAAGTAAAAGATATACTACAAGGTGTTTGATAAAAGGTCTAGAAGAGAAACTGAGAATGGTTGAAGAAATTGTAAACCGCCATTGATGGCTTTCTTGTAACTACATTCAATATATCAAAGAAGAATTTGTTTGTACAAAAAATATTTCTCTTGATAGTCACACTTCTCTCATGAGCTTACAATTTTATATTACAATCTATAACCAACTCTCTAACAAACTTTCTGATGATAAGGAAAGATAATTACTCCAGTGATTGACACCTCATCATTGTCTAACTAACTTCCCAAGCTGACTTCACTTCTGGAAAGTTTACACAAACGACTCTCATTGCTATCATAGGCTTGATTGCTTCTTTTATCTGTTATGCACATTGCAAGTCCAATATATGGATGTGACCTGCACAATTTATTTATCTCAATATCAGATGTAGCAATGCTGTCATTTGATGATGCAACACTTTGCACCATATTGGCTATTCCAACATCCCCCCTCAAGCTGAATTGTGGTGATGGAACCAAATTCAGCTTGGAACAAAAAAACTGAAATTTATCAGCTGGTAACGCCTTTGTTAGCACATCAGCTACTTGAGAATCTGTGGGCACATATCTAGGTTCAACCACACCAACCTCTACATTTTCTTTTATGAAATGTGTGTCTATGTCAATGTGTTTGGTTTTGGAGTGAAAAACAGGATTCAAAGCAAGTGAGTTAGCACCCATGTTGTCACACCAAATGATGGCTGGAGAAGGAAGCTGAATACGAAGCTCTTGAAACAAGGATTGAAGCCATAAAATTTCAGCTGTAATTTGAGCCATGGACCTATACTCAGCCTCTGTGCTAGAACGGGCAACAACTTGCTGCTTCCTTGAACTCCAGGCAATAAGATTGCCACCTAAAAACACACAGTTTCCACTTGTAGAACGCCTATCATCTAGGCAACTAGCCTAATCCGCATCAGCATATGCTTCCAAGACAATTGAAGAAGATGGTTTGAACCACAAACCTTTGTGAATGGTGCCTTTTAAGTACCTTAACACCCTTTTACAAGCTTGCCAGTGAACTTGTGTTGGTGCCACAAGGAATTGACTAAGCTAATTAACAGTGTAAGAAATATCAGGTCTTGTGTAACATAAATATTGAAGAGCTCCAACCAAACTCCTGTAAACTGTAGGATTCTCAAGAGGATCCCCATCACCTTTAACAAGTTTGGAACTAGTACCAATAGGAGTGGAGCAAGGTTTGGAGTTAAACATATTGTTCTTCTTCAAAAGATCTGCTATATACTTGGACTGAGTAAGGTAGAGACCTCTCGAATTTCGGTAAGCCTCAAATCCAAGAAAGTAACTAACTGAACCTAGAGTCTTTAAGGAAAAAGTGTTGTTAAGCTGAGAAATTGTCTGATGAATCAAAGAAGGATTGTTACCTGAAATCAAAATATCATCAACATACACCAGCAGGAACAAAACATCAGCACCACAAAACTGGATAAACAAGGATAAGTCTGAAGCTGAGTTTTTAAACCCCCATTGGAGAAGATTTGGTCGGAGCTTGTTGAACCAAGACCTAGGAGCTTGCTTGAGTCCATGTAGAGCCTTTTGCAACCTACAAACATGATTTGGGAATCTTTGATCAATGAACCCATCAGGTTGTGCCATGAAAACTTGTTCTTGGAGATCTCCATTCAAGAACGCATTGTTGATATCCACTTGTTGAATATCCCATCGAAAATGAACTGCCAATGCAAAGACTACACGAATAGTAGAAGGCTTTACAACTGGACTATAGGTATCAAAATAATCCAACCCAGCAGTTTGATTAAATCCTTTGGCAACAAGTCTTGCCTTATGCTTCAAGATAGACCCATCAGGATTTAATTTAGTCCTAAAGACCCACTTACTTCCCACAACATTCATGTTTGAAGAATAAGGCACTAGAGACCATGTGTTGTTGTGTTGAAGAGCTTGAAACTCAGACTTCATATCCTCCAACCACTTCGGATCAGCCATGGCAAGTTTGACAGATTTTGGCTCCATTTCTGAAAGTAAGCCAGAGGGAAAATCACACTCAGACAGAAAGACCCTTGGCTTTAGAGAGCCTGTTCTGCTCCTAGTGACCATGTGATGCCTACTAATACCAATATCAGGTGGTAGTTGTAGAGTAGCAGGACATGTAGGTTGTGAGTTATGAGCAGAATTAGCATCATTAGACCTTGAATGTTGTGTATCAGACCTTGTATCTTATGAAGCAGACCTCAAAGACTATCGATCATCAATAATGTGTGAAGAAGAATTAGTAGCAGCTGTCCCAATCAGACTAGGTGTATGAGCATGATTAACCTTAGAGGAAGCTCTTGAGATGTGAGTATTATCAAACCTTTGAAAAAGACTGGACAAGTGATGGACAGAATCTGATGTAGCATGTGAAGGACCAGTAGGTAAGGGGCTGTGAAACAAGCTTTTGTAAGGAAATTCCAACTCATTGAAAATGACATGCCCAGAAACAAACACCTTTCCTGAAGAGTGTAAGCACATATACCATTTATGTGACACACTATACCCAATGAACACACATTTACTAGAGTGGAAATCTAATTTGTGTCTATTGTAATCTCTGAGATAGGGAAAACATGCACAACCAAACACTTTAAGAAAACTATAGTTGGGTTTCTTGTTAAACAACTTTTCAAAAGGTGATAAAAATTGCAAGATGACAGTAGGGAGGTTATTAATAAGCAACATTGTTGTAGAAAAAGCTTCGAACCAATATTTCAAAGGCATATCAACATGTGCAAGAAGAGTAAGTCTCATTTCAACTATACTACGGTGCTTTCTTTCAGGCACTCCATTTTGCTGGTGAGTATATGGACATGAGAACCTAACTTGAACTCCCATATCAGACAGGTAGGAGATAAAATGATGATACTCCCCACCCATATCAGCTTGGAAACATTTTATTTTCCTATCAAATTGTAATTCCACCATTTTTTTTGAACTTGACAAAGACAGAAAAAGCATCAGACTTAAGTTTAAGAGGAAAGATCCATGTAAACCTTGTAAAGGCATCAATAAAGGCTATATAATACTTGTACCCATCACTAGACAACATTGGTTCTGGACCCCAAACATCACTATAGATAAGTTCTAGAGGTGCTTTAACAGTGATATTGGCTCTTTGAAAAGGGAGTTTGTGCATTTTTCCAAGTTTGCATTAATCACAAAAATGAATAGAGTGAACATTAAAGGGAAAGTGCATTGTTTTTAACACTTTTTATAGAATTAAAGGGGCTGGATGGCCCAATTTAGCATGCCAAAGAACAGAACTTGTTCTTGCAGCCACATTTACATTGAAACGAGCAACATTTGCTCTGCTAGGCAAAATAAGAGCACTAGCTTTATTTACAGTCTTTGAAGGCTTATTACTATGTACAACAGATGTGCTATGTGCACCAATCCCATCAGTAACATAAGAGACTGAATTTAAAAAATTGAGGCTTTGAGGAGTTGCTTCAACTAGTCTCGGCTTATAAAGACCATTCTTAAGAAATCCTTGGAGTAGAACCTTCTTGGTTCTCCGATCCTTTATAACACAACCAAAAGAAGAGAATTCAGCCAAAGCATTATTATCTTTAGTGAACCTAGAGATGCTAAGGAGGTTTTTCGTAATAGCAGGAACACATAGAACTTGTTTAAGTTGTAAATCAGTATGTGGAGAGCAATGTGATTTAATTTTAGAGCTACCAATGTGTGTAATAGCTAGTTGATCTCCATTGCCTACTAAGAGTTTGTTGTTACGTCTGTAATCAGACTTGACTGAAAGATTGTTGATGTTGGATGTAACATGATTTGTGGCTCCTGAGTCTACATACCAGGCTTGATCAACAACAGTCTCAGGTGTAGCAATGAAGGCTGCATTCTGATATGATCCAGTTGGTGCAACCTGCTGACTTTTTTGATACACATTTGAGGAATTAGAAGTATTTATAATACCTCCCTGATCAAATGCGTTATAATTCTGTTATTGAGAAACAAGAGCTTGATTTCCATGATGAGTTTGATTTTGATGTTGCAAGATTTGACCTCCTTCATATCCTTGAGTAGGACCACCATGAAAAAGTTGATCAAAACGCCTATAACACTGCCATGCTCCATGTTCTGGCTTAGAACACAGTTGACAATGAATCTTTTGATTGTATCTGCCACCAGACCTTCCACCTATGTTCCTTCCATGATTTCCTCCTCTGAAAGTATTGTTTCTGCCACTTTCTCTTTGATTAAAGTTGGAATTGTTAGATGCAAATTGAGCTGAGGGACTCGAGACACTCAAGTGAGCAGAGATGTTCAATTGCTCAATACGTTGCTCATGCATCAAGAAAAGAAACTGAGCATCTTTAAGTGACATTGACTTCTGCTGAGAGGTGACTAGAGTGACAACCGAATCGTACTCATGACCAACTCCATTGACAAAGGTTAGAATGGAGTCTCTTTCACTAACTTCATCTCCAGCAGCTAGTAAAGCATCAGTAATAGCCTTGATTTTCATAACAAAATCGTTAATAGAATCTGAACCTTTCTTTATAACTCCTAATTGTTGTCTTAGTTGAAAAATCTTGGCCATAGATCTTTGAGCATACACAAGTTCAATTCTTGACCAGACTGCAAAAGATGTTTTGCAATTTGTTACCTGACCATAGACGCTTGGACTTAACGTTGAAAGCAACCAACTCATAAGCAGTTGATCGGTTTTTTTCCAGTTTAGAAACTCATCTTCAACTTCCTGCTTGTTGAGTTCTTCTTCATTGTTCAAGTCGGATTCAATAATCTTTTCAGGTGGATGATTTAGATTTGTAATCAGATGTTCCAAATCTAGAGCACGAATAGCTGGAAGCACTTGCATCTTCCAATAGACGTGATTACTTTGGTCCAGCTTCAAAGTGAGATTCAGACTTAGATTCCTGGCTAGTGAAGAAAAATCCATGTTTTTCTTGCGATGAGAGGAGGTATTTTCACTTCTAGTAGCGGAAGAATTGCGTGAGAGACTTTCGTTGTTCATGAGATCTTCTGTCATTGACGTTGGTCAAAAAGAGCTTTGATACCATGTAAAGAGATGAGATGAAGAGGATTTAGTGAACAGAGAAGAAAACAGAGAGTCAAGTAAAAGATATACTACAAGGTGTTTGATAAAAGGTCTAGAAGAGAAACTGAGAAATGGTTGAAAAAATTGTAAACCGCCATTGATGGCTTTCTTGTAACTACATTCAATATATCAAAGAAGAATTTGTTTGTACAAAAAATATTTCTCTTGATAGTCACACTTCTCTCATGAGCTTACAATTTTATATTACAATCTATAACTAACTCTCTAACAAAATTTCTAATTATAAGGAAAGATAATTACTCCAGTGATTGACACCTCATCATTGTCTAACTAACTTCCCAAGCTGACTTCACTTCTGGAAAGTTTACACAAACAACTCTCATTGCTATCATAGGCTTGATTGCTTCTTTTATCTGTTATGCACATTGCAAGTCCAATATATGGCTGTGACCTGTACAATGTATTTATCTCAATATCAGATGTAGCAATGCTGTCATTTGGTGATGCAACACTTTGCACCATATTGGCTATTCCAACAATATGCTCTGCCTTAAAAAAGCCAGAAGCCAGGACTGCTCAACAACCAATAGTTTTGGAAGATACTTCATTTCCTGATCTAGAAAATCTGTAACTTTGAACAAAAAACAAGCGAAAGGTAATTTAGAGCCTTAGTCACTTGATGACAAATTTGCAATATTTTTGCAAAAACTAATACAAATGTGCTCAAGTATGGCAGGTAACTCACTTTTTGAAAATGAGGATGCGGTAGACGGACATACTTCAATGTTCTCCCCTTGCAACAAAGTCTTCAAGTCATTGCAGCTCTCAATCACCAGCTTTTTTTAGATTCAGAGATAACTGCTTTCTTGCTAGATACATCAGAGATTTACAATATCGAACAGACAAAACATTCAAGAGATGTACTATCCATCCATGTGTTGGGAAGGCATTCCAGTGCCTTGCATGATTCAATATCAATGGCTCTCAAGAGGGAAGGTAGAGTAGCCTCTGGAAAGGAAACCAGTTCTGAACAGTTTGTAATACATATCCGTCATAAGGAAATCAAAGTTTCGTATGGCAAATGATGTTCAATACCAGATACTGCATGCAGGGAAACTGTTGCTCTTCTTCTTTCTCTTTCAGCAGGGAATAAAGTAGATATCCAGTGAATCACTCAATTCCTTAGCATTTTGCAGTGATATTATTCCACTGTGCCAGAAAGAAGTCATCGCTTTATAACCAACAATCTTGTGATAACCCAACATGACCTTGAAAATCAGCAATACTCATTGGATTTAGTGAGCCAAGGTAGATGTCAGTTCTTGGTTGCACCTGTTTGCATCCATCAATTTCAAACCTGCAGCCTACTGGAAAACTTGCAACTGAGATCAGCAATTCCCTACAACTTTTGATGACAAGCCTTTTCAACGAAGGAGGATGTTCTGGTAATCGAGGAAACCCTTCAACTTGTTGACCGACCCCATGAGAAATCCATTTTTCCCATTCTTTCATAGTCTCAAAGTAAAGAGTTTCCATAGATGGAAAAGGCCTGGAACAACCACCCTCTTTATAAAGTTCATTCTGTTGATAACAAGTTCCTTTAGTGAAGGTAGTTGCCCAATTGATGGCAAGGAAATACTGCAACAATCTTGGATTCTTAAGAGCACTAAGTTTGAGAACCAAGTAACTCCTAACCAAGCAGGCAATGATATACCACCATAGTAGACATGACGTCGGTTCCGGTTCCGGTTCGGTTCCTATTCGGAACCGGCGGTTCCGGTTCTGGTTCCGGTCCGGTTCCGACGGTTCCACCGGTTTGGAACCGGTTTTATTTATTTATTTATTTTAAAAAACAACCCAAAAATCCAAAATCCCAAATACAAATTCGAAGCTTACACCTGAAAATTGAAAAACCTAACCAAATCCTACGCCTGAATTGAAATACCCAAAATCATAAAATCCTTAAATCCCTGCTCACCGCCTCACCAATACCTAATCACCTTAATCAGTTCTAACACACACAAACAACCACCACAAACCCAAAATCCAAAGTCCAAAGTCAAACAAAATCGCACAAATCCAAAATCAAACAAAATCGTACAAATCCAAAATCACACACACTAGACACTGAGTCACTGAGACACCAGTACACCACCACAAAGGCACACACACACTAGACACTGAGACACCAGTACACCACCACCATAGATCGGAGATCGAAGATCGGATAGAAACTTAGAAAGAAGAGATCGGAGATCAGAGAGAAAGAAAAGATCAGAGATCGGAGAGAGAGAAGAGGTCGGAGATCAGACTATCGGAAACGATGAAGAGGCGATCGGCACGGATGAAGAAGGGATTGGCGGCTGTCGGAGAAGGGAAGAAAAGAAAGAAAGAGAGAAAGAAAGAGAGGAAGAAAAAGAAAAAGAAAGAGAAGAAGATCTGAGAAAAATGAGAAAGAAACAGAGATTGTGATTTGTGAGTCTGTGAGAGAGAGAAAGATATTATGGAGGGTGGGACACTGGACGGTGGGTTTTTAAAAATAAAAAAAAATATGTTGGAACCGCCGGTTCGAATCGGACCGGAACAGCCCGGTATCGGAACCGGAACCGGAACCGTCCTGTACCGGTTCTAGTCCTGTTCCAGAATCGGAACCGTTTTTTTCGGTTCCGGATCCGGTTGTTTTTGGATGGTTCCGGTTCGGTTCGGCGGTTCGAACCGAACCGGTGTCATGTCTACACCATAGCCTTTCATAGTAACTTGCTTTTCCATTTCTTTATTCCTAAGATCCCTCCTTCGTGTTCCCATTTCTTCATTCCTAACATCATAAATACTCCATTGCAAAAGTAATACTTTAATGTCCCTCTTGGCACTTAAATCAGCTTCCTTGGCATCTTCAACATCAATTCTAAGTGTCCCCTGTAGATGATTCAACAGCTTTAACGCTTTCAACCCAGGCCCACTACTGTAACTCACTACAAAGTCTGATAGCATTCTAAGACTAGTTAATTTACACGTGTTCCTAATCATCACATTTAACGTTATTCCGTAAAAGTCCTTCAAGAGTTTTTGCTGACAAAGGCAATCCATTGCATTTGTTTACTATCTTCTTGCCAATTTGTTCACATTTAATGTTATTATTTTGTGATTGAATAAAAAATTGTTGCAGTTGTTGTTTGTAGAACTCTTTTATTTTTTAAATAAAAAAAAACATTTGTAGAACTCAAGCAAGTCTATACGGATCTCAAACACAACTCACTCACTCATTTTACATTAATTCAACTACAAATTTTTATTAATTTAATTGGTTTGTTAGTTGATTGAAAAAATAATTTTTTTAAGACAAAAGAAGATGCATATTGTTGTTGTTTAATTTTTATTGTTGTTTTCCAACGATGATTAAGTTTGTAAACTATTGCGATTTCATGGTTTTTTTTTAGATAATTCAATACATTGATTCCGCAAGTAACAGCGGAAAAACATAATTAGTTTTAGAATTGAATCAAAATAATAGTAAGAACATCTTACAAAATCTAAAACCTGATTTTACAAATTTTGAAACTATGGGTGTAATGAAAAAAAAATTAATTAAAAAATATACTTAAAGGATAGATTTGGTATTTTAAAGGGTGTAGGAAGTAAAATCAATAATTTTAAATTTTTTAATAGGGGTGTAGGAAGATATTTTATGGACGGTGATAGAGCCACCTTTTTCTCAATAACTTCACTATGTTTATTCAAGAGAATTAATTTTTGGACAAACATTAGTGCATTTATGACATGAGAGAGAAAGGAATTATTTTTTAGTCGTCTACATCAATCTTCATTGATGGAGGTTGTAAAAACTCCATCAAGGTTTGTTCGACCTTCATCTGGATTTTTTTTTTCTAGATCTCCATCATGGATAATGATTTGATAATTATTTTGCCAATTGATTTTTGAGAGAACATAGTAAAAGAGCAACAACAAATCAATATGTTTGGAAAACTAGATATAAGCAGCTTTTAGTGCATATACATTCTAGTGATCTAGAGAGAACCTCGGTTCGGTTCGATTTCGGTTACCGATTCAGAACCGCCAGTTCCGGTTCCAGGGGAACCATAATCGAAACCGGAACCTCTTGGAGGAAGGTTTCGGTTCACCAGGTTCCGAAACAGTTTCGACGGTTCTAGTTTTTTTTTAACCCAATCACCCTTCACCCATACCCAGATCACAAATCTCAAATCACCTTCATCGATTATCATCTCTCTCTCACAAATCAACCCCAAATCACCCACCACCACCCGTGAATCGGCTATCATCACCACCATACCAACACCAAAACATTTTCTTCTCCCCTTAACCATAATCAAATTGAAAAAAAAACAAACTCAAACAAAAAGATTCAAATCGGCCATCATCACCATCTTCTTCTTTCTTCCTCGTCTTCCTTAACTTCTTTCTGTTTTGCTTAGATCGAGAGGGAGAGAGAGAGAGAGAGAGAGAGAGAGAGAGAGAGAGATGAGATTGTGGGTGTTGGTCGATGATGAACAGTGGATATGTGTGATTGAGTTTATGTGGTGGTGGATTTAGGGTTTTTGGTGGTGTGTGTGTGTGTGTGTGTGTGTGTGTGTGTGTGTGTGTGTCTGTGTGTGTTTAACTGGTTTGGAAGAGTTTTAATGAATGGATGATTGGATGGTGGTAGAGATCAACAACCATAGATCCATCATTCCATCATCCTTTGTTTTGTTTTGCTTTTTTTTCCGATTTAAAAAAAAAAATTGGTGGAACAATCGGTTCAAATCCAGTTTTTGAAATTGGAGAACAGAAACCGGAACCTTATGGGTTACAGGTTTCGGTCAGGTTTCGGTTATGGAACCGGATTTTTGGTTACGGTCCAGTTTTGCAAAGATCGGTTCCAGTTCGGTTCCATGGTTACATGGTTAGATCCGAACTGCGGTCATGTCTGTAGTGATCAAAAAGAAGATAAGAGAACTCAAGTTTTTATTAAAATAGTATTTAACATGCATTAAATAAATAAATATATAATAAATTTTTGTTGACATATGTTCAATATTTGCCATTTGTTGACATATGTACAGTTTTTATCACCATAATTGTAACATTTCTACCAAATTTTCAAGAACATAACTTAATTAGTTGTAACTAGATATGATCGCGGTTCAGTTTAAGCCGTGGAACCGAACCGTAACCGTGGAAAAAAACCGGAATCGGGGTTCCGGTTCTGGAACCGAACCGGAACCATGAGCTTTAAAGTTCCGGTTCCGGTTCCGGTTCCGGTTCCTTTTAAAAAAAATCTGACTAGAACCGGCGGTTCAGTTCCGGTTCTCGAACCGACGGTTCCAACCCATTTTTTCTTTTTTTTTTCTTTTTTTTTTCTTTTTTTTCTTTTTCCATTTTTTCCTATAAATACCCCCCTCCCATTCATTTCTCCTCACCAATTCTCTCTCAATTCTCCCAATTCTCTTTAATTCTCTTTAATTTTCTCTCAACTCTCAATTATTCAATTGTTTATATTTATTTTCTTTCAATTTATTTTTTTTAGTTTTTTATATATTTATTTTAATTTCGGCTTACCCAATAAACTTCATTTACAATTTCACATCATTACATGTCTAATAATTTCCTTTAGTTAGTAAATAATTAAAAAAAAAAGGAACTGAACCGGAACCGGAACCGGAACCGGAACCCCCTCCAGGCGGTTCCGATTCCGGTTCCAGATCTCTCTGGAACAGGAACCGACGGTTCGAAACCAGAACCGAACCGCGGTCATGTCTAGCTGTAACATTTCCACCAAAATTTGGAAAACATGCTTTAAGGAGTAATGGTTCTAGTTAGTTTACTGTTTAAACTATCCTATTCTAATTCATATATAAATGAAGAAATAATAAATAAAGATTTCGGTAAATTTGTGTTAAAATTTGAAGTTCGAACATAGAAGAAAGAAAAAAAAATAAGGAGAAAATAATCATGACAATCAAAACAATGGGTTTTCTCTGATTATGACGGTCCTATATTTTTTTTCAACACCGTTATTTTGTAGCATTAACGATGTAACATTACACACATAGTTTATTTGGACATAATTTTATATCCAACAGTCATAATTAATCAGCCATCGAACAAAAAATAATTGATTGGGCCACCAATCGGACCCAACTCGCCAAAGCCCAGCAAGCAGCTTGTAATCTCCACTTTGTCAGTCCTTATGTTTCATTCCCTCTCATTACCAGCAAGAAGGTTGTAATTGACTAATCTCCACTTCACCAGCAAGCAGTTTGTCTCTCAAAGGGTTTTGAAAATGACAGCTTTCAAAGCTACTCTACTGTCAGTGTCAAGAGCTTCCATTCCCAGAAATGGTGTCTCATCTCTATCCAAGCTTTTTACCACTTCACACCCAGAATCTCAATCAAAAGACTCACTGATGGCCGAGGAAAACCGAGCTCGGCTTCATGAATTCCTTCATGGGAAATGCAAATCAGGTAAAATCGACCTCCATGAAGCTTTTTACTTCTTTGATTACATGATTCATATGCAACCTACTCCTCTCATGTCCTCTTTCGGTATTTTGCTTACTGCTCTTGTTATTTCTCTTCACGCTAGAATGAATTCTGTTGGGTTAGTGCCTAATTTTATCACTTTAAACATTTTAATTAATTGTTTTTGCAAGATGAGTAGGGTTAGTGATGCTTTTGTGGTATTTGGTGCACTTTTGATGAGAGGTTTCAACCCAAATGATGTCACTTTTACTTGCTTAATTAATGGTCTTTGTCTGGAGAGTATAATTATGGAAGCAACTCGGCTTCTTAAGAAAATGATTGCCTTTGATTGTACGCCTGATGTGGTCACATTTGCAATTTTGATTCACGGGCTGTGTCGAAGTGATATGTCGAAGTGATAATACGATTGTTGCCCTCCAATTACATGAACAAGTGGTTAATGGGAATAGTAAATTTAGCGTTACTTGTAAGCCTAATGTTAGTTTGGTATGGTAGTATTATTGATGGTCTTTGCAAAGATGGGTTTATAGATAAAGCCAAAGAACTGTTTTTGGAAATGAAGGGTAGGGGAATCCATGCGGATTCGGTCATTTATACCTCTCTTATTCATGGCTTGTGTTGTGTTGGTGAATGGGAAGAGGCTAAAAGCCTTTTTAAAGAGATGTTGAATCAAGGTGTGTATCCCACTACAGTGACATTTAATGTGCTCCTATATGAGCTTTGCAAGAGTGGGAAGATGGGTGAAGCAAATAAGTTGTATAAACTAATGATTCAAAGAGGTGTTCAACCCGATACCTACACTTATAACATACTTATGGATGGTTATTGCTTAGCGGGAAGAATGCATGATGCAGAGAAATTGTTTATTTCTATGTCTAGTAAGGGGTTTATGCCTAATATTGTTAGCTATAATATTTTGATCGATGGGTATTGTAAGAAAAAAAAATAGATGAAGCAATGAATGTTTATAGAGAAATGATTTCCAAGGGAATTAGACCGAATGTTGTTAATTACAGCACTTTGCTAATCAGCTTTTTTAATGTGGGTAGAGTTGGAGATGCGCGAAAACTATTTGATGAGATGCAATCTATTGATGTTGCACCTAATTCATATACATTTACCATTTTTGTTGATGGGCTTTGCAAGAATGATTGTGTTCTAGATGCATTGGAATTCTTTTGTACTTTAGCAAATTCCAATTTTGAGCTTACCATTAAAATTGTCAGTTGTCTC
This sequence comes from Dipteronia sinensis, assembly GCA_033220585.1. NCBI lineage: Eukaryota > Viridiplantae > Streptophyta > Magnoliopsida > Sapindales > Sapindaceae > Dipteronia > Dipteronia sinensis. The sequence continues at coordinate 953,323 of CM065645.1, forward strand.
ATCGATGGATTGTATAAATCTGGAAGGATTGAAATGGCTTGGGAGCTATTCCAAAAATTGACAGAAAAATTCCTAGTGCCAGATGTAGTAACGTATAGCATCATGATCAATGGGCTTTGTAAAGAAGGAAAACTAGAAAAGGCAAACGGTTTGTTATTAGATATGGAGGAAAAGGGTTGTATCCCAAGTGTAGTGACATTTGGTCCACTTATTCGCAGTTTCATCCAAAACAATGAAAAATCAAAAGTTGTTGAACTTCTTTACGAAATGGCGAAGAGAAATCTGATTCCAGATGCATTCATAGTTTCCACGGTCATACACTTACTTGTTAATGATGAAAATTATCTTGAATGCTTGAATTCACTTCCATCATTTCCTGTTCAAGAACAAACAAGAAGTCCAACCTTCTTTGATAAAAATTCAGAATTGTACCTTAACCATTCAGCTGCTGATGGACCAGACTACATCTTGCAGTTCTAAAGGGTATGTTTTGTGGCAATTATTATTATCATTTTAAATTGTTAGTTCTATTCTTTGGTTATTTTATGTATTTCTTTATATAAAGTTTGTTGTGTTAAATTTCTTAATTGTTTGTATTGGTTTGTTTATATAATTCTTTGGTTCAGGAATATCATAACCATCAAAGCTGTAATAAGGTCAAATCAATAGAAGTTACAACCTGATGGGGTGGAAAGAATTTACAGTGTTATTGGCAACAATCTGCATATCATTCATGTTGATCGATAATTTTGCCTTGGAAGCATGAGCGGGAAATCTGTTTTGCATTTGTGTAGGCATTGAAGTTTTTTTTTTCCTGGAAATACGTGACTTGCATTTGAGCTGCCAGCATTTCATGTCAATGAATGTATCCTGGTCTAAGGATGTTGCTGAAAGTTTCTTATAACATTGATCTTCTGGGAATGTAAACAACAAGAATATCACTTGATTTATTTTCTGTTTCTCGTTTTTAGTTTTAAGAAATTATGCTTTTGCTCTTTCCCAGAACAAAGAAGAATATGCCTACTTGTATTGTGCATGTAATACTTTTTGTTCATATCTATGGTTTCTATTGTCAGCAGCCTTGGCTTGAATATGATATTTTTTTGAGTTCAATAGTTTATTATTTTATTATGAATCCCCCATTTTATTGAAAACTTTATAGATGATGTCAACAACATTTGAAATGGTTCCTAATCTTATATTTAAAAACAGCATGTAATGCATGTCTACTTTAAAAATCATCTTTTACTAAAAAATGAGCGCCATTATGTAGAACTTTCCTTTCCTTTTTGTATCCTTCCTTTTAAAAAAAATTAGAATATAGTTGATGACTATTGCATTCGAGGATGTCTGATGTTTGAAAGAAACCAACTTCTTTGATCAAGTACATCAAAACAATTTTTTCATAATTTTAAAAACATTTTATTTTGGTTAAAAGCATTTAAAAATTTGCTCTATAGCTTTTTATTTTTCTGTGGAAACTAAATAGAAAACACAATAATGTGTAAATTAGTTCTGATTTTTACAACAAACCCACTGCTTTGCCTTAACAAATTGTTTTTTTTAATCATTTGTTACTAATTAAACAGTATCCTCATGGCTAAATTAAATAAACAAATAAAAAAAGATTTAAAAAAGAAATGGGTGCGTGGGGTTGACAATTGAATGCGCTTGGTGCGTTTTTGTTGTCTGGTTCTTACATCTCGAGTGAATCTCACGCACCGCCTTTTCTTTGTGTTTTTTCTGTGTTTGCCTTTGTTCTTCGTTGGTTTTCTTTTTCCTTTGTTGGGTTATGGATAATACTAGTGATATCTTCTTTTTCTTCGCTCAACAGCATCCTATTAACAATATGACTGGTGATTCGAGCAAGATTTTTGAGAATAGTGTTTCTGCCAAACGAGCTAGAGCAGAATCTGATGTGCTTGGGAGAAACGAGGTTACCGGTGACAACAGCAGAAAAGATCCTAATGGAAGCTTCAAATCCAAGCTCATGAATATGTCTAGATTGGATTTGGAACCAACAAAGAGAAACTCAATATCGACCAGAAGGACATCCTGATTTCTGAAGGCCCTAATGGCCCAATGATGAAGCTCTCTTCCAAGTTGAAGGACCAATTATATAAACTACGGGTGAATGCTTTGATTTTGAAGAATATGGGACGTTCCCACACTTTGAATTTTATGATCACAAAATTAACTCGGAAATGGTCGCTCATAGGACATTGGCAACTTACGGATCTTGGAGATGGGTACTTCGTTGCTGGTTTCAAGATGAAAAAAGACCTTGATTATGTTCTTACCCAATGGCCCTTGGGTCATTGCTAATCAATATTTGGCAGTTCAAAGGTGGAAACCAAATTTCATGCCTGGTAAAGATGTTATACAGAGTTTGCCTGTTTGGGTAAGATTATCCAAACTTCTTATGGAGTGGATGGATTATGATTTATTATGGAACATTGGAGGAATGTTAGGTAAAATATGCAAAGTAGATCCAATCACTGTGAATCAAGCTCGTGGGAGATTTGCTCGAATTTGTGTTGAAGTTGACATTTCCAAACTTCTTTTAGGCACTCTGTACATAGAAAATAGAACTATTAGAGTGGAGTATGAAAACCTAGGTCTGGTTTGTTTTAAATGTGGGAGATATGGTCATAGCAAGGAAAATTGCAGGGAGGGTATGGTGGAGCCAGGTCATGAAGATGCTGCTGGTAAGGATAATATTGAGGTTAACGTTGAGAAGGATGATTCTACTTATGGCATGTGGCTTATGGTGTCGTATGATAGGCAGGGAAACAATAAATACAAAGGAAGGAATGGTAGAATTGGTAGTAACAGCTCTAGTGTGGTAGAGAAAAAATGGGAGGGTGGGAAATCTATGGGTGATAGCAATGTGAAGAAGTATGAAGGGATTTCTGTTGAGGCCAATTTAGGTAAGAATATACAGTTGAAGAATGGTATGAAGGCAAGAATGCTAGTATGGGTAAAGATACTAATGTGAGTAAAGTGACTAGTTCCAGTTTTGACGTTCTAATTGAGGAATCTGATGTTATAATAACTTATGGAGATATGCCAAGTAAAGCTAGCAGCATTAACAAATACAAAGGCAAATCTGTCCTCTTTGAGATTACCAATCAAAGAGAAAATCAAGGTGAGAAAGTAACCAGAAACTCCTCTCAAGGCAGTAAAAAGATTCTTAAGAAAGGTACTAAGTTGGCTACAATTAGTAGATCACTGACTAAAATGGTTGAGTCCTGTGAGGTTCATAATCCTTCTAAAAGCAATACCCTCTCCCTAAAAACATCCTCTAATGCTATAGAGGAGGATATGCATGATAGTGATAATGAGACAAAACAACTCCATGTAGATCTGTCGGAATGCAATGCCATGTCTCTGGAGGGTCCGAATCAGAAGGAGTTGAGCACTCATGCTTCTCATAAGGATAATAGCTTTGATGTAGTGGCCTCTAAGTTAGAAGAGGTTATGAATATGATCTCCAAGTAGAGGACTCTCTTTATTATGTTTCCATGATTTGCATCTGGAACATTAGTGGTGCCGGTAAGAAATTGTTCTCTAGGAATATTATAAACCTTCGTAGGATGTATCAGTTTAAGGTCTTGGCTATTTTAAAACCTAGAATAAGTGGTTCTAAGGCTATGAGTGTTATTAATAAGCTTGGCTTTACTAGAAATTTTGTGGTGGATGCTAAGGGCTTTTCAAGAGGGATTTGGCTTCTGTGGAATGAAGATAAAATCAAACATCATGTGGTGGCTAGCTCTAGGCATAATGTTACTGCCTTGATTGATGATAACAGCACCTTATGGGTGCTTACAGTGGTATATGTGAATCCTTGCACTATAACGAGGAGGCTTCTATGGAATTACCTGGATTCCATCAGAAACTGTTTTAGTTTACCTTGGCTCGTTGCGGGAGACTTTATTGAAATCACAAATAACTCTGAAAAGAGAGGGGGCAGACCTGGTCACTCCATCAGTGGCTTTGCCGACTGGATTGATAGGAATGAGCTAGTGGATATGTGCCTTATTGGTTCTAAATTCACCTAGATGACTAAGAGGGGAATTGGAGATGATATCTGGGAGAGACTTAACAGAGCTCTTTGCACGATGGATTAAAGGATACATTTTGTTGAGGGATTTGTGAGACATCTTCCTAGAGTCTTGTCTGACCATTGTCCTGTCCTCATACAACTCCACAGCAACTACATCTGTAACAATAACTATAAACCCTTTAGGTTTGAAGCAATGTGGATGAAACATAAGGAGTTTGTCGAGCTGGTCCAAAATAGTTGGCAGTCTCAGAGGACTTCTGTTGTTGAGAAAATTCGCAAGTTGAATGGTATTCTCAAAAATTGGAACAAGGATAAGTTTGGGAATATATTTCATAACAAGAGAAGACTTCTTGCTATGATTAATGGGATTCAAAACTGCCTTAGTAAGAGACCCTCTCAGTATCTGTCCACTCTTGAGGAGACTCTTGTTAAAGAGTATCAGGATATCCTTGAGCAAGAGGAAATCTTTTGGCAACAAAAATCTAGAAATTGTTAGCTTAAGGAAGGGGATAGAAATACGAAGTTTTTTTATCTCTCTACTATCATTAGAAGAAGAAGAAATAAGATTGAGGGATTTAAAAAGAATGATGGTAGTTGGATTGAAGATATTGGGGAGTTGAAGTCTGAAGCTGTGAGTTACTTCTTTAAGCTCTTTGAAGAGAAGCATATTGTTGATATGTACTCTCAATTACCTCTGCTGTTCCCCAAATTGAATGAGATGGATCTCGATTGTCTTTCTTCTACTGTCAGTGAGCAGGATATCAAGCATAGCTTATTCAATATTGGTGGGATTAAAGCCCCTGAGCTTGATGGTTTCCCAGCCATTTTTTTCCAAAAATTCTTGAACTCTTGCTAAGTTGATTTGATTAATCTGATTTCTGAGTGCTTCATGAATGGGAGTGTACCTAGAAACATTAATCACACCCTTATCACCCTCATCCCTAAAGTTTCTAATCCTATCAACATGACTTTCTTTAGACCTATTAGCCTTTGTAATATTAATTACAAGATTCTGAGTAAAACTTTGGTGCAAAGGCTTAGATTGTTAATTCCTAAGCTTGTTAGTCCTAATCAGGTGGCCTTTGATTCGGGTAGGCAAATACAAGATAACACTGTTATTGCTCAAGAAGTACTCCACAAGTTTAACTGTTTAAGAATATAAAAGGGAAGATGGGGTATATTGCTTGGAAAATTCACTTAGCCAAAGCTTATGATAGGCCGCAATGGGGTTTCATCAAGCAAGTTCTAGAGGAATTTGGAATTACTGGAAAAATGAACAATCTTATCATGAGCTGTATTACCAATGTGCAATATAAAGTGATTGTGAATGGTGAATTATCTGAGAGCTTCACTCCTAAATGTGGGATTAGACAGGCTGATCCTCTATCGCCTTATATATTTGTGCTATGTATGGAGAAGCTATCTCATATCATAAGTCAGAAACTCTCAGAGGGAACTTGGAAACCTGTGAGGATTTCTAGAAGAGGACCTGCAATTTCCCACCTCTTTTTTTGCGGATGATCTTATTCTCTTTGGTCAAGCCTCTAATATCCAAGTGAAAACCATGAGGGAGTGTATGGATATCTTCTGTGATATTTCGGGTCAACAAGTCAGTTTTCCGAAATCTAGAATCTACTGGTCTAGTAATATTAGCAACTGTAATGCTAGAGCTTTAGCTGATTTGTGTGGGTCGCTTGTTACTAAGAATTTAGGCTTTTATCTTGGAGTTCCTCTCATTCATGGTCGTATTACGAAGAACACCTATAAAGAGATTCTTGTGAAGACTCAAAAGAGGTTAACTACTTGGAAAAGTGCCTCTTTTTCCCTGGCTGGTAGATGCACCCTCATAAAATCAGTCACCTCTGCTCTCCATGTATATGTTATGCAGTCTATTAAACTTCCCTCGGGAATTTACAAGAAACTTGATAAAATTAACAGAGACTTTTTATGGGGAAGCTCTGCTGACATAAGGAAAATGCACCTTATCAACTGGGCAACTGTGTGTTTGCAGAAGAATTTAGGTGGTTTGGGTATTAAAAATACAAAGTTGATGAATCAAGTTTTGCTTGCCAAATTTGGATGGCGTTTGGATCGCAAAGATGTTGGATTTTGGGGTCGTGTGCTCAAGGAGAAATATCTCAAAGGAGGTAAGCTGATTGACTATGACACTTTTAATACTAAAAATCTGTTCTAGCACTTGGAGAGCAGTTCTTTTTGGTGCTAACCTCTTAGGGGAGGGTTTGTATTGGAGAGTTGTGGATGGTAGATGTATCAGTTTCTGGTCTGATATATGGGTTCCAGATATTGGTAAGCTTCAGAATTTTGCGTTTTTCCCTCTTTCTGAGGCCCAGAATGTTGAGAAGGTATGTGATTATCTTGTTGCAAATGAGTGGGATGTGGGGAAATTATCTATTGTCCTTCCCTGGCACATTGTGCTTCGTATCTTTAGCATCCATGTTGCTAGTAATCATGGTGTTGAGGATACGGTTGTGTAGAGGTTATCAAAGAATGGTGATTTTACTGTAAATAGTGCGTAAGAGGGGCACTTCAAGCATGCTGATATCGTTTCCTGGAAGTGAAGTTTTATTTGGAAGCTTAAACTACCTCCTAGAGTTCTTTACTCTCTTTGGTTGCTCCTTCATGGCAAACTTTTGACTAATAGTCTCAGGGCTTCTATGGGGTTCCATTCGGATGTCACCTGTATAAGATGCAAGGTGGGATGTGAAGATTTATAGCATGTTTTTTATAGGGTGCCCTGACTCCTTTAGCATAAAGGAAAGTATCTGTAAAGGTGTAACCAAGGATGTCTCTTTTCAGACGGAATGGGCTGATTAGATGTATAAGAATCTCGGATGCAACAACTTGGTGATAGGAAGATTTCCAAACTATCTCCTTTTTGCTGTGACACTTTTGTTTATTTGGAAGTGGAGATGTGAAAGCACTTTCAATCCCTCTTTCAAGTTGCCTCTTTGTCTTGGTAAGGTCATTGGAATTATACGGAGGATTGGTGGAAATCCAATTTTGATAATGATATAGCTATTGAGATGAAGAATTGCTCTGTTTCTTGGAGCCCTCCTCCTTCTGAGTGGGTGAAGCCTAATATGGATGGTAGCATGATACTTGAGTCAGGAGCTATTTCTGCTGGAGGTGTTGTTAGAGATCATGGAAAAAATTGGCTGATTGGGTTTATTCTGAACAAGGGCACATGAAATGCTCTTGAATCTGAATTGTGGGGCATTTTTTAGGGTTTAAATTTGGCTTGGAAGGCTGGCTATAGAAGATTATTGTTGAGTCTGATTCCCAAGCTATGGTGGATCTTCTCAATCAAAACACCTCTATGAATCACCCTCTCCTTAACACCATTCTCGATTGCAAGTCTCTCATGACCAGGGATTGGAGCTGCAATATTCAGCATGCCTACATGGAAAGTAACAAAGTGGCAGATAGCATTGCGAAGTTGGGTCACGCTCTTGAGTTGGGGATTACTATTTTTGAAGACCCCCATCCCCAGATTTCAATTTATTTGGAGAATGATTTTAAAGGTATTGCCTCTGCTAGGCTTGTGCCTAGCTCTTAATCTCTGTTTTGTCTCAAGCTGTTAGCCCTTCTCTTCATCAAATTTTTTTTTAAATAAACAACAAGAGTTGGCTAATAATAGGTATTAACTTATGTAATAGTTTTAAAATGGTTGATAATGTCTTGGAGACACATTTCCTCCGGCGTTACCTTAACATTTTATATCAATTACTTCACAACTCTTGCTCTAGTGTAACTAACAATGACTTCAACTAACAATGGTATACCTCATCAATAGTTGAAAAAAATGTCTTATGAAGTGCTAATTGTTCCATACGTATTGTGCTTGCTAAGTAACATACATTTTAATTATCAAAGGAATTGACATATGCCAAGGAATTTTAGGTAGCATGTAGTTACAAAAGTACAATACAATATAAATAAATAATGTGTATTTTGTTATTAAGTGGAATTTATTTACAAACCGGAGTTTTTTTAAATAGTAGTTCTATTGGCACCCCTCAAATGATCTAAGAGCATCTCTAATGTAAAAATGCTTTGCATACCAAAAATCGTTGACATAACAACTATGTCAAGAGACTTGCTTTCTATGTAGGTCATATGGCATAAAAATAGACTTGATAAACAATCAATTCAAATTGTTGGTGGATGTGAGGTTTTATTAGAATTCATAGTTATTATTGAATTGTATATCTATTTAAGTAATTTTGATAAATTACATAATTATAATATGAGATTTTCTCTTTAAAATCCAATTTTATCTTTTCACATTCATTTTCTAACTACACTTCAATCTAAAAATTTTAATTTTAAAAAATTTTAAAGACGCTCTATTTTACTCCAAAATTGTTCATTTTACTCTCTTTTTTTGCATCTTCTTTTAAAAGAAAAACACTCCATCATAAAAATCTACTTTTTTATGAAAAATATTTTTATTGTTAAATTATCTCTTTTTTCATTTTTCAAAAAATTATTTATTTAAAATTCAAAAAAAAAATGCTTGTAGTTCTCTTTAGCAGATTGACATTGACTCTTTTTTTCGAAATTTGTAAGTCAGAGTTACGATAAAAAAAAAGATGTCTGCATCTTTAAAGCAGATTCAAATATAATGTATGCGGGGTTGATTTGATTTTGGAGACTCTCTATAATTTTCACAGTAGCAGCAATATAATAGAAAAGAAACTGCAATTTTTTTATTGTGAATCTAAAATTTATTTTTTTCCTGCAAGTGTTGTGAATCGGCAATTTTTTGGGTTTCTTTTTTATTGTTTTTTTAATTAAAAAAAACTACAATAATCAACATTTAAAAATTTTTATTTGTTTCTTGTTGTAAAAAAAAAGTAATAATGTAATCTATGTAGATTGTTTTGTAGTGTATTTAGAATTGTTTGTCATTTTTGGTCATTTTAATTAGGACAAAATAGTAATATAATAAATAAAATGATTTGGTGAGGAGGATGGATGGACTTCTGTCACCAGATCTCTGGGTTACTTTTTTGTTACCAGATCTTTGAAATTGTTGTTTTTTTTACTTGTTATTTCTGTAATTAAAATTTTTATTGCTATTTCCTAAAGAAAAAAAATACTGTTTACTTAGAGGTCGTTTGTTTTTTTAACTGAAAACTGAATAATCCTAAATTTTACTGAATAGTAACTAAAACCTAAATTTGAATGACAAATTTGTTTTTTATTTTTATCACATGTGAATAGAATATCAAATTTATTGTTTTTTAAATATAAAATGGTTTAAAAACAATTAATTTGACTTGTATACCCTTGTTACTATTAATTGTTATGTATTTTCATTTTATATGAAACAAACAACAAAATAAAATAATTTAACAAATCTTAAACCATTTTTATGTAATAATTGCAATATATTATTCATGATTAAGATATGATAAATAATATTAAAAATTAAAAAAGGATAAATAATGATTTAAAAATGGTTTTGATTTTAAAATAAAATAAAATTGAAGGTTCAACGATGGTGTTGAAAGTTACAATGTAATTAATGTTTTTTTTTTTCTGAGATGTTATCATAAGTAATAGGTTGAAAGAAATAAATGTGTATAATATAAAATTATGATAAATTTGAAAATATGTTATCTTTGGTAGGATAATCTTGGAAGAAAATATATTAAATACATTCAGTGATTTAGAATTAAGTTAAAAGTCATGATTTTCTTACTTCTTATTTTAAGTTATTTTTTTGGTATTTTTAAGTTGTTTAACTACTTAAAATGACAAATAAAACAACTTAATAATTTCAATTCATACTCATTAAGTTCTAAGTGCAAAAAAACAAACGACCCCTTACTTGTTATCGTTACTTTTTCCTCTCTTTTTTCTTAAAATTTTATTATTTTATCACTTTTTTAAAAGAATAATATTAAAATAATTGATAAATATTTTTATTTTATATTTTATATTTCTTGTTTCTAACATATTTTATTTTATTTTATTTTTCACTGATTCAAAATATGTTACTTTAATTTTAGGCATATAGCATGCTTTTTCTTAAACTGGTAAGGGCATAATAGTATTTTTATATGGTCAATGCAAGTCAAGCTAACGGAACCATTAACGCCTTAGATCTAAATCAAAAGACTTACTCATGGCCGAGGAAAACCGAGCTCGGCTTCATGAATTCCTTCATGGGAAATGCAAATCAGGTAAAATCGACCTCCATGAAGCTTTTTACTTCTTTGATTACATGACTCATATGCAACCCACTCCTCTCATGTCCTGTTTCAATATTTTGTTTACTACTCTGGTGAAGAATAAGCATTATGGTGATGTTATTTCTCTCCACACTAGAATGAATTCTGTTGGGTTGGTGCCTGATTTAATTACTTCAAACATTTTGATTAATTGTTGTTGCAAGATGAGTAGGTTTGGTGATGGTTTTGTGGTATTTGGTGCCCTTTTGCGGAGGGGTTTTAATTGTTTAATTAAAGGTCTTTGTATGGAAGGTAGAATTATGGAAGCAACTCGACTTCTTAAGCAAATGATTTCCTTCGGTCGTAGACCTAATGTGGTCACATTTGCAACTTTGATTCACGGTTCGATTGTAGCCCTCCAGTTACATGAACAAATGGTTAATAGGAATAGTAAATATAGCGTTACTTGTAAGCCTAATGTTGTTTGGTATGGTAGTATTACTGATGGTCTTTGCAAAGATGGGTTTATAGATAAAGCCAAAGAACTGTTTTTAGAAATGAAGGGAAATGAATCTTTGCGGATGCAGTCATTTATACCTCTCATATTCATGGCTTATGTTGTATTGGTGATTGGGAAGAGACTAAAAGTCTTTTTATAGAGATGTTGAATCAAGGTGTGCATCCTACTATAGTGACATTTAATGTGATGCTAGATGAACTTTGTAAGAGTGGGAATATGGGTGAAGCAAATAAGTTGTATAAACTGATGATTCAGAGAGGTGTTCAACCCGACACCTACACTTATAACATACTTATGGATGGTTATTGCTTGGTAGGAAGAATTCATGACGCGGAGAGATTGTTTGTTTCTATGGCAAGTAAGGGGTTTATGCCTAGTATTGTTAGCTATAATATTTTTGTTAACAGAAATTTTGCTCAGGGCGAGAAATCTCGGTTAGCACCCTCGAGACCACTACCACGTAGGTGATGGCCAAGGTTGAACGTATGTGTAACAGCGCCTAATAAAATGACAACGAACAATGATACTATTCACCACCCAAAAGAATCAAAAAATACTTTCTTTATTGATAGTGTGTGATATACAAATCTCTCTCAAATTGCTCTCAATTTTCTCTAGGGTGTAGTTGGGTACTTGTCGTATGCTTGTCGAAAAGTAGTCTCCCCTTTCAGAATGCTCAAGTCCTTCTTTTATACATTGTCTTCATAGGTCAAACTAATTGATTCTCCCCCTTGATTTTCTCCATCCCTTCCCTTCTTATCGGCCGGGATTTTACATTTAAATGTCATTAACTTTGAGTTAATTGCTGAGTCGAGGATATCTTGGTGGAGATCAATTTGTTTCCTACTTGGACTCTATTACTTGTTCTGTACATATGTAACGTCTTAAGATGTGATCCTGTGTGTCTTCAGGTCTAGCATGTTCTCCCATAGGGGTCGTTGAATATGGTATGTATTATGGTGAGGTACATCAGATAGTGAGGTCGATTAGTGTCCTAGCCCCGATATTAAGCAGTTTCGTCTACCCAGAAGCTAGGTCTAGCCTCTCTTGACCTTTTGAAGCTAGGTGTGGCCTCCTACGGACACTCCACTATGTCAGCGAGGTATAGGCGAGTTTCTGGAGAAATTATGAGGTAATCTCGACTTCGGGGGGATTTCCTGGTTTCAGGTTCGGTGATGCGGGCTCGATCTGACCGAGCCGGGCTCTACTCCGTGTGTTTCTGGAGCCCGTCCTTATTCCTGTGGGGTGGTATCGTAGCTCGGCTTCTAGTAACATGGTCTCCTGGTGGATGACCTCGAGCATGGAGCCAGGTTTAGAGGGTGGAAAATTTCCCTTTGGTCCTTAGCCAAATTTGGCTATTAACAGAAGTCCACTCTGACTTGAACACCAGTTGTCGAGCTTGGGGTTGGGGTCAGATTTTTTATTTTATTTGGGAAATCTTTCCTTCTTTACCGTTACCAGAATATTGGGGAAATCTTCTCATTAGCTGTGCAAGTGATGTGGCGTGAACTGACTGAATTATTTCTGAATTAATCCGGCTGCGTTACGGTAGTCCCCGAGATTCTTTATCGTTACCAGAATCTTAGGGAAATCTCCTCATTAACTGTGCAAGTGACATGGCGTGAGCTGACTGACTTGTTTCCGAGTTAATCCGGTTACGTTACGGCAGTCCCCGAGATTCTTTGTGATCTTAACCGAAGATCTCGACAGCTTCGTGATGCTGCCATCTTGCCTATATATACTTGTTTAACTTAACGTCTTCCTCATATCTCTCAAATTTCAAATTTTTCCCAAGATAAACTTTCTCTCATAGACTTTCTCTCAAGCTTATCTTTTCCTTCATTCCTCATCCTTACCGACTTCATCATGTCGAAAACCAGTCACGATTCCGTTGTTTCCATGGTTGACGGCGAAGAGGTCTTTAGCCTTGCCCCTGGAAAACGGGCAAGGGGGAGCTTAGACAGCGATGATTCTCCGCCCAATCCGCAACGTCGGTGGTTGAATAGGAATGTGTCCATTGGGACCGGGTTTTCTAACCATCCTGACCATCCTTTGGACATAGCCGATGAAGACTCTGATAAAGAGGTTGGTGGCGACGCCTTGGGGGAGCATCGAGTCCCGGCTTCCGGCCCTCCTTTGGAGAGGCTTCCTCCCTTGGAGAGGCTTCCTCCCTTGGAGAGGCTTCCTCCCTATGATTTCAGGGTTGTCCATGATTCCACTGTTGATCCGAACGTGATTGATCATTTGAGGTCGAAGTACGGCATTCCCGTCAGCATTTCTATCACAGTACCTCACAAGGGTTATGAGTTCTTCAACCCCCCTAAAGGTATGCTTCCAATTCATGTGGCGGCTCTCGAGAATAGGGTTAGGCTTCCCCTTCATCCGACTCTTCGGCGAGCTCTCAATGCCATCCAGCTTGCTCCCCTCCAGTTGACGCCCGGCTTCTGGAGGCATTTGATTGGTTTCCTCGTGCTATGGAGGGAACAATGCCAGCTGAGCAAGGTGACGAGAGAGCCCGGAGCAGAGGAGCTGGCCTATCTTTTCTAAATCGGGAGCCTATCTGGCGCTCCTCGAGGTCAGTTTTATGCTAAGGCTAAGAACAAGCTCAACTTTGTTATTCACGGCGCTTCGAAGAAGGACCCCTGCCTGGAAGGAAGAATGGATCCTTGCGGGGGATAACTGGGGGAGCTCGATTTTCATTGGGGAACATGAGTTCGAGGTTCCCACAGCTTTTAGTGACAAACCATCGTGGGATCGGGACTCCCTGCCTTCTGAATCTGAAACTATTTTGAAGGCTATTCTAGCCAGGAACTACTTGAACCTAAAGTTCTCAACCGCTAAAGCCTTCGATCCTCGTAGGGTGAATCAATACCTGCGGATCTCAGATGCTACTCCTCGTAAGTGTCACTGAGTTGCCTTGCCTTGTCTTGTTGACTAGCTTGGTTTTGAAGTTTTCCTTTTTGATTTGTTTACTCACAGTTTTTATCGTTGAGCCAGCTTCCTGCGACGTCCTACGTTCTCCTCAGGCTCGAACTCCTCTTCTCTTTCCTGGGGTCGCACCGGCTCTTACACAATCTACCTCCCCAGCTGGGTCTAAGATGTCCAACCTTGCGTTGCAGGCTTTTCGGGCTCTGGGTAAAGCTCCCAAAGTTGTTGGTCCAACTGCTTCTGCCCCTTCTGTTGTAGTCGCTAAAGTTGCTACTCCCTCGATTCGCCCTCTTGATTCCGCTGCGCTTCCAACCCCCCGAGCTTCGGAGGACTTTAAAAGGGGTGTCGCGAGGATTCCTCCTAGCCGTTCCCGCCCTCAGTCGAGCTCGACGAGGCAGGACAAAGTCCTGGAATAATTCATCGCATTCTGTCCGGGCGATGGGATCTCTAGGATGGCCTTCATGCCAGTGGATGTCTCGCTCACCAAGGGGTCTGCTGTCTTAGCTGAGGTAATTGTATTTCCTTCGTACTGCTTCTGCCAACTTGTTCAATTTCTAACCCTGGCTTTGTATTTTATAGGCCTTCAAGTTTAATATAGCCATGGGCCACCAGGTAACCTCCTTCGTGACCGGGCTGCTAAGGCCAAAGCCGAAGCCGAGAAAGCCATGGGATTGCTCAAGCAAGCTCAGACCTTAGTTGAAGAGATGACCTTCAACCAAGGAAAAATCGAGATCGAGCTGGCCGAGCTTCGTTGTGATCACGAAAGGACAAAGCAGTCTTATGATTAAGAGCATCTCTAATCTTCCCGGCGGGCCAGGCAGAGGGATTTTTGGAAAGCTGAGGCTAAGAAGTTGGACCTCGAGAATCAGGCTTTGATGGCTTAGGGGACCAAGCTGTAAGCTGACGCGGAGACCTCCTTTAGCGATGGATACTTCTACGTTTCCTTTCAGGTCGCAAAGGCTCTCCCTCTTCCCTTTGATCTGTCATCCATTGCCGGTTGGGATAGACAGGAGATAATAATCAAGGCTGCTGAGTTATCTCGCCCTGATGATGATGAGACGGTTCCTTCGAGCCAGGAAGGAGCTGGAAAACAGCCCAGTCCAGGTAGATCCTCCATTTCCTCCTCCTATCTTTACTGCTTCAGGTCCCGGAGAGTCTTCAAGTAAGGTTCTGTCTTCTTGATTCGAGGGAGACCAGCCAGGAGCTAGGGAATAATGGAGATGGAGGTCGACAGGAGCCAGACGGGGTCCATGGCTGCTCTTCTCGATGCGGCTATCCCGCCTGAGGTTATGGCAGTGATTAACGAAGTCCTGGAGGAAGATCTTGCTGATCAACGGGAGGAGCCTCTGAATGGAGGGATGGTTGTTGAGGATAACCCAGATGGGCAACTACCTGAATGGGGGGTTGATGGCGAGGATCAACGTGAGGGAGAAGGATCATCATAGGAAAACCAAGAGAGTTCCAAAGCTTGAAGCGGTCTGTTTATGATTTGTCTTGATCGCCCGGAAAAAGGGGTGGGCACCCCGTTTTGCTCTTGATTAGTTTAGCTATTTTTTTTATATATAGCCCGTGCTCGGAGGTTGGGCTCCCCGTTGGATAGATGTAGCCTTACCGGGGGATAGGCTCATCTTGTCTTTAATGAGAAACCGATTCGCTTTGAAAAACTCTTGTTTTATTCATGGTCCTGACTAGGAACCAGAACTGCATCTGTAATGATAATTTGTTCATACTTCATTCAAACTTTGGTATGGAATTCTTATTATGATGATCTTGATCCCGCACACAAAAACAAATATTTATATTTAAATCCGCCTTAGGAGAGGTAGCCCGATCGAGGCATCATGAGGGCTGTTTAGCTATTTCCTGATCTCGAGATCTGGATGGCAACTATGCTCTTACACTCAGACCATTCTTGGGGGTGGTAGCCCGACCAAGGCATCAGGAGGGCTGTTTAGCTATTTCCTGGTCTCGAGATCTGGATGGCAACTATGCTCTTATACTCAGACCCTTCTTGGGGGTAGTAGCCCGACCAAGGCATCATGAGGGCTGTTTAGCTATTTTCTAGTCTCGAGATCTGGACGGCAACTATGCTCTTACACTTAGACCCTTCTTGGGGGTGGTAGCCCGACCAAGGCATCATGAGGGCTGTTTGGTTATTTCCTGGTCTCGAGATCTGAATGACAACTATGCTCTTACACTCAGACCCTTCTTGGGGGTGGTAGCCCGACCAAGGCATCAGGAGGTAGCGAGAGGGCTTCCCCAGCTAATCACTGGTCTTGAGGTGTCTATGTTGAATTTCCCAATCGAGGATGTAGATACTAATGTTGAACATAGTCGGAGATAAAGAGGAAAAAGAAAAAATGACTTTACTGATGATCGAGATGTAGTACATCTTTATTAGGGATTCTAATAAAACCTAAATGGGGGTAATATGCTTGAAAACTCCCTCCTCAAGGGTAGAATTTCCTCAAGTGATATGCGTTCCAAGTGTGGTCGATGGGTCGTTCATCCATGTCTTCGAGTTTGTAGGCTTCATTGCGAGCAACTAACTTTATCAAATATGGCACTTCCCAATTGGGGCTTAGGACTCCATCCGACCTTTTCCGAGTATTCAGGGTCACTTTCCTAACCATCAGATCCCCTTCTTTGAAATTTCGGGCTCTGACCTTTCGGTTGAAATATCTAGCGATCTTGCTCTGGTAGATTGCCACTTTCTCTGTTACCCGGTCTTGTTTCTCTTCTAGGAGGTCCAGATTAGCCCGGAGCTTAACCTCGTTACTTTCAGGTTCAAAGTGTTGCACCCTGAACGAGGTTAATTTATGCTCAATGGGGAGGACCGCTTCAACTCCGAAAGCCAGGGAGTAAGGTGTCTCCCCAGTAGCTGTTCTCTTTGTAGTCCGGTATGCCCAGAGGACTTCTGGCAGCTCTTTGGCCCATTTGCCTTTTTTCTACTGTAACTTCTTCTTTAGAAGTTTCTTGATAGTCTTGTTGGTGGATTCCACCAGCCCGTTAGTCTGGGGATGGGCTACTGAAGCGAGCCTGAGGTCGATCCCCAATCCTTTGCAGAAGTCCTTGAATCGGGTGTTATCGAACTGCTTACCCAGGTCGGCTATAATGATGAGAGGGGTCCCGAATCTACATACCACGTTGGTTTTGATGAACTTGGTCATATTCTTTTCTGATATCCAAGAAAGAGGCCTGACTCGACCCATCTTGTGAAATAGTCGATATCCACGATAGCATATTTCACCTGTCCATGAGCGGTAGGAAGCGGTCCAATTAGGTCGATTCCCCACATGGCAAAGGGGTAGGGTGAACTGAGAGACGACAGTCGCTCAGGTGGCTGGTGGTTCAAGTTTGAAGTCCTTTGACATGGCTCGCAAGATTGTACAAAACTCCTTGCGTCTTGGTGGATGTTTGGCCAGTAGTATCCCATACGAAGTAGCTTCCCCACCAATGTGGTTCCCGCAGTCCCCATAGTGGACCTCTCTTAGTGCCCATTTAGCATCGTCAGGATGCAAACATCTAAGTAAGCGGAAGAGATCTACCCCTTCTGTAGAGGTACCCGTCTATCAAGCAATATCGGACCGAGAGTCTTTTAATTCTTCGGGCTTGATCGGGCTCCTCGGGGAGCTCTCCCTCTAGGAGGTAGGCAACGATCAGGTCCATCCAGCAAGGCTGACGATCTAGGGAGCAGATTTCTTTATTTGTGGCTATGCTTGGTTGGGAGATCACTTGGAGAGGAATTCCCCGTGGTAAAGATTGGCCTTTATTTGCAGCTATCTTAGCCAGAACATCTGCGAGGTGGTTTTGGTGTCGAGGCACCTGATCGATCTTGAACCCCTTAAACTTATTTTTTAGCAACTGAGCTAGCTTTAGGTAGGCAGTCATATTATCTCCATTTGCCTGGTACACCCCAGTCACCTGATTGACAACAAGTAATGAGTTGCTCTTGATTTGTAGGTAATCGGCCTCTAGTTCGATGGTTGCCTTCATCCCAGCTATGGGGCTTCATACTCTGCTTCATTATTTGTGGCTTTAAACTCGAATATGAAACAGTGACAAAATTCAGTCCCCTCGGGTCTATTAAAACTATGCCAGCTCCTCCCCCAGCTTGCCCGGATGCTCCATAGGGTCCAGGACTTGCAGCCTTCCGGCCAATTGTGGATCTCGGATGTCTTTTCAGGGATCTCATTTAGTGCTGCGGGATTCTCTTGATCTGGGAGCGCTGAAAATTCTGTCACGAAGTCTGCCAAAACATGTGCCTTAATCGTGGTCTGAGGCTTATACTTTAAATCGAACTGAGTGAGTTCTAGGGCTCATAAGACTAGCCTTCCAGATGCATTTGGTCTTTGTAAGAATTGGCAGAGAGGTTGGTCCTGTCACCACTGCTATTGAATGAGCTTGAAAATAGGGACGGAGCTTCCTCGCCGAGATCACCAGAGCATAAGCGAGCTTTTCCAGGAGAATATAATTTTTCTCTGACTTGGTTAAAGCATGACTCACATAGTATATGGACCTTTGAATCCCGTCGCCATATTCCTTGGCCAAAGCTCCGCTTACTGCAGTTTCTGAGACGGCTAGGTAGATCCGCAGCTCCTCTCCGGGAACTGGCTTGACTAACAACGGTGGGCTTGTTAGGTATTCTTTCAAGGCTTGGAAGGCTTGTTCTCTCTCCTGGCTCCATTTCATGTTTTTACCTTGTTTGTTACACGTCCAGTCAAAATTTGTACCTGTTTGATTGATGTGGGGGATTCCAGGTCTAAGATAGCTTTGATTTTTTCTGGGTTGGCCTCTATGCCTCTCTCATGAACCATGAAACCTAGAAACTTCCCCGATGTTACCCCCAAGGAACACTTGGAGGGGTTCAACCGTATCTGGTTTTCTCTCATTATGAGAAAGGTCTTGCGAAGGTCTTCCTGATGTCCTTATGTCGTTGGTGATTTTGTGATCATGTCGTCGATGTATACCTCCATCGTCATTCCTATCTCGGGCTTGAATAGCTTGTTAACCAGCCGCTGGTACGTAGCCCCTGCATTCTTCAAACCAAATGGCATCACCTTGTAGTAGTATATGCCCTGCCCAGTAATGAAACTGGTTTTATCTTGGTCAGCTGGATGCATCTTAATTTGGTTGTATCATGAGAAAGCGTCCATAAAACTCAGAAGATTATTTCCGGAAGTGGAGTCAACTAGCTAGTCGATCTTTGGTAAAGGAAAACTGTCTTTTGGACAGGCTCGGTTGAGGTCGGTGTAATCGACACACATACGCCACTTCCCATTCGCCTTCGTAACCATGACCACGTTGGCGATCCATTCGGGATAGGGCACTTCTCTGATAAACCCTGCATTGATCAATTTATCTACCTCTTCCTGCACCGCAGTGTTCCTCTCAGCGTTGAAGTGACGCCTCTTCTGTTTGACGGGCTTGACTATTGGATCTACCGCTAGTCGATGGGCGGCCAATGATGCCGGGATCCCAGGCATTTCATCATGGCTCCAAGCGAAGATGTCGCTGAATTCTCTGAGAAAATTACTTAAACCTTCTTTCACTTCTGGCTCGAGGTTGGCCCCGACCTTGACAACCTTGGAGGGATCGTCATTTCTAATGGGTATCTCCTCTAGTCTATCTACGGGTTGCCTACTGGCCCATTCCTTGCTTCGTTCCTCCTCATAAGGTATAATAGGTTCACTCTCTGGATGCTCTGGATGCTCCGTGGGCTTCATCTCTTCCTGGATTATCCGGGATGTTTCCATGTCTTCCTGGACTAATGCAACTTGTGCATACTGTTTTCCTAAAACTGTAGGATTGGCAGACACTGCGTAGCACTTCCTAGCTGCTTGCTGGTCTCCGCGTACCTCCCCCACCTTGGTTCCAACTGAGAACTTCAGGACATTGTGGTATACGGACAAGGCTCCCTTCAAGAAGGACAAGAATGGTCTCCCTAGGATGGCGTTGTAGGCCGATGGGGTGTCAACCACAACAAAGTCGGTCATAACATTCTGTTGGAGATGGGTGGTTACGACGATTACTGGGAGGATCATCCACCCCACTGGTATGATCGAATCCCCAGTGAACTCATAAAGTAGAGTTGTACAGCTATTGTAACACCATTGCTTCAGATTTAATTTTTCCAAAATATCCTTGAAGAGGATATTTACACTGCTGCCCGTATCTACGAGCACGCGATGGACCAGACAGTTGGCGATCTGTATTGTGATTACCATGGGATCATCATGAGGTTGCACGGTGTTGAAGACATCTGCTTCAGTGAAAACGATCTATGCTAACTGAGAGGGCTCTATCGGGCTTTGGCTGACCTTGAAGACTCCCTGGCTTTCTTCTATACGGGGAATCTTCCTTGCGTGGTTTTTTCAGGAATTATTGGAAGTGCCAGCCAGTGTGGGCCCTCCGCTGATGGTGTGAATCACCTGGATTTGTTGCATTAAATCAGTATGTTCCCCCTTTCTCTTCTCTGCATCCTCACGGATCTCGCTTGTACCTCCCTTCCAGTCTGAATGTTATCTCTGATCTGCTGTAAAAACTCAATCAAGCACCCCCCCCCCCTCATCAGGGCTTCAATCTGGTTGCGCAAATTATTACACTCTGAAGTGTTGTGGCCCACGTCTTCATGGAAGTCGCAATACTTATACCGGTTCCTCCTGTCAACTGGGGCTTTCATGGGAGCAGGCTTTTGGAAGTAGCCCCTTGTCTCATATAGCAAGGTAGACCGTTTCCCTGGAAGCGTTCAAGGGAGTGTAGTAGTCATACCCTTTCTCCCCTCGCATTACGGGGGCCACGGTCCTGGGAGGTGGTGAAGCCCGAGGAGGGGTTCGTCTTGTTGGATATTTTTCTTACCTGTGCTGGAGAGCGAAGATGCGATAGGTCGACCTATTGGGAGGTTTATTCTAAGTTTTCTGAGCTGGCTCAGATTTGGGGGCTTCTTTTTTCTGATGCTTCGCCGTTCTCATATCGTCGTGTTCCATCTTGACTTTGAGTTGCTCGTCGATCTCGACTTGCTCAAGAGCCCGATCGTAGGCCTCCTGGTAAGTCTCGGGAGGTCTCTTGGCGAAGGAGCCGAAAAGCTTTCCCGCCCACAGGTTCCGCCTGAAATTGGCGAGAGTCTCTTTCTCGGTGAAAACTCTCATTTGTATGACCTCTTTATGAAAACGTTCCATGTACGATCAAAGTGTCTCACTTCGTTCCTGAATCACATATTGGAGGTGTATGGGATCCTTCGGACGAGGTTTGATCCCTTGGAACTGAGAGCAAAAATCTGTTGATAACTTCGTGAAAAGAATCCACGCTACCAGCAGACAGCTTCCTGAACCAAGTTTTCACGTAGTCGGTTAGGGTCGTTGGAAACATCCTACACATAGCTGCTCTGGTAGTATTCTGGACCTCCATCTATTGGTCGAAGCTCTCCAGGTGGCTTAATGGATCTTCCGTGCTGGAGAACTTATCTGTTGGCATTTTAAATTTTGGTGGGAGCTCCGCTTCCCGGATCCTCCTAGTGAAGGGAGCGTTCATCTCGCTCAACAGATATTTTTTATCCTCATTATTCTTTCCTTTTCTTATCTGCTGGACCTCCTTCTGTAGCTTTGCCAAGCTGATCCTTCAGTCGCTTGTTCCCAGGTTTCTTTGAATTGACCTCTGATTCTTCGTTGTCGAGTCCCTTGGATTCTTCGCTGTCGAGTCCCTCGGATGAACTGGCGACCTCTATCTGGTCCCCTTCATGGACAGGATCCACTCGAGAAGTTTGTCTACTCTCTTCCTCTTGTGCCCGGGCGTTCCTCCTTGATGCCGTTGGGCGAGGTACCTCTAGTTGCTCCCGGGTCAAGGCATCTGCGGTAGACTTAACTCGCCTGGGTTGATATTGTGAAGGTCTTTTCAGAATTGGGGGCATGGGTCCCATCCTATCTCGGATCGAAAATGGGGCCCAGTTCTGTCTCGAACTGGCTCTGGAAGAGGAGGTCCCAGGCGGTCGAAGGCAGGCTGTCTAGCTCCGAACCTGCTCGGTTCTCCCTGATCATTCGGGTTTGTTGGCTGGACTGTGATGCCTTCGGTGAGCAGACGGATGCAGACGGTTTCCACGAAGGCTGCCGCTTGTTGGTAGAGCGTGGCCTGGCTCACTATAGGGTAGACAAAAGCTCGCGCATTAGTTGTTTGAACCAGAGCTTGATTGCCATATCCAGACTTCCTCCCCTTTCTTGGGGCTTTTCGCATAGGCCTCGCCGAGGGTTGTTCCGAAACTCCATGTTGGCCTTGGGAAGAGCAGAGCCTCATGGTTCCTGTAAAACAACGAATATGCAAATGCAAATAGTTGACTTGATTAACTGGGTGTAGGGTTTGTTCCCACAGACAGTGCCAGAAAGTGTTAACAGAAATTTTACTCAGGACGAGAAATCTCAGTTAGCACCCTCGAGACCACTACCACGTAGGTGATGGCCAAGGTTGAACGTATGTGTAACAGTGCCTAATAAAATGACAAGGAACAATGATACTATTAACCACCCAAAAGAATCAAAAAATACTTTCTTTATTGATAGTGTGTGATATACAAATCTCTCTCAAATTGCTCTCAATTTTCTCTAGGGTGTAGTTGGGTACTTGTCGTATGCCTGTCGAAAAGTAGTCTCCCCTTTCAGAATGCTCAAGTCATTCTTTTATACATTGTCTTCATAGGTCAAACTAATTGATTCTCCCCCTTGATTTTCTCCATCCCTTCCCTCCTTATCGGTCGAGATTTTACATTTAAATGTCATTGACTTTGAGTTAATTGCTGAGTCGAGGATATCTTGGTGGAGATCAATTTGTTTCCTACTTGGACTTCTATTACTTGTTTTGTACGCATGTAACGTCTTAAGATGTGATCATGTGTGTCTTCAGGTCTATCATGTTCTCTCATAGGGGTCGTTGAATATGGTATGTATTATGGTGAGGTACATCAGATAGTGAGGTCGATCAGTGTCCTAGCCCCGATATTAAGGAGTTTCGTCTAGCCAGAAGCTAGGTCTAGCCTCCCTTGACCTTTTGAAGCTAGGTGCGGCCTCCTACGGACACCCCACTATGTCAACGAGGTATAGGCGAGTTTCTGGAGAAATTGTGAGGTAATCTCGACTTCGGGGGGATTTCCTGGTTTCAGGTTCGGTGATACGGGCTCGATCTGACCGAGCCGGGCTCTACTCCGGGTGTTTATGGAGCCCGTCCTTATTCCTGTAGGGCGGTATCGTAGCTCGGCTTGGGGTAACATGGTCTCTGGTGGATGACCTCGGGTATGGAGCCAGGTTTAGAGGGTGAAAAATTTCCCTTTGGTCCTTAGCCAAATTTGGCTATTAACAATTTTGATCGATGGGTATTGTAAGAAAAAAAAATTGACGAAGCCATGAATCTTTATAGAGAAATGATTTCCAAGGGAATTAGACCAGATGTTGTTAATTACAACACTTTGATAATTGGCTTTTTTAATGTGGGTAGAGTTGGAGATGCACGAAAACTATTTGATAAGATGCAATCTATTGATGTTGCACCTAATTCTAGTACCTTTACTGCTTTTATTGACGGGCTTTACAAGAATGACTGTATTTTAGATGCATTAGATTTCTTTCATACTTTAGCAAATTCCAATTTTGAGCTTACCATTAAAATTGTCAGTTGTCTCATCGATGGATTGTATAAATCTGGAAGGATTGAAATGGCTTGGGAGCTATTCCATAAATTGACAGAAAAATTCCTAGTGCCAGATGTAGTAACGTATAGCATCATGATCAATGGGCTTTGTAAAGAAGGAAAACTAGAAAAGGCAAACGGTTTGTTATTGGATATGGAGGAAAAGTGTTGTATCCCAGATGTAGTGACATTTGGTACGCTTATGCGTGGTTTCATCCAAAACAATGAAAAATCAAAAGTGGTTGAACTTCTTCACAAAATGGCGAAGAGAAATCTGATTCCAGATGCATCAATAGTTTCCATGGTCATAGACTTACTTGTTAATGATGAAAATTACCGTGAATGCTTGAATTCACTTCCATCATTTTTGTCCAAGAAACCGACAAGAAGTTGAAATGATGTATGTTGAGTAGCATGTGTTTTTAGTGCAAATGCCTACTTGGATAAAAATTCAGAATTGTACCTTAACCATTCAGTTGCAGTTGAACTAGACTACTTGATGTTGCAGTGCCGAAGGGTAAGTTATGCGGTTTTTATTATTATCATTATAAATTTTTAGTTCAATTCCTTGGTTTCTTTATGTATTTCCTTATATAAAGTTTGTCGTGTTAGATTTCTTAGTTGTTTGTGTAATGAGTTTCTTTATGTAATTCTTTGGTTTAGGAATGTCATCACCATCAAAGCCTCGTCAAGATAATATGGTCAAGTAAGTAGAAGTTACAACCTGATGGGGTAGATAGAATATACAGTGTTGTTGGCAACAATCTGCATATCATTCCTGTCAATTGATAATTTCGCTCAGAAGAATGAGCTGGAATCAGTAATGCATTTGCATACGCATTGGAGTATTATTTTTTATTTTGTAAAATACGTAACATGCATTCAAGCTGCCAACATTTCATGTCAATCAATGTATCCTGATCTAAGGATGTTTCTGAAATTTTTTGGTAACGTTGATCTCCTGGGGATGTAAACAACAAGAATATATCTTGTTTTATTTTCTTTCTCATTTTAAGTTCTAAAAAATTATGTTTTTGCTCCATCCTAGATGAACAAAGAGGAAAATGCATTTGCGCATTTGATTCATCTCATACACGAACTTTTGCTTGCTTTTGAAACCGAATGACATGAGCTTTAGCTTTTGAAAACTCGAAAGCACATGAACAAAGAGGAAAATGCTTACTTGTATTGTGCATGCAATCTTTTTTCTAGTCAATTGAAATGTGAGTTCTTTCTATCTTTGTAGTTTGTTCATATCTATGATCTCTATTTTTTTTTGTGACATTATCTATCTATCTATCTACCTATCTAGGTCAGGTATTTTTAAAGCTTCTTCGCCATCGATAAGATTCAAGCCGCTGACTTGGTTGGGAGTAATTGGCCCAAACCCCATGCTCGTTCATCTACCGGTAGAGCTATGTCCATGGAGGCATATCTATGACTTCTATTAAGCAGCCTTGGCTTGAATATGATATTTTTTTTTGAGTTCAATAGTTTATTATATAGTTAATTATTTTATTATGAATCTTCCATTTTATTGAAAATTTGATTGATGATCTCGACTACATTTGGAATGGTTCCGAATCTTATATTCAACAAAAATCATCTTATACTAAAAAAAATGAGCCATAATGTAGATCATTCCACTTTTAGGGCAACGAGAAAAAATTATTCAAAATCCTAATTTCATCGTCAAGCATTTTACTAATCGGGAATGAATACATAAGGAATCAAATTCTATTGGACCTTAGCTATGGTATTTCTTCCTTAGTTGAAACTTTAAACTTCAATTTTACCCATTAAGCTAAGATAAGGCACAAGTTCTAACTGCCATTTGTGCTTTTGGTTGGGAAGATTTTATTATAGGCTCAAAGTCTCCTCCAAGCATGTTACATTGTAATCAAATTTGCAAGAAAAACACCACTCGAACCAAGAGAAATGATGTGCGAAAAAAAGAAGAAAAACATAATATTTTAGTCTAGTTTAGAGAAGTTTTTCATAAACTTGGTAAATTGTTTTTTAACGTTTTCCTTTTAAAAAAATAATAAAAAAGAAAAATTATTTATTGGGAACTCTTTTCTAAAACTTTTTTTAGCTAAGACATTTAAAAAATTGAAATCAAGAAAAATGGTTCTTATATCCAGAAAATTTTGAATTTTTTTTCATAACCATGTCACATTTTTCTTATCATTAATGCAAAATATATAGTCAAAATTGAGTAATGTTAGGCTTCCCAAATTTCATCTTAAATGGTGTTGGCATATGAGGTATCAATAGTTTGTAAATCATGAGATTATATTTTAAGTGATGTGATGTTGACACCTCAAGTGCCAACATCATTTGAAAAAAAATTTAGGAATCATAGTATTACTCATCAAAATTCATTCAATTTCAGGTAAGTGTGCCTTAAAAAAAATATTCATAAAAGTATGCGCGGAAGATTTGGACATAAAAAAGTTTACACAGGAGAAACCATATATAAATGGGGTATTATCAATTTCGTCCCTAAGTTTTGGGGAAACATCAATTTTTTAAACGTGTTTGTTTTTTTATAGTCCGTGGTATTTTACTTATCAAAAATGCATCAAATTGGTCCATTTGACTAAACTTTTAACGGTCAAAGGTTACATAATAGGTAAAATGACATCTTTACCCCTGGACATTTACTTCCTTCTAAAAAATAAAATAAAATAAAACATTTAAGTTTTCCTTTTGGGAAAAAAAGAAGAAAATTTAGTTAAAAATTGAAATATATCATAAAAAATTAAAGGAAAATGAAAAAAAAAAATTCCATGTGTCAACACTACAAAATAGATAACAAAATTTTTAAATAAAAGGAAAAAAAAAGGAAAAAAAAGAAAAAAGAAAAACCAAATAAAGAAAAGAAAAAAAAACAAAAAAAATTCCACATTTAACAAAAAGACAATGATAATGAAGATCTGGAAAACCCAGATTACGATCTGGGATCAGATATGGAAAAAACCAGATTGATTTGGGAACCTTCATTCTTTGAATCTTTGGTGACTTATTTATTTATTTTTTATTTTTAACAAATAAATTAAAAACAAAATTGATATAAAAACAAACGATCTGCTAACACCCACATCCACACACCACAATTTGCTAATACCCACACCCACACACCATTGTCATCTCTATTCAATCTCTCTCTAATCAATCTTCAATAAACAAAAACCAGTCGTCCTCAACCATGAACAATATCAGATGGAGCATGAGTTGTCTGCTCCATCTCATGTGAGATGAAGCTCGCGGGCGAGCTCCGAAGCACGGCGTAGCTCCTCCACGCGATCGAGAGACAGAGCAGATTGCTCCTTCGTACGACGGTGCAGATCGCCCAAACAGAGCAGATCGCTCCTCCACGCGCTCTCCACTATCTGTTGGAGCTGAAGAGAGAGAGAGAGAGAGAGAGAGAGAGAGAGAGAGAGAGATCGACGGGGATAGGTAGTGGTGGGGGTTATAGAATAGAAGACAGAGAAAGATCCAGATCCACAATTTTGTTTTAAATTTTTTTTATAAGAGATTGATGATGGATAGTGATTAATTTGAATTTGGGATTGGCTTGAATTGAATTTGATTGTGTTTTTGTGTTTTCAATTATTGATTTTGGGTTGGCTTGAATTGAATCTGATGGCTATGGTGTTTATATTGTTCGAAAAAATCTGGAAAAAATTTCAAATATCTTCAAATCTGGAAAATTTTCCATTTTCAATTTTTTTAAAAAAAGTTTTTGCAATTTTCTTATTTTCCTTTTGAAAAAATCATTTTGTTGAAGAGTGGATGAAATCCAAGAACAACTTGAGTTGTGTTGGATGAAATTTTGTTGTGTTGTTGTTGATGGAATTTGTTAGGTGAGAAGTTGGATTTGGATTTGGATGAAGATGAGGGATGAACTGTGAAGAGGATGAAGATGAGGGATGAACTGTGAAGAAGATGAAGAAAAACAAAATGATTTTTTAATATTTTATTTTATTAATCCGTTAATATATATATATATATTTAAAAAATTAGAAATCAAAATCATGGTATTTTTTATGTTTAAAGACAAAAATACCCCTGAAACTGTTAAGTTAGACTAGCGGTTGACTAACAGATGGATCGATTTGATGTATTTTTAAAAAGTAAGGGATCTAGTGTTGTAAAAAAAACAAACTCGTTTTAAAAATTGATCTTTCACCAAAATTTAGGGACTAAATTGATAATACCCCTATATAAATTGCCACAATCAACTATAAGGTGCAGGAATTCGACACGTATTTTCACATTGTTGTGAAATTAAATCCTGAATTTTTTTCGTACCGTATTATTATAAGTTTTTGTAATTGATTCGGGATCCCGCACCTCATCATCTATATAAAAGTGAATTTTTTCTTAATAAACGCTTTTTTTTTTGGAATATATAATAGGAATAAAAAAGTAAAGGAGAAGAGAAAGTGAAGAGAACACTGTCAATTCAAATTGAAATTGTACTTTGTCTCATAAAAAAAAAAAAATTTGAAATTGAAATTTGAAAATATGGAAAAAGAGGTAGACCAAACCCTAGCGAAAAACCCTGAAGAAGAAGAAGACACAGCCATGGCTGATACTCTTGAAAACCCTAAAACAACTGCAGACGACTCTTCGGGCTCGGATGATTCAAGTGACTCGGAGTCAGACTCAGAAGACGAAGCTCAACAGAAGCTCGAGCTTCAAAACTTGGAATTGGAGCTCTCCAACAACCCATCCAATTACGACACTCATGTTCAAGTAATTTATTTTTAAATTCACATATTTACATACCCAGTAGTTGGATTTGCGATAAAAATGTGATTTTGTTGTTGTTGTTGTTGTTGTTGTTGTTGTCTGTATTTGCAGTATATAAAGGTTTTGAGGAAGATGAGTGAGATAAAGAAGCTTAGACAAGCAAGAGAATCCATGAATGTGATTTTTCCATTGACTCCTGCTATGTGGCGAGAATGGGCTCGAGATGAGACATGTCTTTTAAATGGGTATTCTTTGTTTTCCTGCCATTGCTATTTGTTTTCTTGGTTATTCGTGTAATCGTAAAGTGGTTGCCTTTGAAAATGGGTTGATTTTTCTCTCTTTTGAAAACCCGCATGGAAGTTTACAAGCCCATTTGAAAGGTTGAATTGAAGTTTCGGTTCTAAGATCATTTGTTGCCACAACTAGAGATTTGATGGTCTCCGTAGTTGGGGTAAAAAAATGAAGTGCAGTGTTGAAAATTGCTTGTAATGTTCCTTTTAATGATATTGAAAACACACATGGAATATTAAAACCTCATTTCAAATGGAAAGATATTTGAATTGAAGTTTTTGTTATAAGATCATTTGTTGCCACAGCTAGAGATTTGATATTCGTTGTGGTCCGGGATAGAAAAATGAAGTGCAATGCTAAAAAATTGGCTGTAATGTTCCTTTGAATGAAAGGATAACCAATAAAAAGAAGAAAAAGGTTATGGTCAGCTCAATATTCATAATTTGTGTTCGTTAATTAATGTGTTTTTCTTTCTTTCTTTTTTGTGCTTGCACTTAACTGGGAGTTAAAGCTTTGTGTCATGTTAAAGGACCTATGGTTCAATATAAATGAAGATTTGGTTTTGTGCTGATTCTCATGCTTTAACTTTTTAGACCTGGGGCTTTTTTGGCGATTGAGAAGATTTACGAAAGAGGGGTTTCTGATTACCTGGTAGGTTCTTGTTGTAACTTGTAACTGTAGAACTTGAATGCTTTTCATTTGACGTATTAAGATATGGATTAGAGGACAGTGGTCTTAACCCCACTGTTTTTTTCCTAATTGACTGCAAATATCTCCTGATTAAAGAAAAGTTCATCTTGGTATATGCATAACTTGAATGGTCTGAATTAATACCAACAAGATAGAGTGATGCTACAATGGCTCAAGAGCATTATTTAATGTATAATTGTATATTTTAGGGATAAATTCAGGAAAATGAAATTTATTGTTACATTTGTGATTTTTTTTATGGCATGCTGACCCTTTTCCAAGCATCATCTAGGTTTTATAGCAAACCAATATTTGATTATTTTTATTATCTTCATGGTAGAAAATTCCATTATCCAATGTGACAATTTTTGAAATATTTTGCCAAGGCTCGTGCAATTTTATTTGCATTCTTGAAATAATATAAATAATACATTTACTTTTATTTTCTAGAGTTATTGATCATGGTATTTCTTTGATATACAATTGACTTCATTTTTGTCTAATGCAGTCTGTCCCTCTTTGGTGTGACTACTTAAAATTTGTGCAAGAAAAAAACCCATCTGTATGTGAATGTTCACCTGATCGTATTCTGAAGGCAAGAAATCTTTTTGAGCGTGCTATCACTGCGGCTGGTTTGCACGTTGCTGAAGGCAGTAAGATATGGAAAGTATACAGGGAATTTGAGCAAGCTATTTTTCTCTCTATTGATGAGGCAAACATTGAGGTCTGGCCGTCGGAAACTTTTTTATTTTGATAAATATAAAATTGGTTAGAACAGTGCCTAATGAAAATTTAAGGGAGTGCATCTCTAATGCACAGGATATGTACAATAGAGGAGTTGAGTGTTATTTTGTAACCTGTTTTGTGCCTTCGGTTTATGATGTTACCTGATTGTTCTTTATGATTTCTTTTTCTTCTTTTTCTTGCTTTTGTGGATGTTTTACTTATGATTACTTTGGACAGACTTGCATTTTGTTTAAAAAGAAGCTTAATGGTATTGTCATTGAGGTTTGGGAGTTGGAAATGCATGAATAATGACAGTGTTGTTGGGTTTGTTATTACTTAAAATGACCTTGAAGCATGAGAAGAACTGAAAATTGGGAAACCTCCTACCTGCCTTTGTATTATCTAAAATTGTGGCTCATACTGAATTTCCAATCGATTCTAACATTTATTAATTTTTTTTCATCTGGTGTATGGTTAGTTCTTTGGTTTACATCTTCCATTTCCAGATGAAGTGGTATGACACCAAAAGTATATATTTTGAAAATTTCTGCTTGTTTTACAGGAAAAAGAAAAACAAATCCAGCGCATTCGAAGTATATTTCATCGTCAGTTGTCTGTTCCCCTAGCTGATTTAAGGTCAACTCTTCTTGCCTACAAGTCTTGGGAAGTGGAACAGGGTAATGCTCTTGATGTAGAATCAAGTGATGTAGACGGCATTTCTTCCAATGTTGCCTCAGCATACCAAAAAGCTCTGGAGATGTATAATGCTCGAGCTCATTATGAAGAACAGATTTCAAGACAGGATATATCCGACTCAGAGAAATTCCAACAATTCATGGTACGCAACATTTTACTATCATCATATACATAGAATCTCAGTATAAGTGAAAGTGTTGTAGAGAATTTATTACAATTTCAATTTTATTGGTCTTTCTTGGCATGATACATACGATCTTAGTTTTAAATTGTTGCAGATCTACTTGAAGTTTGAACAGTCTTCTGGGGATCCAGCCAGAGTGCAACTTCTCTATGAACGTGCTGTCACTGACTTTCCGGTATCGAGTGATCTCTGGCTTGATTATACACGATATCTGGACAAAACCTTAAAGGTATTCCCTTATAGTTTCCGAATTATTTTATTCTTTATTCTGTAAGTATATGTAATTTTAGTATTAATTATTACTTTTCCCCATCAGGTGGGCTATGTCATTACAGATGTTTATGCCAGGGCAACCCAAAATTGTCCCTGGGTTGGAGAACTTTGGGTTCGATCTTTGCTTTCGTTAGAACGTGGCCGAGCTTCTGAGAAACAGATATTTGATGTAAGTTTCATATTGTTACCTACTTACCTCTCATTTCTGTGCTTCTTAGCTTCATCTTTTTTTTTGTTTCTCTTTCGATTTTTAGATTCTTGGACACTTAAGAATTGGCAAGTAAATTATATCTTTTTATTCCGGACTGGCTAATCAGAAATATCAATGGGGGCTTTAGAGTTTATTTGGAATCAGGGCAAAGTTTAAATGGCCTGTAGGTCTCACCTCAAATTTTAAAAAAGAAATGAAAATCAAGAATAAAGATGTTATGTTATGTAGAAACGTCGTCAATCGAATTCACATCCCATAACTTGGGTTCACTCATTATTTAATGGAAATATGGAATTGAGATCTTGATTTATGTGCTGACCTCAGTGTTGCAAATGTCGCTAGGCGCTAGTTGGGCGGCGACCCCCCGCCTAGCCCGCCTAGTCTCCGACTATGCAGTCTGCCGGAAGCCGGCTGGCAGGCCGGAATTTGTTTTTTAGTTTGTTTTTATATTTTTTGGTTGTAACTGACTAAATGTTCATACTATTTCATATATTGAAATCAAATTCCAAAAAATCAATATGGACTATTGAAAACCTCAAATTGAAGGTTGTTTCATCGACCAATTTTTTTTTAAAAAAGTAGTCGCTGCCAACTTTGGCCGACTAGTTGCCGTTTGCCGCCTAGTCACAGCGATTTCATGGAAGTCGAGGCAGCGGGCCGCCGACTAGGGACTAGGCGCACCTAGTCACGGACTTTTGCAACACTGGCTGACCTCAATAGGTTTTGTGACACTTGTAATTCATGGTTGATATTATTTTTTTTAGTTTTTTCACTTTCATTATTTTTTAAATCCAATGTATTGTCTTAAACTATTGTGATCATGAAATAGATGGTCATGCTGATCTATATTGCTTAGCTGTTAAGATGCGTTTTCACTCTATTCTGGTTTATTTTGCTTTAGTAGTGTCTAGCTAATTTTTTTTCTTTCAACATATTTAAGAACGATTTGGAGTGTTTTCTTTTCTTTTAATTAATAGGGCACGAGAGACACACATGTAGGTTTCAGGCGCATCTTCCTTTTCTTACAGCTTGTATTTTCACACATTTTGACTTCTCCGATGGCAAGTGTAACTTCATACAATTTACAGAGAAATTTATTTACGTGTATTCACTGTGTGACTGTTTTAACAAAGACCAGTATGTAATGCACTATCCCTTAGGTTTCCTCTTGAGGAATTGATGTTTGGATTAGATGTGCAGGAAGAATTCAAAAGGTGTTTACTTGAAGAGTAAATTTTTATATGACAATTTATAAGTGTGCACAAATATATATAGGTATCAGATAGATACACTAGCATAGACATATCAATGCATCTGAAAACACTTTGGTGATGGGTAGCATGATTTAAATTTTGTTCATATTGTTTCCACTACTTCTTTTGTTCTTTTACTGAGTTTTAATTGCTTGGCTCTGGTGAAAGGTCCCAAACTTATTTTTCTTTTTGTTTCATCATCATGTTAGTATGTTACCTCTATGTGAGCACTGCATTATTTCAAACTTAGAAGTTTCCACCTGTCATTTCAATAGATTTTCCATACTCATTTCAGGTCTTTGAGAAGTCCCTGCTATGCACATTTTCAACCCTTGTGGAGGTAAAGATATTTGTTTGCCTACTTTGATACCTTATTGTATTGTTTTCTGTAACTTTTATCAACTTCTTATGCATTGAATTTCTTTGTAACTTACCCCTTTGTTTCAGTATCTAGACTTATTTCTCACTCGAGTAGATGGATTAAGGCGAAGAATTTTATCAACCAATGAAAAAGATGGTGTCTTAGATTTCTCACTTATAAGGGAAACCTTTCAGGTTTGTACATGCATATCGTTCATTCATTATTAGATTGTTTTGCATCTTGATGTCAAATTGTCAAGAACTAAAGCTACGCAAGTGCCAAGTGCATAAGTACGCTGTGGGAGCTAAGTTAAAATTGCTCCGAAGTACTTTGAGATCTAGATAAGATCTCTATAAGAATTTGTGGCTGTAACATATATTTGTATTGTGACAATGTTTTTTTTTTTTTTTTTTTACTTTCAGCGTGCATCAGATTACTTATCGCAACATATGAAAAATACAGACAGTTTGATGCGCTTGCATGCTTATTGGGCCCGTTTAGAGCTAAATTTGGTAAAAGATTTAGCTGCAGCTCGTTGTGTTTGGGAGAGCCTGCTTAAACTCTGGTTTGATTACTTCTCATTTTGTCACTTGGAAAGCATAATAAGATTTCTTATTTTCATGTATTTATGTATTATTGTTTGTTTTTGTTTCTTCATCGTTGTGATTTCTCTATAACCTGTTCTTTTTCTATGCAGTGGCACAATGTTGGAAGCCTGGCAAGGTTATATCGCTATGGAAATTGAAACAGGCCATACAAGTGAAGCTAGATCCATCTTCAAGAGATGCTACAGTAAAAGATTTATTGGGACAGGTTCAGAGGTATATTTCATCCATGCGACTTTTCTTAATTGTTTTCATTGCATACTTGTTGAAGATTTTGTTTTTCAATTTCTTATCGGCATGCCTTCAAGATATGATTAATATAATGATGTATATCACCTATGAACCAAACATTTCTTTTTAGGTTTACTGGAAGTTTAAAAGTGAACAGAGAGTAAATGGGTCTAGTGGTTTAAATCAAGATTTGTTTAAATGTTGGTTAATCAATTGGAACTTTAACTGTAACCATGCTCTATGGCTAATAATTTTGTTAAGACTGCAGCTATTCATTAGTCAACCTGTTACTTGGGCATTGTAATCACAAGGAATTTACATGTCACTTTATGTATCTTTGCCAAAGCAATACACGAATGATAGAGGGAACTTTCATCTAGAAGCATGCTTTTTGAATACAACAGTTTTGTTACTTTAAATTATAGAGTTATTGATAGTCTGAAGTCCTTAGGGCATTTTGGAAGCAAGCACAGATACCTGGAAGCACACTAGTAATGAACTTGTGATGTGCTCATGCAGAATCTCTTCAGCTATATCACTATGTTAGAGTGCTTTATATCATTGTTTGGGTCTAGTGGTTACGTACATGGTATCAATCTATCGGAGCTTGGTTTGACCCAAGAGTCCTAGATTTGAATCCCCCCAACACCCCCACATGCACATCTGTTTATGTATTTATTTTGTAATTTGCATCTGTATTTGGGGCTGATCCGTGTGCCAAACTCGTTGGTTTGGCATGTGAGAGGCTGTTAGAATGCTTTATATAATTGTTTGGGCCTTACAAGACAGCTTAAGCTTTTGGGTGATGGGTCTAGTGGTTATCGACAACCTCATCTTCTTCAACCTATTAAAAGAATATTTCCTTGACTTGAGCTTCTGTTTTTGGGACCCATTTCAAAATATTTGGGTTAAAGTCAGTTAAATAAGACATTTCTGTTTTTGGGACTGATTTCAAAATGTTTGGGCTAAAAGTCAGTTAAATAAGACATTGTCATGTACATAGTTTTATAACTCGGTTTGGGGCGGCCGCACCAGAGGTTTTGGCTTTAAAAGCCGCCTCTTAGTCGAATCGCCTCAACTCGGCCGAGTCGACTCAGAGGAATTTAATAAAAGAAAAAACTAAAAATACAAATACCCTCTTGGACTGCCGCGACCGAACCCACGTCCGGAAGATCCACGGTCTCCACCTCTCTCAGCCATTATTGCTGGTTGCTGCTGCTGATGAGACTAGATACTAGGGTTTTCGAGAGAGTGAAAAATGTGAGAGGCTCTTGATATAAAGTGTCAAGTGAGGCTGTGACGGTATGTGTATTTAGGGTTTTGATGGGATTGTGCCAGCTTTGCTTGGACTCTTGGATTGTTAACTTTAAATGGGCCTCAGAATCCATATTTTACTTAAATGTTATTTTTTGTTTTGTTTCAATGTTAATAAAATTTTACTGCTCAATTTATATAACAAAATATGTCATCTCTTGTTTATAATTGATTTCTTTTTGGAAAAAAAATCAAAATCAAAATCTCGTTCGGCTAACTTTGTTTTGTTTTATTTTATTTTTATTCTAGATGATTTTTTTTTAAGACCGACACTGACACTGATATTGAAATCTGAAACTTAAATGATATGTTTGTTTGTTTTTTATCACCTCTGAATGTAGTGTTAACTTGTTAATTTTTTATAAATAAATTTATTGACTATTATGGAATATTTTCTACTTTATTATTTTTTTTTTCCATTTTCTGGCTGAGGCTACCGCCTTTCAAGTTTTAAAACTATGGTCATATATATTAAAGATGACTTGGTCATCTTAGTTTTCTCTCTATGATTTCCTGCTAGCTCTATCTGTTCCTACTCATATTGCATGATTCTATAATCTCACTACATCATCTATTTTTAACTGGTTGAATCTTAATTTATGATATTAAAACTTTATTTGGGTATCAGCCCATACCCTTTGGGTCTATGATTCCAAAGGAGAGACTTCATGTTCAATTTTTATGTAATGCATTTTGGATTAGTTGATACCTTCCTTTCCTAAAAAACAGAATCATTCAGGACATATGCCATGCTTGGTTGCGTTTTGAGCGGGAATATGGTACACTTGAAGATTTTGACCGTGCTGTACAGAAGGTACACAATTGTTGCAGTTTCAGTTTTACTTTGGTGTATGTGATGCATTGTAATTATTCAGAAGTGTAGAAACATTCCTTCGTAGATGGATGTGGAAGTATACCTGCATTGTATATCTTCCACATTAACCCCAAGGATATTCAAATTAAAATATTATAGCAGTCATTGAACAACCTATATTATCCTCCATCATTTCTGGGTGGATGAAAAGTCATCTCCCCCGCTTTGTCAAGTGCTTGACTAAAAGTATTTTCCATATCCGGTTGATCTCATGTTGTAAACGTTATCGTTTTGACGGAAAGGTGGCAAGTCAGGACTCGAGAGTTGTCATTTAATAGTCCTTTGTGAGTGTGCCTTTAGGTTTTGCTTGCTTCTTAACAATTATGAATTCGTAGTTCAATTTGGAGATATTATTGAACTAAGATTCACTGCAAAGTTGTATTAATTAGATGCATCCTTGGTTTATTTTTTCCGTTTCTCAGGTGACACCTCGTCTGGAAGAGCTGCAGCTATTCAGACTCCAGCAGGAATCTATAGCTCATCCTGAGCCAATAGATCAGAAAGACCATTCCCTGAAGAAATCTGGTCGCGAAAAGAGAAAACCAGGTTCAAACATAAGCAATGAACAGTCTCCAGCTAAGCGACAGAAAAGTACAGCTCAGATTCCAAAGAAAGTGCATGAGAATGAAAAGGAAAAAATGCAGAACCTAGCTGAAGTAAATGAAGCAGAAGAAATCAAATCCAAAGTCGAAAAACCAGAGCGCACAAATGAACAGCAGATGAAAGACTCTGTTCCTGGAAAAAGAAGAGGATACACAGACGAGTGTACTGCATTTATATCAAATATTAGCCCGAAGGCAAGGAGAAAACTCTTTCCTAGTTTCCAAGATGGAGAGCAAAAGAAAGAGGGAACGTTTTTTTTATTGTTTTTCTCTGATGGATAAGCTAATACACAAACTTACAATATTGATGGTTACAACTTTTGCAGGCAACTTATGATGATCTGCGTCAATTCTTCAGTGATGGTGGGGTTGCCTCTATCCGAATTTTGAATGACAAGTTCACTGGAAAGTCAAGGGTCTCTCTCTCTCTCTCTCTCTCTCTCTCTTACCCTCTTTCTGTCTCATTTATTATGTTTGTCCTTTGTATTTTATGTGTTTCAAACAAGAAATGGGAAAATAGCTGCCTGCTTCATAAGAATTGGAAAAAATATCTAGCCATACGGCCCATACCGCACCTTACCCTTAAAAGTTGAACTAAATTTCAAGGGCTGTTGCATACTGATGTTTAATACCCTCTAATGATTTGTGAAGGGGCTCGCATATGTGGATTTTACCGATGACACCCACCTTGCTGCAGCTTTGGCAAAGAATAAGAAGATGTTACTTGGGAAGAAGCTAAGCATTATACGCTCAAATCCAAAGCAAAAGAAGGAATCTTCTGGCCATAACACTCCACTGGGACATGGTAGGCTAAGTGAGATTATGTTTTAAATTGTTTCTACACTTTCAGGTGTGTGTGCTCGCATGCATGTGTTTACATCTACATACAAAAGTATGTATGTGTTGTGCATCATGTGCATGAAGTTTCACCCGTGCATGACACATCAAAACAACTGTCAATATAATATAATATACTTGTTGCATAGGGAGGGATCAAGTTTTTAGTTCACCTAAGAAAAAAATATTATAGTTTTTCCGTGGTTTATTAGATATCAAAGTTGTAGGTGGAATCTTCTTTTTGTAGGCTGAAATTTATGGTTCGTATATCCAAGTTGTTGAACTACTCTTGCAATCTTTGTTTCTTATCCTATTGGGTTGAATTGGCAGCACTAAAGAGTAATCAGACTAGAAAAGTTGGGGGTTCTACATCTGAAGAATCTATTGAGACTTCCAAAGAGTCTAGGCCACCTCAGGAACCACACTTTGCAATTCGTAATCGTAGTGATGATATTCAGCTTAAAGGGAAGAACACATTTGCAGTGCCAAGAAATGTTAGACCACTTGGTGTTCCTGCCAATAAACCAAAATCTGATGAAGGGGAAGATACAAATCCGAAGTCAAATGATGAGTTCAGAAAAATGTTTATTAAGAACTAGGTCTGTTTTTTGGAACGACTTGTGTTACATCTTTTGGTTACTAAATCTGCACACTGATGACATCTTTTGGTTTTTCTATGTTGAAAGGAAAAAAAAAAAAATCTCCTTCATATGTTTTCCTGTAAAAACAAATATGGCAAGTAATACCTATGTTAATTGCTCTTTCTTCCTCTTATATGACAAATATCTTAGCTTACAGATTCGGTCATAGTGAATGTTACTAAAGTATTCTTATGTTTCCCCTTCTCATTGAATGCTTATAGCAATTGAGTAAATTTCTGGGAAAATTTCAGGACTTGGGGAGTGTTTTGGCCTGGGTGTAGCTATCTCTTGCAATGGCCAAATTTCACTCTCTCATAAGTACCTTGGTATGTGAAAAAGCTCCTAACATTGCCAAAGTTAGACTCTGATATTGTGAGTGAACGCTTGAATCCATGCAGGATTATGGAAACAATCACATGGATTGTGTTTGTTTGGACAGAACTTCGATCTGAAAAAAGTCACTGAATGTTCACCTGGCAATTGTTTGTCTGTTTTAAGCTTTTTTCTGTAGCTGGTGATTTTAGAACAGTGGAGAATCTGCAATTTCATTTGTCAGTGATGCAAAAATCCTGCTGGGAAATGTTGGACCACAAGAGCACTATTGAGAAATGTTAAAAGGGTGTGTTTCTACTATCTCATGCTTCTGCTTCTGCTTGATGTTATTTCACATGCAATGCTAATGTTTTAGGGAGCATACACTACATTGATTTGGCCAATCCACATAAAGTGAAAAGGGTAAATTTTCTCAAGCCTCCCCTTGTGTGTTAAATAGAGGCTAATTAATGTAAGTGATAATAGAGAAATCCATCAAAAGGTGTTTACAAATTTAGATGGAGATCATTTTGATGAACTCTTAAGATTTTTTTTTTTTTTTAATGATTTTTTGCAATTTAAGAATGTTTTTCAATTCATTTTTATATAGTAGCAGAGGTATTGAATGAATAGAGGTCCAACTAGGCCAGACATGTTTGAATAAGCCTAAGCTTGATTTCATTGGTTACACTCACACCTAGCTTTAGTCAACTCGGGTTGGATTCACCTGTCGCAACGAATTTGGATCCTCTATTGATTTACATTTATTCGATTAATCAATATCGAAATCTTAGTTCAAAAGTTTACACATTAGTCAAACAAATTCAATATATACACTGGACTGACCGATTGGAGAATGAATTATTGGAAATCTCATGCACATCAATAATATTATAAATTCAAGCCATGTTCCTTCCTAGATTTGTAATAGTTCAAAAACAAATTAAATAATGAACAATTATTTAATCAATATCGGACCTTCAGAACCTTAATTCTTAGATTTATAATAGTTTAAAAACAAATTAATATTGAACAATTGTTTAATCAATCTCAGACCTTGGTAACCGATGGATGCATGCTATGTGGTAAGGAAAAATCATTTGATTGGTTTTCTTTACAACATGACATGCTTGCATCGGGTGAATGCATTGCAAGATTTTCTTTTCTCTCTCGATTCATGCCAAGAATGAACCAAGCAGGCCCATATAAGGCCCAAAAACCAAAACAGAACAAGAAACATGACAAAACAATTTCCAAAAAGCATGGCTACCACCAGTACCATTAGCTACAACTTTGGTGAAACTTCTGATGACATTACTACAGAATACTGTGCAAAGTTGAAACTTTGACAAAAACTTTTCAATTTTAATGCAGAAATAGAACAAACCAATGACAACAACTACAAAAACCATGCAAAAGTTTTTTCAGAGATTTTAGATGGGGTCAGTTTTATTTTGCCTTGTTTTGGCTAACTCCATAACTACTGCAGCCAGCAGCTTGCTCTCTCCTGTTTCATGTGAGTGAACAGTTGTGAAAAGCAGAAGCAGTTTTCCATAAACATGCAACAAAACTTCTGCATTGCAGAAGCCAGAAGCAGAAGCAGGGACACAGAAAAACAGATTCATTAACTCTCTTCTTTTTTTTTTTTTGGTTGCATTCTGGGTTGTCTTTCTTTTTTCTTACACGCAACAATGATTCTTTCTTCATAAATGTACCGACCTCCTTAACACTTTCTTATGAAAATATAACCTTTTCTTTCCTTTAGATTAAATTACATTGTGTATTAGATAATAATAATAATAATAATAATAATCTCTAGTTGATCATAAATAAAATAAATAAATAAATTCAAGACTATAGTTTTGTTACATAACGGTACGAAATTACAAACATAGTTTCATAATATAAACTCTAAACTACAGCCCGTCTTGATTAGAGTGTTAGATTGTAAAGTTTGAACCAATATTATTGCATTTGTATGATAAAGAGAAGAATATTGAGAGATAAGAGTCACTTTGTATATGCAGACTTAAGTCGAATCATGTAAAATCTCGTATTTGTCTTTATATTTTATTTGCTGTTTGAGAATAAAACAAGGTATATCTCGTTGTAATATCATGTAAACTAAAGAACTGGTTTTATGTGGTAGGTGGCCCACTCAAAGATACACACACAGGCAGCAGCAGCAGCAGCAGCAGCAGCAGCAGCACTGTGATTGGCAAGAAAGTGCTTTTTTGAGAAGCAGAGGTTGCCCACATGGATGGATTTTTGTATCAGGCAAGTACTGCCCCCTCAACTGTTCTTGCTGTCCTTTTTCATTTCTCATACATATATGTTAATATATATATATATATAGGGGTTTAGCTTCCCAATATCTTAATCTAAAATCAAAATTCATGTTAAACTGCACAAATTTAACACACAAGTTCGGATAAGACCCTAATGTTCTATCGTATACGTTGTTAACTAGGTAGATCAGTATACAATTTCATATAGTACATGAAATTCGTATCGAAACTTTACGGATTTTTAACATTCAAATTTACATACTTAATAAGATCGATGGAAACTTAAAATATGTATTCAAGAGATTACAAATTAGATTACTAAATGAATGATTAAAGAAGCTCTGTGAGTATGTATAAATTTTTTTTCCTCGGTTTCTTTTATTTAAGAATTTTTAAGAAGATAAGTTACACTAACATATATTAATGACATTTATTTTAGATAATTTATAACTAAGTAATAGCAGAAAAAAAAAAAAACTTTTTCAAAAAATTAGTAATTTTATTAATCTTTTTTAAAATATTATTTAGTTATATAGGCAAATCTGAATAATTTTTAATACTTACAAGAAATCTCATATTCTTTCAAAATTTTCTAAAGCTCCTTATTATAAGAGAAATCATCAATCAAATACACAA
Source organism: Dipteronia sinensis (assembly GCA_033220585.1). Classification (NCBI taxonomy): domain Eukaryota; kingdom Viridiplantae; phylum Streptophyta; class Magnoliopsida; order Sapindales; family Sapindaceae; genus Dipteronia; species Dipteronia sinensis. The sequence goes on from CM065645.1 coordinate 994,492, forward strand.
ATCAGCTAATTATATATATATATATATATATATATAATGCACGATCAAACCAAATCTATAGCAAAATAAAATGAAATTAAAAATTTAGCAAAATGGAAATTAACACAAAAAGAATACACTTACATAAATATAGAGTAGACAGCAATTCAAGAGAAGTAAAAGGAAAAAAAAAGGTGGGGATCGGACCCATAAAAAAAAGATAAAAATAAAAAATAAAATGTTAGAGACAAAGCTTTTAGTTCTGAGTTCATGCTTGTTTATAAGCATGCTTGTTTTCTGTCTTTATGGGATCACGCGATTTCAGACACTTATTTTGAGATTTTTAATTATTACATTTATACTTTCTTTAATGTTATATCTACAATATAAGCCTATAACCGGGCACTGATTTCATCTTAGCTGAGGTAATGTGCAACTTATCTTTTACGTTAATAGTATAAATTTTATAAGTATTTACGAAGAATTTTCATTTCAATATTATAAAAACAGTTAGATATCTCCTAATTATTCTGTGACGGGTCTCAGAAGACTTCTAATCTATTTGGTATTAGAATTCAAAAAAAAAAAAAAAAACTCTAATCTTTTCCTTATGTATTTTTATTTATTTGTGGATCAATAGCTTCAATTATTTACACAAATTATGACACTGAGATGTAATGATACACTTCTCAGCAAACATATCTTGAATTTCTGTTTTAAAATGATACGAAAATTAAAATATTTGTGTTCATTCATAAGTAAGAGTCCAATTAAGGAAATAAATATTGATATTATTTCTCATATATCTTCGATATTTTTTTCATTTTATGGGTACCGATTTAAAAAAAAAAAAAACTTTTGAATATCTGTGATATTTTAAAAATATTGGTAATATTTCTAATATTTCCATCTATATTTCCTTAAATTTGAAACTCCAATTTTTTTTACCAAAACTGATATTTACTTTTTTGACGGGACTAATCACCAAATTTAGAAGTTGCTAATTGGACCAAGCAAAGTGATAACGAAGATGCTAATTAGATAATCTTAGAAAGAAAGTGAGAGATCAAAGTATTGACTGGTTTATATATGTATATGTATATGTACATGTATGTATGCTTTTATAAAATAGTCAACTTTTTCTTTCACGGGGGCCATTTTTTTGGAGGTGAAACGAGAGAGAGAGGTATTTGAGAATAAAGAGCGTGGAGAATGGAGATTACAAAAAACAAAAACAAAATCTCAAGAACAAAATAAAGATAATAAAGCAATATATTCCCCATATTTTTCATATTCTTACCAATAAGCTATAGTGACCTCATCATCATCACAACATTAAAAAAAAAAAAATTGCACATCTTTTTTTATTCTCTTTTTATCTTTTATGAATTTGGATCTAGCTTGAAGATCCCAATTCATTTTTGTCTAATGTTTTCAAACCCCAAGGAACTCTCTCTCTCTTTTATCTCCTTATTTTTCATCTATACAATTAGAATATTATTTGTGGATATGAGACATGTTGTTCTATGTTTATCTTTCTCTTTTTTTTAGTATCTTTATGTAAATTTATTTTAAATTAATAGTTGACTTGTACAATATTACTTTTTAGCTGCTCCCTCTGTAATATTGTTAGGAGAAATATGATAATTTTTGCCCAATTCTTAGGGGTATTTGAAAATATGTGTTGATATATATAACATCTTTAATAGGAATTTTTTTTTAATCTAATTCTGAATTTTGAATGATCTTATGATACGTCAACTTAACAATTACAAATACATGCATAGTAAAGAATTATTTTTTGTTATATTTTCACTTTTAACTACTAACAACTTAGATATTCATACTTGCTCAAGTTTTAATTTCTAAAATTTAAATTAGTCCAGTAATAAAATCCCTAACACTCGCGTTAATTAAAGTATGTGTTCAAGTAATATATTAATTTCCTTCCTCAAACTTTAAATTTTAATGATTAAAATTATAAGAAAAAAAATCATACTTGCTCAATTAAATATTCAAATTATCATATCAAGAAAAAAAAAACATCTCATTCCTAATTTTTATCAATGTATATTCGTTTATAACGGGTTGGGGAAAGATCAACAACTTAATTTATTGATATAAATAATAATGATTAGCAGTTGTACAAATTGGATTGATACATCCCTTTGAATGGTTGAGATTGCATTTGACATACACAATAATCATATAATCAATGCACGATGATAACAACACATATAAGATGCAATCCTAACCATTAAAAGTGCATCGCTCAGTTCAACGATATACACAAACCCTAATAACTTGTGCCGAAATATGAACTACAGATCCAAATTAACCCTATCAATGTAGAACATTTTTGAATCATGAAATAGAAGGTGGTAGCGGGACACATCTTGTAAGAAAAGAGTTGGATACAAACGAGGTTGTGTAAAAGGAAAGGTAGCCTTTTTCATTTTTTATTTTTTTTGCTTTGAATCTCATGCTTTAAAGAATATATATGTGTCGAGTTGGTGCAAATTATGCCCCCACCCCCTTCACTTTGGCTTTGTGTTTAAAACCAGACAATTTTTTTAAAGTTGTGGGAATGTTCCCAACGGCTACATTGTCTTTGCTTTTTTGTTTAGATCAAACCTAAAAGTAATGAAAAATAAATAAATAAAATTGAAAAATTATATCCATCATAATTAGGAGAGGGACCCAAAAGCCAGAAAGCCACCGACCACCCTTCCCAATGTACTCTCATTTAGGGCTTATCTAAGCTTGGAAATTGATATCAAAGTTATGGAATTTATGTCTTTAAAGATGCATGATTGATTTGATTGACCTAAATCGTCTCTAAGATTCATTTCGAATTAATTCAATTTCAGTCATGGTTACATGCGGTTCACATATTAGTCATAAATCTGATAAACTTAGGAGGACATATAGTGCATGGTTACATGCAGTTCACATATTAGTGAGAGTGGCAATTTTTATTTTATTTTTTGTTAATTAATATCATCAGCCCGCAACAACACCAACTATAATGTAAACAGTTTCTAGAGAAAAGAATGCATGAAATTGAGACTTGAAGATTTGAATAACAGAATATTGATTAGGCTAGGAAGCAGGAAGCAATAAAATACTCAAAAAAACTGACACACACACACACACACACACACACACTCAATTAGTACTGTATTTATTTCCTTTTCATCATATATTTCCATATGCTATGTTTTATATTTGCTTGACTTTTCAACTATTTGCCTCACTTTACCTTAACATTTAATTGCTATATGATCAATCAAATAATCTTTCTGTTTACAGTGTTCATATTAGATAAACATATATATAGCTAGCTCCCTCGAATGAGAACAGGATTTAGAAGTATATAACGGTACTACGTATGTTACTGTTGAAGAAAGATAATTTTACAGATCGATAAGAGATTTCTGAAAAGATAAACTTATTAAATGACTGACGAAACTATTTGTATTTAATGCATTAAAAAATCTTATAAACCTCATAATAGAGGACATTTCGTATGCTTGTTGAAGTGATTATTTATGGCAGTGTATATAGCTATATAGAAGTGAATGAATCCCATGAACACATTAAATATTGTCTAAACTATATAATAAATAAGTTGGTAAATATTGTTAGAGTTAATGTGAGTGTTGGAGTGTGAAAAGCATTAATGTAAGCACAGCATGCATGAGTGCAAAATGAGATAGAATGATAGCCTTGCAAGTTTGGAATATCCCCTACATTGAAGAAAACTAAAGATGAGAAATTGCTATATATTTTCTGCACATTTCAAGCTTAAGGAACCAAAAACTTCAATGACAGCTATATAGTTATACCTAGCTGTACTAAAAAACTTTTGAAAGAAAGAAAATGATCATCTCTCAATTCTTCACTGAAGAAAGAGAGTGAGAGAGTGAGAGAGAGATAAAAGAAAAAGGTAGGAAATGAGTATGAAGTTAGCAAAAATGATACCTCATTGGCGGTGGTGATGGTGGTCTCCATTGCATGCCAATGAAGTGTTAGCTAGAAGTGAAAAAGAACACATTGTTGAGTAGTTGTCAAACAAAGTGTAAAGCTTCACTTAATTGAGTAAGAAATCTCATTTTCCATCATTTTTCATGATTTAACCCCCCAAAAAGAAAAACAAAGAAGCAAATATATATATATAAAAGTAATTTTCAGATACGGCATTTTGTACGTTTTTTCGTACTAGGATTCTAAATAAACCCCAGTATATATCTTTTAAATTAACACCGGTATTTATTAAGAATTTCGTACGAAAAAAACATTCGGATCCCTCATCTAATATATATATATATATATATATATATTAAAAAGTGCAAGCCAAACTTATTTCTCATGTATATAGCAATATACCCTAAATGGGTTGTGATAATTATTATATATTATATTTGTTGTCAAGATCATGAGTGGCAAATCTAATAGAAGAGATAGATAGAAACCGAAAGCTAATTAAAGTGTGTAATTGAAAGTAATTTGGAGTTGCAAATATTGGAAATGATTGGAATGTTTATAAAGGAAGAGTTTTGGTTTCCTTAGACAAAGCATGTCTAAAAGAAGAGGGTGGGTTTGGTGAATATGGATAGAAATTGTGATGGGATTATCAAGAGAGTTGGTATAAATTATCTTAAAAAGTAATGTAAATTATATGTGAGAGTGACAAGTTGTTTGATTATTTTGAGAGTTTTCTAGTTGACCAAATAATACATTAATGCTTGCTTTTGAGTTTTGAGCTCGATATATACCATAAAAAGTTAATTTTTTTCATCAGTTGGGAATAAAATGTTATTATATTTAAGTGATTAAATATTGTAATCACATTTATGTCCCATCTTGATTTTTTTTTAATTTTTTGCATGTTTTGATTTTCTAAAAAATGTAGTTCGTAATGAAGGTCTTTTGATAAATTGAATACTTATATATTTTTATTGTTCTTAAAACCACCATAATCATTCAACAAGACCAGCTTGATCTCACGAGAATATCAGATTGTGATAAAATGATAGATGGTATATTCTTCTATATTATAAAAAGGTTAATTAAGTGTCTTCACTTACATTAATTTTTAATCAACAAATTAACGTACAATATAAATATATAATGATACGTAACAAGCTTGTTATTTGGGATTGGTATTTAATAAAAAAACACTATCACAAGGATTCTGCTTGAGATTTCTTTTATTTTTTGTTATGCTTAATTATCATATCTTATTAGATTCTTTCACTATCTGTAGTTTTGACTTTTGAGTTCATACTAATGGCTTTCGCTTAATTATTTTTTGTTATATTATTTAACTTAAAAATTTAAATCAATATGTATTAGGAATACATCAGAAAATGGGTTGAAGTTAATTGATTTAGGTCAATAATTAACTTGCAGGTTGAGTTAGAAGAATAATATCAGTTGAACTTCTTTTTTTGGTAAATTTTGTTTATCTTTCTTCTAATATCACAAATAGACTCAGACCGTATGAAAATTCATCAAAAACACTCTTCATATTAAAAAAAAAAAAATTGGTCAAAAATCTCTCTCTAATACTTTTAAAATAAATTATGTTAGGTTTTGGCTCGTATTCTCAAGTGAACCCGATATTAACCAAACGAGACTCAACTGATGTGAAACTTCCTGGAGACGTGGGATAACGTTTGGAAGTTGGAGATGATGTTTGAGGGAGATTTGAAGACCGAAGAAGAACCGAAAAATCGGATTCTGAAAGGAAACGCGGTGCATTCTAGGTGACTTGTAACGGTTTAGGAAGCGGGTGCGCAACCGTGACCCGAATCATAGTCAATCATAAGCATGTGTGGAAAAGGAAATCTTCAGCGAAAAAGGAAAGTAATTCTTTTGGGAAGTTCTTGTGATTGAAGGAAAAGGAATACTCTTTACAAGAAGACTTGTCATAAATAGGAAATAGTATTTTATGTGGAACAAGTAATTCTTGTATGTTTAGGAGTAGGATTTCCTTTTCTCTTAAACTCCCTATAGCTAGTATAAATAGACCTTGTAATTAGGTTATTTTGTGTGGAGTAAAAAGAAGCATCATGTAACACCAGAGAGTAGTGAGATCCGGGTGAGAGACTCATGGGAATATCCAGGGAGGGATCTAAGGGAATATCAGTGGATCAAGTTAGAGATCCGTGGGTGATATTCAGGAGAGACCTATGGGATAATGAGGGGTTCTTGGTGAGGATCTTATTAGCGTTGTGAGCATGGTTTGGGGTTAAGGCGTGAGAGAGAATCCTGAAGTATATGGTTGTAACAATTTATCATATAATGGAACTTTCTCTGTTGTCCTGACGGCCCGTGGTTTTTTACCCGATTTGGGTTTTCCACGTATATTTTGTGTTGTGATTGGTTTATTTATTCTCATCTTATTTTTTCTGCGATTGACGTCAATTGCTATGAGTTATGGGCAAATATTAGGCATGACGCTTCCGCGATCATCGGTTCAAATCCCTAACAAATTAGACAGAAAACCCAACCTAAATAAATTATTATATAAGAATATAAATTTAAATTTAATAAAGTAATATATATATATATATATATATATATATATTAGGAGAAATTTTTCAATGATAGTTTTTTACGATTCACACTTTAAGCACCTTCAACGAAATTTAATGGAATATATTGAATTTTGATGAGATTTTTTTATGTATGATAAAAACATTGGAATACATTTGTGAAAAAAATTGAAAAAATTTCGGGAACAAGAACGAATTTTTTCTGACGTTTTTGAAGATAAAACATTTAAAAATTCAAAATTATAAGAAAATATAGTTCTCAAATCCAAAAAAAATCCAAAATTTTACCAAACGTGTATTTTAATTTTCTTAGGGTGCATACAAAAAATTTCATTGAAAAACATTCAATTGCATGAAATTTCATCAAATGTACTCATTGTATTAAAATAAATTGGTGCAGATAGGAAAAGTTATATATATATATAACTTTTCCTATCTGCACCCCTTTATTTTGATCTGATTTTTGTGTGGATGATAAGTTCATTAAAATCTACCTATCAATAAAATTTGAGAATTTTCAATCACTAGAACTATTTTTCTTGAATTTTTCTATATTTCACCAATTTTTCCAATTCCTTCATATTTCACAAATTCGGTATAAATAGTTCTAGTGCTTAAACAATTCTCAAAATTTATTCATATGTATATTTCATTGAAATTATCATCTATAAAAAAATTCAGATCAAAATTCATAAAAATCAATGTGATTTTATCAAGGTAATTACAGAAATTAAAATAAGGGATCTCTTATAAAAAAACTCAATATATATATATATATAGTAATTATCAAATGAGATATACCTTACTTTAATTTCCGTAAGAATCTTGATGAAATCGTATCGATTTTTTGTCGATGATAAGTTTAATGAAATCTACCTATGAATAAAATTTGAGAATTTTTCAAACACCAGAACTATTTATCCCGATTTTGTTAAATATAAAGGCATAAAAAATGAGAGAACTATAGGAAAATTCAAAAAATTAGTTCTAGTATTTGGAAATTTCTTAAATTTTATTCATAGGTAGATTTCAATGAAATTATCATTCATAAACAAATTCAAATCAAAATTCAAAAAAATATTATATGTGATTTTATCAAAGTCTTTACTGAGACTTTACTGAAATTGAAGTAAAGTATACCTCACTTGATAATTACTATTTATATATATATATATAATAAGTATAGTAATAATTTTAAGATTTTTTTTTAACATGACCGGTGGTTTAACTTGTGTCCTTAGAGTATATGTTAGCAAAACTTTGCATAACTATAGCTATATAGTTACAAAACTTTTTTTTTTCTCAATTTTAGAGTTTATAATAATAAAAAATACGGAAGTAAATGATTAATTATGTAACATTATATTATATGTAAGTGTATGTTAATAGAATCCTTTATTTATTTATTTATTAGTAATTATGAGGAGAGAAAGAATAAAGAGAATAGGATCCCAATTACAACCTTATCTGTTTATTTGAAGCTTAAAAGCAAAAAATAAAAATAAAAAAATTGTAAGGTTGAAGACTCACATACACACTCAAATGAAAAACAGAGAAATTGGGTTGGCAGTGATTGAGATGGATGGATAAATGTGTTTACTCTCCAGAGGAAAAATGGTTTTCTCTGAAACATCCTTGAAAATTGTGATCAACGTCTTGTCATCAACACCATTTATTATTCTTCTGGACCCCCCCACCCTCTCTCTTCACTTCACTGTATCATAATTCATAATTCATAATTCATAATGAGCAACACATCAATTTACTCTCTCTCTCTCTTCCTTCTCTCTTTCAAACCATCAAAGAGAGAAGAAGATGCATAAAAAGAGAGTGATCATCTCACATTAGTTTGTGATGCAAAGAAGTCACATGTAAGTATGTAACTAGTAATTATATCCATACAAGTAAATATCGGATTTGATGGACACGTTGAGAGTCCGCCAATTTTTCAAAAATTTAAGTGAATATATATATTACAAATATTGATCATCTGCATCATCCAAAGATATCTAAAGATATTTTTATATTAAATCCCTTAAAATGTGAAAATATTAATTTGAGAATGTTTCCATCAAAGTATTAACATTTACTTTATTGTATATATATTACTCTTTTTATATATAACTATTCATTTACACCATATATATATATATAACAATTACTTCCCGAAATTCAAACATTTAATAGAACTATTATTTCTTTTAAATGAATAACATCAAGTAATAAGAGAGTACTTGTATCAAAAATCTTTTTGAAGTAAACTATATTAGCATCCGGTAAGCATATCTATCATCTATATGAAACTCTCAAACCTACTCATTTTACAAAACATTCAAAAAAAAATCAATTAAAACAGTAATAAGTTTAAACGATAAATCTCAAATAACTTCTTATAAATAATAAAGTGTACGTATGAAAGAAAAAAGTGAAATTATATATGTTTACATAAACTTTATTAGAAGTAAAACAGTTATATACTATTAAAGTATAGAATGGATAATCATAAATTATTATCTATTTATTAATTAATTTCATCAATGAATAAATTGGTCCATTCAAAATTAATTAATAACAGTAACAAGACTTTTAGTGGGAATTATCACGCTTAATGAATATTTTTTTTTAAGTAAATCTCGAAAGGGAAGGAAGAAATAAAGCAAAGCAAAGTAAAGAAAAAAGTATAGTTAGGAAGGGAATTACAAGAAGAGACAAGACAGAAAAAACAAAACAAAAATCAAAAGATGAATAAATACAGTCTTTAAATGTGGTCTCGAGAGTGGAATAAAGGCTAGGATAATAAAGAATAAAGTGATTTTGGATAAATAATTTAATAAAGGACTTGGAGGACTAAATTAATATTGTTTTTTCTTTCCGTATCAAATGTAAAAAAAAACATTAAAAAAACTATAGTTCTATATATATATATATATATATATATATATATATAAGTAACTTTCATGTGAGGGATTCTTTACTTTAATTTCGGTTAACACTTTGATAAAATCACATCGATTTGTATGAATTTTGATATAATTTTTTTTATAGATGATAAGTTCATTGAAATATACCTATAAATAAAATTTGAGAAATTTTCAATAAGGCATCGGAAAAATAGAAGATATATGAAAATTCAAAAAACTAGTTCTAGTGCTTGAAAAATCCCCAAATTTTATTTATAGGTATATTTTAATGAACTTATTATCCATAAAAAAAATGTATATCAAAACTCATACAAATCGATGTGATTCTATTAAGGTGTGAACCGAATTTAAAGTAAGAGATCTCTCAATTAAAAGTTACTCATATATATATATATATATATATATATATATATATATATATTAAAAATATGACATGAATAGTTGAGGAGTCTCGGGTAGGAGAGAAAGTTTTCTTCACATACTTGTTATACGAGTATGGTACGTGAGACTTGATCTTGAACTTCTTATCACTAACGTGGGAGGGAATATACACACCAACTGAACTAATAAGGAATTACATTAGTTCAATATTTACATTCTTTTTCTTTTTTACCTTCATTTTTGGCACTATTTTTCATCCAATTAATTAAACCTCGCACATCAAATATAAACTTCATATATCCTAAAATGTGTATTCAATATCACAAATTTAACTTGCAACTTTACAAATTTACTTTCTATTTAAATTTTATGCATTCTAATCTAAATTTTTGTTTTACTTAATTTATATAACCATAATATATATATATATATAAATATTTTAGGCATAAATTCTATTAAAATCAAATTACTTGAAATGTAAATGAATTGATCTATGTGAATAGACATCACTATTTAATTGGAAAGTTGAACTATACTCCACTCTTCCTCGGCCCCTTTGAATTTGTCTCTGAAAGCATTTTCATGTGATTGATCTGAAAATATAGCAATGCAATAGTCCTTAGTATTCCAAACGAACATCATTGTCACATTGAGTGAATCTCATTTCCTATTCATGAAACAACACTTACAGTCGCACCTCAACATATTATCCTCAGGACTCGGGTGGTGGAACTTTTTATAAAAAAATAATAATAATTCATTACAATAATATTTACAGTAGTGAATTTATATAGTCACAAAGTGTTATTTTTATCTTTCGACGATTTATAACAATACAAATCTACTTCCATAAAAATATCAAACCTTAGTGTCGACAACGGCCGGTGAAAAATTCTTTTTGTATGTGTGCGTGTGTCTATGTTATATACAAATATATAATATATAAAGCCCTTATCTGGGTGAGATCCTGTACATTTTTTCTTTGTACAGGATCTTGATTTATCACATGCTAAAAAACTGTTTTGTAACACTACAAAATGGTTTATCATATGCGATAAATTAAGATCTTATACGAAAAAACGTACGGAACTCTATATTTTTTTTTAACGAGTGTTGAAAATTTATTTAGAAAAAAAAAAGATTACAAGAACATTGAGGAACAAAACAACTTAACCCCTCGACTGAATCTGTAAACAAGATAAAAGAAACAAACTACAATACAAGCAAAAATTAAAGAAAAACGATATTTGGGCAAACCCAAAGCATCCTCAAGCCAGAGCTTTTTATAATTATCTGGCGAAAAATCCCATACTTGATAATTATAATTATATGTATGTATATATGTATTCAAGAAGTACTCTTATGAAAAATGATGATTAATTTTGCCCTCACTAGCAAGTCTGGTGCTTGAAGGAAGAATCCATTACCAAAGCTTTCTATACTTAGCCAAAGAACTAATTATAACCCCTTTTTCTTCTATGCATGTTTGATTAAATATATTTAATTTATAGTTTGAATGTGCTTCTCTTTTCTCTCTTTTTAATCAAAAGGTTGGAGATTTTGAGAGCAGCATGTGCAAATGGCTTGACCTAAACAAGGGCAAACAAAAAGAGATAACAAAAAAGATGAGTAAACAAGCTTATGTACAATTCTGACAAAAAATTCATCAAGGGAAAAAAAGTGATAAAATTTATAATTACATTGCTTTTCTTTTTCACTTACTAACTTTGTGATCAATGACTACTGTATAGTTGATTCTATTTGAAAAAAACTTCTTAATGTGTACTTTAAGAATACATGTCAAGCAAAAAAAAATTATCTAACAAGTTAATTTAGAAAATTTATTCATTCATTTAAGATATTTGATGTAATAAAATTCAATTAGAATCCATAAATTTTAGTACTTTTGTAGGACTTTTTAGGGTCGTTTGTACTTACAACTTAATTGGTATGAATTGAAATTATTAAGTTGTTTTGTTTGTTATTTTAAGTAGTCAAACAACTTAAAAATACCAAAAAAACAATTTAAAATAAAAAGTATGAAATTCGGACTTTTAACTTAACTCTAAATCACTAGATTGCATTTAATATATTTTCTTCAAAAATTATCCTACCAAAGATAACATATTTCCAATTTTATCATAATTTAATATTATACCAATTTATTTCTTTTAACCTATTACTTACGATAAACATCTAAAAAACATTAATCACATTATAACTTTTAACACTATCGTTGAACCTTCAATTTTATATATATATATATATATATATATATATATATATATTTCAAATCAAAACCATTTATAAAATCATTATGTATCCTTTTTAAAAAAACAATTATTTATCATATCTTAATCATGAATAATATATTGTAATTATTACATAAAAATGGTTTAAAATTTGTTAAATTATTTTTATTTAGTTGTTTGTATCATATAAAATGAAAATACATAATAATTAATAATAATAAGGGTATACATGTCAAATTACTTGTTTTAAAACCATTTTATATTTAAAAAACAAACAAGTTAACATTCGATTCAGCGGTAATAAAAATAAAAAACAAATATATCATTCAGATTCAGTTTCAGTCACTATTCAGTTTTCAGTAAAATTCATAATTGTTCAATCTTTAGATAAAAAAACAAACAACCCATTAATGTGTCCCTTTAAAATATATGTTAAATTAATTTCAAAAGAATTTATCAATATATATATATATATATATATATATTTAACTTCATGTTAATAAATCCTTCACATGAGTCGCATGAAACCCTTGAACTCCATATTTAATTTCATAAGCTAATAAGTACTCTAACTTGCATATATATGTTTAACAAAAATAAAAAATAAAAAATAAAAAATAAAAATTTTAAGTGGTTTTAGACTTTTAGTTCACAAGCGAAGCAAATCAATAAGTAAAATTAATATGTTTTGGCAAACATGTCAACTCAAATAGTCAAATGTATTTGAAAGGTTTGAACTCTAAACAACAATAATAATACAAACAAAGATAAAATAAATAAACAGCATTAATAATTAATTTCAAGAAACTAATAAAAACATTTCTTTTATCATAATTTTTTTTTACTGTCTCTCTGATCTCTCTCTCTTTTGTACTCTCTCTGACACACACACACACTCTGGTCTCTAAATGGCGTAAACTTGATGCCTGCTAGTGCAAGCAAAGCAAGCACCCCACTTTTTTTTATTTTTCATTTTTATTTTATTTTATGTTTTTGTTTTTTTGTGTTTTTGTTTTTCTTATCTCTACCATCTCCTCTAAAACTCACCGTTTTATCTCTCTCCGCTTTTTGGCCCCTCTCAACCCTTCTATAAGCTCTTGTTTAGTCCTTGCTTTCACTTCCAAAACCAAAACTCTCTCTCTCTCTCTAGTCTCCTCCTTCACAACCCACTTGGTGTTCTTTGGTGTTTTGTTTTTTTACTTAAAACTTATTTTTCTTTGTTTTAAAGCCATGGAAGGTGTTTTAAGTTCAAGATTTCTCAACAAACAGAAAACTTCTTGATGATGATGATGGTGGTAATTTCTTTCTTTCTTTCTCTCATCTCTCTCTCTCTCTCACACACTTTCAAGAAATGTGGTCTCTCTCTCTTCTCATGACTAGCTAGCTCTTCTCTACAGTAAACATTTTTCTTGAATTTTTGCTTTTTTTTTTCTCTCCTTGTGTTGTGAGTTTGACCTTTGCAGAAAAATGAGATGGACACTATTAAAATGAACCCTTTTGTTTGCTTTCTCCTTTTGATCAAAAAGGATTGATTGCTCTTCAAAATGTTTATGTGTCTCTCTTAATTTATTAGACTCCAAACAGGCAAACACACACCTCCAATAGTATTAGTTCTTCCATTTGGGGTTTTTGGTTTTCTAATTGTTTTTCTTGTAAAAGAAAAAAATTGAAAATATTTGTCAAGAAAAAAAAAACAGACAAAACTGCTAGGAGTTGAAGAAAGCAACCTACTTTTTTATAATTTTAATCATTTATAGACTCTTCTTCCCTCTAATTGATCTTCTCTCTTGTAGTAGTGTCTTTGTTGTTTCCCTCTTTTGGTCTCCAAATAAACAAACATCTCACAAATAAAATAATACCCAAAGCAAAGAGAGAGAGAAAGAGATACCTAGAAATGGAACTTTCAAGCCATCAAGAAGCAACTGGGGAGATCCCAATTCCAATTCCAATCAACAGTGCATTTAGCCACCACCACATGATCCATCATCATGATCCTACACCACACCATATCATACCAGCTTCCAACAACAACAACAATGGCCAACAAAATGTGATTTCTTCTTCAAACCTTGATGATGATGATGATGATGATGATGATGATGATCAAGATCAAGGCCACCACCATGTCAACAACAACAACAACAACAATGTTGTGCCTTACAATAACAGGAAGATGGTGAGGTACAAGGAGTGCTTGAAGAACCATGCAGCTTCAATGGGAGGCAATGCTACAGATGGGTGTGGTGAGTTCATGCCTAGTGGAGAAGAAGGCACCATTGAAGCACTCAATTGCTCTGCTTGCAACTGTCACAGAAACTTCCACAGGAAAGAAATTGAAGGTGAGCCTTATAGTGACAACATTAACAATTGTAACAGCTTGTTGTACACACATCATCAACAACAACAACATCATCACCACCATAGTAGTCTCAACAGGATTGGATCAAGAAAAGTGATTTTGGGTCATCCCCACAAGAGCATTTTGCCTCCTGAAGCCTTGGGGTACCCTACAAGAGCAACACCACATCAGATGATCATGTCTTACAACATTGGTGGTGGTGGTGGTGGGTCTGTCCCTTCAGAGTCTGATGAAATGGAAGATGTTGTTGTTGGTAGTGGTGGTGGTGGAAGTGGTGGTGGTGGTGGTGGTGGTGGGGTGGTGAGGCCAATGGTCCTCCACCATCACAACCACCACCAACAACAAGTACTCCATGCAAAGAAGAGACACAGAACAAAGTTCAGTCAAGAACAGAAGGACAAAATGCTCAACTTTGCTGAAAAAGTAGGATGGAAGATTCAGAAACAAGAAGAATCAGTGGTGCAACAATTCTGTCAAGAGATTGGTGTCAAGAGAAGAGTCTTGAAGGTTTGGATGCACAACAACAAGCACAATCTTGCAAAGAAATTACCAAACCACCCTCTTCCTCTTCCTCATCCTCCTCCTCCACCACCAAGCACCACTACTGCTTAATCAAAACAACAGCAAAAAGATTATGATTAATTAACTCTAATTATTTAATTACTAGCTCTAAACAAATTTACTTTCTTTTGATGATGTTCTTCTTTTACTCTCTAGTCTCTACTCTTTGTTGGTCTGGGGTCTGTGATCTCTTGGGAGTACTAGCTAATATGTACTACTTTGTGTCTCTTTTGATATTTTATTTACTCATAATAATATTTTGGTTTGTGTTTTGTAATGTAATGTAATGTAGTTTCTTAGGTGATTAAAAATGGTGGGGGATTTCGTGGGTTAAGTAGAGAGTTTTCATGAGGTGTTCTTGTAATATTAATGTTAATTTCTTGCCAATCCCTTTTCTTTTTTATTTTAGTTAGAATTAATAAATTTGCAGCAGCACTTTTAATTATTTTGAGGTACTGATATTGATCAGATTATGATGTAGTATTGTTATAAATTATCTAGAATATCATCAATTCAACATGTTGTGCATGTTTTGTGTTCAAGATTTTGGATTATCTTTTAAAATTGTTATTATTATTATTTGTTACTCTTGACTCAGATATGTTAAAAATTAGATGATGTCTATATTTGTAGTCTTCCAAATGTTTGGATTCTTTTAGTAAGAAAAAAAGTCACTCATGCTATAACAATGTTTGACTAATTGTTTTCAAGAGGACACACATCTATTAAATACTTATGTTTGTAGT
Source organism: Dipteronia sinensis (assembly GCA_033220585.1). Taxonomy (NCBI): domain Eukaryota; kingdom Viridiplantae; phylum Streptophyta; class Magnoliopsida; order Sapindales; family Sapindaceae; genus Dipteronia; species Dipteronia sinensis. Next base: position 1,010,254 of record CM065645.1, read on the forward strand.
TTTTATCATATCCATATAAGTTTATTTTATTATTTTTAATAAGTTATATCTAGAGATAATGTAAACACTCTTTCAATGTTTCCATATACATTGAATTAATTTTCTCATGAATAATGTAACACAAAAATCATATATTTTGATGTTTTTGAATTCAATTTGTTTATACGGTAAATGCCCTTAAATTTAATTAGTATATAAATAGATCGTGGGGATTTAATGGATACATCATAGTCCAAATACCAATTGAAATATTAAAAATATTATTATAATTATAATTTTTCAACAACATTTTCAGTAAAATATAAAAAATATTGTAGATATAGAAATAATTTTAACGAATTAAATACCTTGAAAGATCCTAGACATGGGAAATTAATTTTCAATTCATTAGCTAATAGATTTGAAAATTGGATAGTTTTATTGATAATTAATATTAATATCATATTATATGGCAGCTTCATGCAACTTGTTATTTGTGTTTATAATACTATAAACATTGATTAAATAGTGAATAAATTAATTAAAGTTACACATACACAGTGTTTTGTTGCAGATTTATCTTGTGTTAACAGAGGGTTGTCAGTTGGTGAGTTAATTAATGGTACTTTTCACCTTGTTTTTAACTCTTTCTAATTTCTGATGGGATGTTCTTTCACTGAAAACAAGATTATAAAATAAAGAAAGGGCAAATTACACTGAACCCCTTCAGGTTTAGTCAAGTTATACTTAGATGGAAACGTTTCTTTATTATACACTAACACCCCTAAAACTTAAATTTTACTTTTAAAATGTCTAAAATACCTCTAGTTATATTATTTTATATTTTTTTTATCTTTTAACCAAAAACTTTATAAACTTTAATAAAATAAAAAAATTAAATAAAAAATATGATTAATTAAATAAATAAATAGTTTAAAAAATTAAATAAATAAATAGTTTAGTTAAAAAAAAAATAATTTAAAAAATTAAATAAAAATAGTTTTAAAAATCAAATAAATAAACAGTTTTAAAAAATTAAATAAATAAATAGTTTCAATAAATAAATGAAAAAAATTGAAAATATTAATTTTTTTAAGAATATCCTTTAATAGGGGACAAGAAAAACTCTAAATATCCAAACTTATTTATTTTTATTTTTTAAAACTATTTTTTAAGAATATTTAATTTTTTTTAAAACTATTTATTTTTAAAATTATTTATTTATTTAACTTTTTAAAACTATTTATTTATTTTTTTTAAAAATTTATTTATTTATTTATTTATTTTTAACTATTTATTTATTTAATTTTTTAAACTATTTATTTATTTCATTTTTAAATTATTTAATTATTTCATTTAAACATATTTTTATTTTATTAAAGTTTATAAAGTTTTTGGTTAAAAGATAAAAAAAAATAAAGTATAAAATAATATAACTAGGGGCATTTTAGACATTTTAAAGTAAAATTTAAGTTTTGGAGGTGTTAGTGTATAATAAAAAAAACGTTTCCATCTAAATGTAACTTAGCTTAAACCTCAAGGGGTTCAGTGCAATTTACCCATAAAGAAAACACAAACAAATTTAAAAAAATTTAAAATAATTTAAAATCTTACAGGATTGCAGTGAAGAAACAACTTCTAACAATCACAAGGAAGAAAAAGAGAATATACATAATCGAAAATTTTCACATAAGTGCGTACTGATAGAATTATATAAGGACATTGAATGTGAGTCACTCATTTTATATATTTTGACTTGGCATTTATGCACTTGTCAAAATTATTTTATAAATGAGTGACTCATATTCAATATCTTTATATAATTCCATCAGTGCGCACTGATAGGAAAATGATTGTGTGTATATATATATATATATATATATACACACAAAATTTTCATAAAAGTGTTCACCGATAGAATTATATAAGAATATTGAATATGAACTACTCGTTTTACATACTTTGACTTGGTATGTATGCACTTGTCAAAACTCTTTTATAAATGAGTGGCTCACATTCAATAGCCTTATATAATTCTATCAGTGCGCACTGATAGAAAAATATCGGTTATATATATATATACATAAATTTTCAAGTCAGTACGCACTGATATAACTTCATCAGTGCGTTGGATGTAGATCATTAGATTTACAAACTTTGACTCAAAGTATATGCACTTGTCAAAACTTCTCTATAATCTATAGTTAACATGCAATGCACTGATATAAATTATATCAGTACGCACTGAGGAGAAACGGACTGTATATATATAATATATATACCGAAATTTTCACATAAGTTGACACTGATGGAAATATATGAGAACAATGAATGTGAGCCACTCGTTTTACATGCTTAGATTTGGTGTGTATGCACCTGTCAAAACTAGGGGTGGGCAAAAAACCAATAAACCGAACCGAACCGATGAACCGAACCGATCAAATCGGTTTTTTTTCAGGTTTTCTTATGTTGACCGGTTCGGTTCGGTTCATTTTTTTGAAAACCAATTGGATCAGTTTTTTTCCAGTTCGTTATCCCAAACCGAAAAACCGAACCGAGATCCAATATATATATAAAAAAAATCTTAGTTTTAATATTTAATAGTCCATGAAACTATAAAATTATGAAAGTGTGTCACATCATATTTTTTTCTTAATTTTTTTTTTATGAATATTATTTGAAACTAGTATTTTCAATTTGTTCAAACCCATAATTTAATTTGGTCCAAGGTCCAAAAAGATTAAAATATGAAAATATGTGTAATAATTAAAACCCAAAAATTTGGTCCAATTGGCCCAAAATAGAAAAAAAAAATTGAACCGAACCGAACCGATCAAATTTAATCGGTTTGTGATCGGTTCATAATTGTTAAGTTGATCGGATTGGTTTACTTTTTCAAAAACGGAACATTATCGATTTTTTATCGGTTCACTCCAAAAGTGAACAGATCCATTAAACGCCCACCCCTAGTCAAAACTCATTCATAAATGAGTGGTTCACATTCAATGTCCTCATATATTTCCATCAGTGCTCACTGACCATATCGGAACCGTATATATATATATATATATATATATATATATGTGTGTGTATATATGAGGTAATCACACCCAACTTACTTGAGGTATACATAATCACATGTAGAAACAACTTTTCAACGAATTTACATGCAACTTCCCTGCCGTTAGTCAACTCATGTTAGAGTTAACGGCCTTAAGGGCAATTTGTGTAAAGTTGTACATGTCACATCGATAATTAAAGCTTGTACCAAATAACACTAAAAAAAGGAATTTTGAAAATAAAAAGAAATACTAAAACATCTCCGATGCAAAAAGTGGTTTGGATATCAATAATCGTTGATATGGTAACAATGTCAAGAGACTTATTTCCTATGTGATATAAAAATAGACTTGATAGACAACCAACTCAAAATTTGGTCTCCAATGCTTCTGTCTAAAACACATTTTTTTAATGATGTGTCCATTTTTTTTCCTGTTTTACTTTTTTATTTTATTTCCTTCTCTAAAAAATAGATGAAAAATTATTGTCAGTTTTAAACATTTGCTGAGTCAACAGAAAAAATAGTTGTGCAACAGACTGTCTGAAAGTAGACGGTCATGTTAACAATGTAAAATATTTTTTTTGTCACTTCAGTTTGATGTTGAATATGTACATCTGCATTGGAGAAAGATTTATTAACAAAATGTCTATTAATCTTACGTGGCATCTCTAGTTTTCACAAATCACTATTGTATTGGAGATGCTCTAAGAGGCACCAAAGGGTCTGTTGCACTCTTTTTCTTCTCAGATTCCCTTAAAAAAAACAAAGCTTCAACATTTCTTGATTGCTCTCATAAACTAATAATTAATTAACCCCTTCTTGGATGTTCTCAGGGGTTATTTATACATGCATAATCCTTAATTCTCGGAGCACAAATAAGGAAAAAGGTGATACAGGTTTTATAAACTTCTGACTTATCGGAGTTGTTTATATCTTGTGTAAATTGAATGACTTAGATTTGCTGCTTGATTGAGACTCTGCTACTTATAAGGTGGTTTGTTTCCTTATCAGAATATGATTCGAGATGTCTTATTTGAGTTGAACTCTTTATCTACGTATTTGAGTCGTGATTGTGTTGAATTCTGAATTCTAAGTATATCGGGTCATTTGAGAACATCTTTACACTGTACACGTGTTGTTTAACCAATCATCTACCAGACCCAACCAGATCTCGCTCACCCCCGACCAGGGATTCATTCCCGATCAAACTGCTATACCCGATCAATCTGTTTACCTTGGTCGAGATTTCCCAACTCGACCATCTAGGTGATTTTGATCAATCGTGAGGGGTTGTTTACTAATCATTTTTGGTTGGCTGATTTTAACTCTTCTTTGTTGACACGTCACTTGTTGTTCCCGCAATTCACTTTGTTTATGCTGACGTGTTATCTTTCCAAATTATACCAATAACAATAACCCCTTAAACATTCAAGGTGAGCATCTCACTAAACGAAGATAGGTCGCTCAGCGAGACATGTTTAATCTTAGGAGCATTTTGTCATATACTCATTAATGCCAAACTGCTATCTTTTGATTTCAGTCACAAACGTTTGATTTGCCTATATGACTTGACGCAAATGACGCAATTGACGGCGGCGGTTCAAATTTCATACGGCTCGTGATCTTCGGGATTCGCGTACTAACCACCACTCTCATGTGAATGTCATCCTTGCCTATATATATTTTCAAAATCCTTCTACCTTCCCTCTCACTCGATTTGACCTCTCAATTTATACAACTTCTTTGTCTTCTAAATTTTTCTTTCTGCTTCAAAGGTTTGCTCACAACTCTTCGATTTCAAATCAGATCTTTGTCTTACGTTAATCATCAGGTATAGATTGTGCCACTCGTTATCGTTATGTAGAAATCTTGATGCATGATATTGAGATAGGCGATAAAGAGAATATTGTCAGGGTTGAATCTATCTTAGGGGGATTTTTTCAAGATTTCTCTTGTCTGGTTCAACCCACAGTTCTTAATGTCGATTATTCCATGGCTCTCCCTGAATTTCAGCCCTCTTCTTTTGATTCTAATATTATTAACCCTACTATTTCTTCTCCAAATACATGCCCAGATATGTCAAAAGCAACTGGATCCGGTCGGGGAAGCATGCCAAGTTTAAAAGATTCACCCCTAGTGGATCTGAAAATCCCATATCAACTATTGAAGATGGAAGAAGTTCCCAAGCGACTTTGATCTACATTGCTTAAATTTTCCACCGATCACCCCAGTGCTTTCGACTCAGAAGTAAACGTGGTAGAAGCATCTGAGTTGGCAAAATATGCCGATCGTTTTGACATCCCTCAATCAGTTGAACTTTGTTTGAGCGGTCAACGTGCAATATGGAACCCTCCCCAGGGTGCAGTAGCCATTTATGGGGCAATGCTTACATCCGGGGTTACATTACCTCTTCAACCCTTCCTTACTTGATTCTTGGTTGAAGCCGGGATTGCTTATGCTCAGCTTTCCCCAAATTCTTACCGAGTGCTAATGGGCCTATGGCATCTCTGGAAAAAGATCGGTGCTAAATACCCCCCTCCCACCCCCAACCCCACAGGAGATTCGAAACTTCTACACCCTGAATCGATTGGATAACGGGGGTACCTTTTATCTTCAATCTGGCTCTATCAACCATTGGATCCCTGAAGGATATAAGCAAAAACCGACCCCTCCCCCTTCCAATAAGGATCATAAAGGTTTCATCTGGGGGTTCCCTACTTCCAATAAGTATTGGAAAAATACTTGGTTTTTTGTTCAGGGAGACTGGGGTGAATCAATGGTTGCTGATCCTCGTCAAGAGTTGTCTAGGAATAGTATCCACATGCATTTTTTCAGTCCTGAGCAATGGAATAGAATAGCTGCCTTACTAAACCAAGATTAAGCCAGGAATGTTATTGAGGCTACTCAAACATCCTGGGAAACCAGGGATCGGCGTATCCTGTTTGTTGAAAAAGATCTTCTGGATCTGGGGTTATTTCCCCCAATCTCGAGTCGGCGCAAACTCTGTAAGCTTTATCTTTTTCGATTTTATTATTTAGATCGAATTGTACTTGTTCTGACGTTTCTCCTCTTTCTTTTTCTCCAAAATAGTATTCGAGGTGGATATTGTGGCAGGCGAGCAAGCTGAAAAGATAAAAGTTTTTGATAAGGTCAGCCGCGCGGAGTCTGCTGCTCAGCTGGCTCAAGGAATTGCTCATCCCCAACAAGCTATGGTGGAACATCAATATGAACCTGACCCCAATGCGTCTCCAGAAGCTTCTGATCGGGAGATTGTGAAAAAGTCTTCTGATCCAGTTGGTGAACAAAAGGGGTCTTCCAAAGGTTCGAAGAGAAAAATCACAAAAGAAAAAAGCTGGCCGCCGCTTAACTAAGCTTTCTGAAAGATCTCCCATCCGTAAAATGGCTAAAACTGCGTCGGGCACTTCTGCACCTGATGTTGCTCGTAAAACAAGGGAAACTGACTTGGCGGAGAAGATAAAAGCCCATCAGACTAGAGTCAAACCGATCATTATTGAAGGAGATAATGAGGATCATGACTCACTGAGTGACCTGATCCGCCGAGAGCATTGATCAAAAAGAGGAAATGAGGATCAGGACTCACACGGCAGATAGTCTTCACCGACTCAGATTCTGATGGGGAACAAGCTGGACTTGTGAAGGCACAAACTGGTCTTCCCTCTTCTGATCCTGCAACTGATGTTATCAAGGCTTCTTTCACAGGTGGAAATGAGGCAAGTTCGCCCAAATCTACTGATCAAGGGCAGACCGCAGCTACTTCCCCAAAGGTTGCTGATGAATCTACTCCAGTTCTCAATCCAGCCCAAACTGATCGCCAATATCAAGGCTCTGAAACTGTGAATCCTACTAACGTGGTTGGCATCCCAGACCCGGAGGAGATGCCGTTCGACCCTCTTTACATCTTAAAATCCATGTCGGCTAGAAGAGGGTATGTCGGTAAAGGTTATTGGACCGACTTCAGGAGCGCCAGTGATACGGATCGAGTCCGTGCCATTTATAACAATGGTGTTTATGTATGTATTCTTTACTTGGTATCTTTTATTCCTTATCTATCTAAGTTATAACGCCCTGACTTTCTTCATTTAATAGGCCGTGGAAGAGATGGCCAGAGCTATGATAACTCAGAGGAAACAAGCCATTGAAATCTCTCGGCTGAAATAGGAGCTTGAAAGGGGAAAGAAAGCAATCGGTTCTGCCTCGGCTGACGGATTGAAACTTAAGGAGTCTTATGAAGAGAAGTTGAGGCAGCGTGACCTGACTAAAACTGCTTTGAAAGAAGCTGTGACTACCGCCGAGACCCGAGCCAGTACGGCTTCAGATAATCTCTCTGAATTTATTAAGAAAAATATTCAACTTGAAGCAGATTTAGCTAAAGCTAGACGGTTGTGTGCTGAGTTGGAGCAACGGGTCGTCTTGTCCAAACGGGCGATTTTTGATCAAGAAGCTGAAGCTCGGATTGCTAAAGAAACTTTAGCAGCTTCTCAACAATCTATGCTTGAAGCTCAATTGGGTTCTGAGGAGGCTAAGTTTTGATACCAAAGATTGGCTGAAGACCTAAATCAGCAAAATATCAGCATGGAAGTTCTTTCTCAAGAGGCTAGATTAGCCTTTTAGATTCAGAGAGTTGATCGCTATAAGAAGTCCACTGCTTTTGAGGCGGTTATACTGAGGGAGTTTGAACGTGGCCTCACCACTGCTCGGGTATTCTTCAGGGGTAAGGAGAGGTCTACTGAAGAGGCTCGCCGTAAATGGGATCGATCGATCAAAAAGTATAAGGTTGAGTCTCTTAGCGTAATAAAGAATCAAAGGATGGGGTGGAGAGCTTATTGCAAGTCTATTGGGAAAATACCTCATAAGATGCATCTATAGTAGACATGACGCCGGTTCCGATTCTGATTCGGTTCCGGTTCAGAACCGGCGGTTCCGGTTCCACGGTTCCGGTTCAGTTCCTCCGGTTCCAGCAGTTCAGAACCGTTTTTTTTTAATTTTTTTTTAAACCCAAAATCCCCAAATATTCAATCAAACGGTTCAAACCCCAGTCCTACACCTAAAATTCCTAATCAAATCCTACACCTTAAATACCCAAATGACTCAACCCTAAATTCCCAATCCCTAATCACATCAATTCAAAGTTTCAAACACACACAATCACCATAAACCCAAAATCCGAAATCACACAAAATCGCACAAAATCACAAACTCAAAATCAGTAAATCACACAAACACGGTCTAGAACTCAAACATAAAAAAGAAAAGAAGTCATGCTGCGACGGAGATCGAAGAGATCGAAGAGAGAGGGAGAGAGAAAGAAGAGATCGGAGTCGATCTGTCGATGAAGAGGAGATCGGTGACGGATGAAGATGGTACCGGCGGACCAGCGAGCAGTGAGAGGATCCGCAGACCAGCGAGCAGCGACGGGATCCGCGGCTGTCGGCAACAAGAAGAAAGAAGAAAATAAGAAAAAAGAGAAAGAGAGAGAGAGGGTGAGAGACTAAGAAAGTCAGAAAGAAAGAGTCTGTGAGAGAGAGAGAGAGTGGCGTGGGCTTGGGTAGGTAGAGACAAAAAAAAAATTATATAACTTTGAGGAACCGTCCGGTTCAAACCGGACTAGAACCGTCGGTTCCAGTCCGATTCGAATCGGACGGTTCCTCAAAGTTTGGAACCGGAACCGGAACCGCCCGGTACCGGTTCCGGTCCGGTTCAGGAACTGGAACCTATTTTTTCGGTTCCGGTTCCCGTTTTTTTTGGGACGGTTCCGGTTCGGTTTCCCGGTTCGAACCGAACCGACGTCATGTCTAATCTAGAGCTTCCCTCCAAATCTTCCCTGATAGTTTTTCATGCGGTCAGGAAAAATGGAGCAACATCTAAGGGTATCGATGCTAGACCTTTACCCGAGACCGACTATTCTCCTTTTATGGTTGAAGATCCCGAAGATGACATATGTTGGCCAGATTTTGGAGATCTGACCAAGGGTTATGAAGAGGAAAGCAAAAACCCTGGTACCTCGGGACCTAGCAGTACTTAAAGACTTTCAGATGCTTGATGACTTCTTTTCTTTTTTATCATACGTTTTGTAAACTCTTCGTAGCATTGTATGAACAATTGATTTATTCATTTAATGATACCGATCTGAAATTTACTTATATGATGTTCTTTATTTCGATCAATTTTCTCTACTGGTTGCCATTTCTAGGTTAGTTGTTTTTATAACCAATTGTGATCATTTTTGGCTGGCCGAACTTGGTTAAAATCATTTTTGACTTGTCTGGTTGTTCTCTTGGTCGCTTACTGAAATTCAGTTATTTATTCAAGTGGTGTTCGTTTGATGGACCGTTTGCATGGTATCTAATTTATAAACTCTTGTCTTTGATCTGGTAACTAAATCACCGGGACGTCTCCCAGTAGTCTATTACTTAAGATTCGCTGGCGCGAGGTTTTTCACGATCTCATTATCCCAACTTATCTTAGCCAAGTATCTTTATTAACTGGCGTTCGGGATGCGAGATCTTGATTAACACACCCAACTTTTGCACATCCCATCAGGTATCTAATCTCTTGAAGGCGCTCTAACAGTGCTTCTGATGCTTCCAGTTAGTTTAGCTGAACGTCCATTGTCTCTGCGACATATGCTTTTGGTTCCATCACTGAACCCCCCGAGAGCCTGTTTTAAGTTCATCGAGATTTGCTTTTATTAACGAAAGCAATACTAGAACATCTTTCTTGAACCAGGTTTCCATTGAAGGATTTGTTATTGATTTCTTTAAAAACTATAAAGAGAAACATATGATTAGGCATGAGTAAGATCTATATCTACTCGAAACATCTAAAAATTCTGAAAAGAAAAACGAGAAAACTGCTTAAGGGTAGAATATCTTTAGGTATTGAGTGTTGCATGGTCTGGGTAACTCTCATCCTTCTGATCGGACAAGGCGATATGCTCCATGATCCATGCTCCATGCTCCATGCTCCATGCTCCATGCCCAGCTGATCCGACCACCTAGTAAGGCACTTCCCATTTATCTGCTAATGATCCGGCCGACTTATCCCTTGTGTTCGGAGACACCCTTCTAAAAACCAGATCTCTGAGTTGGAATTTTCTGATCCAGACGTGCGAGTTGTAATATCTTACAATTCTTTGTTGGTAGGCCGCATTTCTCACCCTCGCAATGTCCTTTTTTTCTTCCAACTCATCTAGGCTATGTTCTAAGATCATTATATAGGAGTCAGGCTGATATAGCTAAACTCTAGGGGAGGTATGGATTATTTCGACCGAGATGAAGGCTTCAGTTCTGAACGCTGGGGAGTAAGGTGTTTCTCCTGTTGTAGTTTTTTCAGTTGTTCGGTATGCCCAAAGTACTTCATGCAACTTGTCTGCTAAATTTCCTTTCTTTCCGTCGAGCTTGGCCTTCAAGGTGTGCTTAATGATCTATTGATGGCTTCGGTCTGGCCATTGGTCTGAGGATGAGCTGGTGTGGCATAATAACTCGTTATGTGGTACTTTCGACACATCTCGCTAAAATTATCGCTATCGAATTGGGTCCTATTATCAGTGACAATTGTATCCAAAATCTTGAATCGATAGATGATGTTCTTCTTTACGAAGCTAATGGCATTAGCCTCGGTTATGTGTGACAAGTACCACATTTCTCAGCCACCAATTTAGCATCCTGAAATAGGGTTGGCCAATAAAAGCCCTGTCTAAGAGTTTAATGGGCCAAACTTTTACCCCCAGTATGGTTTCAACACACACCACTGTGTATACTGGCCAAGATCTTATCTTCTTCTTCTTGGCTAACACATCTTTGTAGGGTCTTCGAAAAATCCCAGTTCTATAAAGTTCATTGCCTATTATTGAGTACCGAGCGGCCTTGTATCTGACTCGTTTTGCTTCAACTGCATCTTCTCGGAGCGTGCCATCCTCTAGGTACTCGATGATCGGAGTGGCCAAAGTGACTGACCCCTTCTCCATCTTTTCTACTATCAGATTTTCTTCTTTCTTGATGCTGGGCTTTTCGAGATGAGCCACTGGAATCATTCTGGACAAATACCAGTGGTTGCTGATGCCAGTTTTGATAGTGCGACAGCTTTCTCATTCTTCTCTCTCGGGATCTGAATGATTCTATAACTCTTGAATCTCCCCAGAAGTGTCTTGGCTATCTCTAAGTATGCCACCATGTTAGGATCATTTGCTTGGTATTCATCTAGGATTTGGTTGACCACGACTTGTGAATCACTGAATATTTCTACTTCGTCTACTCCCAATGTTGTACATATTCGGAGTCCAGCCAACAGCGCTTCATACTCGGCCATGTTGTTGGTTGCTTTAAAGTCAAATCGCAGGGCGTATTCCACCTGATCATTTTCTGGGGTCAGTACCACTATGCCTGCCCCGCTGCCATACGTGTTTGACGAACCATCAACGTGCAGCTTCCAATTGAAGACTTTTCTTTCCTTTTCTTCTAAAATCCTGATCACTTCACTGTGTGGCTCAGTGAACTCAACAATCAGGTCTGCTACCACCTTGCCTTTTATTGCGGCCCTTAGTAAGTAAGCAATATCAAACTCACTAAGTTCCACCGCCCATTTTGTTAGTCTTCCTGATACCTCTGGCTTGGATAAAATCTGCTTTAATGGACAATCCGTATAGACCTCGATCTTGTGAGCCTGAAAATAAGGTCTAAGTATTCTTGCTGCCGTTATGAGTGCAAGTGCCATCTGTTCTGCTGCCGAGTACCTTGTTTCAACTGGTAGCAGAGCCTTGCTAGTATAATATACTAGTTTTTGCACCCCTTCATCTAATCTGATGAGTACCAATCATGTGGCCACGGTTGTGACCGACAGGTATAAGTATAAAGTTTCTCCTTCTAGAGGCTTTGAGAGAATCGGGGCCTTGCCTATATGTCGTTTGATTTTCTGGAACGCTTGTTCACACTCCTCATTCCATTCTACTCCCTTTTCCTTTTCTTATTGCTTTGAAGAATGGTAAACATCTATCGGTTGACTTGCTGATGAACCGATTTAACGATGCTAAACATCCCGTCAACCTTTGGATGTCTTTTAGGGTAACCGGAGACCTCATCTCTTCTATGGCTCTTATTTTTTCAAGGTTCGCTTCGATCCCCCTTTTATGCACTTGAAAACCGAGGAACTTTCCTGATGGTAACCCAAAGACACACTTGTTCGGGTTGAGTTTCATCTCATATCTTCTTAATACTTGGAATGTTTCTTCCAAGTCTGCAGTGTGCTTACTTGTCGTGACACTTTTGGTTAACATGTCGTCTATGTTGACTTCCATGTTTCTGCCGATATGTCAGACAAACATCTTGTTTACCAATCTTTGGTAGGTCACCCCGGTATTTTTGAGACCAAAAGGAATCACTTTGTAGCAATAAAGCCCTTGATCAGTTATAAAAGCAGTTTTTCTTCATCTTGGCGAACATCCTGATCAGATTGTAACCCGAATATGCATCCATGAAGCTCAATAGCTCGTGCCCCGCAGTTGCATCGACCAACTGATCTATTCGGGGGAAAAGGAAGCTATCTTTTGGGCATACTTTGTTCAAATCTGTAAAGTCCACACACATCCTCCACTGCCCATTCTTCTTTTTTACGAGAACTACATTGGCGACCCATTCAGGATAATGAACTTCCATGATTGTTCTTACTGCCAATAATTTCTGGACTTCTTCTTTAATCGCTTGGCTTTTTTCAGGGTTAAATCTTTGCCTTTTCTGTATCACTGGTATGTGCTCGGGATCAACAGTTAGAGCATGGGAAATTATCTTGGCATCGATTCCTGGCATGTCCTTGTGTTTACAGGCGAACACATCCCTGTACTCTTTCAATAGATTGATCAGTTAACCATGTACTTTTTCGGTTAGCTGTGCTCCCAGCTTAACAGTTTGTTCAGGGTTTCTGTCGTCCACTATAACTTCTATAGTTGGCTCTTCTTCCCGACTTCCTCCAACTTTTTGACATGAGTCTCTTGGATCTAAGTCAAACTGAGTTGGCGTTTCAGCCTTCTCCTCTCCTTCATCATCTTTTGAGCTCTTTCTTTATTCGGCGGAGTCTATCTATATTACTTCCGGCTCGGCTTTTTCTCTATAGATTGCCATGTTAGCTTTTCTTGCCCACTCCTGGGACCCTTTCAATACTCCAACTCCGGCCTCTGTTGGGAACTTAACGGTCAGGGCGTAAGTTGCTGTAACTGTCTTCGTTTTGTTTAAGAATGGTCTACCTAATAAAGCATTATATGGCCAATTCTCAGTGTCAACAACCACAAAGTCGAGCAACACTACTTTTTGACATGGAAAATTTTCTATTTCGACTGGCAACTTGACTGTTCCCAATGACCTCACTTCGGCTCCCCCGAACCCTCTAAGAGGAATTGCTAATGGTTACAAATCTTTTCTTTAGAGCCCTAACTGATCAAACACCCCGGCACTCAGAATATCTGGCGAGCTCTCATTGTCGATCAGCACTCTTCTCACCTCCCGATGACCAATGCGAACTGAAACAACAATTGCATCGTTCCGTTTAACTTCCAATCCATAAGCATCAGCCTCAGAGAAAATGATCAGGTCCCAACCTTGCTTGAGCTTCTTCTGGTCGGGACCTACTGAGTTCACTTCCAAGTTTCTTTGGCAGTCTATCTCTTCACGGACTTCAAACATTCTTTCCCTGTTACTTTTTTCCGTGCACGGTCCGCCAAAAATAGTGTTGACAGCCCCGGAGTCTGAACTTCCCCTTGGACTCTCTTTCTTATTCTGGTCGGGTTTTGGGGAATCGTTCGGCCGATCATCATTTTCTCTGAGAACTACGTCTTTCAGGTGTCCTTCTCTAATCAACTTTTCAATATAGTCCCTCAGCTGGTAGCATTTAGAAGTTTCGTGGCCATTTTCACGGTGGAAACAGCAATACTTCAAGGTGTCCCTTCGGGCAAAGTTAGATTGCTTTGGCGGCTTCTTATATAGGTTCTTGTCCTTGATCACATTCAAGATTTCTTCTTGTTTTAGGGCCAAGGGAGTATAATTGGTATACTGCCGTTTGAAAGTTCTGTTGTTTTTCTGATCATCTTCCTTGCGACCCTGTTTCTTCTTCCCAAAGTTACTTTTTTGATCGGCCTTGGGATTTCCTTTCCAACCATTAACTGGTCGACCGCCATGTATCAGCTCCTCTCCATGGGCTATTTGCTCTTCTTCAGCCATCGCGTATCCTCCTACATCGTCTACCAAATTTACGTAGGTAATTGGGCCCTTCTGTCTTAAACTCAGTGATAATGGATGTGCTGTAAACTATTGATAAATGCAGCAACTACCGCATCATCGTTAGGGTCTTGCACCTCTAAATCTTCCTGTGAAAACCGGGTGAGGTAATCTTTTAACTTTTCATCTTTCCTTTGTCTCAAAGTTGAGAGAACGGATATCGACTTCCTGCGCTGGATGTTCCCTATGAACTGCCTCGTAAAGGCCTGTATCAGCTCCTCGAAATTTCCGATCTATCAGCTCGGATGGCCACCAAACCATCTAGACCCCTTATCTCCTAGTGTTTGAGGGAACATTCTACATAAGAGTGCATCATCGTAATCGTATTACGCCATCGCGCTCTGATATCTTCTAACATGCTCTTTGGGGGTCGGTATTGGCCTTGAACTGCTCTACATGCGGCATTCTGAATTTCTCTGAAAAACGAGCTTGCCTTATGGTGATAGTGAACGGACTGCCAGAATTCCCAATTAGTAGGTTGCCTCGACTTTGTCTCTGTTCCAACGCCTCTATCCTTTTCAATAAGACTTATCGCTCTTCTTCCGGCTCGCCGCGATCAGTGAACTTTTGGCGGACAGGCAGGTCATAAGGATCCCTTGAAGTTCGTCCGGTGATTTGAGTATCACGGATGTTATACTTTGGGTAAGGGGTCGTTTCCCTACACCTCTTAAGGGGCTCGTCTTCATCAGATGAAGCTGACTGAGACCTCCTCTCATCATTGCCATAACTATCATATTTATCATGACTCGTTCCCCACCTATTCTCTTTTCCTAGTGTCATCATGAATGTTGGGTTCCTTGCACCCTCTGCCGTCCCGCCCCATTTTTTCTTCGAAGTTATGGTAATCTTGGCCATCACCTCGCTTTTGGAAATGTTCCCTTTTTTCGCGGCGATCTGCCTTATCTCTACCAATTTTTTGTGGGGCGTCTGGGGTCGCAATGACTATCTCAGACCGTATCCTAGGGTCCCGAACCATCACTGGCGTAGATAATTGGAATGGTGATGTTAAATTCGCAGTAGCAGTAATGTTGATTCCCTGTTTGGCGACATCTTCAATGACTCTCCATAGGGACTCTTGAACTTGCTGGAAAGCGTCGGGAGAGATGCCAGGAAGGGTTTCTTGGGAAGATACTGGATCTTGGCCGACAGAAGGTGGAGTTCTAGAAGGCAAATCTCCTCCAGCATTGCCCGTGTTGTCGGTACCGCGGTGGGTGCCGGCTTCACGTGGGGATTGACTCACGTCTCTACTAGTAACCATCTGTCTGTTATGAAAGATCTCGAAGGTTCACTCCCCTCCTTCTAGCGCCAATTGTTGACGGTGATTTTTGGATCGAACTATGTGGATCACGCGTCACACAAAATATGTCGAACTAACAATTGAATAAGAAATTATAAATAACAAACAGATCAAACATCAAAGATTTTACGTGGTAAAACATCAAAGTGAGGAAACGTCCACGGTTTCCAGACGGCGAGATAGAAATCCACTATGAATAAATTTGATTACACACTCAACATTTCTTGATTGCTCTCATAAACTAATAATTAATTAACCCCTTCTTGGATGTTCTCAGAGGTTATTTATACATGCATAATCCTTAATTCTCGGAGCACAAATAAGGAAAAAGGTGATACAGGTTTTATAAACTTCTGACTTATCGGAGTTGTTTATATCTTGTGTAAATTGAATGACTTAGATTTGCTGCTTGATTGAGACTCTGCTACTTATAAAGTGGTTTGTTTCCTTATCAGAATATGCTTCGAGATGTCTTATTTGAGTTGAACTCTTTATCTACGTATTTGAGTCGTGATTGTATTGAATTCTGAATTCTAAGTATATCGGGTCATCTGAGGACATCTTTACACTGTACACGTGTTGCTTAACCAATCATTTACCAGACCCGACCAGATCTCGCTCACCCCCGACCAGGGATTCATTCCCGATCGAACTGCTATACCCGATCAATCTGTTTACCTTGGTCGAGATTTCCCAACCCGACCATCTAGGTGATTTTGATCAATCGTGTGGGGTTGTTTACTGATCATTTTTGGTTGGCTGATTTTAACTCTTCTTTGTTGACACGTCACTTGTTGTTCCCGCAATTCAAGTTGTTTATGCTGACGTGTTATCTTTCCAAATTATACCAATAACAGTATATATTGGTAAAAAATTAAATAACAACTCTACAACCATGGATACCTTCGTCCATCCACTTGATATTTTAATATATAAAAATTTCTCACTTTCCAAGGAAAAAAAATAGGGGAGAAAAGACCTTATAGACATCACGTTAAGGGTATTCCTGACTTTTCAAACAATTAACACCGTCAAAGGTTAAGACTAACGACGGAGGAGTTGCATGTAAATTCTTTGAAAAGCTGTTTCTACCCTGTTAATATGTATACCTCAGATAGGTTTGGTGTCATTTCCTCATATACCTATAACTATATATATTTATATACATAAATTTTCAAGTCAGTACGCACTGATATAACTTCATCAGTGAGTTGGATGTGGACCATTAGATTTACATACTTTGACTCAAAGTGTATGCACTTGTCAAAACTTCTCCATAATTAGTGGTCCACATGCAACGCACTAATATATATAAGGACATTGAATGTGAAAATAACTGTATATATATATATATATATATATAGTCTTTCTATTATCAGTTCTTCCTGAGATTAAATATATAAGGACATTGAATGTGAGCCACTCATTTATAGACATTGCATACACACTAAATCAAAGCATGTACAGATAGTCAATGTTGACTCTGAAAACTAATTATAAACTTTTTTTCTAAGTATTAATAGGACTGTTGAGATCTATCGAGATCAAACAATACATATGCGGTTCAAATATCTACTCCAATAAATCAGGAGAAAACTCATCAAACAATACATATATGGTTCAGATATCTACTCCAATAAATCAAGAGAAAACTCATCACACATACTCATAAAATGTACATAATAAGATTTGAAATTTGTGGTAAAAGTTTTGAAGTTTTCATAAACATTTTCATAGAATATGTCAAAATTATTATTGATAATGATGGTTTTTCCACCGTCCTAAATACGTCTCCACTTGCTTGTGATCACCTCCTCCTGTCAAATTGTGAAAGTCAATAAATAAGACTCATCCCTTCATTTGCAAAGGGTTAGTGAGATAATCCAAATTTTGTGCAGCTGAAGACTGAAGTTCAATACAAATACCATAGATAATCTTCTCTCTCTTCCTCATCTCTCTATTTATCCGATACTCTCCTCTCTCTTATATTCACTAATTTGTTATTTCATTTTATTTACAACAAAAATATCATTTTTGAAGTTTTATATATAAAACTCAAAATAAACGTCCTTCATATTTCATAAGATCACTGTCTAATTTTTCAAACTGGTGAGTTTTTTCTGTTTTTTTTTATTAAAAAAAAAAAAAGAATTTAACACCGAACATGTCAAAGATTTGATGTGACCTACTAAGATTAATACTATATGCGTGATCCAGATATCTACTCCTATAACCGGTAGATGTTTACTCTCACAATACCGAATAGAAAACTCCTTACACATGCTTGTAAAATACATATGTTGGAACTCGAATCTTTCACCACTAACGTAAAAGTTGAGATACACAACGTTTAAACTAAGAGGGGAGGGGATGTGTAAACTGTCCACTAAATATAAAAGAAAAGAGTTAAGCTAACTTATTAGTGCGATATATTGCCGGATGAATTAATAATTACCATAGTATTGTATTAGAGTAATTAAATGATGTAGGACAGTTGGCGTTGGACTTTGAAGAAAAGATGGATAGGAATTGTCCAAAAGAGGTGCTCCAAAGAAACGGGCATAACTTATAGCTCGGTTGTCAGATTTTCTATTATAATATGTTTTCGGAAAGGGTTTTCAGAGCTCTATAGCTGAGCAACCTGGGCTAGCCCAGGTTGTCGTCATTTACTCCCTCAACGGAGCTGTTTAAGTTAGGTTGTCAGGCAACCGAAGATTTTCATGTTTTTTTTATTTGTTTTCCATTTTTATTTAGATGAGGATATTTTAGTCTTTTGCTATTTTAGGGTTTTCTGAGCCCATTTAAGGCTTTTTGTCATCAGTTTCAAGGCATTCAATAATATTTGCAATTTAGTTTCAATTCTTTCTGGTGGATTCCAGTTTATGTTACTGTCGGGATTACGCTGGTGATCAGTGGCGAATCCAGAAATTTTAACGAGGTGGGACACTTGAATAAAATAACAATTATATAAAAAAATTAATGAAAATTTAAAATCATAATAAAATGAGTTTTTTATATATAAAAAATTGATGGTATAATGAATTTTAAATAAAACAAATATAGCATTTACTCGAGATGAACCAAATAATCTTACATTGAAAAGAACTAAAAACAAGAAACACAATATTAAAAAATAAATAAAAAAAAAACAACATGAACAATGAAAAATTATAATATTTATTCTTAACAAAATTAAAATATAGTTTTATAATATACAATTTTATTTTGTATTTATAATGAATTCACTATAAATTTATATAAAAACAATTGATTAATAAATATTACTATAAATTTAAGATTTTGAGGTTTATTGATTGGATTTGTTAGGTATGTCAAACTAAAAATATTAGGAATAAGAAAAAAACAATTCAAAATAATAATAGATAATTTACTATATAATAAAATTGAATTAAGTAAACCACAAATCAAGTATAGTTAAGAATTTAACATTGACAGGAAACATAAAATAGATTATTTTGTTGTAGAAAAAGATGGAAATTTGATAAAGGAATTGGAAAAGAGCGTAAAATAAAAATAGATATTAAAAAGAATATTTTATTTTTGCTTGTAGGAGAGTTGAACCATTGTCTTTCATTGATGAAATTGATAAGCTATACCAACTATGCTGTGTAGTGAATTGTTCTTAATAATATAATTTGTTTTATATATATAAACATAAAATCACTTTCTTTTTTTAAATTGAAGTGGGGCACGGGCTCCACCTGATCTCTATATGGGTCCGCCCCTGCTGGTGATCCTAGAACTTCTGTTCTGCGTCATTAAATACAACACACTGATCATTAATATCTACCCTCAAAGGCTTTATAGATATCATTATAAGACTTAAATGAAAAATAGACATAACTTGCATAAAAAAATGTTTTTTTGTTAAATGATCTTTGATTAGTCCATATCTCAACGATTCCTAGTAAAAAAAATTTAATAGATAGTAGAATTGAATTTATTTACAAACAGTGTGTGATAGATCACATGTTATACATTAAATAGATGTAGTTAAAGAGCTGCCTAACTTTTCATAAGGCCCTCTTATATTTCTTGATCTGTAATTTTCACATGCATCTCTTGTGTGTGCAATCAATTGCAACACACAACTTATTAATAAGTTTGTACTCAACTAAACCACCCTCGACACATGCCTATATGGTATATAGCTCACATACAAGAATGGGCCTTTGCTTAAAAAAAACGCACTTATTGAGCTTTCACAAATGGAGGACGTGGTATGGAAATGTTCTTGTAAATGAGGTAATGTTTATTATATGGTCACCGACCGATTTTCAGATACATATGATAGTCATGAATCTCGTAACTCTTTAATTAGTTTGACGGGATAAAAAAATCATTACCATAGATTCACAAAATAATCTTCACTTAAAATTTCTTTTAGATTACTAAAAGCATATCCAATGAAATCAAAAACATTTTCAAACCCAAAACCAATAGATTTAGATTTTACTTAATTTGATCCATTAATATCCAAGAACACTAAGAGCAATTAGCAATTAATAACAAGACCAACAATTCCACAATGTTTAAAGTCATAAATGGGTAGTTATTCATCCACCACCTACTATTCTACATATAAATATCAAAAGTAGGGGGACCCCTTCAAACTTAATTTCCTCTCATCTTTCAAATACAAGACAAAATCTTCCACTCATTAAACAATAATATTAATTTTGTATGCCCCAAGTAAGAAGTATAACGTTCTCTAAGCGTATGCTTATAGTCCATAACATCATATCATAAGATATGAATGAATATTTAGACTCATTAGGGTGATATTAATGATCCGAATATTTATCGTAGAAATTAGAAATTAGAATACCCTAACATGCAAAATAGAAGTGGGGAACGAAAGGATTTTCATATGGTCATTTAAGAGGTGTAATAAATATGAAAACCATGATCTTCCGAGTCATATTTAATGTGCCCATTGCTGCCACTGAATTGACCCCACTTGTCCCCCAATGACTGTTTTTCTCAAAATGTGATGGTGGTGGGGGCAATGTATCCCATCAATGTTGGATATTATCAAAATTTTCACACATTTCTTTGTTAAATATATATATATATATATATATAAATGAATTACAAATAGTATAAAATACATAGGTAATTCCATACTAATGTCTCAAAAACATATAAATAAAAATTACTTATCTTTTTAGATATTTAATATATGTTTTAAAGAATCATTGTCCAATATGTTTTGTGATAAAAAAAAACATTTATTTAAAAAGAATATGAATACTCTTAGTAAAATGTGGAAAGCACCCTCTTTTAATTACACTTTCGGATCTCACCGCCGTTCTGTAGACACCTAAACTAATCCAGGTGTTTAAATTTGAACACAAAATAGGATGCTGAATTTTAGTCAATAACTGTATTTGACTATGAAACTAATTCATTTTTCAATTGTTCCGGATCGAACAAGAAGAAAAAAAAGACAAATAACTATTGAAAATTTAAGATTCGCACATAAATTTGTATCAAAATTTGAATGTTACCCAATGAAAATCCCACAGCTGTATTATCTGGATTAATTGCAGAGACAAGACCAACTTTTATGACCAGCTACTATCAAGTATTAAATATCAATCCAACGATTCTATATTTTTCTTCAGTCAATCGAGAGCCATTAATGTCCCCCTCTATTTCCCTCTGGTCTCCCAAAATAATTGTTTTTTTTAATTTTTCAGAGACAAGTAGACCTAGTGGCTATTTAACTATTATAAATTTACTATTTCAAAAAAAACAAATCTATTACTGTCTAAATTTACAAATGTGAAAGTCGAAAAAAAACACAAACATAAATCTCATTAATGTTAGTGTAAAAAAACTAACCGATCAACTGGCAACTATCTCAACTTCGTCCAAGAGTGGATTTGAAACTGTTTGTATGAATTGTGATTTATATTAAATTATTTGTATGAATTATGATTTATATTAAATCTATCTAAAAACTGTTTATCATTTTTTTCATGAAACTTTTAAATTTTTAGTTAAATATTTTTTAAGAATATCTAATATTATTTGAACAAACAATTAATATTAAATTGAAACTCCTACCTCTTTCAAAACCACAATAAAATATCCTTCCTTCATAAGATAACTTAAAAAACCATCAACAAACAAAAAATACAGCACAAATTAGATTGGCACTTGACTTGACAGTTGAATTCTCTTGAAATAATGGCATTTTTTTTTCTTTTTATAAATAAAAAAGATTGTTCCTATAACAATTTTTGACATGTTAACACAAAAGTTGATTCGAAAAATAGAAAGTAAAAACTAATTTCTGTTATCTTTTTTATTTTCTAAACAGTATCACAATTGTTTTCAAAAATTCTTAAATCACAATTCAAACCCCACAAATATATATAAGAGCATCTCCGGTGCATAAATGTATTGCATTTCAATAATTGCTTACATGTCAACAATATTGAAAGACTTGTTTCCTATATGGCATGAAATTATACTTGATAGACAGACAAATAAAAAATCTCTCTCCAATGGTTTCGTTGAAAATACAATTTATTAATGACTTATCTAATTATCTTTTTTATTTTTAACTAGACAAATTATTTTAACGATTTTTGAATATTTATTTCCAATATTGAGTTGGTCTACAAAATAGTTATTTGAAAGTAGACATTCAACTCAACGATATCTATAAAAAAATTTGTCATATCGCTTTGACATTGTGTAGCAAATTGGAAAGACATATTTCAACACAATGTCTGTTTATCTTATGTAGCCTATAATTTTTTTCATAATCCAGTGTTGTATTGGAGATACTCTAAGTACTCGTTTGGTTGAGCTTTCTATCGTTTAGTTGAGCTTTCTACTACCTCAAAAAGTCTACAAACGTCTATTTGAGTTTTTTAGAGTTGTTTGATTTATCTTTTAAGATTGTCTATTTTAAATTGAGTAGAGACTAATAGAGTTTAAACCTCTGCTAGGCAAAAGCTCATAAAGAGGTGTTTAGACATTTTTTTTTAAGTCTACTAATCAAACAACTATAATTTGTTTTTCAAAAATTCTATTTCTAATAGATCTAAGTATACTTGGTAATTTATAAAGTCTATCCTCTTCAAAAAAAATTTAAAAAAATTATATAGTCAATTAACTAATTTTGAGATACTAATTTTTATCCTTTAAAAAAATCTAATTTTTATATTAAAACTTGTCTTTTATTTGAAAAGTAAAGACTGAAATATAATGAATATCAAACACCTTTGTGATTATTATTAATAACAAGTTTGAAAATCAAACACAAGTTAGCACAACCATGACCATATTATATATATATATATATATATATATATATAGATCTCAGATTTATTGAAATTTCCAAGATCCCTTTTAGTAGTTGGATTTCAATCTCAATTCAAAGGCTAAAAACAAGGATGACACCACAAATGTTAAAAGGGACGAGGGAAATCATGAGATGAGGTGAGAGAAAAAGAGAATGGACGATTGATTTAAAAGGTGTGATGACATATGAATCATATATATCACTTGAAGGATCCCAGATTTATTGAAATAATCCTCACATGCCATCCTATCTCTCGAATCCCGGATTTATTGAAATATATAGAATCCTCACATGTCATCCTACCTTTCGAATCCCGGATTTATTGAAATATATAGAATCCTTACA
Organism: Dipteronia sinensis; assembly: GCA_033220585.1. Taxonomy (NCBI): domain Eukaryota; kingdom Viridiplantae; phylum Streptophyta; class Magnoliopsida; order Sapindales; family Sapindaceae; genus Dipteronia; species Dipteronia sinensis. The sequence continues at coordinate 1,033,560 of CM065645.1, forward strand.
TGCCAAACTGCCTCTCGAATCATGTGTCCCTTCTCTCTTTCATTCATCTCATCTTATACATACGAAACTCTCTTTCCCTCTCTTCTCAATATTTATGGCAGCCTTATTTTTTTACCGTTGGATTTTAAAGGATTCATAAAATTTCAATAAATTTAAGATCCCTCACCCGATATACGATATATATATATATATATATATATATGTATATGTTGTTGCAAGAGTTGAGCTACTATGCAAGACTTGCAAACAATAAAAAGGCGATTGACATTCATTCAATCCATTACATTTCAATCCAACAACCCAAATAATGAGCAGTTTATTAAGAACAATTTTTTTATAAAAAAAAACATTAAAATTGGTAAATGAGTCCAGTAACGGGCTGTAATTTTTCAATTACTGTATTGATATCAAAAAAAAATTGATACATAATAAATTATGATAATCACAACTTGCAATTCATAATTAGGAGAAAAACTTGTGTGATAGAATAGAATGGTAGCATATTAAAGTTTAAAAATGTTTTTATATTTCCAATATAAATGTTACAATTGACATTTCCACACAAAATTTTCTTCATAATTAGTTTAGGAGTTGGCCAAACCTAACCCCTAATAACCCAATTAATGCATAAAAATGACAGACCAATAATGTAAGTTAAAAATGCACTGTATCAGCAGGAGCTACAAAGTAAGAAACCGATTAAATGAAAGAAGTGCATTGGTTTTGCTGCCAGCACCTCAACAATTATGCATAATGGCATCCTTCATTCAATAGCCACACACGTGCACATAATGAACCCATGAAACACACACACAAACAGTGAAAGGCTCTGGAGAAGCACTCTGATGTGGATGTGATTGAAATCAATAAAGCTGGAACGCACTTTTATTACAGCCTCTTGAGTGCTTTTATAGCTCCTATAGAATTGAAAAAAGCACTTCTATGCATAGCCGCGGTGTGCAAGGCAATGGCATGTACAGTAAGCAAACAGAGTTTTCACCTTTTACAGGAAGCAGAAGCAGAAGCAGAAGCAGAACAGTGTGTACATTATGATGATGATGATGATTCTTCACCTTTGCAATTTCTAGGCTTCCACTCTCTCAAGAGTCAAGTCTCAACACAGAATATTTAACTCTACAAAATAGAGAAGTCGTTTGTACAAAAATGCTTTTATAAATATATTGATCATAGGTAGAGCTTGGAGAAGTAGAGAATATATATTAAAAGCAAGCCCAGATCGTAACAGAAAATGTAAAAATTGAAAACAAAAAGATCACTCTCTATGTATATTACTCCATGCAATGCAACTTGATGCAAATGGCTCATTTCTTTTGGACTCAGAATGGTGTGTCACAATGTTATCTTCCTTGAATATATATTCTGTCGAGCAAAGTAAGATTAGTGACGGGTGTGTAACATGGAGAACTGACAAGCCCCGAATGAGATCCATGGTTACCACAGTCCCATTAGTAAATGGTGAGCCTCTTTTTCGTGGTATGTTTTCAGGATCGCTTGTGGATGCATGTTTGCTTTGCAGGGTTTAACACCCGACTTAAGATAACGAAAGAGCTTGAGCGTGTTGTTCCGTCTATACAGCTAGTACAGTCGTGCCCGGCCCGGATTAAGAAGAGAATCTGACATTCTCCAACCCTACATGAAAACAAATGATAATCATGTTAAACGAAAGCATAAACATGTCATAGTTCGCCCAAACACCATAGAAATACGAGCTAGGTACTCATGTAATGACACCAATATTCAAGAGAACCGTTTGGCACCAAGAACATAAGTTTCTTTCCTTAGCAATTTCTCGGTACTTATATTCTTTTTCAAGGGCCAAGCTCAAGATAACTCACTTTCTTCTCAAAGGAAAAACAAGTTTTTTTGCATAAACTTCCACTTACTTGTTCTGCAGTTTTACTCTTGAAATGCCCATATGAAGCCGAGACCATCTTACATGACTCGGCAATGCGAGCCTCGAGATCAGTGGATGTAGGCGCAAACTTTGAATGATCATATTCCTGCTGCTTCCGAGACAAAGATTGACGATCATTTACTGATTGTATGAAGTGCAAAAGCACATGAGCCTGCAATAAATTGAATCACAAATTAAAACCCCAAATACAAGAGAAAAACGTTAACATGGTCCAACAGTTAAAAAGACAAATAGTAAAAAATCTTACATGGAATGCTGCTTTTATTATATCATCCGCCTTCGCCTGATCCTTGAGCAATGCATATACTTTACCCTTTGATGGATTATATGTGACAACGTATCTCTCTTTCTGTTATCAATCATTCAAATTAAAATATCAATTCATACAAATGAGACGTAGAGTAAACAAGATATTGAGAGCGAAAGAGAGATTTCTATATTGAAATTCATTTTTCTGACATACCTCAAACAGAGGCTCTATGGAAAGAAATGCACCTGGGTCTTGGAATGCGTCCTTAAATCTCGATCCTGCCAAACAGTGGAAACAAATTTAGGCTGAAACTCAGGAACTCAGGTAGAAGAGGTCCATAAAAAGGTTGTTTCATGAGTAAAAAAATCCATCGGTCCACGACTTCCTATACTTACCAATAACAACAGGCTTATCCTTCCAGGGAAAATTGAATATATCTTCCTGCTTATTCCCCTCTTGCAGTGAGGGAACTCGTCCTGCAAATGGATACAGAGCACCGTTAAGTCACCATACATTGAAATAATGAACTACTTGTGTTTATATATAGAACTTAATAAGTCATTTAGAACATCACCAAATGGCCATCATAGATTGGTTCAAAAATGATAATCAATAACGAAAGAAACCTTGATTCAAAAATGATAATCAATAACGAAAGAAACCTTGACTATACTTTGGAACACTCATCCTACCTGTATTGAGGAAGGATTCTACAGCCACAGAGAATCTGGCTCGATTTAATGTGTGTAAGACAACAGATTTAACCTGGCGGCAAAGCAATTAGCATACTGTTAATTTATGAAAGCAAAAATACAAACAAAAGGTGATGACACTATTGATAAATGATCGAACCTCTTGGTAGGAGCTAAAAATATATCCACAAGAAAGGAAGGCAAATGTGGTAACCAGGGAGGGATTTCTTCTTGATATCATTATGCTCAATCCAGTTCCCAGCTGCACAAGACATAAGTTTAGTACATTTTCTCAACCCAAAAAAGTATCACGCTAAAAATTGCACATTATGGAACAAAACATTTTACACACAGTAGAGGTGTCTTCCACTCTTCCTGTTTAAAAAGCGTGGTCTTTCATTTGTGATCTACTGATCTCTACTCTCTTTTTTTGCATTCACCCCAACTCCTCACCCAACCCAACCCCATGCACCAATGCAGATTGAAATTAAATCCCCTTCCAATGGTTGGTTGAGAGGGACCTTCCACTACAAGAGCTCTAATCAAATTGGCTATCATCTCCTTGGGGACAAAAAAATAGTTACACAGGAATATTGTGATCTCTACCTCAATACTGTGTTATAACCAAAATGATTATCATATTTCATTCCCTTAAACTCTTGGCTTACCTAAACTTTTATAATGAATCAAAGCAAAATATTTTAAATAAAAAATTAATAAGAATGTTCTCATTATCTTATGATCTCTAACTAAATGCAAAGTTATCACCAAAATGATTATCGTATTTGGTTCCATTAAAACTCCTGGCTTACCTAAACTTTATAATGAATTAGCAAAGTCTTATAGATATAAATAATAAGAATGGTGCTAGTCCAAACCATTACTTATAATTTCAGATATACATATCAGATTAGAAACCAGTTAGATCTTGGGACCAATATTCCTTATACTAAGGCACGTGAGTCGAATTATTTCACAACTATATAAAAAATATTATAGCCTGAAAAGTTTAGGTACAACCTATGAAGTGACTGACTCTAAATTTATGAACATTTATTAACGCATAATTTTTTAAATGATTAACACAATTTTAATTACAGAAGACTCTACAAAACAAAAGATCATTTCACCAGGAAGCATTGATATCCTAATTTTTTACCCTAATTTTTAACTACAGTTTTTATCCTATACGCAAAAAATTATTAATTTGACATGCATACCAGGTCTGCAATGTTTCCAACACATTCTCCTTTAGCAGTGACATCCCCAATGTTATCTCCTTTAGCAAAGGCTTTGTAAATTGGTGTACGAGTTGATGTTGATGTTACAGCTGCCACATTCTATAAGTAAACAAAAAAGAGTAAGAAGCTGAGAAACTGACTCAACCATGCAAACCTATCGACAAGAAAACCACCATACCTTTACCACATTAGCAGCACAAGCCAAAGGAAGAAAAAGGTGTGGCACTGCTGCAGTAACCAACTCCACCCCAGCACCCAACTCCATAAGAAGATCACCAGTAAAACGAAGCTACAACGCGTTTTTAAGTTAGAAAATTTATGGTAGAAGTAAATGCAGAATTTACCACAACTGGAAGAAACTTACCTGTTTTAGATCATAATCAAATTTCTTTCCCTGACGAGCAAAGATCATTTTTCCAACTCGGCCAGCACCATCCTGCAAATGCGACTCGACTTTTTAACTCCAAAGATTATTTGTTTCACATTTACCTTTTCCAGATATCTCAGAACAAGAAAAAAGGAAAGAAGCTTGAGGCCAGTCATTGGAAAACACATTTAGAGTATGATACCATTATACCACTACTTAAGTTCTACAACATTACTAGACTTTATACATTTAAATCCACAGCAATTTGACCAGAGTGACAGTTTTTCCTAACATATATAAGTAAATTCTTTTTAGGATGGCAATGGTACAGTACTCGAAATAAATCTTGCAAATGTGACAATAGGTGACCTACAATACTTGGTAATCCTTCTATGAAGGCTATTAGCCTCCTACAGAATGTTGAAAGAAGTGGGAGGAAAGCTCTCCTCCCTAGTCCAGTGTTTCTAAAACAGGACATCCACGGAATGTGTGTTTATTTCTAAGGTGAATAAATGTTATTTGTAACACATGAAAACTCAGAATCCTTCACATTCAAACAAGAATAATTATAAATAAATAATCTTAATTTAAAATTCAAAGGCAGTAGGATAAGTTGGAGCAGGAGATTACTAAACTAGTCCATCTAAATGTCATCCCTAAAGTTATTGATACCCATTAGAACAAAAAATAACAAAGGAAACTTCTATGCTAAATTGAATATCTGATCCTAAGAATCCAAATTACAGCCTTGAATGACTGACACCCCATACTGGGGTGAAATCAAATTGTGCCCAGAAAATGAAGTACTGAGGTGAAGATTGAGACTGCTGAATCAGAAGGCTAACAGTATGAACCATGTTGTAGGCTTGTAGCATGCAAAGTAACAATACAATCTAGAAACAGAAAGAACAAGAAACTGAGAATAAAAAATGCAAACATGAAAGTCCAGAGATTTTTCTCATAACTATATATGTGCAATTCAAAAACATGTCACGCATTTGAATTCGAAAGAGAGATATATTTAAGACAGAGTCACAGAGATACTTGCACAGCACAACTTAAGTGCCTTGGATCAACAGTCATCACATTAGCCTACAAGATCACATATAGTGAACAGACGAAGAAAATAAAGAGGAAAAAGCAAGGCCAGTGTACATATGGCAAATATAAATGCAGGACATCGCTATGCTAGCTTCAAAATGACAATATAGGCATAGACACAGAGAGGAAATTTGACTTAGCAATGTCTTTCCACAGCTAAGCTAAGAACATATGAAATTGATTACTGAAAATGTATAAAGATATGCACCTTGAGAATCCAATTAATAGCAACAGCTCCAGGAGTAGCTCTGTTTCTAGAGACACCAACGGAACCCAAAAGGGTTTGAGTAGTGAAAACACCGATTGCTCCACCAAAGAAGTGCTACAACAAACACAGTGCTAACCAATTTAGCACTTTTCCAGCACCAAACAATAATTGAGAGCAATGTGCAAGAAAGAATACTTCTACAATGCCTTAATTTCCAACCTCATACCAACTGATTTTGTATAACAAAATTACCTTTAAAGCTCTCCACATCATGTAAGGCACATAAGAAGAGCTGACACTATCAGGAAAACCTTCTGGTACCACATAGGACCTTACAAATGACATCAATTCCTGCACCACAAATCCAATACATTAACCATAAGCGCAACCCAGAACTGAACTAATTTCCTAGCACGAAATCACAACCACCTTATGTTTTTTCAAAAGAAAGCAATAAGCATTCCAAAGCATAGTTTAAGATTTTGCTAGAAAAGAATGAACCACAATAAACATACAAGTACTCCCTAGTCTCCGCCAGTACAAGAAGTATATGCATAAATGAATCAATGGAAACTTCACCAATCAAAGAACAAAAAAGAATTATTAAATAGTAACTGTATATTATTAGAAATAGCGAGATTGAATTTAAAGTAGGAGATTATACAAGACTAGCAACTTGAATGCAGAATCCAAATATTAAATTGTTATCCATTTCAAAATATGAAATTCTTCATTGTTATGAAATTTAAAACTGCAATAGTAGAATTCAAATTCAAATTCAAATTAGTTTCACTATTAACTAAACTGTCAAAGACAGAAAAAAACTAAGAAATCAATCACAGTTTGTTTACACAGTCAAACAATGTGCTTTCTTGAAGCAAAAAAAAATCAAATTAAAAATAAATATATAATGAAAGTACAGTATTGAAAAGAAAAGGACGGAAAGCGACCTCGGTAGGAGCCTGAGGACACTGCAAACTGAGAGCACGAATGGAATTCTTCTTGAAGCGTCCGGAACCGTCCTTTTCCGCCACGTAGTTCCATCTCCGACCGTCAATTTCCTCGCGGCAGATCAACCTCAAGCTCGAATCCACGAACTGACCTCCACCGTCTTCCACTAGGCTCCCGAACTTAACGTCGTCGACGATCGACCGCACCTGCGCCTGCTGCGATGCGGAGGCAGACGCGGCAGCAACCTCAATCGGCGAGGAAGAACCGGACGACGTAGCGAGGTTGGCGCTGATGCGCATCGTTTCACGGACGAGAAGCCGCGCCGCGAGCGCATCCTGTGAAGACGACGCCGCCGACTTCACCGCCGTAACGGTCGCGGAATTCGCAGCCGGAGACCGCTTGAGCTTCATCGGAGGAGTAGTCATAAACGAGAACGAATGTGATTTCTAGATTCTGGTTTGTGAAAGCGAAAACAAAAAGGTAAATTTGTTTTTGTTTTTGTTTTTATGATTTTTTTTTTTAGTGGAATTGTGAGGGGAGAGGTATTTATAGGGAGAAAATGGGAGACATTGGAGGTAACGAAAAGTGGGAATTCCCGCTGAGAGGAATAAAAGAGGCAGGTGGCTGGTGGCCTACATTTCTTTCAAGGAAGGAAGCTCTAACTCTACTCTCTAACTCTCTGCTCTCCTCTAGTACAATAACAATACAAACCAAAGTCAGAGAAATCATTGTTGGCTCATTTATTTGATTTGATAAAATCTCACAGTAAGAATATATCTACATCCGCACTGAACGGAGAAATGAAGGGGCGTATGGCTTCTTCTTTTTGTAAGGGGAATTATCATTTTCATCCTTGAGGTTTGTCATATTAATCAATCAACCCCCTGAAATGTAAAATATTAGTCATTTTACTACCCTTTTTGTCAAGTTTTCTATCCAAAATCACTTGAACAGTTGAACCTTCGACCTTGAGGTTAAAAGGCACACACTTTAACCAACCGAGCTACTCCAGCTAATCGTTGGAGGATTGTTAATTTAAATGTATATATATATAGTTATTAATTTGTTTAAAATAATTTAAACCGGTTAATGTAATTTAAAATAAACTCATATGTATAATTTAAAATAAACTCATATTTAATATTAATATATAAAAACGTATTTATGAAAAAGAAAAATAAAATAAGAAAACAAAAGGAAAAAAAAAATTAAAAAGGAAATTTTTTTTTCTTCCTTTTTTTTTGAATTTGTTCCCTTTTCAATTTATGGCTTTAATTTTCGAGGGTTTTTTTTATCAAATTGAAATGATATGTTTTTCGAATTCAAAAAAAAAAATAATAATTTATGAGTTTCCTTTTGTTTTTTGACATTCTGGGTTTCCCTTTGTTTTTCTTTTCTTTTCTTTTTCATAAATCGGTTTTTATATATTATTATTAAATTTGAGTTTATTTTAAATTTTATATATATTTATGAGTTTATTTTAAATTATATAAACATGTTTAAATTATTTTAAACAAGTTATATAACTATATATATATATATATTTAAAATCAACAATCCTCCACACAATGAGCTGTAGTAGCTCGGTTGGTTAGAGTGTGTGCAAAACTTGACAAAATAGGCAAAATGACCAATATTTTACATTTTAGAGGGTTGACTGGTCATTATTGAAACTAAAGGGGCTAGTTTATCTAATATGGCAAACCTCAGGGGAGGGAAGGTAATGATAATTTCCCTTTTTTAATGCTATAAGTTTTTTGATTTTTTTTTTGTGGCTAAATAAAACTCAGGGAGAGTTTTTTTTTTTAACATATGAATTGTCTCAGTTACCTTTTATAAAAACTATTTTATGTCAGGATAAGCCCAAGATTTAGGATTTCTCAATAAGATATTTTTGAGTTGTTTTAAAAAAAAATATGAATTGTCTCAAAATTTTAGATATTCTACAATATTATTCTTCCATTATAAATAATTTAATACATTGTCAATACCTTTTTATAATTTTTTACAAACGAAAGCTCTTTTTAAAAATGTATTGCCAAACAATCTATTAAATTAAAGTATTATTTAAATTGAATATCAAACAACATACAACTTTTTATTAAAAACACTACTCAATAAAAGCTCTGTTATAAAAACGCTAATTGAAAAGTCATACTAAACACACATTTACTTTCAAAATAAAACAATCACATTCTAATTATGCATTCATTATAATTCATATATATCGTGAAATTATCAAAAGATGAGGGAGAGTCGAGTCGAGTCGAGCACATGATACAAATATTATTGACCACAACTATAAATGGGGTCGGTGTAGACAACTTAAGGAGAGTAGGAATGTGTTTTGTTTTAACCTTTGGATGCCTTTTGTCCTATTTTTTTTTTCATTTTTATAAAGGGACGAGAGAATTATACTAGGAATAATATTATGAAGTCCAAATCTTCATGTCCAAAAACTCACAGCAAATGATGTGTCTTGTGATTTTCAAATATTTAAAATGACAATTACAAAACATGTGATACATCGTTTGAGATGAGTTTATGGAAAAATAAAATAGATTGTGTAGCATTAAATGAATACTTTTTTTATTTGAAAAAATTAGTAGAATACATTGATGGGTGTGTTAATTTGTTAATAAATTATTTTTCATAGGATGCTTTGATGCAACAAGAACAACTGGAACATTGTGTCAAAAAATGATTTCTGGATTGGGATTTGGGAATATTGTTTCAAAACATTATTTTGTATGGATTTAGAAAACAAAAGATAAAATGAATTATAAAACGAAATTTCCATTTTAAGAATACCTCTACCCAAAAATGTCAGAAGAAAGAGTTTATATTTGAATATTATCAACAAATGTAACTTGGTTTTTCTCAAAATATTCTTTACTTGGTTTAGCTTAAATAAGATGTCTAGGAAAGTCAGAAACAATCCTCTTGGTTCAACCTCATAGGTGGTTGAGCAATAAATAGTAAAATCAAAACATGATCTAAGGAAAAATATAAATATGAAATTCAAAAACGTGCTTTTATATTTTATATAGTCCCACTATTTTTAAATTTGACGTGGTGTAAATTTCTAAAGTATTAACTACATTGAAACTATGCATATTTAGTAGCTATTTGGATTTTATATGCAGTGATTGATCTCACTAGATCTCGATAAACACATGACCCTTTTAGTATTATATTTTTTTAACAATCTAATTTTAAATTATATATTGGGATAAAACATCATATAGGATTAAATTGGATCTTAACAATTTTGACATGTAATATACTAATATTACATGACATGTCATGAGTGAGCTAGTGAGGGTAACTTGGGTTTTCCTCATTTTCTAAGATTATAAAATAATAATAATAATAATAATAATAATAATAATACACTACAATCTTATAGGTCGAATATATATATATATATATATATATATATATATAAAGTTATTAGGAATCGGGTTCACTCACCCTTATCATCTATCCGATCCCAACATATTATTAAGATAAAAAATTAAACAGTCAATACAAGGAAAAAAGAAAAAGAACATATCAACCGAACCTAAACGAAGCCTCTATAAGTATGAATACCTCGTACACAATCAAAAGAAATAATAAAGCAGCCCTTAAGGCCATCTCCAACCAATCTTCATTTCTTTAAAATGAAGACTAGATCGGCTCCAACTAATCTTCAGAATGAAGACCCCAAAATAAATGTTGGTTTTGGTTCTTCAAAATTGAAGATCAAATTTTGCATTTTCATTTCACTATTCTATTAAAATAATATTATTTTTCTTCTCATCTCCTTTTCACATTTTTAATTAAACTTAATTAATTATAAATAATTTTTTAATTTATAAATATAATCAGTACAAAAATTATACCATTAAAAATATTTTGTTGAGATCTTTCAATCAAGTATAATATTGACTATATTTTAATTATTTTTTAATTTTAAATTTTTTATTAACGAACTATTATGTATTTTAATTCAAAACAAATGTTTTCAAATCATCAATTTTTATATATAATTAACATATATCATGATAATTAACTCAAAAATAATTCAGTAAAACCAAATAATAACATTAACATTCTTAAATTAAAATATTACAATGGAAGAAATACATTGAAAATAAAAATAAAACTAATAAAAATAACATTGAAACTTCAAACTTAACACTAGTATCACGATAAGTTATCTCCACTCTAACCATAGTAATTTGGAAACCGATCAAAACTACTAAAATTACCCAACAACCCACTTTAAAATTGTCCGGAACTATTAAAATTGACATGGATAATATTAGCAGATGATCTTTGTTTATTAAAATTATTACATGTAAAAATAGTTATGTGTGACAAATTATAAAAAAGATTAGAAAATTTTAGATGTAATAAAAGTGAGCAAATCATTATCTTAGATAAGATAATGTAGAGAAAACAATTTTATTAAAGAAAGTTTGAAACATAATTTATAAAGTAAAATAATAATATTTTATTATTTAGATATTGTAAAATGAAGAATGATTGAAGTAGTAAAATTATGAAGATGAAATATTCTAAAAATATTTCATTTTCAGTCTTTAAATTGAAGAAAAAATTGAGGACTAGTTGGAGATGGCCTAACAAAGCTTCTATAAGTACGAAAAAACCCTGCACAATCAACAAGGCCAGGACTATATTTTTTGCAAAGGGAAATATAGCAAATTTTTTTTTCTTGAATCATTACAATTTTAGAATTTGAAGTCACTTTGCGTTGGTGTGAAAATTTTACATTTAAACTGCCACATGCGGCCTTAATAATATAAGGAGAAAAACAAATTAAAAAGTTGTGTCACACAGTTGACGTGGTGACGGATGGGTTGACAGAAATTTGAATACGTTTTTCAATTGATGACACCTGTCGCGTCTATCCTATCTGTTTTGACTTTCTATTGGCTTACAGCTTCTGCACACAGCTCCCTGATCCTTCCACGTGTTACCGAACATCTCTACTTCCTTCTAGACATGACGTCGGTTCCGGTTCCGGTTCGGAACCGGCGGTTCTGGTTCCGGAGGAACCAGAACTGGAACCAGAACCTCCCTAGAGAGGTTCCGGTTTCGGTTCCGGTTCCACGGTTTCGGTCTAGTTCCACCGGTTCAGAACCGTTTTTTTATTTTTTTTCAAACCCAAAATCCCCAAATATTCAATCAAACGCAAACGGCGTTCAAACCCTACAGTTCTACAGTCTACACCTGAAATTCCTAATCAAATCCTACACCTTAAATACCCAAATGACCCAACCCTAAATTCCCAATCCCTAATCACATCAGTTCAAAGTTTCAAACACACACAATCACCACAAACCCAAAATCCGAAATCACACAAAATCGCACAAAGTCACAAAATCAAAATCACACAAACACACCAGTCACCAGAAGGTCTAGAACTCAAATGCAAAGAAGAAAAGAAGTCATGCTGCGACGCCGCGACGGAGATCGAAGAGAGAGGGAGAGAGAAAGAAGAGATCGGACTATCGGAGATCAGAGTCGATGAAGAGGAGATCGGCGACGGATGAAGATGGGATCGGAGGACCAGCGAGCAGCGAGAGGATCCGCGGACCAGCGACGGGATCCGCGGCTGTCGGCGACGAGAAGAAAGAAGAAAAGAAGAAAAGAGAGAAAAAGAGAGAGAGAGAGAGAGAGAGTGAGACTGAGAAAGAAAGAGTATGTGAGAGAGAGAAACTGGCATGGGTGGTGGGTCATGGGTATTGGGTTGGGTAGCGGGTAGGTAGAGAAAAAAAAAATTAAAAGAAGAACCAGGCGGTTCGAACCGGAACCGAACCGCCGGTTCTGATCCGGTTAGAACCGCCCGGTTCTTCATTGAAGCGAACCGGAACCGGAACCGGGCCGAACCGGTTCTAGAACCGGAACCGGTTTTTTCGGTTCCGGTTCCGATTTTCTGACGCCGGTTCCGGTTCGGTTCTCCGGTTTGAACCGAACCGGCGTCATGTCTACTTCCTTCATTAAAATACATGTGCTATCTGCTGTCAGTTACTGATTTTCCACTTGTCAACACGAGCGTTACAAGTGACATTAATCACGCAGGATGTGTGTGCCCACTATTCATTATTTAAAAATAAGAGGAATGCTAGATACACTCTTCAAACCCACTCTCTCTTCTCTTTTTGACAATTGTCCTATATTGATTTTTCAAAAATATATTTTAGAGTATCATTAATGAAATACTTTTACATGTTATTTAAAATTCAAATCATCCACATATTCCCAAATTGCCCTTTTGTATACCAAATTGTCATTTCTAAATATGTAAGAAAAAAATCTTCAAAGGCAAAATGGGTTCAATTATATTTATTAAATTTATTTTATTTTATTTTAATAAGAAAATTAGAAAATATATTATTAACAATATTAAAGTTATTAAAATAAAATAAACATTTACATCTTACCTTTTTAGTATATTTGACTTTTGATATTATTAATGAAATTTATTTTTTTTAACTATATTTTTCAAATCGCATAAAAATAATTACTATATAAAATATGATAAACTTATGATATTATAGATAAAAAGGATAATTTTTCAAATATAAATTGTATTTGTTATGATATTTTAGAAAATAAAAAAAGAGGTATATAAAATAATATTATTATTAATATTTAAAAAGGGGACTGTAACAGTTTGGTGTAAAAAAGGGGCAATTTGGGAATATATGATGGTTTGAATTGTAAATAACATGAAAAACAATTCATTTATGATGGCTCTAACATTTATTTCAAAAAAGTAAATAATGGACAAATGTCAAAAGGAGAAGAGAGAGTAGTTATGGAGAATGAGTTGAGAGAGTGCTTCTATCATTACTCTAAAAATAAATCTGGTACTGTAGTTTAAGAGAAGACTTTTGCTAATCCCCATGATGGGGGGTGAGCATTACCCCTCTTCTCAATAAATGACATAAGTTCAAGGAGAGATATTTTTGTCCAAAAACTATGTGTTTTGACAAAACTATCCTTTCCTCAAACACGTGTTATGTATTGGGGAAGGGGGTAATGCTCACCAACCCTTCGCGCGCGCGCGCGCGTGTGTGTGTGTGGGGAGGGGTAGGTTGTGAGCAAAAATGGACATGTAGTTTAAAGGTGATTGATACTTTATCACCAACCAATAGCATACTTTAAAAAAATAAGGAAAAAAGTAAGGTAAGAAGAGGATCCTAGTCCGATTTAAAGAAGGCAGTGTTAACCTTTGTCCAAATTTAACATTTCTTACAACTTTATATTTATTGCCATCCACTAAAAAAAATTAATAGTTTCCTTTTTATGAATTTTATTAGTTGTTAATTAGGTTAACACTGCCTTATAAAGAAAATGTCATGTACCTCGCCAATTTTTTATGTTTATTTTTATTTTTAAGACCTTACACTAGTCACATATAAACTTTAAGTCTTTGAGACATGTGTTAGTATATTTCCCTTCCACATTACCAATAAGAAGTTCAAATTTCACGATATATATTTTACAAGTATGTATCATGAGTTTTCTTCCCAACACTACACATCTGCTATGTAGTCGCAAATTGATTTTTGAAGGTTACGTTAATATGTAACATTGAATGTTATATATATATATATATATATATATATATAATACAATTGGATTTTGAAGTTTGTTAATTCAAACTTCAACGTTAGTTTAGTTATTCAATAAAGTCTAAACTCGTAATATAAAAAAAAATAAAAATCAAGTTTAAACTCTCTCATCTTTGTTTCCTTCAAATGGGGATCGAGGAACTCGCATTAATCCTCATTTTTTAAATTGACATTTTTAAGAGGAAGTATTCACTAGATATGTCGCCGGTTTTGGTTTTGGTTCTGACGGTTCGGTTCCTTTTCTTCTTCTTCTTATATTTAATATTATTTAATAAAAAAACAAGGTATGTAAAATTGTAAACCCTAAACCCTAAACCCTAAACCATAATATATATATATATATATATATATATATGTTAGAACTGCCGGTTCGAACCGAAACCCGAACCATCGGTTCCAGTCTGGTTCGAATTGGACGGTTCCTCAACAATTGGAACCGAAACTGGAACGACCCTGTTATGGTTCCCGGTTCGGTTTTGGTTCCTATTTTTTCAATTCGGTTCGCCGATTCGGTACCAAACCGACGCTTTGTCTAGTATTCACATATCATAGCCTATAAGAGCATCTCCAACCATGCTCCCTAAAGCTACTGTTTAGCCAAAATAGCTAGTGGGGGATGATTTTTTTGCACTTCAACCACCCCCCGTTTTAGAGAACTATCAAGACACTCTCCAAACATAGGGAGGCATTTCTTGCTAGCTATTTTCTCTCTCATGTTATTTTACTATTTTTAAACTAATTTTCTTATTGAAAAAATGATGTCAATTTTGAAACAAAATAAATTTATTTATATTTTAAATTCAAAAAATATTAAAATATTAGTTACTAGCTATAATATAGATGATGGGTTGAAGTAACCCCATAAAAAGTTACTAGCTAAAATAGCTAAAATTTAAAGAGCATGATTGGTGATGCTCTAAAGCCCTGTTTATTGTACGCAATTGAATTAGACTATTTAATGAGATTGGATATGATTGAGCTGGAGATCTGATGAGATCTGATTGGATTAAATTAGTACTATGTTGTGCTTGGAGAAACGTGAGACTGAACTAAAGTAATATTATGTTTTGTTTGCTAAAACATGAGATTAGATTAAATATAATAATATTTTGAAATTGAATAACAAATTATTGATTTTTTTTGAATAAAATAATCTTTTAATTTATATAATATCATATCCAAGAATATTCTTAAATTATAGATCTATATTATTTTTAAATAAATTTAAATATTTTTCAATTTTATAATTTGTTTATTAAATAATTTTTTTAAAGAATATAGGTGAGATTATAGTGGGCCCAATGAATTTAATTTCTTCAATTCTGTTGGATGAAAATAGAATTGAAATAATTTCAGTCCATAATAATCCAATAAAAGACAATTGAATAACAAATTATTGAAATTATTGTTTCGATGAAACATATATATATATATATTATTAAATCAATAATATTTAAAATTAATTTTAAATAAAATTATAAATTTATATTGATTTTAAATAAATTTAAATTTTATAATTTTATTAAGAAAATACTAGTAAAAAATAGTTAAAAAAATTATAAAACCATAATTATTTGCCCTAACATGGGAGAGAGACCGGAAATAGTGTTGTCCCTTTAATCCCATGATTTTCGAATCACAAATATAATATTTGATCCCATTAACTGTTGGTCCGGTCCGGTTGAATCTTGAACCGTAGAAAGAAAAAGAGAAAATATAGAAAATTTTGTAAAATAAGTAACTATGTTGGGAAGATCCGGATAATGTTGACACGCATGCTTGATGGAAGTAGAAAACTGGATGTACTTTCCCATGGGCCCACATTGCAAAGAGACAACACACATAAAAGGCTTTGATTTCAACTTTACAAAAAAGCAGCTATTCTGCTTCAAATAAGCAGATCAATTTTGAGTAATAATAATAATAATAATAATAATAATAATAAAAGCAGATTCAGGATCAGACCAAGCAAACCCAACACGAGCCATCCATTACATTCCATTATATTCTAGTCAACTTGATTCAATCACATCAAAAGCTCAACTTGCACTGGAGTTGGGCCCAGATGCACTTAAAAGCCACTTTGTTTCGGCGGTTCACCACCAAATTATCTGCATATTTATTTCAACCAAATTTGTTCAATAAGGTTGCCTTTGTGTTTGTGTTTAATTTTATTATAGAATTAACAAATTACAAAACCCGATTATTAATTTATTAGTGAGAATTTATGAAAATAATCACATTAACCACAAAATTATCGAAATTATATCCCTCCTCACATTTTGTTCCCAAATGTGAAATCAGTTTTTTTTCTTTCCAATGTGAAATCATTTATCTAAAAAAAACATGAAATCTTCATTACCGGAGGCAGATTCAGTACTTGCTAGTCTGAGCTATAGCCTTGTCAAAAATATTGAGGAAAAAAAAAGTAGTTCATAACTTAAACCCATCAAAAGAATAGCCCAAATGATTTATATATGCCCCCACTTTAAGATCATTCATTATCAACAACTAGTCCATTTTTAAACTTAAAAAGCCTCATTAAACTTAGAAACAAATACCTCATGTCCAGCCCATTTTACTTCTATAATTAATGTAAAATAAACGAAATTTGGAAATTTTGGACCCTAAGAAAGATCTTCCCCAACAGTTTACTGTTGCAATTTTATGGGATTTCTTTTCAATTTTTAGCTACCAATTTTGGAAAATTTAGGCAAAGAGTTGAAAGTTGAATTATTTTGGACATTTACTTAAAAAAAATTAAGTATAAATTTTAATTTCAAAATTTCAGTAGAGATTTACTATCAAATTGAAAAATAATGTTTAATATTTTCTAGTATAATCTTTTATGTATAAAAAATTGTTACATTGGCCCACCTAGAAAAAAGATTCCGGTTTTGTCCCTCTAATCATTACTAAATAGGCCGGTGCTCGGCCGAGCAACACCGCATTGACGAAGCTATCTCTTTCTAACCAACGGTTTCTCTCTCTTAGAGTCAGATGAGTTTGAATAATGACCAGATAGGAGGGAAGCGATGATGTTTTTAATGAGGGTAATTGCAACTCTAGGGATAATGGGAATATAGTAAACTATAGGGAAACAATGGACATTAAAAAAACTTGAGGGGAAAATTGCGGAATAGGTCAAACTACAGGGGTAATCTTATAATATCACACACATATATATACACATAGAAGTTGAAGTTTCCTTACCCTTCCTCTCCTCACCGCCACCACCACCACCTGGTCACCACCACTGACCAAGTGACCAGTGACCACTCCATGTCCACACTCTCTCTTCTTTCATTTCCAAAAGTAAAATAACAAAAAAAAAAAAAAAAAAACAGAAAACAAGTCAAAAAAACAAAAGCATGTTTTCGCTACTTCTAAAACGCACCACCCAAACGCAAACCCTAAAACGCACCGCTTCACTCCTCCTCAACCTCCACCACTCCAATTCCAAACATCTAATCACCAAATCCCCTCACTGTCCGTCCCGTCGCTACAACCACTCCAGCTCTGGCGCCGAATTCGACTACATCAGGGCTGCCGTTGACTGCCCGCGCTGCTGCCACGAGTTCCCGATCCTCTTCTCCAACCGTCCTTTGTCGATAACGAAATGGGAGTACGGAATCTACCAGGCCGTCAACTTCTGTCCGAGCTGCAAGACGGCCTTCTACTTCCGGCCGTTCAAGTTGGCGCCATTGGAGGGGAGTTTCATCGAGCTCGGGACAGTCAATGTCAAGGAGGAGGACGAGGAAAAAACTGGAATTGTTGAAAAAGATGGAGACAATAGTGGAAATGTTAACTTGCCGACGCCCAAGGAGATTTGTAAGGGACTGGGAGAGTTCGTGATCGGCCAGGAGCAAGCCAAAAAGGTTTGGTTTTGTGTTTTTTTATTATGAATTTTGTGGAGTTAAGGACTTATCAGCAATTTTTTTTAGAATTATTTGGTTCTGTTTTGTTGAATGTTTGTTTATGTGCACCCATATATTTGTTTACATTTGTTGTAGAAGAAGAGAAAATCTTCAATGTACTCCATCCAATGATATATCATGCCTTGTGGCATGGCTATCCATGCCACATGACATGACTTTAGCGGTTGGGTGCATTGAAGATTTTCTCATACGAAAATTGCTTCTATGTGTGCGCCCGGGTGCCGTGTGTTCAGTCCAACATGTGATCGGTATAACCCAACCATGTGTGATTCTGTGTCACATGACATAATCTGGTGGCTAGGCACATTGTGCTCGACATAATGAAGTATTTCTCTTGTAGTGGAAAGGGTAAATGAGAAAGGAAGCAGGATACTTTTGGTGGTTTGTGAATTTGTGTAAAGTTTTAGGACTATTGCAAAATGGATTTTTTATTTGGTTAGACTTTATAATTTTTGTACTTGGGAAAATGTTTAGTTTGATTTGTATTTGTTTGTATTGAGAGAAACTTCAGTGCGCTTGGGGTCCATTGCGCCTTCCTTTTGCATCATGACATGGGCATGAGGTTACACATGTAACTAGTCACTCATGCCACATGGCATCATCTATGTTTTAAAAAGCGGTTTGAGGCGGCCGCCCCGAGGCGGCCTCGCTCGCCTCTCGGCGAAACCGCACCGGTGCGGCCGCACCTGATACTTTTGTTCAAACTCCCTGCCTCCGCCACACGAGGCGGTCGCATATCCGCCGAACAGCCCTCACTCGCCCGCCTCTCCTCTCACTCGGCCGCATTTTGTTTTTGCTCTGTTAGCAGATGAAAGGCTGTTCAAAAGGATCGGCGGCCGTGACACACCATGTGCTCTCGTTCGGCGGCGATGGAGAAGTGGCGGAGAAGTCGAGATCTACTTTTTGAATGTAGATCTGTGTTGATAGAGGCAGATTTGGAGATCGGCGATGAAGGGAAAGTTGCTGGTCGGCGGCGTCTGATTCCGATGGTTCCGTTGGTGGTGGCCACGCGCAGTTCCGACGACGGCGCGTGGATGGCGGCGACGGTGGATGGCGGCGCGTTCCCAAATTCAAAATTTTTTAAAATCTTTTTCTTCAAAGCACAATCGTCTCTTCTTCATCCCTTTTGTTTCTGTTTCTCTTGTTTTGTATTTTGTTCTTCATCTCTCTCTATTTCATCTATATCTTTTATTTTTTATTTATTTATATTTTTTTTAATTATAGCAGCTGTCAACTGCTTCCTCTCTACAAGCTTCCAGCTGGTATGGATGCTGGCAGCTGCTTTTTAATTTATTATTATTATTCTTAATAATATTATTAATGTTATTATTATTATTATATATTCTTGTGAGCTAAGTTTATCAAACTAGATATTGGGTCATTACTTTGGGTCATTACTTTGGGTTTGGGTAAATCTTTTATTAATGGTTCATTTGTTTGAGATATTTATGTTTGTATTGTTGAATATAACTTATTTATTGAATATCATGGAATATTTTTTACTTTATTAATTTTTTTTTAAAAAAATTTCCATTTTCGGGCTGAGGCAGCCGCCTCGATCGCCTCGAGGCACCCGCCTCGCCTTGCGGAGGCCTTCCCGCCTCGCACCGCCTTCCGAGTTTTAAAACTTTGGGCGTCATATAAGTGGGAGGTACACCTTATGTTGGGCACGCTGAAGCACTTTTGGTATATGTTTGATCCCAGCATGATTTATGTTTGAAGTGGTGTTGCTGAGTTTTATTGGAGTATAGCAAATAGTCATGACATATCTTCCGTGGTTTAATTGACCATGTTTCTTTGTGTGATAGGTACTTTCCGTGGCGGTTTACAATCACTACAAAAGGATATATCATGCCTCCTTGCAAAAAACGTTAGTACTAAATGGCCATCAATTGATCTAGTTTTGGGACCTGTAATCCATATAGTTCTTGAGCATTTCATGCCTCTTGATAGTGTTTAGTTTGTTTTTCTTTTCTTATTGTTAAAAGATAGATTTGTCCATTTGATGCCGCTTCATTAGATTGAATCTGTTCATCTAAATACCAGGTCACGTGTAGAATCGGGTAATAACAAAGCTGAAAATGATGATGTTGTTGAGTTGGAGAAGAGTAATGTACTCATGATGGGTCCAACTGGATCAGGTATTGTCAGGTTTTCTTATTTGAATGCTTTGTTGTTGCATTTTGTGCATTTTGTGCATTTTTTGTTTTGTTTTTCTTATCACACTATAGTTCATTGCTATGACTGACAGTCACTTATGTCTTCATTCTTTAACTTTTACCTTGATTATAAGGATAGGGAAGACGTTACTTGCTAAAACACTTGCTCGCATTGTGAATGTGCCATTTACCATCACTGATGCAACAAGTTTAACACAGGTAAGTTCATTTTTGGCAAAATTTCACATAAGTCTTATCTTTTTGGTGATTTGTCACCTTTATAAATGTCTTTCCAAATTTATCACTTTAGTCATTACGTTTTTCCAAAACTCATCACTTTAGTCCATTTGACCAAACATGTGAAAGTCAACTATTGTAAAGCCTATGAAAGTACACTTTTGCCCTTATTACTATTTAATTTAGTGAAAATGATTATATTAGCTTTAAATTAAAATGAAAAATAATAAAATTCTCAACAATAAAATCTTAAATAAATATATTACAAAAAAATATTAAATAAAAATCATTTAAGCTAAGATAATTATTTTAGCTAAATAAATATCTATTATGACATAATTTTTTCTTTTTTTGTATTTTGTCATAATAGATATTTATTTAGCTAAAATAATTATCTTAGCTTAAATGATTTTTATATAATTTTTTTTGTAATCTATTTATTTAAGATTTTATTATTGAGAATTTTATTGTTTTTCAAAATCATTTAAAGCTAAGATAATTATTTTAGCTAAATAAATATCCATTGTGAAAAAAAATACAAAATAAGAAAAAATTAATGGATTTTATTATTATTATTTATTTAAGCTTTTTTGTAATATATTTATTTAAGATTTTATTATTGAGAATTTTTTTATTTTTCATTTTAATTTAAAGCTAATACAATCATTTTAGCTAAATTAAATGGTAATAAAGGTAAAAATGTACTTTTATGGGTTTTAAAATAGTTGACTTACACATATTTGGTCAAATGGACTAAAGTGATGAGTTTTGGAAAAAGTAAGGACTAAAGTGATGAATTTTGAAAGACATTTATAAAGGTGACAAATCACCAAAAAGATAGGACTTATGTGAAATTCTGCCTTCATTTTTTGATATGCTTTGTTATCTTTCATTCCTCATCATATAAAGATTAGCAGTGACACATTTATCTATATAAATGATGGGCAATTGTAATATAACATATTTACATTATCACAGATCTATTATTGAGAAAAAAAAAATCCAGTTACTATGATTTATGTTTTACATCAGTCAAAAACATCTTTGCACGACACTTTCTTTCTCTTTTGCTCTAGATTTGTGCATGTTCAAACATTTGTATACTGATGTTTCTTTGTAATTAATATTTCTTCTTGCATTTTCCATATCAATACAGGTTCATTGTGTGTGACCCTCTTAAAATTTACTTGATTTGTTTTTTCCACAAAGAACCTTCTTACTGCTGCTTAGCTGAGTTGAACTGATAAATTCAACTGCTGTTTTCTCTCCTTGTCCAGGCAGGCTATGTTGGAGAAGATGTGGAATCAGTATTATACAAGTTACTAACGGTATAATTCATGATTTCTCTGTAGCTTGGAATAATGAGAAACATATCACATAGCAGCAATATGCCTATATTCTTTAGTCTATTTGTAATATGCATGTGTTCCTGTTTCAGCAAATGTATAAGTTTATAAGATTCTATTCAATGGAGCTTTAGTTTTTCATCTTCTTATATATATATATATATATATATTTTAAAATTGAAACATGATATTTTATTTAATTGATATTGTCCACAAATATCCACCACGTCTTCGAGCCTAGTATCACTGTATCAGTATAACTTATTTCTGAAATCTTGTTTGGCATTTAGGTTGCTGATTTCAATGTAGAGGCAGCTCAGCGAGGGATTGTCTACATTGATGAAGTTGATAAGATAACAAAGGTAGTCTTGTGATTTTCCAACATAAGTGTTTTTCATTATTTCTTAATCCCCAACATATGATATAATCCTGTCAAATGTTTGTGCAGGCTGAGAGTTCAAATGCTGGCAGAGATGTATCCGGAGAGGGAGTTCAACAGGCATTACTGAAAATGCTGGAAGGAACTGTGAGTCGATCATCTAATACATTTCAACACCATTTTCCATTGATTGCATCTGGCCCTGTACCATCATTATGACCAAATTCAGTGGTATAGTTTGATTTTATTTTTATTTTTGATTTAACCAGTGGTTTTTTGAAAGTTCACTTCTGCTATTAATGCAAGTTACATCATGACCTTTTCGGGGAGATTGAATCTAAAGTTGTACAGATATGACTACAATCCTATTCTAGAGTATAAATCGAATCATAGATTTTATCCAGCTGGATGAAGTTGCCACATTCATATGCCTTTGGGCCTTGCCTTGGCTGATGAGGGTGGGATGTTTGTTGGGTTAAGTCTCAAGATTTAGAGGGTATTGTTAAATGATTGTATTTTGATTTTTGTTTCTTTCATAATTTCATTTGTAATCTTTTGTGCTGTTTGTCCATTCATTATACTTGGCTATGATTTTAGTATGTTTTTCTAATAAAAAAAGAAAAGATCAGCTCTTGCCTAATGAATAAATAAAATAAAAGGTCTTTGCGCATTGAGTAAAACATACGTGAGGATACCTAAAGGTTCTGAAGCTTTTTGTGTTGCCCTCTCATAGTTTTGGTTTTTATTTTTTTCATTCTCAGGTAGTGAATGTTCCTGTACCTGATAAAGGAGCTCGGAGGTATCCTCGCAGTGATAGCATTTCGGTATGATGGGCCTAGAATTATCTGCTATTTATCGAACTTATTAGTACAATATTGATTGTCTGTGAGTCATACTCACAGAAACTCTCGATCAAGTATAAACTGTTTCTCCTCGAGTTGCTAAATATTATGTTAAGCACATATTTATAAGAAGTATTTAAAGAAGAATGTTTTAGTTAGATAGTTAAATTGACTAGAAATCAAATAATTGTAATTCGGGCAGAATTTGGAAAAAAAAAGAATAAAAATAATTTTACATGGAAAGTGCTTCACTATCTCTCCCTTCCATTTCTGCAAGCCATATCCCTGATGCCTCACCTTGAGGAGTGCCTTGAGGTTGGCCCAAGTTTTCGATTCCTCAAATGATTTGAACTGCATTTGTAGTCTTTATGGTGAATTATGGCTCAAGACTATGAAGCAATTATTATTTATATGTATATGTATTTATATGTTTGTTAATTTTTCTTAATATTATTTGTAATCTTTACGTGTATGTTTATTAATATATTGCCGTGATTTGTGTTACTTGTGCATCTTATAACTTTGTCATGATGAGTGTAGATTGATACGAAAGATATCCTTTTCATTTGTGGTGGGGCTTTTGTTGATCTGGAGAAGACTATTTCAGAGAGGTAAATGCCTGTCTTAACTGTTGGTAACAGAAACGTTTTTACCAAATTTTGCTTCTTAAATGCTGGGAGTTTGAAAAGGTTTAAGTACTTAATCTTTCCCAGACGGCAAGATTCTTCTATTGGCTTTGGCGCACCAGTTCGTGCAAACATGAAGACTACCGGGCTTACTAATGCTCTTGTGACATCGTCATTGTTGGAAACTGTGAGAATCAAAATCCATTATGGCTAAAATTAGTTGTTCTTTTCCATTACGATCATATATATTATTTATTATTTATTTATTTTTTCTTGATTTGATGTTGTCTTTTGACGACAATCTATATTAATCTTTACTTGAGATATGTTTTCTCATTCATTTGAAATGTGAATACTTAGCCTTACACTTTTTGTGGTCAGGTAGAAAGCGGTGATCTTATAGCATATGGCCTCATTCCTGAATTTATTGGACGGTTTCCAATTTTAGTGAGCCTTTCAGCTTTAAATGAGGACCAACTTTTTCAGGTGTGTTCTATCATTTGATATTATACTGTATATGATTTTCTTTTTTTCTTTTTCTCTTTTTCATTGCTCTATTGATCATTGGTGCGGCCTTCACATTCTTACTGAGAACAATAGGCATGGTTGTTTAACCTACACTGTTAAAAGAGCACTTCAATAATCTTCTAATACTTTAGTTTTTCCCTGATTTGTTGAATATGCATCCATGTCATATGTGAGACTTATACATCTGTTCAGCATGTAGGAGGTCTTCTGAAGAAAAAGATTTTCCTTTTTACTTAAACATTTCAGTTTTCTTCTTTCTTTTATATTAGAAACTCAGCAAATTATGATGGAAATATTCTTGTAAAATAGGTACTGACGGAGCCAAAAAATGCTCTCGGTAAACAGTACAAGAAGATGTTCAGCATGAATAATGTAAGATTCTGAATTCTGATCAGTTTTGTTGGTGGCTAGGAAACCTTCTTCTTTTCTATCCGTTTTCAAAAGTCCGACAAAAGTGGCAACACTCGATATGTTAATTTATTATTGTTATTATTGTTTTTTTTTTTTCAGGTCAAGCTTCATTTTACTGATAATGCATTGAGATTGATTGCTAAGAAAGCAATGATAAAGAACACTGGTGCACGAGGTTTAAGAGCCATATTAGAAAATATTCTTACAGAAGCAATGTTCGAGGTATATATTAACGAATCCTTTTGTCTGTCTGAGTTGTAAAGATTTTAAATAGGACCAGCTCATCTACATCAGTTGCATTTTCCCAGATGCTATCAATTGCATTAAGATTTGATTATGATCTGTTGCCATATTGAGTGGGGACACTCTTTTCTTTCCTTCTAATATATAAACAATGCATTCTTGGAACTGATTGCAGACGTTGAAATGAATGTAAAATATAGATTAGTACATAACTCATACAAACTAGTACTCTTTTAAGGAATCTGCAACCCTCTTGTAGCTTCAAGATAGATGGATATGATAGAGCCTGTACAGCAGCCTCACCTGATGCCTGAGTTTGATAGACCTTAAATATTTTCCATATATTTGGTGGTCTGTAACTTGCAATTTGTTTGTGATTTCAACGTGTTGAAGAAACTAAACTTTCCCTAAGTTTAGTTGAAACTGGTTACATAGTGCTGATTTTTACATAATAGGGAATTGGAAAGCATATCATTTGATTTATCTTCGTATTATTCCTAATTGAAAAGGTTGTTCTTTTTCCCTTACCATTTTCGAACAGATTCCAGACACCAAGACAGGAGCTTCTAGTGTAAATGCAGTTTTGGTTGATGAAGAAGCAGTCGGATCTGTGGATGCATCTGGGTGTGGTGCGAAAATTCTTCATGGAGATGGTGCATTGGAGCAATTTCTTCATGAGGAGAAGTCAATGGATTGTATGGTATGTTCTTTTAATGCTCCCTCTATATGAGCAAATGTCTCCAACTCCAAGCTCTACTTCTATGCCCATTATTATTTTTCTGAAAATTAAATTTTGTTTTAAAATTTTATGTTGGAAAACAGCTGAACTAATAACATGAACTGCCATGAGAATGGAATTTGAATGCCTTGAATCTTGTGGAGCACACTTGTGGGACTTTCTTAATAATGAATACTGTGGCATGGGAGGGGTCTTGTTAATATTAGGAGACGATTAGTAATTGTGGCTATAACTTATTTGGAAGGACTTGAAAAGGGATTTCCGGATTTGTAATCATGTTTGGTTAATGTGTCATTGTTTTTCCATGTTAATTAATTGTTACTGCCTCTTGGACTTTAAAATAACTATCTTGGAAAATGAAATGCTTTTGAGATTCGGTAGGTTCTAATGTATTAAAAAGTAAAAATGTTTTGTGTCGGCGGAGGAAAGGCATACGATCCCCAAGCAAAGCTCATGAAACACTCTTAGTTCGTTAGACCCTATAATGAGTATCGACTTTATCATTCTTTATATTATCATTTTTAGGATTTAGCTCCTTGACAGCTACATATGGATTAAAAGAGTTCATATTGAGTCCTAGTTTGTATTTTATTTTATTGATATTATCTACTAGGATGATTTGTGCAACCGGATTATGCAATCTATTTTTTTTGTTTATTATTATTATTTAGATGCACTTCCTAATTATTGGATATTGAAATTATCATTTGTTTGCAGGGGAAAGACAACGTTGCTGCACAGGGTGGGGTGGAGCCTCAATCAATATCCCTGAGTTTGTAACTAAGTTATACTTTAGCTTGTGAATTTGCTGTATATATTTGCATGATAATAATCTTAGTAAATGAAAAACATGAGAGCTCCTTTTTCCTTTGCAACATTTCCTTGCAAGCAACCACAGATTAAGTTATGACTCTTCAATCTAACATGTGGTAGATACTAGATATATAGTTTAGCTATTAAACTAGTCACGTTGTTGTTGTACAAGAGGGGCTTTGAGATTAAAACTTGCGTTTTGGTCAAGAAGGGATTTGGTGTATTTCAAGTATTGTAAAGCAAAAAATTAAAGTATCATAGAGATAATGGTTCCTTTCGAAGATTTGTTTCGTTTTGACAATGCTTTCTACATAGGTGCTACCCATTGTATTTGTTAGGGTTTAGGTCGACTCAAAACCCTAACCGACACCTGTTCTTTTAACCTGCAAGATTCACTCAACAAAAAAGAACGGTACAAATTCCTAAAAGCTAATCAACAACAAGTATGAACAAGAATCTAAAGTAAACAAGTAAAACGGAAACATGAGAGAGAAGACACAAGGATATATCAGTGGTTCACAAGCCTTAATACAACTTTTGAACTACTCAGAAATACCTAGAAACCCTAGATCTATAACTACTAACCAAGATAGATCTAAATAAGTACACAATATGTGGTTACACGAGTTAATCTCTCAAGAAATTTACACCAGAGTATTCATGATACTTATATCACTCACAAATACAACCATATCACTTAGATTTTACAAGAGGAAAACCCAGATGCTCAAGTTGAACATCAAGAACTCAGGAACAAAATAATCGCCTAAGAGATAGAGAAAACCCTAGAAAACAGATCTTAGAAAATGCACTAAATGGGTTTCTCTCTATCTCTTTGTATTTATAGTCTTATTTGAGATGAGATAGGTGTAATATGAGAAGCAAACCACATCACCCCTAGTAAGCTAGCAATCCATGAAATGGCAATCAATCTGAGAACATCAGCTACCAAAACGATCCCGTTTCACTAAGTGTACATTGTCCCTTCTTGGAAGCTGTAGATTAGGGTTTTTGACTGGACTTGGTATTGGGCTTTATAATTGGGATTCCAAAGAAATTAAGA
The DNA here is from genome assembly GCA_033220585.1 of Dipteronia sinensis. NCBI lineage: Eukaryota > Viridiplantae > Streptophyta > Magnoliopsida > Sapindales > Sapindaceae > Dipteronia > Dipteronia sinensis. The sequence continues at coordinate 1,061,282 of CM065645.1, forward strand.
TGGGCTAAACCATCACAAATTCCACCTTAGGCCATCTTCATTGATCAAGAACTGATCATTACATTCATATAGCATAGAGAATCTCTCCGTGATACCTGGCTCAAGACACAATCAAACAGATTAACCATAATCACTTATCTTTAGCAAGTTCAAGTAGTGCTTCAACTTGCTATAATGAACTATTTTTGTGCCCATATCAGCTAGATTGTCATTAGTGGCAATCTTTTTCACTTCTACAATTCTCTTAGAGATTTTATCTCAAATAAAGTGATACTTAACCTCTATGTGCTTAGTCCTCTCATAAAATATATGATTTTTATATAAGTGCAAAGCATTTTGACTGTTAGTGTATATGACTGCTTTCCCTTTAAAAACCTTGATTTCACCTAGTAAGCCTTGAAGCCAAATTGCTTCTTTAATGGCTTTTGTGACATTAATATACTTGGCTTCAGTTGTGGCCAGCCACAACTGATTGCAATTGACTCTTTCGGTTGATACAACTAGTAATGACGAAGAAATACGTGGATGTGGATCTTCTCTTATCTATGTCATCAGTATAATCAGAATCTACATAACATATAAGATCCATTACACTATCAGAATAGTCAAATACAAGTCCCACAGAAGTTGTAGAACTAATATACCTCAACAGCCACTTCATGGCATTCCTGTGACCTTTTCCAGGTTTTGATATATAACTAGACAACACATTGATAACTTGAGCTAAGTCAGGTCTAGTGCTAATCATGGAATACATGATAGATCTAACAATCCCTAGAGTAAGTGATAGTTTCCATATATCTACTTTCCTCAATGGACCTAGGTGATAAAGCATCTGATAACACAAAATTAGAAGATAGAGGAACATTGACAAGGTTGCAATTTTTCATTACAAATTTGTCAACCAGCTTTAACAGATAATTACTCTGTTTAAGGCACAACCGAGACTCCTCTCTAAATCTAACAATTTATATCCCTAAGATTCTCTTAGCATTCTCTAAGTCTTTTATATCAAATTCAGACTTTAACCTCTTTTTTAACTCTAGTATTCTAGACATATTTTTACTAGCAAGTAACATATCATCTACATATAAAAGCAAAAGGACGGAATTATTAATGTTTTCATTGCTGAAATAGAAACATGCATCAAATTTGCTTTTACTAAAACCTATGCTAGCGATAAAATTGTCAAATTTCATATACTATTACCTAGGGGTTGGCTTAAGCTCATATAGAGATTTCTTAAGGAGACACACATGGAAGGGTTTATAATTGGATTCAAAACCCTCTAGTTGAGACATATATATGGTTTCATCTAAGTCTCCATGCAAGAAAACTGTTTTGACATCTAACTGTTCTAGTTCTAAGTCAAAATAGCTAACTAGGGCAAGAATTATTCTAATAGTTTTGTACTTAACAATCAGAGAGAATATTTCATTATAATCAATCCCCTTCCTTTGAGTGAAACTCTTGGCCACTAACCTAGCCTTATACCTAGGGAGATTATTCTGCCTTAGCTCTTTCTTGATCTTAAAGATCCATTTACAATCAACTACTTTCTGTTTTTCTGGTTTTCTAACCAGTGACCAAGTCCCATTTTTCTCAAGAGAGTCCATTTCCTCTCTTATGGCTTGAAGCCATTCAAGCTTGATAATTGAATTGACGACTTCTTCATAGGTTCTAGGCTCGGTATTTTCTAACTCTTGGCCAGTGCATAGTGCAAATGAAATTACATTTGCATATACAAACTTGTTGTTAGTTTAATCATCCTTCTAGCCATATCCTTAACCAGCTGGTAATCATCTAGAGGTTCATTATTTTCCTCTGGTTGATTCTGACATATTTCCACTTGATCATCATGATCACAATGGGCAGCCCCATCTTCCTCCACATGTTCAGATTGAACCGGGACATAACCAAGTGGTGGGCTGCCAACTTCCACATGTCTCTAGTTTCCATCATCCTTTAAAGGATCTGATATGGATTCAGAAGTGAGGTCATTGTCTTTACATGGCATTCTAGCCTCATCAAAGACTACATCTTTACTCATTATTACCTTGACACCCTTTTGGCCTCTATGCCAAACCTTGTATCGTTTAACATCTAGAGGATAACCTCGGAATACACCTTTTAGAGATCAAGGTTCAAGTTTACCTTCAGATTGGTATGCATAAATTGCACACCTAAACACTCTCAAGTGTTTCTAATTAGGAGGCCTACCAGTCCAGTTTTCTTCGGATGATTGTAAACCTATAGTAGTCGATGGAGACCAATTTATTAGGTAAGTTACTGTAGCAACAACCTCACCCTAGAATTTTTGACTTAAACCCGAGCTGATTAGAAGACACCTAACTTTATCTAGGATAGTCATATTCACTCTTTCAGCTATATCATTCTGTTGGGGTGTATACCTAACTGTCCTATGTCTCTCAATACCATGTTCACTATAGAATTTATTAAATTCTTCTTTGCAAAATTCTAAACCATTGTCAGTTCTTAGTACCATGATTTTCTTAGAACTCCGATTCTCAACCAATCTTTTTCAAGACTTAAAGCTTTCAAAAGCTTGATCTTTAGACTTCAATAGGTAAACCCAAACCTTTCTGGTGAAATCATCTATCAAAGATAGAAAATATAGATTTCCACCATGAGTTGGGACCTTTGCAGGTCCCCAAAGATCTGAGTGTAAATATTGAAGGATCTCTTTTGTGTTGTGTTGAGCTATACTAAAACTTAGCCTATACTGTTTTCCTAGAACACAGTTTTCACAAAATTCCAGTTTATTAACTTTATCTCCATTAAGCAAATTTTGTTTACTTAATTCATTTAGACATCTTTCACTCATATGACCAAGTCTCTTATGCCATAAAGATGCTTTGTCACTGATTTTAGTAGCTACATTAGCAACATTATCAGTAATAGTCCCACCCTTCAAGACATATAGACCATTTCTCTTGTCACCTTTGAGGATGATTAGAGAACCCTTAAAGACCTTTAAGGCACCCTTCTCAGCTTTATAACAATAACCTTATTCATTTAGTACACTAAGAGAATTTAGATTTCTCTTCAAGTTAGGCACATACCTAACATCTTAAAGACTCTCGCTATCACATCATACATTCTAATGGCAACAGATCATATCTCTTCCATCTGACAAATTATTTCCTATCAGCACACTACCTCCACAGAGTTCTTGAAACTCTGTGAACCAGTCTCTTCTAGGACTCATGCGAAAGGAACAACCTGAATCTAGAATCCATTCAGTTTTTATATCCTCAATGCTAACAATTAACACTTCACTAGGTTCAAATGATTAGGATGCAACAATTGTATCACCATTATTTTGAGCCTTTTCTTGGTTTTTCTTTTCAATTAATAACAGTATTTTTTTAATGTGTCTTTTTTTTCCACAGAAATAACACTTATTAGTGCCATTTCTGTTCCTAGACTGAGACCTATTATGACTAGGTGTCTTATTTCTGGTTTTATTCTTACGATTTGGGTTGTTATTGTTATTCTTTCCAGTTGGTCAACCCCTAGCAAAAAAATTCTCACCACTCTCCTTCTTTTCAATCTTAAGATCTAAGTCCTTTGACTTAAGTGCATAGATATACTCTTCAAGTGTTAAAGAAGTTTTGCCATATTTCAAGCAAAGAGTTGAGGAGGATGATTGCCTAATTCTCATCAACCAGCTTTTTATTATCCCCCGCATTGGCTAATTCTATAGTCATTTTCTTGAATTCATCTAGATTCCGACTTAAGCCTTTACTATGATCCATTTTAAAACTAAAAAGTCTTTCTTTAAGATAAATTTTGTTTGTTAGGGATTTAGTAAGATACAAGCGTTCAAGCTTTTTCCAAATATTGCAGGCAGTTGTTTCATCATTAGGCTTCGTCCTGCAGCTGTTTTCAGCTCATTTCCGTTTTTGTTTACCAAAAATGATTTCGAATTCGTGTTCGTTACCGTTTTTCATTTTATTTTCAAAAAACAAAAAACAAAATGAAAAACAAAACCAGTGTTAACAGTGAAATATTTGAAAAACACAAAATACTTGTTTTTGTTTTTCAAAAAAAATTAACTAAATTTTTTTTCTCTTCATCGTGCATCATCTTCTTTCTTCCTCATCTTCTCTCTTCCCATCTTCATCTTCTTTCTTCTTTCATTCTTCGCTCGTCAAAGCCTCAAAGACTTCAGGTATGTATCTTTTTCTTCTTTCTTCATCTTCTTCTCTTCTCCTCCTCCTTCTTCTTCTTCCCCTTCATATACTCTATGGAAGCAAATGTGGAGGAGATCGACGTCGTCGGAGGAAGATCCCACCTCCTCCAACCTTGGAGCCGGCGGCGGCTCCTTTATTACTTTTTTTTTTCAAAGATTTACAACAAAAATTCATGTAATTTATGTTTATTATTTAGGGTTATTCATCTGGAAATCAAGATCGGGATGGGTCTCATGTGTTGCCTTCAATTGCTTATTGTATTTCCCATTAAAAAACTTCCTACCCTCAATCAAAATCTAAAAGTTTATGGACGATTGGATAGAAAATAAATTTTAAAAAAATTGTATTATGAATAAATGATATTGCATTTGCGAGAGATGCCCAGATTTTGAAAGAATTGTGTTCCACGAGAAGATTTTCGGTTTGGACATTTTATCGAACATGCAGTGTGCATATTTTTCTATATGAGATAATCAGATTGTTTAATAGAAATGTTTCAGGGTTGGTAATGGTTTTGATTATAAGTCAATGGATTTGTTTGGATTCAATGACAGATGAGAGAGATGGAGATGAGAGGTTGAAACTTGGAAGTCCCCTGGTTCTAGTATTTTTTTTAGTTGTTCTAGTAGTTCCACATGCTCCAATGAGATGAATTCTTCCTCCGTGATGTTGGATTCTTCAAATTGTACCGAATTGTTGACTGGATTAGTGGTTTCGTGAACCAAATATTCAGCTTTGTTTAAGCCTCTCTACTTAAAAATTTCATCATCCTTTCTTTAATGTATATTTTAAAAAAAATTTCTCAATTTTTTAGGTGGCATAGTTGATAATCAGATGGGTTATTGACCACTCTTTATTCAAATTAAAAAAATTACAATAAAAAAATATTAGAAAAATTACAATTTTTGATATTTTTCGGTTAACCTACCAGACGCGTTTTTTACGTTTTCATTTTCAAAATACAGCTTTCAGCATATGCAACCAGACGCGTTTTCGGATTTCGAAACTGAAACTAAAAATACTGTTTTCGTTTTCAATTTTATTTTCGAAAAATAGTAAATATAAAACACTTACAGGACGGACCCTTAACCTCTCTAAGAACATTATCAGATAAATTCAGAATTATAGTGCCTAAGCCATTTCAAGCATGTCATCTTTTTGTTCTATAGTTAATGTATCAGGTAATTTTTCAGTGCCATCAATGGCCTTGAGGATTTTCTGATGAGAAAGAAGGGTTTTTACCTTTCTTCTCCAAATGCCAAAATCCCCAGTGCCATCAAATTTATTTGTTTCGAATTTCATTGACATAAAGATTGAATAAAAATACAAAGTTGTGTTGAGTTACCTCCTCGTGATTTCTCGCAGCTACGCTGCTTTCCTCTTCTCCAGATGACTCCTCAGAGTTCGAAGACTTCACCACTGGTGGATATGGATTCTCGTTGTTCGTCGTTGGTTTCGATTTGGCTCTGATACCATGATGGGGTTTAGGTCGACTCAAAACCCTAACTGATACATGTTCTTTTAACCTGCAAGATTCACTTAACAAAAAACAAAAGAACAGTACAAATTCCTAAAAGCTAATCAACAACAAGTATGAACAAGAATCTAAAGTAAACAAGTAAAAGGGAAACCATAAAAGAGAAGACACATGGAGTTATCGTGGTTCAGCTTATAACAAGCCTACATCCACGTTAAGCCTCATAGAAAGATTATATCCACTATATGAAAGGTTTACAAGCCTCAATACAACTTTTAATATACCAAGAAATACCCAGAAACCCTAGATCTGTCACCGCTAACCAAGACATACCTAAATAAGTATACAATATGTGGTTACACAAGTTAATCTCTCAAGAAATTTACACCAAAGTATTCATAATACTCATATCACTCACAAATACAACAACATCACTCAGATTTTACAAGAGAACAATCCAAATGCTCAAGTTGAACACCAAGAACTCAAGAGCGAATTAATCGCCTAAGAGATGAGCGAAGAAAACAGATCGTAGAAAATGCACTGAATGGGTTTCTCTCTCTATCTCTTTATATTTTTAGTCTTATCTGAGAAGAGATAGGTGTAATCTGAGAAGCCGACCACATCAAGCCAAGTAAGTTAGAAATCCATGACATGACAATCCATCAGAGAACATCAGATACCAAAACGATCCCGTTTCACTAAGTGCACATTGTCCCTCTTGGAAGCTGTAGATCAGGGTTTCTGACTAGGCCTGGTGTCAGGCTTCATAATTGGGCCTCCAAAGAAATTAGGATGGGCTAAACCATCATAGTATTTGCAAAATCAATGCATTCATAGGACATGGATTATGAATAAGAGACATTCAAGCCAAATTTTTATTTCACTTGTAGATCTTGGGACCCATGTATTTCTATGTTTAAGATTATGTTATACTAGCATTGACCAATTCCCATATCCAGTAATTGGCCCAGGTTCTGCATCTTGAGTTTGAATCTCTTTTTGAAGCTGGAAAAAGAGTTGATGAACCTTCTGCGGTGTCAGAGCTCTCAATCGAACAGTCTACATTAAGGTTCCCTGATGAGGGCTAGCACAACGAAAGACAACCATGAGGCTCTAGGAGATAGTCTACAATCTAGTATCCCAGGAGATAGCTAATTGAGTTTTCCTTCATCTTGAAGGCCTTTTCTTTCCTAGCCACCATCATTGGAAAGTAGGAAGGTCAATCCCGTCCCTCCGTGCCCAACTGCGGTGAATGAACTAATCTATTCGCAATTATATCATAGATGAGTCGGAAGCACCCGAAACACTTACTAGTCTTCATGTGCTACATAGATATTCATCATTCCCAAACCTGTTATTTAATAGGGAGTAAAAAGTCAAACAAGCAAAAAAATCATTGTATTCTTGGAAGAGTTGGATGAACTTACCTTTCTCCTACAGCGTCCAAGTACTGCCAAGTATAATGATTATTCGATTTGAGCCCCAAGGTTAATGTAAAAAGTGGTTGCAAGTCAATCCGCTTGTCCTAAATCTGAGCATATTGAGCTATTGAAGTCAAAAAATTAAGTTAGAAATTTAAGTTGGGTATAACCTGACCCTAAGAATGTGGAATTTATTCTTAATGGTTAGAATTGTATATCACCGGTAGTTTAAAAATTGTATTGAACGTGCCATTATGTTTCTCTTATAGAAAGTATTTTAATTCAAAATTTCCCATCGATGCATAAAGTCCCATTAATTTTTAAAATATGTTTCCATTGTAAAAAAAATTGTTGTAAATCATGGTTGTCAGTGTGGTTGATTCCATGCTACTGACCTTACAAAACCAAAATGACTTGGATCCTGAAATAACCCACCTTGTCATAGTAGACGAACAAGAAACGTTAACATTTTCAGTGTGCATAGTCAGGCGTCCCATAATTGTATCCCTTGCACTGCCACTACTACAATCTCCTCTGATATGTCCACTAAATGCCTTATGTTGTTTAGGAACCTTATCAATATCTACAGGTCTTCCAAATGATCTACAATAAGTAAGGTTCAACATCAAGTTTAGGGATGAGCTTGGATCTTGGATCTTGGATCTTGGGCAAATGACTCACAAATCAACGGCTTGAATCCTACCAATGGCAAAATACTTCAAAAAATATCTGGTCTAAATAGGTGGATAGATAGATACTGTAAAAAAACATCAAGTTGAGGGTTTAATTCAACATATATAAGAGTAACCATGAAGTAATTCACTTCAACATGAGGTTCATTAAGGTTATATTGCCATGTTTGGTTTAATACCAACATCCCCATAACATGGGATAATTGTATCATCAAGTATCGTCCTCCCATTTCATTTCATTTTATTATTATTATTATTAATTTTTAATTTTAATTATTTTATGTTTTATTAGCTTATGGTAATTCAAGCAATTTATTACAGAGCTTCATGTATATTTCTACTTCATTCCAAAATTCGTCCATTCAAACATCCCCACCAAGAAACTAAAATTGAGCAATCGTTAGAGGCCTAAATTTTGTAAATGAGATATTTTGAAGTTAAAAACAATGAGTTTACAAGAGACTAAAGCTGCAAATAAAAATTTAAAACGAAACAAAGTTTAAGGAATTGTACCTTCAAAATACTCTGACTCAATTTATGAGACAGTATTTTGCTATATCCTTTTGTGAGTGTTATAAATTTTGGTAGAGAATTAAGTGTATAAAAGTGAGAATTTTCAAAGTAAAGGTAGAATGGAGGCATTACCTTTCATGATATTACTTTGTGAATATAAATACACACGTATAAGTAATTATAAAATAGTGAAGACATACAAATCCTCTTGATTTTGCTAATATATTCAAATCCCTCTAAATGTGGAATTGACTTGTTTTGCTATGATTGTCCTTGAATAATGCCAGAGAACAATCACGTGTGATCTAGTTTGTTGCCAAAATATTCTGGTTTAATACCAGATGATTTAGTTGCCTTAACAAAAGAAACTAAATGAATGTGTTCCTATTTATATTAATTATTATTGTTGTTGTTTTTAATAAAGAGGAGGGAAAATTCAGGTATTGATTGGACCAAGTGAAGGAAATACCACGAATAGGGATGTCTACCATCTTTGCATGTAGAATAAGGGAGTTAAAACTCCTGGCCGATCCCATATTACACTCTCCTCCTCGTCTTTCCGATGGATGAAGCACCGTATTCAAATCTCCACCTAGACACCATGACCCTGAAAAGGAATTTTGACAGCTCAACAACAAACTCCATAGCTCCCTTTCTACCATTCACCACGTTCGGAGCATAAACACTATAAATTACTACTTCTTTCTTTAAATGTAGAAGCTCATCCACCAAAACAATACAATTATTGTTCGAAATACAATAATTGATTGTAAAAGTTAACTCATTCCATAACGTTATCAACCCTTCTGCTGATGCAACCACATTAACCCCAATACCTCTAGTGAGTTGAATCTCCCCCCAAGAGAACGGATAACACCAACGTCAAAAGCTGCCAACTTTGATTCTTGAATGAAGAGCAGATTTGGTTTGAATTTCATGACCAAATTTCTAACTAACCTCACATTCTCTCTACTTCCCAAACCTCTAGCATTCCATGGCATTGCTAACATGGAAAAAAGAAGAAGCACATCCTTCCACTGAACGGCCACCATTACTGACCACCTGCTTCATTGAATCTTTTCTTCATTCAAGCAAAGTGGTGGCTACAAGAGGAATAAAGCTAAGTTGCTTAACAAAAGGTAATCATGACCTCTTTCCTCTTGCAAGGCTTAGGCACACACATACCTTGCATTCATATGTGTCCCTGTATAATTGTGCATAATTTGGTTTAACACAATACACACTTATACTTGTATGCACATACATTAGATTTATAGTTGACAATTTTCACAATTTGCATGTTCTAGGACTAGTTCTAAGAAATAACATACTTGTGTGTTCTTGAGCTTATTGGTTTGTGTTTATATGTTAATGAACTTTATTTTGAGTTTATATAATTCTCATTGAGTTCCAATTAATTTGGTTACTCATTCATTGAGTTTCAAGTTCAAATTAGGTGGTTAAGAAACTTTCCGTGATTTTATCATACACTGGTTTTCGTCCTTGATTTCCAAGTTGAATTCCATATTTTTTGGAAAAGGTTTCTTGATGACTTTTGTACATGAGGGAGTCTCGGCTCGTAATCCAAAAATGGATTCAAAATCAAAGTTTGAAGGCCAAAGATATGACTGAAACAAAAAGTGTGCGCAAGAGGGATGAGGGGTGCCAAGCACCTCCTTCCCGTGGAGGCACGTGGCCTCCAGGAGAATGGAGGGCTACTGGTCCCGTGGGGCCCACGCACCTGCAGGGGGATCCAGCATGGCATCCCCCCATTGGTTGATTCTTTTCCTTCCTTATTTCCCTCTTTAAATATCAAACTTCCCTCTTATTTCATTAAAGAAGAAAATTTGAAAAACACAAGTGCATAATTTTCTCTCCAAGTTTTCTCATCTTCCAAACACCATAACTTTCTCATTTGGAGTCCGTTTTGAGTTATTCGAATTGGAGAATCTTTGTCTACCAGTCCTCTATCATCTCCATAAGAGTTTGGAGTCAATAGATTGAGTTTTATGGTAGGTCTACTCACAAAAATGAAGCTGCACGTTTTTCATTCAAGGTATTGATTTCTATTTTGTTCTTTATCTTCAAGTCTTCAATTGCCTTGGGTTTTCTTCTCATATATATGTAGGTTTGATGTGCTATCATTGATTAGAGAAATGATATCTAATAGAGCTAGTTTGAGCTTTAATTGATTAACATGTCGAGTTAGGTTTTTACAAATCTATGTTTTCACATGTTTGAGATGTTGTATTGTGCTAGCTTCAAATCTAGGACTATCTTGTGTGTTTATTGACTTGATTTTGTTGATTGATAGTCTTTTCATATGCTAGATCATATTAATTGAAGATTGAAATAGCATATTTTTTTGATGATTTAGAACTTGATTAGATTTAATTGAATATCTTGAGAATCTAAGTTCTATAATTTTGCTAGAGTTTCAATTTTGATTTTATCAAATTGATTTTAGCATTTTATGTGATTGAACATAATCTAGGTTTTGGTGTGTGTTAGGTGTTTTACATGCTCTAGGTTGTTTGTTCATGTTACAAGAATCTAGATACTATTGATTTGTGCTTTTGATGACAAATATCTAGTTCTTCATGTTTTGTGTCTAATCCACACATCTCATATGTACATGTATCATTGAGTGTGATTGCATTGTTTTTAGGATAGTAAACTAGAAAACATATGACATGCTTAATTGTTCATTTCTAGTTTCCATAGGATATATTGATCATATACACTATGTTGTGTGTGTTTGTATCATTTGCTTTCACTTAGATCATTTACCTTACAAAAGGCTGGAAGTCACATTCCTTAGAGTGATTCTTTGGATTGTGCATTGTAAGTCTTAGCTAGTGTTAGAGTGACTTGCATAGCTAAGCGGCGGAAAGTCAGATGTTTGGAGAGGGGATCTTCAACTTGTGCATTGTAAGACTTAGCTAGAGTCGGAGTGACTTGTATAGCTAAGCGGCGGAAGTCACATGTTTGGAGAAGGGATCTTCAACTTGTGCATGTAAGACTTGGCCATGATCGGGGTGATCCGGATAGTCAAGCAGCGGAAGTCACATGTTTGGAGAGGGGATCTTCAACTTGTGCATGGAAGTCTCAACTAGGATTTGGGTGATCTGGATAGTTGAGCAAAGGGGTATCTCATTCATTGTGTAGGGTGGAATGGTAGATTTCTAAGTGAAGTGGTCACTTGAGAGATTGTATCTTTTTATCTTACTAGTGGATTTGTTTGCCTGTGGTTGTGGTATCAACCAGTGGATGTTTCCTCTTAGGAGGTTTTACCATGTAAAAATCATGTGTTGATTTTCTCTATCTCTATCTCCTTTATTTGTATATGTGTTGATATATATCTTAGTTGATATCTTTGTAATTGATATTCATTGTATATCATTTTTGTATATGTTGGAGTCGACTTTGTTTGAACAAGCATATCTTTATTTGAATTGATATTGCTTGTGATTGTATTTGGAGTGTGATACAAGCTACTTAGAGAGACAAACTTGTGTTTGTTTCAAAGGAAGCGAAAAAGGTGTTGTAACTAGGTTAGCTTAAGGCAAATTAGCTGTGTTTGTATTTTTCAAAAGTTTCTTGAAATTAACTCCCAATGCTACTCCAAATTCGATCACTTTAGTGATCTCCTCCTCAAGATTCCAAGAAACTTTTCAGTTCTCACTTCAGAACCATTCTTCACCAAGCCAAGATTGACAGTAGTATCTCCCTCCTTCAAGTTCCTAGTCTTTATGCCATGACTTCTTGTAGAACACGCATTTTTTCTACCTCTCCTCTTTCTATAAACAATCGAAGCAGAGTCCCTACCATTATTTTGAAATATTTGATATACCAACCGGAATTGACACCAGCTCTACCTTGCTTAAGAAATCCTGGCCATAACGAACCATACCAGCTTCCTTTTTGATAGCATATCCTGGTCTCTTTTGTTGGGCCATGAATTTAGGGAAGTATTTTTCATTGTACAATTTATAATATTTAATTAAATAAATTAAAATCTTTTTTAGCATTAAACAATTACTTAAAAATATATCCTATTTCTTCAAAGATAAATTTAATGAAATCTCTACCTATGAATAAATGAGAATTTTTCAAGCACTTGAACTATTTATCTCAATTTTGTTAAATATGAAGGTATCAGAAAAATAAGAAAAATATAGAAAAATTCAAAAAAATAGTTACAGTACTTTAAAAATTCTCAAATTTTATTCATAAGTAGATTTCAATGAACTTATCATCTACAAAAAATTCGGATCAAAATTCAGAAAAATCGATTTGATTTCATCAAGATCCTTACTGAAATAAAAGTAAGGGATCCCTCTTTTGAAAGTTCATATATATATATATATATATATATATTTATTTATAAAGAATATAACTCTTTTTTGTGAGGGAAAACAATACAGAAAACAAATAAACAAAAGGAAAAAAAAACAGATAAACAGACTACCCATAGCAGAGCCAGGTAGAACATATTTCCTAACACAAATCGGGTACTCCTCCATCCAAAATATATTCTCATTACTTGACAATGCATTTTTGGCAAAAAAAAGTAAAAATGGGCAACCTGGTTCGCCCTCCTCGACACAAAATGCACTAGAACACAACCCAAGCACTAAATCAAACCCCGAATATCAGATTTTAGCACACCAATATCAAAGGATTGATTACTGTTCTCATTAATCCACCCATCACCATGTTACATCATATTAAACTTCCAATGATGCCAAACCTGAATCCAGAGTCAACTGAAGTCCTTTGTAAATCTCATTTGCTTCAGTAATTTGGGGTTGAAAGTAGCCGTAATTCGTTGAGAACTCGACGACATCACCATACCACTAAAATCACGGATTACCACTCCAAACCCAACATAAGAACCAACCACATCAATAGTTGCATCACAATTTATTTTGTATCTACCTTATTCAGGAGGTTTCCAAACCTTATCACCACAGACTAGGGGTGGACGGTAGAGAGGGCTTATTCGGGTTATAGTCGAGTTAGCCTTTTATATATAAAAAAATATAATTAATTTAATATTATTTAATTAATCAACGCGCAATCCATGTCAGTGTTTGAGTAGTAGTAAAGTTAGAGTAGCTATCTGATTGATTCTCTTCTTTCTAACCAATCCATGTCAGAGTAGACAAGGTCATATCAATATCCATTATATATATATATATATATCATATCCCAAGTCTCTTTTTTTTCCTCTCTCTGACGTCCTAATTCTCTCTCTCTCTTCCGAATTAATAATTATCTCCATCACTTTATTTTTGTTTTTCAATTAATGAAATTTTCTAGTATTGCTAGAGTTTTATTATTATTAATCTCACATACACACACACACACTTTTGTTTTAGCTCACTCTATTAAAAAATCATCTTTATCCTATTAGAGCCTTTGGTCCTCAACTCGACCTTTGAATTCAGTAAGGTAATTACTCTCCCAACCAACAACATCCCAAACATACTTTTGTTTTAGCTCACTCTATTAAAAAATCATCTTTATCCTATTGGAGCCTTTGGTCCTCAACTCGACCTTTGAATTCAATAAGATAATTACTCTCCCAACCAACAACATCCCCAACATCTTGAATTTGAGACATATGAACCACTAAATTCCTTATATGCCAGACTCTCCAAAACACAAAACATAACAAGCCTAACTTCTGCACTCCCAAGTTCGCAAAAGCAGCTAGAATTAGATCATAAAAAGATCCCTTTTACCCACATCTCACCTTTAGTTCTAGCTGCCATGACGTACGAACATTTTTCAACATTCGACAACTCCATAGAGCATGAAAAGTCGACTCACCCTTATCAAAACACATCGGACCAAATTCTCCAATGTAGGTAGCCGGATGTTGCACGCCTTCCGAACAAAGATCTTTACCTTCAAAACGAGAGCTGATTTCCAAAGAAACCTCTAACAGTCAACTGCTCCACCCACCTCTGAAGAACTCGAAATCGAATCCATTGCATAACCCTCCCAGTACCCGCTTTTGGGAATTATCGTCACTAACGTCCCATTCATGTTTTCCACAAATGCACCGTCATTGAGGCATCCGAGACAAGCTGCAACAACACTATCCCCAACCATCCCCCAATAATTTTGGTAAAAAATTGCTGGAACCATCCTTCCCAAAATCCTTCATTAGACTCATGTCAAACACCGCCTTACGAACATCATCACCTGTAAATGGAGAATCAAGGTGCAAACTCATCTGAGAAGAGAACTTCGATTGAACCCTATCCAACACTACAACTAAATCCTCTTGAGAAGGAATACTAGACCGATAGAGAGAAGAAAATATTGTAGAACAATATCCTCCATATATGTTTTTTTGTATACCGACATGTCATCTGAACCCATCAACCATCTGATTTTATTCCGCGCTATCCTTATCAAAGCCTTTAAATGGAAGAAACGTATATTTCTGTCCCCACTTTTCAGTCACTCTGACCTTGCCTGTTGTTTCCAGTATCTTTCCTCCATCCCCACCCGGCCGACTGCTCTACAAGCTTCATTCAGCCTTTTTTTTTTGTAAAAATATCCTCTCAAAGCCGACGTATACACCTTTTATTCCAAGAGCTCAAACGTTCCTCACATGAATGGTTTTTTTTATAAAACAGAAGTCACTATATTTCCACTTTTACCACGATTCCACACTTTTGAAACTAGTTCCTTGCATTCCGGATCATCAGCCCAACACTCTTCAAAATGAAACCATTTCTCCCTTATCACATCACCGCCAGCTACACTACCTGAATCCTCAATGAAATCTAGCAACACTGGGTGATGATCTAAATGCAAGAAATCCAATGCCTTACCACATAATCTGGAAACATAGCTTTCCAAGACATACTACTAGTACACCTATCCGGCTTCTCCGGAATCATCCCTTCACCATCCTTTCTATTACACCATGTAAACTTAAGTCCTGTAAACACCATATCCTCGAGACCACACCCCTTCAGCGCCTCACGAAACACAGTTACAAGTCTCTAATCTTTACTAACACCTCTAAGCTTCTTTAAGTCTTCCAACACCTCATTCAAATCGCACAAACACACTTAAGGTAAAGAAGACATACCGACCAATTGGTTCAACAAAGTCCAAGAGTGATTTCACTACGAAGAATCCGGATGTCTGTAAACTATTAAGTGCCAAACCCAATTCCTCAATGAACACACACAAACATCTATGTGAATCAGAGTGAAAGTCATCAGCCCAACCACCACTTCAATAAACCAAAACAAGCATAAGCCACATGACATGCCTATATTGTCAACAACCAATTTACCAAAAAAAAAAAAAAAAACCAGTCGAACCCACAAACTTTCCATTCTTACATGATCACATTTCATCTCCATAAAAAATAACACCTCCGAATTGAACTCCTGCCTTTGTGATTGCAGGATTTTGAATGCTCAGGGCACTCCCGAGCCTCCAAGCGTTCCATCTAGGGATGGCAATGAGTCGGGTTCTACTAGACCCAAACCTAGATCCGTCAAAGATTTTAGGACCCAGACCAGAATATTTTCACGGGTTCGCATCCGGGTCTGGACCTACAGGTCTTAAGCAGACCCAAACCCGCCCCGTACACCAGCAAATTTTTTCGAGTTCGAGTCTGGACCCGCAAAACCTATAAAATACTAAAATGTCATTCTTTACTTTTATTTTTAACCTGTAAAACATGTTCAAACATGTAAAATACCAAAGTGTTTGTTACAAAATTTGTCAATATGCTCAAAACACAAGAGTATTATTTAAATTTCAAAGTCATTTACATACAATTTAAACACTTCTTGCTTTCTTTGAGGCATTTCATCGATCTTTTTCAATACAAACATGGAAAATAACTAATTAAACTAACTAATGCAGATCAATGTAAGATTTTTCATCAAAACCAAAAGAAAATACCGGAATCCAAACAAACATCCCACATTTTCTTGGAAACCAAACGGAAACCTAAATTGACAACACCCAAAAAAACCCCATAAAACAATTAACTTCAAGCTCTCATCAAACATTTCTAATTTGACATTGCAAAGCAAATCTCATTACAAATCACCAAAACACTCTCGATTAAAAATCGCCAACAAAAAAGTTTTGGCTTAGCTGAGGTGTTAAAGAGACTGTTTGTTTGAAGTTTGAAGAATCTGTGAAGTTAGAAGTTTATTCAGGTCCACGGTTCTGGGTCTGGGTTTTTGACCGGACCCGGACCCGATGCGGGTCCGTTAATTTAGACCTAGACCTGGCCTTTGACTCGAATATGAAGACCCAGACTCGACCCATACGGTTTTTGTTCGGTACTCATGGGTTCGGGTAAAGCTGCCATCCCTAATTTCATCTCATGGTTTTCATTGATCTCGGTGGGTCGATGATGACCGACCGACCGATATATCTTTTGTCGGATCACCATTTCCATATGTCATAACATCACTCTGAACCCCACCTTCCCGAATGGTTTTAACGGGTGCAATAGTCGAGCCATACATGCTCCCCTATGGCGAAACCAAACCTGACTCATTCCTATTCAAACCATCATCATATCCAAGCATCAAAACAACCCTCTTCCCCATCTCCAAATCTCATCGAACACCCTTTGGATCAAAAAACAACACTAGCCTCCATCGACCCCCTGATTCCACCATTAAGTTCGTTGGAAACCAACTGATGCTTCTTCTGATCACCACCTTAACAGGTTCTGCTTCCTGTTCTGCTTTCGACAACCCCTCTCTCTCTCTCTCCCTCTCTCTCTCTTACACACATCCTTTAGAAAACCCTCTTTCCAAATCGCACATTATGTCGCAACTGATTCTCTACACCCAATTTAAATTGACCCGACTTCTCTACTAGTTTCCACTTGTGATTGCCCCGCCCCACCACATTCTTTTCATTTGGGTCACTCAAATCTGTTTGTAATGGCCCATTAACAGACTTAGTTTTGAGCAGCGATATTTGTGCCCCTTAAAAACTGTATGTATACCCCAGTTTAGTATTTTTTTTAAATCCAATATTACCCTTCATTCTTAATTGGTTTTATATTAATCCTTTGAAGAAAAAAAAAGAAAAAGGAAGTTTCCTATTAATTATTTGATATTCACATATATAATAAAAACCTTTCCATTTTCTCAAACCCTAGCTTCTATTTTAAATACTAATTTCAATTTCTTTTAGGAAATACAAATTGATTGAGTTGACAAACAATTTACTGCTATAATTGAGTGAAGCAAAAATCAATATCAACAATAAATTTTCTTATGAACAAGTTTTTTTGAGAGCATCTTTTTCCGTATAGCCCTTCTTCTTGGTTGGTGTAATTGTTGTTTTCTATTAATAGATTTTAAATTTTAAAAAAAAAATTAAAAACTAAAAGAGCAAGCAACACAAGCACTAGATACTGTGGTTACAGCTAGTATTGTTCAATTCGGTTTAAGCTTAAAAAAAATTTAAGAATAAAATAAAGTTTTAATGCAATGAAAAGAAATTTTCTTCAGACAATTTTTTAGTAACCTCAATTGTTTTTGCATGAGTTAGAAATTGTTATTTTTGAAAGAGAAATTATTTATTAGAATAAAAAGATATAAAATAATAAAATTTTAAATAAATTTGATTAGATAACAAAACAGTGGGTGTGCTTGTAAAAATATAATACAATAAAATTAAAGATAGGGTATTTTGGTATTAAATGGGGTTTATTTACGAATCAGAGATTTTTAAAATATTTTAGGGTTGAATTACGAAAAGGGGTGTACATATAGTTTTTTAGGGATGCCAATATCGCCACTCCTTAGTTTTACTATATGAACCGTTAGGCGGCCCACTAGGCCCCACTTCATTAGACACACACTTGACAAGCCTAACTGAGCCATTGGTAACTAGTCCATCATCCCCACTCAAAGCTGCCCAATAACCTCACACACCATCTGTACACCCTTTGTAACCGTCCCCTGGTTACCTAAAACCCTACTCATTTCTTCATCATTTGCCTTTAATTTTGAAATTAATGGATTTGAAACCGTAGACTCTGCATTATATATTCCTATTCAAATCCCTTGATTTTATAACCGTTTCAACAGCCTTAATTCCAATAACTCCACTCCCATCAGCCAAGCTCATTAGGAGCCGATCACCACTCCGACTGCTTGCTTGATTTCTAGCAGCCCATCTTGAATTTGGAAATCGCCCGTCATGTTCTTCTAATAGCGGTGATCGTGTTTCCCTCCCCATCATGAAATTGGCTTAAAGCCATACTGCCACTTTAAGATTGACTCGATCACCACTCTGATTGTAATCATCCACTTCCGTCTTCCGGTCTCTCCCTAGCTGAATGTACCAACCGAAAACACCGAAAACAGTAAGAACAAAGTCCGAAAACAGATCCATTCTATGACAATGCATAAGCGGTTGATCCGTCACCACCACTACACGTAGCCTTAGGTATATGAATTTGAATCCAGATCTTACTGAAGGTCATGCATGTAATATCCCTTACACCATTCAACAGCTCTAGATGAAAATGCCATGGACCCCTCGTAAGAACTGTTCGCGATCACTTGGATTTCGAAAATAAAATGCAAAAAATATTGCCCTTGACAATCTCTATTTCCACCTTATCTTGAACCTACCAAATCTTTGTAATCAAAGACATAAAACGTCTCTTGGTTAATCAGCTTAGTTGACAACACTTTCCCCATCAAACATTGAGCCATTTTCCTCTCACCATGATTCTTCAAATCAACATCCAATGTACATACCTTCAAAGTCAATGATCCACACAATTCTTGGTGTTCATGTTTCCAAAACCACAAACCTTTCTCCTTTCACTTTAGGACTTCAGAGAAAACCTAATGCATAGACTCAAATGATGTACATCTTTATAATTTGACCGTTGTTCAAATCGATAGTATTTGATAGGGTACTATTAATAGCATGGTTGGACGAGAAAACAGTGGGTTGTGACTTGTGATATTTGTGTTTTGTGATATTTGTGTTGATGTTAGAAGTTCCTTTTGATGTGATCAGAATGAAACACAATCAGTCACGGTTCTCCTCACTCCAACTTCAATATTCTTGCTGCTGGCCTAGGACGAGATATAACTCATTAAACAACACATCATAAATAAAACTCAGCGAAATGTCTCTTTTAACCTCAAAAACCAATCAATGACAATAGAAATCATGTACCTTATTGTCATTACGCATTCAAAAAGTGAACATCACGCCACTTTATGGTCGTTTGTTTTTTTGTCTGAAGACTGAATAATCCTGAATTTTTCTGAAGACTGAATAGAGACTGAAATCTGAACTTGAATGACATGTTTGTTTTTTTTTTCCTCATATCTAAATGTATTGTCAACATGTTTGTTTTTTAAAAGTAAAATTGTCTGAAATTAAGTAATTTTACATTTATACCCACGTTAAACAATTATACATATAACATTGAATAAAAATAATCCAAAAATAATAATTATATAGGGGATAGTATCGGAAGAAAAGATTTTGGATTGCATTTAATGCAATTCAGTGATTTGCAATTAAGTGAAAAGTCAAGATTTTTTACTTTTTATTTTAAGTTATTTTTTGTCATTTTTAAGTTGTTTGGCCACTTATAAAAACAAACAAAACAACTTAATAATTATGATTAAGACCCATTAAGTTTTAATTGGAAAAAAAAAACGACCCCTTGTCTTCCACGCTCTGGCTTAACGCCACATAGATGTACAAATAAATAAGGTTTTAGGCTCAATAAATAGAAAAAGATAATGTCGAATATTTTTAAAATGCGATTCTTTAATGAGGAAATTGCAAGAAATAATCATAAAATTTATAGATTTATTGTTTTTAGCCAAAAATTTATTTTTTATTATACTTATCATCTTTATGGTTGAACTGGCAACTATACCCCCCATTTTGTCTTTTCTCCATCCAAAATTTCCCTCTCTTATTTCTGAAACCCACCATGATTTGGTTTGAAATCAGATATTCTCTCTCTCTCTCTCTCTCTCTCTCTCTCTCCCTCTTCCTTCAAGCCACGAAATTTGTGCTCTCTCTTCCTTCAAGTCATGGAATTTCTGCTCTCTCTTCCTTCAAGCCACGAAATTTCTGCTTTCTGCTCTCTCTTCCTTCAACTCATGAAATTTATGCTCTCTCTTCCTTTAAGCCACGAAATTTCTGCTCAATCTTCCTTCAACTCACTAAATTTCTGCTGGTTCCCTCAAGAAAATTCTGCTCGTTCCCTCACGAAATTTATGCTCGTTGTCTCGGAATACATCTCTCTCTTGTGAAGTAGATCCGGAGCCAAACGACGTTCTTCAAAGGTATACATACCTTTCCCACTTGTTATTTACAAGGATTATTATTAATGATTTGAAGAATAAGAGAACGGTTTCGATTTTGAGTGAAACCCAGCTACTGTGATATTTTGTTCCCAAGTTACATGCCAAGTTTTGTTAAAGTTACATGCTAGTGTATTTGTAAGTTATATGTTAATGTATTTGTAATTTACATGTCAGTTGGAAATTTTGTTTTATACTGAAACTCAGCAACTGTGATATTTTGTTCCCATGTTACATACCAGTTCATGTTAAAGTTACATGTTAGTGTATTTATAAGTTACATGTCAGTTGAAAATTTCGGTTTAGAGTGAAACCCAGCTACTAGAATTTTTTCTCAGTTCCCAGGCAGTTTAAATGTTTAATGTCAAAAAATTTACATGCAGGAATATGGGTGCAAAGAAATTGGTCATCTATCACGGTGGAAGTTGGGTGGCTAGTAGTTACGAGGGTGGTATGACAAAGTGGGTTCATGTTCCTATCGGTTTGACTTATGACAGCTTGGTGAAGTTGGTACAAGATGTTGCCAAAGTTGATGCTGGTATGTACACCCTAGAATTATGCACGTTGGCCTTTACGATTAGTGGTACTGTTCATCCGAGAATTAAGAATGACAAAGACGTGTCATGTATGATGGATGAAGATAAGCTATTACATGAGGTTTATGTTACCGTATCGAAGAAGGTAGCAACACATTGTGTGCAGAATGGTACTATATTGGAGGAAGATGACAACCTAGTACAGTCGACGTTTCTTGAACAATGTAACATACCTACTCCACAACCCGTGTATGGCTGGTTTCTTCTGCAACTGGCAGCATGTGGGTCCATTCCAATAGTAGACTCAATTATATGTAATGATGAAACCATTGACGATGAAGAGAACAGTCAGTCGTCGGACAGCAAAAACAGGGATGATAGCTCGATACCCAATGTTGACAGAGGTGGTGACGAAGATGAAGATTACAATCATGGTGTGGGTGCTAGTACAACTTAGATATTAGCAATGATGTTGTAATTCTTATATGTATGGGTGGAATACTATATTTTGTATTTTATACTTTATTAAGTTAGATTCAAGTATGTCTTAGCAATGATGTTTTAGTTTGAAGTTACATGCATATGCAATTTGAAGTTACATATCAGTTAGAATAATTTTCACAGTTGAAAGATACTTGTACTGATGACAAATTCCAGTAATGTTACATGATAGAAGTTACATGCTAGTGAAATTTGAAGTTACATGGCAGTGAAATGTGAAGTTACATGCCAGTTAGAAAAGATTTCAAAGACACGTGTACTAATGACAAATTCCAGTATTGTTACATGATATAAGTTATATGCTAGTGCAATTTAAAGTTACATGCTAGTGTAATTTGAAGTTACATGCAGTTAGAAAAGATTTCACAGTTGACACTGGATCCAAAATCGATTCCAGTATTGTTACATGCCACAAGTTACATGCTAGTGCAATTAGAAGTTACATGCCAGTTCAATTTTAAGTTACATGTTAGCTAGAAAAGATTTCACAGTTGACACTGGATCCAAAATCGATTCCAGTATTGTTACATGCCACAAGTTACATGCTAGTACAATTAGAAGTTACATGCCAGTTCAATATCAAGTTACATGCCAGTTAGAAAAGATTTCACAGTTGACACTGGATCCAAAATCGATTCCAGTATTGTTACATGCCACAAGTTACATGCTAGTGCAATTAGAAGTTACATGCCAGTTCAATTTTAAGTTACATGCTAGCTAGAAAAGATTTCACAGTTGACAATGGATCCAAAATCGATTCTAGTATTGTTACATGCCACAAGTTACATGCTAGTGCAATTAAAAGTTACATGCCAGTTCAATTTCAAGTTACATGCCAGTTAGAAAAGATTTCACAGTTGACACTAGTTCCAAAACAAATTCCAGTATTGTTACATGCTACAAGTTACATGCTAGTGCAGTTAGAAGTTACATGTTAGTTGAAACTCAAGGACCAAAAACAAAGTAAACAACTTCATTCATTTCAAGAACGTCACAAACATGGAAATAATACCAACAAAGTTATCATTCTGATGCTACACTATTTGCAAATATTTATAGTGCCATTTCCTCCCTAAACCCGGGCACATTCTTGGTTCCCCATCCCCAAAAACATTTATGACGCATTAACATATCTGTGTATCGACATATGAAAACCCCACAACTATCATTGTCTAGTTGTGCCGGTAACTTCTTAGGAATTGATTGATGAACACTAAACATTTCTCCATTGGGTGGTATGCCTTTTTGCTGAAAATATCCGGACTGCTGTAGAATGGCTAGAATGAAACGGAGAAGATGGGTGATTTGCTTCCGACGTGTGCCAATCTTCTTTTGACGGTGTAATGGGTCATATATGCAAACATTTCGTTTGTCCAAATCATTTAGACATAAGATCCAATGTCCATCTGGATTCCCAACTGCACACGGGACCAACAACTGTAAGAAATTATTAAGAAACAGATTAAAGAGACAATTTATAAGAAAGATAAATGATTCGAAGAATAATTATTTGTAAGTGAATCTCTTATTGCACATGTCAGCATATACAAATTTTAAATAAAACCATAAAATAACGTGGATCAAAGAGAAGAAAAAATTAATCATAGATATGGATTTTATATAGTACCCATTCATTTCTTACATATTATATGGTTTTTCTTCTCTTCATTGTCTACATGTTTATAGGAAGTACAAGGCAAAAAGTGACATGAGTGAGGCTCCAACCAAGTATCCAACTCTGCAGAGGCATCACTGGCTTCAGCAGGTGCATGAACTAGGACGTCCCTAGACGCAAGAGCTAGGGTGGACATGGAGGCAGTAAATTATTCACCACTCAATAAAATGTGCACATGTAAAAATGCTTATACCAGCCATGCTACCTGGATAAATGACATGGAGGCAGTAAATTATTCACCACTCAATAAAATGTGCACATGTAAAACCGCTTCTTCCAGCCATGCTACCTGGATAAATGCATCTTATTCAGAGATGCTTTTAATATTAGCACCAGCAATTTAGTAAAGATATAATCTGCTTTAAAAGCTAGCAAAATGAAAAAGCAAGATACATGCTTATCCCAGTTCTCCAGGTGGTAATAATAAGTGTAGCGATTTGGACAAAAGTTTCGAACAACATTCCAATCCAAACACCTTACAGAGCAAATATAAATCATTTAATTTTACCCAACTTTGTTGAACCAGACTTGTATGGGGCAAATTTATATCAAAAACTTTCACACTTTTGCAACAAATATGATCATACTTAATATATGAGCTGACAGTAGCCACTAGCCATTACAAACCAATTTAGAATTATGATTAATGCACTTGCTTAGCATATTTGGCAAATTATTACATTTATCAAAATTGAAACCGAATGCAAGCTAGACAAGCACCACAAATGATTAGTTGCATATCTATTCATTTCACAAAATAAGATAAGAAACACCACAAATGACTTTCAAATGCATTCAACAAAAAAATTAAAAAAAAACAGACAATATACCTTTTTCCTCCTGAAACAACACCTGAAGACAAAACCTATGAATGGTTCCAAATCAATCATGGGATGCATATCTATTCATTTCACAAAATTGTTACATTCATCAAAATTGAAACCGAATGCAAGAGAAACACCACAAATGACTTTCAAACTCATTCAACAATTGTTTAAAGACACCATACCATCTTCCTTCTAAAACAACATCCGAAAACAAAACCCATGAATGGATCCAGATCAATCAGCATCAGAGTGGAAAGGAAATGAGCCCAGCTATTGATTGAAGAGTGTGGTGCCAATAGATGATGGGAAATGGTGCAGCGGCTATGGGCGACGGAGAAGGGTGCGCAGACAAACGGTGCGGCGCCGATGGACGGCGGACAAGGGTGCGACGACGACAGACAGAGTGCGGCCGAAATCCCATTTTCTCTTTTCCTTTTCTCTTTCTTTTGCATGTATCCAGAATAAAAATCTCATTTTCATTTACTTTTTAATTTCAATTCCACTAGGGGTAATTTTGTTCCAAACGGGTCAAAAATGATGAAAACAATTAAAAATAAATTGTTGGCTAAAAACAATAAATCAATAAATTTTTTGGCTCTTTTTGAATTCACCCATTCTTTAATTTCATATCAATAATGTTAAACATCCCACCATTTCCATCCCAACTCACGTGACAGCTGATGTGTCACTTGGTAAGTGGATACACACATTAAGTGGACACCAATTAATGTGTGTCCACTTACCAATTGACACATCAGCTGCCACATGTGTTGGGATGCAAATTGTGAGATTGTAGGTGAGATGTATAGCATTACTGATTTCATATTGTCACGTTTACTAATCAGGAATAAAAAGAATTGGAATTAAATTCCACATGAATGGGAATGAAGAGAAATCAGAATTGAGTTACTAAATTCCATTCCAGCGTTTACTAAGGGGTCATTTGTTTTTTTGTCTGAAGACTGAACAGTCATGAATTTTTCTGAAGACTGAACTGTCATGAATTTTTCTGAAGACTGAATAGGGACTGCAATCTG
The DNA here is from genome assembly GCA_033220585.1 of Dipteronia sinensis. Lineage (NCBI taxonomy): Eukaryota > Viridiplantae > Streptophyta > Magnoliopsida > Sapindales > Sapindaceae > Dipteronia > Dipteronia sinensis. Next base: position 1,086,549 of record CM065645.1, read on the forward strand.
AACTTGAATGACATGTTTGTTTTTTTTCCTCACATCTGAATGTATTGTCAACACGTTCGTTTTTTAAAAGTAAAATTGTCCGAAACTAAATAATTTTACATTTATACCCATATTAAACAATTATATATGGAATAAAAACAATCAAAAAATAATAATTATATATGAACACATATGATCATGATCTTCTTCTATTATGAATAAATTTCATTTTTACTAAGAAAAGAAACGGTTTTTTTTTTCAAAAAATAAAATGGGCTGTAGGAAAACTCACACAAAACACTCTAAAAAAATAATATATAAATACATCACAATAATATCATAATAAAGTTTTGATATTAAACACCATTATGAGAAGTGATTAGGGTTTTTATTTTTATTTTTAAAGCTACTTAAAATAATCAATATATTAAAATAAAGATTTCTATGCAAAATTTTTGTTTTCAATTATATACTCTTAAAAAATATCTTTTAGAATTATATAAATATTATCAGCAGCATGTGAAATATTAAAAACTCTAAATGTAAGAATTTTTTTTTGCATTATCCATGCATTATCTATAAGACACTCAAGTATGAGTGCATATGCCAATGATCACTCCGTATGTAGGCACATATGGAAACACAACATTTATAATTATAAAAAAAATTACATTTTTTTATTTTCTATAAATATCATTAAGTGTATGTGTGAGAGTGGTTATAGGAACACGACATCCATCGGGATTTAATATTTGATGACAATAATTAATAAAACCAATTTTTTCACTAAAACTAAATGGTAAGTGTTTTAAATCAACTATTCTAGCTAAATGTTCTCTATTATTTGCATTACTATATTTAAATAATTGATGGTTATGGAAAGTACTCTTGGTAATTTGGCTTTGTGAACGGCCAATGGCCTCTTCGTTTGGATACTTGGTTGATATATGCATCCGATATGTGTCATATCCTCTAGATTTATACCAATTCTTTGTGGCAATAATTGTAAACCACCATAACACTTCCATCCTCTTTAGTAATTTTCTTCATATGGATTGCGAAGAGATTGGATTTGCGATGCTTCTTTTCATCAGGTGCTTCAAAATTTAGAGGGGGATGAGCATGTTTTGTGATTGGCTTTTGTTGTAGGGGGATCATGAGGGTTTAAGGATTCAAGATAAGCTTGATGTTGTAAAAACTCATGATAAGCAATGTCAGCATAACCGACATCATCTTGCATAGAACCCTTACCTTTGTTGGAATGCTTTGAACATGATCCATCACTTGCCATTGAAAAATTCGAACTGAAAAATTTCTTGGAAATAAATTGTTAGGAATAAAAATGAAAATTTTATTGGAAATAAATTTGAAAATTTTGATGGAATCGAATTTTAATTGAGTAAAAAAAATGTAATTACGATTAAATATTTAATTGGAATAAAAAATATTGAATAAATGAGAGAGAATTGAGTAATTGAGAATTTGAGAGAGTAACAGAGATTTGAGAGAGAATTAGAGTGAGGAGAGAAATGAAATAGGAGGGGAATTTACAGGGAATTAGGAAAAGGGTTAACTAAAAAAAAGAAAAAAAGAAAAAAACTGATTGCACCGTTGGCCCAACGGTGCAATTTTTTTTTAAAATATATTATTTAAATACTGGAACTGGTTGGAATCGTCAGTTCAAAACCGGACGTGAACCGTGGATTCCATCCCAATTCCAAAAAAAAGAACCGGAACCGGAATTGAAATTTTCGGTTTCGGATCAATTTGAATAGTACCGACTTCGGTTTGAACCGAACCGTGACCATCTGTACTCCCCTGTTTGTGAATAGGACCTGCCTCACCGAGAATGGGGTTGACCTCGCCTTCACCACCGCACCTTCCCAGTTCACAATGGATCTCCATCTTTTTTTTTCTCAAAAAAATAAATTTGTTTTTTAAATTTAACACTTAATCTCCATCGTACATCACACCGTTGGAGATCAAATTTTTAAAAAATGTTAAATTTTTTTTCTTTGATCTCCACCATCCACCTTTGCATTTAATAAAAAAATAATCCATTTATTAATTTTAAAATTTTGTTTAAATTTGAACACATGAGATTTTTTTAATTTTTCTTTTTTAAATTTATGATTTTATTAAAATATGAGCAAAATGATGATATTACCCTTCAAGGTGTTAAACTTAATGTTCAGCCTTAGTCAAATCATAATGGTAAGAGCATTTTCAATAGTATAAGCAAATTTGGATCATCAAAAGTTGTCACCTTAGGGATTGCTAAATTTGTTGATTGTGTAGTCCACAATGATACATTTTATCTAAATAAAAAATCTACTTTATCTAAATCAAAAATCTAATACCGTCATATTTTTTATTGTTCCCACTCATTTTTATTTTAAGGGTAAAAAAATAAAAAAAATAAAAAAACTATAAAATACAAGAGAATGTAGATGATATGAGTATTGATCCATTCGTAATGAAGAGAAAAAATTTACCTCATTGAAATTTTTGGGGTCGAAACAATGATGAGATACATAGGTGATCAGAGAAAAAGAAAAAGAAAAAGAAAAAAAAGTCACAAATGAGAGAGAAATGATAAAATTACAACATCATTTATTTTGGATTAAACTTGTATTTGATGATTGAAAGTCAATTTTCAAATTTGATTATTGGAGAAGCAATTTGATTATTGATAACTGCTATTGCTCAATTTTGATGACTTTGTTGGATAGAATTTTTTGAATAAATAATCAAATTTTGATTATTCTCATACTTTTGATGATACATTATAGATGCTCTAAAGGAGGTTAGATAAAATTGTTTCAACATGTAAAAGGGCTAATCTCACGAAGTGATAATGTTATTTGCTGTCGAATAATTGATTAATTATATTTTAGAAAACCAAATTTATTGTTATTGTGGTCGTAGATATAGTCATGTGATAATCACATTTCGCCTACGGTCTCATGTTGGAATTACTCTCCAAATAAAAAAAAAAATTTTAAAAAAATTTTAATTAATTTTTTTTTTAAGTATTTGACTATTACATCAAATAGGGAGAATTTGTTTTGGTGGGGAGGATTCGAACGCTCGACATGCAGACGTGTAATGGGTTTTAATTTAATTAATCAATAGAAAAAAGAGAAGAGTAAAGAAAACACTTGAAATACACAAGAACAAATAGAGAGAAAGAGAGTGTGAGAAACATAGAAGTAAAAAAGAGAAGAGTGAGTGAAAGCGAGACTCTTCATTTGGATTTTCTCTCTGGTAAGTTCCTCTCTTTATCTCTCTCCTTCTCTTTCGCCGAATCGCGAATCCCTTTTGTTTTTTCAATTACAAGACAGTCGATTTTTCCCCGTACGGCCAGTCCCTAACTTCTTCTACTTCTAGGGTTTCATTTTTTTTTTCTTTCATGTAGTTCTTATTGTAAAATTGTAATCTCTTACTTGTTTTCTTTTCTGTTAGTTTTTACTTGAGTTTGTGTCTATGTGACGATAATGTGTATGTGCTTGCTGCCAATTAGGTGGAATTTTTAGCTGACTCGACTAGATTGGTAATTTTGTTTTTTAAGGTTTTGGAAAATTTGGTTGTTTGATTGATTGAGATTTTATATTAAGTAGATTTTTTTTTAATTCTTTTAATATATTTTTTAATTTTTTATGATTGATTTCGTGAACCTAAAACGGGTTTAGAGTCTGGTTTTTTCTTTCTTTCTTTCTTTTGTTGATAGAGTTGGGTGATCCTTCATTTAAAAAAAAAATTATGTTTGCTTGTGTACTGGTTTTGCTGATTTATTTGATATTTTGTAGATTGTGATATAAGCGGGCATTGTCATATAGGGCATTCTTCATATAGTTTTGCCAGGTTTTGAGCTTATTCTTTGTTTTGGGCATCCTTCATTTTTTCAAATTATGTTGATTGTGTACTAGTTTTCCTGACTTATTTGGTATTTTGTAGGTTGTGATATTAGGGGGGATTGTGGTATACGAAATTCTTCTTGTTGTTTTGCAGCAATGGCAAATTTACAGATGACGGGTATACTTGAGAAGGTACTATCAGCTATCGCTATCTTGTCTACATTTTTATTATTTGAGTGACTTGTTAAATGATTGTTCATTGTAGTTTTTTGGGTTTTGAAATTTGACTTGTTTTTTGGGGTTGTTTGTTTGTTTGCAGATAACTGGTAAAGATAAAGATTTTAGATATATGGCAACATCTGATTTGCTCACTGAATTAAACAAGGAGACTTTTAAGGCTGATGCAGATCTTGAGGTTAAGCTCTCGAACATTGTTGTACAACAGCTCGATGATGTTGCCGGTGATGTTTCTGGGTTGGCTGTCAAATGGTATTCCACCACTTGTATCATCTCAAAATTTACATCTGTTTAGCTAAAGAGATATTGATATCTTTGTTTTTTAACTGCATTACTTGAGCTCTCAAATAGATAGATATTGATATTTGACATCTATGTTTTTTTTTTAATCATTTACTTTTTAAAGAAAAAATTGATAAATTGGTGGTGACTGGTGCATATATGTTGTCAAAAGGGTGATTTTGGTTTTAGTATTTGAAGTCTTCAACAGTGTCGTATGAGAAAAAAGAGTTACAATTTAAATTTCATAAACTTTTCTCCTTTTAACTTTTCAAGTACCAGTTTGGTGTTACTATAACTTCGAAAAAATGTTTTAGTGGTAAACTTATATTTTGGGACGGGGTGGTATACGTTCTCTTCTAAATTGACTGCAGGTATCTTATTGGCACTCTTCACATATCTAAGAGTGTCATGTAATCCATGACCTCAAACAAGGTTTAGCCACAGCATGGGTTCTGGCGCCTCTTATTTATTGCTGCAATCAAGTGGAGAAAATCAGAAAAAAAAAAGAGTTTCTAGCATGATGAAGCTATGTTGCCATGTCTCTTTACATTTTTCCTTATATGTTGTTTTTATGTGATGATGCAGTCTTGCTCCATTGGTGAAAAAAATTAGCGAGCCACGGGTCGTGGAGATGACTGATAAATTATGCCAAAAATTGCTTAATGGGAAAGACAAGCATCGAGACATTGCAAGCATAGCTTTGAAGACAATCATTGCTGAAGTCAGTACCCCAACTCTTGCTCAATCTATTCATGCTTCAGCAACTCAACAGTTGATTAAAGGAATAACTGACCAGGTGAGTTCCTAAAAATCTAATCAATGCTTTGTATGCTTAAGGATATGAAATTAGGTTCTCGTTTGCAGAGTATACATTCACTCTCTTCCTGCATCAAAATAGGAATGGATGATATTAGTGTTGAAAGGAAATTATGAAATTGAAGATTAATTGTGTAGTCAAGAAACTTGAGCTTGGTTTTGGTGGTTAAAGGAGGAGTGAGGTTGGATTATATCTTAGGTTTGTATTTTGCTAAGCTTAAAAGTATAGAAATTACTTTAGTACTCATCAGATTTGTGTGCATAGTTACAAAAAAGGAAACTTAAACATTAGTTGGTGTCATTCAACTACTTAGCTGCTGACTTCAAATATTCAACACTGAAAGATTCCTTATCTCTATATTTTATTCCCCCCCAAAACTTTTGAGGATACTTCCTCTGATTGTCTTTTTTGTCTCTTGTCCATGTCTTTTTAATTTGTTTGTATACATGTTCAACATTTTTGAGCAATAGGCAAACTAATATGTTTACCAGTTAACTCCGTTAAAATCAAACTCTCACTTACTGTGTAAGTTTGGAGAACTCTGGTTATATACAGGGATTAACAAATTGCTACAGGGGTGAAGTTTCAATGTTATATTTCTGGGAAGACAATGTAAATATAATAAGAGGTGTTTGATATTCTTTATTGGATGGTCAACGTGGTTCACTTTTATATATATTCCCATTTTAGTGGAATATAAATAGGATTCACATATGTGCTTTCAATAGGGGAATAAATGTGCATCTTCCTTTCTATTTCTCTCTCATGTCACTAGTTTTTCCTGAAATATTTTGTTAATCTTAGCCTATTGATCTTGAAGTTGTTTTTCTTACTGTGCTTTTTTGTTTCTATTTTTGCTTCTAGAATATGACCACAGAGATAAAATGTGAATCTCTTGATATTTTATGTGATGTCCTTCACAAATTTGGAAGTCTGATGGCTAATGACCATGATCAGCTACTAAATGCACTGCTGTCCCAATTGAGTTCTAATCAAGCTAGTGTTAGAAAGAAGACAGTTTCATGCATTGGTAAGATGAGTAAATTATGTTAGTTTCAGTCTGAGATCATTATTTGGAGCAATTTTGAACATTGTTTTAAAAAGATATTTGACCTGAACAATTTTATTGGCTTTTAGCATCTCTTGCATCAAGCTTGTCAGATGATTTGTTGGCAAAGGCAACTGTCCAAGTTGTTCGTACCTTATCTACTAAGGGTGCAAAACCTGAAATGATTCGTACAAACATTCAAATGATTGGTGCTCTAAGGTAATGTTCATATACATGCAGTGGTTATATTTCCTTTTGTTATGATCATATTTTGGCGGAAATTTATGGTAGTTGATGAAGCAAATGTAGAAATTTAAAACTTTTAGAGCCGGATAGATTACAAGATCTGAAACTTTTAAATGTGTGTTTACTTGCACATGTTGACTAGCTTTCTTTTAACATAATAACATGTATGTTTTATATGATAGAAAGGGGTTGTATCGATTTTCTTATTTTTTAATTTTTAAAATATCAGCATTTTCTGAACCATTAGATTAAAATCCAGTGAACATCAATTGCTCTAGCAACTATACTAAACCAGTATAGTAGCATGCCCATATGACAAAAAATTGCTTACTATATTGTGTTTATGCGCCATTGTTCTAATTTACACTAATGTTTAAAAATGGTGTAATAGCCGTGCGGTTGGATATCGTTTTGGACCCCATCTAGGAGATACTGTGCCAGTGCTTATTAGTTATTGCACAAGTGCGTCAGAGAATGATGAAGAGCTTCGTGAATATAGTTTGCAGGTGCTCTCACCCTTCCCCTTGTGTTTGTGCTTATCTCTCTCTCTCTCTCTCTCCTCTTTTCTTGAAAAGAGGTGGGAGGGCAGGTGGAGGGGGCAGACTCTTTGCTTATTGTTTATAGTGCATCTTAGTTACTAAATTGCTTATCTAATCTTTTCACATCTGTTAATTTTTTTTGGCAGGCTCTAGAAAGTTTTTTGCTGAGGTGCCCAAGAGACATTTCTTCCTACTGTGATGAAATTCTTCATCTTACTCTGGATTATCTGAGTTATGACCCAAATTTTACTGATAATATGGAGGAAGATACTGATGATGAGACTCATGAAGAGGAGGAAGAGGAGTATGTTTTTCTATGTGTATGACCTGGTAGATAATGCATCTGTCCGTGATAAACTTGTTACTTATTGCCATTTTCTTATTCTTTTTTTGCAGTGAGAGTGCAAATGAATATACAGATGATGAAGATATCAGCTGGAAAGTTCGAAGAGCAGCAGCTAAATGCTTGGCTGCTTCAATTGTTTCGCGTCCTGAGATGTTATCAAAGTTATATGAGGAGGTATATAAAAAAATGCTTATTTGGGTAAAAAGATGAATTTGTTTTGCTCTGATAACTTCAATGTTTTAAACGCGAAAGGCGAATCGAGGCGGTCAAGCCTTCGCGAGGCGAGGCGGTAGCCTCAGCCGGAAAACAGAAAAAAAATTAAAAAAAATAATAATTAAATAAAAAATATTCCATATCATTCAATAAAAGATAAAAGATATCCTAACGATAAAAGAAAAGACATTCAATAAATATTCCATAACATTCAATAACATACGTAACATATAAATCCGAAGCAAATGAAACATAACCAAAAAGCTAAAGCCATCCTAATGATAAGAGACCATTATATATTGAATATGCTATCAAAAGAGTCCAATGGTTTGAAATTTGGATCAAAAGTGTCATTCCCTCCATCATCATCCGAAGTTCCATCCTTTAAAGAGTCATAATGAAATTGGTTTGAAATGTCCTCCCACCCACTTCGATCTTCCACCCGTTGCAAAGCCTTTCCTTTAGCTAACAAATAATGTTATTATTAGATATTGTAATATTATTTGTTAGATATTATACTAGTTGAGGAGAACTTGGAGTCTTGGAGATGATGGAGCTTCGGAGAAGAAGAACAAAGAGTGTGGCTGTTTTATATTTTTTTCTTTTTTATTTGTGATGTGGATAATTATGTCTTGGAGATGATGGTTTTTTTTTTTTGTTTTATTAGGCTTTATTTGTCCTATTCCCGACATTCCCTTTTGGCCTGTCCTTTTTTACTTTTTTTATAATTTAAAATTCGTTTTGTTAAAACAAAACATAGAAAACTTAAAACAGCGCCTTTTGCAGCCTCACACCGAGTTGAGGCGACTCGGTGTTGTGGTGGCCGCCTCACATACAAAAGGCGGCCAATTTGCATTTTCTTGACAAGGCGACCGCCCTTAGGGCGTTGTTTCCATTGAGGCGGGTGTGGCCGCCTCAGTTCGCAATTTGAAACACTGGATAACTTAAGTTTCAATATCAAGCCAAATGGTAGTTCTCTTGGAATTTTGGTTGAAATTGAATTGGTGTCTAGCTGCATCACTTCAGAAACAGAAACAGAAACATGTACCTTGGTGACCTAAAGGAGAGAACTGGCATAGTACGGCTTGGAGTATAAGTAAACTTTGCCTTGTGGTGGATTGGAGTTGAGAAAATCAACTTTAAGGTTTGGTCTCATAGGGAAACGAGTTTAGAAGGAAGGCATGCTGTCATATTGATTACAGATGCTGAACTTATGGGGCTTGTTTCGCTGCCTTGATGGATCATGGATGGGAACAGTCAGAAAAATTTGTAGGTTATTGGGTTATGATGCTATAGCAATATGTTGTTTTTGGGTTGGAATACATCGATATAGGCAACGTCTACAGGTGCTGCTCGGGTGCAGTGAATAGTATACGTGAACAATAAAGTTGTTAAATGTTGGAGCTTTGAGGGATTGGGGTTTGTGATTGGTGAGATATTTGTTAGGCTTTCTGGTTCAAGGATTTTTTGAGATTTGTTGTTCGAAAAAAAAGAAGAGAAGAAAGATAAGTGGAAGGATTAGAAGGACAATCATATGTTTCAAAACCCTAAACAAAATGCCAAGTATTCAAAGATCTATGATGTAAATTGCCTATCTTTTCTAATATTACTAGGATTTCTGAAACCATGGGATGTAGAAATCTCAACCAATAATGAGACCATGAAGAGTTATTACTCAATTTGTAAAGTACCAATAACACATAATCCTACACCAAAAGGCCTTTGTCATTATGCAGGCCATGATTTAGGTCTTGAATTATTTTCTCACCATGCCATTGATGTTGAGTATTTATGTGAGAAGCAGACAACTTAGTAAAAATATTATACTCGTAATTGTGCAGGCATGTCCTAAATTGATTGACAGGTTTAAAGAGAGGGAAGAAAATGTCAAGGTAAGCTTGTATCATAAGTTATTTTTAGATATTTTATATCATGTGGTTTTTTTTGATCTGACATTGTTGTGCTACAGATGGATGTTTTCAATACCTTCATTGAGCTACTACGTCAAACTGGTAATGTCACAAAAGGGCAGATTGACACAAACGAATTGAGGTGATTTCTCAGACCCTTAAAAGTGCCCATTTGCACGACTTTTTTGGTTTTATTTTACTATGTGTAATATGTTTAGTTTGTTCTTTTACTTCATTTGTGTTTACATTCCCTTTGGAAATATGAGGGGAAGAATTGGGATAGAAATCTAGTTAGTGTTTTTTTTTAAGAGATTTGATTCATTTCTAAAGCATTTTCTCTTTTTGGTTATTGAATTTATCTCAAGCATTGTTTACTGTAATCTGAATCTAATGTTTGTTTTCTAGATTCTAGAAGTTTACTATCTTGATAAAGAAAAATGATTCTAGACGCTTACTTGAATATTTGTCTGCACTTTTAAAATGGAGAAGTTGCTTTCTGATCAATTTCTGAATCTTACAAACTGTGGGAATTTTATCTGTAATATTAGATGATCTGGCTGCTCCTAAGTTTGTTCTGTTGATCTTCTTTCTGCCATTTTTATTTTGGTTCTACATGTAAATAGTCTTAATCTCAACTTCAGTATTACCTTGATGAATTAATTATGTAATTGCATTCAGATTAAAATCTATATTTATAATTTTTTTATCTCTTGAAAAAAGCATTTCAAATTGGAGAACTTAAGAATATATTCTTCAGAAGGATGTCCTTTCCTCGCTATCCTACTTTTTTTTTTCTTGAAAAATAACAACCTGTGCACACAAACGATTGTTTGCTCTGATATAGAGTCTGCTATGAAGATTTTAAGGTACCACTTTGTTTCAGCACTTAATTGAAAAGGGTATTTTACTCATCAAGCTTGGTACTGACATGCTGTATCATCCAGCCGATATGGAATTGATGCTCATGTCTAAATGGTTTTCTAAACAATGATGCCAAAATATGATTTCGAATATTTGAACTTTTAACTCTAGAAAATTGTATCACCTGCAAGGATTTTCAATTTTGAAGTTCCTCTATTGAGACATTGATATAGAGATGTGTTTGGACCTTTAAAAAGATATTCTGGTGAACTGATCATCATTATAGGAAGTGCCCATTAAGATAACGTGCATGAACACTATGGAGAAAGTAGGAAATTTATCGCTTGATACATAGCAGTGCCTTTTAGTCTAGTGGATCTGTGGATATTGCTTGAGTTCAACACAATGCATTTGATTTTGATTTTTTTTTGTTTTTTTGTTTTTTTTTGGGTAAGCAATAGGTTTCTTCTTTCTGCATTGTGATTGTTGTAATATCCTGGTTAGAAGTTAGACCTGCCATGTTGATGCTACTGGAATGTAAAGTTAATGCCAATTTTGTGCAGTCCAAAATGGTTATTGAAGCAAGAAGTTCCAAAGATTGTGAAATCTATAAATAGACAACTTCGTGAGAAATCTATTAAGACAAAGGTAAGAATAGTTGATATCTGTTATGGATTATCCCTCCTGTGATCACTTTAGTATAAGTGTCTCATATGTCTGTAGGTTGGTGCATTTTCTGTTTTGAGAGAGCTTGTGGTTGTCCTTCCAGACTGCCTTGCAGACCACATTGGATCACTTATTCCAGGAATTGAAAAGGCATTAAATGTGAGTAAAAATTCTTTCAAGATGAAGATGAAATATAATCTTGTGTAAATATCTTTCTGTTCTGGTGTTTTGATTCTGTTTCTATTCAGGACAAATCTTCAACTTCAAATTTGAAAATTGAAGCCCTGGTCTTTACTCGATTAGTTTTGTCTTCACATTCACCTCCTGTTTTCCATCCTTACATCAAGGTAAATTACTATAAATATTTTATACCTTTGGGGGTCAGATTTTGGATTTTTTTTTCTTGTACTAGCATTCTTGCCCCTAGGAAAGTCTCATTTTCCAAAGTTTCCATTACTCGGTAGTTTAAGTCAAACAGCAATCGGGTAGTTAAAGACAAAAGGCAATATGGGAGTTTGCTTCATTAAATCATTGTGATACATTATTTGGCTATACTTCACAACTAATGAAAAATTTGTTCCATTCCACTGCTCTAATAGACTGTCTGAGCATTGTTTGTCCTCTGAGAATGATAAAACGAGGTTTAATTCATTGGTGTTAGTTGGCTTGTTTGTATCTGAGCATCAACAGCATCTCTGCAGTTCAATTAGTTTGTTGATGCTTAGCAATGTGATCTGGTGTGCTGGTGCTCTGTGGTGAGTATGTGTAGGGTTCTAATGTTGATATTCATACATGAACCAAAAAGAAAATTACAGAAAGATGTTGATGCTTCAACTTTTGGGTGAAATATGGTTTTCATTGAATTAATCCAAGGAAGGTAGCAACTACATGTTTTTTTATCCAACTACTGCATTTTGAACCTTAATTGGATGATAGGAAAAGGATAGATCCTTTGAGATTTTTAGCAAATGTAATTTTCTTTGATGATTTGTTGCCAAGAAATGGCTCGTTCATCTGTGCTGAGAACTGAATTTCATGAGGCGTGCTTCAATAAAATTTTCTTCTTTTTTCATTGCTCTTGGACTATAATTTATGATATTGCACTCTCCATATTGTCATCATTTTATATAAGTTATCTGTTACTTTAGTCAATCAATTACTTCTCCAGGGGTCATATGTGATGCTCTCTCCTTATCTGTTTTGTTTTATGTCTGAGCAGTTTATATATTAGGAGTAGGTAACAGAATATGTATAATGAATTTTCGATGGATGCAATTGCAGGCTCTTTGCACCCCGGTTTTATCCGCTGTTGGTGAACGTTACTACAAAGTCACAGCTGAGGCATTAAGAGTGTGTGGGGAACTCGTTCGTGTTGTCCGTCCAAATATTGAGGTGAGATTGTTGTATACTCTCAGACACTGAAGATCTTGTTAGGCCGAAGTCCAATTATCTGAATGGCTTTTGTGGTGTAGGGCCTTGGTTTTGATTTCAAACCTTATGTTCTTCCACTTTACAATGCTATAATGTCACGCCTAACAAACCAAGATCAAGATCAGGTCAGTAGAGCCTCCTTTAAAAATAAATCTTCTCTTATTTCTTCTTCTGTTAGTGATTATAGTGGATTCTTTTTGGGTATAATTACTTGTATTACATCTCATGTTTTCCTTCTCCAGGAGGTTAAAGAGTGTGCTATTTCTTGCATGGGACTTGTTATTTCAACATTTGGCGATAATCTTACAGCAGAATTATCTGCATGCCTACCTGTACTTGTTGACCGAATGGGGAATGAGATAACTAGACTTACAGCTGTGAAGGTTGGTCAGTCAGAGCATAACGCTCACATAATTGTCTTGTGAAAACCTCCTAGTTTTTTTTTTTTTTTTTTCTTTTTTTGCTGTACATGTGCTTGATTATGTTGGTGTCACTTGATAGAGCCTTATTTTCCAAAATACATTTTAAACTTTATTATTTATTAATAGCCCTAGTAATTAGTAAACTAGTTGACAGTGTCTAGAATTAAACTATGAAAGGAACATGAAAGTCATGTGATTCATATTATGCTGTAGATGGGATGATGCTAGAGTGAATTGTTATGTTTCTGCATGTTATCACGTGATGGGCCCTGTTCTGGTTGAACCTGAAGGCATGCTTTATCATTAAAGTGAGTTATGAATTTTGTTCTCTTATTCTCAGGCCCCACATATAATGAATTTACCTTCTGTTTTGAGATTGTTATCTCACTAACAAAAGATAAAAGATAATAAGAGCAATGATATCATCATCCATGACCGGGGTGTTCTTCCTCTTTTTTTTTATTTTTTATTTTTTATTTTTTTTTCTTTGTTCTTGTTGAGGGGTGGGGTAGTCACTATTTTGGGTAATTTACGAAATCAAAAACACTGCATTGAATTCATATTTTGTTATAAGTTTGATAATTGGATCTGATTATTGGATGCATGGGATATTGGGATGTATATTGTAATGATGTGGTTACTTAAACTTTGGATTTTGATGCCAGGCATTTGCTGTCATTGCTACTTCCCCACTTAAGATAGATCTATCATGCGTTTTGGAGCATGTAATTGTAGAGTTGACTGCATTTCTGCGGAAGGTATGGGAGTTTGTTTATTTGCTAATGATATGTTCATGGAAATACTGATATTAATGGATGTCTGTGGAGATATTGATTTTTTTATTCTGAATTTCGTTCCTTGTTTCGGTAATAGGCCAATCGAGCTTTGAGGCAGGCAACGTTGGGGACTCTAAATTCACTAATTGTAGCTTATGGTGATAAAATCGGTGCATCTGCTTATGAAGTCATCATTGTGGAACTGTCAGCACTGATAAGGTTTCTCCTTTTCTTTCGGCGTCTTATGAAATTTGACACGTTAGCTACTTTTTCTCTAGTTTCTTAACCTTTGTTCTTTTGATTTGCTTTATATCAGTGATTCAGACTTGCATATGACCGCTCTTGCCTTGGACCTTTGCTACACTTTAATGGCTGATAAGAGATCAAACTCGAATGTTGGTTTAGCTGTTAGGAATAAAGTTCTTCCTCAGGCTCTAGCACTGGTCAAGAGCCCGTTGCTGCAGGGTCAAGCGCTTGTGGTACTACACTGCATATTTCTGGAATCTTTTCTTCATTTCTTCACTCATTCAATGCTTTTAACATTTGTTCGGTTGAAATCGCAGTCTCTGCAAAGTTTTTTTGCTGCCTTGGTCTATTCTGCGAATACAAGTTTTGATGCATTGCTGGACTCTCTTCTTTCAAGTGCTAAACCATCTCCACAGTCGGGTGGTGTTGCTAAACAGGCTCTTTACTCAATCGCCCAGTGTGTGGCTGTTCTTTGTCTGGCTGCTGGTGATCAGAAATGCTCATCCACAGTGAAAATGCTTACTGACATCCTTAAAGATGATAGCAGCACAAATTCTGTAAGTTTATTCTCTTGTTTATTTCTAACATGTTTTAGGGAGTTATGATTCACAGTGATGGAATAACTTAGGAGGGAGTTAATGGCAGGCTGCGATGTTTGCTGTAATGCTGTGGTTATTTTAGATTTTATATGATTAAAATGGCTCTTGCTTAGAGCTTGTTTTGAGGCTTTTTTTTAGGCTTTTTTGTCTTTTGGAAGTTGTATCCTTCCTTTTTATTTAAGGACAGCTTGATCTTCCTCTTGTTAATCTTTGTTCTACACAATCGTTTTTGTCACCCAAAAATAAAATAATAATAAAAAATTGGTCTTTTTGGGTGTTAAAAAGATTTTTGGTACAGTTGGTTATTATTATTATTGTTGTTGTTGTTGTTGTTGTTATTGTTATTGTTATATTTCTGTCAATTTGTTGTGCTCTTTACCTTTGTTTTTATCTTTATGTATACCTAATGTGAGCAATGGTGGGTTGTATTTCTGTCAATTTGTTGCACTCTTTATCTTTGTTTTTATCTTTAAGTATCTCTAATGTATGAGCAATGGTAGGTTGTATATTAAAACATAACAACTAAATTTAATGACGAAGTTGCAAGAATTGGACTAGAATAAGTAGATTGAATTCATAAAAGATTAATTTTGCATTGTTTATATTTTTTCAACATTTAAGATATTCCCAATGTTTTTTCATTAGTGATTTTGATAGCACATGTAAAGTATTAGTATTATAAATTAGGATTGTTTTTACCGTTTGTTCGTTTTATAGCAATGAATGTAATGCAGTTAGCATGTCTGAGTATTTTTGGCATTTTCGTCTGTAAATCTTTTTTTATTCATGGAGATTTAGTCTCATAATCTTTTCTGACCCCCATGGTCCAAGTCTTTTCAGTTTCCTATAAAAATAAAAGAAAAGATAAAAAAAAAGTTTAGGCGCTTAGCTATCTTTGAGTCTCCCTAACTTTTTTTTTCTTCAAGAAACACGCGTGCGCACAGCCGCACACAAGCGCTCGTCCACACACACCCTAACACTTGTCCTGTGTTTGTGTATGATATAATTATCTAATTCTAGACCAATCTGCAATCCTGCTTCTAATTTCTTCATGCATTTTTTTCTAGGCTAAACAGCACCTTTCATTGCTATGCCTTGGCGAGATTGGGAGAAGGAAAGATTTAAGCTCGCATGCACATATAGAGACTATTATTATTGAGTCATTCCAATCTCCTTTTGAAGAGATAAAGTCTGCCGCCTCATATGCTCTTGGAAATATTGCTGTTGGTAATTTATCCAAGTTTTTACCTTTTATTTTGGACCAGATCGATAATCAGCAGAAGAAACAATATCTCTTACTTCATTCTTTGAAGGAGGTATGATTTCATAATCCACGAGTTTATATCTGATCTTGAGGTGTTTCCAAACAATATCGAGGTGTTTCCAAACAATATCGAGGTGTTTCCAAACAATATCTGTGTTCTCTATCTTAATTTCACTTTATGCAGGTCATAGTAAGGCAATCTGTAGATAAAGCAGAATTCCAGGAGTCTAGTGTTGAGACAATACTTGAATTACTGTTTAACCATTGTGAAAGTGAAGAAGAGGGTGTTCGCAATGTAGTAGCCGAGTGTTTGGGTAAAATTGCACTTATTGAACCAGCCAAAATTGTTCCTGCACTCAAGGTACTTGACTGTTAGCAATCAAAGCGCTCTTAGCATACTCATGCATGTGATAGCATGGACATTTGATGGGATGTGTTTCATTTAAATTTTTTTTTTCCCGTTTTCTGGTTATCCTGTAGGTGAGAACAACTAGTCCTGCTGCGTTTACTAGAGCAACTGTTGTTATCGCCGTAAAATATTCTATAGTTGAGCGGCCAGAGAAGATAGATGAAGTCATATACCCTGAAATCTCTTCGTTTCTTATGCTTATAAAGGATAATGACAGGGTAAGTCTCAATTTTGATACTCTAATGAACAAATTTAAATTGTAGTTTGCATCAAGTGGTGAAGGTTCCAAACCTTTGTATTCAATACTTTTGAAAAGACAATACTTTTCATATAGACATTTTTTGTGTTCGGGGAAACGATCATACAAATTTCCATACTTGTTATTTTTGTAGTCCACAAAAGGTTTTTGAATTGTGGACATCTTGTTCACCTTTGTTTTATCTTTCTTCAATAAAATCATTCTTGTTTCCTATAAAAAAAATATAAAAAAAACTTATTTGACATTGATTTGCAGCATGTCAGGCGTGCAGCTGTGTTAGCATTGAGTACATTTGCTCACAATAAGCCTAATCTCATTAAGGGACTTCTTCCAGAACTCTTGCCACTTCTTTATGATCAAACAATTGTTAAGGTAAATTAGCATTGAAGATTGTAGTTTTATTATCCGAGCCACTTAAATCTTAATTTTTCCTGTTACTTGTATAGCTGTATAGCATTATACTGATTGGTTGCAGAATTAGTTTAGTGATTAAGCAATTTCTCAGATCACTAATAACATAAGCTGTTTGTTTTGTTGCCATCCATATGCACCACCCTGTTAGATTAGATGTTATAATTCTATTTTGGTTCTTGATGTGAATTAATCTATGATTCATTATGCTGGTCTTAATGCTAATGATTTTTGGACTGTCTTCTGTCATGTTTATATAAACTTAAAGAAGACTGGCGGCACTGTTCTTGATTCAGTTTCTGGACTATTGACTTTTAATTGTGGATATAAGGTTTTTGCATTGGTACAATTAGCGCTAGTATTATTAGATTCCTCAAACTAGGCAGCCTAATGAAGAATGACATACAGGTTCATTTGTAGAATACCTGATTGCGGGGGAAATTAGACGTACTAATAAAATCTGCATTGATATATTTTGTCTGAATCTCTCAAATGGTGGATTTGAGGTTTTGTGTTTTGATACGGTTACTGATTTAGTTGATGGTCAATATCACACTTAACTGTATTGCCAGAGGTAGTTTTTTAGTGTATATTTGTCTGGTATCTTGAGAGATGTAGACCTTTCTTTCAAAGTAGAAATAGTATTAAATAATTTCTGTTATTTCTTTTTGAAATTATTTTAGTTTTCTTTGATTTCCCTGCATTCTATTTTGACTAATTCAATATTAGATCCCTTTTAGTCACATTTTGGTTTTCCATATTTTTGGCTGGTGCAGAAAGAACTTATACGAACAGTTGATCTTGGTCCTTTCAAGCACACTGTGGATGATGGACTCGAGTTGAGAAAAGCTGCCTTTGAATGTGTAGACACATTGCTTGAAAGTTGTCTTGATCAAGTGAACCCTTCATCTTTTATAGTTCCTTACCTCAAATCTGGTCTGGATGGTGAGTGTTGGACTCAAATGATATTGAATGAATTTCTTTTGTGTTAGATTTTTTGGCTCGAGAGATGGTTTTTTGGTTTTTAACACCCTTGTTACAACCTATTTATCCTTCCTTGGTTGTTAAGAATTGAACCTAAGACCTAAAAAATAACATTTCTTCTGAAAGGTTGGTTTGTCTTGAAGCATTTTATTATTCTGTCGTGTATGATAGTGATCTTTTTATAAGGAGTACAACTGTATTAATGTGATAATCAAATCAAATCAAATCAGTCTGCATCATTAAAGGTTTTGCTTCAATTTGTTACTCATTTTTTCCTTACTTTTTTGAGAAGAAAAAAAGTATTAAATGTCTTCCTACAAATTTGTGACGATTCTTGTTCTTGTCCATTTTTGTTGTTTCAGTCCATTGTTAATCATTTATTGTTATTTCATAAGAGGGACTAGTTTTGTGGTAGTTAATAAGATTGAACATTAAACGGCAAAGGGTTATTGATTATTATTTTTCAGCTGATCTGATTTTTTCTCAACCTCTTGCAGATCATTATGATGTAAAAATGCCTTGTCATCTTATCCTCTCAAAACTAGCTGATAAATGTCAATCTGCTGTGTTGGCAGGTTGGTGATGTAACCAATTATACTTTTCTGAATTTGATTTATATCTGAGACTGTAGTGTACTACATTTCTTCTTATCTCACTTGTATTACTGTTACCTTTAGTGTTGGACTCGTTGGTGGACCCTCTCCAAAAGACTATCAATTTCAAACCAAAGCAAGATGCTGTCAAACAAGAAGTGGATCGTAATGAAGACATGATTCGCAGTGCTCTTCGAGCAATTGCTTCCTTGAATCGAATAAGGTTTGCTTTATCCTCCGTGAATTGAGCACTTGTTTGGGTTTTCCCTAAAGTTCATATTAATAGTCGAACAGCATTGCATGACTGAATTTAGGTCTATTATGTAGCTCCTGGTGGAAGAAATTGGAAGAAAGATGTAATTTGTGCCCACATATTCCCTTACAAATAATTTTGACTAAAATCTTCATGAATTCACCTCTTTCTCAATAAAAAGCGAAATTGCATAAAAACATATTTCTGTAGGAAATAAAGAATCAAGTTCTTCTAGAAGAAATGGATGTTTGTAAAATTTGCAGTGTATTTATGTTATTTAACAGAATGTTAACTCTGCTTGGGTTTTCATTAAAATAATAATCATCAAATGAAATTGATGTTACCTATGAAACCTTGGTTAGAAAGTTTGGCATAATTTGTCAACTTGGAAATGAATTTTTGTATCATATTACACCAATCAAATATGAATGCATTGAAATTTCAACAATTGTTGTGGTTATCTTGCATTGATTTATTACTATTGATAGGTTTACCGGATCTCTAATAACCATGTTAAATCTAGTTTACATAATGAATCTTGTGTGTTTCTTATGTTGGCAGTGGAGGAGATTGCAGCCTTAAATTCAAGAACCTTATGAACGAAATTTCGAAAAATTCAACACTATGGGAGAAGTATCACTCGATCCGGAATGAGTGAGGGCATGCTTTGTGTTCCCATCAAGCTTTTGTTATATCAAAGCCTTTCTACAAGAAACGAAGAACACAGCATTACCTGTTAGCCACAAGAGTAGGTAGCTACTATTATGGGAAAAAACGAAAAGAAAAGAAAAAAACAAATGAGATTGGAAAGGTTATAAACCCCCCCCCCCCCCCCCCCCCCCCCCATTTGATTGATTATGTACAAAAGGGGTTCGAGAATCTTAAAATTTTGCTTCAAACAAGTTTTTATAGAAAAAGAACCTCTGACCATGTTCTTGTATAGGGTCACAAACTCTGAAAATCTATTGGCTCTTCTTTCTCTCTATGCGTCTTCTACACTTTGGTTCCATGGTTTCATTGTCAGTGTTTGGCCTCATCTCTGGTTTTCTGTCGAGATAGGTATGATTAGGGTAGAAATGCAGATTTGGGTCAGAAAATACACAATTTTTGCACTGGTTAATTGGTTAGTGGAATCTATTTGAAATTTGCCCTTGAAACTTTCATTATTTGCTCTTTTTCCGTGTTTCCTTTTGATTGGGGTTATTCCAGAGCTTAGGCATTGTTTTTTGGTTAGTCTCTGCATTGCCATTGTTTAAACAATTTTGTGTATCCTGTACTGGAGACAGAAAGATCATGAAACATATGAAACTTTGCTTGAATGGTGGTGCTATTAAAAACATTTTTTGGATTTAAAGTAACACTTTTGATAAGCATTTTCCCGAAATCATCAAGTTGTTATTTTAGGAAGCAATCGATAAATGCTTCTAAAATTGAACCCTCAAATTATTTAAAGAACTTATTGAAAATACATGTATTTAAAAAAAAAAAGTGATAAATCTCAAGGTTTCAATGTGAAATTTTGCATTATGTGTGTTGAATCTGTTGAAAACCAAATTTAATCTTTGGTTTTGCTTTTTGATCCACCATGTTAATTAATATTTACCAAGTTGAATTTTTTTTAAGAAACCAGGTTGATTTTATTTGAAAACATTATAAACAGTTAAAATGTTCTTAATCATAGAAAGAATAGATAATAAAAAGTAAAAGACCTCTTCTTCGCACTTAGCAATGATCAATCATGAATTAACTCTCCTATGAATTAAATGTTTTTTTAATTTTATTTTATTTACCGTGATTTTCATGTCACAATTTTCAATTCAAACAAATTTCTCCATCAAATGATCAAACCCTACATCTTTCTGCAGCCTCTAAATTCCCCCACAAAACATCTTGTAATTTTTTTATCCATTATTTTCTTGTAATTTCTGGTTAGCTAACCAATAACTAAATGAGACATACTGCTAATGCTATAGAAACTAATCTATATGATTGTAAAAACATTGGTATCATTTAAACATTCACATCCATGAGTCAAATTCTAATACATGAAACCATTCAGTCGGCAAGATTAAAACCAGTTCGCCCTGGAATAATTATTGGCGACGATGTAAAAAGAGCACCTGAAATTGATGGGAACTCAACTCATCAAGAGGTCTACTCATCAATCTCAGTACCTCCAGCTCCCTTGAGATGCAGGTGCTTTTCCCTCTTTTGAAACTCTGTCAATCCCTTTCCGCTTCCAGTTACACCAACCTTACCATTCGGATCGTCAGGAGACTTGAAGATGCTCTCTCGTTTCCGACCCGAGAAGAAACCAACCTGGAAATGTAAACAAGAAACCACTTAGCAAGTAAAATCATGGACATTAAATTAAAAAATTCAGATCCTATTGGTTGCATGTTCAACAGATTATGTGCGGAAATAATTCTGAGACTCCAAACAAAGTTTTCCATCACGGCCATCTATATCAATTGTAAATTAAACCCTTTTCCATTTTTGGGTCAGCACTCAGCAGCAACAATTTTAACACAGTAGTCAGAAATTCCAGAAAAATAATAAGACGATAACTTCTGCCAACATACCTTCTTTGTCTTGCCTTTCGTTGTCTGGAACTGCTGCCAAGCATTTTGCCGCTTGTTTTGGGTATTCTCCAGTTGCTCAAACCGCATCTTTGACTTAAAAGCATGTATTTTCTTACGTTTGGTGGCTTTCTGCAAATGTGTTAACATCAGAAATCATAGGATAGCATTTTGTGGATAGTTAGGGAAAATTAAATACAGATTTGGAATCGTCAGTTGGAACCCATGAAGTGACAAAGAATACGTACACAAGCAAACAAGTAGGGTAAACAAAAAAATCAACGATCAAAGTAGCCATACAATGCTTTAGTCATACACAAAAATACTTACCACATCCTCTGGGTCTTCAGGATTTATACGAAGCTTTGCTGGTAAACTTCGTGATTGGAAGTCAATTGCAGCGGCTTGCTCAATCTTCCGCTTGATAGCTTTTTTGGTCTCTTCAGCTACCTTTTCAGCTTCCAACAAAGCATTAAATTCGAGAGGCCTTACATTGGCAGGATCCACCTGGGATTAGTGACCATCAGTGACATGAATCATGAGATGTAATAAGGTTATTCAAAAATGATTTAAATTTGTTCAGGAGTAACTGAAAATGCAAAAACTATTCTAGACATGTGAATTATCACCAATGTGGACGAAAAAAAATATAGATATTGAATTCAAAACTTTAAAAGCAACCTAGATGGATGGAATACTGTTATAGTTAAGACGGATATATTCGAAAATGGAAAAAAAATATTTAAGCAGGGTAAAAGAAAGAAAAGATAGGTTTACCTCTTCCTTGTTCCCCCAATTATCATAACAAACATTATATCCATTTGGTGTAACAGCCTCAATAGTCGCATCATACCTGAACATTCAACTAATCAAACACAGAAAAAGGAAAAACTAGGTAAAGCAAATGAAAATAAATAAAAAAATAGAAATTGAGAGAAAATTGGATATCTTTTTATACAAACCATTCCCCATCTTCGCTATAGACAGCTTGAACTTTTGTGCCCACCACAAACTTCTCATGATCATCAGAGATGCTTCCTGATTCCTGAAAGGGCAAAAAAGACATTTGTACAAGATTGGCCAAAATGCAGTTGTCCACTTAAACATAAATCGCTAATGTCATACAAAAGATCTGAAACCATCGAAGTGGTCTCATAAAATAATTAGGGTCATAGTAAACAAAAAGAGAAAAAGTGAAATCTGTAAAGAAAAATTCTTTCGGCTGCAATGGCTTGCAGGGGCATTATAAGATTCTGAGACAGGCAGCTTCAAATGTTAAACTGCCATTACAACAAGATGACACACAAGAAGCTTGTAATATGGACACAATTACTTATACATGAAATGCCAGGTGGTGTGACAAATTTAAATACATATAAACATGCATATAATTGTTGGAACTAAAGCACATATAAGCCATGAATGTTTATAATTAAAAGTACAATAATAAACCCAATATTTGTCAGATCCAAACTTTTTTTCCCATTCTGATTAATGTAAATCTTGCCTGCAAACAAATATTAAACATATTTCTAACATAACAGGAAATAGTTTTCTAAGAATTCTAATTTACCATTTCATTCCCCTTAGACTGAGGCAAACTAGGAGATTCACTAGTGCTTGTCCCAAAATCTGATCCAGAAATTGCATTTTGCTTTGCAGTTGCTAGGAGTTCCTCCGTCAAAGCAATCACCTGTATCCCCAAAACTCTTAGCACATGTATAATACAAGAAAAAGATTACAAATATTTACAGCATAAAGGGTTGATCATTGTCAAAATTCGAACTTAGAATCTCAGTAGGACATCTGAAATCACGTGATAGAGAAGCAGGCTGGGCCATCACGACACATAGCACCACCTGCACATGAATCAAGATAGAAGTGATGTGCACCTTGTTGAGACTTTTACATATTGCTCCAATAATTGTTTTTCATTCTCCTTAGAGTTCCCATATCTGGAGAATATGAACTTTATTCTATTCAACATAAAAACCATCCTCACCTTTTCAACCCATAAATGAAACTAAACCTCCATGGAATCCATTAGCAGTTAATTCTTGTTGCATGTTTGAGCAACATGTTGATCCTTCAAAAGAAAGAAGGAAGACAGATGATAGAGAGATCTACATAGAAAACCTAGAGATCCAAACAATAACTACTGTGATTTTACGAATTCTAAGTGCTAGAACGTGGTTGACTAACGTTTCCCAAATGTAATAAGCAACCATAACTGAACACAGCAAACTCAAGAGATAATCCCATAAGAAAAATGGGAAAACAAATAATTCAATGATTAAAATTTTACCGGAAGAAAACAGAATTAAAGGAAAACAATCATAAGAGTCACCTCAGTAAGTTCCTTTTCCATGTCTGCATATTCAGCATTTCCAGGATCATCAACCAAAAGCTGTCTGACCTGATTCCACAAGTTAGAGAGATTTCATTATTGAAGAATAATTGGTTGGAACCAATAAGCAAATTTATCCCCACATGCAGGCATATGTTGGCATGTGGAATTAATTTATGGGGTGGGAAAGCAGAGGCTAGCACATAAAAAGAAGATCACATACCACAAAATTACTAGAAAATAAATTCCAACATCAATCTTTAAACTTAATAGTACATGCTGACAGTTACAGACTATGAAAACAAGATTTCAACTATTTTCCGATTAGTGGGTAAATGGCAATACAAATTCATAAATTGGATTACTTTTCTATAATTAGAATTATAGAAAAAACATTTTTCAATATCCAATCAAAATTTCAGGCCCTACAATATAAAGTATATTATTTTTTTTCCCATAAGTTACAGGTTACACTCCAAGAACTTCCAATTTTGTTTTCGAATGGATACAACTATATAGGCGATTTCACTAATAAAACATATAAACACCGAATTAGGTGACTTGTTGAATTTAATTCCCAATCCAACAACAAAACTATTTAGTCTCTAGCACAGAACTTACACAATTTCACTCAAAAAGCATACAAAACAAACCCGAAAAAAGAATTCAAAAACACACACCAAAGCTAACAAGCAATATCAATTATCACCTGACATAAAAACCAAACCATACAATACCAATTTTCCATCAAAAGCCCTAATTTAATCAGTTTAATAAATCAACAGAATTCTTCACAAAAAAACACCCTTTTTTGTCAAACCTCAAAAAACCCTAATCCCAATTCACATATTCTTCAAAACCCATCACCTAATCAGCACGGGAAACAAAAACAAAGCCGAAACCAAGACCACCCACGAAGAGAGAGACAGAGAGTAGTACCTGTTGAAGCTGCTCTTTGTACGTAGAGAGATTCGAAAAGAGCTCATCTATACTTATCTCTTCTCCTCCTTGCATGATTTTTTTCTTAGATTTTGTTTTGTGATTTTGAAGACAATGAAAAAGAGATTTTTACGACACACGAGAGAAAGCGAAGAAGAAGAAGAACGAGAGAATTTTTTAGTCGACCGGTATTGAAACCATTATAAAGGATCAGGAGTTTTGTTTTATTACAAAGAAGGCCTCTACGTCTAACTATTGTTATATTTCTAACTATAATATTGTTATATTCCTCATTAAACCCCTCTCTTATTATTATTATTATATATATAAATTATCAAGTGTAGGATCCCGTATAAAAAATTTGTGCGGTTTCAATGATTCCAACTGGTTGGAATCAGTGACACCGCACGAAAAATTTGTACAAAATCCCTCATTAAAAAGTTACTATATATACACACACATACACACATTAGAGTCCAATTCAGAAAAGAAGAGATACCTCATTGTTAGTTACATATAAGTTGTCCATATAAGTTTAGGGGTGTGCAAAAAACCGTCAAATTGAACCAAACCGATCAACTCAACCCATACAGTTTGGATTAGTTCGATTACAAATATAAAAAATGGAAACCGATTAAAAGTGGTTCGGTTTGGGGTTGAATGAAATAATTTACCAAACCACATATTTTAGAAAGTAAAACTAAATGTAAAATTCACCTACATTTTCTATTCAATCCAGATTTTATAACCTTTACCAATTACTTTAAGCTTTTATAGTTTTTTTATATTTGTTTTGATACAATTCTTCTGATTAATTGACGTATAAAGGTTCCAAAAGCATAGATGTTGTCAAACATGTCTTTAATCATGGTATATATACATGTGTGTATATATATATAATTAATATTTTATGTAATGATTTTTTTATTTAAACATTTTTTTGTAATAGAATACCAACAAAAAAAAATTGAATTCAAATATAAACCAATAAATCTGTCCAAACCAACCCAACCTTTTTTGGTTTGGTTTGAATCGGTTTAAAAATTCACATTGATTTGGTTTGAGTTGAAATATAGTTAAACCGATCCATAATGGTTTGGTTTGACATTGAGCTTCATCCCAAATCAAACCGAAAACGCACACCCCTATATAAGTTTGGGTTTATAGGTGTTGACATGATATGATTTTTATGTACTCCGTTGGTATGATAATTTTTTTTTGAAGGGCTATTAATATGATAATTGTTAGAGTGTGATTATATTAGCATCAAATTCAGTTATTATTTTATTTTTATTTTTATTTTTAATAATGTCATATAATCAATTTTGTGATAAGGAAGATGTGAACTTATCTATATAACTAGAGGTGTCCACGGTTCCAGTTTGGGCCGGTTTCGGTTCCGTGGACAGCTCGAACCGAAACCGAACCGAAAAATTTCGGTTTTGGTTCAGTTTTTAACTGCCGGTTTGGAGGTTTTGGACGGTTTTGGACGGTTTTTCACGGTTTGTTTTTTTTTTTATATGAAAACCGGCGGTTAAACCGCCGGTTTTGGACTGTTTTTGGGAGGTTTTAGGCGGTTTTTCCAAAGACTAAACCGAAACCGAAACCGAACCGGCTTCAACCGGTTTCCAACCGGTTTTGTAACCACCGGTTTCGGTTTTTAACCGCCGGTTTAACCAAACCGTGGACACCTCTATATATAACATACTAAAAGTTGAGCCTTAAGACATCACATGCAAGGTGGAACTTGAAGGGTAAAATTGGGAGACCAAATTATAAATATTTGAAATTAATAGTATTAAATTATAAATTAAATTAAAATTTTTAACTATTAATATTTTTTTATGTGGTTCCGCCCCTAATCACATGTCGTTGTGAGAATCATTTTGGCCATAAATCACATTGTTCTATAATAACAATTCAATTCAACCTTATTAATTATCATCGTAATTATTGTTCCAAGTCATAACATGAATGCATAGAAAAAGAAGAAAAACAATAATTTATTTTTCCAAGTCATGTCATACATCCATGGAGAAGGTAGAAAGACCATAATTCAATAATATGGATGTTTATAATTCATTACAACCTTATTAATTATCATTGACATCGTAATTTATTGTTTCAAGATAATTGATGGTTATTATGTTGTTGTGATCTATCGCTGCCTGCTCGACTAAGGATATATACGGTAGGGTTGAAAAATTATATAACATTTTTATATAGTACTTTTTAGGAAGTGATTTACGCAATTAGCACCGCTTTAATAACTCTAGTTTAAATAACACTAAAAGTGTGATTGGGACAAAAATACCCTCCTTCTTCTACTATTTTCTCTTACCAATCCTCTTTTATTTATTTCAAAATCTCCATTGATAGAGCTCTGCTCCACCGCCGACGTCATCACCTGTGAGTTGATCGACAAAATCATTGGCAAAACGTCCGTCGTGCGCCACCGGTTGTAATCGAAATATTTGTTTTCAGCTTCGAGCTGCGTGGAGAGAGAAACAAAGCCAAACTCGAATCGTCTCCGAACCTTCATCGTCAGATTTGCGACGATCCGTCGCGAATCCGACGAAACCGATGGCGCCAGTGAACTCAACGTCGTCCAATTCTTCAGATCCGACTACTTCGGAGTCAACCGGCGCCGTTGTCGAATCGTCAATTTCACCATTAATGGAGGTCTGTTACCATCGCGAGGAAGAAGAAGACCAAAAAAAAATGTATATCATCCCAGTAAGTCTCGAATTTCCGAAATAAGTCTCGAATTGACCACAATAAATCTTGAATTGGCCTCAATAAGTTTCGAATTTACAAAATAAGTCTTGAATTTGTTAAATAAGTCTCGAATTTGAGAGAAAAAAAAAATACAAAGGAAAAACCTAGGGTGGATTTCGATTTTGGTCTCGAATTTTACCAATGAAATGAGAACTAATTAAAACAAAAAAAAAATCAGAGAGAAGTTTCTATGAGTTGTGTAAGGAGCGAGAAAAACAGAGAAAATTAAAAATGAAAAATAAAAGTAAAAGAATAAGTGGGGGTATTTTGGTCTCACCACCTATTTTGGTGCTAATAAAACAAGAATTATTAAAGTGATGATAGTTGCGTAAGTCAAAATTAAAAAAAATGCTATATACCCCTATTTCTTCATATGCGGTATCATATTAAATCATGCATGTATGGCATATGAACGTTTTATATAGATATGATTCA
The DNA here is from genome assembly GCA_033220585.1 of Dipteronia sinensis. Lineage (NCBI taxonomy): Eukaryota > Viridiplantae > Streptophyta > Magnoliopsida > Sapindales > Sapindaceae > Dipteronia > Dipteronia sinensis. The sequence continues at coordinate 1,114,275 of CM065645.1, forward strand.
TTGCGACCTTATTACTTATCATCTGATAACGACTACGTGATATTTTACAATGCCCACAGATCGTGCTAGCTGCTAACTAGATAATTTTATAATACAATGAATAAGCATTCAAATATTCTTATTATGGATCGAGAGAATCAAGTTCAAAATACAGTAAAACCTCGATAAATGAATGTTCGAAAATTAATAATTCCGCTTAAATAATAAAATCTTCCGATCCCGACTCGGGCATGCGTACTAAATTAATAACTCCGCTAAATGCATAAGATAATAATTTTTTTTGAAGTCCTTTAGGTCCCAACTCCCAAAGAATATATAAATTAATAATTAATTAAATACTTAAAAAAACATAACACATAAAAATTCTTAATATATTTTAATTAACTTTTAACTTAACAACTTCCTTAAAAAAAATTTAACAACTTCTATTTTCTCAATTCAAATCTTTTTTAAAATATGTATCTAAAGTCGTTTGTCTTTTCTTTATACTGAAACCGAACTCAATCTAATCCTTAATTTTTTGCAAATCATAATTCATACACCATATTTGTATTTATTTATTGTGTAGTAAGAAGTTATTTAATATAACTATTGCTTGAAAGACCTTTTTTTTTGGAGAAACGCTTAGTAAAAATACTGTTGTCATCTGGATCATGATTATTGGTAGACGTATTCATTACCCCTTGAATAATTTTTTCATCAGTAGGTGATTCCATTACTATATCATTTTCACAAGGATAATTCAAAATGTGATCAACATCCATCACATTTCTATAGTGTAAACCAGAAATAGCTTTATGTAATCCATCGATGCCTTAATCTTCACAACCTTGTGGTTCAGAAGCCATATCATTGGCATATCTTCATCTGAACGGTTCTTACAATGTTGAAAACAATATGCAATGGTTATTGTCTTCATATCAATGTTGGAAGCCGCATTTATAAATTTCATAGCATTCAATATGTTAATTTTTTGGAGATGTGATGCTCCTACCTCGTAGCCCTCCAAGATGCTAGAGTAGAAACGATGTTGATAATGAATTTTTAGTGTTAGAATAATTTCAGCATCGCACGGTTGAATCTTTGATGTTGTATTAGGAGGTAAGAAAAATAGTTCAACATTTGTCAAACATTTGATAACTTTTAATATGTAAGTACTTATTAACTTCTATGTACTTATGTATCTTGATTGAAAATAATCAAATATGTATAATACACTTACAATTAAAAACATAAAAATCCCTTTTAAATTAATAAATATTTATTTATCGATAAATTAATAAATTATTCATTTGTCGATAAATAAATAACCCCTCTAAAATAATAATTTTCGCAGGTCCCTACAATATTATTTTATAGAGGTTTTACTGTATCACGACATTAAAATCCCAAGAACAATATTGTTTTTGACAAAACCAAAAATAATAATTAATTAACTTAAATAATATAGTTTTTTTATTAAATAACTTAAAAATATTAGTTGCCAAGCATCTTATTTATCTAATTCATCAAAACTTCCAATAGTTCAAATAAAACATTTCTTGTGAAACAAACTTTATCCCCCCCCCCCCCCCCCCTTCCAAAAAAAAAAACAATCCCCCTCAAAATCCTACTTATTTTTAATTAACCTCTACACTATCAGAGGAGGAGCCTCCAGATTTGGAGGTTGATTTACTTTTATGTTGTTTCGTTCTTGTTTTAGTTGCCTTGGATGGTCTTGTTTTAGTTGCCTTGGATGATCGTTGTTGTAATTAGTTGAAAATTCATTGAACAGTGAGAAAAATTGTGGTAAAGTACTAGAGTTTTGATGTTGTCTGTAACGTTTGTTGCTACATAAGATAGTATGTTTTAAAGAATATCTTCTATTCAAAATCTAGGTAGAACATTTTCGAGAGCTTTATGAATCAATAAATTGAACACATATTACTAATTGTTTGACTCTTATACTTTTTATCTGAATATATATATCATTTTTATTTCTTCATACTGTAGATGCTCATGATCAATTTCGTTATTGAAAAAAAAATGTTATTTCATTAATTGGATTTCAAGAAAAATGGGAATCTATGCTCCACTGGTAGAGTCATTAGTGTTGTATCAGACCCAGCAGCAACAGTTAATACCAGATTCTAGATTTTGATTTCTTTGCTTTGATCACAGTTTCACATTTATCCCAATGGATCGAGCATCAGTCTTCATAATTTCACTGATGCTTTTAAGTATTGCGAGCAGGGGTTTAATCATAGGATTTAGCTATTATATAGAACCCGTATAATTGCAAAGGTAGTTACGAAAGATGTTATTTTTTTGTTAGTTTTCATTATTTTTAACGTTTTTAGATTGAAATCCAATGGTCAATAACAATCCAGTAACTATACTGAAACTTTATAGTACGTGGTTGAACCCGAAAAATGAGCAGTTGTACATGTACGGTAGCTCGAAAAACTAATAGAAACAAACCCCCTATTGCGGATTCTAATCAAACAGAGGGAAAGTGAATCAAGTGACACTATGATTTCACTTTGTTCAATTTGTGCTTGCTATAAACCTTATTGCAAGTTAAAACACTTTTAAATGGAAGTCGGAGAAGTTCAAAAAGGCTCATTATTAAGTGCTAAAGTAGACAATATACAAATGATTAGCAGTTAAAATAAATTACGGCCTCTATGAGAAGTGGTTAGGGTTTGTTTTGTTTTTTTTCTTTTCTAAAAGCTATTTAAAATAAGAAATATATTAAAAGAAAGAATTATATACCATATCAAATTAGGATTAAGATAAATTTAGAAATATATTTCTTTATGAGGATAGATTTGAAAGAGAATATTTTAATTTAAAAATCAGGATTTCTTACTCTTTATTTTAATTAAAAAAAAAAACAATTTAATAATTTCAATTCAGACTTCATTAAATTTTTAGTGCAAGAAACAACAACCCTAACCCCTTAATCATAATACAGAGATTCAAATAATCATTTGAAAATACTATTTTAAATGAAATTTTATCAAGAAATAACTCAACTGGCAACTTTTGTAAGAAATCAAAATATGAATCATAAAATGAAAAAAATAAAACAAAATTACAAATTAAACAAGTCTAAACCGGTTTTGAGGATGATTTAGTAACTCCTGCCCCAATATGTCCACTTTTTTGCACCTACAAAAATTTTGAAGCAAGAAAAATAAATAAGAATCTTAAATACCGCTCACACATAACCAAATCACATTTAATTTATTTCAATTGTTGCAAAATGGTGCAGCAAAAATTTGATGGAAGACAAGCTTTCAAGCATATATTATAATAAGAATTGCTCTTAACGTGTGCTTTTAGACTTTAGAGCACTAGATAGACTAATCCATTAAATAAATTCGTTAAGAGAGCAATAGTTATAGCAAATGGACAATACCTTCAGGCAGTTCTGGCTGGTCGAATGGGGTACAAAGGGTCTTAGCTGCCCCAGTATCGCCCTTTGTTCGTTCCTTTACATCTTTCTCCACCTCCTAGATAAGATAATCAGGACACAAGTTGCAAGAAAAATAATACATAATACACATGAAAACCAATATATAGTTCCAAGATCTATCTTGAATGCAAATCTTGATTGACATACCTCCTCGTCACACCAGGGAGCTAAGATCAATTTCTTCTGCCTGAGAGCCTCCACAAATTCATCCCAGTTCTTTGCAATTTGAATGCAAGCATCCCGTCTTTACTTGCTCCACCAATGAGACCACGGATAAATCCATTTTCACTCCATTGTCACGACGAACTGCACGTACCTATGAAAAGCAGAGAGATGACAGGAATCAGAAAAATAACCAAAACATGAAAGAAAGTGAAAAACAACGAAAGGGAAAACAAGAAAAACCTGATTGTTTGCCAAGTCTTTTGGTCCTATTTCGACCCTGAGAGGAACGCCTTTCATTTCCCAGTACGAGTACTTCCATCCGGGAGTATAGTGATCTCTCTTGTCCACTTCAGCACGAATACCAGCTTTGCGCAAGGTTTTAACAGTGGCAGCGCAGGCGTCGAAAATTTCTTGAGTATTAGCATCTCTGTAAGGCACAGGAATCACAATAACTTGCCATTTTGCCACTTTTGGTGGCAGCACCAAGCCTTTTTCATCCCCATGAACCATCACCATCACCATGACCCCAATCTATATATGCAAAACAAATATTAATTACATTAGAAAAAATGTTCATTAATCTGGTGGCAGATTTAATAATTTGAATATTATATATCATATGATAAAGTAAAAAAGACAGGCTCTTGACAAAATCAAGGTGGCGTGATCGCAAACGTAGTATGGTATGTTGAGGTTCCAATTCGAAACCCCATCCTCCAATTCGAAAAATACAAAGAAAAAAAATCAAGGCAGCTTTTGTTTTTTGTATTAAATTATATTAGAACTTAATTTAATTAAGCTCTTAATAGCTCTTAATTTTTCAAGGGTGCTCGTTTGTGGTGTTGTTTTTTTTTTTTTTTTCCTTTCAAATGTCTTAATACAATTGTGTGTGTTTTTGTTTTCAACAGTCTCAATACAAATGCTAAATGACTTATGTTTGACATTAAGTGGAAATGGTGAGAAATGTCACCTTTTTATCTCGTTGTTGCACCAACGTCACCGGTTTAATAAGTTATGTTTAAAAGACACCTATTTTGGTGAATTACCAAAATTACCCTTAAATAATCAATTTTTTATTTTCTCTGTACTTCCATCTCCACACTTGGAACACTGAACGCAGTAACTCCTCTCTTTCTCTCTCAACAATAAATTTCAAAACTACTCAACGTTCTTCAGCACAACAAGGTAATATTTTTGTCTGAAATACTGTTTTTTATCCTTATTTTTAAAAAACGTTCATTTCGTAAACATGAAGCTGGTTTTGTGAAGTTTGAATTTGTGAAATTTGAATCTCCGATGCTGTTAATAAAAAACTCGGAGCCATTGGTAAATAGATCGGAGCCCATATTAAATAGCTCGGACCCTTTACTAATATGCTCGGACCCTTTGGAAAAAAGCTCGGAGCCTTGGAAAAAGCTCGGAGCCTTTGAAAAAGCTCGGAGCCTTTGAAAAAAAGCTTGAGCCTTTGGAAAACAAGCTCGGAGCCTTGAAAAAAGCTCTGAGCCTTTGGAAAAAAGCTCGAGCCTTTGTAAAAAAAGCTCGAGCATTTGGAAAAAAGATCGAGCCTTTGGAAAAAAGCTCGGAACCTTTAGAAAAAGCTCGGCTTCTTTTGGGAAAACCCTCGAAATCTTTGGAAAAAAGGTTGGAGCCTTTACTAAAAGCTCGGAGATCATAGTAAAAAGCATCCGAAACTATTTTAAAAGGCTCTGAGCCTTTTCCATAGCTTTTATGTTTGTCATAATGGTTTGTGGTGATGAATGTTACAGGAGAATGAATCGGGTGAGAATAGTAATATCTTACAACGGTCAATGTGAGCAGTTACCCGACGGAAGTCAGAGGTTTGTTGGATCCTACAACCAAGGAATGTATGTGTCAAAGAATATGAGTTATGAAGAATTGATGTCGATCGTGCATACCGTTGTGAAGTATGATGTAAACAAATACAATGTTGATCTACAGTCAATATCAATCGTTCCTGGCGTTACATGTCGCACATTTGTAAGAAATGACGATGATGTTTAGTTTATGCTAGGGGAAGATCGGGTGATCCCTCAAGTATGTGTTAGTCTAATTGAGAGGGCAACTGGAGATGTGATACGGAATGATATTCCTGCTCCTGAAAATACCCAACAATTTGGATCCGCTAGCGGTAGCAACCAAGTGTTCACACAAAGGAGTGCCACTGAAGGTGAGGAAAACATATGTGATGTCCAACCGGTAGTGGTTGACCATGCAGATGTTAGTGAACCTCAATTCGACAATGTGTTTGGTTGTCGATTTGAGATGAATGATGGGCGGTACAATGAGCAATACAATGAGATGTACAATGAGCAGAACACTGAACCGAACCTTGAGCCGAACCAGGAGGTGGATAATGAGGCAAATATTGATCTGGTAGATCATGCAGAGAACACTGATGAAGATCATGTCCAAATTCAAAGACGTGGAAGTCGTGTAGAAGAAGTTAGTTGCACTGGAGCAGATATGCCTGGTACTTCCGAGGTCTGGCATAATGTATCTGCAGATGATTATGATAATACCACAACGTGAGTTATTCCCGGAGTAGATTCATACTCGTTTGGGATTGGTAGAAGCATAACCATGGTAGCAGAAGAACCTACTAAGCATGATTTATAAATGTCAGTTCTTTCAGACTAAAAAGGATTTGAAGAGACTAGTTGGCCTTTTTGTAATGCGGCGAAACTTCGAATGGAAGGTGAAAAGGTCCAATAAGACAACGTTACATCTTGTTTGTTTGATTGACAACTGTACATGGAAATTAAGAGCGGTGAGAAGAGACGAAGGGACGTACTTCCAAGTAAGAAGTTTTGTTAATTAACACAGTTGTCCCTTGGAGGAGATTCACCTTCGCCACCGACAAGCTAGTGCAGTTATAATTGGAGAAGTGGTTGCACCTAGACTTCAACAACAAGATGGTCGTCTCATGCGTCCCAAGGATATAATCGCCGATATGAAAACAATGTATGACATCCAAATCATGTACAGTAAGGCACATCAAGCCTTGCATTATGCATTGCCACTGACCTATGGGACACATGAAGAAACCTTCCAACTACTGCCAGTCTTTTGGTTACGTGCTGGAACAATAAAATCCCGGCACAATCACTGACTTACAGTGCGCTGACGGCGGTAAATTTCTTTACTTTTTTATGTCGTTAGGGGCCTCAGTTAGAGGTTTTCGGAGGTGCATGCATCTTGTTATTGCAGTTGATGATACCCATTTGAAGGGAAGATTCAGGGGTACAATGTTTGTTGCAATTGCACAAGATGGAAACGAACAGGTTTATCCAATTGCTTTTGGGTACAACGACTCCGAAAATAACCTTTCATGGGAATGGTTTTTGGATTGCTTGAAGGGTGCCCTTGGTCATATAGATGATCTGGTTTTTATTTCCAATCGACATGCAAGCATTGAAGCAGGGATTTCTAAAGTGTTCCCTTATGCAACCCATACCATATGTTGTTGGCACTTTGCTGAAAATGTGAAGAAGCGATTTCACAGAAAAGATGTTGCCAGCTTAATGGACAAAGCAGCTAGAGCGTACACTGAATTCAAATATAACCGGTACATGGGTGAGTTACGTAACCTGCACAAGAATGCTTTCGATTATGTTGAAGCTGCCGGTCCACACAAATGGTCTCGTGTACATTGTCCCCAACGAAGGTTCAGGGTGATGACAACAAATGTTGTAGAGTGCATAAACTCATGCCTTAAATTCGCACGACAACTCCCTATGTAGACATTGGCAAAGTTCATTAGGAATATGTTACATCGTTGGTTTCGTGATCGGCATCGAGCTGCACAGTCCATGCGTCATCAGTTGACCGACGCATCATATCTTGTGATCCTACAACGGGTCGAGAAGTGCGGTTATATAACCGTCAATCCAGTGGACTGGAACATATTCTCTGTCAAACGGTTCGGAAAGTAGTGGACTTGTTGACTTAGCCATGGAAGACTTGCACATGCAACAAATTCCAAATGGACAATTTTCCTTGTTCTCACACACTCGCAGCGGCAAGGTACATTAACATTATACAATTATACGCTATATTAAGCAAATGTGATTGTCACTTTTTTCATTGTTTTTACAGGGAGCGGAACTTGGATTTCACATCGTTGTGTTAGGACTACTACAAGAGATAGACACTTATTGATGCATATTCAGTTCCTATTATGCCTGTTGGCCATCCTTCTTCATGGGTAGTGCCATCCGACATCGCTGAGTGGGTGGTTTTAAATCCAAAGACCAAGAGACAATCAGGTCACCCGATGGAGGGTCGACATGCCTCGTCTTCCGAGAGGACAACCACCCAATCGTGTAGAAGATGTGGACAATCAGGTCATAATAGCAGGAGGTGCTCTAATCTGCCCTTGATTAATGAAGGTCCGAGCAGAATTGTTCCCGAGGAATACCGTCGCAAGTGTAGCGTATGTCATCAAGTTGGACATAACAAACATACGTGCCCACATAAGGAATCTGCCGTGGAGTGAATATAGCCGTTCATACTTATTGTTTAATTAAGTTGGGGTGTTAATTATTACTTTTGTTATTGTATGAAATGCGTGTGTTGTACTTGTAAATGCAAACACTTGAAATTTTAAACAAAAAATTTGAAGTTTGAAAGTTCATTACTATAATTGTTTGTACATCGACAACTACAACATCTAATGGGGCTTGGAGTTACAAAAAATCTCCACAGCCATCTTCTCCCGTATGGTGCACATATCGTCTTCTGACCAGTCGAACGTCTTCATGTTCGCCAGTACGTACTCCATCAATCTCAAGGTATGAGCACCATAGTTACCCCTGCGACTCAGCACATGAACAACCGTTACAATTGAAGTTTAATAAAACAAACTTAAAGTTTAAATGATGCTCATACAGCCATACCCTCTAGTCTGTTGGGGCACATGTGTTGTAGACACCATGCTTACCCCAAAGGGCCTATTCCGCTTCTCGTACTTCGCCTCGCCTATTGGTCTGGCATCGTGAAACCCCACCTGATGCAACATCGAGGGTAGAAACCACCACAATGGAGTGACCTGCTCTTTCCTAATCTGTAGGGGGACTTCCTGTCTGAACGGGTCTAGCAGGTGGATCTTCCCGACAGTAAGGTCGACGTTGGCCATGAGCCAATGCTGGCCACCAATGTTGTACGGAATAAGAACTTGTACCAAGTGTTCAAGATATTGTTATGGTCAAAATAAGAATTATTAATTAAACACATTGAAACCATAACTGTATTGTGCTTACCGCGTCAACCTCGTGCCATGGTCGGTTCCCTACCGGGAGTAATCCACGTACCGTCATCAGATCTTCAGGGGACCACATGTACTTCAACACATACCAGTTTTTCGGGGCTTTGCCCACAGCATCGCGAGGCATGATTCTCCGCCACTGAAACTCCAGCATTGGCTGAAAATAGATAACGAACCGAAATGTTACAAACAAGATGAAACACAACAAACAGACGTGCGAAAACAGTACATTTGAAACACTTACATAGAACTGAGAATCTAGTAGGTTCATCCTCTGAATGTAAACAGTGGGGAATGCTCGCTGACGCTTCCGTAAAATATGCAGGTACGCGTCCATATGCTGACAATATAAACATTATACATTGTTAGTATTCTTCCATAAGTTAAACAAACTTAAAAGACAATCGAAGTAAGGAAAGTACCGTGTCCTCCAACTCCATTAAGTTGGTTTGCAACCGGTGGAACCAAGTCACAGGCAGGGGGGTCATCAGATCCACATCACGTCTGCGTAATTTCAATTATTTAGAAAAACAAGTAATTTAACTTAGGTGTTTCAAAATAAATTTACAATATTATAATACTTACAATTCCCCCATCACGTTCCTCTTGTTGGCTTGGTAAGCCGCAAGCTGGTCAGCGTCTACCATATCATTGGGCCTGAATGTATGTGCTGATGACAGGGGCAGTGTTCTTGACCTCTTCGGCCGACAGGGGTCAGTGTATGGGCTCACCAACTGCCAGCCTCGCTTGTGAATCCGCTGCTGCCTATGCTGACCGTGGGCCACTGGGGGTGTTGGGAGGAGGAACTCAGTCCCCGTGGATCACGTCGAGGGCTCCGATGGGATGAGATAGACCTGTGGGGTGGGCTGTGTCGGGATGGACCGGCAATGTCACTGGGGGTGAGGTGCGACGAGATCGAGTAGAGGAGAGCGGTGTCGGATGGACCGCATGGGTGTACTGTATGGATCGCCTGGTCAGGTCAGGAGTGTGGACTGTGGACTGTATGGGAGGAGGGACTCTGACCCAGTGAACTGGACGGGTCCGCTGTGTGGTACTGGATATGAACAGGATGATCCATATCCTGTACCTCCATAAGTAGCGGAAACTCTAATAACGCCTGGGTTACTGTCTCCCCAAATACTTCTGTATCCGTGCCACCAGGGACTTGCATCTGCTGGTCTCGTACTGTATCTCCAGCTCTTGGACCCTACGTCTGAGGTCCATCAGCCTCCGTCGTAGGTCCGGTGGCTGGTCTGTCCCTCCGTCTCTGTCTCTACATGAAGAGTTTAGATCATGGGAGGGTAGACCATCCCTGTCTGATTGTGATGTCGAACCCCACCGCCCCAGGAGAAAGTTCATCACCTCCCTATGCTGCCTATCCCATTCCTGATCACTCTTCCGGAGATCCTCCCGTAACGCAGCAACTGCATCCATCACATCTTGGATTTTTCGTTCCAAACGGTCCTGAAACAAAATCATTGTTGACAGTACTAAAACCGAACACTTGTTTCAACATAAATAATGCATTACACCATTTTTGACATACCTGGTGATGCCCTCCAACCTCTTCTCGTGAATGTACTCCACCAGGCATCTCAAATCGAACCTGTCTGCGCCTAAGAGGACTCCCAGCGATAAAATTCAGGTCCGAACCCTCCATATCTGACCTGTGCCTGAGGGGACTCCCATCACCAAACTCCTGGTCGGAACCCTCTGTATGACTGTGTCCGGCAGTCGTATGATGTAAGGGATCCGGTACCGGGCCGTCGTGTCCATCATCGGCCATATATAGACTGCCTCCCTCGTATATGCCCTCGTAGTACCGTGCAACCCTTTCAGCTGCCGTCGACACCAGTGCAGTCCTCGCAAACATCTGAAATCGTTGTTAGACCATTGTATTTGTATTCATCGTAATATGTAAACACTTTAACACAATAGATCCTTACCATGGCTATGAAAATCTTGTCCAGCTTGTCCGACCTTGGCTGCTTATGCAACTCCCATTTTAGTATACAGGGGGACAATTCAATCTCCCTACGAGTCCCAAATCGGGTCCCAAGCTCGGGGATAACCTCATACGCAAATGCCTATGTAAAAAAAAGTTATTCAGAATCCAATCATTTATTCCGTAACTCATGTAAAAAAATATTCAGGTTTTCAAATCGATACAGATTCTAAATTCTCACCAACAGTGCGTGAGCTAGACCGTAAATGTTGTACGTCTCCACCGTGTGAACGTTAGTGCCCTTTTCCTGCTGTCGTCTCTCATACCGCTCACGTCGACCGTCCAAGGCATGCTTGAATCCAAAAATGGACTGCCTATACACGTGGGCACCCCACGGGAATGCATCAAAAGCGTCCAAGTCCTCGACTAGCCGGATCTGCCATAATGAAACTTTCTCTCTCTCGTCCAACCCTATCAATATCCAGTTTAGCATATAAAAGAGGCATAGCTTCACAACATCGTACTGCTCCTCAAATACACCGATCCGTAGAACAACTCTCAGCTGTTCATAATCCACCTCAGCTACACCATTGAAATACCGTTGGTGTATCCCGTTCTGAACCATCTCATACCTCGTCGTGTCGGGAATCATTCCAAACTTCAATCCAGTGATCAGACAGAATTCAACCTTGGAGAACCGGATCGAACGAGGACCTAACATAAATCTCATCTCATCCTCCGGCCCATCGTGATGTAGCTCGCTCAATAGCAGTCGATGGACTATGCTACCCGAAAACTTCATCCCCCGATCCATCCGAAGGAAATGACCAAAACAAGACTCCGTATAGCTGACGTCGGTCTTCGACCTTGAATTGTTCTGGTACACTGTCCAGTGCGACGTCGATATCTGTAAGGTCGCTGAAATGGTCCTGCCGAGTGATTTTTCCATCGTACCATTCATCCTCTGGAGTTTTAAGCAAATCCTTTAGTTGACTCCCCATCTGCATTTTCATAGAAACAATGCATCAGTAAACTATAAAAGGCTCGGACATAATAATATAAAATTGCAAGGAAGCAGTTTGAAAAAGCTCGGACTCATTTTGAAAAAGCTCAGGCAGTTTGAAAAAGCTCAGGCAGTTTGAAAAAGTTCGAGCAGTTTGAAAAAACTCGGACTCATTTTGAAAAAGCTCGGACTCGTTTTGAAAAAAAGCTCGGACACAGTTTGAAAATGCTTGGACACATTTAAAAAAAGCTCGAACACATTTTGAAAAAGCTCGGACTGTTGAAAAAAGCTCGGACACATATTGAAAAAGCTCGGACTGTTTAAAAAGCTCGGACACAGTTTGAAAAAGCTCGGACACATTTTGAAAAAGATGGGACTGTTGAAAAAGCTCGGACTCAGTTTTAAAAATCTCGAACTGTTTAAAAAATCTCTAACACTGTTTGAAAAAGCTCGGACAGTTTAAAAAAACTAGGACTGTTTAAAAAATCTCGGACACTGTTTGAAAAAGCTCGGACATTTTAAAAAAGCTCGGCCACATTTTAAAATAGCTAGGGAACAGTTTCAAAAAGCTCAGGCATTTTAAAAAAGCTCGAACATAGTTTAAAAAAGCTCGGTCACAGTTTTAAAAAGCTCGGAGACCTAGAAAAAGCTCGGAACCAGTTTGAAAAAGCTCCGGAATGATATAGCTTGGAAAATGTTTTAAAAAGCTCGAAAACCCAGAAAAAGCTCGAAAAATGTTTTAAAAAGCTCGAAAAAAGCTTGGAAAAAGCTCGGAATCACCTTGAAAAAGCTTGGAAACCCAGATCTTCAACAGATTTACAAACCCTAACCTAACCCACAACCATTCTCGGATCAATAAACAAACATAATCTACAAGTTTAATCAACACCCAACATCAAACATGAACTTATCAAAAACAAAATCCACAACATAATCTGACTCAACTTACCACAGTCGATTGAAGATGCTCTCGTCTGAACACCCGAAAAAACACTGTTGTCCTACCGCTGGTTACTTCGACGTCTTCTCCAGCCGATGTTTCCACTGATCTTCCAACGCCGGTTCTTTTTCCAGCCGATGTTTTCTCTCGCTCATTTTTTTCACTAAGTTTGAAAACGACAAAAACTCACTTGGAAGGGGTATTTTTGTCTGGACACCTATATTGGTGCCTTTTAAACATGAATTAGTAATGTGGTGATATTTGCACAACACTCACCCCAAATAGTGCTATTTATTTTTTGACCCCTTGACATTAATACCCTTACATGTGTTTTTCTACTGATATAATAATATTTTAAAATTTAATTATTTATTCTTTTTTAAAATATATTATTTAAGAATAAATATTTACTTTTTATTGTATTCCAAGAATTAAAAATTAAGAAAAATCTCGAAAAAAAAATCGATTGTGTTTTGGAGGTCATGACTACCACCACAAGTTGGATAGAAGAGGCCGACAGCCTCTTCACCAGCGGTATCCGACCACTGTGACACTAGGCGGCCTCCTGTTTACTTTGGAAGATGGCTACCACCTCCTCTTTAATGTATTAATTAATTAAAAAGTTAAAATTTTCAAGATATTTTTATTTTAATTTAAGATTTAAGTCGTAAAAACAAACTATCTAAACCGAGTCATCACTTAAAAACAAACAGAATTTTTTTTTTCTACTTCTATAGAAATGTATTGACTATTGAAGATCAAATGGCAATTCTATGAGAAGCTTACCGATCGAGTACTATAAGCCCACGAGTTCTGCCACACATGAACGTGATCCGTCTTCGTCTTCACCATCCTCCTCGATCTCAACATGAAACTTAATATCAAAAAACTCTTTCTTTGAAAAGTTTTGACCCAAACAATGCGAAGTTGCACCTTGTATACCACGACCCGTATTTGGAATAAATGCCTGCAACATAATAATATAAACACGTACAATCTTGAAGATATAATCCTCTCAAATTAATTCCGAGAAATGCAATGCAGGAATAATCAATTAATTACTTACCTCTACACTACTTGTGTAGAGTGCACCAGCAAATTTCTCTAGCTCACTCTTCTTCCCGTTTATAACTGGAACGGCCAGAAACTCTTCGTATAAACGTCTGTACATTTCTAGTATCTCCAAGACCTGAAACGTACGTGACATCGATCAAGCAATTAGTTAGAAGGAACAATTTGAAAAAAATCCTGAAATCAGAAGGACCAAACAAGCTTACGTGAAAAGAAAGTAAAAAAAATAAAAAAAAAATAATGATGCTAACTATGAATTGAAATATATCACAAGATCTTTTTATTATGAAAAACAAAAGAAAGAAAAGAAAAGAGAAAGGCTAATAATGATGCTGTATATTAAGCACACATTGCAGGCAACAATATCTTTAATTAAACACAGGTTTTGCACATCAAAAAAGGGTATTTAGTAACATAAACATAAGAAAGTAGCATATATACCTCTACATCTGCTTCTTCCTTTGTTGCAAATGCCGTATGTCCTTCCTGCCAGTAAAATTCTCGACTCCTACAATTGGAAGAATATATTAGATATTGTCCGTTTTGGACACAATCCCAGGTAATACAAAATGTGTTTACTCCTTAGAGTTCAAAAGGTGTTTAAACTCATTAGTCAGGGTTCTCGGTCGTTAGTGATGTGAGATTTGATGGTTCAAACTAATCCGACAAGATAACCATGACAAAAAATATTAAATAGGAAGCATTTAGAAAATAACCTGATAAATGGCATAGGGTTGCTAAACTCCCATCTAACAACATTGCACCATTGATTAACTTCCTTGGGCAGATCATGGCGGTTCCTTATCCACTTTGAAAAATATGGGTAAATCACTGTTTCACTTGTTGGCCGTATCGCAATTTCAACCTCCAAATCAGATTTCCCTGCTTTTGTCATCCAAGCCACCTGAAAAAAAAATAAAGATCCCAATAGTGTTAATATTTGCATTTCTTTATCATAAAAATTGTTTCTTTTGGTAAAAAGGTGTATACTTTTTTTTTTTTTTTTTAATGAAAGCTTAAGTAGCCGAGTGGCCTAATTAACAAAATCACAAGCAAGCGTACAATCTAAGAGGGAAAAATCTTAGGATACAATGCACCATGTATCTACTTTTAATCCTGTGTCATGTGGCAAATTTCGTCACATGGTGCATCGCAACGGGCTGCATCCAAGTTTCTTTCCTCTAAGAATCGAGGAATATTCACTTCAAAATACAATTAGGAGGCCTATCCCACCAAATAAAATTTCCTTAACTAAACTAGACTGTCTGGTAGACCCGTCCACGGTTCGGTTCCGGGCCGGTTTCAGGTTCGAAACCGGCGGTTCCGATTCGAATCCGGCGGTTCCGGTTCCGTGGAGAGGGCAAACCGAAACCGAACCGGTAATTTTCGGTTTTGGTTTGGTTTTTAACCGGCGGTTTGGCGGTTTGAGTTCAGTTTCGGTTTCAAAACCGGCCGGTTCCGGTTCAGTTTCGGTTTTGGCCGGTTTTTTTTTTTTTTTTTTTAGGTTTTGGTTATTTTTTTTGGTTTTAAAATATCAAAGTTTATATTTTTTCTTAAATTTCAAAATACATATAAAAAATTGGAAAAAGTTTTAACTTTTTTTTTTAATTTCAAATACATATCAAATTAATCAAACTTAACATATAACAACTATACTACTATAGTCTAATTAATACTAATTAAAATTTGACAAAGCTTAAATATAAAAATTTGCACAAACATTTTTATTTGTAATCAAACTTCATTTATAACATAAGGTCTATCACTCTATTAGTCTATTGTATTCAATAAAATATTACAATTATCTCAATATACAATTGAATTGTTGAAGTGTTTTACAATCAATGTGTAAACTAAAAGAAATTGACATTGATTAATAAATAAAAATTTACAATTGAATGAATATATATATATATATATATATATATATTGGCCTTGCACTTAATTTTGACCATAATTAAGTTGCCTACGTATCCTCCACCAATGTAGAGGAATCAAAGGCTACGTAGTTCTTTTACCTTTAATTAGATGCTCGGTGTTGGAGGTTGGAAGTTGGAATGGATTCTATTTGCTGCCTTCTGTTCCCGTGGTTTGGTCATCTTCGAAGAAATCATTCACTATCTCCGGCTCGAGTTCTTGTTGTCTGAATTTTGCCTTTGTCCAATCATCAACACACGCTTGGGCTTCAAGTGATTATGGACATATAACCGACCGTCTTGGTTCCAAAATATTTCCACATGCACTAAATTCTTGTTCCACAGCAATAGTAGAAACCGGCGTTCCAAGAATTTGTTTGGCAATAATAGCTAAAATTGGAAATACTTTTTCATGATCCTTCTACCAAACCTGGATACTAAATTCACTATCTTCTAAAAATTCATGATTGGTTTGTAAATACCGGTCAAGCTCAGAAATCGAGCCAGATGAGGATGAAGAAGATGTTCGTAATTTTTTGGCTCTATCGGAAAACAATCGATCCCCTAAACCCTTTAATTTAAATCTTGAGGAAGAAGTAGTACCATCAGATGTGGGTTGTGGTTGTGAAACCGAAATGTTCAAAGACGGACCATATATTTTAAGATATTCATCATATAATTCATATCGCAAAGTCTTAACAGAATTACAATAATTAAGAATATCAACTTCTATTCCTAAACTATTGTAGTAATGAGTTAAATAATCCTGCAAACATTTTAATTTAAAGCGTGGATCAAAACATCCTGCAAACATTCTAATTTAAAGCGTGGATCAAAACATGATGCTAACAAGTAAATAATTGGAATCTCCTCATAATAATTTAGCCATTTTGTTTTCATTGCAGCAACACATTGACTCAATTGAATATCTAATTCACACTCACTGATTGCACCGGCAATATTAACACTTTGAATAAGAAATAAATGAGTAGTGGGATAGTAAACACCAGATAAAGCATTGGTAGCATCATTAAAAACACGTAACAATTCAAGAATTTTTATACATACATCCCAATGCTTCAATTGAAGAGAAATTGAAGGAACATTATAAGTAATAAAAGAAACTAATAATTTATTATATTCAACACTTTCACTAATCAACTTATAAGTAGAATTCCAACGAGTACTAATATCCCGAGAAAATTTAATGGGACGCCTATTATTTTGAGAGCAAAATCTCAACCATTGTTTCTGGATTTTGTTATGCTTCCAGATATAGTTAATACTATCTCTAATTGGTCTAATATAAATAGAAAGAATTTGTAATCCAGCTTGAACACACAAATTTAAAACATGGCATGCACATCTTTGATGAAATAATTTACCCGCAAAATAAGGATTGCACAATTCCTTTAACGTAGGAATAAATGCGGTATTGCTTGCAGCATTATCAAAACCAATTGCAAAAATTTTGTTTTGGATATGAAACTCTTCAAAAATAAGTTTAAGGTGTCGAAAAATATTTACAGCTGTATGTGATTCATCGAAAACACGAAATGCAATAATTCTTTTTTGCATGACCCAATCATTATCAATATAATGACATGTCACACCTATGTAATGGTGGCTACCAAAATTGTCTGTCCATATGTCGGCACATACGGAAACGTGACCTTCAAATTGATAAAAAAATGATTTCAATTTGTGTTTTTCTTTTTTGTAAATGGAAAACAGTGCACGGTGTGAGAGTGACTCTAGGAACACGTTGCATTGCAGGATTTAATGCATTTTGACAATAATTAACAAAACCAACTTTCTCACCAAAACTAAAAGGTAAGTGTTCTACTGCAACCATTACTGCTAATTGTTCCTTATTTTTTTCAGACGTATAATGAAATAATTGATTGTTAGGAGTTCCGTACCTGGAGATTTGGGCTTGGTTACTAGCCTTCACCATTTCGGACTGATGATTTTTCCTAATATGAGCCCAATATGTGCCATATCCGAAGTTTTTACTGGTCTTGTATGTTTTGGGGCAGTAGTTGCACTTGATTTTGATCGTTCCGTCATCTAACTCAGTTTTCTTCATATGGGTTTGGAACAGATCGGACTTCAACGGCTTTTCTTCTTCACCTGCATAAAAATCATCTGAAGAGAGTGGCATGGTAGAAGGGGTAGATATATTTTCATTACTAGTGGGGGTATTGAGATTTGGCTCAGAAATTATTAGAGGGGGATTAGAATTAGGAGAGAGATCGGATCCAAATTCTCTTTAAAGGAACTCGTGGTAAATTCGGTCATTGTAATTGACGTCATCACCTTCGTGTTCCAACAAATCTTGCAATGGACCCTTTCCTCTGTCCAAATTTCTTAGACTTGAATCGTCTCCCCCACTTGCCATTAAAAAATAAATTATAAATAATTAAATACTAATAGTAAAAAATTTGATAATTGTAAGTAAATATAACAGATGCTTGTAAAAAATAAAAGAAATATATATTTATTAATTTATATGAGAAATGAAAATAAAATAAAAATGTTGAATGTAGAGAGAATTGAAAATTTTAGATTGAGATTTGAGAGAGAATGAGAGAAGAATGAAGTATTGAAGTGTGAAAAAGAATGAAATATGAGGTGGTATTTATAGAATTTAGGTGGAGGGGCATATTTGCAATTAAATTAAAATAAGGGAAAATTTTTTTTTGGCCGTTGGAGGAAGTCAGAATAGATGAAGTCTTCAGAACGGTCACATTGTCACAGTTTCAATTTTTTTCACAATTATAGTGACACGTGTCGGCTTCTCATTGGGTGACATATATATATATATATATATTTAAACTTTTTAACCGTTGGTGTCCAACGGTTCAACCCAACGGTCAAATTTTGATAAGTTTTTTCAAATTGAAGGACACATGTCGTCTTGTAATTGGTTCATTTTTTTTTTAAAATTTTTTTTATTGGAAACCGGCCGGTTAAAACGCCGTTTTTAACCGCCGGTTTCGGGCGCTTTTCGCCGGTTTCGGGCGGTTTTTGTCCGGTTTTGGTCGGTTTTTCGCAAGGCCAAACCGAAACCGAACCGAACCGGCTTCAACTGGTTTTGTAACCACCGGTTTCGGTTTCGGTTTTCCAATTTCGGTTTCGGTTTTTAACCGTCGGTTTAACCAAACCGTGGACACCTCTACTATCTGGAACTATATCTCCTTCACGGAAAGTATGACTAATAAGGAATCACATCCCACCAAATAAAATTCGAGAAATTGACACCCTCGTTAACTAGACTGTCCGGAACCATATTCCCTTCACAGAAATTAAGTGTGTGTGTGTCTGCTGCCATATGTCTATCTGAGTGGTAGACTTTGTATCAGATGTACATAGATAACACAATGTACATAAACAGTGACATTTAGCATAAAAATTATTGGAATGGTCAAGCTCGAGAAGATGTAAAATTCAGACTAAGATGTAAAAATTACTGTAACTTGCACAATTTTATCATGTTGTGCATATATTATTGAATATTCAAGGGACTGATTGATTCACAGTTTGAGCATATATATAATGAACTTGTCTGCATATTCAATTCTCACTCAACCACAAATACACCAAAAGAAAAACAAAAGCCGTCACTTTAAAGAACATAGCGAAAAATCTTCAAGAGCATGATTGTCAAGTAACTATCACGTTCGAAAACAATATATCAAAAAATCTTACCTCAGGTTCAAATCCAGCAATGTGGTTCTTCTCCTTGTTTAGAACAGATTTTGAAACAAAAAGAGGAAACATACACTTGTCTACTCCCATCTCTCCAATTTCATTTTCAAAGAATTCCTGCAAATTGACACAAGCCATATTTTAACAAGTCAATTGTGTACACACTCCAATAAAAGATGAAAAAAAAATTCACCTTCATGATATCCCAAATCATCATCGCCCAATCCCTTATGATATAACAACCAGAAATATCATAATAGTCAATCATTTTTGGTTTACACCATCCGGTTTCCGAGTGGGAAGGATCCACCATACGGTGCAATCGGCCCTGTCCACACCCCAACTAATCCGGACTCGCACCGGGTCGGCCCACTAAGGGGTAAAGTGCTCCCAATATGTGCGGCTCCGTTCACAAGGGGGTTAAACCCATGACCTTGCTTAAGGGATGAGAGTGCCGAACCACTCACACCAACACATGATTGGTTAGTCAATCATTTCACTATTGACAAGTACCTGCAAAATACAACAAATTTAAGCTATTAGGTAAAGACCAGACCGAGACATGAGATTTGAAAATTATAAATTTCTTATATATATATATATATACACATCACCTACACCTTCCCAAGCCTTGACTGACAGTGTTCCTTCTGGACCCACTATCAGAACCATTGACGTTATTGACTCTGAATTTCATAGCCACCTTTTAGCTGATTACCATGCTCCTCATAATAAAACTTTAAAACAAAAATATGAAACAAACTACTCTGCTAAGAAGCGACAACAATTTCATGAACGATGGATATCCACTATCACCAAACTTAATCAAGAAATACCTTTCTTTGAATGGTATCCAAGTCGAAAAAATCTTGAAGAACAATGTCTTGTTTTAAATCAAAAACAAAATCGCATTTATTGAACTAAACAAGGAGAACAAATTCAATTTCATCCTCCTTCTCGAAACTTTGAAATTGACATTCACAATGAAGATAGTGAACCAGTGGTTTCTACTACCACTAGTTGTTCCCCCTTTTGCATTTTCGATAGCATATTATCTGATAATATCACTTCATCCTCAGCACAGGCATGGGCTATCATGAAATAAAACAACTATACTAATATTTTTCTAAACACTATAGGTGAACAACTTGACAAAATTGAACTCAATATGACAACATCTTCCCCTATGCTAAAATCTTCCAAATATGATAATCCTCAAGTTTTCGTCCCAGATTCTCCTAAACCAGCTCCTCCTACACCTATACAAAAGATTGATCCTTCTACTTCAAATGTTTTACTATTTCCCGATCCTACTGGGATTGAAAAATGTTTTGACCATTTTTTAAATGAAGAAGAACTTTGAAATCACTTGAAGAACGATTAAAAAATCTACCTAAACTTGAAATTCATACTCTAGATGATAATATATCTCTTTCTGATGTTGATGAAATCGAATAAATGATTAACAGAATTACTACCACTGACAAAGTTGATAGCTACAATCATGACCGATATTATCACAACACTAAGCCTTATTACCCAAGACCTACTCCTCCTGATCTTCAATATGAAGAAACTGTCCCATATCGAGCATACACTGGTAATGCTTGTTATCAGTTTAATATTGATGGTCTATCAGAATATCAAACCATGACTGTCCTTAGACAAATGCATACCATAGGATACATTTATATTAAAAAACAAAATATGTCACATGCTGATGCTGTTACTTCATTGGCTACTGGCTTTGAAGGACAATTATTTGGTTGGTGGACTCATACTATGAATCCAGCAGCTCGTGAAACTATTATCAATCACACTAAAGAAATAGTCACAACCAACCCTTCTTCCTCCTTGTCTCCTGCCACTACCACAACCACATCTCAACCTGATGGAATCGACGTTTTATGCTATACCATACTTATGCATTTCGTTGGTAATCCAAACCGTTTACAAGGAAAAGAATTTTCTAAATTACAAAATTTAAAATGCAAAAAACTAAACGACTTCAAATGGTATAAAGACATATTTCTAACCAGAGTTCTATAGCGGTCTGACAATGCTAATTCCTATTGGAAAGAAAAATTTATCTCTGGCTTACCCACTCTTTTCACTACCAAAGTAAGAGACAAAATGGTAGAACAAGAAGCCTGTTCTGATTGGTCCCAAATTAATTTAAACACATGGACTTATGGTGAAATTATAAATACTATAAATGTGGTTGCTATCCAATTATGCACTGACATTCGACTCAAGAGTCAACTTAAAAAACAAAAACTCACAACCAAGAAAGAACTTGGTTCTTGGTGTGAACAATTTGGTTTTGACAAATTACCTAACCCCAAACGCCGTAAATACTCCAAAAATAAATCTTACTGGCGTAAATACAAAGGAACTCCACCTAACCCTAATAATAAAAGATTTCGACAATGGTATCATAAACAGGGTAAATGGCGGGAACCTTCACAAATAACAAAACCATCACCTTCTAAAAATAAGAAAACACCACATAAACAAAACACTAAAAAAGATAAAAAACCTGTCAAATGCTTTAATTGTGGACAAGAAGGACATTATGCTAATAGATGTCCCGAAGTCAAAAATAAAATTAGAAACCTTGACATATCTGAAGAAATTAAAGACAAACTTGTCCAACTCCTTTATAATGACATATCTTCTGATGCCGACTTCTCTGATTCTGACGAACTTCAGTCTTCTGATAATGCTATTCTAGCCATTAATAACACATCTGATTCAGATTTTTCATCATCTTCCACCCAGTCTGATTATCAACCTGACAAACAACCCTGCATATGCAAAGAAATAAATGTCTTGGATCAACATGATTATTTTATGATAATTGGTATGATCGATAATATTAATGACCCCATCATTAAAGCCAAATATATTAAAGACTTACAATAAAAAATAATTACTCATCAATCAACAAATCAGTCCCAATTACCACCTAGTGTCCCTTATAGTACCCCAGATTTTGATTCAAATGTTATTGGAAGATTCCAATCCAAACCCAGGAAAATCACTGTGTCTGATTTACAAACAGAAATCCAAAAACTCAAAGACGAAATTCGACTTATTAAAATCAGTATTTCCAAACTTGAACAATCTGGTCCTATCCAAAATAACAACGATGCCAAAAATAAAAACATTCAAACTAATTCTAAATTCAATAGTTCTAGTGATTCTGAACATGAAGATTCTCCTAGTGAAGAAATTAACCAACAGGCTGTCTCTACTGTTCTCTCTCCTTCACACCCTAATATTGGACAAATAAAATCTTATAAAATCCAGAAATGGTATATTGAAATTGACATAAGAATTTCTCAGGACTATAATCTTATTGTCAATGCTCTTGTTGATACTGGCGCTGACCTAAATTGTATCCGCGAAGCTCTTGTTCCCACCAAATATCTTGAGAAGACCACCGAATCTCTTTTTGGCGCCAACAAACAACAATTAGACATTCAATATAAATTAGCCAATGCCAAAGTATGCAACCAAGGCGTTTGCTATACTACCGACTTTGTAATGGTTAAAACTATATCCCAAAATGTTATTCTTGGCCTTCCTTTTCTTCACCTCATATCCCCATTCAAGGTCACCAGTGAAGGTATTGTCACTGAATATCTAAATAAAGAAATTTTATTTCCTTTTATTTATCCTTTGATCATCCGAGACCTTGATACACTCAAAAAAGAAAGTATCCATTATCAATCTTCTCCCTCTCCTTTAGACCAACATATTGCTAATCTAAACATTAAAAGACAACAATTATCTTTTCTCAAAGATGACCTTTCTTTTGAGAAACAACTCATACGATTAACTGATCCCCATATGCAAGAGAAAATTAAACAATTCCAAACCCAAATTGAAACAGAAGCCTGTTCTTCTTTCTCTAATGCTTTTTGGGACAGGAAAAAACATATTGTCACCTTGCCTTATAATTCTGAATTTTCTGAAAAAGGTATTCCTACCAAAGCTCGTCCTATCCAAATGAATGCTAATCTTGTTGAATATTGTAAGAAAGAAATACAAGACTTACTAGACAAAGGCCTCATCCGACCTTCCAAATCCCCATAGAGTTGTCCTGCTTTCTATGTTCAGAAAAATGCTGAAATCGAAATAGGCGTTCCACGTCTTGTTATTAATTATAAATCACTAAATAAAGCCCTACAATGGATACGATATCCTATTCCTAATAAATCTGATTTATTAAAAAGACTTTATGATTCTAAAATCTTTTCTAAATTTGATATGAAATCTGGCTTTTGGAAAATTCAAATCGCTGAACAAGATAGATACAAGACTGCTTTTACTGTGCCTTTTGGTCAATATGAATGGAATGTTATGCCTTTTGGGCTCAAAAATTCTCCTAGTGAATTTCAATGTATCATGAATGATATATTTAATCCATATTCTGAATTCGCTATTGTTTATATTGATGATGTCCTTTTATTCAGCAATAATATTGACAAACATTGGAAATGTTTACATACGTTCCTCAAAACTATCAAACACCATGGCCTTGTTATCTCTGCTCCAAAGATTACCTTATTCCAAACTAAAATCAGGTTAATCGGCCATAACATTACCAAAGGAACCATTTTTCCCATTCAAAGAAGCCTCGAATTTGCCAATAAATTTCCTGATATTATCAAAGACAAAAATCAGTTACAGAGATTCTTAGGTTGCCTTAATTATATTGCAAATTTTTACCAAGAACTCAGACTTATATGTAAACCGCTATTTCAACGACTCAAGAAAAATCCTCCTCCTTGGACTGATGTTCATACTCAAGCTATTAGGCAAATAAAGACTCATGTCCAATCCCTTCCTTGCTTAAATATCTGCCATCCCACGGCTCCAAAAATTGTAGAGACCGATGCTTCTGATTTAGGATATGGTGGTATCTTAAAACAAACTATTAACAATAAAGAATGTTTAGTTCGTTATATATATGGTGCTTGGAATGACACTCAACTTAAATACTCCACTGTTAAGAAAGAAATCCTTGCTATTGTTTTAACTATACAAAAATTCCAAGATGATCTTATTAATCAACAATTTGTTCTCAAAGTTGACTGTCAATCTGCTAAATTTATTTTAAATAATGATGTTAAAAATCTTGCCTCCAAACAAATATTTGCTCGTTGGCAAGCTCTCTTATCTGCTTTTGATTTCAATATCGAACATATTAAAGGTTCAGACAATAGTTTACCTGATTTTCTGACTCGTGAATTCTTGCAGGGCCATGTCTAGTATTCGTGGACGAGGTCCCCGAGACCGGGGCCGCAGTTCTAGTGGCGGTCGTGGCAGTGGTCTTAGCCTTGGACCACGCCTTTCTGAAATATCCACAGACTTATCTTTATCAAATATACCTTCCTCATCACTGACCAAATCACAAAGACAAATATGCTCATATTGGTTTATCAGACATTTGTTCTAAAGAAAGTTCTCCTTCCTTAACCCTAGCAACTCCGTCACTGACAATAGCAAATACATTTAGCCCTTTACAATTAGATTCCCCCTCATTCAAAACTAGTGACATCCTCTCATATCAGCCCCCACTCCGTTAAACAGAACAAACCTAGGGAACGTTTCCGACAATCTCCTACACATCCATCTCCCAGGCCTATAAATCAATCATATCCCTATATCCTTAAACCATTTTTTGATCGGTTTTGCACTATGGAATTACCTATCTTATCAGACCAATATTTTGATGAACCAAAAAGACTAGCTGAATGCCTTTGTTGATCCTCTCTTTTTTCGTTTTCCTGAGGATCGATCCAAACGACATGTATTTTACAAATTTGTTTTAGTAGATACTGACTCTATCCTCCTCTCCGATGTTTTTGACAAGATTGACAAAGAGAAACTCCTTTTCAGAAAGATTAAACTTTGTAAAATTATTTCTTTGGAACTCTGGGGTAACCCTAATTCCAGAAAACCATTTTCCCAACGATTTATGGTTCCTGATTTTGATTATTGAGATTATATCAAAGCCTGGACTTATTTTTTGTATGGACAAAACCCTGGCAATTCCCTTTCGTGGTTTATCTACTTCGACAAAAATTTCCAACTTGACATCCCATTCTGGTTTCTCGAATGGTGGGACAAATACGGACCTACTACGGATGTCCTTCCTCCTCCTGTTCTTGAAGGATACTGATACTGGCTTGATCATTTTGACAAACCTGCTACCTGAGACTTTATCCCTGACTTATTAATTTTCTTTAAACATTTCAGCCTCACATGGATCCTTATGTTAGAATATGCTATCTCTGATAAATTGGTTGGCAATATTAATGTTCCTTATTTCGGACGACAGACAAAAATTAAATGGTGGAGCGGAATGAATATTGCAGAACTTGGCACCCAACGTGTGGCTGCCTGGTTCAACGAAAATCCTACTCTATGCAAGACCATTATTGACCAATCCCCTTCCGTTATGGCCAAATCCCAATCCAGAGCGCAACTTGCTGCGGCCAGCTCCTGCTTGGCTATTGCCAGCACACCTGAAGAACTCAGGACTATTGCAAAGGATATGGAAAAGGCTATGAACACTATTTCCTCCCAGATGGACACTGGGTCCAGCAGTCACAATGACAGAGACAGTGATGATGATGACCCGACCAGATTCTTCTGCCATGATGAAGAATAATTCCTGATCTTATCCAGACATCAGACTTATCTCCTTATCTTTTACCTGTCGGCAGAAACAGACAACACAGACAAACAGTAACAAGACAGCTGGACAGACAGCTGGACTGTCGGCAGAAACAGACAGCTGGACTATTGGCAGAAACAGACAACCCCTAACGAATCTACTTTTCCGACATCATTATTAAAGTATTAATCATGTAAATAAACTATGATTATGTTTACTATAGTTCTATTTTACTCTAGTTAATTATAACTCACCTCTTCTGGTCTATATAAGGAAGCTAAGACTCTTTAGTTGAGGCAGAGTTGGTTTTTAAGTTTTAAGTTTGCTTTGAGAGCATTGAAACTTTCCTCTCTTGGAATCTTTCCTCTCTGCACTTGTAATCTTTCCTATCTCATTGTAAAATATTTTGAGTGATCAATAAAGCTTGTGACATATTCCTGTACTTCACTGCTGTCAGACCATTTTATTGCCGTAAGATTTTCTGATCTGTTATTTGTTATTCTTTTATGTTTCTGTATTTGCTATTCATTATCTTGTGGTTTCTGTTATATGCATTAGTCTTACGTTTTGGTATCAGAGTCTTACGACTTGTTGAAGGGGAATATTAATAGTAGGTTTAAAGTGCAAGAGTCACATTATATATATACTACCTTACCTCAGAATACCACTTCCCAAAGTCTTCATCTTTCTTATGTGAGAGTCCTAAACGAGTCTCTTTCAACACCACCTTCTTTTTCTTCCTGCAAAGTCAACAACTAGAAACTTAGGATGCATGCATACAATACACGATCCGTACTTGAGAATTTCTATAACTAGTAGAGAGTATGGAAGTAAGACTCACCATTGCTTGAACTTTCTTCCACAGTATTATCGGCCATATTGTGAACTAGCCAAAAAAATAAAAAAGAATTTAGGACTATGATTAAATTTATATATAATCATATATAGTTTAGGATTCTGATTTCCTGTAAAGAATTTTTTTTGTGTGAGTAAAATCATAAAATTAGTAATTTATTAAAATAATTAATAATTAGAGTCTGCCGATATAATGACTGGGGATGAGATTCTGGCATTACTTTCCTTCCCACAAGCCTTTTGCATTCTGATGTCTTTATCGAAAATTATAATATTTAATTTAGTTTTTTTTTGAATAATTTTTTTATCGCTAATCTGCTTAAAAAATTAAAGAGTCTAAAATGTCTAATTATTACTTGCAGACCAAGAAACCGCCTTTATTAAGTTTTCAAGAATCTTCTTGCATGTTTGATTCTTGTTCTTTCAAAAAACAAATATATATATATATATATATATATATAATATAATTATATATATATATATATATATGATTCTTTATTGTATATTTCCTTAAAAAAATAATTATGAGGCTACATTTGTTATATATTTTTTTTGGGAAAAACTAAGGTCAAAACATAGATGGGTTCGGCTGGATCTCTGCCCAAATCAAACATCATGTATATTTTATTAGATAAAATATTTACCTTTTATAATTTTTAAATTCCGAAAGAAAGGATGCATATTATATTAGATTTTGAATACGTCTTTGACAAGGAAACTATATTTTCCATTTTTAATTTCAAAAGGAGTCAAGTGTCAATACCAACAAATATTTGTTAAGGATCGTTTGTTTTTTTCTACTTAAAACTTAATGGGTCTGAATTATAATTATAAAGTTGTTTTGTTTATTTTTTAAGTGGTCAAACATCTTAAAAATATAAAAAAATAACTTAAAATAAAAGTAAAAAAATTCTGACTTTTCACTTAATTGCAAATCACTGAATTGCATTAAATGCAATCAAAAATATTTTATTCTGATACTATCCCTCATATATAACATATTTCTAATTGCATCATAATTATATATGATAAAGAAATATTTATTTTAATTTATTGCTTATTTTAAATAACTTTAAAAATAAAAAAGAACCATAATCACTTCGCATATTGATGTTTAATATCAATAATTTATTATGATATTAGGGTGATGTATTTATATATTATTTTTTAGAGTGTTTTATGTTAGTTTTCTTGATGTCCCTTTTATTTTTTGAAAAAAAAACATTTTTTTTTCTTATTAAAAATGAAGTTTATTTGTAATCGAAGAAGAAAAGTATGATCATATGTGTTCATATATAATTATTATTTTTGGATTGTTTTTATTTCATATTATATGTATAATTGTTTAACATAGGTATAAATGTAAAATTACTTAGGGTCCGTCCTGTAAGCGTTTTTCGTTGACTGTTTTTTGAAAAGAAAAATGAAAATGAAAACAGTGTTTTTTGTTTCAATTTCGAAATCCAAAAACGAGTCTGGTAGCATATAGTAAAAGCTGAATTCTGAAAATGAAAACGGAAAAAACGCGTCTAGTAGGTTAACCTAAAATTTTCAAAAATTATCAATAATTCATCTCAAATAATTATCAACTGAGTCATATTTTTTATTAAATAAAAATTAAAAATATTAAACATTTTTTTAAAAAAAAATTAGCATCAAATGACAATGAATATCTCAGATCAAATGTTGCTTTTTGAAGGCCAATTGGAATCCCAAATCTTTGTTTTTATGAGCATCACAAGTCTCTCCACTTAATTTTGCTACACAGTTGGCCAAAATAGAGCCAACAACTCCCTCTGCTTCTCTGTTCTCTATATCAATCTCCACCTCCATGGACGATAACAACAGAGCAAGAAATTACATACTCTAAAATCAAGAGAAACTCCATCAAAAAATCTCCATTTCAAATACTTGATTAATTATAATATAATTATCAATTGAAAATAAGATTGTTATTAATTGAATTTTCACAACAACAAGAGCATTGAAATTCATAGTTATATATTTTTTTGAAATGTCATTTATTAAGAGCTGGGAACCAGCAACAAAAAAGCAAACACCGACCAAAAGCAACACAATACAAAAGCAAAATCAGTGAAGAAGACGATGATGACTAGTGGGCGAAGACGACGAGCCGGTGAAAACGACGACGACGACGAGCAGGCGAAGACGAAGACGACGACTGAGCCAACGAAGAAGACGATGATAACCAGCTGAAGAAGAGTAGATCGGCTGCGAGCTGAGGAAAAAGAAGACCAGATCGGAGGTGACGAGCTGGAGCTCATCAGAGGGGGCGGTGAGCAGAAGAAGAAGACCAGATCGGGAAGGGAGAAGATGATGCACGGTGAGGAAGAAAGAAGATGGAGATGAGGAAGAAAGAAGATATCTGGTGGATGAGAAAAAAGAAAAAAAAATATTGTATAATTTTTTTGAAAAACAAAAAAAAAAACGAAAAACTAGTTTTTTTTTGTTTTTCAATTTTTTTTTGAAAATAAAATGAAAAACGGTTAACGAACGCGAATTCGAAATTATTTTTGGAAAACAAAAACGAAAACAGACTGAAAAACAGCTGCAGGACGGGCCTTAGTTTCAGACAATTTTACTTTTAAACAACAAAGTGTTAACAATACATTTCAGATGTGAAAAAAAAAACAAAAAAACATATCATTCAAGTTTAGATTTCAGTCTCTATTTAGTCTTTAAAAAAATTCAGTATTGTTAAGTCTTCAGATAAAAAAAAAAATTAGTTTTGTTTTGGCCGTAAGTATATTTATTTTATTATTATTTTTTAAATAATATGACATAATATGACATACTATATTAGAACCTATTAATATCAAACAATGCATATACGATCTATAGTATTTTAATTTTCACATTCCTTGGATGTGACGCAATACTTAAATCCGTTTACCAATACAAGATATTAATATTCAAATGGTATAACTTACAAGTCAAGATTTGTAAGCTGTCCATTTTTGTATAACTTTCATATTTTAAATTTTGTTTTTAACTTTTTATATTTTCAATACAAATTAGACAATCCTCCAACGAGAAACAGTCAGGACGCAAAGAAAAAGCCAATTTTGCTAAACTTTGAGCCACCCCATTACAGGTTCTAGAGACAAAAGAGACACCTTGAAACTCAGCCGAACCCAGCAAAACGATGATACCTTTCACAATTAACCCCACTTCGGAGAAAGGCATCGAATGGAAGGATATCAACTGGATTACCAAAAGCACATCGGACTGAAGGAAAGACGGGACCAGACCAGACTCTTTTGCAAACTGAAGCCCCTGACGAATGGCTATCGCTTCCACTATTTGAGGAGAAAACACTGCATTCAATTTCTGAGAACTAGCTCCCATAATGTGACCCTTATGGTCCCGAATAGTGGTGGCAATTCGGGCCGGGCCCAAACGGGCCGTCCTGTCCGGCCCGGCCCGCCAGCTAAACCGGCCAGGCCCAAGCCCGTTTAGCTGGCGGGCCAGGCCGGGCTCCCATTTTAGAAAACCGGGTAGGGCCCGCGTAGGCCTGCGAAGCCCACGGTCTAAAAAAAAATTCAAATTTTTTTTTAAAATTTGAATTGAAAGGTGGCTTTTGTAATTAGCCAGGTGACCGTTAGGGGGGGGGGGGCAAAACTTTTAAATATTACGTTTTTTTAAATCTTTTACAATTTTTTCCAATTATACCCTGTTCTAACTTTTTCCTATAAATACCCCATCACCCCCTCACCTTATTCTCTACATTTTGTCTACTTCCCTACTCTCTTATTCTCTCTATTCTCTACAATCTCCAACATCTCTCACTCACTCTTTCAACTATTTTGTAATTTATTTTATTTATTTAATATATTATTTATATACTATATACTATTATACTAATATACTATACACCATACATTATATATTATATATTTACATACCTTCCACTCTCTAGTTTCTACATATTCTAAGACTCTTAGTCTCTTACTCTAAGGTATTGTCTTGTTTATTTATTTTTTAATTAACTTTCATTTGTTATTTAATTATTAAGTATTATTAATATGTTTAAAACTAATATTATTATTTGTTATGTTGTTAGGTATCCAACTAATTAATCAATTCAACAGTCTGAAGCTTCCAATTTAAGGTTAGTATGTCTACTTCTTTACTTTTGTTATTAATAACTTTTTAAGGTTGTAATTATTATTATTTAGTATTTAGTGATTAGTATGTGTGTAGTTAATATTGTTGTTAGTAATATGTTAATTTTATGTTTTTTATTGTGAGTTTAACAACAAAATAATAATTAAAAAAATTAATTCCTAATTTATTTAATAATTTTTGAACTTATTATTATATTTGAAAGAATATGTTTATGTTTTTTGTAGAGTTTAAGAAGAAAAAAATGATTTAGAAAAATTAATTCGGAATTTTTTTAATTTTTTAAAATTAATTCCGAATTTAGAAAAAAATGATTTAGAAAAATGTTTTTTTGTAGAGTTGAAGAAATAAGAAGAAAATAAAAATTGTATAAGATTAATTCTGAATTTTTGTTAATTTTTTAGAAATTAATAATATATTAGAATGATTATGTTAATGTTTTTTTAAAGAATTGAGGAAATAAGAAGAAAATAAATTTAGACAATTTGAATTCGGATTTTAAAAAAAAATTGTGAAATTAATAATATATTACAATGATTATGTTAATATTTTTTTTAAAGAATTGAGGAAATAAGAAGAAAATAAATTTAGACAATTTGAATCCAGATTTTTTAAAAAAAATTGTGAAATTAATAATATATTACAATGATTATGTTAATGTTTTTTTTTAAAGAATTGAAGAAATAAGAAGAAAATAAATTTAGACAATTTGAATCCGGATTTTTAAAAAAGAATTGTGAAATTAATAATATATTAGAATGATTATATTAATGTTTTTTTTAAAGAATTGAGGAAATAAGAAGAAAATAAATTTAGACAATTTGAATCCGGATTTTTAAAAAAGAATTGTGAAATTAATAATATATTAGAATGATTATGTTATTGTTTTTTTTAAAGAATTGAAGAAATAAGAAGAAAATAAAAATTGTATAAAATTAATTCCGAATTTTTGTTAATTTTTTAGAAATTAATAATATATTAGGATGATTATGTTAATGTTTTTTTAAAGAATTGAAGAAATAAGAAGAAAATAAAAATTGTATAAAATTAATTCCGAATTTTTGTTAATTTTTTAGAAATTAATAATATATTAGGATGATTATGATTATGTTTTTTATGTTTTTTAAATTTGTTATTTGTATAAATGTATAATTGTATCCGTAATTCTGTGACATTTAATCATTTATTTAATTATAATCTTAGGAAAATGAATCCGAATCCTGAACATTTTGGGCTGAACCCTAACGACTAAATGCCGGATGAGGAAATCAACTGATTATACGGTGACTTCCATATCGATATCGATCTCGATCCCCCTAGTACTACTGGACCTACTGGTGCAAGACCTTCGTCCTCGGCACAAAATTCGAATAAGAAGAGGAAGAAGAAGAAATCAATGGTGTGGGATTCCTTTGATACCGTACCGGTAAAGCGACCAAATGGTATTGAAGTTGAGCAGGCCCAATGTAAGTATTGTAAAGCTTTACTCACTAGTTCAAGTAATGGAACTAGTCATCTAAGGAGACATAGAGAAAAATGCATGGCTTCTCACGGGCAAGTTGATACAACTTGACAAACCCAACCGTAACGGAACCCAGATGGTTCTGTGAGTACATGGCAGTATGACCCCGACCAGGTCAGAGAGCAGTTGGTGTTGTACTGCGCTGCAACTGACCAACCCATAGGTTTTCAAGAGAACCCTCATTTTCAAAATTTAATTAATACTGCTTTTAACCCCCAATATGTCCCTGTTTCTAGAAACACAACTAGGAGCGATCTGATTAGTACTTTTCAAAAACGTAGGACTGAATTGATTTCTGAATTGCAAAACATTTCTTTTTCAATTGCATTAACGTCCGACATCTGGAGCGGACGTTCAAAACAAGATTATTTATGTGTCACTGGACACTATGTAGACACTCAATGGATTTTACAAAAAAAGCTCCTTGGTTTTCGTGTCATGGATTATTCACACACTGCACAAAATATTCATGATGTTATTATGTCCGTTATACAAGATTATGGCATTCAAAACCTCATCTTATCAATTACTTTGGATAATGCATCTGCTAACTCCAAAGCTATAGAACTTTTCGATAATTCTACAATCCCTAATACTGCGGTAAAATTTTTCCACGCCCGTTGTGCATGTCACATTATAAACTTGATTGTAAAATCAGGTTTAAAGCAGGTGGAAAGTCAAATCGACAATATTAGGGAGGCTTTGAGTTGGATTATGGCATCTAACCAAAGAATTGCTGAGTTTTCCAGATATTGTGCATCAAAGGACATATTAGCCTGTAAATTCCA
The DNA here is from genome assembly GCA_033220585.1 of Dipteronia sinensis. NCBI lineage: Eukaryota > Viridiplantae > Streptophyta > Magnoliopsida > Sapindales > Sapindaceae > Dipteronia > Dipteronia sinensis. The sequence goes on from CM065645.1 coordinate 1,147,772, forward strand.
AACAGATATGCCAGTAAGGTGGAACTCAACATATTTAATGTTGAAATCTGCTTTACCATTTGCTGAATTGATTACTAGTTTTTATAACGTGAACACCGCCAACGACACCCGACATGAAAAACTCATGGATGGTGATTGGTATGTGGCCACTGTTTTTGTTGAATTTTTAAAAGTTTTTTATGATGTTACTATAGAACTTTCCGGGGTTTATTACCCCACATCTCCTCTTGCAATTCTTAAACTTTATGACATAGCTGATGTACTTAGACAATATAGTGAAAATGTGATGGTAGCTTCCGCTGTTGTTGCTATGCAAAAAAAATTTGAAAAATATTGGGGGAAAATTCCTCTTTTGTATGCCCTTGGTATTATTGTAGATCCTAGGTTCAGATTTAATGGTTTAGAAGTTTTTTTCCAAAGAATTGGGTGAGTGTCTGGGTTAAGTGAAACGGATGTTGCTGAACATCTTCGTACACTAAAAACCCAAATGTTCGAGATTTTTTTTATTTATGAGAACAGGTACAACCACGGAACAGCGGAACAGCGGAACCGGTGCCTCCTCAGCAACAATCCCAACAACAATCGAAGCTCATGAAGATTTTTTTTAGCAAGGCCACAACTTCTCGCGCTTCAGGTTCAGGAAGTTCCAGTCAAAGTCAAAGTCAACGACAACACGTGGAGCTGAACAGATAATCTGACTACGGAGTACTCCATCACGGAGAGCGATGACTTCACAACCAACGATCTACTGAAATGGTGGTGCGGCAAGAGAAACAACTTCCCCATTCTATCGAGATTAGCATGTGACGTCCTTGCTATCCCGGTTTCAACAGTTTCTTCAGAGCAGGTGTTCAGCACGGCTGGACGAATACTAGAAAAAAGAAGATGTTCATTGGCCCCTGATGCGGTGGAAGCTTTGACATGCCTTAAAGATGCAACATTCAGACGACAACATCAACCGGATACCAAAGAACTCATGGATGACTTCTTCAACATGATCATCGAAGAGAGTTCTGGTAGCAACCAGCCGACGAGCTGATGTAATTGTAATTTATAAATACTTAATTTTTTTTTCCCGATTGCACTCTTTTTCCCTTACCAAGGTTTTATCCCATTGGGTTTTTCTTGGTAAGGTTTTTAATGAGGCAATCATGATTTGTAATTTATACATTTCAGTATCTCACCACAAATTCAATATGAAATTACAAAAATATTATTCATCGAAAACTAATTAAGTGTTGTATGAAATGAATAATATTATATTTCATATTAAAATTATTACATTAATTACTCAAAATTATTACAACGTATAAAAAAAAATATCGAATTAATTTTAAAAAAAATGGAAGCTCGACGGGCCTGAACGGGCCGGCCCGTTTCCCATATGGGCCTAACGGGCCCGGGCCGGACGGGCCAGGACGGCCCGAATTGCCACCACTGGTCCCGAATAATGATCCCCATCCCCACCAAAAAGATATAGCATCAATAGCCACATTAGTATTTATCTTGGCACCTGCCAATTGGTAGTTGGAAAAAAATAATAATAATAAAGCCACTATCTCATCAAATTGGGCACACAAAATAAATAAAAAAGATTTCTTCCAAACAAAAGTATACGATAAGACCACCTTTATTATTCCAAAAGATAAAGAAAATCATCTTATGTTAAATCAGTATTGCAACATACTAGGACAGTACTGACCAACAACTTTTCAGCAAGTAGGCACAGACAAGGTACAAAGGGACAAAGATCATTCTACTTGAAGCAAGACATTGCAGAGAGGCATACATATATTACAGGATTTAAGGGTTATCACAAGCAACCAAAGAAACTAGTAGAAGAAATCTAACATCTTTCATGGTCAGACTGACAGGAGACCGACTTTTTATCTACATTACATCCACTATATCTTGCATCGCATTCAAAATTTGTCTAAACAGAATATTTTGGTATGGTTATTTTGAAGAAAACTAATGCGACGCATCACATTTAAAATACAAGAGTTAGAAGGTAATATGAGAGCCTGATCTGGACAGGATTTATGAAGGGATTGTCTTGATCTTTTTCGATAAATGCCCCGCTGATCTAAAGCTTGATTCTTGTTTATTTCAATCCCTCCGGAGTCGGGACATACTTCATTGTTCAAAGCTACACAGAGGAAAACAGAAATAAACAAATAATTCAGATTATACACGTGATTAGGGAAAAAATTATAATAAAGGAAGAACAAACAAAAGAAATTAAGATAGTTGGGACTTTTACGTAATCCATGTATTTGAAATTATGAGAAAAATGTTCTGCATTAGCTGCTTCCTTGATGTAGTCAATCTCCTGAAAATTTTATTTTTGGTTAGAGCTTTAAGGAGGTTCACCGAATCAGGCTTTTATGCTACAAACAAATGCTATTCAATCAAGACTCACTATGTCAACTTCATGTTGGATCTTGGGAGGGAAAAGATGGAAGCCATTTCAAACATTCACAAAATTTCTCATCCAATGCGAGTAAGTCCATGATAATGGAAGCTGTACTTGCATCTGGCATTATATATCTCTCCGCCATTTTTTGAAGAAGTTCCACCACTTTTGTTGTCTCGCTATTTTGCAAAAATCCACGCATAAGTGTATTATATGTGATTACATTTGGAGCACAATCCTTTTCATCCATAATCAATAATAGATTATTTGCTTCTTCAAGTTTACCATCTTTACAAAACCCATTAATCATGATATTGTATGTGACAGCATCGGGCTCTAAGCCTTCCTGAGATAACTTGTGAAATAGCTTCCAAGCAAGTTCAAGCCTCCCTGTCTTACACAATCCATCTAGGAGGCAATTGTAGTTGTAGCTTCTAAGATTAAACTCGCCATTTTTTAAAGTATGTAATATTTCGATTGCTTTGGAAATACAACCATTCTTACAGAACCCATCAATCAGAATATTATATGTATATTCATTAGGCATAACATTGATACGTCGCATCTCGGAAAACAATTCTTTTGCGAGTCCAATCTTACATGCTTGGAAAAGGCCACTTAACAAGGTGGTATATGTAACAACATTTGGCACAACTCCCTTTGAAATCATCTCTCTATAGAGGTTCATGGCTTTGTTTATGTTTTGCTTCTTACAATACCCATTGATCATGATGCTGTAACTAAAAACATTATGTCTACACCCATAATTTGTCATAGAAACAAACAACTTTCTCGCATCATCAATTCTATTTGTCAAACACAAACCATCTACCAATGTGTTATAAGTTACCTCGTTGGGATTCACACCTCCCTTAATCATTAATTCTAACATTTCGATTGCTTTGTCTATCTTTCCATTCTTGCAAAGCTCATCTATGATTACAGTAAATGTCACCACATTAGGCTGCACTCGTTGATCCACCATCTCATCAATCAAATCCTTGGCATCCTCCAATTTACCACCACAACACAAACCGTGAATTAAAGAATTATAAGAAACGACATCTGGACTGATTCCCCTACCCTTCATTTCTAAAAAGAGTTCTTTTGCCTTCTCTGTGAACCCATCTTTACAAAGACCATCAATCATACAATTATAACAACGAATATCGGGCCTACAGATAACCTCATTTTTACCACTCTCATTAACCATTTGTTCATGTAACTTTAGAGCAGCACTTGTATTCCTTGTTCGACACAACCCATGTATTATTGTCGCGTATGTAATCACATCAGGCCTACAACCAAAGACAATCATATTCTTAAACAACTGGGAAGCCTCTTTGATTCTACTCTCCCTACACAACCCTTTAATCAAACTATTAAAAGTCACCGCGTCCGGGCTGAAACCCAACCTCAAAATTCTCCCTAAAACCACAAAACCATCACGAGCTCTACTTACATTGCAAAAACAATTCAACAAAATGTTCAAAGTAAACAAATCTGGCAACAAACCAGTTGAGCTCAACCTCTTAAAAAGAGAAATAACATCATCATAATGGTTATTTTTGGCAAGAGCAGTAAACAAAACATTGAGCGAAAACATATGTGGAGCGGGTTTCCTCTGAATCATGTAATCAAAAAAGTAATGAGCTTCATCGGGAGAGACATTACCTGATCTGCATCTCTCTTTGAGGAATCTGTCAAGTGCTTCTGGATTTCGACATGAACTATTAAAGGCAGAAGAAGGGAGCTCATTTTTGGAATTTGAGTTGGTGGGTTTTTTATAGAAGTGTTTACATTTCAAAGCTGCATACAACGAAGAAGATGGTGATTTCAAAGGACGACGAAGACGGGTTTGCAAAGCCATTGCAATTTGAGAGTATTTTTGTGTGGAGCTTTGATTTTGAATGAGGATCAATCGGGTCCCTTTTGTTATGGGTCGGGTTCTTATGATTTGTGCCCAAGCCCAACTACAATTCAATCGGTTCCATCGAACTTTAAACGAGTTTGTTTTTTACCATTACTCTCTGAACCCTCATTTTCTTTGTATTTTGTTTAAAACCATAACGCCATCCAATTTTCTATCATGATAAATTGTATTAAGTTCCTCTAATTATATACATAATTGTATCAAACTAAAAATATTATAATAATATAAATCAAATACCCCTTTGACCAAATTATAAAAATCAAAATTTAAAATTTAAAATTGAAATAATGGTTAATAATAATAATAATATTATTATTATTATTTAAATATCCCTAAATATCACTTGTTCATTTACGATAACAAATGTACTGATAATGTCAAAAACAAAATAAAAAATTAAATAATAATAATAATAATAATAATAATAATAATAATATAAAAAATAATTATAAATTACTTTCAATTTTAAATAATAATAAGAGGAATTATCATTTAAATTATATTTTTTATTTAAATATTCCTAAATATTACTTATCCATTTACAATAATAAGGGTATTAATAATATCAAAAACAAAATAATAATAATAATAATAATAATAACGACGATGATAATATAATAATAATAATAATAATAATAATAATAATAATAATGGTAATATAAAAAATAATTATTATTATTTTCAATTTTAAATTATAATAATAGGAATTATCATTTAAATTATATTTTTTATTTAAATATTCATAAATATCACTTGTTCATTTACAATAATAAGTGTATTAATAATGTCAAAATAAAAATAAAATATTAAATAATAATAAAATAATAATAATACTAGTATTAATAAAAATAATAACAAAAATAATGATATTGATAATAATAATAGTAATATAAAATAAAATAAAATAATAATGATAATAATAATAATATAAAAAATAAAAATAGTAATATAAAAAAATAATAATAAATTAAGACATTTTTTTTTCAATTTTCTTGTAATTATTTTTTTTTATCATCATCATCATCATCATTATTATTATTATTGTAATTTGATCATATTTGAGATAGATGGTGTAGATCAATATAAGTATCTACCTATTGTTTTTAACTAATTTATCATTATTTTATTATATTACTATTATTATTTTTTTATATTATGATTATGATTATTTTATTATTATTTTTATTTTTGACATTATTAATACCCTTGTTATTATAATGAACAAGTGATGTTTAGGGATATTTAAATAAAAAAGATAATTTAAATGATAATTCATCTGAGTTTTATATTTAGGGATATTTAAATAAAAAAGATAATTTAAATAATTGTTAAATCAATTTAATTTTTTTATTTCTCTATTTATTTAATTTTCTTTATCAAAAAATTCAGAATGTTATTATTAGTTAACAATTATTTCAATTTTAAAATTTTATTTTTATTTTTATAATTTGATTTTTAAAATTTGGTCGGAGGGGTATTTGAGTTATATTATTTTATTGTTTTCAGTTTGATACAATTATGCATATAATCAGGGGAACTTAGTGCAATTTGTCATGACAGAAAAAATGGATGGAGTTAGGGTTTTGAACAAAGTATAAAGAAAATAAGAGTTCATGGGGTTTAATACCTAAAAAAAGGTTCAATGGGTAAAATGCAAACTCGCTTAAAGTTCTAGGGGGACTGGTGCTAATAACCCAAAAAAAAAAATACAAAGTTTGTCAACAATATCATTGCCTATTTTTAATCTAATAATGACGAGATGATATTGGTCCGGTGGTAAACCCCTCACACTTACACCATGGGGTCCTCCCTCCCTAAAAAACCCTGAATTAATGTAATACTTCAATATATATATATATATATATATATATATATAATCTAATAATTAAATATTACAAAAATCGTTTCAGACTAAGTTTAAAGAAATAAAATAAAAAAGAAAACAAGAAAAAAAAATTGGACTAAGTCTTATTAAAAAAAAAGTGTTTTAAACAAAAGTACTGGAGACTAAGTTTTGATTTAATCAAGTGTATATTTATACTATATATAAAGCAAGTTTTATGTTGTTGTCATGTCAATAATTATTGACATACAAGCCGCTATTATGCATTTTTTTCCCTATTAGAGACACTAGCAGTTCTCTTCAATATGGATCCATTTTGGTATTAAAAACAAGAGTAAAGAAATACCTATTCTCATATCAAATGCAATTTATCTACAGAAAAAAAAAGTATCCACTTTATGGTCGGTCACTATAAAATATTGGATAAATAGTATTTTAGTTTCTGTAGTTTGCTTTCATTTACGTTTAGTCTACGATTTTTTAGAATTGTAATTTTTAGTCCTTATGTGACAGAATCCGACAAAAGGACGAATTCTGTCATGTCAGACGTGTTAAATGACCTTAATGCCCTTGATGTGTGCTGATCACATTGAAAAGATTTTTTTACCCTTATTTTTGTCCTTTCTGTGAGTAAAGTAATTTTACCTCAAATTATCATTTTACCCTTACTGTATATTAAAAAAACACAAAAAAATTTAAAAACACAAAAAAAGATGGATCTCCACCATCCATCTCAAAGATGGACAGGTGGAAATATCTTTTTTATTTTATTTTATTTTTTATTTAAATTTTAAAACAAAAATTAAAAATAACAAAAAAAATTTGAAAAAAATAATCTGATCATTACTATCTCTTTTGTCATCGTGATTATCATCTTCTCCACCAGACCACTACCATCTCTAACACCCAAACCTTAACCTAATCCATCCCCAACTCAAGTTAGTGAACCACACATCACCACCCCGAAAATCCAGCCCCCACCGTGAACCACTTGCTTCTCTTCACAACCACCACCACATCTCAATCAAACCTAGAAAAAACAACAAAATCAAACCCAAACTGATTCAAAAACAATACACACTCTTGAGTCTAATTCCTCCACCACCACCAGTCCACCACCACATTGTCAACTCCCACCACCAACACCAAATCCAAATCTAAACAAGCTATCGTTATCAACCTGACCATAGAAGAAAAAGAAAATAAAATTTCTAGGGAATCAAAAACATGATTTTTTTTTAAAACCCTAACCACCTGCCATCACTCGCTCGTTCTCAGTCCTCGACGCCATCATCCCCGTTAGGCCGGTCATCTCATCCAGCCTTCTGTCAACTTCTAGTCTCGTCGTCGGTTGTTTCACCGTCGTTCGCTTCTCGCAGTCACAGATCTAGGTTTCGCTGTCAACTCAGCTCTTGGTTTGGTCGGTTTGGTAACAGATGAGGATTGTGAGTTTGCTGTTTTGAGAAGAAGAGATTAGGGAGAGAGGAGAGAAGAGATTTGGGCTTTGGGAGAGAGAAGATGAGAGATGACAGTGGGTTTACTGTTTTGAATGAATGGTTTCTGGAAATTTTTAATTGGAAAGAAGAGGATGGATCTCCACTATTTTTATGGAATTTTTTATTTTCTTAAATTTTTAATTGTAAATATAAATATTTAATTCTCTTTTTTTCTTTTAAATCTTGTTTCTTTTATTTTATGAGTACATATTTATTTTATTTTGTGATAAATAAAATAATGATTTATTTTTATTTCTATTTTTGTGACACTGATTTAAAGACAAAAATACCCCATGGTTCGTGAATTTACGTATTTACCCTCGTTGACTTAACAGAATTCAGTGAAACCCTAACGGAATTGGACGGTAAGGACTACAATCCCTATTGTCAGAATAATGGTGGGCTAAAATTACAATTCTAAAAAACCGTGGACTAAACGCAGATTAAGACAAATTACGGGGACTAAAATACTATTTACCCTAAAATATTTGTTTCACTCTCTCTCCTCATTTATTTTACCTTTATTAGCACTGATAAGAAATTAAAGAAATCCTAATCAACATTTCTGGTGGAGTTTCTCAATTGAGAAACTCACCTCCATGTAATTTCTATAAAAAATTGTGCCACATAAGCTCCATATTTAGGTAATGTAAAATAATTGCATTGAAAATGTTTTCTTAGTTCATTTTTCCTGGGAGTGAGCATTACCCCCCTCTCCATATCCTGTCAAGTGTCCAAAAGTTAAGTGATAATCCTACTTTAGTCCCTCTAGTTTGATGTATTCCGCATTTTAGTCCACTAGTTTGGAGTATTGTTTTTTTAGTCCACTAGTTTACTAACAATCTCTTTCATAGTCCCTACAGTCCAATTCCGTTAGGGTTTCTCAGAATTCTATCAGGTCAATAAGGGTAAAAATTTCAAACAATGTTCAGAGCTTCTAGAAGGTTCTAATGAAGGGCAACATAGTAATTTTGTATTTAATTAAATAAAAAATGAAAAACAAATAAAACTAACTATATATGAAACTAAAATATATATGAAACTAATTAAAAATAATAATAAATAAAAATGAAACCCTATTACTTTCTCATCCTCATCTTCATATTCAACATCATTAGCCACAACTCATCCATCGCCTATCATCTCATTCTCACCTATCATCTTAAACCTTATCACTCATCCATCGCCATCTCTTCTTTTCTCTCTCCCTAATCTTTTTTTTTATTTGGTGACCAGATCCATCTCTTGGCCAAGTTGCCCAAAAGATCTCTAAGACCTCCACAATCCCCCACCATCGAACCCACCACCATCACTATCACCACTGCCGCAGTCACTGAACCCAACAACATCACCGCCCCCGACGAACCTATAAACCCCCATCCGCCGCTGCCGCAACCACATAGAAATGGTGTTGTTTCGATGTGAGAGAGATTGAGATGGAAAGAATGAGATATAAGAGAGAGAGAGAGAGAGAGAGAGAAAGCAGCTCCTAGATCGACGATCTCTTCAGGTGCTCCATATCGATCGATGATAATCTTCTCAGCGTTCCAAATCGATCGACTATCGCCTCGACTCCTAGATCGATCGATGGTGTGATTTTAGTGGCGGCTAGGGTTTAGTGTCTTAGTGGTGGTGGCAAGGTTTGGATTTGGGTTTGGGTTTGTGTGATTAATTTGCTGGGTTTAGGTTTGATGTTGGTGATGTTTTTTTTTTGAAGGAATGATGTGGTGATGTAATAAATCTGGGTTTTGATTGAATATGGGTTGGAGGTGATAGTGAATCTGGTGGTGGTGGATGGTTTGTTGAATCTGGGTTTGATTGAATATGGGTTGGGGGTTTGATAGAGTGAAAATGAAAGATCTAGGTTTGTAAATCCATTTATTGTTATTATTTTTTATTGTGCAGATCCAATATGGATCTCAACCTTTAAATTTAATTTTTTTTTTCAATTAGGTTAAATAAATGGATTTGTGGAGATCCAGATTGGATCTCCACAAATCCATTTATTTTCATGGAGGGCATCATGGTTATTATGTCCATGTCAGCCAAACTCAAGAGCAACAGAGTCATTTTGCCATCTGCTCTTGTCAGAATTTGTACTTTTAACGGAAAACGTGACAGAAGAAATAAAAGAGACAAATTTCCAAGCAAGTGGACTGAAATGCAGAATACATCAAACTAGAGGACTAAATTAGGATGATCCCACGTGAAAATAATCAAAAGGGCAAATAGGTAAATTAATAAAAAAATTAAATATAAAATTATTTTTTACACAAATATTACGATAAAAAATTCAGATAACCAAAATTTTCCTTACCACTTATAGTGTCAAATATACCCGGGGGGTTGAATAGGTATATACTTAAATTCTTTACACTTCTTTTTCACACAATCAAATTTTGCAAAATTAGAAACTTTAATAATTAAATTGCTTTAAAAGGACAATTTGAATTCAATTAAGCAAGTATTAAAACAATACAAGTTAAAGTAGGTGAAAAACTAAAAGCAAGAAAAATCAACACAAGATTTTTTGAACTTGGTAAAACCTCACAACTTGAGGAAACATCTACGGGTTGATTCAACAACCACCGACAACACTATCTTTCACTAGTTGGTAGAATATATAAGCTCAAGCGATCAATACACATGATCCACTATATTGGATCGTCCCATTCTAACATACCCTCGGGCCTTTTACTAATGAGAGACTTGCCTCTTTCTATCCAAGACATTTCACATGTCTCTAGAAAGTTTCTTGCTCAACTTACGGATCTCCCCGACCCTTGTTAAGACTTCTTTGCTTAACTCTTGGATCCATTTGATCCTAGTCATTACTTCTTGCTTAATCTCGATCCACTTGATCTAATTGAGACTTCTTCATTTTACAAGACAATGATCTAAGTGAAATGCAAACATGCAAACATAATGCAAACACAAACAAATAGAGTATATAGATCAAACACATTCTATGAAGAATTAGGCATTCAAGATCACTCACAAAAATACATAGTGAAAATACTCTAAGAGTGATAAAACTAACCTAGAAGGGGGGGGGGGGGGGGGGGGGGTGTGAATAGGTTTTTAACTAAATTAATTTCCATCTTTTGGTTAGTCAAAATTAATCACAACAAAAACCTAACAGACAACCATTGTAACAAGATGCGGAAAATAAAACAAAGACACAATGATTTGATTTACATGAGAAAACCCCGATAGGGTAAAAACTCACTGGCTTAAAAACTACTCGAACCCTCAAATCCACTATTTGCAAATACGATTACAACCTAGGTTGACCACATCACACCTAATTGGTTACTAATCCGACTTTGCTACCTGCGGGCCTTTAATAGTGATAATCGGTTCTTGCTTGTATATTACCAATGACACATACAAGACTTCACTCTCAAAAGAAGAGATATGCAACCTAAAGTGAATATGAACAATATTCAAAATGCACAAAATGCTAGGTCAAGACATTTAATGTTTATCTAGGAATTAATGATGTCAATTAAACCAAACCTAGATATCATGTAGCTATATGACATACATATAACTTAGCTATATGAAATATATGCAACCCTAGATGCAATAGCTATCACAATACAACAACCCAACAAAACAATATGCAAAAACCTCAACTTGTAATTAGAATCCTAATCTAAATGCAAACAAGTCACAAAAGAGGTTTCTTGATAAGCAAGAACACGAAAATAGATGAAGATGGAGTTCTTCTTACCAAGTCAACTATGTAGATGAAGTCCTATGCTTAGACACAACCTAGATTATGCTAGATGATGCTTGATTCATGAAAGGATGATGGGTGTTTGGGTTTTGGTTAAGAAATATTTAATCTTGGTGGCTTTCCTTGCAAGACACTCTTGAGCTCTAAAAGGAATGAAAGAAGATGGATTCTTAAGCTTTAAAGAGGCAAGGAAGGGAAAAGAACATATATATATATATATATATATATAAAGTCCTAGACGAAATGACACCGTTTTGAAAAATACAGCAACTGAATCCCGTAAATACCGCTTTTTGGACCGCGGCGAGGGCAAGTGTTCAGACCGCGGTACACACAACAGTGCACCGTCTGGACAACATCGCGGTTGGGACCACTGTGCGTGCATGTGCACAGGACGCAGTCTAGGCAGCAGGGACCTACTGTCGTTTACCGCGGTAGGGACCGCTGTGCGTACAAGTGCATAAGACACGGTCCCCGAAGCATGTTCCTTCTGGAACCAACAGCTGCTGGAACCGCGGCTGAGGCAGGTGCCTAGCCAACGACTTGCACCGCGGTGAAGAGGAAAGTCCTCTTTTCCAGACAACCTCAACACACTAACTTAAATGCAAAATGTGCAAGTGTGGAAAGTGATGAATGACATACAATGCATCATTCAAATATATGTAAACAAGAATATAATGCATGCAGGTGAGTGTGTGCAACTACATCTCTTCAATTAGGAGTAGAGTCAAGTAATCTACCTTCCTTGATACACTTGGAGTCCAATGCCTTGATTTTGAGAGATCTTCAATTCCTAATCTACCCTTTACAATATTCGACCCCAATTGTGATTTTATCAACGAAATAAGCCAATCACAAAATGAGACACTTACAATCTCCCCCTTTGGCTATTTCGTGATAAAACCACCACTCACAAAGCAACCTCACAACGAAAAAAAAAAGTTGGTCAACAATAATTTCTACATTACAATAAGCCCTATAATCTAAGTCTTGAACATCTTCAAGTCAATCCAAGGCTTGTAGATACACCTAACCTACACACAATCAACATGGCAAACAAGAATACCTTCCAAGAACAAGTGTGTGAGAGGTACTTTAAAAAAAACACGTAATCAACAGAAACCAATACAATCAAAAAGTGTAATCATGCTATGCAACGCAATACTACCCCTAAACATGATCCCTCTCAACTCTCCCTAAATATGATGCCAAAGAAACCAAACCAAACCCCTATAGCTCACACTCCCCCTTTTTGTCATGAGATAGGCAAAGGGAGTCCCCCTCAAAAGGTAAGCTTGCGGCAATGAGAGCTTATATCACAAATACACATGTATAATCATATAAGTAACGTTATGCAACTCAATTAAGTAAAAGAGATTCAATGAGTTTTATTTTAAAGAAAAATGTGTGACACTATGCTTGTCATGCAAGACATGTTGCATTCAAGTTCAAAAACAATGGTATTTGGCAAAGCAAACAACAAAGGTTTCCAAAAAAAATTTCAAACAAATTTCACCCTTTGTCATGAATTCAAGCAAGGATATAGATTTTATAAGAATTTCAAATTATACCGCAACTATATCAAACCTTATAAGCGAAACAAGGCATGAGCGACTTTGCACCCTTTTTGATTTTTCCGGGTAAAATACCTGTATGATAGTAACCTTGTTCAACTAATAAAGAGAGAGAGAAGACTAAATTTGGATGAGACATCCTTATTTATTGAATGGACACAAGGTGCTTATTGAGTTTAGTCTTCTCATTTGCTTGTTCACACATAACTTTGCATTCATATTTAAGCAATCAAAAACAACTCTTCATGCATATCATCTTAAAGCATGTCATTAATAAAAACATCATGTCATGGAGATCAATTATAGGTCATTCAAGTTGTACTTCCATAGTGAATCTCATAGTCTAAAAATGCATGTTTGAACATAAATATGACATGGATTGCAAGATAAGCAATTTGCACACTTATTAAGAAAATAGACATAAGCATATGCACAACCAATCATCTCAAGCAATTAATTAAGAAGCATAAAATGTATCAATGTAGCACAATGCAATTTCATGACAATTTGCTCTCTTTGCTTGAGCTTCCCACATGGGGTCAAGACATACATCTCAAGCCAAATGACAAATCCCAATAGACTTACTAAGGTTTTCAAATCTAAGAGTGTCTAAGGGCTTTGTGAACAAGTCCGCTAGTTGGTCATTAGTTCCCACATGCTCTAATGCAATAGTCTTGCTCTCAACTAGTTCTCTAATGAAATGATGTCTAATGTCAATGTGCTTTGTCCTAGAATGTTGAACATGATTCTTTGAAATGTTTATGGCACTCATGTTGTCACAAAACAAAGTGAGAGTGCCTTGCTCTAAGCCATAATCGGCTAGCATTTGTTTCATCCACATCAATTGAGTATAAACACTACCGACGGCTATGTATTCCGCATCGGCCGTGGATAGGGAAATTGAATTTTGTTTCTTGCAAAGCCAAGACACCAAATTGTTTCCTAGAAAGAAGCAACCATCCGATGTACTATTCATATCATTACAATTTCCCGCCCAATTGGCATCACTAAATCCAATAAGGCTTGGATTAGTGTCAAAAGAGTACCAAATCCCATGATTTGAGGTACCATTCACAAATCAAATGATCCTCTTCACCGTAACAAGGTGAGACTCTTTGGGATTTGCTTGGCATCTAGCACAAACACCCACACTAAAAGCAATATCTAGCCTACTTGCGGTCAAGTAAAGCAAGCTACCTATTATACCCCGATATAGACTTTGATCAACACTTTTCCCACTAGCATCTTTGCTTAGTTTCAAAGTGATACTAATGGGTGTATCATAATGTTTGGCATTGTCAAGACCAAACTTCTTCACTAGGTTCTTTGCATACATAGCTTGGGATATGAAAATCCCATCATGCATTTGCTTAATTTGCAAACCTAGGAAGTAATTTAGTTCACCAACCATGCTCGTTTCAAATTCAAAAAACATGACATCTACAAATTGTTTCACTTTAGACTCACTGGTAGAACCAAATATAATATCATCAACATAAATTTGAGCTATGAAAAGCTCATCTTTGTTGCACTTGATGAACAAAGTCTTATCAACACTACTTCTTGAGTAGCCGTTGTCAACATGATAGAGAGTGAGACGCTTATACCAAGCCCTCGGTGATAGACATGGTTGGTGTAAGTGCCTCACTTTATGATTGGCTTATTTCGTTGACAAAATCACATTTGGGGTTAATCATTGTAAAAGGGTAGATTAGGAATTGAAGATCTTCCAATTGACTCCAAGTGCTTCAAGAAAGGTAGATTACTTGACTCTACTTTTACTTGAAGGGATATAGCTGCACACATTCACTTGCATGCATTATATTCTTGTTTACATACAATTGGATGATGTATTGTATGTCACTTATCATACTCCACACTTGCACATATTGCACATCACTTTGTGTGTTGAGTCTGCCTAGAAAATAGGGTTTCTTCTAGTACCGCGGCCTAGAACGCTTGGCAAGCACTGCTTGCACTGCGGCATATAGAGCGGTAATCATCAGTCGGCTCATGCTGCCTAGACCGCGTCCTGTACACATGTACGCCTAGCGGTCTGTGACACGGTAAACTTCAGTAGGCCCCTAATGCCTTGACCGTGGCCTGTGCACTGCACGCATAGCGGTCCAAACCAAGTTGTTGTCCAGTAGGCACACTGCTGCGTGTACCGCGGTCTGGACAACTTGCCCAAGCCGCGGTACGCACAGTGGTAATGACGGGTTTTTGTTACTTTTTTCAAAACGGTGTCATTTCGTCTAGGGCTTGATATATATATGCCCTTTCCTCTTCCTTGCCTCTTCAGAGCTTCAGAATTCATTCTCTTTCATTCCTTTTAGAGCTCAAGAGTGTCTTGCAAGAAAAGGTTGCAAGAAACCATTTTTATTGTCCAAAACCCAATCACTCATCATTCATTCATGGTTCTATCATCATCTAGCTTCATCTAGGATGTTTCTAAGCATGGGTCTTCATCAACATAGCTTACTTGGTAAGTAGAACACCACTCTCATCTATCTTTGTGTTCTTGCTTAACAAGAAATCTCTTTTATGTCTCTTATGCATCTAGATTATAATTTTTCATTAAAAATAGAGATTTTTGTTGATGTTTGGGTTGTTGTATTGTGATAGCTATTGCATCTAGGAATGCTTTGATTTCATATAGCTAAGTTATATGTGTGTCATATAGCAACATGATATCTAGGATTGTTTGAAGCATTCATACATGACTAGATAAGCATTAAATGTGTTGACCTTGCATTTTGTGCATTTAGAATATCATCATATTCACTTTAGGTTTCATATCTCTTCATTTAAGAGTTAAGTCTTGTATTTGCCTTGAGTAGTATACATGCAAGAGCCTAAAATCACTATTAAAGGCATGCGGATAGCAAGGACGGATTAGTAACCGATTAGGTGTGATGTGGTCAACCTAGGTTGTAATCGTTTCTGCAAATAGTGGATTTGAGGGTTCGGTTGGCGATTAGGCCCGTGAGTTTTCACCCAGTTGGAGGGTTTGTCACGTAAATCATATCATTGTGTCTTTTTGTTTATTTCGCACTTTTACTATGGCAATGATTGATTGTGATAGAGATTAGGGGCTGTGTTGTTTAATTTTGATTAATTAAAAAGATGGCATTTAATTTAACTAAAACCTATTCACCCCCCCCCCCCCCCCCCCCTATAGGTTAGTTTTATCAATCTTAGTGTATTTTCAGTTGGGGTGGTGTGGATCCATAAATCCCTTGGGTTGTTCAACAAACACTTCCTCATGCAAGAAGCCGTTGAGGAATGCACTCTTAACATCCATTTGATGTAATTTGAACTTGTACACATAAGACATGGACAAGAGAAGCCTTATAGACTCAAGACGGGCAACGGGAGCAAAAGTCTCCTCAAAGTCAATACCCTCGATTTGAGAGTATCCTTGTACCACAAGCCTAGCCTTGCTGCGCACAATGTTGCCATCTTCATCGGACTTATTCCTAAACACCTATTTAGTGCCTATCACATTGGTATTCTTAGGCCTAGGAACTAGAGTCCAAACCTTATTTCTTTCAAATTGGTTTTGTTCTTCTTTCTTGGCAAGAACCTAAAATTCATCATTTAAGGCCTCATCAACCTTCTTGGGTTCTATTTGAGAGGTGTAGCAAGTATAACTAATTTGATTAGCTATTTGACGCCTAGTCCTAACACCCTCCTTGACATCTCCAATGATATCATTTTTATCATAGAGTTTTCTAACCCAAGGAGCGGGTTCATTTGAGTCCAAATGTGGATCTCTATTAAGAGGTTGATCATCCTCTCTACTATGATTTGACTTCACATCACTTGAAGTCTCACCACACTACTTTAAAGGAAGGTCAACATTCTCACAAACATCCTCCTTATGGACAACATTATTAAGCCTACAATAATCAATGACAACATTTGATGATTCCATGACATTTCGAGTTTTTAGATTGTAAACTCTATAGGCCTTGCTATTGAGTGCATATCCAATGAAAATACTCTAATTACTATGGTCATCAAACTTGCCAAGTTGATCTCGGTCATTAAGAATATAGCACTTACTTCCAAAGATGTGGAAGTAGCTAACATTGAGTTTTCTTCCCTTCCATAATTCATAGGATGTTTGTTTGGCCCCAGGTCTAAGGAAAACTCTATTTCCTATATAACAAGCTGTATTGACGGCTTCGGCCCATAAATTCTTAGGAACCTTGTTGCTAAGCAACATCACCCGAGCCATCTCTTGTAAGACCCTATTCTTCCTTTCCACTACTCCATTTTGTTAGGGAGTTCTAGGGGCCGAGAATTCATGGGAAATACCTAGACTATTACAAAAGATCTCAAAGCTACTATTCTCAAACTCTTTCCCATGATCACTTCTAATTCTCCTGATGCTCATAATGTAAGAATTCTTCTCCTTTTGAATTTTGACATATAGCATTTTGAATTTCTCAAAAGCTTCGGACTTCTCTCTAAGAAAATAGGTCCAAGTGAACCTAGAGAAGTCATCAACCACCACAAGAATGTATCTTTTACCACCCAAACTCTCGGTTTGCATAGGACCCATGAGGTCTATATGAAGGAGTTCCAATGGTTCCTTGGTGGAAAGATATTTTCCTTTTTTATGCACACTTTTAGTTTGTTTCCCTTGTTGACAAGGTCCACAAACTCCCTCAATCCTCTTCCCAAGCTTGGGACAGCATCTCACAACATTCAACCTCTCAAGGACTTTCAAGTCTCTATAATTCATGTGGCCAAATCTTTGATGTCACAGCTCAACTTGCTCACAACTAGACAAGTTACAAGAGATGTTACTATATTCAAGACAATAACAATTGTCACTTGATCTCTTGCATTTCAATAGAACTTGCCCATTTCCCTTAAGAATAGAGCAATCAACTTTGCCAAACATAACCGAAAGCCCTTCATCACTTAAATGTGATATACTAATGAGATTAGCTTGCAAGCCATCTACATAGAGAGCATTGGGCAAGGAGGGCAAACCGGGAATAGATATATTACCTTTCCCTATAACCTTTTACCGTGAACCATCACCAAATGTGACAAATCCACCGTCCTCCATCACAAGAGTCTCAAAGAAACTCTTGTTTTCGGTAATGTGCCTAGAATACCCATTATCAAGATACCAAGTGTTGGAGGCATTGGCTTTCAAAGTAACTTTTACCCACATAACAAAAATAATCATCTTTTCTAGTCCACCTAGGTGCAACATTTTCAATCCTAAGAGCCTTTGGTTCATTGGCTCTAAGTTCCCTAGGTGCATGCCTTTTGGCTCTTCTAAGCATATTTTTCTCAATCATGCTTTCAAATTTACACAATTTAATGTACTTAAAGCAATTAGGCCTTATGTGGCCTTCAATACCACAATAATGACAAGTAGGAGTGAAATAGGAGTTCATACCATAGCCATGTGCAAGTATTTAAGGCTTCCTTCTCCTTTGAGTAGTCTTTTGATGTTGAACAAACTCTCTCATTTATGGTTGAGCCAAAGTAGTATGTCTTCTATGTTGAGCATAAGGGATCCTTGATTGTGGAGGAAGGATTCTTGGACATAGAGGTATTGATTGAGATGTTCTAGCTTGTTGTGGTTGAGCCCTTGTTGGATTCTTGGCTTGAGCATGTTTTGAGGATTCTCCAATTTAAATCCTTCTTGTAGTTTGTTATGGGACTTTGACTTCTTCAACTTCTTAACTCTTGACAAAAGTAGTCTTCTTCAAGGATGTGGTACTCACATCTTCCTCATATCCCAAACCCCTCTTATCACTAGAGCTCTTTCCAATTGATAGCATCTTGTTAAGCTTCTCGGTTCCGGAGGTCATCTTGGCAATTACTCCTTTTGCCTCTCCAAGCTCTTTCCTTAAGCATTCTTCACTCTTCTTGACCACAACAAGTTCCAACTTCAAGCTTTCTTCCCTTTCTCTTACTCTTTTCACTTCCTCACTCAAGCGAGTCATCTTGAAGATCAATCAAGGTTCTTCTTTTTCAACTCTTGAATCTCAATTTTCTTCTTAGCTCTAGAACTCTTGAAGTATTCCATGAAGTCTTCATAGTCCATCTCCTTATCAAATTCATGCTTGGACTAGGATGAGGTATTTCCATTGCTTGAGAGCTTTTCTTCATCTTCTAGCTTGTTATTCTCCTCTTCTTTGTAACTCATAACGTTATTTCCATTGTGAGATGAAGAAAAGGCAACGAAGTTGGCGACTTGATCTTCATTATCTGAAGACTTTTCTTCCTCCTCTAAGTCTTCACTATCACTCCAAGTTGCTGCCATAGCCTTTCCTTTCTTTTTCTTCTTTAGATTTGCACATTCGGGGGGTAATATGACCATACCCACTACACTCATAGCATTAGATCCCCTTCTTGGAATCCTTCTTTTCACTTTTGTCTATCTTTTTGAAGGGAGTCTTCTTCTTCACAAATTTTACCTTGGAGCCCAACCCCTTCTTCTCAAACTTCATAAATTGCTTGAACCTCTTCACCATAAAAGCCATTTCTTCATCCGAATCTTCTTCCTCCATTTCTTCATTGGAGGTCTTCAATGTAATGCTCTTTTGCTTCTTTTGAGGTGTTGTTAGAGTAGGGGCTCTTCTTGACTCAAATGCCAACAAATTGCCAATTATTTCACTTGGCTTCATCTTCTTATATTTGCTATTTTCCTTAATAGCGGTCACCTTTGCATCAAATCTCTCCGGGAGAGACCTCATAATTTTTTGGTTTATCCTTTTATCTGTATATGGATCGCCTAATTGATGACTTTGGTTGACGATATCCATTAGCTTCACTTGGAAGTCATTGAAGCACTCGTGATCTTCCATCTTAAAGGACTCAAATTGATTTTGAAGGACTTGTAGCTTGGAGTCCTTTACCACATCGGTTCCTTCATGTGCCATCTCTAATATCTTCCATGCTTCATGTGCATTCCTTGTGGTTTGGATTAGCTTGTGTTGGTTCTTATCCACCGCACACAAGATTGCATGCATGGCTTTGTTGTTCCATTTGGAGGCTTCAAAGTCTTTAGTATCCCACTCCGATTTCGGCTTAGGCACGATGCTTTCATCTTTGAGAGTCTTGGTAGGTGATGTGTAACCATCCTCAATCGCCATCCAAACTGGATCGTCAATTTAGCACAAGTAGGATTCCATTTTTCCTTTCTATGATGAGTAATTAACCCCTGTCAGAAGTGGAGGTCTTGTACTCGATGTTCTCTCTCACTCATATGCGTTTCCACTCATGGTGTTTAAGGGTGAATGAGATGAATGCAATCAAACAAACAAGACAAGAAAGACACACTAATTAAAATGCAATCTAATCCAAGACACTCTTAAAGAGCAAGGGATTACCTAATTATGTTAAGGAACCCGCTCTGATATCAATTGAAAATACTCTAAGAGTGATAAAACTAACCTGGGGGGGGGGGGGGGGGGGGGGGGGGGTTGAATAGGTTTTTTAACTAAATTAATTTCCATCTTTTGGTTAGTCAAAATTAATCACAACAAAAACCTAACAATAAGATGCGGAAAATAAAACAAAGACACAATGATTTGATTTACGTGAGAAAACCCCGATAGGGTAAAAACTCACTGGCTTAAAAGCCACTCGAACCCTCAAATCCACTATTTACAAATACGATTACAACATAGGATGACCACATCACACCTAATTGGTTACTAATCCGACTTTGCTACCTGCCGGCCTTTAATAGTGATAATCGGTTCTTTCTTGTATATTACCAATGACACATACAAGACTTCACTCTCAAAAGAAGAGATATGCAACCTAAAGTGAATATGAACAATTTTCAAAATGCACAAAATGCTAGGTCAAGACATTTAATGCTTATCTAGGAATTAATGATGTCAATTAAACCAAGCGTAGATATCATGTAGCTATATGACATACATATAACTTAGCTATATGAAATATATGCAACCCTAGATGCAATAGCTATCACAATACAATAACCCAACAAAACAATATGCAAAAACCTCAACTTGTAATTAGAATCCTAATCTAAATGCAAACAAGTCACAAAAGAGGTTTCTTGGTAAACAAGAACATGAAAATAGATGAAGATGGAGTTTTGCTTACCAAGTCAACTATGTAGATGAAGACCCATGTTTAGACACAACCTAGATGATGCTAGATGATGCTTGATTCATGAAAGGATAATGGATGTTTGGGTTTTGGTTAAGAAATATTTAATCTTGGTGGCTTTCCTTGCAAGGAATGAAAGAAGATGGATTCTGAAGCTCTAAAGAGGCAAGGAAGGGAAAATAACACATATATATATATATATAAAGCCCTAGACGAAATGACACAGTTTTGAAAAAAACAGCAACTGAATCCCGTTAATACCGCTTTTTGGACCGCGGCACGGGCAAGTGTCCAGACCGCGGTACACACAACAGTGCACCGTCTGGATGACATCGCGGTTGGAACCGCTGTGCGTGCATGTGCACAGGACGCGATCTAGGCAGCAGGGACCTACTGACGTTTACCGCGGTAGGGACCGCTGTGCGTACAAGTGCACAGGACGCAGTCCCCGAAACATGTTCCTTTTGGAACCAACCGCTGCTGGAACCGCGGCTGAGGCAGGTGCCTAGCCAGCGACCTGCACCGCGGTGAAGAGGAAAGTCCTTTTTTCCAGGCAACCTCAACACACTAACTTAAATGCAAAATGAGCAAGTGTGGAAAGTGATGAATGGCATACAATGCATCATTCAAATATATGTAAACAAGAATATAATGCATGCAGGTGAGTGTGTGCAACTACATCTCTTCAATTAGGAGTAGAGTCAAGTAATCTACCTTCCTTGATGCACTTGGAGTCCAATGCCTTGATTTTGAGAGATCTTCAATTCCTAATCTACCCTTTACAATATTTGACCCCAATTGTGATTTTGTCAACGAAATAAGCCAATCACAAAATGAGTCACTTACACATAGAAGTCTAAACATGTCAATCAAAGATAGAATAAAAGATTTACAATAGAGCACAAAACTAGCTTTGAAAGTAAGTGGACAAATCAACACTTGAAATCCACAGCATATTCACTCAAAGAAGAACTAGATTTGAAAAATATAAATTACAATCAATATATTATAGTTTAAGAACATGTGACTAAAACCTAGAAATCAACAATTAAGAACAAACACAAAATTTTTCTTGATTCAAGTTCATGTTCATTAAAATTAGCTAGAAAGATATTCAATTAAAAATCATGAAAGCCAATTTCAAAAATCACTCATACAAGTCCAAAAATAGAATCCAAATCATCCTAAACACATTTCATATTCAAATCAAGAAATTCAAGAAATTGATCACAAAAGAAAAGTGTAGAGAATTTGAATTACTTACAAAATGATGAACACTTGATGAAGATCAAAGTAAATCAAAAAATATGGACTCCAATTAGCTTTGAAAATACTTGGGACTTGTTCTCCTTTGAAAGACAATGAATTTTGGTTTTTTGAATCACCAAAATCGGATCTAAAATGAGTGGGATATCACAAAAACAAAAATGAACAAGTCTTAAAATATTTATGCACAACTTTGACCACGGGAGAGGTAAGGCACCACACCACCTCAGCAGCCACTAGAGGCGCGTGGCCTCCCTAGGTGCAGAGTGGTGACTTTCCCGTGGAGGCCATGCGCCTCCACAGGAGAGGGGTGTTTTGGTAATTTGCCACCCATCTTCATATTTCTCCCATTTTACGCCCCTCTCACGTTCTTCAACCGTTCTTCGGCCTTGGAACTCAGAATTTGAATATGTTTTTGGATTATGAACCCTAACTCACTCATGAACATGGATGTTTGTAAAATTTTTATCAAAAACTTAAAATTCGACTCGATACAAAAGGACGAAAACCATGCAAGATAAACACAGAAAGTTTCGTAAAATTCAACTTGGAACTCGAAAACTTATGAATGAGTTATCGAAACGTTTGGAACTCAATAAGGAACAATATGAGAATATATTCAAGTCTGATACCAATAAAACACAAATAAATATATACAAGAATACATAAATATGCCAATTCCTAGAGATAGTCCTAGAACATGCAATTTCATAAAAGTTGTCAAGTTAAATCTAATGCATGTGCATACAACAATATGTGTGTGAATGTGTTTTACCAATTAAGCACAATGATTTAGGGATACAAATGATATGCAATGTGTGTGTGCGCACTTACGCCTTGCAAGAGGAGAAATAATCTCGATACCTTAGCATCAAAGTAAGCATCTTTTCTCTTGAATATGAACTTTGCGTGAGAAGTTGCCTTTCTTATTTGAAGCTCATATCAAACACGAACAAACTAAGCAACTAATCAATACAAACAAAGAGAGTTTTGTTATGGAATCAAACTAATACAAATCTAAAACCTAACAATCACCACATAATCTCATGAGGATTATCCCACATGAGGTGTTAACATCACATTACCCATCACATAATCTTATGATTTACAAGATGTTGACATCTCACGCCCCAACATAATTTGGATAAGATTTGGGAAGCCTAGCATTACTCTTTTTTTAAATACATATTTTCTTCTTTTATTATAATTGTATTAAAATTAAATATCCGATCAAAAAAATTAAATAGAATTTTGAAGAATTAACTTTCCAATTTTAAAGTAATTAGTTGAATCTTATAAATTGAATTTTTATAAAATTGTATTGTTATTAATTTTTATGTTGTTTAAAAAATAATAATAATTGCATTGTAATTGAGGACTATGTTTTATATATCCAGTGAATAAAGATTAGAATAACGATATTATTTCCAGTAATTATATGAGTCTATTTTGGATCAATTATGATTTATGAAAAAGTTAGGAACAGAATTGATAAATATTGCATTTTTAGCAAAAATGTTGACTTTATTGAATTTTTTTTTCTTTCTCGTAGAAGATAGGTTAGAATTTTTATATTAAGATTTCTCCCTCTTCTATGGTGGATATTGTTTCTCAATATTTTAGGGAATGATTTGTTTCAAGATGAGGGGAAAATAGTTTGAAGAAAACTATTCTTGGATCACGAATCAAATATCTTTTTTTTTTAAATTTTAAACGAATAAGTGAGTTATAACAAGGTTTTTAAAATTGATATATCCATCGATATATTCATGTTTTTGAGGGACCGATATCAAAACAGAGGTAATATCCAATATCTAGCAAATATCCGGTCCATTTCAAAATATCCATAAAAATTTTCCGATATTCCCGAAATATCCCGATATCCCCAAAATATTGTGAATTTCATCCCGACATTCAGGGATATTTTGCAAATTATTTTTCTTAAAAAAATTAATCTTAAACAATTAAATTTTTGTTCAAATAATCTATTTTGAAAATTATTTTAAAAGAAGCATTAACAAATTTATAAAAAATTTCAATACAATAGTCAATAGTATAATTATTGAAGTAGAATTGGGCAAAGATTGTGAAAGCAATCTGATTTGTTTGTGTAAAACGTGTAAAACCCATCAAGAAAACATGTGGTGAAAGAGGTCGGTGAGAGAGGTCAGTGAGATCATCAGTATATTTATGGATTGCTCAAATATGTGGTGAAAGAGGTCGGTGAGAAGAACGTCGTGCAAATTGTCACCGACAATGGCTCTGCATTTGTGAAAGCATGTAAAAAATTGATGAAAAAATATTCTTTATTTTGGACTCCTTTTGCATCACATTGTATAGATTTGATTTTTGAGGATATTGGAAAGAAGGACATTGTTGCACGTGTCATTCATGATGCTAGGGCTGTGATAAACTTTATATATAATCATGGATGGTTACTATTGCAAATGAGGGAGGTTTGTAAAGGGGAGATAGTGCGACCTGGTGCAGCTCGATTTGCTACTAATCATATTGCCCTTGATAGTCTTTTGAAAAAATAAAACAAGTTTGAAACATCTATTTACCAGTGATACATGAGCTGCAAATCGATTGAGTCGAACCGCAAATGGATAAAGAATAGAACGACTTATTTTAGATTCAGAATTTTGGGATAATGTGGCTTTTGTAGTTAAAATATATGAGCCACTATACCACGTTCTGAGATTGGTTGATACCGAAGTTGTACCCACTATGCCTATCTTATATGAGTTTATGCGTGTGATGAAAGAAGGAATACTAAATGGATTCTAAACATTATACAAAACCGGTGGGATAAAATGATTAATCAGCCACTACATGTTGCAGGTAAATTTTATTTCGGATTGTTTGTCATTCATAATTAATATTTAATATAGTATTTAATTATTTATACTAAAATTATTATTTTTTATTCTTCTAGCTTACTATTTGAACCCAAAGTACCAATAAAGAGACAATATTAGGGATAATTCAGATCTTTTGAAAGCCGTACATATTGTATATACGTAATTAAACCCTGAAGCTGCAGGGATTGCTAATTTTGGAAATGAGATAAAAAGTTACAACTTACAATTAATTTTATAATTCCAATACTATAAATTCTTTGCATGGGAGTATCGTGTCAAAAATAGTCATGGAAAGTAATACGGTCGCTGAGTATATGAGAACCATAAAATCGGTTGCCGATGAGCTTGTTATTGTTGGTTCGCGGCTCAATAATGGTGAACTTATTGTCAAGGTAATGAGTGGATTTGGACCTGAATATAAAGAAATGAGTGCTGCAATACGACCATGAGACGCGCCCATCTCATTTGAAGAGTTATTTGATAAGCTTGCTGATCATGAGATTTTTCTAAAGGATGAAGAAACTAAAAAGGAAAGTGTGCCAATCATAGCTCAACTCAACCAAAAAGGAAACAACAACAATAAGGCAAAGGGCAACAATTTCAACTACAAGAAAATGCTTGCATCCAATTTTGGTAATAACTTTAAGGCAATCAGTATCAAGGCAATCAGAATTCACAAGGTAACTATTTTTCAAATCAAGGAAATTGAAATTTCAATCATAATCAGAATTGGCGTCCCTCAGCCAATGGAAACAATCAAGGGCGAATCCAGTGTCAACTTTGTGACAAATTTGGACATGTGACGAAGGTATGCAGGTCACGACCTCCTCCTTCATTTGAACTACAAGCTAAATTCATGGCTCAAGGATCAGCAAACTTCAACAACAACTGGGTGATGGATTCTTGTGCTTCTCACCACATCAACTTCGATCTCCAAAACATGTCGGTGCACTCGGAATACAGTGGTAATGACAACATAATCATTGCTGATGGTAATGGTATCCCTATAACTCATACTGGCTCTGCTAAATTTATTACTGAAAATTCTACTTTTATACTTAACAATGTTTTGTGTGCTCTATCCATTCATAAAAATTTACTTTCTTCTCACAATTTTGTAAGCATAATCGCACATCTATTGAATATTTCCCTACATTCTTTGTGGTGAAGGATTTGAACATGGGGGCAACACTCGTCTAAGGCCGGAGTAAGGGAAATCTGTATGAGTGGCCTACTCCCTCACTTATCTCTCCACCTCCCTCCACCGCCACGTATCAAGCCCATGTCACCACTACTAGTCAAGCATCCTTAAATCAATGGCATCATCTCCTCGGCCATCCTAGTCAACGTATCCTTAATTATGTTGTCTCAAGTCAGTCACTTCCAGTATCTCAGCTGTCTTTGGAAAGTTTTAACTCTTGTTTATGTAATAAAAGCCACAAAATTCCTTTTGGTGTTTCATCTCTTAAGAGTTCTAAACCACTTGAACTTCTTTACATCGATGTTTGGGGGCCCTCTTCAATCATATCGTTTGAAAATTTTCGATATTACCTAATGTTTGTTGACCATTTTACTAAGTATACTTGGATTTACCCTATCAAAAACAAATAAGATACACCATTGATTTTTGAAAATGTTAAATTATTAGTAGAAAAATATTTTCAAACACCAATGTGGCATTCAACACTCTTTTCTTCCCCATACACTCCACAAATCATAGGCACTGCAGAACGACGGCATAGACACATACTTGAGACTGCATTGACTCTCCTTCATCAAGCTTTTATACCTTTACTACACAAGTAAGTGATCCCTCTGCATCCTCATCTGCACAAGTAAGTTCCCATTCCTCTTCTACATCTACTGTATCTCCTCCTCCAAAGTCTTAAAACCAGATTGTTACTCGCTCTAAAAATCAAATTTTCAAGCCAAAACAAATCTTTGATTATCTTGCCACGTCCCAAGCAACTCTTGAAGCACTTGAACCCACTTCCTTCTATCAAGCTCAAAAAAACTCTCATTGGCGATCTGCCATGAGCAATGAATTTGATACGCTTGTGAGGAATCATACTTGGGATTTAGTTCCACCTTCTAACACACAAAATATAGTTGGGTGTAAATGGATTTTTAGGATTAAAAGAAAGCCAAATGGGTCAATTGAGCGCTACAAAGCTCAACTTGTCGCGAAGGGGTTCTACAGGAGACCTGGTGTTGACTTTCATGCAACATTCAGTCTTATAGTGAAGCCAACAACGATTCGTCTTATTCTTTCACTTGCTGTTTAGGTTGGCAGGTCTCTTCGCCAACTAGACGTAAATAATGCCTTCCTCCAAGGCCCTCTCTCTCAGACAATGTGTCGACAAACAATTGCCTCATCACGTATGCAAGCTATGAATATCAATTTATGGCCTTTGACAAGCACCAAGAGCTTGGTATCAAGAATTAAAGATTTTTCTTGTGTCGTATGGGTTTTTGAATTCTCATTCTGATACATCTCTATTTATTTTTCATTGAGGGCAGCTAACAGTTTTTTTATTTGTTTATGTTGACGATATAATTGTCACTGTAACAGCCAAGTAGCTATATAACAGATCATTGATGCTCTTTCTAGTAGGTTTTCTCTAAAGGATCTTGGCTCCTTAACTTATTTTCTTAGTGTAGAAGTGCTGCGAACTGGAAATGGCCTCATACTCTCTCAACACAAATACATCAAAGACATTTTTGAGAAAACCGCTATGACTGGAGCTAAAGAAGTCTACAGCCCATTATCCACCTCTGAATCTCTTCTGCTTGACGATAGTGCTCCTCCTACTGATGCAACACAGTATAGAAAAGTTGTTGGTTCACTTCAATATCTTGCTCTTACTCTGCCCGATATATCTTTTGCGGTAAACAAGTTGTCGCAATTTATGCATCGCCCTTCCAACATACACCGGTCCGCTGTCAAACGAGTATTATGGTATCTCAAAAATACTATCTCTCATGGGCCTCATCTCCATCGGTCCTCTCATTTTGCTTTACATGTCTTTTCAGATGCAGACTTGGCTGGGAATACAGATGACAGAACCTCAACTTCTGCATATGTGGTTTTTCTGGGGCTAACCCAAAACTGGTCCTCTAAAAAACAATGAACGGTGGTGAGATCTTCAACCAAGGTTGAGTATAGAGCTATGGCATCCACTACTGCTGAAGTACTTTGGGTCTCCAACTTGCTTCGTGAACTTCGCTTTCCACTCTCTAAGCCACAAACTATTTACTGCGACAACATCAGAGCAACTTATATTTGTGCAAATCTTCTATTTCACTCTAGAATGAAACACATTGCGATTGAATTTCATTTTGTGAGAGATCAAGTGAACAAGAATCTGCGATTTCAACATGTTCATTCGGCCGATCAACTTGCTGACTCTCCCACTAAACCTCTCTTACGTCAGCAGCTTCAATAACATCGAAACATGCTAGGAGTTCTTGACGGAACACCTATCTTACGGGGGCATGATAGACAACCATAATGACCAACTCATTCGATTGAGTCAACTCTGTGATTGGTGCATTCAATTCATTAGAATCTCTACTATTATTGTATTATAATTAATATCTCTGCTATTATTGTATTAGAATCAAGTCCACGATTCTTGCATGTAATTATGGTCTTATATTTCTTCTTGTATCACATAGCAACTGGTGTATATATACCTGTGTAAATCATGAATGAAATAAGAGAGTTTTGAAATTGATTACAGTAATCGAAGTAGAAGGTGTCGAATATTTCACTTGAAAGAGTGTTGTATTGATAACCAATAATGTAGGGATTTTGTCTCGATGGTGTGGCAAAATAGTGATAGTAATAATGTTGTGGCTGCTATCTTATAAAAAATATGGTCTTGTGGGGGAAAAACTAGATTCATGGAATAAAAGGAATATGAGGAATCTTTGGAAGGAGATTGATAGTAAATGAAGGGAGTTGAGTGCAATAGGGAAATGTAATGCTCCGGGTTCTTGGGTGTGCTTTCGTGAGCTAGAAAATCAACTGGATAGTGCGTTAGAAACAGAGGAAAAATATTGGTCCTAGAGAGCAAATATAGAGTGGCTTAAGAATGGGGATCATGATACACTGTTCTTCCATATGAAGGTGACGACACGCAAAGATAGGAATCGAGTTAGAAGGTTGGTGGATGAGATTTATGTTTGGAAGGATTCAAGAAATCAGATGGGTAGTATTGTTTTACGGTACTTATTGAATCTGCTTCAGACTTTTTTCCTCTCCCATGAAGCTATAAAAGTTGTTTTAGATGGTGTTCAGCTGAAAGTTTCGGCTTAGATGGATGGTTTTCTTGATGCTCAATTTATAAGTGAAGAAGTTCATCTGGCTTCTTTTGGGATGGGTCCTATGAAAGCTCCGGGGATCGATGGTCTTTAAGCTATTTTTTACCAACAATTTTAGGGGACGGTGAGGACGAGAGTTGTGCCAGCGTGTTTGGATTGTTTGAATGGTGGAGATTTAGTTATTGAAATCAATGAAACGTTGGTAATGCTAATCCCTAAAGTTCAGAATCCGATGAAAATGGCTAATTTTTGTCTGATAAGTTTATGAAACGTGTTGTATAAGATTGTTGCGAAGTTAATCGCTACTAGGTTTCAGATGGCTCTCGGGGAAGTCATCTCGGACTCCAAAAGTTCCTTTATTCCAGCCTTCCAGGTTGATTAATTACTAACAACACAATTGTGGGATTTAAGTGTATGCATAACTTGAAGCTTAGAATGAGGAACACATGGCTCGATGGCATTAAAATTGGATATGTTAAAGCTGAGTGGAGCTTCATTAAACAGATGATGCTAAAGCTGAGGTTTTTGCAGGTATGGGTCGGTCGAATTATGCATTGTGTCTCAACTGTTTCCTACTCCTTATTGAATGGTGATGTTTGTGGTTACTTAAAACCAACAATGGGATTACGGTAGAGTGACCCACTATCACCACACTTATTCCTACTTCAGATGTAGGCGTGGTGGGCCTACCATTACCCATCTTTTTTTTTCGGAGACGATAATTAGCTGTTTACTAAGGCCTCAGATGGTGATTGTATGGCGGTTCGTCAAATTCTCGATGATTATGCCCAAGCTTCAGGACTAGTAGTGTATTTTGAAAATTTTGCCTTTTGTGTGAGTTTGACAGTGCTTCGTAGAGATAACAACTGACTTGCTGCAATTTTAGGTATTTGGGTCGTGGATTGTCATGTAAAGTACCTGGGTCTCTTAGGTATCTCAGGAAGATATAAGATGAAATTGTTTTCAGAGAATATCGATAGAGTGTGTGGGAAATTATAGGTTGACGTGACAAGCTTCTATCAATAAGGGTATGGAGATTCTTTAGAAGGCAGTAGTGCAGTCTATTCCTTCCTATGCCATGAGTTTGTTTCGGTTGCCAAAAAGGGCATATCTTAGAAGTTCAAAGGTTGTGTGCTAGGTTTTGGTAGGGATCGAATGATAGTAAAAGCTAGGAAAATTCATTGGTGTAGATGGTCTAAACTCTGCATGCCGAATATGAAGGGTGGCTTAGGGTTCCGGGATCTTGAGTCGTTTTATAGAGCTCTCATCTCTAAGCATTGGCTGAGGATACTAGAAAACCCAAATACCCTAGCTGCTAAAAGCAGATTATTTTCGTAATCAGACATTCTTGGAAAGCTGAATCTAAACCTTGGTATTCTTTTGTTTGGAAGAGCATAATGTGGGGTAGGAGTGTGATAGAGATGGATCAAGGTGAAGAGTGGGAAGATGAAAACAATTTCGTATCTACAAAGACCGTTGGATTCCGAGACCTACTACCTTTAAAGTTTTATCGCCTCATACGCTTGGGCCAACGACTATGGTTGCTGTTTTGAAATCCCTATTTGGGGGTTGGGACCTTGATGTCTTGAGGAGGAATTTTTTGGAAAAAGATATTACGGTAATTTTGGGAATTCTTTATGGTTTGGCTTGTACAAATGATAGGCACGTTTGGCACTCTAATTCAGGGGGGGTATACGATGAATAGTGGGTAATGGGTGGCCCAGGGTATATTGGAGGCTCCTAGCACTTCTGGCTTGGGTGGTCTGAGGGCTTGGAGGAAAACTCTTTGGAAATTGCCAATTCCTTTGAAAGTTAAAACGTTTGTTTGGAGGGCATGTCATAACTGGGTTCTATCTTTTGCTAATTTAGCTCGTAGGGGTAGAGGTGTGTGCGAGATACCCTCTTTGTCAAGGGAAGGATGAATCAACTTGGCATGCTTTGTGGGGGTGTTGTTGGCTGAAAAGAATGTGGAATCAACTTGGCATGCTTTTGGCGACAAGTGAATCAACAACGCACAAGCATGCGTTGCCAAAACCTTTCACAACGCATTTTGCACGTTGCAAAATGCCAAATTTCTTGTATTGACATGCAAAAACAGTGGTAACAAAAATCGGTTAGACCGATTGCTTCAACATTTAGAGCATTTTTAAAGAATATTCTATCAATAAAGAGTAAGGATACCAAAAAGTTAGGTTCGGGTTGGGTTTTGCGAAAATCGAACTCACAAAATATTTTCTAGCTCGAATCCGAACGTGAACCCGAATAATTTTACTGGTTCGAGTTTCCACCCTGAGGTTTTGATAAACCACGAAAATTCCTGTGAACCCGTGAATTATTCGGGTTTGAGTTTCGTTCTAGAAACCCAAAACGACATGGCTTTGAAATTGAGATCAAAAGTTTTTTTTTTTTAATATTCTAGATAGCTAGATTTTTTTAAAAAACCTAAAACCGCTTCGGGTTTAAATTTTACACCGAACTCGATATGCGACATGAATAACAAAACCCATACCTGACCCACACGATTGGGGTGAAATTGTCATCCTCATACAAGAGTTATATATGTAAATTTTTGAAAATAACATTTAATTGAAAAAAAAAATTATTGTGTTGTAATTAGTTGTTTCAAAATTGTCAAAATTATATCATTACCATAAACAAAATCCATTTTGTTTCATCATGCCAAATTATAGAATATATGACCTAGTATTTCCTTAAAAAAATTTGTTTCTTTTCGGTTTATGACTGATCATTAATCTCGAGCCTTTTATGGTTAAAATACATGTATATGATAATCTGTCCTGAATGAGATTCCTATATTCGAAAATATAATTTGACACAATTATGTGTCTTTTTATATCCCAATTAGTAGCATACCAAAAAGATTAGATTTACCAATGACTAAAAAAATCTTCCACTTCTCATGATTACACTCGCGTTTGCAAGCGTGTATCTATATTAGGGATGAACATTTTCACATGGGGCTCCATCCCCCACTGGCCCCCTTGGGGTTTTGGGGGCAAATTTTGCCCCCAAATGTGTTTTGGGGGTGGGGGTGGGGTGGGGGTGGGGGTGTGGGCAAACTTGGCCCCCATTTCCCTCTCCCAAATCCATTCCTCAATTTTCCCCATATATATATTATTTTAATTTATATATAAAGTTTTAACGATTCAAAACAAAATTGTAATATTAACCTGAGTTAATAGTTACTAGTTAGTACTTAATACATGAGTATTAATTGAAGATGTAAACTTTAAATTTAAAGTATTAAAAATATTTGTATTTATTTTGGATTTCTTTAAACCAATTATATATATTTTATAATGCATATTTTGATTACTTTTTAGATTGAATTTTTTAATAGGGTCAAACTAGAGATTTGAATGAATTGGATTTCAAATTCCGAATTTCAATTTTCAAAATGGAAATTAAAAATTAAAAATTAAAAATAAAAATAAATGGAGGAAATTGGGTTTGGGGGTGGGGGAGGGGTAACCTACAAAATGGGTTTTGTGGGAGGTTGTGGGGGAAGGGTTGAGGAATGGGGGTGGGGGTGGGGGGACCCTCCCCCGCCCCATTGTACCCCCACGCCCATCCTATTCTATATGCTTGCTTGTATGTCTAGGTGCACGTCAGTGCATATTTGTATGTACATTCGAATCTATATAGTGTATATAAACATTGTGTATGAGCTTGCCTAATCAATTATGCCAAATAATTATAATTTTACCGGTCATTTGTTCCAATTTAGTAAGGTAACCATGTAAAGTTATTGTTATTGGAGTCACTAATAAAATTACAATAATAAGTATTAAGTATCTTTACATTTCAAGAAAATTAAATTCTTTTTCGTATAAACTCAAAAATTATAAACTATATGTAAATAAACTAAAAAGAACAATTTTCAAACTACAATAAAAATAAAAAGCATTTTCTTAGTTTTAAAAACATTTTAGCCACTTTGAAATCCATACCAAAGAAGCTCTTGGTCATTATAGGGCTAACATATCAATGTAGAGATTATATATTATAATCCTAATTTTTTTTTGTAATAAATTTATACTAATACATGGATGTATTAATTTTTTGCTAAAAAAGAAACAATAATAAGCATATATGATTTAGTTTAGAAGATCTTTCAATAAATTAGTGCAATATATAATATAACCTAAACTTAATTGAAGATCATGTAATTCATAAAATCATCCCTATCAAAATAATTGAAAATTCAATGGAAGTTCACACCTACAAATGGAATTAATTAAATCCATTTTTAATGACTAGAGAAATATAATCATTGTTTATGAGTTCAAGTAATGTTTTAATTAAAAATTAAATTCATGATAGGGACATGAGATTGAGAGCTTGACATAAACGAATGTCAAAGTATCATTACTATTGTAATTTTTTTTCTAAAAAAATTGATGTCCAAATTTATCAGAATCTTGGTCAGTCACACCCGATGATTATTTTGAAAAAATATATTAAAGATTTCAAAAATAAAATAAACTACCTATTTTTATTGAAGAAAAAAAGAATCCCAATAAAGTTAAAGTGTTGGTCGTCTCTGATTGGTGAGAATGAGTCGGTCGTAGCAAACACGTGCATACGAAGTAACAGAGAATCAGAACACTGTCAAATCAACAATTAGCAACACGCGGGAATAAAAAAAAAACTCTGTAGCGTGTGACATCACGCGCGGGTGGCAAAGGTGGTTCAAGCGTGAGGACATCACAAAATCTCAAATTCTCACTCTCTCTCTCCGTATCAATATATAATGTGAGTCTTATCACTCCTTTTCTTCACAGAAAAAAAAGTAAAGAGAAAAAAATTGCATGGAGCTGTAGAAGGGTAACCATTGAAGCCAGAGATATAGAGAGGTATAATGTAAAAATATTTTCATATATTTTTTGTTGTTTTTATTTAGAGTAAATCTATGATTTTGATAGTGTTTTTTTTATTTTTTTTTATTTTGAACACCTTCTTGTCTTATTATTATTTTATTTTTATCACACACACATTTATGTATATTATCATTATTATGTATTGATATATATTTTGCTCATGTACAGATCCCAACAGTGAGAAAGGTAAACTGTGAAAGATCTAGAGAGAGAGAGACATAGGATCTTCGATATCTATATATCTGTGCGTGTAAGTACTGTCAAAACAGAGACCTTTGCTTTTGCTTACTATGAAATTATATATAAACAAGTAACGTATAACTTAACTTTTTATGTGTATATATAGGGAGAGAAAATGGGTGAAAAAAGAAAGTCTCTATTTCTTTAATGGATGAGATATTATTGATTTAGTCTCTATGTTGTTTTGAATTATCTATTTTTTACCTATTTATTCATTTTCACTATATTGATCTCTATGTTTTTAAAAACCACTCAATTTGATCATTCTGACCAGAATTTTGACAGTCAACCGTCACGGAAACATAAAATGACATTTTTACCCGTGAATTTAAAATAAAAATAATAGGGATATTATTGATTTAGTCCCTATGTTTTTTTGAATTATCTATTTTTTACTCACTTATTCATTTATCATTGGATTGGTTCATTTATCATTGGATTGGTCCCTATGTTTTCAAAACCACTCAATTTGATCCCTTTGACCATAATTTTGACGATCAACTGTCACGGAAAATATAAAATAACATTTTTACCCTTGAATTTAAAATAAATAAAAGAAAACTTTTTATTTTCTTAATTTTATTTATAATTTTGTATTAATTAAAAAAATTAAAAAGGGAAAGAAATATAAAAAATATTTTCTTATATATTAATTTTGAAATTTAACAAAAATCTATTTTGCGGCGGCCGGCAGTAGATGTATTCGAGTAACTTCTTCTCGATTTTCATAGAGGTCAGAGAGAGACCGAGAAAGGATAGAGAGATCGAGAAAGGAGAGAGATGACCGGGTTTGAGAAAGAAAGAGAGAGAGAGATAGCTGAGTTTGATAAAGAAGAGAGAGAGAGAGAGAGAGAGAGAGAGAGAGAGAGAGAGAGAGATGGCTGGGTTTGATCAATCCACCACCACTCCAATATCACCAACACAACCAAATCCAGATTCTGACCACTACCACCAAACAACTTTGCTAGAGAGAGAGAGAGAGAGCTTTTACTTTATTGAGAGAGATCTATATATATATATATATATATTTTTTAATTGTTCCTTTATTTATAATTTTTTTAATTTGTATTTATATATTAATTTTATTTTTATTATATATATATATATATATCTATTTTTCATGTGTTGATACGTGACATATCATTGTTTAAAGACAAAAATACCCATAGAACCATTTAATTTGACTAATGGTTGACTTACAGAATGATCAAATTGAGTGGTTTTTGAAAACATAGGGACCAATCCAGTGAAAAATGAATAAGTGAGTAAAAAATAGATAATTCAAAAAAACTTAGGGACTAAATCAATAATATCCCATTTAATTTTTATTATATATATTTCTATTTTGTGTGTGTTGACACGTGGCATATTATTGTTTAAAGACTAAAAATACCCTTAGAACGTTTAATTTGACTAACGATTGACTTACAGAAGGACCAAATTGAGTGGTTTTTGAAAACATAGGGATCAATCCAGTGAAAAATGAATAAGTGAGTAAAAAATAGATAATTCAAAAAAACGTAGGGACTAAATTAATAATATCCCTTAATGGATTTGTTCCTTATTTGGATCATCTCCCCGCCCTATCTTGTGGCTCTCCTTTTTCATGCAACTTTTTTAATGTCTTTTTATTCATTTCCTTTTCGATCATTTTTATATTTTCTTTTTTCAATAATAATAACAAAACAATTTTAGTAACGCGGATCTCTCACAGCGTTGGTTGCCTAGGCTCACGCTGCCCAGGTGACGCTCTCCTTAAGCAGTGCACCGACGGGGCTGCAAGGGCTCGATGGCGCCGTTCGAGGACGGCTTGATAGGAGAGAGAAAGTGGGAGAGTTTGGGAATGATTTTTATATAAGGGTATTTAGATAATTTTATAAAAATATGGTTATTAACCGTTAAATCAGAGTCTTCTTCTATGATGTCTTAGGATTTTTCCCTTTCCTAGGTAGAGAAAGACTTGAATAAAATATAATTATTAAAAGAGCAAATAGGCCTTTTTAGTAAAAAAAATAAGGATTTTTATTGTTTTTACCTAACATTAGTGTTTTTATTGTTTTTACCCAATAATTGACTGTGAAGACCTAAATGCCCCTCATTATTTTCTTTTATCTCTTCTCTCTCTTTGGTCAGAATCATTTTTTGATTTTTCATTCTCTCTCTTCAATCTCTTCTTTCTCTCTCTCTTCTCTCACGTCTCTCACCTCTCTCCACCACCATTTTTTTTCTACCAGATCTCCTCTCCAATCTCTTCCTTCTTTATCTCTTTTCAATCTTTATCTCTCTTCAATCTCTTCTTTCTTCAGTCTCTCTCTTCGTTCTCTCACTACCGCCGTTCTTCAACCGCGCCGACGACCTCGTCTCCGGTGGTTGCTGCCTCATCTCCGGCGGCCGCTCATCTCCGGTGGTCAACCACCCATCTCCGGTGGTCGCTGCCTCGTCTCCAGCTGCCTCCAGTTGTGTATAGTTTTTAGTTTTTAGTTTTTATTTATTTATTTTTTTAGTTTGTTGGAATTGATTATGGGTTTTGTGGTGGTATTGGTTCTGGGTTTGATGATGATGGGGTTTGTGGTGGTGATGTACTATGTGATTCGGTTGATGATGTTGGTGGGTTTTTGTTTGAATTAAAATTGATTTTGGTGAATGATTTTATTTTGTTCAAAGGTTTTTAGTTTTTAGTTTTATTTTTTTATTTTTTTATTTGAAGAGATATGAAAATCCATTCAGATCTCTTCACAGATTTTTTTAATTTTATTTGGCATGAGAAAATCAGGAAAATTTTCAAATCTATTCAAATCTGAAAATTTTTCCAGATTTTTTTAAACACACCAGGTACCAATTAAACACACCAGACAACCCAATTAAACACACCAGGGCAACCCAATTAAACACACAAGGGGTAAATCAATTAAACACACCAGGTCAGACCAATTAAACACATAAAGGCAGATCAATTAAACACACCAGGGCAACCCAATTAAACACACCAGGGCAGACCAATTAAACACACAAAAGCAGGCTAATTAAACACACAAGTTGTAAATCAATTAAACACACAAGGGTAGACCAATTAAACACACCAGGACAACTCAATTAAACACATCAGGACAGACCAATTAAACACACCAGAGCAACGACCAATTAAACACACCATGACAACACAATTAAACACACAATGTAACACAATTAAACACATCCGAGAAGAAGAAAAAGAATACTAGAGGTCCGGGAAAAAGAAAAAAAAAGAAAAAAAAAGAAAAAAAGTTGTTTATTTTCTTGGAAGGAAAAGAAAAAGAAGATAGAGAATTTTTTTTATAAAGAAGGGCAATTTTGTCCAAATAGTGGAAATTTTGGTAGAAACAATAAAAATACTAATCTTAGATAAAATCAATAAATCCATTAATTTTATGGTTAGTTTTAAAGTTCTCCCTTATTAAAAATTAATAATAAAGGTTTTTCCTGGTAATATTTGTTTTACTTTAACTTTCTAAAGGTTAAAAGTGTTTTTTTTTATATTAAAATCTAGTTGATTTTACTTTAACTTTCTAAAGGATAAAAATGTTCTTTTAATATTAAAAGCTATTTTAATAGTTTTGTTTGTTGTTCGACAAAAACTAAAAAAGTATTTTTGTTTTAATATTGAAAGAACTATTTTATATTTTTTTAGGTTAAGTGTAAAGTTTGAGATTTAAACTTTTTTAAAAGAGGTTAATAGTATCAATTACCTTCCGTAAACTTTATATATTTTATTATATATATTTCTATTATAAATATTTTGTTAGTGTCTATTTTTATAAGTCTGCCAAACAATCTATTAATTTAAAAAGTTTTTTTAAGTAAATACCAAACAACATACGGTTTTTGGTTTAGGGCTCTACTTAATAAAAGCTTAAAACATCTACTCCAAAAACTCTATTTGAAAAATCATCTCAAACGTAATCTTAGAAACTTCTTACTTTTTAGACAGTGACAGAGTTTCTCTTCTCTCGCCAGAGTCATGCATGGCTTTGACAAGGAGACAGCTTTTTCACTTGTTTGTTTATCTTATGTTCAGATTACTGTTTTTTTTAAAGGTCAAAACTTTTTAAACAAGTAACAGCAGCAAAAAATCTCAAGCTTTTTGTTTTTTGAAGTGAAAGTGATAGTGAGAGATAGAGAGTGAGAGAGAGAAGAAAAAGAAGTTGTTCTAATGAGTTTTGGGGGTCTGGTCAACAACAGTCACACCATGACAAAGTGGTGC
Source organism: Dipteronia sinensis (assembly GCA_033220585.1). Taxonomy (NCBI): domain Eukaryota; kingdom Viridiplantae; phylum Streptophyta; class Magnoliopsida; order Sapindales; family Sapindaceae; genus Dipteronia; species Dipteronia sinensis. Next base: position 1,186,734 of record CM065645.1, read on the forward strand.
CATTGTTCAGTTTCTCTTCCCTCTATCCTTTGTATGCCAATATTTCTGTTTTTTTGTATCTGTATTCTGTTTGTTTGATTCATAATCTTAGTTTACTGTTTGTGCTTACTTGTGATCTGTTCTGGGTTTTTGCTTTTTTTTTATTCTTCTAATATTTCTGTGTCGTTTTGATGGAATTTTTGTTGCAGAAGAAGAAAATGGAAGGCAAAGGAGAGATTGGTTTGCAGGGTGATCATCCTGATCCTGGTTTGCAGGCTCAGAACAGAGAAGACGGGGATGAGAGCAGGTCCAACAACGTTGAAGGTGTTGGATCAGGCGACGATCACGATGCCAATGAAGACCAAGAACCATTAAGGAAAAAGTACCGTAGGCACACAACTCAACAGATTCAAGTTCTTGAATCGTATGTCCTATTATTATCTGTATCATTATTTGCACTCTTTTTTTTCCTCTCAGTATATTGAGTGGTTGATTTATATACTGTGTTTGTGTATTGTTTTTGTAGTTTCTTCAAGGACTTTCCTCATCCTAGCGACAAACAAAGAAACGACCTCGGTGCGAGGCTTGGTTTGGAAAGTAGACAAATCAAGTTTTGGTTCCAGAACAGAAGGACCCAAATGAAGGTAAAATTGATTCAAAAATGTTTTATTACTTGAATTTCTATGTAGGGGGTGAATTTATGAGAATGAATTTTGTTGAAAACAGACCCAATCGGAACGTCATGATAATGTGATGCTGAGACAAGAACACAACAGGATTCGAGCAGAGAATGAAATGCTGAAGGAGGCTATAAGGAATCCGTTGTGCACCAAATGTGGTAGCCTGGTGGAGATGTCTGGTGATGGTGGTGAGATTGACTTTGAGATTGAGAAGCTGAAGTTGGAGAATGCTCGATTGAAGTATGAATTCAACAGGATTTGCATGTTAGCGAGTCAGTTTTTGGGCAGGCCAATCTCATCCTCTGAGAGACCTATTCCTTTTCCATCCATAAAACCCTCCGACGGTGAAGGGACTTCTGCACCACCACCACCCATGGCAGCAGGTCTGGTGGGGAATGGAGGAATTCCATTTGATAAGAACGTGTGCTCTAAGTTGATTGATGGGAAATAATCACTGATTACAACCACAGAGTATTCATTGTTGAGGCAGAATCTTCAATTAGATCCAAATCCATACATTAGAAAAAAAGAAAAAAAAGAGAGTAAGACACAAAAACATTTTTTGGACAGCATGGGCTGAGATTATCAGGATGGTTTTTGTAAGATCAAGGGCTGAGATTAGAAATGATCAACCTATATAAATTACAATGTAATTCGGTTACAATTAATGAAAATAATCTGAAAATTTTCCCTCCATTTCTCTCTGTTTTTAGCTTAGAAATCTCCAATGTTTGAAGCTTGAAGGTCTTCATCTTCAAGCTTAAAGCTCCTTCTTCGAGCTTTAGTTTACAATCTCAGATATCCCGGTTAAAGAAGACTGCAAGAGTAAAGATGACTCTAATTGTGGAAGCTTTGATTGCTGGCCTATAAGTGTCAAAGTGATCCAAGCCAGGTGTTTAATGGAGGCATTTGGCAACCAGTCTGGCTTTGGGTTACAAAATTGATCCATCTGGGTTGAACTTAGTTCTAAAAACCCATTTGTTTCCCAAAACATTCATGCTGGAAGAGAAGCAGGTTCTATTTGACACGAGAGTGGTATATTCATAACGCATGGCATGAGAGGCTGAGACCACCTGCATAGGATGAACCGATCTACAAGGCTGCTGACAATAGAAATCATAGATATGAACAAAGAGAGAAAGAATTCACATTTTAATTAACCAGAAAAAAAAAAAAATTACATGCACAATACAAATAGGCATTTTCCTCTTTGTTCTTATCTGGGAAAGAGCAAAAATATAATTTTTTAGAACAGAAAATAAAACAAGTGATATTCTTGTTGTTTACATCCCTAGAAGATCAATGTTACAAGAAATTTTAAGCAACATCCTTAGATCAGGATACATTGATTGACATGAAATCCTGGCAGCTTGAATGCAAGTTACGTATTTCCCCGGAAGAAACAATGCCTATGCAAATGCAAAACTGATTTCCCACTCATGCTACCAAGCAAAATTATCAATCGACAGGAATGATATGTAGATTGTTGCCAACAACGCCATAAGTTCTTTCCACCCCATCAGGTTATCAGTTTAAACTGATTTCAAAAGAAGTTTACACGATTGACCTCACCCTTGACAGTTTTCCTTTAAAACAATTAATATTGCAGACTGTGACAACACACCTAGCCTGATGAGGCTTTGATGGTGATGACATTCCTGAACCAAATAATTACATAACGAAACCAATTAAGAAATTTTATACGTCAAACTTTATATAAACTATAAAGAAACCAAAGAACTGAACTTAAAAATTATAATGATAATAATAAAGGCCAAAAATCTTACCCTTCAGAAGTTCAACATGTAGTCTGGTCCAACTGCAGCTGAATGATTTCCAGAAGCATCTCCAATACTAACTAACAGAAAGGAGAGAGCCTATCAACTTGCCAAGTCAGCACAAGGTTGTAACAAGAGCTACTTGAGCAAACACTTGTGATATTAGGAAGTAACAAGAGACGCTTGTGGTTCAATAGTCTGAATTGAGTCTTTGAACAGCTTCCCAAGCATACATCATTTCAACTTCTTGTTGGTTCTTGGACAGGAAATGATGGAAGTGAATTCAAGCATTCAAGATATATCTGTGGGTGTGGAGTGGTAAAAAGCTTTGGACAAAGTGTTGCGGCATGTATATGTAACTTTACTAATGTAAGCAACAAATTTCGACATTTGATTATTATTTTCCCTTCATTTTCGTTTTTTTTCAACTTCTAACTTCAAATTTACCAATAGCTTTATTTATATAAGAATTAGAATACAAGAACAGTTTACTCGATGCATGTTCTTGAAAATTTGATGGAAATATCACAATCAATTTAGTATAATTTGGTTTAGTTTGGTTCGCATTGAGTTTGAAATTGGTACAACTAACAACCCAATACACTTTTATCATTATTATCCGCTCTAAGGTCTAAACCAAGGTTCGTTGTTTAAATATTTCAACATTCATTCGTGTTTGTATAATTATGTGCTAACATATTTGTTTTGGATTAAATAATAATAAACTACACATATTTGATATTACCATATGTCAAGTAAATAAAAGCACTGTTTTGATTTGAATTTTTACCGGTACAAAAACGTATGGTACTACCACATTAACATTTTCTATTTTCCAGTTATCAGAATACAAAATGCCTTCTGGCCTTCACCAACTAATGGGAGTTCAGACTTCAGAGTGACTTGAAATGTACATATTATCGATTTAAATGTTAGGACCACAAAGATTATCTTCTAACTGTATCCTTAGGCTACACATTTATCAATTATGTAAATAATAAGAAAAAAGAGGTGCCATGGCATGATCAATGAATATGGGAACAGGAAGCAATTTGTTCGAGATACCCATTGACGTTGTGAATGACAACACTATCCAGAAATGCTAGTAGATCATCCATGGATCGAGTGGAAGGGTCTTCCGTTTGGATTTCAACAACCTACATAAAAAATGTAGAGATTAGGAACAAATAGTCAGGTCTATGCTCATAATTGAAAATGTTAAGATTATAAGCAAATATTGTTCATAACTTATCTTGTGTTATGTATTCAAAATCCCAGTATGAAACATTAATTATACAAGTCACCTTTTATCTTTAGGTATTGGCAGGTCTATAGCATCAAATGATTTTAATTTGATATTTTTCCCAAAGATTTTCACAGTTAACAAATAGAAAGCACATATGATTTGCATCACATAATTCAATGTGCAGTCAAAGCTTAACATTCTCAGCTCAGCTTGCTGTCAAGAAGACTGAAAACCTGATGAAGTTCAAAATCAAGCTCGTATCGGATCAGATAGATTGGCTGCACCAGTACGTACTACAATGCAGCCTAACTCATGTTTTACCAGAACTCACCTTCATCCAGATTAGTTAGCAATATGATCAAGTGGCCAAGTTGATCAAGAGAAGCAATCGGTTAGCAGCTGGCAAGGAGGAAGTTATTATTGTCAGAAACAGACTAGAATCTGTTATGTATTTGCCTGATTATCAAGAGGGTTTTTGTATGATCAAGGGTTGAGATTAGAAATGATCAGCTTACATAAACAACAATGTAATTCGGTTACAATCAATGAAAATAATCTGAAAGTTTTCCCTCCATTTCTCTCTGTTTTCAGCTTCTAGAAAACTCCATTGTTAGAAGCTTGAAGATCTTCATCTTCAAGCTTAAAGCTCCTTAATTTACAATCTCAGATATCCCAATTGAAGAAGACTGAAAGAGTTAAGATCACTCTTAAATCTTAATTGTGGAAGCTTTGATGACTCGACTGTAAGTGTCAAAGTTTGATGGGAGCCTTTGGCAACCAGGCTGGCTTTGTGTGTCAGAAATGATCCATCTGGGTTGAACTTGGTTCTAAAAACCCATTTGTTTCCTACAACATTCATTCTGGTTCTATAAAGAAAATAAAGACTGAAGTTTCTAGACTTGAGCAAAAGCCACAAAAAGGCAATCACATTGAACTAGAAAAAGTAACATTAACATTATCCAAGCAATCACAATTAAGAATTTTCAGAACGTTAAAATTATCCAAGCAAGTCATTTCCTCTTCTTTTTTGTGAAATAGCAAAGAATGAATTTATTAGTACTTAATATGATAAAAGGAAAATAAAACAGTTAATATTCTTCTTAGGACATCCCCCTAAGATCATTACTACTAGAGACTTTCAGTAACATCCTTATTCCTTAGATTATGATAAATGATTGGCATGCAATGCCTAGTTACCTATTTCCAACAGAAACACTGGACTTCAATCAATTTGCCAAATTGATATCCCACTCTAACTTCCAAGCAAAATTATCCATTCAGAGGAATGAAGATGCACATTGCAGCCAATAATGATGTAAATTCTACCCATCCCAACAGGCAACAAGCTTATCGGTTTAATCTGTTTTCAAGAGAACATCAAATAACTTACCTCACCATTGATGTTCCACTTCTATACAATCAATACCCCGAGTCATTGTGTCAGGAAGCTCTTCCCTTGTGACATCCATCAAATTCCACTCCTCGTTTGAAGGCCTAATTTTATTTTAGTTAGTTAAGAACGTTAGACAACCAATTAAGAAATAAACAACATTAAAACATCAAAAGATTGAAGAAATCATAACACTCCAAGAGGAGGACATCGATTATCACAAACAAGAATAGTCTGAATCGTGAAGAAAAATTGCCAAGTTGCCAAAATCATAACATCTCTAACAGTAGGACTATGATATCATGCCTTGCCAATTTATAACTTCTCATTCTCTTGACAAGGCTTCCACACTGCAAAACCATACAACCTGTTTCACATTGAAACCACTTTTATAAGTAATATCTTTCAATTTTCCTATTAAGTCTCTAACATAAAAAGCACAAGTTACTCACATACATCAAGTCAACTTTTTGTCGGTTCTTGGATAGGAAATGATGGAAGTGAATTCAAACATTCACAGTAGTTTTCCTCCTTCCCAAGCAAGTCTATGATTATGGAAAATGTTGATGCATCTGGAATCACATTTCTCTTAGCCATTTTGTGAAGAAGTTCAACCACTTTTGGCGTCTCATTATTTTGGATGAAGCCTTGCATTAGGGTATTAAATGTGATGACATTTGGAAAACAGCCTTTTTCCTCTATATCTAATAACAAAGAGATTGCCTTTTCTAGTTCTCCTTCTTTACAAATACCATTGATCATGATGCTATATGTTACAACTAACAACATTAGGCACCATGCCTTTGTGAGGCAATCTATGGAATAGCTCCCAAGCCATTTCGATCCTCCTAGATTTATACAGGCCATCGATAAGACAACTAGCAATTTCAATTGTTTTCTGAAATTTTGTATTTTCTTCTAGAGTATGAAAGAATTCCAATGCATCTTGAACACAATCATTCTTGCAAAGCCCATCAATAAAAGTAGCAAATAAATATGAATTAGGAGCAGTATCATTAACTTTCATCTCATCAAATAGTTTTCGTTCGTCTCAAACTTTACCCACAATAAAAAGGCCAATTAGCTAAGTGTTATAATTAATAGTATCCGGCCTAATTCCCTTCGAAATCATTTCCCTATAAAGATTCATGGCCCGGTCTGCTTTTTTATTCTTACAATACGCATCAATCAAAACATTGTAGCTAACAACATTAGGCATACACCCCTTACTTGCCATAGAAACAAATAACTTCTTAGCATCATGAATTCTTCCCACCAAGCAATAACCATCCATAGGTATGTTATAAGTGTATGTGTCGGGTTGAACACCTCTCTAAATCATCAGTTGATACAACTTATTTGCTTCATCCATCTTTCCATTCTTGGAAAGCTCATCTAGGAGCACGTTAAATGTCACTGTAGTGGGCTGCAAACCTTGATTCAACATTTCTATAAAAAGGCTTTTAGCCTCTTCCTAATCATCAACATAACACAATCCGTGAATAAGAGAGTTATAAATGACCGAATTCGCATGGATTCCCCTACCCTTCATTTCCAAAAACAGTTCTTTGGCTTTATCTATAAACCTGTCTTTGCAAAGACAGTCAATAATACTACCATACCAAACAACATCAGGCTTACAAGTAACGCTATATTTACTATTCCCATTAACCACTTGTTCATGTAACTGGAGGGCAACAACCGTATTATCACTTCGACACAACCCGTGAATCAAAGTTGAAAATGTAACAACATCTGGCCTACAACCGAAGGCAATCATTTTCTTAAGTCCGGTTGCTTCCATAATTCCACCCTTCGAACAAAGACCTTTAATTAAACAAGTGAAAGTAGCATCATCTGGGTGAAAACCTCTCCTCAAAAGTGCACCAAATACCACAAAACCATCACCGACCCTACCCATCTTGCAACAACAATTAATCAAAATGTTTAAAGTGATAAAATCAGGCACCAACCCAAGAGAATTCATTCTAGTCTGAAGAGAAATTACATCACCATAATGCTTATTCTTCACCAGAGCAGTAAACAGAATATTGAAACAGGACATGAGAGGAGTGGGTTGCATATGAATCATGTAATCAAAGAAGTAAAAAAGCTTTATGGAGGTCGATTTTACTTGATTTGCATTTCCCATGAAGGAATTCACGAAGCCGAGCTCGATCGGTCTCGGCCATAACCGAGTCTTTTGATTTAGAATCTGGGTGTGAAGTGGTGAAAAGTTTGGACAGAGATGAGACTCCATTTCTGGGAATAGAAGCTCTTGACAGTAGAGTAGCTTTGAAAGCTCTCATTTTCAAAACCCTTAGAAATTTGTGCTGATGGACTGGAGATTACAAGCTGCTAACTGGGAATGAATCAGAGTGAATGCAACTGGTTCATTTAATTAAGGGATATTATTATTTTCCACCCTCACTTAAGAGGTATTAGATATTTTGCACCCTCTTGTTTTGGTATTGGCTATTTTCCATCCTATCATTTCAGTTAATAGTCAATCTCCACCTTTTTAACAGAATCGTTAACTTGAGTTTATGAATGTGAGGGTAATAAAGTAAATTAGTGGTACTTATGATTTTAAACAAATTTAAAGAAGGGCAATATAGTAAATAGACTTCTATTAACTTCTCATTTAATGACATGTGTCATTCAAAACTGTTTCCTACCTCCACCTTATTTTCTCTCTTCATCTTTCCTATCTACTAGACATCTCTCTCACGTCTCATTTTCAGACCAGCTATTACACGCCGCCGACAGTCGGCCGCTGAAGAAAGTGAGTCGACACCAACTACACCAGAAGGTGCGCAAAGTGCCAACCTTCCAGATCTGACTATCGCAGGAGTCAACTGCCGTCGTAGAAGGAGCGCCGGTGACCGATCTTCACTGAAACGAGGAAAAATGGGAGAAAAACCATTTAAATCTATGTATTTAACTCTTCTCCACCAATCACCATCTTCTTCTTCTCCATCATCATCTCCCAACACCCAAATCCTAGCCACCACCACTCATACACCAAACCCTTGCCGCCACCCTAACCCACCAAAATCACTCAACTACCACCTCTACGAGCGCCGATCGTCATCCGGACGTGGAGATTGACGTTCGATCGATCTCCTCTAGTCGCCGATCATCTTTTCTTTCTTTTTCTTCTTCTATTCTCCATATTCTTTCTTTTGACAGAGGTGGGATTGTGGGATTGTGGTGGTTCTGGATTTTGGTGGTTTGGGTGGCTAGCCAGTGAGATTGTGGGGTTTTGGTGGCTTTGGATTTTGGTGGTTTGGGTTGTTGAATCTGAAGGTGGCTATGAGGGATGGTTTTAGGATTGGCTATGAATATGTTGGTAATTAGGTTAGGTTTGGTGGTGGTGTATTTCTGTTTTTTTTAAATGGTGTATTTCTAGGTTTTGAACTTGATGAACTGGTGAATTCTTGTTTGGTTGTGAATTCTGGAATTTGGTGAATTTTTTGATGATGATGATAACGATGGTGGTTGATGAACCGGTGATGAACTGATGGGTTGATGATAGTTGATGAACTGGTGAACTTGATTCTAAGGGCAATAATGTAATTTCACAATATGTAGATGTCAGAACACTTTTCCATCCAAAACTAACAGTATGGTGGAAAATGGCTAATACCAAAACAAGATGGTGGAAAATGGCTAATACCTCATAAGTGAGGGTGGAAAATAATCATATCCCTTTAATTAATTAATTTTTGTGTTGGGCTCTTATTAAATCAGGTATGGATATAAGGGTCGACAAAGTGTTGGGCCTAATCAATTAATTCATCTTTGTAAAAGGTTTAAAAAAATACCTAGTCTAGATACATATTATCAAAATGAGTTTATTTGTAAAAATACATACAAATGTTTTTTTTTTTTTTGTATTATGAGAATGTATTTACTGATTATAAATTTTAAATATTTTTAATGAGATGAATTAATTAAAATGATGTACATACAATTTTTAAGAGGCGTAAACATTGCCTATCTTTTGAATTAAATGAACTTTTGGAACTAATTTCTGGCCTAAACTTGATGAGCAGATTAGAGAACTTTTGAAAATGTTAAACCTCTAAGAGAGCCACTGTTATTTTAATTGCTAAAAAACAATCTAAAACTAAATGTCATTATCGGTGTTGACAATTGACACCAACTAAGGGTTCGTTTGCTTTTTTGTCTTAAAACTGAATAGTACTGAATTTTTCTGAAGACTGAATAGAGATTGAAATATGAACCTAAATGACATGTTTGTTTGTTTTTTCCTCACATCTGAATGTACTGTCAACATGTTTGTTTTTTAAAAATAAAATTGTTTGAAAATAAATAATTTTACATTTATAACCATGTTAATTAAAAGAAGTAATTTAACATGCTTGTTCTTCTGTAAACAAAGCTCAATTTAACAAAACAAAAAATTTATCAAAAAAATATAATTTTGCATGTTCTGCAAAAAAAGTTCAAGTTTAATTTATTGTAAAAAAAAAGAAGTTAAAGTTATCTTACATACTGTCCACGTTTCCAATGTATATAATTGAGGAAGCAATTTTTTTTTCTTGGATCATATGCACCGAAAGCCAAATAAAACAAAAGGTTATTGGTTTTTTTTTTTGAAATAGATTCCTGAATTATATGCACCGGTCTCTATGAGAAATGATTATGGTTTTTTTTTTCTTTCCAAAAGCCGTTTAAAATAAGAAATATGATAAACAAAAAGATCTCTACACCTTATCAAATTAGGATAAATTTGCAAATATATCTTTTTTGGGAGGATAGACTTAAAAGATAATATTTTAATTGTAATTCAGTGATTTGGAATTAAGTTAAAAGTCAAGATTTCTGATTTGAAATTAAGTAAAAAGTCATGATTTCTTACTTTATTTTTTATGTTGTTTTTTGATATTTTTAAATTGTTTGACCACTTAAAAAAACAAACAAAACAACTTAATGACTTCAATTTAGACCCATTAAGTTTTAAGTGGAAAAAACAAACGACCCTTAAGTCTAAATGCAAAAAAAAAAGTTCGACACCAACTAAATTTATAATATATGATTCAAAAGAAATCAACAAACACAAACTCACATATCGGAGCATCACTGTTAGTTCTGGTGCTTGCAACAATCGACTTCAATTTGCAGTAGGATTCGAAATGTTATTTTTTTTCTTTTATATAACCGGTTTTCGTGTCAAACTAGTTTTGTAAAACTAAAACCAATTGAAAATCGAAATCAATTTGGTTTCACAAATATGAATCGAAATAGATTGGTGAGTCGAACCGAACTAGATTTTTTAGTTCGGATATGGTTTTGGTGCCCCACCTCAATCTGTAACATTACAAAATGATGGTCTTAAAAAATATTTTAGAAACGACATGACCAGAGAAAACCCGTAATTATGAAATTAGATAATCACATTTGGGGCCTATTCGATAATGTTTTATTTTGTTTTTGTTTTCTTTTTATATTTTTTCAGTTGAACACGAAAATGATTTTTCGTGTTTTTAGAATCGAAAAGTAGAGAAATATTTGTAAACAGTATTTTGAAAAAAAAAAGTTTATTAATATAATATGTATTTATTGAAATTGTTTTGAAAACATATTTCTCAATATATTGTAAAAGTATAAATATTATTGTGAGTAGTTAAATTATATATATATATATATATATATTTATAATCAACACAATTTATATTAATTAAATATTGATTTGTGTCTTTTTATTTTTTCCAAAAAATTATAATGAAAAATACATTTGTCCTAATTTTAAGGAAAAAACTCTATATTATATTCATCATTGTATACTTACAAATGAACAACTATTATACATTATATATAATTATTAAGAAAATTGCCAAAAATAACCTAATCACAGCATGCATTATTATTTTTAGGCAAATCCAAAAAAAAAAATTATTTGTAACCATCCATCATAATTTCCTTTCACTATATTGTCAATAAATTACAAAACTATCTTTTTCCTCTTACTACCACTTATCTCTCTATAATTCATCTCTCTATCACTACCTCTCAAATCTTAGTTCTCAACAAATATTTGTTACATTCACGGTTTTTTGTCAAAAAATTGAAGTTATTTTAAAGGAAAACACAGAAGAACTAGGATTTGGGAATAGTTTATTGAAATTTCGAGTTTGTGCTTCAATATCTCTAGAAAACTTCAAAGTTTATAAACCTTCAATTTCAATAGCATTGTTGTGTTTGTTAGATGATATTGTTGATGAGTCTTTGTTATTTTACTGAAATGTTGAAGTTTTTTGGTGAAAATGGAAGACATTTCGATTTCGATTGAAAAAATTTGTTCATGTAGTGTGTCACGTTAAACGTAAACATGAAATTCGTACAGTAAAACTTCTATAAATTAATACCTTGGGACTATGAAAATTTAATAATTAATCGAGATATTATTTAATTGAATAATTAATAATTTATTAATTTATAAATTAATTAATAAAAAATTAATTTATCAAGGTATTTTTTATTTTTTTTCCCAAAACATTGAACTAAGGGTGCGTTTGGTGCGCGGCATAGGATTGGACTATTTTTAAGACATGTGATTGGATTTGATTGGATTGGATTGGATTAATTATAGGGAAACTATCATTTCCCCCCCTGACATTTGCCCTATTGTTAAGACGAGGACAGGGTTTGGCCATATTGACCGTTTTCCCCCCTAAAATCAAAGAAACGTTAGAAACGCCCATTATGTTACATTTTCCATCCATTTGGACCGTTGACCGTTAAATGAGAAGGGCATTAACGCCATTGACCATCTAAAATTCTAAAAAAAAATTTACAATTAAAATAAAAAACAATTAAAAAACAGATGGATCTCCACCGTCCATCTCAAAGATGGACGGTGGAGATATCTCTTTTTTATTTTTTATTTAATAATAATAATAATAAATCTTTATTCAATAAATATTTATTACCAAACAAACAAAAAATTATCACACCAAATCATTCATAATCATCTCTTTTATTACCTAAAAAATTTATTACCTAAATTCATCTCTTCCAAATCACACCAAATCAATTATAATCAAACCCTTCCAAATCAGATTAAACACTTCCACCATTCATAATCATCATCTTCCAAATCATTCTCAAATCTCTTCAACCTAAATCTGAAAACCACTACACAAACACACCATCAACCACTACAAATCAAACCCTAGCCACCCACAAACACACCATCAACCACCATCCCCAAACCAAACAAAACACCCACTGTCAAACGAAGAGAGAGAGAGAGAGAGAGAGAGAGAGACAGTGAGAGAGAAGGCGTTGGTGGTCGTCGTCGCCGCGACTGTCCATGCCGGTGAGTTCAAGCGCCGATCAGGCTTTCGGTCATCTTCGCGCTTCCGGTCATCGTCGTTGCTTCTCTCGCTTCCGATCGGGCTTCCGGTCATCTTCGTGATTCCGGTCAACGCCAATGATGGTGGTTTTCTGGGTTTAAAAATCGGTGGTTTTCTGGGTTGTGTTTGTAGGTGGGTTTTAGGTTGTGTATAGCTGTGGTTTCAGGGTGTTTGGCGGTGGTGGTGTGGCAGTGGTGATGGTGGTGAACCGATGATGGTGATGGTCTGATGATGGTGAAGGTGTGTGTGTTTGGTTTCTGGGTTGGAGATGAATTTGAATGGGTTTGGTGTTGATGAATTTGAATGGGTTTGGTGTTGATGAATTTGAACAGATGTGATGATGAGAAATGTGGATGGTGTGATGAAGATTGAATATGAATATTGTTGTGCTTGGTGTGTTTGGTGAAGATGAATAAGATCTGGAGATCAAAAATCCAGATCTTAATTTTTGTAATTTTTTAATTTTTTTTAAATTTTTTTGGTGAAGATGAATAAGATCTGGAGATCAAAAATCCAGATCTTAATTTTTTAATTTTTTTGTTTTTTAATTCTTTTATTTTTAATTTTTTTATTATTAAATTTTTAAAAAAAATAAAAAAAATATCTCCACCGTCCATCTTGAGATGGACGGTGGAAATCCATCTCTTTTTAATTGTTTTTTTTATTTTCTTTTTTGTTTTCTTTTTTTTAATATATATTTTATTTAATGAATATTTGAGGGTAAAATGGTAATTATAAGGAGGAAAGATAACAGAAGGGGTATATAATACATTTAATGGATGGAATTTGTAACAGAAGGGGCATATAATACATTCTTTCCATTTGAGGGGGGAGACCGGCCAATATGGCCAAACCCCGTCCTCGTATTAACAATAGGGCAAAGGTCGGGGGGGAAAATGATACTTTCCCTTAATTATATCGTTTCATGTGTTTGGTGCAACATGGGATTGGACTAAAAATAGTCCAATCATGTGTTTGTTATATGATAGGATTGGACAAAAAAAGTGGCACCCATTTAACTCACCTCCTATCAGATTTTTTCTCTCCACTCTCTCCTCGGTTGACCCACTCCATACTTATCTTATTATCTTCTCTCTTTCTCATCTCATTTTCTTCTCTCTTTCTCTCCTCTGTTACCAGATTCCCTCATTTCTCTCTTCTCTTTCTCTCCTCTCTTCTCACTTCTCTCTCCTCCCACCTCTTTCTCTCTTTTGTGGTAGAAAAACATGGGAGAGCAACTCCCAAAACCACATACGAAGAAGATTAGACAGATCTTGGACCACCTTGGCCAATCTCAGTCCGGCGACACCACGAAGACCAGTGATTGAGCCATGTTAGTTTCATTTTTTTTCTAGGAACAGATTTGTATTTCATTAGGTTTTTATTTTTCAATTAATTTTGTTTCGGTTTGTTTTGAAACTCAATCATTATGAATTTCTGATTTAATGTGTTATGAAATCGTATTTGCATTTGAGTGGATTAAGTTGATTTGTGAATCTAGAATTGGTAACAGAGTTGAATATGGAATTGACGATGAAATTGGTTGATAAAGAAGTTGAATCAGTGATGATGGGATAAAAATAATCCCGTTGATTTGGAGGGGATACTTTTATCCCCCTCTGATGGAATAAAATTAAAATTGGGGATAAAAATAGTTCGGTTGTCTGGACTCACCAAACATGGGAATAGTCCAATCCCAGTCCAATCCTGTCAAACAAACACACCTTTAATGTATTGTGTATTGTGATTATACGAATATTACCTAATTACCGAATTATAAATTATCATTATTCTATGTATTTGTTTAACCAAAACAAGTTCATAAATGCAATTAGTTTTATTAAATAAAAGTCATCGATCTTTCCATTCTTGCAATACGAGAACACTACACTAGAGCTTCTTAATGCACTAAGAAAGATTAGAGATGATGTCCAAGGAGATATCAATTTCAAGAGGAAACAAGTAACATTGGAGTCATATTTTATAAAGACCTCCTAATTGAGTCATGTATATATATATATATATATATATATATATATATATAAAATTTTGATGTATAATGAGATTATTAATTTCTATATCAAGTGGGACCTATGTGTGTTTTTTTAAATGTATTATCTTATTAATTTAGTGAATTATTAATTTACCACATTGGTCCTAAGTCGGGACCAGCCAAAAATATTATTTAATTGAGGTTATTAATTAATCGAGATTATATCGTAGGTTATTTCACGTTTAACATGAAACACTGTCTGGTATTCTGAAATCATATTTTTTTTACGTCCAAAATGAAATAAAACAAATATTTCATGGTCAACATGACATACCAGAGATATTTCTTGCCTAACATGAAATACATTGAATATTTCATACCCAACGTGAAATACATGAGATATTTCACGTTTAACGTTATATACCCCATGTGAAATACCTTTTTTCTTGCAATTTTTTTATGAACTGACATTTTTCCAATTTTAAATTTCTTCAGGAACTATGAAGAGCTTTAGGCTAGCAATCATTACAATGGTCGATGAGACGATGTATATAACGTGGGTGGTGAACTTATTGGGGAGTGAGTGGAAAATAAGTTGTCATACAATGAGTTAGTGGAGAAGACATACAAATTGATTGAGATTGACATAAATATTTATGACATCATTCTTTATGGGGTTATTATGTTACGATCACGATGGACAAAACATCGTTTAAAAAGTTATTGGAATATGAATATTTTTTTCTAGTGAAATTTCGACAGAGTTTCCACCGTCTTTTGATAATACCAAAAAATTCGATTACCTGTATTAATCACAGTATTATATCTCAACGACACAACACTGCATTACAAAACCATATCACTTTACTCACTATATTATTTGTAATTAGTTCTAATTACAAATAATATCTTGGAAACGTCTCAGCTATCCAACTTTATTCAAAGAAACTCCCATTTTGGCTATATGCAATTATAAACATCAAAGAATAAACAAAAAACTGAAATAATAATGCAGAAGTTAAAAACAATAAAAACATATGTTTCATGTTTAACACAAAACGTAAAATATGCCTCATGTTTTAGATGTAACACTGATGTTTCATGTTTCAGATGTAACACTGATGTTTCTTGTTAAACATGAAGCACATAAAACGTAATATATGCTTCATGTTTAATATGAAACATAACATATGCTCCATGTTTAAACCTAAAATATGTTTCATGTTTAACATGAAAAGTTACATACGCTTTGCCAACAGGGGCATAGCTCAGCTGGTAGATAGACGAGCTTGGAACTTGGGTAAATGACTTCCAGGTCAGCAGCTCGAATCCTATCAGTGACGAAAGCTTTCAAAAAAAATACCTGAACTAATAGATGTTGTCTCAAAAAAAAAAGGAAAAAAAAGTAACATATGCTTTGTGTTTAATATGAAACGTAGTAAATGCATTATGTTCAACATGAAACATATAGTATGTTTCAAATGTAACATTGATGTTTCATATTAAATATGAATCAACAATGATATTTCATGTTAAACATGAAACATCTAGAAAATTTTAAAACAAGGGCATTTTAGACTATGTGCCATATACTTGGTTACAAACAATCAAACAAATACTTTTTGATTAAAAACAAGGGTGGCTCAATTGCCACCCACAAAATATCTTCCTATACCAATTTTTTGTCCTACACCCATATTAAAAAATTAAAATTATAAATTTTATTCATTTCACCCTTTAAAATACTAAAACTATCCTTTAAGTATTTTTTTTTAATTTTAAACATTTTTTTTCTCATTACACCTATTTCTCTTCATTTGCTACCACCACTGCAAAAAAAAAAAAAAATTTCTTTTACATACAGTTCTTCTTTTTTTATATAAAAAAACGTATATTTTCTTAGTTCCCATTAATAAATATTATAGACTTTAATCGGATAAAAAATATCATATTCAAATAAAATTCTACAACAAAGATTTCACTTGGGCAAAAATAAAACACAAATTCAACTCTAAACTAATTTTTTTTCATTGTTACTTGTTGAATCAATGTATTGAGTATCTAAAAAGCTATGGAATCATAATGATTTACAAACTTAATCATCGTCATATTTACAACAACAATAATAATTAAACAAACAACAATATGCAACTTCTTTGGTCTTAAAAATAAACTATTTTTCCAATCATCAAACAAATTAATTTTCTTCATTTAAAAGTTTGGTTTTTATTTTATTTTATATTCATCCACCAAGTTTTTCGGTTTACAAACCAGTTAAATTAATGAAAATTTTGAGTTGAATTAAGTAAAGTAAGCAAGGGGGTTGTGTTTGAGAATTGTATAGACTTTATCGAGTTCTTCAACTGCTTTTAAAAAAAAGGTTCTATAAGACTTAAACAGCTACAATTTTTTTATTCAATTACAAAAAAAATAATAATAATAAAAATGAAAGTAAACATACTTGAATGATTTCATAATCCTTAGAATCAATTCTTTGTTCATCCATTCCTTGACTATATGTGGAAAAAAAATTATATTTCCTGATATTGGTTTTGATTAAGTATATATTATTAGGGTTTATGATTGACTGAGTAGTTCAAACTTATGGTTATAGGAAGTAGATTTAATTTTTAATTATAAAGTCATGTATTTTAAGTAATTAAATGCAAGAGTAGTTTTTGTTAGAAGCAAAACTTTATTAAAACCAAACAGCAAAGCACACTAAGCTGGGATTTCACCTAGTATATTCCTCTCCACAGGTGGAGGGTACTCTTCCATCCAAAATTGGTCCTCTAACCTAGATAAGCCCATTTTTGCCATCGTATGAGCAATAACATTTGCTTTTCTAGGTATATAAAAAACGGAATCACCAAGAGTGCTTTGAAAATTATGTAAAATTTCCTTAATAATCAAGCCTATATCTGTCAAAGGAGGTTTACCTGACTTGTTCAAGTTCACCACAGCCAACGCATCTGTCTCAATCACAAACGGAGTCAACCTTGTCTCAATGGCCAATTTAATACCTTGTAAGACAGATGCGTTGCCATAACTAGTTGAGCACTAGTTGCCATAACGTTGAGCACTAGTTGCCATAACTGCCCCTTTAAAATCAAATCACTAAGCCAAAACCCACCATATTATTAATAGAGTCAAGAGCAGCATCAGAGTTTAGTTTGTAAACACCCTCCACAGGAGGCTTCCAAAGAACATCCCTATCGATAGTTGTGCATCCGACAACAGCTTCCTTGCTATGAGCAATTATAAAACTCGCTAGGTAATTTTTCGACCAATCAACAATAGAATCCTCTTCTAATCCATTAATCTCATGAACAATTTGGTTCCTCACGAACCACATACGCCACCAAATAATACACAAGAGAGCCATCTCATCACCCACTAGGCTATTAAAGCATGATTGGAAGAGATCAAAAAAACTCATAGCTGCCTCAAACTAGGATACCTTTGAAAAATCTGGTGAGATTACGAATAATGCCAAAGAGCATGTAACGTCGTTTCAAAATCTTTCCCGCAGATATGACAGACACCATTAACATCGATTCCCTGCTTTGCTAGATTAACCATAGTTGGGATGTAATCTTTACAAGCTCTCCAAAGGAAAATTCTTACCTTTGAAGGGACCTCAATTGACCAAATCTTCTTCCACCACGAATCCCCACCATTTGAACCAGAAGAAATAGGACCCTCTTCCCTCACCATGCCCAATTTGTAGCCACCATTGACTAAATATTCTTTATTATTAGAATAATGCCAACACAAAATATCTTCACATCATAAGCTAGAATAAGGGATAGCAAGGATAACAGCAACATCATCACCCATAAAAAGCTCATTTATCAACCCGATGTTCCAACCACCAGACATGGTCTTCAAATGACTAACCAGGTACACATCATCTCTAGACTGCTAGGAGAAGAGTCTGAAAGAGGACGGTCTAGGAATCCATCTGCCATCGTAGATAGAAATAGACGTACCAGTTCCAACACGCCACTGTAAACCAGTTACCCATGACCCCAAATAATTTCCTTCCAGATACTAGAACTACAAACCGAAGCTTCAGCCTTCATAAACAAAGTTGCCAAAAAATATCTCCATTTAGGCTATGTTTGGTAGAAGGGAGAGAGAGTATGAGGGATGAATGAATTAAGGGGGAGAGAGAGTAGGAGAGATTGAGAGGATAACATATATCCTTCATGTTGTTTGGTATTGAAAAGATGGTTGAATGGATGGATTGATATATAATTTATAAAATTACTATATTGCCCTTTAATAAATTGGAGGGCATTGTTGTAATTTCCCTCCAATTTTTCCTCCCCTCTCTCATTCCTCCAAAATTGGAGGGATTGGTTTTGGTGGGCCCAAAAGGAGGAGAGCTCCATCCTCTTCTCCTCTCCCCTCTCTTTTCTCTCCAACCAAACAAGGGATTGGAGCTCTCCACCCATCCCTCTCCCTCCTACCCTCTCCCTCCCTCCATTTTTCCCTCTTACCAAACAAAGTGTTAAGAACTCTTGTAGCTAGGGAATTCGGATTTTGAATCAATCTCCAACCTTGTTTGGCTACTAAAGCATGATTGCAGGTCCCTAAAACCCATACCACCATCCTCTTTACTTTTACATAATTTTTTCCAAGAAGCCCAATGAATTTTTCGTTTATCTTCTGTGCCACCCCACCAAAACCGGTTACACATAAGATGTATCTCACTGATAAGACGGTTTGGCAGCTGCAAGAGGTTCATCGAATAAGTCGGAATTGCCTGGACCACAGCTTTCAGGAGGACTTCTTTCCCTGCAACAGACATAACTGACATCTCCAACCTTTAAGCTTATTCCAGATTTTATCCTTTATATCATTATAGACCGCCCGCTTGTTCCTAGCCATGAAGCTCGGGAGACCCAAATATTTTTCATGGCAACAGACCCTACGAACCCCAATCATATCTGCAAGCCGATCTGCCTCCAGCATGGGAAATTGATTTACTAAAGCACAACCCGACTTCCTGTAATTCACAAGTTGCCCCGAAGCCCTAGAATAAACCTCTAAGAGCCTTCGAATAATTAAACATTCATCGCTTGAAGCTTTTGAGAACAACAAACTATCATCTGCGAAGAAAAGATGAGATAACTGGCCCTATATTGCTGCTTTTATACCCCAGAAAACTCACCACGTAACATAGCACTTTTTGTCAAACTTGATGAACCCTCGATAACCATCAGATAAAAATAAGGCGACAACGGGTCGCCTTGCCTTAGTCCACGAGTTGGGACCACATTACCGCACACTCTTCCATTAATCAGAAAGGAGTACGAAACCGTTGAAATACCGCCCATAATTCGTCTAACCCATTCTACTGAAAAACCCAATCGCTCCATAACCATGGCTAAAAAATTCCATTCCACTCGATCATATGCTTTTGTCATGTCTAATTTCATGAGCCATAGCACCTGTATTCACATTCCTAGTTCTTAAGGCATGAAGACATTCAAAACCAATAATATCGTTATCAGTAATGAGCCTTCCAGGAACAAACGCACTGCTCTTCCAAGATGACATCACTAATCATATTCTGCAGTCTATTCGCCAAAGCTTTTCCCACAATTTTGTACATCACGTTACATAAGCTTATAGGCCAGAAGTCCCTAACATGCTCAACTGTCTTAATTTTCGGAATCAGACACACTACAGTTTTGTTAATTGCAGCAGTAGATTCACCACCATTAACAATTTTCAGGCATGCATCAGTTACTAAACCCCCAACAATGTACCAATACCTCTGGTAAAAGAAAGCTGGTAGCCCATCCGGTCCTGGAGCTTTGCTTGGAGCCATATCAAATATTGCTTTTCTGACCTCTTCGACTGTAAAAGGTGCATCCAAATAAACTCTTGAACGACTAGAAAGCTTATGTTCCATGCATCCCAGAACCTGGTTAATTGCAGCACAATTAGACTCTTCCGACTTAAAAAGATCTGAGAAATACCCAACCACAACATGCTCCAACGCTTGCTCTCCCGCACACCAAATCCCCATCTCATCATACAGACCCCGAATCACAGTCCTAGCCCTTCGCGTAGAAGCCTTCCGATGAACAAATTTCGTGTTACGATCACCCTCTTTAAGCCAGCCTACTCTCGACCTTTGCTGCCAATATTTCTCCTCTTCTACTTGTAAACTATCTAATTTGTTCTCCACATTTCTGATATTCTGCCATGTATCAGGTTGAACCGAATCCGTTAGACGTCACAAGGTATCATGCGTTTCCACAATTGACTTTCTCATTTTCACACGATTTTTAGCATTCCACCTCGAGAGCTGCTTGGTGCAATTCTGGATTGCTGAAACAACCTTACCAACATCCACATTTCTCCAAGGAAGCCAGGCGCTCTGAATTAATTCCCGGCACTCTGCTTTGTCCGCCCAACAGGATTCAAAATGGAATCGCCCACCACGACTTCTCTTTCTGTTTTCAACACCATCAGCATCCAACACATCTACCACAATTGGTCTGTGGTCCGACCTCCAATACTCCAAATGCTTCACAACAGAACATGGGAACAACACATTAAAATTAAAACAACTTATCCCTCTATCAAGGCGTTCCTGAACCAACAAATCTCCAGACCGCTTATTACACCAAGTATAGGCCGGTCCCGTGTAATTCAAATCCTCCAAACCACAAGAATCAAGAGCATCTCTAAACTCCTCCATCAACCGTCTAGGACGCGCCTGGCCACCCAACTTCTCTTCGTCAGCAGTGATTTCGTTAAAGTCCCCCACACAAAGCCACAACAACTCTGACATGTTATGCAACCGACGCAGGAGATTCCAGGAATGACGCCGCTGACTTGCGTCTGGATCACCATAGAAACCAGTAAATCTCCATACTTTCAGAGCAACAAAGCTAACCTTAACTTCTATATGAAATTTTGAGTAAGACAACAAATCAACCACCACACCATCTGTCCACAGTAAGCATAATCCACCACTCCGACCTTCCGCATTAACCACTAACTTACCTATAAAACCCAATTTTAGACAAACCATCTCCATCATCTCACAATTGCCTTTCGTTTCCATTAAAAAAACCAACGAAGGTCTCTGTACCCGCACCAAATGCTGCAGGGCACGAATTGCTCGAGGGCTTCCCAAACCCCGAGTATTCCACGATAGGATCAACATTGCGTCCGGTCGGCTGGACTAACCCTGGCCGCCGATATCTGAGAGACCTGAACTTCTCCCTCCGTAGAAAATTTCGATCGCTTTGGTTCCCTATCTTGAACAACCTGCTCAAAGCCATCATCGTCGAGAGCTTGCCTTTTCCACAGAGTCTCATTTCCATCCGACACAGGCACCGACGTAACTTCAACTTTAGCTCTTCTCTTCCATCTTAACCTCCATTTCACTAATTTCCCCAAATTCAAAACAGACGAATCCCTCGAGTCTAATTCTCACCCACATTAGACAAACCGACCCGCCCAGGTACACCACAAATCTCACTATACCTGGTTGGGCCACTTACGTTCTCAGAAGCCTTCAAACCCAATTTGGTGGGCTTATTAGGGAAACTAGGCCCGACCACATTCCCTTTCTTCATACCCAAGTCAGAGCGTTGGCTTTGAAATACAAAACCGTCTACTTTTGAATTAATCAAATTTACCGTTTTCCCTAAATCGCTACCATCATCAGTCATACCAGCTCCAAGATCATTACTATTAGTCTATTACCATAACTGACGATTGCATTAAGGCCATTAGTTACCTTTTCATTAACGATCAAATCTGGGCTAGCTTGCGGCCGTAGTGTCCCCCCAGCTACCACTCTTCCGCTCCTTGGATTTCCTGACTGGTATTCCGGTTTGAAATTAGACCTACGCCGCCACAGCTTGTTCGGCGCCGATGCACGCATCCAGGCCCCAAACGGCAGCTCCTCTAAACCTGTATTACAGTCCATTGCTGGTAACTCCACGCACTCCCCTGTAGCATGGCCCAGACACCCACACCTGAAGCAATGACTCGGTAGCCTTTCATACCGCAGAATCATCACCGTCCCCTCGTCGTCTCATAAAACATCAACCCTCAAGCACCGACGGAAGGGTTTCTTAACATCAACAGCCACTCGTATCCGTAGGAAATCTCCCGAACATTCCCCCGACAAACGCACATCAACTTCTTTAACCAAACCTACCATTCTACCCAAGAATTGACCTATCTCCTTTGTCATGCACAGCATGGGCACCCCATGAATCTGCACCCAAAACTCGGAAC
The DNA here is from genome assembly GCA_033220585.1 of Dipteronia sinensis. Taxonomy (NCBI): domain Eukaryota; kingdom Viridiplantae; phylum Streptophyta; class Magnoliopsida; order Sapindales; family Sapindaceae; genus Dipteronia; species Dipteronia sinensis. Next base: position 1,209,462 of record CM065645.1, read on the forward strand.
TTTGGAAACTCATGTTAGCAATATTCCCCTTACCAGAAGGCTCCACCAACACAATCAGGGCACCGTCGAACGTCCATGGACCACCGGCCATGACCCGACACCGGTCCTCCTCACACTAGAATTGAAATTTGAAAATGTTTTGTGATACAAGCTCAATTTCCACACCATGTTTCACCTGCCAAATCTTTTTCAACAGGCCAATAAAAACATTGATGTTCACCAATTTATTAGTTAGCACTTTACTGACGCGACTCAACGCGAGTCTTTGCATCCCTGCCATCTTCAAGTCATCTTGCAGTCGCAAGACAGGCCATTCTTTCTCCATCAGAGTCATATTCGCACAAAGCTTCGCAATTTCATCATGACCCATTGTACTAGAACTACAGGATAAACCTAAGGCACTCTCAAACCTCACACTCGCTCTATGGGTGGAAAACCATAAAGGAGAGACTAATCTTACATGTTTATTAAACTTAAATGCAAGACAATTTTAGAAATAAAAAGGTTTCATTAAAATATGGATGTATAAAGATATTTTGTGGTCTGCAATAGAATCACCATAAACAATAATATATTTTTTTATTATGCACGTTACTTTTGCAAATGCACTTATTTATTATTATTATTATTATTATTATTGTTATTGTTGTTGTTCCATATGATAAAGAGAGCTTCTTTTGACAATTCGATTATTTTCTTTTTATACTTCTTTTCTAAAGACACTCTATTCTCAAAACTTAAATTTAAAAAAATTCTAAAGACACTTCCTTTTATTCCAAGATTATCATTTTTATCTTTTGACACTTCTATAAAGAAACTTCATTTTAAAAAATAAATTTCTAAAAAACACTCTATTTTATTTTAATAAAAGTTAGACGAACCATCGTAATATTTGGATTCATCCGATGAGTAATCTGTTTTGGATTAAATTTTTTAAAAAAGAAATTATCTCTCCTAATTAATTAGATAAAATATTACATTTTAAATACCCTTCTCCTAAATTTTTTAATTACCATATTAAATTCTGTTTTCTCCAATACATATCACTAATTTTCTATCTCCAATCTTTCTCAAGCAAGATTAACAGTTAAGAAAAAAAAACTTACGAATAAGCTTGATTTTCAGGAACCATATATACGTAAAGGGTTAGGCTAAAACAACTTAAATTTGTGACGTAAAATTTTGACTTAAACATCTCAACTATCTATGTGCTCTTAATCCAAGAGTTATAAATACATTCAAATCTCAACCACTGGATTAAGAGCACATGAGTGGTTGAGATGTTGAAGTCAAAATTTAAATCACAAAATTAAGTTGATTTAGCTTGACCCGTATGTAAATATTTAAAAAAAAAATCAAAAAACAAGTTCCCTGTTTTTTGTTATTTTTGTAGGTATGTGATTGTCTAGAGACCTTTAATTCTTTCATTAATCTTAGAAATATTGAGTTTAATCAAATCTAGTTGCAACAAATCAAGTTTTCATATATCTAATTTTTTTTTAAACAAGGTATTTTCCTTAAAAAAACAAGGTATTTGTATTGACTTTTTAATATATATATATATATATATATATATATATATATATATAGATGAGGAAATTACAAGAAGTAATCAAAAAAATTATTGGTTTATTGTTTTTAGCCATCAATTTATATTTTATTATACTTATTACCTATAGCCTTGAACAAACAAGATTTCCCTCCATTTTGTCTTTACTTCACCCACCCAAAAGTTTGGAAATCAAGTGACATGTAACTTGAAAATCATTGACATATAAGTTGAAAATCAATTGACATGTAATTTAAAACTTAACAGACTTGTAACTTGAAAAATCAACTCGCATGTAACTTGAAATCAAATGGCAAGTAACCAAGTTACATGTCAGGCGAAGTAAAATTTAGGGGTGATTTTGTCCAAAAGCGGTCAAAAGTGATAAAAACAATAAAATATAAATTGGTAACTAAAAACAACAAACCAATAAATTTTATGGCTCTTTATGAATTCACCCATATATATATATATATATATATATATATATATATATATATATATATATATGAGTTTTATTCACAAAGAATAAATGGAGAGATGGCCATTGGCCCTAGATACAAAAGAATATTGATTTGTAGGCCTCAATAATGAGGTTAGTGAATTATGATTTACCTAGATGATGTTAGATTACACAAACTTACCCTGGTTTCTTGAATAATTACACTAAAACCGTTAAAAAAATCATAATGATACTAAACTTCTTTTGACCCGTTGACTAACAGTTGATCAACCTTAGTAAATCATAGAAAAGGGAAAATGTCTGTTTTTCCCATGTTCAAGTATTTTGAAATATTATATTAAATAAATTAATGAATTAAAAATCAGAAAAAATATGTATATAAAAAAAATCAAATAACTGTAAAAAAAGAAATCAGAAAATTTTGAAAATAAGATGTCAAAATCAATTAATTTAAAGAAATTATAAAACTACTACAAAATCAATATATATATATATATAAGTAAAAAAAATAAAATGATCTCTCTAGATCTCCACGGAGATCAAATGGAGGAGAACTCGATCTTCATTAGAGGAAATCTAAAATTCCATTATGGAGATGGCATATTTCCATTAATAGAGATTTTGGTTCCAGATCTGCTACAAAAATGGAGGAGATCTGGAACCACATATCTTCTATGGAGAATCTCTATTATATATATATATATTCTCTAAATTTTTAAAATATTTTTTATTGTTTGTGTTTTTGGATGAGATTGTGATGGTAAACAAGATGACAGGTGGAGCAGAAAGAAGCAATAATTATTTACCGATTTTAGTGTAATTATGCATATAGCCAATGTAAGTTTGAGTAATTTGCCCACAAAAAAATGGGTATACAAATAATTTCCACACCATTATTCTTAATGTTATTAGGGATTCAAAAGGTCATATGTATGAAAATTCAGGCATAGTAGTAGAAACGAATTTGATATATATATATATATATATATATATATATATATATTTCATTGATGATTTTGTGTTTGAGTTTCTAATTATTAAAACAGATGTTTTTACAAGTGTTTTAAAATTCGTTTCACTCTAAAATGTTAAAAACACTATTTTTTGTGGATTTTCAAAGTCTGCCCTACATAGTTGAAATTCTTCTATTTCAACAGTATAAGCTAATTTCAGAATTTATTTGGTATACTTATACATTTTCATTGTATTGTGTGGATATATTGTTAAAGATTTTAATTGTGATTATATGTGAATTAAGGTTTTTTGCAAGTTTCAAATCACGTAACATCCCTAGTCCGTTGGGTCCCGGATTTGGGGATGTTACAATATGACTATTTGTAGATTATTTATTATAAAATTGAATTAAAAAAAGGGAAAATAATAAAAAATAATTTGATAATAATAAAATTAACTCCTTACAAAATTGTTAATAAACAATAACATCTATAGAATTAAAAAAATAAAAATAAAATAATATTTAATATAAATCAAAAACTATAAAGAAGACATACACGTCACCAAATGGACATGTGTATCACGTGTATGTGAGCATATCCTTCACATATATATAATAATTTTCTAATAAGAACCTTTACAATGCACACTTTAAGCGTATTTGATGAAATTGTATGTAATCAAATGTTTTTCGATGAGATTTCTTGTATGCATCCTAAGAAAATTAAAATACACATATGGTAAAAATTTGGAAATTTTTTGGATTTGAAAACTATTTTTTCTTATATTTATCTATTTTTAAATGTTTTATCTTCAAAACAATTGGAAAAAATTAGTTCTTACACCCGAAATTTTTAATTTTTTTTTCCATAAATGCATTTCAATGTTTTCACCATTTATACAAAAAATCAAATAAAAGATTCAATATATTCCACACAATTTTATCAAAAATGCTTAAAGTGTGCATCGTAAAAAGTCATCAATAGAAAATTACTATATATATATAATATGATATTATTGTTTAGTTAAAGTATATTTTTAAATATTTTATGGTTTTTTTTTTAATAATGACTATATATACAACACTCTTTTTATGTGGAATTTTGAGAGTATCACTATTTTAATAAGTTAAGTTTAAATGATATCAATGAACTAAAATACCCTCATATCTTTCTTTTATTACGTTTGAGCTATTTTTAGTTTTTTTTTTTCAAAAACCTCCATTAATAGAGGACATATGGAGGTCCTCCATCAACGGAGATGAAATACCTTTATTGAAGGTCGAAATCAGCCTCAAATGGAGGTCTCAAGGAAGAAGATGACCAAAAAAAATTTAGAAAATTTCTTTTTTGCCCAATAAATCTCAAAAATTGCAAATATATCTAACGAGTCTCGAAAGCTACCTATTAAGTCTCATAAACTATAAAATAAGTCTCGGAAATTAGTAAATAAGTCGTGGAAATACAAAATAAATTTTGGAAACCTCAAAATAAGTCTAGGTAACACAAAATTAAGTCTCGAAAACAACAAAAAGAGTGAGAGTTATTTTTATGAGTATTTTAAATGTATTTTTGTTAGATCCACACTTTAAGTGCTATTAAAACTTAAGTTATTAAGTTAAATTAAGTTGGTGATAGATTTAAACATGCTCTTTAAAAAGTGCTATTAAATTTTCGAACTATATATATACATATATATATATATATAATTTTCTAATTTTGTAGTATATTTTTGTTTTATCTTTTTAATTTTATCAAGTTAACTTATATAAAAAAACCACTTAAATAATTTTATTTTATTAAATTCAATCAAAATCAACTAACATCAGGGTTTTTTTTTTATTGTTTATTTCTCAAATAAGAGTGTTTGATTTGACTTGTCATCAACATACATTGGGTTATTTATGATTCTCCCATTATAATATATATTAGTAGTAATGACATTGAACTTAAAAATATTTTATATTTATAAAATCATATACTATTTGATTATGTGATGATTGCATAAAAATTCTCATTTTAAAATTAATTAAAGATATTGCAAATACACGACTTATTCATGCATTTCTTATACTTCAATAAGAATAAAATACAATAAAAAATATATAAATATAACAAACGAAATAAGAAAACCCAATTAACTCATTAGCGAGTTTTAAAAGTACAGTTTTAACTACGCATTTAGTTGATTAACTTCAAGATACTTAACCAGAAACAATGAGTGACGAAACACAAAGTGGCATAACTGTAAATCTGTCGACTTATACAAAAGAATCGATCAAGTGACGGTCACAGACCACAAAATTAAAAGATACATAAAAAAATGGAAATTGCTAAATTCAGTCGCCAGTGGATCAGTCGCCGGCTGTTCTTGTGACACGTGGCATATCATTATTACCCTTGTAATTTGGTCAACATTTAACAATTTATTACATAAATGCCATCAATTTGGACAGTAGGCAGCAAAATAAGTGGAGAGTGGTTCAGTCGTTACTGGGCAACTGAACAAAGCATTGCTCTAAAAAAAACATAAAAAAACAGAGAGAGGGATGGCAATGATTCTAATATTCGTGCACATAAGATGTCCTATAGCTCACAACAACATACACACTATCGAATCTATTAAACAACATAATTCCTCATAAAATCATAATATTCCCTGCATTTATACAGCTCTCAATGATATACAAAACAATATGATGTAATAAACTATATACGGCATCACAAATTCCTGTCTTTTCAATGCCTCAAAGCTTCTTCCTAATTGTTAAGGCATGGAAATTGGTCAACAAATATGTTGAAAATCCAACTTTTCTGCCCTATATCGCAGTTTCGTTTACAAATCAGCCCCCGGGTATGATCTGAAACAGATTGCCATTCAAGTGTCAATTACTCAAATTAACTCTAATATTACTCCTGTCGAGAAATGTGCATGAATAACAGTCATTATATAGGGAAAATAACAGAACATTACGGAGTACTTGTTCGTCTCGTCGCCGCCTTAGTTTTAGGGGAGAGATTCAGAGCTTTTACTGGTTAGCGGTGGTATTGGTGTGGTGGCGATGGGACGGCTTGATATCGGCTACGTTTAGGTATGGATTGACGAGGTGAGCTTGGAGTCCTGTATTTGTCACCATCGTTGAGTCAGACAAGTAAATAACAGTTTAAGAATGTTAAACTGTAAAAGCAACAAAATAAAGACTTCAACTGGAACTAAAGAAAATTAGGAAGATTTTTCTTAATCCTACATTTTTATGTTAAAGAGAAGTCTTTTTTGTTATAAAGAAATAAAACAAATGAAAATAAAGACTGCAGTTTCCAGACTTGAGCACAAGCCACAAACAAGGAAATCACATTGAACCAGTAAAAGTAACACAGGAACAAGACAATTAAGAATTTTCAGAACGTTAACATTATCCAGGCAAGCCATTTCCTCTTCCTTTTTTTGGGTAAAAGCAAAGCACAAATTTCATAGTACTTCAGATGAGAAAAAGAGAATAAAACAGTTAATATTCTTCTTAGGACATCCCTGCAAGATCACTTCCAGTTATCACTTATCAGTTTAATCTGTTTTCAAGAAAACTTCACATAACTTACCTCACCATTGATGTTCAACTTCTATACAATCACACCCCGAGCCATTGTGTCAGGAATGTCTTCCCTTGTGACATCCATCAAATTCTCAAGCAATTCTGCTCCTTGTTTGAAGACCTAATTTTACATAAGCACATTAAGACAACCAATCAACAAATAAACAACATTAAACCATAAAAAAATGTAGAAATCATAACATCCGCAAGAGGAGGATATCCAGTATCAGAAACAAAAAGAGTCAGAATAGTATAGAAAAATAGCCAACTAGCCGAAATCATAACATGTCTACGAGAAGGACTATGATAACATGCCTTGCCAATTTGTAATTTCTCATTCTCTTGACCCGGTTTCCACACTGCAAAACCATACTACCTGCTTCACATTGAAAAACATTTATAAGAAATATATTTCAATTAAAGTGATTTTCCTATTAAGGCCCTGACATAAAAAGCACAACTTACTCACATACATCATGTCAACTTTTTGTCAATTCTTGGACAGGAAATGATGGAAGTGAATTCAAGCATTCACTCCAGTTTTCCTCCATCCCAAGCAAGTCTATGACTATGGAAAATGTTGTTGCATCTGGAATCACATTTCTCTTTGCCATTTTGTGAAGAAGTACAACCGCTTTTGGCGTCTCATTATTCTGGATGAAGCCATGCAGTAGGGTATTAAATGTGATGACATTTGGAAAACAGCCCTTTCCTCCATATCTAATAAAAAAGAGTTTGCCTTTCCTAGTTCTCCTTCTCCACAAAGCCCATTGATCATGATGGTATACGTAGCAACATTGGGAACTAAGCATTTGTGAGGCAATCTATGGAATAACTCCCAAGCAATTTCAATCCGCCCAGATTTATACAATCCATCGATAAGACAATTAGAAATTTCAATTGTTAGCTGAAATTTTGAATTTTCTTTTAGAGTATGAAAGAATTCCAGTGCATCTTGAACACAATCATTCTTGCAAAGCCCATGAATAAAAGTAGTAAATATATATGAATTAGGAGGCAACATCATTAACTTGCATCTCATCAAATAGTTTTCGTGCGTCTCCAACTCTACCCACATTAAAAAGGCTAATTAGTAAAGTGTTATAATTAACTACATCTGGCCTAATTCCCTTCGAAATCATTTCTCTATAAAGATTCATGGCTTCGTCTACTTTTTTATTATTACAATACCCATCGATCAAAATATTGTAACTAACAACATTAGGCATAAACCCTTTACTTGCCATAGAAACAAACAATTTATCCGCTTCATGAATTCTTCCCACCAAACAATAACCATCCATAAGTATGTTATAAGTGTAGGTGTTGGGTTGAACACCTCTATGAATCATCAATTTATACAACATATTTGCTTCGTCCATTTTCCCACTCTTACAAAGCTCATCTAGGAGCACATTAAATGTCACTGTAGTGGGATGCACACCTTGATTCAACATCTCTATAAAAGGCTTTTAGCCTCTTCCCATTCACCAACACAACGCAAACCGTGAATCAGAGAGTTATAAGTGACTGCATCCGTAAGGATTCCATTTTCCTTCATTTCTAAAAACAATTCTTTAGCTTTTTCTATAAACCCGTCTTTGCAAAGACCGTCAATGATGTTGGTACCCCGTTCACTGGTAACGCAGCGGAAATAGGTTTTAAATTTTTTATACAGATCATAAATAATCTGGAACCAGTGAACTTAGGATCGCAATTCTTTTTCCGGAACTAATACATATAATATGTAAACACAGGAAATTGTAATCAATACATTAAAAGAAAATTAGAACCTTACCAACGTTTGGAGGCTCCTTCACTTTACGATATGCTCCTGGTCTGTACCACTGATCTTCCTAGCTATTCCCGAAACTGGTAACTGCATGTTGGCGCGTCACGTGCTCAGGAATTTAGGAGGATGTAGAGAGAATGAAGAAGAAACAATTTCTTCCAAGAGAATATTTCATAGAACAACTCTTGTTCTTAAAAAAAAATATTCAGTATAATATTTTTTTTCTTCTTAATGGTGCACAGCATGAACCCCTTTGTTTTTTTCTCTCTTGCTTCGCACGCACATCTGTGCGTTTCTTATTTTCTTTTTTTTTTTCTTTTTTTTCTTTTAATCACCCGCACACTATCTCTCTTGTTTCTCTTTTTTGTGTTACACACAATATGAGTTTGTATCATATACAAACACTTGTATATATCTTTTGTGTACTATATTTTTGTTATCAATATATATCATATATATTATTATAACTAAAACTCTTTAATTGATATCTCTTTAGATTTTAAAAGATAATTAAATATTTATTTTGAATTTAAACATTTTAAATTCAATTTCAAATATTTAATTTAATAAAATAAAATAATCATATTATCTTACTCTATTTAAAATCAAATATCAACTAACATCCTCCATTTAGTGATTAATAACAAAATTAAATAATCTTATTATTTAATTTATTTAATCACCATTATTCATTAATTAAATAATCTCATTATTCAATTACTTCCCGAATAAATACGTGTCACTTTCGTAACACAATTAATTGGACAATCCAATTAATTAACCGTGACCCTTGTTACCTAAATCGATCGGGCTAGCAAAGGGACCTAATGGACCTACAGTATTTTGAAATCCAATAATCCTCGGAATTATTAATTAAACTCTTTAATTAATATTCCTTGATTATTAACTCCGGTGTTATTCCACTAAAAACCCGAAGCTGCACTCTCTCAACTGTAGACGTTTTTACACAGACCGATACAACTCGGTGTCCATCGATATAGCTATTACACATGGTGTGATCCTCCACAGTAGTTCATAATTAGAGCTGGGTCATAATGTCCGTTATACCCCTCTTATTACATATATCCTTTAAGTACCGTTGATTCTCTAATGAACAATAAATCCTATTTCCTCACCGAATTAGGAGAGCGCTCATATTGTCCAAGCCCCGAATCAACCCTTAAGGGAACTACCATCTACTTCTCACAAGAAGGAGTGGATTCCACTATTGTGTATATACCTTCCCAGCCACAAGCCAAACCGCAATCCCAACATACGGAGTATATTGATCAGGAACTGCATCTGACCTCACCCATGGTATATCAAAAACCACGATCTAACCTGAAGGAGTCGATAAGACACTCAGGATTAAGATCACCCACATATAGCCATCATTAGTTGATATATATGAATCTCATCAGTAAACGGATCTTGGTGAGAGATTCATATAGATCATGGCCCAGTCCTATATGATCACATCATACAAGGTGTCTCCATTCCCATATCTCATATGAATGATTCAGGATAGAATCACCATACATTACGGAATGGACCGCAGCTATAGATTAACCACAAATAAAGTACCCAGCTTTATTTGCTATCTATGGAGTCTTTAGATTGCACGTCTCTTACTGTATCCATCCGCATATGACACTCATATACACAGTTCGAGATTACATCCGGCAATCCAGGATGTTAATATATGCACAAGTTATAAAATAAACAACATAACAAGAATGAATTGAACTTTTCTTTTTATTTATTTCATAAATCCATTTACAAAATACATCTTTAGGGCATAAACCCCAACAATCTCCCACTTGCACTAAAGCATGTGAGGCATGTCTCGTAACCCTAGACCATCTAGGTGACCCGAAAACACTTTAGCCGGTAAGGTCTTCGTAAATGGATCAGCATGATTGTCTTGTGACGCTATCTTGGTGACGATCACATCTCCTCTCTGCACTATCTCTCTAATGAGATGATACTTTCTCTCTATATGCTTCCCTCTCTTGTGGCTTCTTGGTTCTTTGGAATTAGCCACAGCACCACTGTTATCACAATAAAGTGTGATGGGCTTATCCAGATCTGGAACAACTTCCAGATCACTCAAGAACTTGCGGAGCCAAACAGCCTCTTTAGCAACTTCACAAGCGGCTACATATTCGGCTTCCATGGTGGAGTCAGCAATGGAAGATTGCTTTATACTTCTCCACACAATGGCTCCACCACCTAGGGTGAATACTGATTCAGACGTGGATTTTCTAGAATCCCTGTCTGACTGAAAATCAGAATCTGTGTATCCTAACGGGATCAAATCCTGTCCGGAATACACTAGCATATAGTTTCTCGTTCTCCGAAGATACTTGAGAATAGTCTTGACAGCAACCCAATGATCTAATCCTGGGTTGGACTGGTACCTGCTGACTACTCCCACTGCATAACAGATGTCCGGTCTCGTGCATAACATAGCATACATGAGACTACCTACTGCTGATGCATATGGTACACGTCTCATATCCTCAACTTCTTGAGGTGTCTTAGGACACTGTTCCTTAGACAAGTGAACCCCATGTCTAGAAGGTAAATTACCTTTCTTGGAGTTCTGCATCGAAAATCGCATAAGAATCTTGTCGATATATGATGCCTGAGACAATGATATGAGTTTGTTCTTACGATCCCTTATAAGTTGGATCCCTAGAACATAACTTGCCTCTCCCAAATCTTTCATTTGGAATTGGCCAGCCAGCCAGCCCTTTACATCAGATAACACTCCCACATCATTCCCAATGAGTAGGATGTCGTCCACGTATAGGACCAAGAAAACTACCTTTTTGTCAATGATGCGTTTGTAGACACAAGGCTCATCGACGTTCTGCTCAAAGCCATAGGTTTTGATCACATCATCAAACCTGATGTTCCAAGATCTAGATGCTTGCTTAAGTCCATAGATGGACCTTTGCAACTTGCAAACCTTTTGCTCTTGATCTGGAGACACGAATCCCTCTGGTTGCATCATATAGATGATCTCGTCAAGATTGCCATTCAAGAATGCAGTCTTGACGTCCATTTGCCAAATTTCATAATCGAAATAGGCAGCAATGAATAAGAGAATCCTAATAGACTTAAACATGGCTACTGGAGAGAAGGTCTCTTCATAATCAACCCCCTTTTTCTGGGTATAACCCTTAGCCACTAGCCTTGCTTTGAAGGTCTCTACCTTCCCGTCTACTCCTCTCTTTCTCTTGTAGATCCACTTACATCCTATGGGTTTTACCCCATTCGGTAAGTCTACAAGATCCCAGACTGAGTTAGAGTACATGGACTCCATCTCGAGATTCATGGCTTTAAGCCATTCCTCTTTATCATGATATTACATTGCATTCTTAAATGTCAATGGATCATCCACACTATCAGCAGAGACAACACTTTGTCCCTCACCTATACCTAAATAGCGCTCAGGTTGTCTTACAACCCTCCTACTACGTCTAGGTGATAGTGTATCCTAATTAGGAACCATCTGACTCTCAAATGTTTATGGATCAACAACTCTTGTTGATGAAGCACTAGTCTCACCAGGCTCCAACTCATTCAATACAATCTTAGAACGAGGTTTATGGTCACTAATATAATTGTCCTCAAGAAACATTGCATTTGTCGATACAAATATTTTGTTATCTTCGGGACTATAGAAGTGTCCACATCTGGTCTCCTCGGAGTATCCTACAGACATGCAGACTACAGACTTGGAGTCTAGCTTTCCACTTCTGTTTTTCAGCACGTGTGCTGGACACTCCCATATGCGGAAATGTCACAAACTAGCTTTATGACCATTCCACAACTCTAGGGGAGTCTTAGGAACATATTTGGATGGCACTACATTCAAAATGTATGCCGCTGTTTGTAACGCATATCCCCAGAAGGAATTTGGTAATGATGAGAAACTAATCATAGATCTCACCATTTCCATCAGGGTTCTATTTCTCCTCTCCGCTACACCATTTTGCTAAGGTGTACCAGGAGCTGTGAGTTGGGAAACTATCCCATGCTCGACCATGAAGTCTTCAAACTCTTGGTCAAGGTACTTACCTCCATAATCTGATCTTAGTGACTTGATAGTCCTACCTAATTGATTCTCAACTTCAGCTCGGAATTCTTTAAACTTTTCAAATGTTTCCGACTTTCGTTGCATTAGGTAGACATATCTGTATCTTGAGTAGTCATCTATAAAGGTGACATAATACTCATAGACGCCCCTAGCTCTAATATTCATCGGTCCGCAGACGTCTGTATGTATGAGTTCTAGTGGCTCTATAGCTCTAAGCCCTTTTTCCAGTAAAAGGTCTCTTAGTCATCTTACCTTCTAAACATGATTCGCAGACAGGTAAGGTGCCAACCTTCACTTTTTACTAGTCTGTCTATCCGGTCAAGGTTGATATGACCAAGCCTTAGATGCCAAAGATACGTGTCATTATCTGGAGAAATCTTATGTCGTTTAGTTTTAGGTTTTTCAACCTTGAACATTTCGGTGTTAAGCAGTGTAGTATGTATTAAAGGTCTTAACACATACAAATTGTTTTCATTAATTCCTGAACAAATATTCAGACCATTCTTTCCAATAATAACAAACTTATTATTAAAAGAAACAGAATATAATTGTTCTAACAACTTAGAAACGGAAATCAAATTCCGTGTAAATCCAGGAATATAAAAAACATTGTTCAATAATAAAAAACTATTATTATTACAAAATCGCAATCTTGTTGCTCCCACTGCTTTGGCCGACATGACATCCCCCGACCCTACACGCATTGAGAAGGCTCCCTCCTCTAGGTGTGTCCAAGAATCAGTCCACTGCAAAGAAGAGCAAACATGGTTAGTGGCCCCCGAATCAACAATCTAAGGTGAAGAATCATCTTCCACTAAACAAGATTCAAGAACAAGTAAATCATATTTACCTTTCTTCTTCTTCTTGGCTACCTCCTCCAGGTACTGAGGACAGTTCCTCTTCCAGTGCCCGACCTTGTTACAATGGAAACATTTTCCTTTGTGTTGATCGGTGGAGGTGCCCTTCTTTTTGCTTTGGGCCTTCTTGGGTTTGGGCTTACCCTTCACCTTTCCAGCAGACCTCTTCCTCTTCTTAATATTGGAGGAAGATGGTTCGGCAATATTTGCCTCACAGGTCTTACTTTTACTGTCCTTAGTCAAGGACTCAAAAGTAGCGAGCTCATTGAGCAACTGTGTGAGACTAAACCTTAACTTGTTCATCCCGTAGTTGTTCTTAAACTGGTCGAAACTATTCGGAAGAGTCGTCAGTATGATGCTCACTTGACTGGGTTCGTTAATGGCCCCGCCATTGACTTCTGCCATGTTGAAGTAGGATATCATGCTCAGGACATGTTCCCGAACTGATGTACCTTCCTTCATGCTTCGTGTCGTTTTTGCTCGGAGGGCTGCCCGAACATAGCTTGCAATGACTCCATAATTTCGAATGTTGTAGTCATTGCTTCGTGCTTTGTGACAAGCACGTCTGTCATAGAAGCTAACAGATATGTTCGGGCCTTCTCATCAGATAAGACCCATCGCTGGTATGTCTCACGAACAGTTCGTGTGGCATTGACAGTAGGCACCGAAGGACATTCCTCCGTAAGCACAAACTTGAGGTCTTTGGTGACCAATATTGCATTAATATTAAGTTTCCACTTAGTGTAGTTATCACCAGTTAATTTGTCGTTTGCGAGAATTTGAAGTAATGCAGAAGACATAATTGCTGAAATAAATAAAACATTCATTCAGTCATTTATTAAAACAAATGCGAGTGCTTTGGCATAAATTTAAACATGATGTGTGAACATGTTTAACGAACTAGAAATACCCAAAATAACAGTTACTATACCACGACAATCCAACATACCACAAAGAAGTGCCGCTTTAGGGTCGGTCAAGTCCTTGCATGTTGGACCGGACATTCTCAATCAAATGATATTCTAGAATAACTCTTATTCCATATCATTCAACTATCGTTTATTCAGTCAGGTTTTTAATTAACAAAACTTAATCAAAACCTTCGTGAGTGTAACCCACCATTTCAGATCTCATGAGCTTAACTCGAGAATTGCCGCCTTAGGGTCGGTCAATCCCGAAATACCCTCAGAAATCCTATCCGTTAGGAAGTCAACCTTGGTATTGATCTTTGTGGAAACCTTCATTAGGGAGGACGAAAGCAAAGCCGTCACGATGCCCCACTCGGATCTCATGGTGTTGAACTAATAATGGAGATTGTGGGATATATATGTAATATATCCCTCTCCCACTCACTATTTAAATATTAAGGTTTTCTATTATCCGTTAATGCACATAGACTCTATAGGATCAAACGGCTAATTTTAATCAAGTTATCTAGCGTATTAACAAATTTATTATTAGAAATAAATTCTAATTTAACTAATAAATTATTAAGGATTTTTAACAATTAAAAATCTAATCTATTAGTGAATAATCTAAATCTTTGTAAACTTTTTACTAAAGTCAGATTATTATGTAAGCGTTTACCAAGTTTTAACTATAAAAACTCTAACACTTTATGCGGTCCATTTATTATTAGGTTTTTAATCATATTAATCCTAATTACAATAAATGACCCTATTAATCTAACTTATTAAACACTTTAATAACCAGATTAATATTAATAAGAATTAACAAGTTTTCTAACAATTAAAAAACTAATCTCATTTTCATAGCCAATAATGTATTTACTGATTTTAATCATATTAAAAAAATAATACATAAAAATTAGGCTATGATGCATGTATGACATATCAAATATATTTGTGTAGGACACATCTAATCTAAATGACATACGTATGCATAGCAATGCTTTTATCATCACATAATATAAAGCATACATGAATTGACCGAGTACTGTGGATTATTTAACCTAAAAAAAATTGGAATCTAAAATTACAAAAATACGCCCAAGGCATTTCTTGGTCTTCTTGTAATTTCCGAGTCTCCTAGTCTCTTCAGGTCACTCCGATTCATCTCATGAATCCGAAATAGGAAATCCGCACGGAACGCACTAGGCAACACTTGCCAACGGAACCGTGCAAGACGACGTCAATAGTGCCCGACATGAACAGTACCACGCATGAACAGTACCCGCATGAATAGTACCCCGAATGAACAGTACCACGCATGAACAGTGCATGAACAGTACCGTCAAGCGTATTTCCGATTTCGCCTTTCCGACTTCGCGATTTTTTCAGGTCTTCAATATAGGTTACATTTTTTTTTTACATTACAATAACAGAAAAAAAAAAATAATAATAAATATAATACAATCCATAAACCCTAAATCCACAGTACCATATAATTAACGATCAATCATGTTTTTGTAAATTAACAAATTCAATATACATACAAAAACAACATACAGTCAATTTAAATAGTACCTACACAATCATACATACATGAGCATCGAAAACAATTTCATGTTCCGAAAAAAAATAACCAGGCTCTGATACCAATTGTTGGTACCGCGTTCACTGGTAACGCAACGGAAATAGGTTTTAAAATTTTTTATACAGATCATAAACAATCTGGAACCAGTGAACTTAGGATCGTAATTCTTTTTTCGGAACTAATACATATAATATGTAAACACAGGAAATTGTAATCAATACATTAAAAGAAAATTTAGAACCTTACCAACGTTTGGAGGCTCCTTCACTTTACGATATGCTCCTGGTCTGTACCACTGATCTTCCTAGATATTCCCCGGAACTGGTAACTGCGTGTGGGCGCGTCACGTACTCAGGAACTTAGGAGGATGTAGAGAGAATGAAGAAGAAACAATTTCTTCCAAGAGATTATTTCATAGAACAACTCTTGTTCTTAAAAAAAATATTCAATATATTTTTTTTTTCTTCTTAATGGTGCACATCATGAACCCCTTTGTTTTTTTCTCTCTTGCTTCGCACGCACACCTGTGCATTTTTTATTCTTTTTTTTTCTTTTAATCACCCGCACACTATCTCTCTTGTTTCTCTTTTTTGTGTTACACACAATATGAGTTTGTATCATATACAAACACTTATATATATCTTTTGTGTGCTATATTTTTGTTATCAATATATATCATATATATATTATTATAACTAAAACTTTTTAATTGATATCTCTTTAGATTTTAAAAGATAATTAAATATTTATTTTGAATTTAAACATTTTAAATTCAATTTCAAATATTTAATTTAATAAAATAAAATAATCATATTATCTTATTCTATTTAAAATCAAATATCAACTAACATCCTCCATTTAGTGATTAATAACAAAATTAAATAATCTTATTATTTAATTTATTTAATCACCATTATTCATTAATTAAATAATCTCATTATTCAATTACTTTCCGAATAAATACGTGTCACTTTCGTAACACAATTAATTGGACAATCCAATTAATTAACCGTGACCCTTGTTACCTAAATCGATCGGGCTAGCAAGGGGACCTAATGGACCTACAGTATTTTGAAATCCAATAATCCTCGGAATTATTAATTAAACTCTTTAATTAATATTCCTTGATTATTAACTCCGGTGTTATTCCACTAAAAACCCGAAGCTGCACTCTCTCAACTGCAGACGTTTTTACACAGACTGATACAACTCGGTGTCCATCGATATAGCTATTACACATGGTGTGATCCTCCACAGTATTTCATAATTAGAGTTGGGTCATCATGTCCGTTATACCCCTCTTATTACATATATCCTTTAAGTACCGTTGATTCTCTAATGAACAATAAATCCTATTTCCTCACGGAATTAGGAGAGCGCTCATATTGTCCAAGCCCCGAATCAACCCTTAAGGGAACTACCATCTACTTCTCACAAGAAGGAGTGGATTCCACTATTGTGTATATACCTTCCTAGCCACAAGCCAAACCGCAATCCCAACATACGGAGTATATTGATCAGGAACTGCATCTGACCTCACCCATGGTATATCAAAAACCACGATCTAACCTGAAGGAGTCGATAAGACACTCAGGATTAAGATCACCCACATATAGCCATCATTAGTTGATATATATGAATCTCATCAGTAAACGGATCTTGGTGAGAGATTCATATAGATCATGGCCCAGTCCTATATGATCACATCATACAAGGTGCCTCCATTCCCATATCTCATATGAATGATTCAGGATAGAATCACCATACATTACGGAATGGACCGCAGCTATAGATTAACCACAAATAAAGTACCCAGCTTTATTTGCTATCTATGGAGTCTTTAGATTGCACGTCTCTTACTGTATCCATCCGCATATGACACTCATATACACAGTTCGAGATTACATCCGGCAATCCAGGATGTTAATATATGCACAAGTTATAAAATAAACAACATAACAAGAATGAATTGAACTTTTCTTTTTATTTATTTCATAAATCCATTTACAAATCCATTTACAAAATACATCTTTAGGGCATAAACCCCAACAAATGATACTACCATACCAAACAACATCAGGTTTACAAGTAACACCATATTTACTATTCCCATTGACCACCTGTTCATGTAATTGAAGGGCAACAATTGTATTATCACTTCGACACGGCCCTGAATCAATATTGCAAATGTGACCACATCAGGTCTATAATCAAAGGCAATCATTTTCTTAAGAAGCCGAGTTGCTTCCATAATTCTACTCTCCAGACAAAGACCATTAATTTAGCAAGTAAAAGTGACATCATTTGGGTTGAAACCTCTCCTCAAAAGTGAAGCAAATACCACAAAAGCATCACTAACCCTACTCATCTTGCAAAAACAATTAATTAAAATGTTTAAAGTGATAAAATTAGGCACCAACCCAACGGAATTCATTCTAGTCTGAAGAGAAATAACATCAGCATAATGTTTATTCTTCACAAGAGCAGTAAGCAAAATACCGAAAGAGGACATGGGAGGAGTGGGTTGCATATGAATCATGTAATCAAAGAAGTAAAAAGCTTCATTGAAGTAGATTTTACCTGATTTGCATTTCCCATGAAGGAATTCACCAAGCCGAGTTCGATCTGTCTCGGCCATCACTGAGTCTTTTGATTTAGATTCAGGGTGTAAAGTGGTAAAAAGCTTGGACATAAATGAGACTCCATTTCTGGGAATGGAATCTTTTGACAGTAGATTATCTTTGAAAGCTGTCATTTTCGAAAGAACTAATTATACCAATCTCCCCTGAGGTTTGCTCTTTTACACACAAAAACAACTTTATTGAAAACTGACACTCGCCTCCCCTGTCGCCAGTCAACGTCCGTTACATTTAACCATTGACCATAGCAAGAAGGGTAATATTTTATTTTGACTTAAATTAAATTGAATTTAAAATTAAAATATATAAAAAACTAATTAAAAAACAAAATAATTTTTACTCTCTCACTCTCACGCGTTCACATCACCAAACCCTAATAAAAATTTTCTCTATCTCTCACTCCATCATCAACATCAAATAAAAAAATTTATATCTCTCTCATCCATCATCAACATCAAACCTCCCCTCCATCATCAAAATCAAACCTCCCAGTAGGAAGCAGCGACGATGACGGCGGCGATGAGCAGAAGCGACGAAGACGACAGGAAGCGACGACGACGACTGACAACGATAACCAGATCTCTCTCTCTTCTTCTTCTTCTTCTTCTTTCTCGACTTTAGGGTGGTTGATGGTGATGGTGAGATTGATTGATGGTGGTGGTGAGATTGGTGGTGGTGGTGGTGGTTGACAGTGTGTGGATGTGGGTTTTGTGGGTTTGATAATGAATTGGTTTTAATTTTGGATTGATGAATTGGGGATGGATTTTAGGGTCGATGTAATGATTTTAGGGTCAATTTTTTTGATTTTGAAAAGGGTTGTGTATTTTGATTTGAAGATTAAAATTTAGGATTTTGTTCTTGGATTGTGTTGTTTGGTGGCCAAGAAAATGTATGGTGATTGATTGAAGATGATTTTTTTTTTAAATTTTCCAGATTGCATAAAAAATGGTGTTTGATTGAATATACTTTTTTTTTCCCGATTTGAAGAAACTCTGCTGACTTTTTTTGTTTGGAATTGTTTTGGTTTCTGGTTTGTGTTTTGGAATTCAATTTGGGTTTGTGATGTTGAGATACTGTTTTGATTGATGATATATATTAGGTGTTGGAGTGGAGAATTGATGAAGATGAGTTTGTGAAAAATGGTGATGAAGATGGAATTCTGGAATGATTTAGGGTTGATGTAATGATTTATGGAAAACAAATTAGGGTTGATGATAATGAATGATTTCTGAAAAAAAATGATTTGGGTTGATGATAACGGTGATTGATTTCAGGAAAAAAAATCCATTTTAATTTTTTTTAATTTTGCCATTTAAAAAAAATGGATCTAGTGGATCTCCACCGTCCATCTCATGAGATGGTGAGATGGACGGTCTAGATCTCTACCAAATCCATTTTTTAAATTTAATTCATTTAATAATAATAATAATAATTATTATTATTATTATTTTAATTAGTTTTTTTTTTCATTTTTTATTTATAATTATAGGGGTAATTTTGTCTTTTGAAGGGTCTTAGACGGTCAACAGTTAGTTTTAACTGTCGTTGACTAACGGTAGGGGAGGCGAGTGTCAGTTTTCAATAAAGTTGTTTATGTGTGTAAAAAAGCAAACCTCAGGGAGGTTGGTGTAATTAGTTCTTTTCAAAACCCTTGGAGAGAGAGTTTGTGTCTCGGAACTGGAGATTACAATCTGCATGTTAGGAATGTAACTGGGCTTAGGCGGGTCGGACTCTTATCATAAGAGCTGACAAAGTGTTGGGTCCGATAGGTGGCTGGTGGCCCAATCAATTAATTCATTTTTTGTGTGTGAATAATTATGACTTCAGTACTTCACACAAATTAATGAAAAAATAAATATTGACAAAGGTGACTGTACGGGAGAAATTTCAATAATTAAAAAAACATATACATAGTTGAAATTGATAAATTAATGATAATTTTTTTAAACAACTATAAATCAACTATTTACTTTAAAATCTAAAATTAACAGACAAGAGGGTGAATAGTTTTTTTTTTTAAAGAGTAATTGAGTTTGAATTTAAAAAGAGGAAAAAAAAACTTAATCATATAATGTATTTTATCCTCACTAAAATATAATCTTAACTTATAGGTACTAACTAATAGAATTTTAATTCTTTAATAGATAATATACATATATATATATATATATATATATATATATTTATATAATATTTGAAAGCATTAATTTATATTAATTTTTTTAAATGCTTGGGTAGGTTATAGCCCACACAAGTCAGGGCTCTTTCCGCCCTTGATCATATGTGATACTTTTTTCCTCTAAGTCAAATAGCATGCAAAGAATGTAAAGGACTTTTACTTTGAGAATTAGAGAGTCTGAATTTTAGTTGAATTAAAGAAGAACATGTGATAGAATTTGAGTTGAATGAACGATCAAAGTTCATGCCTTTATATAGGCAACCAACTTTCGAGAGTTTATTTTTGCTCGTCCCCCTTGAAAGAGTGTGAGCATTACTCTATTCTCCACATATTGATATGTGTCAATTAGTTAATTATTAATTTATTTGTTTACCCTTGTGATAGTTAATTTTGTCAACCCTTAATTAATACATTGATATATGTCAAGCAAAAATGAACTCAATAAAAGATTATGAGAATAGTGAAAATAGTGAGAAATGTCACATTTTTGGAACTGCTTGGCACTCATATCACTGTTTTAATAAATTATATTTAAAAGACACCTATTATGGTAAATTACCAAAATTGCCCTTAAATAATCATTTTTTTATTCTCTTTGTACTTCCATCTCCACACTTGGAACACTAAACTCAAAAACTCATTTCTCTCTCTACAATAAATTTGTCGACGTTATTCAGCAGAACAAGGTAATATATTTCTGAAATATTTCTTTTTTATCCTGCATTTCTGAGTCTTGTAACACTTTATCTGTTCCTTTTGTAAACATGAAACTGGTTTTGTGAAGTTTGAATATGTGAATTTTGAATCACCGCGCCTTTGTAACCTCTATCTGAGCATTTTTGTAAAGTCTACGAGTCTTTATATAAAGTCTCCAAGCCTTTGTTTAAAGTGTCCGAGCCTTTTAATGTAGTCTCTGAGCCTTTTAATATAGTCTCCGAGCATTTTACTAAAGTCTCCGAGCCTTTTGAAGTTATGTCTGGGCCTTTTCCATAGCCTTTATGTTTGTTTCCGAGACTTTTAAATTTGTTTCCGAGCATTTTTGTGAAGGTTCCGAGCCTTTTGGTGAAGTGTCCGAGACTTTTGAAATAGTCTCCAGGCCTTTTTATGGAGCGGCCGAGACTTTTTAAATAGTCTCTAAGCCTTTTAAATACCTGACCAGAGCCTTTTGTATAAACCTTTTCATGAGTCTATTGTTAACATCTTATTCAGACATCTGTAAAAATATTAATTTTTGTTAATAATGGTTTATGATGATGAATTTTACAGGAGAATGAATCGGGTGTGAATAGTAATATCGTACAACGGTCGATGGGAGTAGTTACCCGATGGAAGTAGTTACCCGATGGAAGTCAGAGGTTTGTTAGGATCCGATAACGAAGGAATTTATGTGTCAAAGAAGAATATGACTTACGACGAAGAATTGGTGTCGATCGTGCATACCATTGTGAAGTATAATATAAAAAAATACAGTGTTGATCTACAGTCAATATCAATCGTTTCTGGCATTACATGTCTCACATTTTTAAGAAATGACGATGATGTTCAGTTTATGCTAGGGGAAGATCGGGTGATCCCTCAAGTATGTGTTAGTTTAACTAAGAGGGCAGATGAAGATGTGATAGGGAATGATATTCCTCCTCGTGAAAATACCCTACAATTTGGATCCGCTAGCGGTAGCAACCAAGT
Source organism: Dipteronia sinensis (assembly GCA_033220585.1). Classification (NCBI taxonomy): domain Eukaryota; kingdom Viridiplantae; phylum Streptophyta; class Magnoliopsida; order Sapindales; family Sapindaceae; genus Dipteronia; species Dipteronia sinensis. The sequence goes on from CM065645.1 coordinate 1,231,774, forward strand.
GTTCACACAAAGGAGTGTAATCGAAGGTCAGGAAAACATGTGTGATGTCCCATCGGTAGTGGTAGACCATGCAGATGCAGTTGAACCTCAATTCAGCGATGTGTTTGGTTGTCGAATTAAGATGAATGATGAGTAGTACAATGAGCAATACAATGCGATGTACAATGAGCAGAACACTGAACCGAACCTTGAGCCGAACCAGAAGGTGGATAATAAGGTAAATATTGATCTGGTAGATCATGTAGAGAACATAGATGAAGAGCTTATCCAAATTCAAAGACGTGGAAGACGTGTACAAGGAGTTAATTGCACTGCAGCAGATATGCCTAGTACTTCCGAGGTCCGGCATAATGTATCTACATATGTTTCTGATAATGCCACAATATGGGTTATTCCCGGAGCAGATTCATACTCGTTTGGTATTGGTAGAAGCAGCACATTGGTAGCAGAATAACATACAAGCATGATTTATAAAGGTCAATTCTTTCTAACTACAAAGGATTTGAAGAGAATAGTTTTCCTTTTTGCAATGCGGCAGAACTTCTAATGGAAGGTAAAAAGGTCCAATAAGACAACGTTGCATCTGCTTTGTTTGATTGACAACTGTACGTGGAAATTAAGACTAGTAAGGAGAGATGAAGGGATGTACTTCAAAGTAAGAAGTTTTGTCAACGAACACAGTTGTCTATTGGAGGAGATTCACCGTCGTCACCGACAAGCTAGTGCAGTCATAATTGGAGAAGTCGTTGCACCTAGACTTCAACAACAAGATGGTCGTCTCATGTGTCCCAAGGACATAATCGCCGATATGAAAACAATATATGGCATCCAAATCATGTACAGTAAGACACATCAAGCCATGCATTATGAATTGTCACTGACCTATGGAACGCATGAAGAAACTTTCTAACTACTGCCATCTTTTGGTTACGTGCGGGTAAATATCTGTACTTTTTCATGCCGTTAGGGGCCTCACTTAGAAGTTTCCAGAGGTGCATGCGTCCTATTATTGCAGTTGATGGTACCCATTTGAAAGAAAGATTCGGGGGTATAATTTTTGTTGCAACTTCACAAGATGGAAACAAACAGGTGTATCCAACTGCTTTTGGGTACGACGACTCAGAAAACAACCTTTCATGGGAATGGTTTTTGGATTAGTTGAAGGGTTCCCTTGGTCATATAGATGATCTGGTTTTCATTTCCGATCGACATGCAAGCATTGAAGCAAGGATTTCTAAAGTGTTCCCTTATGCAACCCATACCATATGTTGCTGGCACTTTGCTGAAAATGTTAATAAGGGATTTCATAGAAAGGATGTTGCCGCCATAATGGACAAAGCAGCTAGAGCGTACACTGAATTGAAATATAACCGGTACATGGAAGAGTTACGTAACCTGTATAAGAATGCATTCGATTATGTTGAAGTTGCCGGTCCACACAAATGGTCAAGTGTACACTGTCTCCAAAGAAGGTATATGGTGATGACAATAAATGTTGCAGAGTGCATAAACTCATGTCTAAAATTCGCACGATAACTCCTTATGTTGACATTAGCAGAGTTCATTAGGAATATGTTACAGTGCTTGTTTCATGATCGCCATCGAGTTGCACAGTCCATACGTCATCAGTTGTCCGACGCAGCACATCTTGTGATCCTGAAACGTGTCGAGAAGTGCGGTTATATGACCGTCAATCCAGTTGACTAGAACATATTCTCCGTGAAACGGTCCGGAAAGCAGTGGACTGTTGACTTAACTCGGAAGACTTGCACATACAACAAATTCCAAATGGACAATTTTCCATGTTCTCACGCACTCGCAGCAGCAAGGTACATTAAAAGTGAAAGTTTACGCTATATTAACCAAACGTGAATCTCATTGTTTTCATTGTTCTTGCAGGGATCAAAACTAGGATTTCACATCTCTGTGTGCAGACTACTACAAGAGACATACACTTATTGATGCATACTCAGTTCCTATTATGCATGTTGGCCATCTTTCTTCATGGGTAGTACCATCCGACATCGCTGCGCGAGTGGTTTTAAATCCAAAGTCCAAGAGACAATCAGGTCGCCTGATGGAAGGTCACTCTTGATACCCGCTATTCTGTCGTTAGGGAATTGCGGAATCAAAAAGATATTTCTAAAAAGTCATATGCAATGTGCTCTATAGTTATGAAAACTAGTAAAGCGGCAAGCGATGGTATCGTTCCATAGGGAGGTGGGATTCATCGACCGTCTCTAGTTCTAGCTATACAACACGCTGAGCAGACTCGTGTGTTACGTATGCAAAAAGAATATACGGAAAGTAAATGCTAAACTAACTAAGAAACTACATAAATAAATATGTACAGTGATAGGATGGAATGGAGAGATGCATGAAATGTGGATACGTTAGGGAAATGATTCAACCGTAACAATCCTCCTAATTAAGCACTAGACTCACCTAGTCCCTCAAATGTGCAAGTATATCATAGGCTCGTGTCCCTTTAATTGATCTCTAATCTCTCTTGATATCTTAGAGATCATATCCACACAAAGCATGGAGTCATTAAGTGTCGTGGCACACATAAAGAGTCATGTAGGCCAGCCTAGTGATACTCTCACTTTCTGATCATATACACAGGTTATTTCATTGGGCATGTAATATTCATCCACTCGGCTAACCAAATACGGGATGACAACCAAGTGAAAGCATTACGAATACGAGATACCCATACAACACGTATGTTATATGCTCTTGTCCTCTTAATTAATCTCTACCATCTCTTGAGTGCATAGAGATTGCATCCATGCATAAGCATGAATCCATTAAGGATGGTGGGACACACACACGAGCTCTACATGCCAGACTAGTGATCTCTCAACTTACTGGTCAAATGTAGAGGATACCACGATGAGCATGTAAATGCGAACCATGCAATATATAACACACAGTCTAAATATCATTCACAAGGTGGCTAACCGAGTGAAAGCATTAAGCAATGAATTACCCCTATCACTACACGAGCACAAGAGGAATTTAGTTTATCTTTACTCTAGATACGGTTTCGATTTAGTCAACTCCTTAGGATGGCTAGACATGGAAAACAAGTTCACCTAACACTAATGTGCAATAAGTTGGTTGATTAACATTAAGACCATTCAAATTAAGTTAGGGGTTTATCCTCTTGACTTAGGAATTAACCCAAATCAATTCATCACCCAATCCGGCCAAGGATGGATAATTGTGTCTTAATAAGACCCATTAAGCATAAGGATATGAACCAAGGCCAATTTAGCAACTAAATGCATGAACTGAAACATTTTTCACTTTTTGGGGCTAAAATCCCTAATACTCAAATTACTCAATACATGGTATTTTGGCCACTCATTAACATACAAACACTCATGGGAAGCTAAATTACACTACTCCTACATTAAAGTACTCTAATCCTAATCCCAATCATGCATACATATCAATTTTGACCCTCCACACACATGGATTTCACAATAAGAGTTTAAATCATGAAATTAACAAAGAGTAAAACAAAACCCAACCGAATTTAAGAACAAACATACATATATTGCACATGTGAAGGTTTACAATATTCCTAAATCGAGGTTACACATCAAAGAAACAAGAAATACAAGGAAATGAGTAAAAAAGAGCAAACCCCTAAAGACAAACCCTCCAAAGATGCTCCAAATCCTTCCTGGCTCGAATTTGACTCATAATCCCTTGCAATCTGCTCTAATATGGATGAAGTAATGGTAAAATGGTGTGGGTGTGTATGGTGGGCTCTCATGGAGGAAAAACCCCCATGGGAGCTTGGGTCTCTCCTTATTTGGTGGAGAAAATAAAGAAAAGAGAAGAAAATGGAAGAGAGAAGAGAGAAAACGTGAGAGAATGAGAGAGGTCTGTAAAAAGCTTTAGAGATGAGAGAAAATTGGGGTATTTATAGAGTATGGAAGTTAGGGTATGAAAGGGGGTATGAAAGGACAAGTTTGCCCCTCAAAAATGGGCTCAAAGTTGGCTGAAAAACAGGGTGTCGTGGGTGGCGTTGTCCAACTCTCCCGCGACAGTGCAAAAACGACACATTCTACCCTAAATTTTGCGGGTCAGCTCGTGGGTCAGTTTTCTGTTGTGCGCACTGTTACAAAAATAGACATAACTTCCTCCATAAGCCTCAGAATCGAGATCTGTAAGAACAATTGGAAATTAGACTTCCAGAGATTTCCGAAAATAGGTAATAGACAAGGTATTTGGATCTGAGGAGGGAGATATGGCCCCTGAAAGTTGAGTATACTGCACGTGCAATTCCAATTTCAGCCCTTCTAACCTCCAAAACTCTTCAACTAAGGTCAACACCTTGTTTAAAGGGATATATCCTACACAAGGCTCACAAATGACATTATATACAAAAATACGCTCGAAAATGAAAGCAAACGATAGGAAATGGGGACTTCAAAAAGTGTATTTTACGATGTTATCAGTAGACATGTCTAGTTTTCGGAGAGGACAACCACCCAATCGTGTAGAAGATGTGGAAAATCAGGTCATAATAGCATGAGGTGTTCTAATCCGCCTTTTGATTAATGAAGGTCCGAACAGAATTGTTCCCGAGGAATACCGTCGCAAATGTAGCATATGTCATTCACTTGGACATAACAAACAAACGTGCCTTGACAAGGACTCTACCGTGGAATGAATGGAGCCGTTGATATTGATGTAATTTTAATTATTTGGAATTGTATGACTTGTTCATTAACTTATTGTTTAATTAAATGGGGCTGTTAATTATCAGTTTTGTTATTGTTGAAGGTATGAAATAAGTGTTGAACTTGTAATTGCAAACACTAGAAATTTTAAAACACATTAATAGTTTCATTACTATAACAGTATTGTATATCAAAAACTATAACATCTACTAGTGTTTGGAGTTACAAAAAACCTCCACGGCCATCTTCTCCCGGATGGTTCCCATATCGTCTTCTGACCAGTCGAAAGTCTGCTTGTTTGCCAATACGTACTCCATCATTCTCAAAGTATAGGCACCACAGTTACCCCTGTAGTGCACCATATGAACAACTGTTACAATAGAATGTTAATAAAACCAACTTTAAGTTAATATGATGTTCAAATAGAATGTTGGGGCACATGTGTTGTAGACACCATGCTTACCCCAAAGGGCCTATTCCGCTTGTTGTACTTCCCTTCGTGGCTCGGTCTGGCATCGTGAAACCCCATCTGATGAAACATGGAGGGCAGAAACCATTGCAATGGAGCAACCTACTCTTTCCTGATCTGCAAGGGGACTTCCTGTATAAACGGGTCTAGTAGGTGGATCTTCCCGACATTGAGGTCAATGCTGGCCAGGAGCCAATGTTGCACGGAATCTGAACCTGTAGGCGTTTCAAGAAACTGTTCTGATAAAAATAAGATTTATTTATTAAACACATTAGAATCATAACTGTATAACACTCACCACGTCAACCTTGTGCCATGGCCGGTTCCCTAACGGGAGTGATCCACGTACCGTCATAAGGTCCTCAAGGGACCACCTATACTTCAACAGAGACTAGTTCTTCGGGGCTTTGCCCATAGCATCACGAGGAATGATTCTCCCCCACTGAATCTCTAGAAATGACTATAAATAGATAATGAACCGAAACATTAAGAACAAGATAAAACACAAAAACGCAGCTGCAAAAACAGTACATTATAAAACACTTATATAGAACTGAGAATCCAGTATGTTCATCCTCTGACTGTAGACATTAGGGTATGCTCACTATCGCTTCTGTAAAATATGCAGGTACGCGTCACTATGCTGACAATATAAACATTATACATTGTTAGTATTCCACCTAACTTAAACCAACTTAAAAGACAATTAAAGTAAGGAACATACCATGTCCTCCAACTCCATGAAGTTGGTTTGCAACCGGTGGAACCAAGTGACAGGCACAGGCGCCATCAGATCCACATCACATGCTGGACCTTTATAAGCAGCTGAAACTCTGGTAATCCCTAGGTAGGTGTCTCCTCTAATACTGCTGTATCTGTGCCACTAGGGACTTGCGTCTGCTGCTCTCGTCCTGTAACTCCAGCTCTGGTACCCAGCATTTGAGGTCGTGTGCCCTGCGTCTTAGGTCCGGTGGTTGGGTATGTCCCCTCGTCATGACTACCACGCCCGTCTCTATCTCTGCGTGTAGAGTCTCGGTCATGGGATGGTGGACCATCCATGTCTGACTGTGATGTCGAACCCCGCCGTCCCCAGAGAAAGTCCATCACCTTCATTTACTGTTTATCTCGTTCCTCATCAGATTTCCAGAGATCATCCCATAAAGCAGCGACGACATAGATCACATCTTGAATTTTACATTTCAAATGGTCCTAAAAGAAAATCAAAATGGTCAGTACTAAAACCATACACTCGTTTCAAAGCAAAATAATGCATTACAACATTTTTTACGTACCTTGCGATCCCCTCCAACGACTCCTCGTGATTGAACTCCACTAGTATATCCGGGCATCGCAAATCCAACCTGCTTGTGCCTCAGGGGACTCCCACCTCCAAACTCCGGCTCTGAACCCTCGGTAACCAGCCTGTGCCTTTAAGGGACTCCCACCGCCAAACTTCGGCTATGAATCCTCCGTATCACTGGGTCATGCAGTCGTATGATCTACGGGATTAGGTACATCAACGACTACTCAATCAGCGGCAGTATACATACTGCCTCCCTCGTTTATGCCCTCATAGTACCGTTCAGCCCTCTCAGCTGCCGTCGGCACCAATGCAGTCCTCGCAAACATCTGAAATCGTACTTAGACCATTGCAATTGTATACGTACTTGAAAATACACTCTAAAGTGTGTCTAAAAAAGATAGAGGGAGGGTGAATGGGTTGTTAATCGATTATTACCAATTTTTTCGATTAGTCAATATTAAGCACAATTAACCCAAACAATCAAATAATAAAAATCAAGTAAGGTGCGGAAATATAAAGAACACTTGATTTTTACATGGAAACCCTTCAACAAGGGAAAAACCACGGCCATCTTTCTAGCTACACACGATCACAAAAATCCACTATATGAGTAAAAAGTTACACCTTCAAGTGATACTCGGACTCTCACTCTAGACAACCTCAGGCTATGGACACTACCACTCGTCACTCTTGGTTCAATCCTTAGTGATATCCCCTGATCCACTACTCTTGGCGTGAGCACCTCCAACTCTACCCCACTGGCCTTTTACAGTGGCACTTGACCAATGCTTGCCAACTCACCCTTGGTTGCAAGAATTTACTTGCTTGTGCAACTTCACCAAGAAGCCACAAGACTTTGACTCTATGAAGAGTATAAGGTCTAAGTGAAAGTGAGACAATATGCTCAAATGCAATAATGTGCAAGACCACACACAAAATGCTTAACTAGATGTTATAATACAAATTAACAACCTATTTATCAAATAATGTCTGCATGCCCATACATAAGGACTCAATTAGACGCAAAAGGATCATAGCAACCTAATTGTCAAATAAAGTCCAACCAACACAAGTTGTCATAACATATTACAAGGGCAATAAATATGCAATCAATGAGGCATAAAATCAAGGTCTAGATGCAAAGCATAAAGACTTAGCTAGAAGGGCAATATGATCCTTATTTCTAGCTATCACAATACAAACCCAAAACATGTCATAACTTCAAATGATATACAATAAACATGAAGATTTGCTAACCTAAGCAATAAATGACATGTCTTGATAAGCTAGAACAATAAATGAGCAAGAATGATAGTTCTACTTACCATGTGAAGACATTAATGAAAACGCATGCTTGAATGATGCTAGAAATGCAAGATGAAGATGGGTTTTGGGGTTTGGAGAGTCAATGAACAAAGCTTGAAGCTTTCTCTCTATAGGGTAGCTCTTTCTCTCACTAGGAATGTAAATTTCAGAGCTCTAGGTCTGATTGGGGAAGAAGATGATATATTTATATAATCCAAATGAAGCCACGTCCTTTTGGATAAGGAAAGATTGATTTCTAGCGACAAAAATTGACCTTAGGAAGACCTGGAGGTCAGGTTGCTTCAAGGTCGATATTCTCTCGTGTAAAAACGTGACGGCACAACAGCTCCAGTTTCGAGCGACCCAAAACATGACCAAAAGACATCGAAACCTGTCGTATAATATACCGTTGGAAATGTATGGAAGTCTACTTTCTACACCAATTGACAAAACACGATTTGGATGTCTGTAGAAATATTTGATGGTCAAAAGAGTGACTAAAGGTCAGAATTGGTCAATAACAAAAATCCTCAAATTCATAGTATAAGATCATGTAACCAAAAACCAATCCAACAGAGCACAAATGGAGCCTCTCTATGGCTACAAATCGCTCTAAGACTCAAGCACACTAACGTGCAAGTGCGGACACAACACAAGCATACCATTGTGCGAGTGAGGACGTTTCCGAACACATAAGTAAAACGTAAAACAAAACAACCACACGTAAAGACAAACAAAAATGCGCTCGTGTGAGTTGTGTAACGGATGCACACATATACATAATAAAGAACACAAATGCAAGATGAACAAAGCATGCATGAAGTGTGTGTTTGTGTGCGCACCTAAACTCTTCAAGAGATAAAGTCAAATGAGTATACATTTTGCTGTTGAAGTCATGAAGATGCTGGAAGCTTGCCGACAAGGATCTAAGCTACCCATTACACAATCATCCCCAATGTGGTGTGGTTTGTCATGAAATAAATCAATCATGAAATCGAGGTCCTTACAGTACCAATAAGTATAAACATTAAGACAATAGATACTTACTCTTGATGTGAAAATCTGTGCCAGCTTATCCGACCTTGGTCGCTTACTCGACTCCCATTTCAGAATACGGGGGGACAAGTCAATCTCCCTACATGTCCTAATTTGGGTCATAAGCTCGGGGATAACTTTAAAAGCAAATATCTAGGTAAAAAAAGTATAATAATAATCCAGTACATTTATTCCATAAGTCATATAAAAAAATAACAGTTTTAGTACATATTGAAATTTTAAATTCTCACCAACAGTACGTGAGGTAGACCGAATATGTTGTACGTCTCCTGGGTGTGTACGTCGACGCCCTTTGCTTGCTGTCGTTTCTCGAACCGCTCACAGCCGACCGTCTAACACATGCTTGAATTCTAAAATGGACTGCCTATAAACGTGTGCACCCCACGAGAACACATCAAAAGTGTCAAAGTCCTCGACTTAGCCGGATCTGCCATACTGGAATTTTCTCTCTCTCGTCCAACCCCATCAATATCCAGTTCAGCATATACAATAGGCACAGCTTCACCGCATCCTACTGTTGCTCAAATATACCAATCCGCAGAACAGATGTCAGCTGTTCATATTCCACCTCATCTCGATCACTAAAATACCGTTGATGTATCCCATTCTCTATCATCTCATACCTCAGTCGTGTCGGGAATCACTCCAAACTTCAATCCGATGATTAGACAGAACTTAATCTTAGAGAACCAGACCAAATGATGACCTAACATAAATCTCATCTCATCCTCCAGCCCATCGTAATGCAACTCGCGCATAAGTAGCCGATGGACTATGTCAGCCGACAACTTCATCTCCCGATGCATATGAAAGAAATGACCAAAACAAGACTCTGTATACCGACGTCGTTCTTTGATCGCGAGATCTTCAGGTACCCTATTCAGTGCATCGTCGATATCTCGAATGTCATCGAAATGGTCATGCCGAGTTATTTTTCCCTCATACCATTCTCCCAATGGAGTTTTAAGCAAATCCTTTAGCTGATTCCTCATCTGCATTTGTCACAGAAATAAAGCATTAGTAAACTGTAAAAGGCTCGGGCAATAAAGTAAAAGTTCAGGCGTTTCATAAAAAAAGCTCGGGGAGTTAAGTAAAAGGCTCGGGCATTTAACTAAAAGGCTCGGGATTTTAACTAAAAAGCTCAACAATTATACCAAAGGCTCGAGAACTTTATTAAAAGGCTCAGACACTTCGTTAAAAGGCTCGGGCACTATATACAAAGTCTCAGACATACCAAATTAACTAAAACTGATTGTTCAAAAGGCTCGGAGAACAAATGAAAAAGGTTTAAACATTACTCATAAAGGCTCGGATACAGCTAACAAAGGCTCGGAAATCACAAAGTTCAAAAACGTTCGAGTCTTTCAAGAAAAGTCTATGAAACTGCTTCAAAAGACTCGGAAACTATTTACAAAGGATCGGGGATTCAAATTTTATAAAACCTAATATTCACAACAAAAAAGCTCGGATGGTGTTTCAAAAAGGCTCGAATGGTGTTTCAAAAGGCTCAGACAGTGTTTCAAAAGGCTCGGAGATTCAAAGTTTAAAAAACCTAATGTTCATAATGAAAAAGCTAGGACAGTGTTTCACAAAGGCTCGGAGACTCATTAAAAAGGCTCGTAAACTATTTACAAAAGCTCGGAAATTCAAAATTTACAAAACTAATATTCTTGAAAAAAGCTCGGACAACAACTTAAAAGGCTCGGACAGTTTTACAAAAGACTCGGACACAGTGTTAAGAGTCTCGAAAACCCAGATCTTCATCGTCTTATACACAAATTTTTCATAAATTAAAACCCTAACCAAAAAAGCTTGGACAACAATTTAAAAGGTTCGGACAGTTTTAAATAAGGCTCGGACACTATGTTAAAAGTCTTGGAAACCCAGATCTTTATCGTCTTATACACAATTTTTTCAAAAATTAAAACTCTAACCTAACCCAGAACCATATTCATATCGATAAATCAAACCTAATCTACAATTCTAAACAACATCCAACATCAAACACAAACATAAAATTATCAAGAACAAAAATGAAAACTGCTTACCTCTATAAATTGCAATCTCAATTGAAATGTCAACTTCAAGACTGTACTGCCACCGCTGATTTCTTTGCTGTCAAATTTTCTTGCAGATGCTTTTGCAGACGATGCGTTTCTCTCTCTCTAGTATTTCGCCAGGTTTGAAAATGAAAGAATGAAAGTGACTATTCAAGGGTATTTTTGTCTGGTCGCCTAAATTGGTGCATTTTAAACATGAATTAGTAATGTGGTGCTATTTGCGCAAGGCCCTCCTCAAATAGTGCTATTTATTTTTTGAACCCTATGGGAATATTAAAGGCAAACATAAATAAATATAAAGAGTTGACTTGTAATAAAAGATTGTATTAGTTTTCTATTTAATTGAATTAGGGTTAGAAACCTATCGGACTATATATAAACGGTGGTGTTCACCTAAGTACGCACTTATGTAAATACATAAGTGCAGTGTATGTGAGTTGTTGAATTCAGCTAGTGGTTGCAATATGGACCGGCCCAGCCTAGCCTGGCCCCGCAAGGGCGTGCCGGGCCCTTGAGAGACCGAGCCAATAAAAGCCTGAAGTTAGAAACCGGTCAGGTCGAGCCCGGCCTATCAAAAATATTTAAGGCCTAGCCTGGGATTGAGACACGGCCTGCAGACTGTGCAGGCAGGCCGAGACAGGCCGGCCTGTGGGCCTTAAATAGGTCTTCCGGTAATTTTTTATATTTTTTTAAATTTCAATTAAATAAAATAATAAATCTAATATATAATTTATTAATTAAAAAATTAAAAACAGTCATTGGGTTGTCCAGAAATTAAAAAAAAATTAAAGTGGTCGTTGGCCAACAGCCGGCTTGTGAGGCTTGCGAGCCTCACTTTTGCAGCTGGGCCTGGGCCTACTTGGTACCAGGCATTGACCTGGCCTGATTCTTGGTTTGGTTGGGCTAAGCTTGCCGGGCCTATCCTATTTTACCAGCACTAGATTCAACTACTTTGACTTAGTTTAAGTCAAAATAGTTGAATCCAACGACTCACATTCAATGTATTGATATAAAATCCATAATTTCACTGAGACTCAAATTTCTAATAAAAGTCTAATGTAAAATACAAAATTATAATTGCATCAAGGTGCCAGTGGTTCCAATTTTTCGTCTTTAATTCAAAACAAACCAAGTTTTTGAGCATAATTTGACAGCTTAAAAGAAAATATTGCATAGGCTAAACAAAATCCTCTAACTATTTTACTTCTAGTTCTCCTCATTGAGACTTCAAGTAGCCTTCTTCTTCTCTCAACCTCTGGTGGCCCTTATCTTACGGAGAACATTGGACATCTCCTCACGCTTCTTCTTGGCCCTTTTATAGGTGCTCAACTTTCTCTTAGCAACCTTTAGCGCTCTCTTGTCCTTGCCAAATTTGAGAAGCTCAGTGATCCTCTTCTCATAAGGTGCAAAACCAGCAACTTCTCTGATCACATTCCTCACAAAGTGGATCCTTTTGCTTGTTTTTCCTTTGCGATCTGACGGACGTGGAGCTAACTCTTTCTTGGTCACGACATGGTCATTGTTCTAACCTACAAAGAAAAGAAGATCGATTTGTAAGCTTCGATAATGAGGATAATATCATTATGATTTACCTATATGATGTTAGATAATGTGCATATATTGTCACCCAAAAAAATTATTTGTACACCCATTTTTTATGGTCTACTTACACAAACTTACCATGGTTACATGAATAATTACACTAAAACCGTTAAATAATAATAATAATAATGATACTAAACTATTCTTGACATGTTGACTAACAGTTGACCACCGTTATTAAATCATGGAAAAAGGAAAATGAATGTTTTGCCATTGTTCTAGTATTTCTAAATATTATATTAAATAAAATAATGAATTAAAAATCAGAAAAAATATGTATGTAAAAAAATCAAATAACTATCAAAAAGAAATCAGAAAATTTTGAGAAAAAAAATATGTAAAAATCAAATAATTTGAAGAAATAAAAAAAAACTACACAAAATCAGAAAAAAAATATAAATATATAAAAAATTGTTCTGTCTAGATCTCCATGGAGATCAAATAGAGGAGAACTCAATCGCCATTAAAGGAAATCTAAAATTCCTTTAATAGAGATGGCATATTTCCATTAATGAAGATTTTGGTTCCAGATCTTCTCTATTCTCCGTTAATTAAGATTTTTGTTCCAGATCTGCTACAAAAACGGAAGAGATTTGTAACCACATCTTCTCTATTATATATATATATATATATATATATATATTTCTCTAAAATTTTAAAATAATTCTTATTGTTTGTGTTTTCGGATGAGATTGTGATGGTAAAGAAGATGAAGGGTGGAGAAGAAGGAAGGAGAATTATTTTCAGTTGTGATTTGTTTTGTATTGGGTTGTGATTTGGCTTGTTTAGGGTTGCGATTTAGTCTCTAAAAATTGGAGGGGATGAAGTAGATTTTTGTTTATTAATATTATATTTAGTTAATAAATTGTTAGGGCTGATGTGGCGATATGTTATTGGACATTTTTTTCTTTTTTTTTCATTTATTCAATAACACTGAAAAATACCAAATTACCCTTCCCTAATTAGTGACTAACTGTTCTTAATGGCTGGTCAGCCGTTAGTTAACGGATCAAGTGTAAATTAGTGTTATTATAATTATTTACAGATTTTAGTGTAATTATGCATATAACTGTTGTAAGTTTGTGTAATTTGCCCATAAATATGGATGTTCAAATAATTTCTTTAGCCCGCAATATTTGCACCCTTATTCTTAATGTTATTAGGGATTCGAAAGGTCATATGTATGAAAATTCAGGCATGGTAATAGAAACAAATTTGAATATATATATATATATATATATATATATATATATATCTCATTGACGATTTTTTGTTTGGGTTTCTAATTATTAAAATAGTTGTCTTTGCAAGTGTTTCAAATTTCGGTTTACTCTAAAATGTTAAAAACACTATTTTTGATGAATTTTTAAAGTCAACCCTACAAAGCTAAAATTCATCTATTTCAACCGTATAAGCTGTGGAATCTATTTGGTATACTTATACATTTTCATTGTGTTGTGTACTTGTGTGAACATATTGTTGAAGATTTTAATTGTGATTATATATAAATTAAGGTTTTTTGTAAATTCCAAATCACATAACATCCCTAGTCCGTTGGGTCCCGGATTTGAGGGAGTTACAATATGACTATTTATAGATTCTTTATTATATAACTGAATAAAAAAGGGAAAATGATAAAAAATAAACTGATAATAATAAAATTAACTCCTTACAAAATTGTTAATATATTACAGTAAAAAAAATAAAATCTATAGAATATAAAAAATAAAAAATAAAAAATAATATTTAATATAGAATAAAAAACTAAAAAGAAGACATACACATCACCAATATGGACATGTGTACGTGAGCATATCCTTTGTATATTTATTTTTTTTATTTTTTTATGATATCATATTTTAGTTAAAGTATATTTTTAAATATTTTACGGTTTCTTTATTTAATAATGACTATATATATATATATATATATATATATAAAGAACTTTTTTATGTTGAATTTTTAAGAGTATCACTTGTTTAATAAATTAAGTTTAAATGGTACCAATAGACTAAATTACCCACATCTCTTTATTTTATTATGTTTGTGCCATTTTAAGTTTTTTTTTTTTCAAAACCCTCTGATTGATGGAGGAGGAATAGAGGTCCTCCATCAATGAAGATAAAAGACCTCAATTGGAGGTCGAAATCAGTCTCAGATGGAGGTCGAAATCGACCTCCAATGGAGATCTTAATGAAGAAGATTACCAAATTTTATTTTTTTTTGGAATTTCATTTTTGTCTAATAAGTCTTGAAAATTGTAAATATACCTAATGAATCTCAGAAGCTACCTAATAAGTTTCAAAAACAACAAAATAAGGGGATGCTTTTTTCACTTAAAACTTAATGGGTCTGAATCATAATTATTTTGTTTTTTTAAGTGGTCAAACAACTTAAAAATACCAAAAAAGAAACTTAAAATAAAAAGTAAAAAATCCTGACTTTTCACTTAATTGCAAATTACTGAATTGCATTAAATACAATTCATAATCTTTTCTTCCGATACTATCCCTCATATATAACATATTTCCAATTTCACCATAATTATATATGGTACATAAATCTTTATTTTAATACTATTGCTTATTTTAAATAGCTTTAAAAATAAAAAGAACCATAATCACTTCACATATTAGTGTTTAATATAAATATTTTATTATGATATTAAGGTGATGTGTTTATATATTATTTTTTAGAGTGTTTTGTATGAGTTTTCTTGCTGGCCCCTGTTATTTTTTGAAAAAAAAAACATTTTCCTTTCTTAGTAAAAATGAAGTTTATTTGTAATCGAAGAAAAAGATCATGATCATATGTGTTCATATAAAATTATTATTTTTGGGTTATTTTTATTCCATATTATATGTATAATTGTTTAACATGAGTATAAATGTAAAATTATTTCGTTTCAGACAATTTTACTTTTAAAAAACAAACGTGTTGACAATACATTCAGATGTGAGGAAAAAAAACAAATATATCATTCAAGTTCAGATTTCAGTCCCTATTCAGTCTTCAGAAAAAATTCAGGACTGTTCAGTTTTCAGACAAAAAAATAGACGACCCCTAAGTCTCGAAAATTAGTAAATAAGTCATGGAAACCTCAAAATAAGACTCGAAAACAAAAATATAAGTCTTGAAAACACCAAAAAGCGTGAGACATTTATGTGTGTTTTAAGGGTTTTTTTTTGTTAGATTCATACTTTAGGTGCTATCGAAATTTAAATTACTAAGTTGGTAATAGTCTTAAACTTACTCTTTAAAGAGTGCTATTAAATTTATATATATATATATATATATATATATATATTCTAATTTTGTAGTATATTTTGATTTTATCTTTTTTAATTTTTTAAAGTTAACTTATATATAAAAAAGCCACTTAAATAATTTTCTTTTATTAAATTCAATCAAAAGCAACTAACGGTCAACTAACATTATGGTTTTATTTTATTTTTTTTGTGATTTCTCAAACAAGAGTGTTTGGTTTGGCTTGTCATCAAAAGACTAGAAGGTTATTTATGATTCTCCGATTATAATATATGTATTTATTAGTAGTAATTACATGAAACTTTAAAATAATTTATATTTATAAAATCATATACTATTTGATTACGTGTTGATTTCATAAAAACTCTTATTTTAAAATTAATTAAAGATATTGCAAATACATGACTTATTCATGCATTTCTTATACTTCAATAAGAAAAAAATACAATAAAGAAAATATAAATATAACAAACGAAATAAGAAAACCTAATTAACCCTTTTGCTAATTTTAAAAGTACAATTTTAACTTAGCATCTAGTTGATTAGCTTCACGGCTAATCATTTTAAAAGATACAACAATACTTAACTAACCCTAAGATTAACTAAAAACAAGAGCAATTTAATCCGTCCACTCCATTTCGTTAATTTTTCCTCATGGATGGTGCTTGAATGCTCTTTTGTCTCACATACGAACACTCTTGTGACTTAAGGGTGCGTTTGTTTCCTTGTATTGTATAGGCTAAGAGATTTAAAATGTATTATCTTATCCAATACATGTGTTTGGCAATAGCTTGTGTACTGTACAAGTTAATACACAGTAACTCATCTAATACACCTGCCTAGTGGTGTAAAGGGGGTCTGCCCGGCCCACATTAGCACGGCTCACCGGGCCCATTTAGGAAAACGGGCTGTGCCTAGGCACGGCCTGTTTTCCTAAATGGGGGCCCGTCACGGCCCCTCCGAGCCGTGCCGGCCCATGGGCCAATTAGACGGGCCAGTGGGCCAATTAGACGGGCCAAAGGGGCCGGCCCATGCCCATACCTAAATTTTTTTTTTCCATATTATTATTTTAGTATAAAAAAATGTTTATAATAATAGATTATAGATACATTTATTATTTTATTTTATGAATTAATTCAAAGAATAAATAAAGATAAAACATGAAAGAAAATAAAAGTAGATAAAAATATGAAATGAAGAATTCTTTATTTATTTCAGACTTTCAGTATTACATATTTACATGATTGCCTCATTAAAAACCTTACCAAGAAAACCTAGTGGGATAAAAACTTGGTAAGGGAAAAAAAGTGCAATCGTATTACAAGTAAATGTACATGTACAACCTAGTTCTGGACCTAGTTACTGCCGGAACCCTCATCGACATATAAATTGGAGAAATTTTAAATAAATTGTTCGTCTACCGTTTCATTTTGCATCCTCTTTCGAACATGCTCCCAATCCCGAACGCATATTAATACCTAATGGTAGTTTTAGAAACATTCTTATCAAATCGTTCCTAGTGGTGGTTCTAGAAACAATTTGTATTTGGGGGCAAAATGCAGATGTGATAAATTCTTGAAAAAAAACAGTCACCGAAATTAATAAGTTGATCAGTTGGTGCAATGTACCCTGCCAAACATTCTCTAGCATGTGCAGCGTCGTAATGCCATGTCGTAACTGACCCGTCTGGGTGCCGTTGTAGTTGTGTCTGGGTTGTAATGGGTACATGTACGTGTTTGGGCATACATTTTAGCATATGCCTTCTCAAATGACCGGTTCCACCCCTAGTAGTGGTATAGTTCTTAGGACAAAACCACATTTGGCTCTGGGGCCGACCGTACCGTTTAGAAGTGTCATTTCTACTACATCAAAACACTGTCATACGTCTGATGATAACCTCTTAGATTTGGTACTTGATGTCGGTGCGGCGCCAGAACCAGAAGGTCCCGCTACGGTTTCTGTCGGTCCGTAGAGATCAAAATCATCGTTCAGCATGTTTGGACCGTCTGGAAAATAAGGATGGGTAGGATCTATTTCCTAGAAAAAAAAATATCAGGTCATTAGTCATTAATAAATATTAAAATTAAAATGATTATTTTACCAATAAAAATTATTAAAATTAACTCCTACACATAAAAATGATTATTTTACTAACAAAAATTATTAAAATTAACTCATACACATAAAATGATTATTTTACTAGCATTAATTATTAAAATTAACTCCTACACATAAAATGATTATTTTACTAAAAATTTATATTAAAATTATCTCCTACACACAAAATGATTATTTTACTAATATTAATTATTAAAATTAACTCCTACACATAAAATGATTATTTTACTAAAAAATTATATTAAAATTAACTCCTACACATAAAATGATTATTTTACTAACATTAATTATTAAAATTAACTCACACACATAAATATGATTATTTTACCAACAAAAATTATTAAAATTAACTCCTACACATAAAAATGATTATTTTACTAACAAAAATTATTAAAATTAACTCCTACACATAAAATGATTATTTTACTAACATTAATTATTAAAATTAACTCCTACACATAAAATGATTATTTTACTAAAAAGTAGGGGTGGGCACTAAGTTCGGAACCGAACCGAACCGAATCGAACCGAACCAAAAAAAGGGTGTTCGGTTCGGTTCGGTTCATAAAATGAATTCGGTTTAAACCGGTTTAAAAAATTGAAAACCGAAAAGTTTTCGGTTCAAACCGGTTTGGTTTTCCAAAACCAGTTTGAACCGATTAAACCGCTTATATAAGTAAAAAAAAAAAACCCTAACCTACTTCTTTTCTTTTATTAAATATTATTATTTATTAGTCAGGTTTGATTTGAGTTTTTTTGGGCTTGGACTATTAAAATTTATGAACTTTAGCCCAAAATTAGAATCCAAAAACCCATCAAATTTTAAAACATATTAAAATGACTCATTAAACCCATCAAGCCCATAAGGCCCATTAGACCCAAAACCAAAATGAACCGAACCGAACCGAACCGAACCGAACCGATTAAAATCAGTTCGGTTCAGTTCGGTTACCATTTCTTATTCGGTTTAAACCGGTTCAATTTTAGATAAACCGAAATATTTTCGGTTCAGTTCGGTTTTACCCAAAACCGAACCGAACCGAACCGTGCCCACCCCTACTAAAAAGTTATATATTAATTAACTCTTACACATAAAATGATTATTTTACTAACATTAATTATTAAAATTAACTCCTACACATAAAATGATTATTTTACTAACAAAAATATTAAAATTAACTCCTACACATAAATTGATTATTTTACTAACATTAATTATTAAAATTAACTCACACACATAAAAATGATTATTTTACCAACAAAAATTATTAAAATTAACTCCTACACATAAAATGATTATTTTACTAAAAAAATATATTAAAATTAACTCCTACACAAAAAATGATTATTTTACTAACAAAATATATTAAAATTAACTCCTACACATAAAATGATTATTTTACTAACATTAATTATTAAAATTAACTCCAATACATAAAAATGCTTAATTTACTAACAAAAACTATTAAAATTAACTCCTACACATAAAAATGATTATTTACTAAAAATATATATTAAAATTAACTCCTACACATAAAATGATTATTTTACTAAACAAATATATTAAAATTAACTCCTACACAAAAAATGATTATTTTACTAACAAAATATATTAAAATTAACTCCTATAAATAAAATGATTATTTTACTAACATTAATTATTAAAATTAACTCCAACACATAAAAATGCTTAATTTACTAACAAAAATTATTAAAATTAACTCCTACACATAAAAATGATTATTTACTAAAACAATATATTAAAATTAACTCCTGCACATAAAATGATTATTTTACTAACAAAATATATTATAATTAACTCCTACACATAAAATGATTATTTTACTAAAAAAATATATTAAAATTAACTCCTACACATAAAATGATTATTTTACTAACAAAATATATTAAAATTAACTCATACACATAAAATGATTATTTTACTAACATTAATTATTAAAATTAACTCACATACATAAAAATGATTATTTTACCAACAAAAATTATTAAAATTAACTCCTACATATAAAAATGATTATTTTACTAACAAAAATTATTAAAATTAACTCCTACACATAAAATGATTATTTTACTAACATTAATTATTAAAATTAACTCCTACACATAAAATGATTATTTTACTAAAAATTTATATTAAAATTAACTCATATACATAAAATGATTATTTTACTAACATTAATTATTAAAATTAACTCCTACACATAAAATGATTATTTTACTAACATTAATTATTAAAATTAACTCCTATACATAAAATAATTATTTAACTAACAAAATATATTAAAATTAACTCATATACATAAAATGATTATTTTACTAACATTAATTATTAAAATTAACTCCAACACATAAAAATGCTTAATTTACTAACAAAAAATTTTTAAATTAACTACTAAAAATAAATTGTTTAATTTACTAAAAACAAAAATTAAAATTAACCCCTACACATAAAAATGATAAATTTACTAACTAAATAAAATTAATAACTGAAGTATAAACATAAAATGATAACTTTACTAACTAAACAAACATATTAAATTTAAAATATAAAATTAAATAATAACACTTAAATAAAAATGTACCTTTGAAGTTTGAACTTTGGTGTCTTAGTGGAGAGATTAGAGAACAATAGTTATATAATAGTAAATTACTAATAAAGTATTATAATAGTATATTAGTAGTGTAGAATAGTAGAGAAAGATTAAGAATGAAATTAAGAATAATTGAAATTGTATAGAGAGTTTGAGAATGGAGAGATTGAGAGAATTAGAGAAAGTGAATGAAAAGTAGAATGGGTGGGAGTATTTATAGAAAAATTAGAAAAGTGGGTAAAAATATAAAAGACAAGAGTTAAGGGGGCAAAATGCAATTGTTATAGTTTTTTAAAAACATAACTGTTGGCTGACGTCAACCAACGGTTATTTTTTTAAAAAACAACCGTTAGATTTAAAAAAAAATTAAAAAAAAAAAACATTCAACGGGCCCAACGGTCGGCACGCCGTGCCGACCGTTGGGCCTAGCACGCCGTGCTGGCGTGCCGTGCCCGGCGTGCCGACCGTTGGGCCTGGCACGCCGTGCTGGCGTGCCGTGCCGGGCTGTGCCTGGAACCCTGACCCAGCACGTGCCAAGAATGGGGGCTGTGCCAGGCACGGCCCGCTATCATTGGCAGAGCGGCCGTGCCGGGACTCTCTAGGCACGGCCCATATTTACACCACTACACCTGCCAATGTATTACACAATACAATGGTTAGAGGTGTGTTTACCATACATTACACTATTGCCTCTACTCATCTTCTTTCTTTCTACGCTTCCCAAGAAACAAATGCTAATCATCATCTAAGCCTTTATTCTTCTTTGGCTTTTTTTCTTTCTTTCTCTTCCCAAACCACTACCATTAAAGCATCGTTTGGCCTTTGGAAAACTGATGGATATGGGGATTTGGGTGGTGGGGTTTGGGTCTGGACTCTAGACGGTGGCAGTGGTAGTTGTGGTTTGGGTGGTGGTGTTTGACTCTAGACTCTGGATTTCCTTTGAAACATATTTGAGAAGTATAACCGATATGCACGATATGTTGAAGGTGATGGTGATGGTGTTGGTTTCAGATCAAGTTCTCGATCCGATAAAGGTTGGATCAAATCATCTGATCTGTTCTTTCTTGGTCTGATGGGTCACCAAGATCCGATCTCATCTCATCCAACCCAAACCCATCTTACCTTCTATGGTCAACGCCATCGTTCCGATGAGATTTCGCATGCAACCCGTGCGTTTTGTAGCAAGGAGGAAGATCGATGGTCGTTGACCACGATCTGGTTCAGATCGAGCGACCCAGACCCATCTCCGCTGCCGTTTGTTCGATCTATGAAGATCGATCGCCAGTCTTCTTCCAGATCCGCACCTTGCGGGTCGTGCATTGCAGCGCCGTCGTGTGTCGTTGCCTTCTGGTGACGGCGTGGTAGCTAAGGCGGCAGTGACGCAGATCCTAGGGTTTACAGAGCTTGGTTTTGGTCCAGGCCACCTTTGGAGAATTCGATAAAATAGAATATGTTTTTTTATTTAAAAAATCTATTAATACAGGATAATACGAAATCACATCCGAACATTGTATAAGTTAATACAGTCTAATACGAAATATCACCAAACAGAGGATTGTATAATAATAATAATACTGTCCAATGCAATACTATCAAATCCAACTTAATCCAATATAATCCAGTACAATACAATACAACATATCAAACGAGCCTTAAGTGTTTAGTAACCTTCAACTACAACTGAGAAGAAACTTACGAAAGGACTATGTTGCAGCAAGTGACTTATTCTAAACATACAGAAGTGGTCATTCCAAGAGCTCAAAGTATGTATAACAACAGGTGGAATCGCCAAATTTGATGCATATTTATCTAGAACTCATTTGAAGTGATTTTGGTATTCATAAATAATAGTTTCATATCATAGCCTTGAAAACCCATCTAGAATACAAACTTTTGTAACTTTCCATTAGAGACTCGATCTCTTTATCCCGTTCGAGCTAGACATTGCTCCAGCCCATAGCTCCTAAGTTACAAAATCAAAACATTATTTTCAAACCCAAAATGTAAAAAATAAAGGAAAAAATGTGTTGCCACGAATTTGAGGCAAGAATCAATTCGTCAACGAAATTGATATCATAGAGCTTATGGGTCAATTTCTTCCCGGAGGCTGCCAAGTCTTTTGCCAAACAATAATTTCACAAAAACCCGAATTCCTCTTCGACTCTTCCTCTCTGTCATTGATTTCCATAATATTCAAATTCAGTTGAAGATATAGAAAGAAGAAAATAGCCCAGTTTAGGCTATGAGAAACTGTTGTTGACAAACTTGGGATTTCTTTTGGTTGTCAATGGGAAATATTGGTGGTTATACCTATATCTTATTAAACTATAGCTCCTTAAACTACTCAAAGTGGACATTCAAGGCAACAATCTTGTCTGACAGTAAGAAGTGAAAAAAACAGGTTATGAATCCCTTTATGATGAATGACTTCACCTAAAAGTAGAAACTGGACAATCTATATAAACAAAAATGCCAGAAACAATTTGCGACAATACACAATGTGGGATGACTGTAAATCTATTGACTTATACAACAATAAAACTGTCCAAAGAAGAGATCGAGTGACGGAAAGACCACAAATTTAAAAGATACATAAAAAAAATAGAGAGAGAGAGAGAGAGATGACAGTGATTCTAACATTTGTGCACATAAGGTGTCCTATAGCTCACAACAATATACAAACTACTGAATCTATTAAACATAATTCCTCATAATATCCTAATATTCCCTGCATTTATATAGCTCTCAACGATATACAAAACCATATGATGTATTAAACTATATACTTCATCACAAATTTCTGTCTTTTCAATGCCTCAAAGCTTCTTCCTAATTGTTAAGTATTGGAAAATGGTCAACAAATATGTTGGGAAAAAAAATCTAACTTTTCTACTCAATTTTGCAGTTTCATTCACAAATCAGCCCTGGGTAAGAGTTCAAACAGATTGTCATTCAAGTGACAATTACTCAAATTAACTCTAATATTACTCCTATCGAGAAATGTACATGAATAACAGTCATTATATAGTGAAAATAACAGAACATTACAGAGTACTTGTTCATCTCGTCGCCTTTAGGAGAGAGATTCAGAGCTTTTACTGGTTAGCGGTGGTATTGGTGCGGTGGCGATGGGACGGCTTGATATCGGCTACGTTTCGGTATGGATTAACGAGGCGAGCTTGGAGTCCTGTATTTGTCACCATCATTGAGTCAAACAAGTGAATAACAGTTTAAGAATGTTAAAACTGTAAAAGCAACAAAATAAAGACTTCAACAGGAAATAAAGAAAATTAAGAAGCTTTTTCTTAATCCTACATTTTTATGTTAAAGAGAAATCTTTTTTGTTATAAAGAAATAAAACAAAATAAAATAGAGATTGCAGTTTCCAGACTTGAGAAAAAGCCACAAATAGGCAACCACATTGAACCAGAAAAAGTAATACACACATACAAGACAATTAAGAATTTTCAGAAGCTGTGGTGCGGTTGGTCACTGCACTAACAGTGGGGCGAATGGTTCGGGCTCTGCATGAGTTCGAACCCTGTTGGAAGCACCTCGTGGCCAGGCTTTATTGACCTCCCGGCCGAAGCGGGGATTAGTCCCACTCATTAACGATCGGTTGCTGATCGGAGTGAGGGATACCTCGTGGTCTAACAAAAAAAAAAAAAAAAAATTCAGATCGTTAACATTATCCAAGCAAGCCATTTCCTCTTCTTTTTTTTGGGTAAAAGCAAAGAACAAATTTCTTAGTTCTTCACATGAGAAAAAGAGAATAAAACAGTTAATATTCTTCTTAGGACATCCCTGCAAGATCAATTCTAGTTACCTACTTCCAAAAGAAACACCGGTTTCAATCAGTTTGCCAAATTGATTTCCCACTCTCACTTCCAAGAAAATTAGTGATTCAAAGGAACGATGCACATTACAGCCAATATTGATGTAATTTCTACCCATCCCATCAGGTTATCAGTTTAATCTGTTTTCAAGAAAACTTCACATAACTTACCTCACCATTGATGTTCAACTTCTATACAATCACACCCTCAGCCATTGTGTCAGGAAAGTCTTCCCTTGTGACATCCATCAAATTCTCAAGCAATTATGCTCCTCGTTTGAAGACCTAATTTTAGATAAGCACATTAGAAAACCAATCAATAAATAAACAACATTAAACCATAACAAAATGTAGAAATCATAACATCCACAAGAGGAGGATATCCAATATCACAAACAAAAAGAGTGAGAATCGTATAGAAAAATAGCCAACTAGCCGAAATCATAACATGTCTACGAGACGGCCTATGATAACATGCCTTGCCAATTTATAATTTCTCATTCTCTTGACCAGGCTTCCACACTGCAAAACCTTACTACCAGCTTCACATTAAAAAAACATTTATAAGAAATCTATTTCAATTAAAGTGATTTTCCTATTAAGGCTCTGACATAAAAAGCACAAGTTACTCACATATATCATGTCAAAGTTTTGCCGGTTCTCGGATAGGAAATGATAGAAGTGAATTCAAGCACTCACGATAGTTTTCCTCCTTCACAAGTAAGTCTATGACTATAGAAAATGTTGCTGCATCTGGAATCACATTTCTCTTCACCATTTTGTGAAGAAGTTCAACCATTTTTGGTGTCTCGTCATTTTGTTTGAAGCCACACATAAGGGTATTAAATGTGATGACATTTGGAAGACAACCCTTTTCCTCCATTTCTAATAACAAAGAGTTTGCCTTTCCTAGTTATCCTTCTCTACAAAGCCTATTGATCATGATGATATACGTAACAACATTTGGAACTAAGCATTTGTGAGGCAATCTATGGAATAGCTCCCAAGCAATTTCAATCCTCCCAGATTTATACAATCCATCGATAAGACAATTAGAAATTTCAATTGCTAGCTGAAATTTTGGATTTTCTTGTAGAGTATGAAAGAATTCCAATGCATCTTGAACACAATCATTCTTGCAAAGACCGTTAATAAAAGTAGTAAATATATACGAATTAGGCATAACATCAGTGACTTGTATCTCATCAAATAGTTTTCGTGCGTCACCCCCACAATAAAAAGACCAATTAGCAAAGTGTTTTAAGTAACAACATTTGGCCTACTTCCCTTCGAAATCATTTCCCTATAAAGACTCATCGCTTTGTCTACTTTTTTATTCTTACAATAGCCATTAATCAAAATATTATAGCTAACAACGTTCGGCATACACCCCTTACTTGCCATAGAAACAAACAATTTCTCCACGTCATGAATTCTTCCCACCAAGCAATAACCATCCATCAGTATGCTATAAGTGTAGGTGTTGGGTTGAACACCTCTCTGAATCATCAATTTATACAACTTATTTGCTTCGTCCATCTTCCCAGTCTTGCAGAGTTCATCTAACAGCACACTAAATGTCACTATAGTGGGATGGACACCTTGATTCAACATCTCTTTAAAAAGAATTTCAGCCTCTTCCCATTCACCAACACAACACAAGCCAAGAATAAGAGAGGTATAAATGACCGAATACGCATGGATTCCCCTACCCTTCATTTCCATAAACAGTTCTTTGGCTTTATTTATAAAATATAAACCTATCTTTGCAAAGACCGTCATTGATACTACCATACCAAACAACATCAGGCTTACAAGTAACACCATATTTACTATTCCCATTGACCACCTGTTCATGTAATCGGAGGGCAACAATCGTATTATCGCTTCGACACAGGAGCTGAATCAAAATTGCAAACGTGACCACATCAGGCCTACAACTGAAGGCAATCATTTTCTTAAGAAGCCGAGTTGCTTCCATAATTCTACCCTCCATACAAAGACCATTAATTAAACAAGTAAAAGTGACATCACTTGGATTAAAACCTCTCCTCAATACGGCACCAAATACCACAAAACCATCACCGACCCTACTCATCTTGCAACAACAATTAATAAAAATGTTTGAAGTAATTAAATCAGGCACCAACCTAACAGAATTCATTCTAGTGTGGAGAGAAATAACAGCACCATAATACTTATTCTTCACCAGAGCAGTAAACAAAATATTTAAAGAGGATATGGGAGGAGTGGGTTACGTATGAATCATGTAATCAAAGAAGTAAAAAAGCTTCATGGAGGTCGATTTTACCTGATTTGCATTCCCCATGAAGGAATTCATGAAGCCGAGCTCAGTTTTCCTCGGCCATCACTGATTCTGGGTGTGAAGTGGTAAAGAGCTTGGACAGAGATGAGACTCCATTTTTGGGAATAGAAGCTCTTGACAATAGAGCAGCTTTGAAAGCTCTCATTTTCAAAACCCTTGAAGATAGAGAGAGTGTGTATTTCTCGAAATTTTTTGCTGATGAAGTGGAGATTACTATCTGCGTGCTGGGAATGAGAGTGAATGTAACTGGGCTTAGGCGGGTCAGAGTTTTATCGAATTGGGTATGGTTCGATGGCACATAATTAGATGGGACATGATAATTGTTCCGTATTGTATTTGGAATGTCTAAGACAGAACCGTTAATTGTACTGTTATGTGTTTAGTATGATTGGAACAGAACAGGATAAAATATTCAAATGGTCAAAATACCCCTGTTGTTCTGTCTAATGTTTGTTATAAATAGTGACAAATGGACGGGACATATCTGTATTTATTTGATTTATATTTATTTATTATTTATATTTATATTCATTTATTATAAAAATAAAAATAAAATTTTAACCAAATAATACAAGATAATTTAGGAGATTTAGAAATTTTATTTTGTTTCAGAGATATGGGAATCTCCATTCACATATAGTTTTTAAAAATAAAAATAAAAATATAAGATTTGTTTAGGAGATCTGGGAATCTAAATTGACAATATTTTAAAGAAAATATAAGGAGTTTAAAAAAAATTATTTTTGAGGAGATTTCCGATTCTCGATCTTCTTCTCCTGAATCATCAACAACCTTAATATATATATATTTTTTAAAGAAACAAATAAAAAAAAATTTAAGATCTGATCATATATTACGATGATACTCTTCTTCAATATTAAACATCATTTTTTTGACTCTCAAATCATCATCACCGGTTAAAGAAAGGAAAAAAAAGTTTTTTTTATTTTTTTATTTTTGTAATCCAAATCTCCATTTTATTCTCCTTCAACCATAGTCAATATCATTTTTTTCTTCTCAATCATCAACATCAACAACTTCTTCTTAACAAACCAACACAAAATCAACAGAAAAATCACAAACAAAAATTTTAATACCTTGCTCCTCGCAGGCGGCCAAGCAACGATTGAGAGAATGAGAGGGAGAGAGACTATGTACTGGTGAGAGGTGGGAGATGAGAGAAGGAAATGACTTTTGGGTTTTGTTTTATATTTGATATTTTTGTAATTTCTGGAAGCATTAAGGGTAAAAGAGTCATTTTGAGACTTGTCCTATGCATGAGACAAGTTTGGCCGAGGGTCTAGGGTGAGACAATTTTTTGTAGTTTTAAGTCCCACGTTGTCTTGTCATGTCCTAAGCTAATGGCGCGCCAAACGTGGGACAACAAAAAGTTGTTGCACATTGTCTCGTCCCGTCCTACGTACCAAACGCACCCTAAGAGCGGACAAAGTGTTGGGTTAGATACTCGATTGGTGAATAAATGAATAATTTTTTATATTATTTTTTTAAGTATTTCACCATTACATAAATTCGTGGTTTCTTGGGAAGGTTAAGGACTCGAACTCGCAACCTCGTGGTGCAGGTGTGAGGGATTTACACCGGGCCAACCTCATCTCGTTGAATAAATGAAAAATTACGAATAGGAGTAGACGACTAGTTTCAAAAACAAAAACAAAATATATGCCAAAACCATGTATATGTAACGTCTTAAGGTAATCAACAAATTTTGTTTAGCTTGTAACATGACAGAGCTTAATAATTAATTCATTTTTGTGTGAATATTTATGACTTCAGTTTTTTTTTCAATATATATTATGACTTCATGTTCTCACATTAAAATTTTCCGAAAGTTAGAATACGTCCAAACAATGTTTTTAATAGCTAGGGATGGACACGGTTCGGTTATTTGAACTAAAAATATTTTCATTTTTCAAAAATTGAAACCAGTTTAAACTGATTAAGGATGAGTAACCGAACTGATTTTAATCGGTTTGATTCGATTTGGTTCAAATCAATTTTGGGCCTAAAATGCCCAATCGGCTTAACGAGTTTTTTATTTTAGATATTTTTGAATTAAATGGACTTTTGGTCTTTTGGAGCTAATTTTCGGCAAAGACTTGATGAGCAGATTATAAAACTTTTGAAAATGTTTAATCTCACAAAGAGCAAGTGTTATTTTAATTCCTTTAAAAAAAACCTGTTATTTTAAGGGTAATTACTAATTTAGTTCTGGATTTTTAAAAATTATTTCAAGTTGGTCCTGAACTTTTTTTAAAATTCCAAATTGTTTGAGACTTTTACAAAAGTGACCAAATTAGTCCTCACATTTTTTTTTCAAGTGCCAAATTAGTCCCCTTCGTTTTAGAAGTGACCAAATTGGACCTTCTAACAGTTTCCTTCTAACAGTTTAACGATGTTAAATATAATAGTTGACTTTAACAATTTTAGTTAAAGTATGTAATTACATTTTATTTGTCATATTAGAGCAAAGTTGTTTTGTCTTTTGCGCATTAAATTCACCATTATAATTACAACAAAATCTAAAAATATTATTAATGAAACGTCATTTGTACCGTTTTTAATTTAAATTTTCTAAAAAAATCTAAAAATATTTTTAATAAGATAATGTCAATTATACCCTTATTTATAAACAAAGTTATCATTCACTCCCAATTTAGTCTTTTACCATTTTATATAATTGATTTTTATTAATATTATACAAGCAATGTTGTCAAAATTATTCAAGAATCAAAACCGACAAATAAAATAAACAAAAATATACATGTGTTGAAAAACAAAACTGTGTATATGTCATTATTATGTTTAGAAGTAAAGTACAATTTTACCCCTACACGATTAAAGTTGACTGACAGAACTTAGTTAGTGGGACTAATTTGGTACTTGGAAAAAATATAAGGACCAATTTGGTCAATTTTGTACAAGTCGAAAACAACTTGAAATTTTAAAAAAAGTCCAGGACCTAATTGATAATTTCCCTTATTTTAATTGCTAAAAAAACAATCTTAAATTCCAATATAAGTGTTGACAATTAACACCAACTAAATTTATAATATATGATTCAAAAGAAATCAACAAACACAAAGTCACATATTGGAGCATCACTGTTGGTTTGGGTGCTTGCACCAAGAGCAGTGTTCTAGTAGGCGCCTAGGCGGTGAAACTAAATAAATCAAAACGACACGGTTTTGGAAAAAAAAATTAAAAAAAAATTTTGACGGGCGAAGTCAACCGTGTTAACTCTGCCTAGGACGTCTAGGCAGGCAGAAGGCTGATTAGGCTACCCTTGCAGCGGCCAGGTCTGCCTAGGCCGATTACTAGAACAATAAGCAAGAGACTTCAATTTGTAGCGGGAAAAATAATAAAATTAAAAATATTACCGGTTTTCGAGTCAAAGCGGTTTTGTAAATCCAAACTAGTTCAAAACCGAAATCAATTCGGCTTCACAAGTATAAACCGATTTGAACCAAAATGGATTGGTGACTCGAACTAAACTACACTTTCGATTCAGATCTGGTTTTGGTGCCCACTCCTATCTGTAACATTACAAAATGATGGTCTTAAAACCCCTAATTTTGACATTAGAAAATCATCTTCACTTCATTTTGCTTTCCTCTAAGTTCTAAGTTCTAATTTCAAATTTTTTGCACAAAATTATCAAAATATTTCGGGCTTGTTCAATAATAATTTTTTATTTTTGTTTTCTATTTTATATATTTTCAGTTAAAAATAAGAAAATAATTTTTATGTTTTTAGAATATGAAAGCACGGCTGATAGAGAAATATTTGGAAACAGTATTCTTAAAAAAGGCTTATTAATAAAATATTGTTGTGAATATAGTGGTTTTTACCACTTGTATACAATACACAAAATATTACACAAATATCTTCCCTCCTCTTGTGTATATTACACAAATATCTTCATCATCCACCGCCTCCCCACTTGCCTTTCTTTGTCTATATATATGTGTGCACTGTATGAAAAAGATCACATGATATCAATTTATCAGTTTTCTCTCACTCTTATGTATCTCGTCTCTCTCTCTTCTCTCACTTACTTCTGTTCTTCATTATTCTTCATCTATTTCAGTTTTTCTTTACTTACTTTATAACACGTTATCAGCACGAATATTGATTAGGACTTCCAGAGAGTTTTTGAGTGTTTGTTTTAGTTTTGATTTTGAATTTTAATTGAACCCAGAAAATTAAAAGTTCTTGAATCGTTTTTTCGGAGAATACCGTTGTGTTCCTCTCGGAAATACGATTCCGACTCCGCTAACCGCGTCTCAAACGGAGCTCTAACGAAGCCTTTAGCTCCGGTCAAAGTCCGGTCAACGTCCAAAATTTTCCCCAGAATTTTTCTGCAGATTTTCGAAGGTTGAAGACGACACTGTAGCATCCGCCACGTCAGCACCACGTCATGCCATATCAACCGCCACGTCTCTGCCACGTCAGCATCAGGCGTGCCACGTCAGCGGTAGGCGCGCCATGTTAGCGTTATGCATGCCACGTCTGTGCCAGTCACCTGCTATGTCAGTGCCAGGCGTGCCACATCAGCACTGGGCGCACCACATCAGCACCAGGTGTGCCACATCAGCCAGAAATCTTTTTCGTCCAGTTTCGGTGCAATTTTCGCCTGTATTCAGCCGAACTGGACTTGTTTCCAGCTATTTCGACCGTTCCGGACGCAACCATGCCATCCGTTTCAGCTAATTCCGCTTGTAAGTATTATTTTGACTTATTTAAGCTTTATGAACTCTGTTTTCGGGCACGATGGAATATCCAGAACTTGAAGATCTGGATCCAGTATTATATATATGGTTGATGCAATATTCAGAGAAATATACACATTCAGTTGGATGTTGTAAGCATCATAAAAATAATCTAAGATCCTAATGTATAATGAAATAGGAATAATATTTTATCCATTTTATACACATCCAGAAGGATGCTCTGAATATCATAACAATGATTTAAAATCCCAACGTACAAGATGGCTATGCCGTCAATGGAACCTATATATATATAACTATATATACTGACTATAACTATAACTCTGACTCTGACATTTATTTTTATGTAATATATGAGACTGACTTATGTTGTGTCTCTGGACTGGCTTATACTGTGTCTAAAGTGATCTTATGACCCTGAAACTGTTATTTTTATGCAATATATGAGACTGGCTTATGCCGTGTCTCGGGACTGGCTTATGTCGTGTTTCAGGACTGGCTTATGCCGTGTCTCCAAATAAATTGTTTAAATATTCAGCATTTATTTTTATGCAATATATGAGACTGGCTTATGCCATGTCTCGGGACTGGCTTATGTCGTGTCTCAGGACTGGCTTATGCTGTGTCTCCAAATAAGTTGTTAAAATATTCATATTATTTATACACAATATATGAGATCGGCTAGGCCGATTAACCAGAACTTAAAGTTCCTGGAATTATAATATTTAAGTTGGTACGGTTTTGAAAACCGATGAAAACATGGAGTTCTGGATCCAGTGTTATATAAATGAATGTCATACTTCATTATTTGGAACCTCGGGTTTCAAACACGTTCATAATATGAAGTTATATGAAGTTATCTCATATATATCAAGTGATATATTTACATATCATTTATTTGAAAGAATGACCTACATATCCAGTATGATGTTGTGAGTATTATAAAAGGGATTTAAGATCCTAACGTATCATTCAATTGAAAAAAAAAATATCTACACATCCAGTAGGATGTTGTGAGTATCTTAAAAGGATTTAAGATCCTAATATCACGTATAATGAGATTGTAAAGGATAATTTATCCATTTTATATTAACTCCTGAAGGAGCAGTATCAAGAGAGTAAATTTGGATATATTTATATTCATGAGATATCAAAACATACCCAGGAGTGGATGTTTGTGAATGACAAGAGAAAAGGTTTATAGAATAAACCTATTGAAAAGATTATTATCATTTCAGATGAGATATAAAATGGCATTTACACATAATGTCCATAAAATTCACAGAAGGAAAATATATGTCTTATCTAGAGTGCAACGACTCATACAATTCCGCGGAGTCCGATATATTTTATGAATTGGATTTTGATCTGAGCAAGTATTAATATTGTATGAGGTCCAACGGATATGATAGAAAGCTCTGGAAGAGCCATGATATTGTTATCAAACATTACTAAATCATGTATCAGTGATACTTGAGATTATTCAAGCAGAACATAAAAGAATATGCTAAGTTTAAAAATATATAAAGTTAATATCAGATCAGATCCAGCAGATCTGATCAAAGGCTTTAAAAGAGCCACGATATTATTACCAGATGGTATTAAATTGTGTATCAATGATGCTTTATATCATTCAAGCAGAATATAAGGGAATCTGCTTAGTTTCAAAGATATACGGAGGAATGGATATCATATTGGAACTATGAGTAATGAGGATGTTTAATATATATGCATTACTCCTCATGATTCATGCCAGAAACTTATTATAGAAAGGCTGTGTGCTTTATCATCTGGATTATAAAACACTATTATAAAGTGTGTAGATGTTTATGCAGTTATGTATTATGAATCACAAATTCCCAGATCCAAAAAAAATAAAATGTTTGCGTGTTTGGTGTGAACGTATTGGTCACCAAGGATCTACAATGATGAGTATAATCATTGAAAATACTCATGGATATCTATTAAAGAACTAGAAGATTCTTTATCCAATGAGTACTTATGTACTGCATGATCACAAGAGAAACTAACAGTAAAACCATTTTATCCTAAAATTGGTTTTGAATTCTCATCATTCTTACAAAGAATTCAAGGAGAAATATGTGGACATATTCTCCACTAAATGATCATTTTCATTATTATATGATTCTAATTGATGCATCTACGGGATGATCATATGTTTGTTCATTATCAAACATCTCAATACCATAAAGCAGCTGGGATTGATGTTCAACATCCAATTTTCAGATATAGTCATAATCAAAATGGATTAGGGAATCACTTATCAAACGTCTCCAGGTATTTCCGAGAACCTCATTATTTCGGTACAATTACTAAATTCCATATATGGACTTACTCACTTTTAAATTATTTGATTGTATTGCATATCCCCTTATTGCATATCTGACATAATCTAAGATAAGACTTTTATATCAATCTGAGATTAATATTGATTTTGAGTAATCTTCTATTAGATCATTTGAACTTCTGATAATTTATATTTATATGCACAATCTGCATATTATTATATTGATTATTTCTCAATTGGGAAAGTTTCTCCAGAAGAGAAAAGTAAATAAAAAAAAATTACTTATATACAAAATATAGACACCAGTTCGGTTCTCTATATATATGTGTGTCTCAGTTCAATTTTCGTATCTCTCAATTACGAAAGATGATTGATCATCAGATGATTATTAATTTGTTACCTGGTATATTAAGGGTAACAAGATTTTATCAGTTGCTATCTCATAAACCCCTGCCGGGTGATTGTTCTTGAAGAACGATCAGAGAAAAATGCAACAAATAAATAATTTGATGCATATCATAAACGTATAATCCTTTTGAAAAGGTATTGTTATTGGGATCCCAAGAGTAAACAAAACTCGAGTTATGAATAAATCCACTTTCTCTATATCAACTCTATAAGAGTCTGATATGTCAATAGAGATACAAGAGTATAGAAATTGAAAGAAATTATATAGATCATACGGAGTTTATGAAATAACTAAATCCATTGAAATGGAAGAAATCTCTAAATCATACGGAGTTTATGAAATGGCTAAATCCACTGAAATGGAAGAAATCTCTAAATCATACGGAGTTTATGAAATGACTAAATCCATTGAAATAGAAGAAATATCAACAGAGATACAAAAGTATAGAAATTGAGAGAATTTCTATAAGTCATATAAGAGAAATGTGGAATCATAAGGAAACAATCATTGATGATGTATTTTTATACACAGTAGCGCTACTGAGATTATACAATGATAATTATGATATTCATAATATCAAATGATTGTAGATAAAATGCATGATTGGCCTAGATGAAATAAGCAATTTAAGAAGAATTGACTTCATAAGCCAAAAATAAAGTGTTTAGATCAATAGTACTCCGGACACCTGGAGATGTCAAACTAGTTGGATACTAATGGATCTTTATACGGAAACGTAATGAGAAAAACGAGATCATGAGATATGAGGCACGACTCGTAATATGATGTTTCTTATAGAAACTTGGTATTCACTACTGATGAATACGATTACGTTGTTGACAAATTTGGCTGCCTTTATAGGGCTTGAAATACGTCTTCTAGACGTAGTAATCATTTATCTATATGATTCACTCAATGCAGATATTTATAAATCATGAAGGATTCAAAATGCTATAAGCATATAAATCGAGATCTCGTAATATGTATTTGATGAACATACAAAAATCCTTATATGGATTAAAACAATATGAACGGATGTGGTATAACCGTCTTAGTTAATATCTGATAAAGATAAGGATATAATAATCATATGATATACTCATGTGTCCTCATAGAGAAATGAGAAAGAACATATTGTCTCGACCTGAATGTCGAGCATAAATTAAATGGAATGCTTGTCCATCAAACAGAATATGTTGAAAAGATTCTGAAAAGATTCCATATGGATATTACTCCATAAAGCAAATCTTTACTGATACTCCCTCCAATCATTTATAATGTTATTTCATTTTATGAAATAAACATCAATGTACTTCAGTTCAGCAATCTAGAAGATTGCTTCAAAAGAACTTTTATCAGGGGGAGCGTCCCATCAAGGGGAGCATCCCACTAGGGGGAGCATATCAGATGAAGTATATTCATTATTTGGAAATATGTGCATTGTACTCTTTTTCCTTTCAATCAGGTTTTTATCCCACTGGGTTTTCCTAATATAGGTTTTAATGAGGCAATTCTCTAAGCACACCCAAAATATTTTGATCCATAAAGATCATCATAAATATTACATTTATCCAGTTGATCATCGTATATATGTTGACTTGATCAAGAAGATCATTGTAAATATTACTTTGATCTTGCTAATCATCGTATATATATATATATATATATATATATATTACTTTGATCCAGAAAATCACTATAAATATTGCTTTGATCCGATAGATCAATGAATATCTTTGCCCAGGTTTTTATCCTACTGGGTTTTCCCTAACAAAGTATAAATGTGAAAAATGTTTTGAAGAAAACAATAAATTCTGGATATATGTACGTTATACTCTTTTTCCCTTTGATCAGGTTTTATCCCACTGGGTTTTCCTGACAAGGTTTTTAACGAGATAGTTTTGAGAACGTCCAGCACTACAAGATCCAGAGAGATCATTGTATACATTTTCTAAGATTTTGTCCCATTGGGTTTTTCTTAGAATATTAATACAAGGGGTATAAATCCAAGGGGGAGTGTTGTGAATATAGTGGTTTTTATCACTTGTATACAATACACAAAATATTACACAATATCTTCCCTCCTCTTGTGTATATTACACAAATATCTTCATCATCCACCGCCTCCCCACTTGCCTTTCTTTGTCTATATATATATGTGTGCACTGTATGAAAAAGATCACATGATATCAATATATCAGTTTTCTCTCACTCTTATGTATCTTGTCTCTCTCTCTTCTCTCACTTACTTCTGTTCTTCATTATTCTTCATCTATTTCAGTTTTTCTTTACTTACTTTATAACAAATATGTATTTATTGAAATTGTTTAGAAACATATTTTTTAATATATTGTAAAAGTGAAAATAATATCGTTTGTAGTTAAATTATATAATCAACACAATTTACATTGACTAAATATTGATTTGTTTTTTTTTCCAAAAAAAATATATTTTCTTAATTTTAAGGAAAAAATTATATATTAACCATTGTATAATTACAAATGATCGACTATTATACATTATATATAATTTGTTGTTATTATTATCGTTGTTTTTAACAGCATATATTATTAAAGCCACAAAAGGGCAAAGTAGGAAACACCAACCAAAGAGGAAGGCAAGAGAAACAGAACACATAGACATACTAAAACCCACGCAAAACAGAGCAAAAGCTAAAATAGAGGCAATAACAACGAAGGCAAAACAGTGCCACACACAACCCTAAATCCCACAACAAGCACTTGCAAGGAAAGACTGGAGGCTATCCAAACAAACTAGAAGCAACCCTCAACACTCCACACAACAAAGTCCTTCGTCATGCTTGAACCCTTCTTAGCTAAATTATCCTCAAAGTAGTTAGAGCCTCTCCATAACTATAAGACACCATTGTACCACCAAGCAACTCCAAATTACTACGAATGTCGTAAATAAAGTTTACAAACTTGAGGTTGCCAACTTCATCACCATTGATCCAAGAGACCGCCAACTTCGAATCACTCTCAATCTCTATATTATGCCTTGTTAGAGAAGGCGTAGATATGCACTAGCTACAAGCTTTATGTATCGCAAGAACCTCAGCAAAATTTGAGTCTTGCAAACCAACATAACATGAAAACAAACACAAAACTTTGCCATTAGAGTCTCTCGAAACCTCACCTATACCAGCCGGACTAGGCTTCCCTAAATCGGAGCCATCAACATTGGATTTGAAATCACTGCTCACTGAAGGGATCCAAGATTCAATTTTGTCTCTTACTTGGCCTGGAATCTATGCACAGGTCTTTGATGTTCAACAATATAACTGTTAACATCTCCTTAGAACCTTTGCCATGGTGTTTAAACCACCAGGCCAAACAGACATTGATATGAATCATACGTGTGCAGTTGCATGGGTTGCATGGGTGGTACACGTAGGCAAGACCAAGTCAGAATGTTGTTTGTAGTGTGATAATGTTTTATTGCAATGAAGTCGGTCATTTAAATAAACAGCTGTTTAGATTGGAGGTGCTCCAGATCTTCAGCACCCACTAGTTAGGATTTCCTGTTTTTATTGCTATTTTCTTGCTTACCAGTTGTAACGAGTGTTAGCCTATTTAGGCAGCAATGAAATTGAAAAAAAGATATCAGACAAAATACAAAATACTTTCCCAACCTCTGTTCTTCTCCTTCTCTGCTCTTCCCCAAATTCTATTCTTATCAGTGGTATCAGAGCCATTCTGATTCATGGATACACGCTCCAAATCAAATGCCGAATTTTGTACTGAAGTTATTGACATCTTAACCCGTCACGAGTCCATCTTTGACGAGACGAAACACTGACATGAACGAGATGCAACATGACTTGAAGGGAATGAAACATAACTTTTCACAGGCCATCTCTACCTTGCAAGGAGTCATGGCTGAACTCCAAGCACTTCGTCTCAGCCGTCAAGACCTTCCACCAGAAAGAGAAGTCAATCCATTTGAACGTGGTGAAGCATCAGCGAGTAGCTCTACCACCATTATACGGCCAGGTAGTGATAGAAATTTGAGTGGTTCTTATAGGATTCAAAGTCACACATTGGACAGAGTTCGGAATCAGACCCAAGTTCAGAATCAGACTCAATTGAAACTAAATTTCCCAACATACGGTGGTCCTGAAGACCCCACCGGGTGGATATTTAAGGCAGAGCAGTACTTTGATTTCAAAGGAATTGCACCCACTCAGTAGGTACAGTTGGCGTCGTTCAATTTAGAAACAATCGCCTTACAATGGTATCGCTAGTTCACGAAGGATTGAGGGCCACTGCATTATGGTGAATTCAACAAGGCTTTTCTTAGCCGTTTTGGCCCCACATACTACTGATGATCCGTCAGAGGCCCTAGCTAGGCTTAAACAAACCACCACTGTTATTGCTTATCAAGAAATCTTCGAAACGCTATCTTCTAAGGTAGACGGTTTACCAAAATATTTTCTAGTAGGATGTTTTATAGCAGGTTTGAGGATGATATTCGAATCGATGTCAGAGTCAAACATCCGAAGACACTCTCTGAGACCATCAATGTAGCCCATCTCATTGAGGAACAGAATCTGCTCCAGCGAAAATTAGGTGCCAATTTTCGTCCAACAGTCCCAAACTACCTAAACAGAACACAGCCAAACTCAACAATGGGGCTCCTGGGGCCGCCGCCGCCGCCATCTATGAACCAATCTGCTAGGACAAAATTCCAACCCATGTCTGCCGCATCACTAGTCAAGAAGTCAGGGAAAGACGTGAGAGGGGTTTACGTTTCTATTGTGATGAGAGGTTTACACCAGGCCATAGGTGCACTCGACCATAATTGTTCATGATTGGGGACATGCAAGACGTAGGTGGTACATCCGACATCGACATGGAAATTGAGATTGCATTGGAAGAAGCTATACTAGAAATTTCTTACCATGCCTTGGCTGGAACGACTCATTCGCAGACCTTTCGGGTGATTGGAAGGGTAAGAAATAAGGATTTGACAGTCCTAATCGATGGGGGCAGTACCCATAATTTCATCGATCAAACAGTGGTAACGAAACTTGGGTTACCAGTAAAGCGCGACAACGGGTAACAGTTGGCAACAAAGAAATTATCGAATGAATGGGACAGTGTTTGGGGATGTCACTCTCTATACAGGGGCTTATGATTCAATCCGACTTTTATGTGCTGCCCGTCGCTGCGTGTCAAGTAGTCTTAGGTGTACAATGGCTGGAAACATTGGGTCCAATTGAGACAGATTATAAGCGACTAAGCATGACCTTCAGCAAGACAGGAAGATCACATACCTTATGGGGCTTGCAACGAACAGAGCTGGCTCCCATGAGTGATAAAGAGCTGCTACACCTCTCAGGTACTGTATTCTTCCTTTATATGATGTCCACAGCAAGCCATCCAATTCCACAAACTGATATTCCAGCCGATCTGCACGACCTCTTGATAGAATTTAGTCACGTATTCAGGGAGTCATCCGGGTTGCCACCGATACGCAGCCATGATCACCATATTCCCTTGCTTCTGAATCAGCTACCGGTCAGTACGAGACCCTATAGATATCCACATTATCAAAAAAATGAGATAAAAAGGCTGGTTAGTGAGTTCCTCGAATCCGGCATAATTCGCCCAAGCCGAAGCCCCTTTTCCTTACCGGTCTTATTGATTATAGAATCCGATGGCTCATGGCAATTTTGTGTTGATTATCGTGCTCTCAACGACATCACGGTAAAAGATAAATTTCCAATTCTGGTTATTGACGAGTTATTGGATGAATTACAAGGTGTGAAATATTTTTCAAAGCTAGATTTACGGTCTGGCTACCACCAAATAAGGGTATGTGATAGTGACATCCCGAAAACTGCCTTCCGCACTCATGAATGCCATTATGAGTTGCTTGTGATGCCATTCAGATTGACAAACGCCACTACTACCTTTCAGAACTTAATGAACGACATCTTCCGTCCTCATTTACGAAAGTTTGTTTTGATTTTTTTTGATGACATTTTAGTGTATAGCAGGACTTGGGATGATCATATGCGGCATCTAAGATTGGTGCTCCAACTTTTGTCCAATAACCAATTGTTTGTTAAAGAAACCAAGTGCCATTTTGGGATGTTAATGGTTGATTATCTGGGGCATCGCATTTCATTGGAAGGGATTGCCGTGGATCATAACAAAATCTAGTCCGTACAAAATTGGCCAGTGCCTACATCAGCCAAGGGGGTTCACGGGTTTCTTGGCCTTGCGGGATACTACCGTAAATTCATTCGTGCTTTTGGAATGATAGCTGCACCTTTGACACAACTCTTAACAAAAGATGATTTTCGGTGGACATCGGAAGCTCATGAGGCTTTTGAAAAATTGAAGGCAGCTCTTATTACTCTACCAATCCTTTGCTTAATAGATTTTACACAACCGTTTGTCGTCGAATGCGATGCGAGTGGGTTTGTACTGGGAGCAATCTTGTCACAAAATAACCAACCAATCGCATTTTTCAGCGAAGCCTTGAAAGCGTCTGCGAAAGCACTGTCTACCTACAATAAGGAAATGTTAGCGGTTGTGAAGGCGGTGCGGAAGTGGTGACCGTATTTGTTAGGCAAACCGTTTGTGATCAAAACCGACCACCAAAGTTTGAAGTACTTACTTGAGCAACGCATTTCCACTCCCTCCCAAGCTAGATGGCTACCCAAAATTATGGGCTATGACTACACCATACATTACAAACGTGGCAGAGATAACCAAGGTCCCGACGCGCTTTCTCGCATCACCATGATACAATTTCAGGCCATCACTCGGCCTACTGCAGACTGGTGGTCTTCCTTACAATAAGAGGTAATTCACAACCCCTATTATGCCACCTTAAACAAAGCTACTTCTCCTAATTGCTTCCAACGAGATGGGGTATGGATGGAAAATGGAAAAATCCACTTGAGTCCCAACTCTTCTTTACTGCCAGCAGTATTAGCGGATGCACACTCTTCGTCGGTGGGGGGTCATTTTGGGTACCTAAAGACCCTCAGCCGAGTCAGCTCAAGCTTTATATGGCCAGGGATTCCGTACCGCTGTGAAGGAATTCATCCGTGATTGCCCAGTATGTCAACAGTGCAAGTATGATACCCTTATACCGGCTGGGTTGCTCCAGCCACTACCCATTTCGGAGCGAATTTGGACTAAAATTTCAATGGATTTTGTCGAAGGTTTTCCGGCCTTTCAATGTCACGATGTGATTATGGTTGTAGTAGACCGACTGTCTAAATATGCTCATTTTGTTCCTCTTAAACACCCTTACACTGCCTTGACAGTTGCTAAGGTCTTCATTTCTAATATCGCTAGATTGCATGGGATGCCCCTCTTCATTGTTAGTGATCGTGACAGAATTTTCCTCAATAATTTTTGACGGACTCTTTTTCAATTCCATGGTACTTCTCTCTGTTACAGCTCCAGTTATCACCCTCAATTCGATGGTCAGACCGAAGTCATCAATCGTATCCTCAAAAAGTACCTTCGTTGCTATACATATGACCATCCAAAAAAAATGGATTGAGTGGCTTCCACGGGCTGAATTTGGATACAACACGTCAGTCCATGCCTCAACCAAGATGACTCCATTTAAAGCTGTATATGGGGTGCCCCAGCCTTCCATGATTTCTTATATTCCGAGTACTGCCAAGGTCCAGGCAGTAGACGATATGTTGCGCTCAAGAGACGACGTTCTACGTGATCTTCAGAGGAATTTAGTCGCTGCTCATGATCACATGAAGTGTCAGGCTGATCGTCACCGTAGAGAGGTTGTCTTTGATGTGGGAGACTATGTTTATCTACGTCTACAGCCGTATCGTCAGAAGTCGGTAGCCTTTCGGAGTTCCTTAAAGTTGTCTCCTCGTTTTTTCAGGCCCTTCAAAATACTTGCCTGAATTGGGACAGTCGCATATAAGCTGGACTTACCTGCTGAGTCGTAAATTCACAACGTTTTCCATGTTAGTATGCTCAAAAAACATTGGGGTCCGCTTGAGTCAGCCATAATGTCCTTACCTCCTGTATCAGCTGACGTGAATGTGCTGCCAGAACCAGAATTCGTGTGGGATCGGAGGGTTGTTCAGAAAGGAAAGTATAGGCCAAAGACGGAGGTTTTGGTTCAATGGAAGGGCACTGCCCGTGAGGATGCGACGTGGGAAAACTTATGGCGTCTCTCCAAGACCTATCCAGAATTTCACCTTGAGGACAAGGTCGCTTTAAGGGAGGGGGACTGATATGAATCATACGTGTGCGGTTGCATGGGTTGCATGGGTGGTACACGTAGGCAAGACCAAGTCAGAATGTTGTTTGTAGTGTGATAGTGTTTTATTGCACTGAAGTCGGTCATTTAAATAAACAGATGTTTAGATTGGAGGTGCTCCAGATCTTCAGCACCCACTAGTTAGGATTTCTGTTTTTATTGCTATTTTCTTGCTTACCAGTTGTAACGAGTGTTGGCCTATTTAGGCAGCAATGGAATTGAATAAAAGATATCAGACAAAATACAAAATACTTTCCCAACCTCTGTTCTTCTCCTTCTTTGCTCTTCCCAAAATTCTATTCTTATCAAACTTTCACCATGTCCAAAGCTTGAACAACACTAACCACATTGCCCCTGAAAACCGCTTGATTTCTCATCTGCCAGGTCATCCAAACCATTGCAAAAAAATAAAATATCCCAAGCTCTGGCATATTTTGTTGAAGGCACAAGACCATTCTAACCCTCCCACAATCTCCTCAGAGATTTATTAGCAAAACAATAAACACCCCACCAACCCATGCAACTAGGCCACATCCCTCAAGTCCAAGAACAGTGGAGAAAAACGTGATTGAGTGTCTCCTTCTCGTAGTTGCAGAACTTACAATTCAAATCCACCTCTAAACCAAATCTTCGTGGGACGTCACCTATAAAAACTCCATCTCTTTAAAGTTGCCACGAAAAAACGTCAACTTTTAGGGGACATCCCTTTCCAAGGAAGCTTCTTGATCAACTTATCAACACTGTTCAACTCTTCCAGGGCATTGTGATACGAACAAATAGAAAAGATGACATTCGAGTTAAGTCTCCAAACAATAGTGTCCTTGGTTGAGTTGCAAACAGTGACACATTCAAGGCTCTTAAGAAAACAATTCAATTGACTACTTTCCAAATCAAAAGGTTCTCTTCTCAGCTCCACCTTTCAAACCCACTTCATACCATGCCACTCACCAAAATCAAGAATGAAGCCATTCTTATCCGAAGCCAAAGCATAAACTATAAGGAAAGCCTTCTTTAGAGGAACCGTCTCTACCATGATACCATGCCAGAGCCTAACTTTGGAACCAATACCTACAACCACCGTAATCTCCTTTTTTATAATTTTCGTGGAGCGCGACTCTGGCTTAAACAAGTTAGCCACGACCTTGACAAAAAAAAAGGCGGCTATCGGGCATTGCCAATCCCATAGCATCTTTTTCTCATCAATCCTATATTTGGCACAAATAAATTTTCTCCAAAGAGGGAAAACTTCAAACCCGAACCTCCACACCCACTTTGCCAACGTCCCTTCATTTTTATCCATTAATCTCCTTATCCCTAGATCACCATTCTTCTTACTTTTACAAACAGTAACCCAATCCACAACATGCAATTTCCTTTTTTCTATCCCGTCACTCCACAAGAAGCTATATTGGAGTTTTTCAATCTTCTGAGCCACCCCCACCGGCATCTTAAAATCCAACATAAAAATGTTGGTATACTACTCAACACAGCCTTAGTCAACACCAATCTACCCCCTTTTGAAAAGAACTTTCTCTTCCATAGAGCCAAACGACTTTCAATTTTACTAACCACCGGGTTCTTAAAGGCCTTAGAACAAGGTTTAACACCCAAAGGAGGGCCTATGTAAGATATAGGAAAGGCTGCCTTCTTACACTTAAGCAAGTCAGC
Source organism: Dipteronia sinensis (assembly GCA_033220585.1). Taxonomy (NCBI): domain Eukaryota; kingdom Viridiplantae; phylum Streptophyta; class Magnoliopsida; order Sapindales; family Sapindaceae; genus Dipteronia; species Dipteronia sinensis. The sequence goes on from CM065645.1 coordinate 1,275,843, forward strand.
CCAACACTCTTCATTGGGCACATTTTTCCCTACTCTAACAATGCAAGACTTGTAGAAGTTTATCTTAAGCCCCAAAGATAACTCAAAACATCTAAGAATCCCTTTTAGATTGAGAAGAAAATCAGTCCTAGGCTTGAGAAAGACGATAGTGTCATCCGTAAATTGTAGGTGGGACACTTGCACATCATTACCAAACTTCTCGGCCTTTCAAAGACCCATTCCCACAACTTTGTTAAATAAGAGCTCAATCCTTCCACAACAATATTAAAGAGGAAGGGAGATACCACCCTCTCTCTCAATACCGAACTGATGGGTCGGGCTACCATTGACAAGAACAGAAAGAACCGGAGAAGAAATACACTTTCATATCCAATGTCTCCATCTATAACCATAACCCATACCCTCTATCATATCATCCAAGAAGTTATGATCCACGCTATCATAAGCTTTTTTGAAGTCCAATTTCACAACGAGTCATCCCTCCTTATTCTTCTTCCACTTGTGAATCACTTCCTTCGCTATGACAACTATATCCAAGATTTGGCATATTTTTGTAAACGCCATTTGAGAATCCCCTATGACCGAATCCATCACCCTTTTCAAGCGATTAGCCAAAACTTTAGCTAACACCTTACACAAGGCACCAACTAAACTAATTGGTCTAAAATCCCTCATGGTCATCGGCTTGCGAATCTTAGGAATGAGAGCTAAAAAAGAATTATTTAACTCCCTTACCATATCACCATTACTATGGAATTCATTAATGAAATTCATAAAATCATCTTTAATAACCTCTCAATTAGCCTTGATAAAGTTGAAATTCAAACCATCTGGACCCGGAGCTTTGTTACCATTACAACTCTTAAAGCCTTCCAAAATCTCCTCCACTCTAAAATCCTCTTCAAGGCTTCTGTTTTCAAAATTTGACAACCTCTTAAAATCAAGACTGTCAATCGTAGGATGAGGCTAAGGCACATTCTCATAGAGTTTCTTAAAGAAATTGAAAACTCTCTATCTAATTTGTTGAGGATCCGAGCAGACAACCCCATTAAAAGAAATATCACCAATAAGGTTCCTTCTTTGTCTATCATTTGCTATAACGTGAAAGAAATTCATATTCCTATCCCCTTCCTTAAGCCATTTAACTCTTGATTTTTGTCTCCACGATTGTTCCTCATTTTGGAGACTTCTCCACAAATCCGACAGAATAGATAAACGTGGTTCTCTAAGAGCTTCAGACCATCCTTCATGCTCTGCTTTTTTCTCTAAGGCCATTAGCCGATTCCCCAACTGGCTGAGAAAGGGAGACTTCTTCGAATTCATAGACATCTATCTCTTTATAGATAACTTAGTCGCCTTCATTTTTGCCCGAAGAATTTGACTTTTAGAACCTCCCACCACACAGCCCTTCCAACCATTAATCACTTATTTCATCAACTCTTTGTCCTCCAACCAACAATTGATAAACCGAAAAGGACTCAAACCGTAATCCACCTTTGGTTCACTAATACCAATTGCATTATGAGCCGACACGCTTCTACAAAACCCCTTTTGCACCAAATTTGGGAACCAAGAGAGGCTTTTCGGAGAAAAAAGAAAAAAGATCCAACCTTGCCCAAGCTGCCCTCTCCCTAAAATTAGTCCACGTAAAAGACAAACCAACTAACGGAATATCTACCACCTTTGCTTTTCGGATAAAGGAATTGTAATTCCTCATAGACACCAAATGAAAGCTGCTCTCACCAATTCTTTCCAAAGAATCAAGAACCGCATTAAAGTCCCCTTCCAAGCACCACGAAATTGTGAAAGATCGCTGGGAATTAACAATAAAATCCCACAGAACTTTTCTTTCATTCTCTGCGCTAGCTGCATAATCGGTTATTACTATCGTTATATATGATAAAATGTAAATGGGTAAATGAAGACATTTTTATCTCCTTTCCATTATCTTTTATTAGATAAATTTAAAATTAAGATTTTTATTAAAAAAATGAAAATTAAACAACTATTAATCTAAGTGGTGTACCCCATGAAAAAAAATGAAAACAAAACAATGAAAACGTGAATGAGTTGTTTTCAATGCATGCTTCTTCAGAAGCTTTAAATTATATTAGATCAATTAAAATGTATTAGTTAATACAGTGAAATGCATAATACAAAACAAACCAACTGTTATACTGTATTATTCTAATACATTTTAAACTCATGATTCTTTTCTAATTATACAGTCAAAGAAATGTAAAAAGGGAGAAAAGTAATTGCTTAACTGGTTGGTGAGCAAATTTTTTGGAGTTCGTGTATCCTAACACTCATACATGATTAGCACTCATAATTCATGCAAAAACTTTCTAACGGTTCTTTTTGACAAACTCATTGCAATTTTTAGAGCACTAATTCAAGTAAACTTCAGGGATATATTCTTCTTCTATCAAACTGGTGCAAATCCTCTAACTTGCTTAGTTATGGTGAATGTGTGGAAGCGAAATATTTAGGCTATGCTATTCATGCCTTAAAGGCATATTTGTTGTCAATTCAGATTAGATTTCTCATATGAATATTCATACTGTTTTGTAATAGTAATTTTATGACCGATGAGAATCTCCAATCCTATTTGGCTACAAATAAGGGACTAGGATTGGATATAATTCAATCCCCATTTTCTGGTGCACCAAAACACATTCATGCTCAATGTTAGCTTTCCATGACAGCGCATAACGATATAAGAGCAAATTACACCATTATTACCATGAGGTTTGATCTTTTATATACGGAAACAGCTTTATCAAAAATTGACATTTACATCCCTTACCATTAGTTAAACTTAACCATTAGACAAGTTTGACCGTCAAAATTAAGGATTAAAAAATAGATAAAAAATAATAGATAAGGATTAAAAAATAGTTCAATTTAGTTCCTCTAACTAAACTTTTAACAATCAACTATTAAAAAATCAACAAAAAGATGTTTTTGCCCTTGAATTTTAATTATACCAATAATTATGATTTTGCCTTCAAATAATGAAATAAATTAAAAATAAAATAAATAAACAGAAAGAAAAAAAAACCCTATATGGAATAATGGAAAGTCATGATGGCAGGTCAAGCAAGTTTTTCACAATGCTTGCATTTCCTACCGGTTGTCGCGTAGTTACCAATCAACGCTCAAAAATCAAAATGGATCAATAAGACGATGATCAATGTACATGATGATATGATCAACAATTGTACTAGTTGTCTAGTTGATTAGCTGACATTGTGTTAAGTTGTTGATGAACCGGCAATCCTAGTGAAATACATGATTGGTTGAAATTGATTTATGCAAATTTTTAGCTCAATGTACTTGCGTAAATACTCTTCATAAATCGTAACTATTATTGAATTAAGGGTTATTAGCATTGGTTCCCCGAACTTTACGTGAGTTGGCATTTTACCCCATGATTTTTTTAGGCGTTAAACCCCCTGAATTTATGGAAATTAACAATCAATGATGGAATGGGGACAGAACCCTTATTCCGTCTTCTGACGTAGACACATGCACCTCACGTATCAAGAGACTAAGGGCAAGTTACATTTAAAGGTTATCTTTTGGCACAAATGCTCATTGACTATACGCGATTTCGCATGTTGCCCCATAAACTTTTTTTAGGCATTAAACCCCATGAACTATCATTTGTTGGCAATAACGGACGAATGGTTAAGGAATCCATATTCAATCAGGTTTCGTGTCATGTATGCGTTACATGCAATTCCAATTAGGGCAAAATGGTAACTTTGTATTTAATTAAATTAAAAATGAAAATAATAATTTTTCTTTTCTCCATCTTCAGATCTCTCCATCTCTCCCATCTTCATATCAAAACACAAACCCTAACCCTAGCTACCGCCGCTGCTGAGATCACCGACACCACCACCCAAACACGCCCGCCAAAATCATAGCAACCACCACCCCTAGCCACTTCAATCTCATTTATCTCTCTATTTCTCGATCTCATCTCTTTCTCTTTCTCGATCTCATCTTTCTCTCTCAATCGATATAATCTCTCTTTCGATCGATCTTATCTCTCGATCTGGGTTTGGTGGTGGGTTTCGATATGGGTTTGATTGTTGATGATTTGAGTTTAGTTGTTGCTGGGTTTGGGTTTGGGTTTGGGTTTGACAGTGATGATGATTGTTGTAGTGGTTGTAGTGTTGATGTTGGAGGCTGAATTTTGGCGATGTTGCTAGGTTTGGTTGAATGTGGTGTTTTGGGTTTAATTGTTTATAGGTTTAGGACTTTGGGTTAGTGATGATGGTGATGTTAATTTGAATTTTTTTTTATTTGGTGTTGATGGTTGATTTTAGGGTTAGTGTTTGTGTTCCCGACACTCCTACCTCGACGATATTAATGGCACAGAGTTCTAGCATAAACCCATACTTCTCAATCTGAAAGGAACAAGCCAACACTTTAAATGTGACAGGAGAGTGACATAGAGATAGACCACATGCCAAGCAAACCCACGAATCACCTAGTTTGAAGCTCATAATAAAATTACTCAAATCTGCTTGTACCAGACCCAAGGTGCTTAACAACATAATTCCTAACACCACATCCACACTCCCTAATTCAAAAGGAAAGAAATCATCAACCATTGTATGTCCCTATAAACAAAACTCGACTGCCTTACATACCCCCGCCTATTTGAAACACATACCGTTGCCCACTTGAATTCCATACATGTCGGTTTCTTCACAAATTAGCCCCAATTCGTCCACCACTTTAGTGGAGATAAACTGTGGGAAACCCAACTATCAATCAACACAACAACAGCTCGAGAGCTCAACTAGCCTTTTAACTTCATAGTAGTAAATGAGGTAAGACCTATCAATGAATGAAGGGAAACATCTAAAGAACCAAGCAACTCACCATGGTTGATATCATCATCCGAATCAGACTCCTCCGCTGCCAACAAAATCACCTGCAATTGACACTTCGGACAACGATAACCTAGACCGAATTTCTCGTCGCAGCGGAAACATAACCCCCGACTCAGGTGATCCTAGATTTCAACCTCTGAAAGTCTGCCAACAGGTCTCTTAGGGTGCGTTTGGTGTGCGGGATAGGATTAGACTATTTTTAAGAGATGAAATTGGATATGATTGGATTGTATAGGATTGGATTTATTATAGTGTTTCCCGTGTTTGGTGCAACATGGGATTGGACTAAAAATAGTCAAATCATGTGTTTGGGGAAGTAATGTGATTGGACAAAATAAAAAATTTATCTTACAAAAAATATATAAGAAAACTATTCCAGCTATTATCAACATATTTCTCCTCCTTTCTACTCTTTCACGGCTTTCTTTGTTAACTGGAACAAATTTGAATCTTTACACTTCTCTCTCCTCCCATCTCTTTATATGATTCTATCCTTTCTCTGTTACTTCAAAATAAAATTGATTCCACTTCTCTCTCTCTCTCTCTCTTCCCATCTCTTTCTCTCATTTATCTATTACCTGGAAAAAAATTGATTCTTACTTTCTCTCTCCTTCCATCTCTTTCTCTCTCATTTCTCTATTACAGCAGATTGAAAATAAAAAGGGAGAGAAGAGGAGGTTTTATGTATGTTTGTGTTAGAAGAGTGAAAATGGGAGACTCAGAGGAGTGCAGCCGTGGATCTGATTTCGTGGGTTTGTTTTTTTCTCTTTTATGTATTAGGTTTCTTGATTTGGTGTTTTATTCAGCTTTGTGGATCTGTTTTGTTTGTTCATTCAGCTTCTCAAATCTGGAAATTATTCCAGATTTATGTTGTTGAGATTAAAAAAATGGAGAGAGAGAATTTGTTGTTGTTGAGATTTCCAGATTTGTTGATGAACAAAATAATCCTAAATAAAACCTTGAAGAACAAAGTTTTTCAAATTAGGAAAAATTTCAAGATGTATTGTTGTTGAGATTAATGAAGACTAGTTTTTTCAAGACCTAAACGAAGAGAAAAAAGATAGGATTAAAAGGAATCCCATCGTTTTTGAGCAGACTATTTTATCCCATGTTGATGGGATAAAAAATCTCAGTGAACTAATTAATCAAATCCCAACGTACTGTCAAACATGGGATTGCGACTAAAAATAGTCCAATCCCAATCCCATCTTATGCAACAAACACAACCTTAGAGTTGTCGTTGTTATGTTGCGATCGAGAAGAATTACGTTGGTCGTGATGGGAAGAAGGAATTTATAGGCTATTAGGACATGGGTTAACAGGAATAGGGGCTAACGTGGGTTTATTGGACGAGATAGGCCCATCGGGTCGCCAAACCCGACCCTATTTCATTTTTCGGCAGAGGTCGACGACATCATTTCGTTCTTCAATCCTTTGAGCCAATAACATCACAGCCTGTAGGTCCGCTGCGGGATGAAGTTTCACCTCCGCGCAAATATCGTCGCGTAACCCATTCAAGAAAGCGCCACAAAAAATAGAGTCTGGAATCCCCTGCAATGATGCAAACAAAACCTCAAAGCGATCCCTGAATTCGGCGACAGAACTTTATTTTTTCACAGCTATTAGTTTCTCTGCGGGGTCCCCGGTCATCCCTCCCCCAAACCTCTGTAACAACTCTAAACGAAATTCTCTCCACGACGTAAATGCGCCTGAGTATCCAACCATCGGAACCAGCTAAAGGAATGCCTTTCCAGACAAATCGAAGCTGCAAGAAGTCTTTCAATCTCAGGAATTCTATTGATTTCGAAATACCTCTCTGCTCGAAACAACCCCCCATAAGCATCATCTCCATGAAACAACGGAAGTTCCAATTTCTTCCCGCGATGCATGAAATGAGGATGATCCATGATCATAGATAGACCCCACCTTGAAAGATCACCGTCACGACCTCCATCGGTGTGGCGGAAGCCTTGAACACCACCCCCAACGGCACGAAACGAGGACGACCTCTGATCGATGATGGATCTCGCCACGGACGATCACCGTCAAGACCCCCATCGTTGTGGCTAGAGCCTTGCACACCACTCCCATCTGCCGAAATAACCAATCCTCCAAACGCCCAAAACATGTACCCAAGATACCATTTAAGTCGATAGATTCACCATATCATCTTAGATTTGATGGAGTGGATCCAACATGGCACCCATGACCCGCACCGTATCCTTCAAATTGACTACTCCCTGTCCAGGGCAGTCACAGAAATCTCCGATCTAGCTTCCGATGAACCGGGTGGCTGGGATCGTAATTTCTCTGATACCAAATGGTGAGTACATGCATGTTCCATTCTCACAAAACACAGCCATAGGAAAGAAAATAGAAGAATATTTGGAAAGAAGGGGGCTCTTCTATTGATTACCAAGCAAAGTACAGCAGAAAGAAGATCTAAATGAAAACAAACAAGTACATGAAGATGAAATTAGAAAAGAAAGATAGTACTAGGAAATTTGAGGCTCCTAGTGACCTTCCAATAATCCAGAAATTGTCAATATTCCAGATGCCTCTCTTTTTTTCCCTTTCCCACGTTAAAAAGCCTTTTCTTTTAACTAACTGCCACCTCAGCTCCCAATTTGGCCAATAGACTGTTAGGATTACGCTCAATAACAAGGGTGTAATACTGTATTTGACAATCTTTTTATATTAATAAAGTGATTTCTGTTTTAACAAATCTTATAGCATTTATAGTTTTATTATTATAATTGTCAAAAGTAAATAATCATAAGGTCAAAAGACTATGAGAAAAGAAGAATTATTCGTACATTTGGATATGTATGAGGTAGACACAATTCTTTAGTTAGTCTTGAACAATGCTCACAACTTAAGGTAAAGGTTGGGCACTTTTATCTTGTTAAAGTTGTAGATTATTTTGCTAGCATTTGAGTGAGATCAAATATGTTATGATGAGTCTAAAATCATCAAAGAGGTTTTGAGTAAAAGAATCTAGTGCACTAGGTGCATTGAACATGATCACAATGAAATATTTTATCTAACAACCGTCAGTGGATAAAAGTTTTCATTATGAATGCAATCGGAGAATCTATCTTAATCCTGAGATAAATGATGGACTTATGGTTGCAAGTGTTATCATTTGAGCTATCAATGAGTACGATTATATAGCATAGTCTATCCTCGATAGTTTGGTGGTATTCATTTATTAATCGATAGAGAACTTCATTTATAGAAATGGACATCGCGGCTCCATTTATTAAATGAGAGTATAATATTATCATATGGATGTTTTGAGGTATTGGATATTAAATCTTAACGTTGAGTTTTCAATAGTGTCTATTGAAATATGGCTTCTGGACAAGTCAAAATATCCAAGTTCAAAACGTGGTCATATGAGCAAATATGGTAACTAGGAGAGCTATAGGCGGTCTATGAGCTTTTGGCGATTACTGATATTATTCACGAGCATACATTATCTCCAATAAGATTGTCTAGGGTATGAATGAGAAACATATACTTATTCTATCTTTATTTAAGAGTTCAATTTTAGTTCTTTAGTGGAATGAACTAAAATTATTAGATCAGATCTAAGTGAATCATTTGTTGATTGTGATTAGGTTATGTATATTAAAGCTTAAATTTAGATAGCCCGCCAAGATCCCCAATCCACACGGACTTGCATGGATCACTTGATATATTATACCGGACTAATTATGGATCCATCTAGAATTTTATTAAGGCATGTAGATTTGTTTCTTTTAGTAAGAATGAGCCTAGTTCACATGTGGGCCTTTTATTAAGGTCCAATAGATTTAATAAAATAAAATAAATAATATATATGCCCATATATGGATTTGGGCGGCAATGTTAAATATGATAGCCTATTATATTGTTTTTTGGGCCATAATCATAAATAGTCATAAAATTAAGGGAGTATACAAAAATATCATTTCTCAATAACTTTTCTTTTTTTATCAAAGAGAAATGATTTTAGACCAAAATACCCTTAGTGCAAATATCACACGTAAGGACAACAACTTTTTTTTTTAATCATCTTCATCGCCTCCATCAATGGAGGTCTATTCCAGACCTCTATATGGGGAGGTCTGTTCAACCTCCATTGATGGAGATCTGTTAGATCTCCATCAATGGAGTAACAGATCTCCATCAATGGAGGTTTGAAAAAAAAGTTTTATTTTTTTTAGAAAATTGAAAATTAGAAGAGAGATTGAAAAATAGAAATTTTGAAGTTTCCAGAAATATTACACGTTGAAATGCAATTTTAACGTGTAATCATTTTATAATTTCAGTGTGTAAAAATGCATTTCAGCGTGTAAAGATGTTGATATTTCAGCATGTAAAGATTTTCAGCGTGTAATCATGTTAACATTTTAGCGTGTAAAGATTTCCATCGTGTAATCATGTTATATTTCAGCGTGTAAAGATTCAGTGTGTAAAAATTTCAGCGTGAAACGAAATACTTTCAAAGGACTTTTGAGGGGGCAAATGATATCCGATTTTCGCCTGTAATATATCGTTGGAATCGTTTCGACGAGGAGAACAATATTTTAAAGAGAGAAGATAGAAAAAAAATTTAGAGAGAGAAACATGACAAGAAGAACTTATGAAAGAGAAAGAAAAAGTTGTGTCAGAGAATAAAGTGAAAAGGTAGATAAGGGCAATTTTGTCCAAAAAACATTTCTCTTGGATAAAAAAAGAAAACTTATTGGGATGTGATAGTTGTGTACACTGTATTAATTTTCAGACCAAAAGGATGAATTTTGCCTTGTTTTTTTATTTTATTAATTAATTAAATGGAGATTGATTAATTGATTGATTAATTATTTAATTAATAATCAAAATCTTTTTCTAACTAGGAAATATGTTTCTTAGTATTATACTACTGTTGGTAGTATAATATCTATTTATTTATCTAGTCAAATTAGGAAGTTTTAGATATAGTCACAAATACACTAAAGAGTTGGATTAGGGTTTGAATTCAAAAAGATTTATAGGAGTCTTTTATGGAAATACAAATCCTTTTTGGTAGAGGATATCGGTCATTACCTAAAAGACTATAAAGGAATTCGGCCAACCCAAAAAATAAAAGGAAAGGGATTTTCGGTCAACCCTAAATAGTTTAGGGCAAGAATTTCCGCCAATATATATAACATATAGTGAAATTCGGCCAAAAACTCTAAGACTTGCTTGAGAGTTATTTTTCTTTAAGCTTGAAAAATAGAATTCATCTCTTAGACTAATGTGAGAATTCGGCCAAGAGGAAAAGAGAGAAGAGAACGTTTTTTGTTTCGATAGTGCACTAATAGCTTTTACATCAAAAGGCTTTGTGCATAATTTCAAATTAGGTTTACGCGAATTTCGATCAAGATATTGAGAATTGAAAAGTGACCGGAACGTTCTTTGTTATCTCTTGGAAGTTTTTGTGACTAACGAAAAAGAAAAAGTTTTTTTTATTATCCATCCTTAGGTACATAATTCAAAGAAACGGAGACCACACTCCTAGGTGATTCACGTTCGTGATTGGATTTGAAGTTTTTACGGAATATCACTGATGCAACTTCAAATCGGGTTCACGCTACAAAGGTACGATATACTTTCTATATATCAATTAATCAAAGGGTTAAGGTTTTCTTCTTTAAAGGAATTTTTTTTAAATATAATAAAACTATTTTAGTCTTGCTTCCGCTGCGTTCACACATTTTTCCCTACATAGACTCCATCCCAATTACCTTCATGCCTCTCCTTGAGTATACCCACTTAACAGGAGGTCTATCACATACCCATAAAATCCAAACAAAGAGTAAATACCAGCTAGACAAATGCACACTCGCCTCAACTCTGACACTAACACCACATATAATAAAAAGCATACAAATTATCTAAGTAGAATATAACAATAACGATCATTTAGTAAAATGAATTAGACCGACTACCTAATTGATTTCATCATTGGAAGTTTCCCTTAAATATGTTCATAATTGACTCTATAGCAAATCACAAACAAGGCTAATATTAAATGAAACTTTCCAAATTAAGCTTGTATGTTATAGACTAGTGCTACTCACTTAACACTTACCATGTTAATTTCCTGTTGACTCTTGAGTGGGAAATGATGGCAGCCAATGTAAGCATTCACGATATTTTTCATCCTTTAAAAGCAAGTCTTTGTCGTTGGAAGTTGTGGAAGTATCTGGCATTATATTTCTCTCCGCCATTTTGTGAAGAAGTTCCACCACTTTTGTTGCCTTATCATTGTGTAGAAACTCGCGCATGAGTGTATCATATGTTATTACGTTGGGAGCAAAACCTTTTTCTTCCATATTTGATAACAGATCATTTGTCTCTTCCAACTGCCCTTCTTCACAAAGCCTGTTGATGATGATGTTATATGTGATAACATCCGGTAACAAACCTTCTTGGGCAAATTTGTAAAATAGTTACAAGCGATTTCAAGCCTCCCCGTTTCACACAATCCATGTAGGAAGCAGTTGTAGGTTTCAATGCTAAGATCAAAGTTGCTTTTTTTTTTTTTTAAAGTATGAAATACTTCTATTGCCTTAGTGACACAACCATTCTTACACAACCCATCAATAAGAATATTGTACGTAGATACATCAGGCGCAACATTATTAAATCTCATCTCACCAAAAATCTTTTTTGCTTGTCCAATCTTACCAACTTGGAAAAAACCGCTTAACAAAGTGTTGTATGCCATAGAATCTAGCATAACCCCCTCTGAAACCATCTAATTGTAAACACACGTAGCTTGCTCTAATTTCTGATTCTTGAAATACTCATTGATCATAATACTATAGCTAACAATATCATGTCTACACCCTTATTTGTCATAGCAACAAACAACTCCCTTTCATCATCAATTCTACAAGCCAACCAAAAACCATCTATCAAGGAGTTATAAGTAATTGTGTTGGGATTCACACCTCTTCGAATCATTAATTCTAACAACTCATTTGCCTAGCCTATCTTCCCATTTCACAGTGTTATAAGTAACTGTGTCAGGATTCACACCTCTTTGAATCATTAATTCTAATAATTCATTTGTTCTGTCTATCTTCCCATTCTTGCAAAGCCCATAACTAATTGTGTTAGGTTTTACACCTCCCTAATCCATTAATTCTAACAATTCATATGCTTTGACAATGTTCCCTTTCTTGCAAAGATTGTCTATAATAACATTAAATGTCACCTCATCAGCCTTCACATGTTGATCCATCATCTCAACAATCACATCTTTAGCTTCCTCCCATTTACCCCAACAACACAAACCGTGAATTAAAGAATCATAAGAAACTATGTTGGGATTGATTCCCCTGCTCGTCATTTCCGAAAATAGTTCCATTGCCTTCTCTAATAATCTGTCTTTACAAAGACAATCGATCAACGTATTGTAACTAACAAAATTGGGCTTACAGACAACCCCAATTTCACCATTCCCTTAAACCATTTCTTCATCTAACTTAATAGCAGCGCTGGTATTTCTTGTTCGACACAGCCCATTTATTATTGTTGCATATAACATTAGGCCTACAACCAAAAGCTTTCGTTTTCTTAAACAAACAGGCCACCTTAATGATTCTACCCTCCCTACACAAACCTTTAATTAAAGAATTAAAAGTCATATGCAGTATGTGGGAAAAAACCACTCATCAAGATCCTCCCAAAAACCGCAAAACCGTCACAAGCTCTACTCGCATTGCACAAGCAATTAAGCAAAATGTTGAAAGTAATGAGATCCAGCAGCAACCCAGTTGAATTAAATTTCTGAAAAAGAGAAATAACATCATCATAATGCTTATTCTTAACAAGTGCAGTAAACAACTTATTGAAAGATGACAAAGGAGGAGTGGGTTGCCTCTGAATCATGCAATCAAAAACGTAATGAGCTTCATCGGGAGAGACGTTACCTGGCCTGCACTTTTCATTGAGGAATTTATCGAGTGAGGTTTGGTCTTCAACTGAAGGCATGTCAAGTGAAGTGCCAAGTTCATTTATGGAATTTGAGGTTGGGGGTCTCTTCTGTAAATGGGTGATGATGAAAAAAATTTACATTTCAAAAATGAAGAAGAAAAAGAAGAAAAGGGACGAATTTTTCCATTTTTGTGGGTGTTTGTTTGAGGCTTTGACTCTTGTGGGTGTAGATCCAATCGGATTTTATTGTGTGGACCAGATTGTGTTGGGTTGGATCCATATTCCATACTATTGCTATTAGGGTCTTTGATCCTCATCTATTTAGAAATACGTCAAATCAGTAGATCAGTTAGTTAATTGTCAGTTTAAGTAAATTGGTCTAGTGGTAAAACGGTACTATTACTTATGTTTTAATGTTTGGTGACACATGGCATTAATTTTATATAATATTAATTTTATAAATAAAATCTTTTTTATATAATATTCATTTGTAAATAAAATCGTTTTTAAATAGATATCCAAATAAAAAATTAAAAATTTTATAAAATATTGAAAAAACAAAATCAAAATTTTAATGTTTTAACATTGATGGACGGTGGAGATCCAATCTGAGAAGATCGGATGTCCACCTCTTTTTCTTTTCTTTTTTTCACTTTTTTTTTTGTTTTTAATATCTACCGTCTATTTTTAAGATGGATGGCAGAGTTTTATTTTTCTTTTCTTAAAGAATTTTGTTTTTTTTTTCTACTTTTCAATTTTTGTTTTTAGATTTCAATTTTCGATTCTTTTAAATTTTATTTAATCTTCATCATTCATCTCAAAAGATGGACAGTGGAGATCCATTTTAAAAAAGATTTTTTCTATTTTTGAAATTAATTTTTCAGGGCAAAATCGTCTTTTTCACACTTGCGTTAACATCGACTGTCGACGTTTTGGACAAAGAGATCAATTTGATGTATTTCCAAAAGATGAGGACCTATGACCCTAATACACCTAATTGGGGTAAAAAAATGTATCCTTAAAAAAAACAACTCTAATTTTATATATATTACAATAATTCGGGGTTTGGGAACGGGAACATAATTCGAACTCACAACTTCATGGTATAGGTTTGATGGGTATACAATTAAACCAACCTCATCTTGTTAAAATATAAATGCGGGTTTAATTACAAAGACAATAACTGTATAGTTAATCGGTGGTTATTTATCATTGGATTTCAATCAAACTTTAAAAACTAAGAAAAAGTAAAAACTTTTAAAATAATAATAATAATATTAACTCTCCTTCATAACTATCACCGTAACTTTACAGATGTATAGTAACTAAGAGCATCTCCAATGCTATTATGCATTTGGAGAAAATTGAGTATCACATAGGATAGTTAGATAATAAAACATCCTCAATGCAATTATGTAACTTGATTATGGAGGTGATGTGGCAAAAAAACTCTCCTAGAAATGCTGACTAGGATTTCTAACTTTTTACCACCAATAATATTAATATTACACATCATTTAATGGTAAAATAAAATAGGAGAGATATTGATATAAATGTTGTAAGATAATTGATCAAAAATGAATATTTGATTAAAAAATAAAAGAGAAGAGAGAATAAAATAAATGATTTAATATAATTGGTTAAAAATGAAAACATATTTGATTTTAGATATTTGCATTGGAGATGAGAATATGCATTTCTTAAAAAGAATTTTAACAAAGTGAATCTATATTAAATATATCTGCTTATGTGTCACTGATTAGAAACCTAGAAATGTATATTTTTATTAGAGATGCTCTAAATCCTCTAAATGCATCTTCTAGATATTCGCTTTCCCAAGGGGAAATTGCACTGAACCCCTTGATAATAGCTAGATAAAAAAGTTTCATTATTCTACACATAGCCCCCAGTACTTAATGGTTGTTAATTATTCTGTTAGATTTACCCACTTTTGATTAGTGAAATATCCAAAATGCCCTAATCTTACATAGAAAATACAGTACTAAAACATATCGACAACAAAAAAATCACATAAAAATTTAAAAGTAAAATAAAATATCAAAATAAAAAGATTTAGAATTTGGAAAAAAAATTAAGCAACATAAAAATGAAAAAAACATATTACATTAATCAAATAATATTGTCATGTTTACGATGAGAAATAATCTATCGGTATTAATATCATTGGGTGTATTTCTTAAAATTATGGGACTTTCTACATTTTCCAATTTCTAATAGTTTTATTGTTTGTGAAAATAGGGGAAAATAACACTCTTTTTATGTGGACTTTACTCTAGTTTAATAAGTTAAGTTTAAATGGCACCAATAGATAAAAATACCCTCATCTCTTTATTTTATTACGTTTTTGCCATTTTTAGGATTTTTTGTTTCAAAAACCTCCATTGATGGAGGACCAATAACTCTCGAAAATTACAAATATACCTAATAATTCTTAGAAATCACAAAATAAGTCTCGAAAACTATAAAATAAGTTTTGGAAATACAAAATAAGTCTCGGAAATAAAACGTGAGACCTATTTTTGTGAGTGTGTTTTAATGGTATTTTTGTTAAACACACACTTTAGGTGCTATTAAAACTTAAGTTATTAAGTTGGCGATAGTCTTAAAACCCACTCTTTAAATAGTGCTATTAAATTTTCGAGCATTTTATTGTTTCTATCAAACTTTTCACTTTTTGAATAAAAATGAACTTAATGAATTTTTGGTAATTTCCTTTTACTGTCAAACAACCTACAATGGAAATGCTTAGAAGGTGAGGTCTGCGCAATTCCAAAAGATTTTTAGAACATCCACAATGGTAAGACCCAAACACAAGACCTATTTGTTGTCACATCATCAAAAATCGGTCTTCTTTCAAAAAATGGATCTTCCTATTTGGATCCACTTTAAATTGGTCTATTTTCCCCACAATAGGGCTAAATTGGAAATGAGAAATTGGATCCACTTTTTTTACTTTTTTCCAAACAATCATTACTCTTCTTAAAATATTATATATATATATATATATATATATATATATATACACACATACATACATAAATAATTTATATAATATATTTTAAATATCAACACTATCAATAATTATTTAACAAATTATGATTAATTTAAAATAAAACAATTTATTAATTTAAAATTATCACAATCGAATTACATCAACAATAAAATAATTATTTAAAACAAAATATTGTATACGATTGACTACCACTACAACCACCATCACCATTTGTTTTTCTCATTATATCCTTTTGTTGATATATTAGCCAAATTCTTGCTTCATCTAAGGGCAACGAGTTTGGATCGCAAAACAAAATTTTTGATTCAAAATTTTTTTCATCAATTATTCGTTGTTTTTCTCTCTCCACAAGGTCTTTTGCGGTAAATTCTAATTTTTTTTCTTCCATCTCACGAATAAAATTTCTTTGTGTTTCTTCTGCGGCCGCCTTCAACGCTACATCACATTCATATAATTCGTTACTCCTAGCCTCATATCCGAGAATATCCTCAGATAACAAATTTAAGTTATAAGGCTTTGCCTTGTTTTTTCTAGCTTTTGACGATTTACGCCCAGAGGGGATGTTCAAGTCCTTCAGATTGACTAAACGGTGAACCATCATCACTAAGGTTGATTAAACTCGGCGATAGATTGAACTCGGCACCTGAATTTTCTGAGTTTAGGTCAAATAGATAGTTGTTAGTATCACCCTTATGTTGTCGTATTTTCACACCTTCCACGTAATGATACCATTTTGCAGTGTCCTTCACAATAACCCAACATGCTTCCAATCTAAACGGTTTGTCGTGGGTTTCTTGGATGATGTTTTTCGTTGCAATTTCCTATCAAAAGAATTGTGAAGATGTATTACAAATTTATGTAAAACAGTATATTATATTATAAAAAATTTAAAGTGTAACTTACATTGTCTGCTGTATTGAAACCACTAGTAGGAGCCGTTTGAACACATAATACACAATCAAAATATTTATTTAGATCTAACTAAATCGTTTTGAACCGACTATTCAAAGTAGATGTTGTACGATTCATTTTGTAACCCAACATTTCTTCAAAAATGTTTTTAATGTTTGACCACAACAAATCTCGTTTTTGATTAGTGCCAATAATCGCATCCTCAGATACACGTATCCATGCCTTGCATACTGCTTCATCCTCGTGTGATTGTCAGTTCTTGCAACTTTCCCTTGCAGTTTTTTGTTTTGCTGATGATAGATTTTTTTTATACCGGTGTAGTATCTTCTAGAGTGGGAGTTTGTTCATCTGTAGTGAATGGAGGGGCCTGATTGAATGAGCTTGTCCCGTTATATGGTGTGTAGCCATATGGTGGAATTGATGCATTTTGGATGTAGCCATGTGAGTTTTCATACTCATAGTTGTAGTAATTGTTGTTATCCATTGAAGAATATATGTGAGTAAAAACATATAGCTCATGCTTTCTTATATAGCACATTAATGCAATGGCTACAAAGGACAACAAACGGCTATAACTATTTTTAAATTTTTAATTAATAAATCAATCTGTGCACATCAGGTTTCTTTGACAAAAGCATATCCTATATATAAACAATGCAAAAGGACAATCATCGGCTACCCATTTGATGACAAAAGCATTTCCTAATATATATATATATATATATATATATATATATGCTTAATAATGCTATACATAACAAAGCAAAAGACAACCAACAGCTACTTTTTGATGACAAAAAGCATGTGCTATTTAATAATGCTTTCTTTGACAAAAGCATGTACACAACATGCATCAAAAAATATTTAATTTTATTACATTTCACATCATGTACTCAACATTACCAATGGCTACGTTTTGAAAAACTCTATAAATATTCATTATTATCTTATTATTCATTAACACAACACAATCATCTTATTGAAATCTTATTATTCATTATTCACATTTCTCTTCATTAAACACAACACAATCATCATATTATTATCTTCAATTTTCATCTTGTTGTCAAATGGAACCATCAAATAGGTATGAGTGAGGGTACGAGATGGACACTTCTGATGAAGAAGAGTCGATTGTGCTCCGTCAACGAAGAGAGTTTCAACCTCTATATACACGAGCTCTATTAATAAGAGATCAAAGGGATGGTAGATGGCATATTAATCGAGACCGAGCAGGAAGCCATGATCGGATTTGGAACGACTATATTATAGACGAGTGTAAATACCCATCGAAATATTTTCGAAGACGATTTCGTATGAGGTGTGAGTTATTTTGGCGAATCCTATCCAATGTCGAAGCTCACGACGTTTACTTCATGCAAAGGAATGATGCTGCTGGTCGACCGAGATTGTCCGAATTACAGAAGTCGATAGCTGCAATTCGTTTACTATCACATAGCTACAAGGCAGATTGTTGTGATGAATATTTACTACTTGGAGAGACGACAGACGTTGAGAGTAAGAAACATTTTTGTGACATCGTAATTGCATTGTATGTAGGATGGGCGTGGGGGACCAATGGGGCGGGGGAGGGTACCCCCACCCCCACCCCTATTCCTCAAACCTCCCCTCATCACCTCCCCCAAAATCCATTTGGGGGGACTGTTAGGACTATGCTCAATAGCAATGGTGTAATATTGTAATTGACAATCTTTTCATATTAATAAAGTGATTTCTGGTTTTACAAAATCTTATAGCATTTATAATGATAATTGTCAAAGTAAATAATCATACGGTCAAAAGACTATGAGAAATGAAGAATTGTTCGTACATCTGGATATGT
The DNA here is from genome assembly GCA_033220585.1 of Dipteronia sinensis. NCBI lineage: Eukaryota > Viridiplantae > Streptophyta > Magnoliopsida > Sapindales > Sapindaceae > Dipteronia > Dipteronia sinensis. The sequence continues at coordinate 1,294,501 of CM065645.1, forward strand.
ATGAGGTAGACACAATTCTTTGGTTAGTCTTGAATAAACGTTAACAACTTAAATTAAAGATTGGGCACCTTTATCTTGATAAAGTTGTAGAATTCTTTTGCTGGCATTTAAGTGGGATCAAATGAGTTATGATGAGTCTAAAATCATCGAAATGGTCTTGGAGTAAAAGAATCTAGTGCACTGGGTGCATTGAACAGGATCACAATGAAATATTTTATCTAGAACCGTCAGTAGATACAAGTCATTTCATTATGAGGACAATCAGAGAGTCTATCTTAATCCTGAGATAAATGATGGACTTATGATTGCAAGTGTTATCATTTGAGATATCAATGAGTACGATTATATAGCATAGTCTATTCTCGATAGTTTGGTGGTATTCATTTGTTAATCGATAAAGGACTTCATTTATAGATATGGACATCGTGGCTCAATTTATTGAATGAGAGTATAATATTATCATATAGATATTTTGAGGTATTGTATATGAAATCTCAATGTTGAGTTTTTGATAATTTCTATTGAAAACATGGCTTCTGGACAAGTCAAAATATCCAAGTTCAAAACATGGTCATATGAGTAATTATGATAACTAGGAAAGCTATATGTGGTCTATAAGCTCTTCGCGATTACTGATTTTATACACGAGGATACACTATCTCCAATAAGATTGTCTAGGGTATGAATGAGAAACATCTTCTTATTCTATCTTTATTTAAGAGTTCAATTTTAGCTCTTGAGTAGAATGAGCTAAAATTAATAGATCGGACCTAAGTGAATCATTTGTTGATTGTGATTAGATTATGTCTCTATTGAAGCTTAAATTTAGATAGCCCGCCAAGATCCTCAATCCACACGGACTTGCATGGATCACTTGATATATTCTACCAGACTAATTTATGGGTCCATCTAGAATTGTATTTAATATATTAAGAATATAATTTGCACATTATTTATTTAATAGGCTGCTCAAATTATATTAATGAGAGGCATGTGCATTTGTTTCTTTTAGTAAGAATGGGTCTGGTTCACATGTGGACTTTTATTTAAAGCCTAAATGAATTAAATAAAATAAGAAAATAATATTTTGCCCATAAAAGAAATTTTTTTTTGAAAAAGGATTCTTTGTCACCAAGTAAATTCACCTAGAGATAGGATTCTTGCCCACCAAGTAAATCCTCTTTAGGAAAGGATTTGTATACCTATATATATTATTAATTTCGGAATTAATAGTGATAGGAAGAAAAACAAAGTTTTTTTTAGAGAAAGAGTTTTTTATTCTCTTGCTTTTGAATAAAAAAAATCCAACTCTAGAACATAGTGAAAATTCGGCAAAGAGGAAGAGAGAAAGATAGTTCTAAATTCGATAGTACACTTGCAAGCCTTTACATAAAAAGGTTTTGTGCACACTTTCGATTTAGGTTCACGCGAGTTTCAATCATAATGATTGTGAATTCAAAAGTGACCAGAACGATCTTTCTAGGCTCTTGGAGTTTTTGTGATTAACGATCAAGAAAGAAGATTTCGTTTTTCCATTCTCAGGTACGCAATTCAAAGAATAGGGAGACCACGCTCCTAGGTGATTCACGTTCGTGATCGGATTGGAAGATCTTGCGGATTACCATCAACGCTAAGTCAATCGGATCACGCAACAAGAGGTATGATATCTTTTGAATATATGTATGTTTAATTAATTAAAGGGTTAAGGTTCAAATATTGGAAAATTTTTTAAACTATACTAAATTCGTTTTTAGTCTCGCTTCCGCTGCGTTTTCGTATTTTTCCCTACAATTGGTATCAGAGCCTGGTTGTACCCTTTAATTAATTAACGTATATATACGTGAGTCTATTTCTTTTTATTGTGATTATGCATGTTTTAGAAAGAGATGGCACTCTAGGCATTCGCATATATAATTACATGTGGCATGTATGGATTTATATATGTTATTATAAAGTGAATTGGTATTGCTCGATTTTTGTCTTAGAATTTCAATGTATTTTTGTTTCGGAATTGTAACAAGAAGAATAGCCTATTATCGTCATAAGTTCCTTCTTGATAGTTGCTAGATTCTCTATTTTTTTATTGTATTAAAAAACACTGCAGTTTTTTTGTATAAAATAGTGCAGTTTTTCTTGTGTAAAAATTACTGCAGTGAATTAAAAAAAAATACAGCAGTAATATATTGTGTAAAACCTGCTGTAATACATTCAACTTTCGAAGATTCGAAGAGTTGAAGAATTAGAAGCGGAAGAGGTAGCAATCGGAACAAGCTTGGTACCGTGCGCACCATGGCAACAAGCGTGCGTGCACGTTAGCGTGTAGCTACGCTTGTTAGGTGCATGGGCTGCACACGGCAGCCACTTATGTGTCATGGGCTGCGCATGACAGTCCTTTGGGCATAATGGGCTGCGCATGGTGGCGCTTTATGGACCCAAGGGGTGTGCATGCCCAAAGGTGGCAGCCGAGGGGTGAGGAAGTGGATGATGGCCGCTTGAAGACTTGTTCGCCAAGAAAGAATATTTTGTATTCCAAACAAATGTAATTTACTTGCTTTTCTAGGATTGACCAATATTGTAATATTTACGGAAAAAATTGTAGCTATTTATATTTCCGTAAATATTACAATATTTGTTGTTGTATGATAACATGTCATATAGAATAGGAGTGTCACTCATATATCTCTTTTGGTATGAACATGCATTGAATGATTTAGGTATCTAATTGGCATCTAGATAACTTGGTAAAATCATTCTATGGAATTTAATCACATGCCTTAAATAATTGAGTGGGAGAAGGTATGTTAGAACACATATGGCCTCCAAAGTTAGTTGAGTTTTATTATTTATTGGTAATCCCTCCGAGGGGCGTCCATAAATGGAATTTAGCAAAATACTTCCTTACAAGGATAGACTAGACAATTAACTTAAACGAAATCTACTCCCAGAGGTGGGATTTTCGTGAGAGAAAATTGAGGGTCGATATCTTGGTAACACACTCAATGTGATTTTATTAATATCCTCCCGAGAATTCTTGTTAATAAAATTGCTAGGCTAAAATTGAAAATGCTGGTTGTTATGTTAACAATTAGGTGGGACCTAGTCCAACTGGTATATGGTACTTACTCCCAGAGGAGGCGTAACGTTTATGGGTGTTGGATCACCGTTGAACTTTTTTGATTGAGTTATTTATTTAATTCAAGATAAATATTTAAAAAGTGCTTTATCATGATTATTTACTCATATATAATTTTGTTTTATTCAGGAATCATGACTCCATCACTTATGAACATCCTAAAAGATAACACTTTAACTGGAGATAATTATGTCACATGGAAAAGGAAAATTGGATTGTTGCTGCAAATTGAAAAGCATAAGTTTGTTCTAACTACTCCTAAACCACCTCTTCCTAATAATGAATCTAATATTTTGCAAAGATATGAGTATGAGCACTGAAAGACTTCAGATGATATGGCCAAATGTTACATTACGGCCACTATCTCCGACGTGTTGCAACAGCAGCATGAAAGAATGGAGTCTGCTGCTGATATAATGATGTCTCTTGAAGAGATTTTTGCTATGAGGTCTAGGTCGACTAAGAGAGAGGCAGTGACTGCTTTTATGAATCTTAGGATGAAACCTGGACAGGCTGTGAAAGATCACTTGATGAAAGTCATAGCACATCTCAATGTTGTAGAACTTAATGGTGCTGAGATAGATGGTGAGACGAAAATTGACATGATTGTCAACTCACTATCGGATTCCTTTAATCAGTTCAAGTTGGACTACACCTTTAACAATAAGGAATACACCTTGCAAGGCATGATGTAAGATGTTTAAAGCGCCTGAAAAGATCCTTGTGAAAAACAAAGGTCAAGAGATTCATTCGGTTGGTAAAGTTGCTACTGTTAAGACCCGTCAAAAGATCAAGAAACAACAGAAGAAAAAGCAACTTGGGCCTACCAAGAAGGAAACCAAGAAAGTAACCAAGATCAAAGGGAACTGCTTCATTTGTGGTGAAAATGGGCATTGAAAAAGAAATTGCCCAAAGTCCTAGAATAAGAAGGAAGAAGGTAATATTAATTATCTTGAAACATGTTTTCTGTCAGATTCTACAGATTCTTGGATCATAGACTCTGGAGCCACTAATCATGTTTGTTATTCCTTACAGGGGTTCCAAGAAAGAAGAAGGCTGAATAAAGATGAAATCAACTTGCGCTTGGGCAACAGAACGTTAGTGTCTGCAAGTGCAGTGGGAGATATTAGAGTTATTTTAGATTCTAGTATGCATTTAAATTTAATAGACGTTATTATGTACCTCAATTCAAGAGGAATTTAATTTCAGTTTCTTGTTTAAATAAATTTGGATATTCGGTTACTTTTAATAAAGCTTTTATTATTAGTAAGACTGACAAAATTATTTGCAAAGGTACATTGGAAAACGGTCTATTCTTTCTGCATTGAAATATCTCTCACTCGTTAGACACAGAATTAACGGAACTTAATCATAAAAGAGTAAAATTATCAAAAGATGAAACCTACCTTTGGCATTTACGCCTAGGTCATATTAACCTTAATAGGATTAAAAGATTGGTATGTGACGGACCTTTAAGTGACTTAAAGGTTGATGATCTACCAACTTGTGAATCTTGTTTGGAAGGTAAAATGACCAAAAGGCCGTTCACAACCAAAGGTGCAAGAGCCACTGAATGTTTAGGATTAATACACACTGATGTATGTGGTCCTATGAGCATTCAGGCTAGAGGTGGATATCAGTACTTCATCACCTTCACAGATGATTACTCTAGATTTGTCTATCTGTATCTCATGAGACATAAGTCGGATGCTTTTGACATGTTCAAAGCATTCAAGGCTGAAGTAGAAAATCAACTTACGAAACACATAAAAATCTTGAGATCTGATCGTGGTGGAGAATATCTATCTGGTGAGTTTCATCAATATCTTATTGATAATGGGATAGTTTCTCAATTTTCTGCACCAGGTACACCTCAACAAAATGGGGTGGCAGAAAGGAGAAATAGAACTCTTTTAGTTCAACGCTTCCTATTTCTTTTTGGGGATATGCTCTACAAACTGCAATATACATTCTAAACGATGTACCATCTAAGTCGGTTCCTGAAACACCATATGAGTTGTGGACTAGGCGAAAGCTTAGTTTACAACACTTTAGGATATTTGGTTATCCTGCACACGTGTTAAAAGGAAAGACAGAAAAGATGGAGTCCCCGTTCAGAAACATGTATATTTATAGGGTATCCAAAAGGAACTAAAAGATATTATTTCTATAGTCCTTCAGATCTAAAAGTATTTGTTTCAACAAATGCTTCATTTCTAGAAAATGACTATATGAATAATTTTGTGCCCAAAAGTAGAATTGTCCTGAATGAGATGTCAAGAGATACAATTCCACAAGAGGTTTTACAACCTGGCCCAATTGTAAGTTCCACTCCAACACAAAATCAACAACCTACCATTCCTCGTCGTAGTGGGAGGGTTAGTAAACAACCCGAGAGATACATCGGTCTGGGAGAATCAGTGGAGAATCTCCCGGACGACGATGATCCCTACAGTTATAAGGAAGCAATGGAGGATGTTGATTGTCGTCATTGGCAAAAGGCAATGCAATTTGAGATTGAATCCATGTTCGATAACAAAGTCTGGTCCCTTATAGACTTGCCTAAAGGGATAAAACCCATTGGGTGCAAGTGGGTATACAAAAGGAAAAGAGGTATGGATGGAAATGTGGAAACTTTTAAAGCTAGATTGGTAGCTAAAGGTGACACACAGAAAGAATGTATTGATTACGAGGGAACCTTCTCTCCTGTGGCCATGCTTAAATCCATTAGGATACACTTATCCATTGCAGCATCTTTAGATCTAGAGATTTGGCAAATGGACGTCAAGACAACTTTCCTTAATGGAAATCTTGACGAAAGCATCTATATGATGCAACCAGAAGAATTCATTGAAAATGGCCAAATGGAAAAGGTATGCAAGTTGCAGAAATCCATATATGGATTAAAACAAGCATCCAGATCCTAGAACATAAGGTTCGATCAAGCTGTGAAAGGTTTTGGATTTATTTAGAATCCTGACGAACCTTGTGTATATAAAAGGATAAAGGGCAACAAGTTGGTTTTTCTAATTCTTTATGTTGATGATATACTACTCATTGGAAACGATGTAGGTGTATTGACATCGGTAACAGAATGGTTAGCAAAACAATTTGATATGAAGGACTTAGGAGAAGCTAGTTTTATTCTAGGTATCCAAGTAATAAGGGATATAAAGAATAAAATAATTGCATTATCCCAAGCTTCATACATAGACAAAATATTGTCTAGGTTTTCCATGCAGGATTCCAAGAAAGGTATGTTACCTTTCAAACATGGAATACAACTTTCTAAGAAACAAGTTCCTAAGAATCAGCATGAAGAGCAATTCATGAGTAGAGTTCCATTTGCCTCGGCAGTTGGAAGTCTCATGTATGCAATGCTCTGCACTAGACAAGACATTTGTTTTGCTGTTGGCATAGTTATCAGGTTTCAATCGAAACATGGTCCTGATCACTGGACGGCAGTCAAGCATATTTTCAAGTATCTCAAGAGAACAAGAGAAGAATATGCTTGTATACTCTGGAGGGGATTTAATTCCCATTGGGTATACAGATTCTGATTTACAGTAGGATTCTGACTCCATAAATCCACCTCAGGATCTGTGTTTACTATAGGAGGAGGAGCAGTCATATGGAGGAGTATCAAGCAATCATGTATTGCTGATTCCACCATGGAAGCTGAGTGTGTTACTGCATGTGAAGCTGCCAAAGAGGCTGTTTGGCTCCGCCAATTCTTGATTGACTTGAAAATAGTTCCTAATGTGAATAAGCATATCACTATTTACTGCTGACAACAGTGGAGCAGTGGCTAATTTGAGAGAACCAAGAAGCCATAAGAGAGGTAAACACATTGAAAGGAAGTATCATTTTTTAATGCAGATTGTGCATATGGGTGACGTGACAATTACCAAAATCGCGTCAACAGAAAATCTAGCGGATTCTTTTACAAAGGCTCTACCTCAGAAGAGTTTTGATGGGCACCTAGAGAACATGGGAATGAGAGATATGACACACTTGCTATAGCGCAAGTGGGAGATTGTTAGGATTATACTCAATAGCAAGAGTGTAATATTGTAATTGACAATCTTTTCATATTAATAAAGTGATTTCTGGTTTTACAAAATCTTATAGCATTTATAATGATAATTGTCAAAGTAAATAATCATAAGGTCAAAAGACTATGAGAAATGAAGAATTGTTCGTATATCTGGATATGTATGAGGTAGACACAATTCTTTGGTTAAATTAAAGGTTGGGCAACTTTATCTTGATAAAGTTGTAGAATTCTTTTGCTGGCATTTGAGTGGGATCAAATGAGTTATGATGAGTCTAAAATCATCGAAAGGGTCTTGGAGTAAAAGAATCTAGTGCACTGGGTGCATTGAACAGGATCACAATGAAATATTTTATCTAGAACCGTCAGTAGATACAAGTCTTTTCATTATGAGGACAATCAGAGAGTCTATCTTAATCCTGAGATAAATGATGGACTTATGATTGCAAGTGTTATCATTTGAGCTATCAATAAGTACGATTATATAGCATAGTCTATTCTCGATAGTTTGGTGGTATTCATTTGTTAATCGATAGAGGACTTCATTTATAGATATGGACATCGTGGACTCAATTTATTGAATGAGAGTATAATATTATCATATGGATATTTTGAGGTATTGTATATGAAATCTCAACGTTGAGTTTTTGATAATGTCTATTGAAAACATGGCTTCTGGACAAGTCAAAATATCTAAGTTCAAAACATGGTCATATGAGTAAATATGGTAACTAGGAAAGCTATAGGGGGTCTATAAGCTCTTCGCGATTACTGATTTTATACACGAGGATACACTATCTCCAATAAGATTGTCTAGGGTATGAATGGGAAACATCTTCTTATTCTATCTTTATTTAAAAGTTCAATTTTAGCTCTTGAGTGGAATGAGCTAAAATTAATAGATCGGACCTAAGTGAATCATTTGTTGATTGTGATTAGGTTATGTCTCTATTGAAGCTTAAATTTAGATAGCCCACCAAGATCCTCAATCCATACAGACTTGCATGGATTACTTGATATATTCTACCGGACTAATTTATGGGTCCATCTAGAATTATATTTAATATATTAAGAATATAATTTGCACATTATTTATTTAATGGGCTACTCAAATTATATTAATATATTAATGAGAGGCATGTGCGCTTGTTTCTTTTAGTAAGAATGGGTCTGGTTCACATGTGGGCTTTTATTTAAAGCTTGAATGAATTAAATAAAATAAGAAAATAATATTTTGCCCATAAAAGAAATTTTTTTTTGAAAAAGGATTCTTTGTCACCAAGTAAATCCACCTAGAGATAGGATTCTTGCCCACCAAGTAAATCCTCTTTAGGAAAGGATTTGTATACCTATATATATTATTAATTTCGGAATTAATAGTGATAGGAAGAAAAACAAAGTTTTTTTTTTAGAGAAAGAGTTTTTTATTCTCTTGCTTTTGAATAAAAAAAATTCCAACTCTAGAACATAGTGAAAATTCGACCAAAAGGAAGAGAGAAAGATAGTTCTAAATTCAATAGTGCACTTGCAAGCCTTTACATAAAAAGGTTTTGTGCACACTTTCGATTTAGGTTCACGCGAGTTTCAATCGTACGATTGTGAAGTCATAAGTGACAGGAACGATCTTTCTAGGCTCTTGGAGTTTTTGTGATTAACGATCAAGAAAGAAGATTTCGTTTTTCCATTTTCAGGTACGCAATTCAAAGAATAGGGAGACTACGCTCCTAGGTGATTCACGTTCGTGATCGGATTGGAAGATCTTGCGGATTACCATCGACGCTAAGTCAATCGGATCACGCGACAAGAGGTATGATATCTTTTGAATATATGTATGTTTAATTAATTAAAGGGTTAAGGTTCAAATATTGGAAATTTTTTTAAACTATACTAAATTCATTTTTAGTCTCGCTTCCGCTGCGTTTTCGTATTTTTCACTACTGGGACCAATGGGGGGAACGTTTTGGGGGGAGGTTCCCCCACCCCCACCCCCAAAACCCATTTCCCCCATTTCATTTCCTTTTCAATTCTAAATTTCAAATTTTCAATCTGAAAAATAATAAAAACATAATAAAAATACAATACAAAATAATTGCAAAATACAATCTGTTCTTGTCAATCCTTTAATACTTTGATATTATAATTTAGAATTTTTTTAATTGTTAAAATTTTTATATATAAATAAAAATAAAAATAAAACTAAAAATAATATATATATATATATATATTATTTTGGGGGCCTAATGGGGTTTTGCGTTTGGGGGGAGGTACCCCTACTATCTCCCCCAAAATATGTTTGGGGGCAAAGTTTGCCCCCACCCCCATCCTCAAAACCCTATGGGGGCCCGTGAGGGATGGGGGCCCATGGGGAAACACCCATCCCTAATTGTACGGGTCACAATAAATATGGGCACCAAGCACAGAAGATGTTGCACGATTGTTACAAGAAGGAGATACAAGAGGATTTCCTGAAATGCTCAGATCGTTAGATTTTATGCATTGGGAATGGAAGAATTGTTACACTGCTTGGCATGGCACACACAAAGGTCATCATAATAAGCCCACTCTAATATTAGAGGCGGTTGCATCGAAAGACTTGTGGATTTGGCATGCTTTCTTGGGTATGGCCGGTTCACATAATGATTTGAATGTCCTTGAGCATACACCAATATTTGACAATATCATCCACAGTAGACACACACCAGTCAATTACGAGGTAACGGACACCATTATACAATGGTATATTTTCTAACTGATGGAATTTACCCTAAGTGTGCAACATTGATCCAATCAATCTCACACCCTACTAGTGGTAAAGAAAGATTGTTTGTAATGAAACATGAGGCTACTCATAAGGACGTGGAATGTGCATTTGGTGTATTGCAAAGTAGATGGGTGATCACTCACAGTCCTGTTAGACATTGGCAGAAAAATGATCTCTGTAAGATCATGAAGACGTGCATTATATTGCATAACATGATAATTGATGACGAATGACACACGAACCTTGAACCGTGGGTACCATTACAAGAAGAAAACATTGAACTTCCTGCATATGCACATGACCCTGCCTTGTTAGGGGCTCATATTGCATCTCGTCTTGGTAGAATACGCTATAGAGGGATAAATAATGCATCACGATCTGATTTAATGGAGCATGTTTGGAGAAATTATGGTAATGAGCCATAATATAGCTATTAATGTAACATGTTTAAGTTTTTTATTTTAAATAAAATGTTATTTTATAATGTGACAAATCTAGTATTCATTAAAATAAAATTTATTTATATTTTTTTATTATATATATAATTATTGAAATTAATAATTATATATATAAATTTAAATAATTGAAATATATATATATATTAAATTTATTTATATTTTTTCATTATATATAATTATTGAAATTAATAATTATATATATAAATTTAAATAATTGAAATATATATATATATATATTAAATTTATTTATATTTTTTCATTATATATAATTATTGAAATTAATAATTATATATTTAAATTTAAACAATTGAAATATATATATATATATTAAATTTATTTATATTTTTTAATTATATATATATAATTATTGAAATTAATAATTATATATTTAAATTTAAATAATTGAAATATATATAGTCAATTTATTTATATTTTTTCATTATATATAAAATTATTGAAATTAATAATTATATATTTAAATTTAAATAATTGAAATATATATATATGTATTAAATTTATTTATATTTTTTCATTATATACATAATTATTTAAATTAATAATTATATATTTAAATTTAAAATTTATATATATATAAGCCTAACTCAATGATTGTCAGGTATTGAGAATCCAATTCTAATTATTGAGCAAGACCTAAATGGAGTTCCATATTTGGAACCTAATTTAGGTCTAGTGTGATGGGACTCACATTTGAGGTTTCATTTTTAGGTCTCTTTTTGTACCATTGTGGAGGCCACAAGACCCAAATAAAAATGGGTCCACTCAAATGGGTCTCTTTTCGAAACCATTGTGGATGCTTTAAAACATATGGAGCTGCAGCTAAGCCCCTCCAAGAGAGAAAAAAAAAAAAAAAAAAAAAAAAACTAAATTGGCATGTTTAAGAAGAAGGGAAGAGACAATATTTTTTTTTTTTGTAAGGTTTGTTGGAAGTCCGTTTCAGGGTTTGTTTTTGGATTAAACAAATAGTTTTTTTTTTATTAAACTTTTTTCATTTATAACATACCCTTAGTTTTGAATAAAAGCTTAATATTCAACTAATTGAATTAATTGTTCCAGTCTCTTTTGCCCTTACTCAAAATTTGTTAAAAATAACGATTGACTAGATTGTTAAGGGTAAAATCGCCAATGACTATCTCAAAAACAATTTTGGACAGAATAATAATAATAAAATTATTTATTTATTTTTAAATTAAAACCTGAAAATAATTTTTTTAAAGAAAGAAAAAAAAACAATTGGAGGATCATCTCCTGGAGAGTGTAGATCCACCGTTGAAAGAGATCGCCAATTTCGACGATCTGGTGAACCAGATCTCCTTCTCCAGGAATGGAGAGTCGAATCTCCCGTCAATTGTCAATAGTTTAACACCCAAAACTCAATATTACTCAATTTATTTGGATCTTAATTTGTAGCTCATCTCCATAAATGAAAAGTTTAATTAAATTTTGACACCCAAAACTCCATTAATGGAATTCTTTACGAGGTTGTTAATATTGCTTCTAGACAATTTGCAGCTACTCACTCTTCGATTCAAGATATGCGAACGGTTATGTTTCGAATTTGGATTTTCTCTTCACCTAAAACAACAGCCTTGATTAATTTTATCTTTGAGGAGTGCTAAATTCACTCTCTCAATACACTCTTTGTTCATGTGTTGACATGCGGACAACAATAAACGTTTTACATTAAAAATCTAACATTTATAAAGAGTCCATTTTTGTTCACCTCCTTCAAGGGGGGTGAACATTACCTCCCTTCCAAAAACATGACATGTGTCTATGGAGGAAGTAGAATTGTCTAAAAAGATAATAGAGTTTAGATAAATTTACTCTTCCATTGACACATGTCATGTTTTTAGGAGGAGGGTAATGCTCACCCCCCTTGAAGGGGATGAGCAAAAGTGAACTCATTTATAAATAACTTGTTTTTTCATTTTATTTACAATACAAACCAACAACTAATTTCCTAAATTGCTCTTCTTCATTTAATATCATTTAAAAAAAACATATATCATGTATGTGGTTTGTGTTGTTACTCTAGGACGACAAAACTTTTTTTCTACAGTTTCATCTGATATGAGTTAACTCTAATTTTCAACATTTACAAATAAAAATTGCTTTCTGAGAAGACAACTTGTGTTTGAAAATGGTGAGAATTGAAGTTTACTGCACATACAAGGCCCAAAAAACAAATTAAGAAAAAAAATTCAATATAAAATTTAACCCAATGCAATAAAATTATTTAATATGAGAATCAATTAAAAAATTACCCAGATACAATTGTAACAATGGTAAGAAGACAAATTATGTTTGAATGGTAAGAACTACACAAACAAGTTTTGAAAAAGAAATTCAAAGAAAAGAAGTTCAATATAAAAATTTAATCCAATACAATTAAATTATTTTATAAAAAAAACAATAAAATTTTTTTACTGGCTGTAACAATATTGGTGAGAAGACAATTCGTGTTTGAAAATGGTGAGAATTAGTGTTTACTACTCATACAAGTTATGAAAAATAAATTAAGTAAAAAAATTAAATATAAAAAATTTAATCCAATACAATAAAATTATTTAATATTGAAATCAATTTAAAAAATTACTTAGTTATAGTTGTAACAATGATAAGAAGACAACTTATGTTTGAAAATGGTGAGAACTGCACAAACAAGTATTGAAAAAGAAATTCAAATAAAATAAGTTAAATAAAAAAATTAACCCAATACAATAAAATTATTTAATAAAAAACAATAAAAAAATTATCTGGATAGAGCTGTAACAATAGTGAGAAATCAATTTTTGTTTGTAAATGCTGAGAGTTAAAGTTAACTCAGACCTGATGGAACTGTAGAATAAAAACAATTGTAGAGTGGTTGAGTAACAATACAAACCACATACATGATATGTGTGTATATATATATATATATATATATATATATATATATATATATATATATATATATAAAGTTGATATTAAATGAAGAAGGGCAATTTAGGAAATTAGGTGTTGGTTTATATTGTAAATAAAATGAAAGAGTGGGGCTATTGGCACACCTCCTACTGATATATTCATGCCCCATTTTTTAATTATATAATTTTTTTTTCCTTTATCAAAATTACTTAAAGAGACATACAATTTAGGAAAGAAATCTTCTACAAAGTAAATCTATTAAAATCTCATATTCATTTTCCAAAAAAAAAAAAACCCCAGTAATCTGTTTCTTCAAAAAAAAATTTAAATCTTAAACCCTAAAATCTGCTTCTTACATACATCTAAAATATTATGAAAGAGTTTGAGAACGATATCAAGAAAATTGAAAAATTGTCTAAGAACAATATCAAACATTTTGAATAATTATCTGAGAATGACATAAAGTAAGAATTGTCTGAGAATGATAGTAAGCATCTGGAAACAATTCATTATTTGGAAATAAGTTTGAAGTTTATTTTTTCTTTAGAATGATATCAAGTTGTCGTTATGTTAAAGTACCCTGTTATTTTTTATTTTTTCATTTCCGAAATAAGAAGAAAAAAAAACTAAAACTAAAAATAAAGAAATAAGAAGAAAAAAAAAATAAATCAATCAATGGAGGTGAGAGAGATGTATACAGATACAGAGATAAGAGATAGAGAGATCATATATAATATGTATTAAGTTTGAAAAATAACTAAAATGGGTAGTTTTGGAAATAAACAAAAATTTTAATAAAAACATTTAATTTTATTTAATTAAATTAAAATTTTAAAAAGTGGAGCATGAATAGATCAGTAGGGGGTGTGCCAATAGAACCACTCAAAATGAAAAGGTATGCTATTTTCAAAGGTTAGATTTTTAATGTAAAACATTTATTACTGTCCACATTGCAACACAAGGACAGTGAGTGTGTTGAGAGAGTGGGTTGAGAGAGTGAATTTAGCGCTCCTTTTTATTTTTTGGTTGTTTAAAATATAAAAATTAATATAAATAATTCAAACCATTGATTTGTTATATTAAACACGTGTTAATAGATTATAAATGTGAGGACAATGTGAGGATAGAAAATGTGAGGAGAGGAGAGGATCCTGCTTTTTTGGTTTGATTTTATTAATAAAGAATTCTAGAACCATTGATTTGTTTTTTTGTTTCATTTTTTTTAATCTTTATTATTTTTATTGAAGATTTATTGAAGAATTACGGAACCACACAGTTTTGTTAAAGAATATAAGTTTATATATTATTTTTATTATTTAATAATTTAAAATTGGCTATTTACTTATTTTAAGAGTAAAGCGAAATTAAGACCTTTTCAAATAAAGTATAAGGGTATTTTCGATTTTAGTTCTTAAACCTCAGTCAATTATTAAATAGGATTGAAGTCTATTAGTTGAATATTACGGAGTCGTTTGTTTTTTTCACTTAAAATTTAATTGATCTGAATCATAATTATTAAGTTTTGTTTGTTTTTTTAAGTGGTCAAACAACTTAAAAATACCAAAATACAACTTAAAATAAAAAGTAAAAAATTCTGACTTTTCACTTAATTGTAAATCACTTAATTGCATTAAATGCAATCTAAAATATTTTCTTCCGATACTATCCTCCATATATAATATATTTCCAATTTCATCATAATTATATATGGTACATAAATCTTTATTTTAATATATTGTTTATTTTAAATAGCTTTAAAAATAAAAAAAGAACCATAATCACTTCTTATATTTGTGTTTAATATCAATACTTTATTATGATATTATGGTGATGTATTTATATATTGCTTTTTAGAGTATTTTGTGTGAATTTTTCTGCTACCCCTTTTATATTTTGAAAAAAAAAACATTTTATTCTCTTAGTAAAAATGAAGTTTATTTGTAATCAAAGAAGAAGATTATGATCATATGTGTTCATATATAATTATTATTTTTTGGATTGTTTTTATTCCATATTATATATATAATTGTTTAACATGGGTATAAATATAAAATTATTTAGTTTCAGACAATTTTACTTTTAAAAAACAAACGTGTTGATAATATATTCAAATGTGAGAAAAAAAAAACAAACATGTCATTCAAGTTCAGATTTCAGTCCCTATTCAGTCTTCAGAAAAATTCAGGACTGTTCGGTTTTCAAACAAAAAAACAAACGACCCCTAAGTCTTTTGGAAAAACTAAAGGTAAGTAATTGCAATTAACTTTTTTTAATTATACTCATAGCCTTTTTTGGGGATTATAAAATGAAGTTAATTTTTTTTTTTACCTTCTTATGTTGATTAAAGGTACAACAAAAATATAAATTAATAATTGATTAATTACATAAAAGAAATAATACATAAAAATTCATAATATATAATGATGATTACTTTACATGACAATTTATATTTTCTCAATTTAGCTCCTCTCAAAAAATGCTTTTAAAATATTTTACCTTTTCTTTATATTTAAACTGAATTCAACCTCATCCTTAATTGTTTGCTATGTATACACCATATTTGTTATAATTTTTTCATTTTGTAACAAATAATTATTCAAGGCTAATATTACTAAAAATGTGTTTTTAAGGTTATTGCCGTTTGAAATGTCTCTTTTGGAAAAACAATCGGTAAAACACAACTATCATCTAGACCACCAAAATCATTAGTAAGTGTACTTGTTACCCATTGAATAATCTCTTCGTCAATAGTGTTATATCCATATATTTTATTGCCGATTGGCTTACTTTTTGGACTTCTTCGCCAAATCCAACTTTACACATTTTAGTTAAAGTGTTATGCTTACAGTTTCAAAAAAGAAGTGTCATGCTTACATGATTCTATATTGATATTTTTAAATTTCAATTCAATAATTCAACTAAATTGAAAATAAGAATTCAAACAAATAAAGGTAAGATTATATACTGAAATTTTTATTATCTATACAAAATTTGTTTACAAAAAATACATCTGATTATCCTAAATATATATATATATATAGAGAGAGAGAGAGAGAGAAAAAAAAGAGAGAAATTTGATTACTCTTATGTTATATTTGGATAAAGGAGGCCAAATTATATTCACAATTAATGCTACATGATTGGACATATATAATTGTATATTTACACACTAAAAAGATCTCTTATTAAATCCATTTAATTGCTTTCAAAAACAAAAATCCATTTAATTGCATAATACATGTAGTACAAGTGTACAACTGTTTGTTGGTTATATTGGTGAGAAATATTATTAAGTTTATGACTGTTAGAAAAGAATTTTGTTTTTATTATTAGGTGGAGGGGGCCAATAACTGCCATTGTTTTATACTTTTACCCAACATTTTCATGAATATTTAGCCAGCGATTTCATGAGAACTGAGAATAGGTAGCAATTGCTAGCTCCAACATCAAGACATGTTGGAGACATGTTCCTCATCAGAAAGTTGTATCATTTGACAAGACAACAAGCATAAGTAAGTGGGTACTTCTTCTTTCTCTCTTATAATAAGCATTGCTTTTCAAAAAAAAAAAAAACTCTCTTTGTGACTTTGTAGAATAGAGGTTGATTATGTTCTATATACATGCATCGCATCAATGTACACTATAGTCTAAAGAGAGAGAGAGAGAGAGAGAGAGAGAGAGAGAGTCCCATCCTTCAAGTAAGAAAGCACTATAGGCCATGACCACTCACATATGATGAGGGGTCCTCTCCTTGATGAAAGAATGACTCTGATTTGCAGATAAAGAGGGAAAAAAAATGAAAAAGAAAGGAGAATTCATTGAATCTTGTTAGTGGGTGTGAACCTGAATTCCTCAGATCCTCGGAAACCATTCAAAACTAAAACTTTTATACCCTTATATATATATATATATATGAAGAAAGGATTTTTGAATTTTGGATGTGATAGAAACCTTTATTAAGACCATCCATGATCCATGATCCAACAATATATATTAGAATTTTTGAATTGTACTTAATTGCATGTGTACTTATAGTACTAGAGAGTTCTTAAAAAATTTAGTACATTTTTAATATTGATTTTGTGTAACTAATTATATCAATCTAATAGTTTGAATTTTGATAGCATCAAAAATGTATTTTTGATAAAAATATCATTCAGCACAAACACAAAATAAACTTTGTGTGTTTTTTTCTCAAGTTGATCCATACTTAATTTTCCTTTGGTTGCGCTTTCAGAGAATTTTTGTCGGCTTTATTACTTTTAGTGATATTAAAATTCAAGTTATTAAGTTAAGTTATTGACAAACTCACAAATTCAGTGCAAAAATGTACAAGTTAGCTAAATTCTGAGAAACTTTCTTCAAGGAGAAAGGATGAAAAAATTTAAGATGATTAAACATGTTTCTGTGTTAATTTGCATGAACTGATTTCAGTAGATTTCCATTCACTATATATACTTACTTATAATACAGTGCTTCTGATAATTGATGGGGAAACAACATTTGATCATGAAATCATACATTTGAGTATTGACTATACTTTTAAGGTATATTTTCATCTTCAATGTGTTTTGATGAAGAGTTAAAGCTATAGTGATTCTGATTATCTCCATTTTTCTCATACTGATTAAAAGTGCTTATTGGAGCTGAAGAAGATGAATTTCTAGAGTGCCATCTGGCCCAGAAGAGATAATGGACGAAATTGAGAAGGCTGAGAACTGCTAGAAGCCAGTAGAAACAATCAAGCTTATCTTTGTTGAGATCATTTGCACCAAGCCAACCTCCATTCGAAGAGCTTGAAGTGATCTTGTTCACTAGAGAAACGAGTAACGAGCTCAAGTAGAATCCGAATGAGTACGAGCAATAAGTGATTGCTGTCAAAAATGCTTGCATTCCCTTTATGGATTGCTTGTAGAAGAATTCAATTAGTCCCACGGCAGTGAACATTTCGGACAGTCCGAAAATCAAGAACTGTGGAGTGATCCAGAAGATGGATATTATCTCCCCTGAATTCAAAGCAGAGTCCCTTCTCTTTTTCTCCATAATGGCAGCTGCAACCATTGAAAATGTCGCGAAAAACAGGCCAAAACCTATTCGTTGTAACGGGGAGATTCCAGATTCATGGCCGGTGAATTTCCTTGCTAGAGGGACAAAGAAAGTGTCATATAGAGGGACTACAAAGATGAGCAAAATGTAAGGGATGGATTGGAGGGAAGCTGGAGGAATGTGGAAGGATTTGGTGAGTTGTGTGTTCATTGCACTGCCTTGTTGGACCGAGAATGTTTGGAGTTGAGCTAAAATTGTGTTGAAAACAATTGTGGAGGCAAAAATTGGAATCACTGAAATGAGTACTTTCACTTGCTCTACTTGTGTGATGGTGCACAATCTCCATGGACTCTCTTTTGTATTATCGGTTCCATCTTGAATTTTGATGCAGGCCTTGTCCAAAAACCTGAAAAATTGAGTTACAAATTAAAGATGAGAAATTGAATTTGATATTTCCGGTTAAAATATGTTCGGTAGTATTTTTTGAAAAAAAAAAAAAAAACTTAGTGAGAAGGTGTATAGTATATTTGAAAAAGAAAAAAAAAAAGAGTAAGTTTTTAAGGGATTTTCTTCCATATCGGTTGAAATCAAGATTAGTATGTGATATAAATAAGCAAAATGATAGCCTTAATCCCACGAGAGCCCTTATAAGGACCAATCCGTGAGCACCAATGAGCAAACTAGACATTATATTGTGGGTGATGGCCTCGTGCATAATATGAAAGGAGTTACGGTTTGAAAAAATTACCTGAATCTATCTGTGTGTACTAAATTGCCAGAGTTGGAGCGCAAGACCAGATTGTTAGTTGGCACATAGTTTTGGCTTCCATGAAGCATCTGTGGGTTAGAAGGACAGATTTGCTTTCTCTTTAGAAAGGCAGCCACAAAAACCTGAAAAACAAATGTGGAAAAAAAAATCAATTGAAATTAGATACAATTATTGAACATAATTATCTCTTTTTTGGACAAATATTGTAAGACAATATGATATACATTTACAATGAGTCAGCAGACAGCTTTATTTGTGTTTATTTGTCTTTATGACCTTATGTTATTCCAAAACCTACATGTTACTTTTTTTGTGTTTAACATAAACAAACAAAACTATGTACCTAATAAGCTGAATAAAAATACTTAAACTCCAATATAAAAATAAATAAATATAAAAAAACAAAACAAAACAAAACTTCAAGATAAGATACTATTTCTGATTGATGACAACTACTTTGGAGTCTTGATCATATGGAATCTTATCATATAAACACTAAAAAACTAGTTTTTTGAAATCTGTTACCAATCTGGTCACAGGAATTTATCGGAACCTAATGAAATTAACAGTTACGAGTACTTTATTGAGAGTGGATGTATTTACCTGTTAAAGGGCAGAATTTTAACTTCTATGAACTCTTTATAGTAAAAGTTACTCCTAATATGATGAAATATTCATGAAAAAAAGACAAATTAACCAAAAATTTATGTATAGAATATAAAATTGAGATTATAGAAAGCAAGAAAAGATTATAATAAAAGTAGTACGAGAGTTATGATAATTACTTGTGCAATGGGGGTGAAAATGCTTCCTTGAGGAGGCTTGTTTCTATAATAAAGAGTGCCAGAAACCAAGCTGATCAACCCCATGGCCATAGCAGCTGCTGAGACTCCGAAGCCGACGTCCATGCCGGAATGAGTTTGGACCCAAACAAGGACTGTTAGGGCAACAAGTTCACCCATGGAAAAGGCAAAATAAGCAGCATTGAAGTAGGTGGAGAGCTTCTTGGACTGCTTGGGGTTGTTTTGGTTGAACTGGTCAGCACCATGAGCAATCATGTTGGGTTTCACACATCCACTCCCTAGTGCCACCAAGTAGAGTGCCAAGAAAAACATCAAGGCCTTGAATCCCTTTGCTTCTGTGCAGTTTTCTCCATCAGTTATCATGTTGCATTGGGGTGGCTTTAGTTGGGGAAGATGAGCTTGGACTGATAGTAATATGAACCCCTATGAAATTTACATAAACGAGTTATGTTAACGTGAAAATTATGAAAAGAAGACGGAATTATGATAGTGTATTTCACCAATTAAATCTGATTAAGTAAATTTAAATATAGAGTTTTTAAAATTTCCAACACCTTCTAGTGCTGATTTTGTGGTGCTGATTTGGTGGGACTAGCATCAAGTTAATATCTTAAGTTTTAATAACATAAAAATTTTATCTATGATAAAAATATCCTTTAGACATAAACAAAACATATCAATAATCAAATAAACTTGTCCGAAACATATTTTTAGTTGTATTAAAACTCAAGTTATTAAGTGGGAGGTAATCCTTTCTACCCTATTAAATGTTAAATATATACTTTTTTAATACTTATTTTTGTAAGATACTGTTTAACAAAATTGGAACAAATAAAGATATATTATATCTTAAAGAGAGGTTATAGAGAGAGAGAGAAAAGATGGGAATTCATGAGAATAGAGAGAAAGGGAAGAAGAGACTCACAGAAAGTTCAAGAAAGCCAAAGATGAGCATGGTCCAAAAACTCCCAAGATAAGAATCAGAGAGGTAGCCACCAAGGAGGGCCAAGAGAAAGATAGTTCCAACAAAGTTTGTCACTATGTTGGCTGATTTTGACAGAGAGAAGTGCATCTCATTTATCACATATGTTATCAGGTTGTTCCCTACTGCTGCAATCCCCATTATCTCAAATCCTTGTAGCCCTGCAAAATTCAAATAAACTTATAATATATAGTTTCAAAAACAAGTTTTTTGATTTTTTTTTAACAGCAAACATATATAATGACAGGGAGAGAGAAGGTAAATGATAAATAAATTAACCACTTGATACTTTTACAGTTTTACTCAATGTTTTTTACTGTTGTACCCACTATATTCATGAGTAAAATATATGCAAGTATATGAAAAGAAAAATTTAAGGTGAAGTTGTGAATTATAAACCAAATCAAGTCCAAAAACCAAGAATGAATCTTGAGCAGCATGTGAAGATTTTTCAAGTGACTACATGTCAAAAGTTCTGAGCTGAAATCAAAAACTAGTTTACTTTATTTTGAATAGTGGCTAGCATGGAAAATATATAGGGTAAAAAAGATAGAAAGACTAGCTAGAAATCTTGGCAAATCTCTAAAACCAAACTAGTCTCAAATTTTAAACAATATAAATATATACATATATATATATATGAACAAAGAGATATAACAGAATGGATACCAAGAACAAATACAGCAGCTTTCATTCCTCCATGCTTGTGAGGGTTGGAGGGTCTCCCTCTCCAATCAACAGTTGTCTCTTCATCAATCGCCAAACCCTTGTTTTGATGATCTCCTCTGTTGTTATTCTGCCTCCTTCCCTCCATTTCCATCTCTCTCTCTCCTCTCTTCTCTCTCACACACAAAAACAATTGTTGATTGTCTTACTAGCTCTTATGGTGAAAATGAGGCAGGTGGGTTGTCCTCAATTTATAAGGTCAAGCACCCTCTCTCTCCTCTCTCCTCTCTCCTCTTTCTTCAGACTTATTGTGAGAGAGATTCTCAGAAAAATTGAACTCTTCATGAGCAAAATTTTGAGCCCCACATGCACTATAAACCACGTGGATAACACTTGTACCAGATAATAGGGTATACAGGTTTTTCTATCTTAACTATATTTTATTTTATTATTATTTTTTGTGGAAGTTGGGAAGAATTTTGAAGCATATTTTCAATAAATCTCTTTGGACTTTGAAAAGAGCTAGATAGATAACCTGTGAATGTGATCGACAATAATATTGTGTTGGATAGAGTTGACAATTGACATATGGAGAGTGAGAGTACTTTGCCTTTTTGGCTCTTCTTCATACTCTCTTTGTCTTTGCTGGTGGTGGTCCATGCACCATATATGATATGATATATGTGTGTTCTTTCTTGGTTATAAATATTCCCTTTATTTATTGTTATAATTAAAGTGAGATTAATTCATTAATTAATTAATATATTGATGATCAAATCTGTTCCTGTGAATTTAATGTGATGATCATGGATTTATTAACTTAACAATATATACTTGTTAATAAAGGGTGTTTTGGAAGCGTTTTTCAGTGAGAAAGGGCTTTTCGATTGGCAGTAGCTTCCAAATAATAATTAATCAGTAGTGCTTTCTATACAGGAGCGAAACCAGAATTTTTTTTGGCGGTGGATTGTGGACAATTTCATATAGATAAAAAAATTATATTATATAATATAAAAAATCATTTTGATAACTAATCTCAATGGCATAATAGAATTTTCATTAATTAAAATAATATATATATATATATATATATATACCTAGTCATGGGACATAATGAGCATTACCCTCAAATACATATTCTAATTAACCAAGAAAAAAACACAAGAAAATAAAAAATGAAATATGCATGTAATCTAAATACAATAAGATCCTACTTAATTTTTAACTTTCGATGCTTCAAAGAAGCGAAATCATCGATTACGGAATATGAATCAATTGTATCAGCAAGTTCTCTTTCAATATAAACAACCATACAATTCTCGAGAAGCTCATCATCTATCTTATTGCGCAAAGACGTTTAGACAAGTTTTATAGTCGAAAATAAAACTTAATTTTACTACATAAACTTGAAAATAAAAATAAAACGTACGGTTTTCTCATGCCTACGTCTATATACCTCCACAAATCCAAAAACTATAAAAACTTATAAAATTGAAATTCTTGGAGACTTGGAAATTAATTATATGGTAAATATATTGCACTTTCGATTGTTGTTTAGGGGTTAAATTTTCCAATTTGATTTTTGAGTTAGCAAATGGTTAAAATTTCTCCATTTGATCTTTGACTTAGTTAAGGAAATACAGTAGGCTTTAATAAGTTTGATGTATATTTTTAAGTTATTGGACTGTTGTCAAGATAAAGAAAAATATGGTAAGTTAAGTCATAATCGGAATTAGACTGAAATATGCTTAGAATTAAATGAGATGTATTTAAAACTATTGAAAAACTTTTTTTTTCTTTCTAAAAAACTAGGGTGGGCTACAGCCCACCCTAGCAAGATCCGCCTCTGTTTCTATATATATATATATATATATATATATATATATATATATATATATAAGTAGTCACTTTCTAATCGGCGATCCCAATCAAAAAATTTGTACAGGATCCTGTACTTTATAATATATATATATATATATGTCTATGAAAAATATCAGGTTTCATGTGGGATCTCGATTTGCACCGATGTAAAGCAAACTCAGCATCCATTATTCACTAGTGCAAATCAAAATCTCGTACAAAGAAACGTTTGGAATCCAATACTTTAAACGTCCGGTCAAAGTGGTCTTGAATATTTGTTTCCACGATCATCCTTTCGTTATACATATATATAGTCATTTTCTTCTCAATGCCCACCGATATAAAATACATATGTACGTACATTACATGTGGGTCATAGATTATGGATAAGCACTGACAACTGTATGCAAATTGAATCAAAGCAATTGAATCTAATGATCCACATGCAAAACACTGATATATATATATATTTATTAGTGTATACTGAGGAGAAAAATTTTGTATATATATATATATATAGAGAGAGAGAGAGAGAGAGAGAGAGAGAGAGAGAGAGAGAGAGAGAGAGAGAACACAGGTGTACCATATACCTTTAAAATTTTATATGTGATCGTGACTTTTTGGTGTGATTACATCGATTCATATATAATTTACATACAACTCACATGTGACCACATTAAAATGTAAATATTATTTTGTCGTGATCACATGTAACTTATATACGATAACATTGTATACATGCAATCACATACTACTCACGTAAGATCACATGTAACAATATTTTTGGTGAACCATACACCAGTGTCCTATAAATTGTGCATATAATTCTTCTCTAATCAAGTCGATTTAAAAAAAAATAATAAATAAATAACAATTCAGATATGCAAATATAAGGCTATGTACCGTTACATAGTCACACAAATTACATGAGTACCTTAACTTGCGATTGCCGCACAAAGCTTAGTGGTCCTGATTTTTTTTTTCTATGCATACTTATTTATATTAAAATTTTAGAGGTTTAAAATTATAATATAAAAAAAGTTATACATACAAATAAAATTTTAGACGTTTAAAATTATAATAAAAATAAAAAATAAAAAATAAAAGGTATACATATATAAAGTTTTTGGTGGGCACGGTTTACAATCTAAGATAAACAGAAAAAAAAACATAAAATACGTGTTCGAGTCGAGACACCAGTTAAAGAGAGTCAATCCAATTCAAAAAAACAAAACCTAAATTTATGCAAGTAATGGACAGTTTTGCCTTATTAAAAATCGAACCGAACTGAATAAACCATGTAAATATTATATATATAAATATATATATATATATATAATAAACTCTACATATAAATAAATATATGGTTATTTTTAACTATTCATACATATTATATATATATATATTATTAACAATTTAACATTCGATTATGATTGTACTTATTATGTGCATTATGAACAATATTTTGATTATAATGGATAATGGAATGTATTATGAACTATTGGAACTTCTGTTTATATTATAATGTTAAATGTTTTTTTTAATACTTTATGCTGTTGAATTATATATAAACAAGTTAAAATATGTGAATATTTTATCAAATTGAAAATATTACTCAAGTGTGTGTCTAATAACCTGGGGGTGGAATATGTTTAAATCAAGTTAATTACAAATTTTTCATGATTAGTCAATATTAAATAATTCACCCCATAAACAAACATATAAAATCAAGTATAAATGCGGAAATTAAAAGAAATTTGATTTTTACGTGGAAACCCTTCAACAAGGGAAAAACTACGGGCTATCTTTCTAGCCACACCGATCCTCAAATCTACTATTGTAATGATGTTTATAACCTAGGTTGACCTCTAGTCACACCATTCTCGGTCACTAACCTACCACTACTACCCAACGGGCCTTTATAGTGAATCCTTGATCACTTTGCTTGCGAACCACACCTTGATTGCAAGACTTCACTTACTTGTGCACTACATCTTGTAGTCATAAGATTTAACTATCAAGAAGAGATTGATAACCTAAGTGAATATATGAATATTCAAAATGTAAATAATGCTAGGCAACACTAAATGCTTATCTAGAGATTTAAGGATGTCAATAAGTACAAATCATAGATATAGATGTCAATATGTCTATATGAAAGCATAAAGACTTAACTAGATATAGATATGCAAGTCTAAAATCTAGTCATCAACCAAAGCCATATCAACATATGTTGTCATACAAAATGGCAAAGACAATAAATGCAATTAACAAATGCAATCAAGGAGTCCTAATTAACTAGAGGGCAAATATGTCCTAAAAACAAGTTATCACAATACAAACCCAATCATGCAAATGAACTTATAACAAGATGTAATAAATGAAGTACTAGTATTTAATCAACTAATAAATGCAATAAAAACATCATCTTGGAATGAATGAACAAATAACAAAGAGGGACTTTTGTTCAACTTACCAAGTCAATTTAATGATGAAGACCCATGCCTAAAGATGCTCAATGATGTATGAAGGATGATGGGTTTTGGGTTTGGAGAGTTAATAAAACACTCTTGGAGCTTCCCCCACTAAGGAAACACTTTCTCTCTCTAAAAATCAATCTCTAAAGCTCTAAAATGAAATGGGAGAGAAAAGAACATATATATAGAGGCCCTAGAAAAAACTACGTCGTTTTGAGAAAGTTTGCAAAAAGACAAGGCAAACCAAACGTAGAGCGCGAGTCCCACTACGCGGGTAGTAACCCGTGCACTAACCTGCGCACATGGGGTTTGCTGGTATGTGACCAGCACACCATCGGCGCTCCACAAGTGCTGACCTACTGTCCGCAATACGCTGGTGTGGCGCATGACGACCAGCATACCAGGGCCAACTGCGCTGGTGACTGTGCGGGTAGCTACCTGAACACTAAAACCCGCACACTGGGTCATTCAGCACACTAAAGGGAAAAAATCCCTTATCAACACACACGAATAATACCTATCATACATGAATGATGTGCAAGTGTGAAGTGAGTGAAATGCATATAAAATGAAGCATAAGAATAAGAAAACTAAGCAAGCATGAGAAGTGTGTGTGTGTGCAACTAAATCTCTTCAAGAAAGTCAAGTCTAGTAAACCACATCTCTTGAAGTACTTTGGGATCTTTGAAGGTTGTTGAAGATGAGACACAAATAGAGACCTAAGCTACCCATTACAAAGTGATCTCAATGTGGTTTGCCATGAAATAAGCCAATCAAAAATAGAGGTCCTTACACAAATAAAGTCACCAATTTATGGTCCAAAAGACTCATACAATTAATAACATGGGTAAAATGCTCATTTGGGTCAATCCACCACCCATTAGAATTCCCAATCAAGTTACACTGAGAGACAACATCGAAAAAGGTTTATGTTAGAGACCACACCCGATCAAAGCTTATCTACTCTTGACCACTCTTGAATAAAACAGGAGACTAAAATTATCGATTCATGCTTCACAACCCAACAATATATTCAAACATGCCTTCATTGTTCAGTTTGGTGTTTCATGCATGCTTCCAAAATCATATTAAACCGAACCGAATCGAACTAGAAAAAACAGGTTTAAGTCATATCAAGTCAACCTGTTTTTGCGAGGTAATCCATTTAAAAAATTGAAAACAGAGTAAATGAGAGTCATATACGATTTTGATTGAATACCAAACCAATCTGACTTGCAACCGCTTGATAAAGTTGTAAAAACAATGGAAGCATTTTAAGCTTTTCTTTAATCCTAAGGTTGCGTTTGTTTTTTGTTTTTTTTTTCTTCTGAAGACTGAATAGTGACTAATAACTGAAAACTGAAAACATGTTTTTTTTTCCCTGAAAACTGAATATAAGTGATAAGTTGTTTGTTTTTTTAAGTTACAAACATTTGAAAATAAATACTTTTACATATATACCATTTTAACTATTATTTGTTATATATTTATATTTTAATATATTAAAGATAAATTTAATAATTCTAAAAACATTATTTAGTTATTGTTAATATTTCAAATTTATAAAAATTATTGCATCCAATGAAATTAAATACAAGAAAAATCATTTAAATATTTTATAATTGCATTGCCAATAAATTCGTAAAACAAATAATGTAATTTATAAATAGATATATTAGAGATCGAAATTTGAAGTTAACTGGTTTTCTTGAAAAAAAATGTAATTTATAAATAGATAATGTAGTTTATAAACAAATATATTAGAGAATCGAATTTGAGTTAACTAGGCACACATTTACGTATATTGTATTCATATAACAAATATGTATATATTTATTTATTGGAGATTTGAATTTGAAGTTCATCGGAAATATTATTATGGTTAGGTTGTAGTGTCAAAAAAAATATAGTTAGGTTTGTGAGAGAATCCAAAATAGGAAATAAGATAGATTAGTGATGATAGTTTTGGAAGTAATTAATTGATATAAAGTCCATTGTTTTTTATTAAGTGAAAAATAAAAACATTTCACTTTATAAACAAGTGATTTTTGGAGTTGTTTAAGTGATTTGTCACTTAAAAAATCAAACAAAATAATTTAACGGAACACATTAGATGCCATTAAGTATTAAGTAGAAATATCAAACACACCCTAAAAATGTTTTTATTCATTTATATATATTTACCAAATGCAATAGATAGTTAATTAATTAATTATTTAATGTGGGAAAGATGACATTTTCCCAACGGCCCCAAATCCTCATCCCCATTTAGGGAAAAACATCCTCCCCAAATGAGAATGAGGATGATAATCATCTCCATTTAGAAATGGGGATAAGGTCCCAAACCATTCATCCCCATTTCCAAAAAAAAAATAATTAAAAATAGTAGATAGATCTCCTCATTTTCATCGATTACCGATTTTAACCTAAGTATAAATAGTCCTAAGTTTCTAACCTAATCCTAATGAAGGGTAACAATTTAAGAGGTTCGGCTAATATACCAGATCTGTATAGCAGTTTGGTCAATTTATAGTTTTTAGATTTTAATGTAATGATGTATAAAAATTAAATATTTAAAAATTAAAACAAAATTAAAACAAAAATAAACTAATACTATCTTTCACATTACTGCCTATTACCAATAATACAGTTCATGTATTTTACCTAAACTTCAATTTAAGTATTCAAGTTTCACTATGTTGTTTTCTCCTAAACTTCCCCATCCCCATGTCCCCAAATGAAGATAGGGAAACGAATATCCATCTCAATTTCTCCTATTGCCATCTCTAATTTCCAGCTTTTGTTGGTTGTTTTGATGTGCATTAATTGAAGTAAGTTTATGAGATAGTTCTTCACTTCAACTTTTGTCTTTACACTAACAAGAAGACATGCATGAAAAACTAGCTAACAATCAAGCTATATATACAAATTAAATAAAATCACTATGACACCAAGCGTTGATTTTTCTTCATATATATTCATATTAACATGCATACGTATTCTTATTTTATATATATATATATATATATATATATATATAGTGGTTCTTTCATAAGGGGTCTTTTATTTTAATTTTGGTAAGAACCTTGATGAAATCATATCGATTTTTATAAATTTTTATTCAATTATTTTTTTTTTGTGAATGATAGGTTCAATGAAATCTATCTATTAATAAAATATAATAATTTTTCACGTATTACAACTATTTATTCCGATTTTGTTAAATATGAAGGCATCAGAAAATGAGCGAAATATAGGAAAATTTAAGAAAAATAGTTGTAGTGCTTGAAAAATTCTCAAATTTTATTCATGGGTAGATTTCAATGAATATGTCATCCACAAAAAAATTCAGATCAAAACTGATAAAAATAGATGTGATTTCATCAAGGTCCTTACATAAATTAAAATAAAGGATTCTTTGTAAAAGAACCATTATATATATATATATATATATATATATATATATAACATTCCATTATACACATACAGTAGATTATTCGTTTTCTTTGTATCATTAACACGATTATATTAATTAGAAAAATACTTGAAGTGTACGCTTCCTCGAAAGCATTTCATTGTTTCTTAAAAATAAATAAAAAATAAAAAAATTGCATTAATATCTCGATTGATTTTGTAGAAATTGCTTTCGAACGTAATTGTGTTTGTCATAAAAAAAACATTCAAACGGGCTTTGCTTGTCTCGAAACGTTGTATCGATCAACGTCCACTTATCAAAAGAAAACAGATGAAGGGACCGGATATATGGTTAGGTGAAAGCATATGTATATATATATATATATATATATATATATATATCACTGCACTGTGTGTGACAAAATAATGAGCTATGAACTATTACTTACTTGAATGTATAGTGCAAGGTACTGTTTAGGTTTACTGGTTGTAGTTTTATGTGGGTGAAAACAAAGACAAAGAAACAAAAATTCAAAAGCCTGTCGGTCTCAAGACTCTCAACCAACCAAACAGAATAAATTTAATAATGTTCATTTTCAAAAAGGAAAAAAAAATATCATTGGCCTAACCCATTTAATAATTTTGGCGCTGATGGTAAGTTTGTGCAATTTATCTTTTGAAATCTATATATCTGGTTTTGGTTAGTTTATTTGATATAATTATTGAAAGAAGAAAGGTGTTGAGATCTAATCCTATTCACATTAGGCCATTTGGGTTATTTTGGGGTGATTTAGTTTACATTAATTTGATTGTGTTGTCATGGACTAATTGAATTATTTCATTTTAGTTTCCAAGTGAAAAATAAATAAAAAATTTCTTCTCCTTTAAAATATTTAATAGCACCAATTCCAAGTTTTTCCAAACCAACATCTTGACTTTCTTCTTAAAGTGAAGCATCATCATGTATTCATGTCTAGGAGAAGTAATTAGGCTATAAAATAAATAAGTAAATAAGAATAAAATGAAAATGAAAATGAAAATTGCTTCTGAAAAACTGTAGAGGAACAAGAATTGGGATAGTAATCATAACATAAACAAAAACTTAGTGTATAAAATTTATTCAAAGGGGAATGATTATGTACTTAAAAGCCGTACAATATAAAAATTCTTTTTTTTTTTTTGCAAACAAAAAAAATTTGATTTGCAGATCGCTTCTTAGCATATTTGGAAGTAAAAATCCCCTTTTATATACAGTAAAACTCATATAAAATAATATTGTTGGGACCAGAGATAATTATTATTTTAGAGGGGTTATTTATTTATCGATAAATGAATAATTTATTAATTTTTCAATAAATGAATATTTATTAATTTAAAAAGAATTCTCTCATTGTGACCGTCTTAAAAATGATACGATCATATTAAAATTTTGTCTTGTTTTAACATGATTATATGTAATCATATGTAAACAATAACTGATGTACAATAAAATGCTTTTATTATTGTATTATTTTTATCAATATACATATATGACGTTGAAATTTGTTAGATGTTGATCACCTTTTGCTACAATGGATGATAATAAACATACATACATTCAATAATAATAATATACAATGGATGATGTCAAACTTTAAAATTTGTTGGATGTTGAGCACATTTTGAATTATCCTAGTGAAAATGACACGGTGATGAAATTGTATACTGTTTAAGGGGTAATAAATATATCTACCGATTATTATCATGATCTAGATGTCAATTGTATTTTACCAAAGGTTTCTCCAAAAAAAGTCTTTCAAGCAGGGGTAACCTTAAATAATTACTTACTACAAAATGAAAAAAAAAAATCAAATGTGGTGTATGCATTGCAAAAGATTGAGGATAATGTTTAGTTCAGTTTAGGTATAAAGAAAATACAAATGACTTTAGATGCATTTTTTGAGATGAGCTGAATTGAGAAAAGATAAGTTAGAAGCAAAAAGTTCATTAATATATATTATGAATTTTTATGTGCTATTTATTCAGTATAATTAACCAATTATTAATTTATATATTCGTTGGGCCTTAAAGGATTTTTTTAAAATTATTATCTTATGCATTTAGCGAGGTTATTATTTTAGTCCATTGGCCCAAGTCGGGACCGGAAGATTTTATTATTTAAGCAAGGTTATTAATTTATCGAACATTCATTTATCGAGGTTTTACTGTATGTTAATGGTGGGATCGAGTTCTACCACACATACTTTACAATTATATATGTGTGAGAAGTTTTCTTCCCGTTGCTGTAGGAGTATATATATATCTTGACCATACATGTACTGTTTGATCTCGATATGTCCCGACAAATATCTGATCTAGGGGTGGGCACAGTTTATTGAATCGAACCGAACCAAAATATGGTGTTTGGTTCGGTTTTAAGGTTGAGTTCGGTTCAATTCGGTTCGAACCGAATGAACCGCATAGAATATTGTTCGGTTTCGGTTTTGGTTTTGGACCTTCCAAAACCGAACCGAATCGAACCGACGAACCAAACTATAAATACAAAAAAAAATACAAATTTTATTATGGATTGTATGTTGGATTATTTATGTATGATCTTATTTTATTTTGGACTTTTATCATTCTATGTACTGAGTCATATGGACTGAATTTGGTAGAATGGTAGCTATTGAGCAGTTACTTATGATTGAATTAGACTAAATTTGATTAGTTAAATATTAATGTAGTCTATTTAGATGTGTTTTGAATGTATGAGATTGTTAAAAAAAATAGCCCAAAATCAATTGCTCAAAGGCCAAAGGTCTAAATACAAAAATATGGCTGTTAAAGGATACAAAAAATGAAAAAATATATAAAAAAGAACCTCAAATCCCAATAGACCTAATAGGCCCAAAACCGAATTGAACCGAACTGAACCGAACCGAGATAAAGGTGTTCGGTTCAATTCGGTTTTGTGGTCCAATACAGTTCAAACCGATTCAAGTTTTCAAAAATCGAAAATATAACGGTTCAATACGGTTTTGACCAAAACCGAACCGCACCCACCCCTAATCTGACCCTAGCTAACCTCATCCTAGTAAGTAGTATAATCACACTTGTATAAATAAGTTAAAGATCAAGTAATTTTATAAATGTAAATCGAATAAAAAATGTAGGAATTTTTAATGCATTCGTCATATTAATGAGTGAAGTATAAATATTGGTTCGAAATAACATTCATATCTTTATATTTCATATAAGTATATGACTCTTTCAATTCATCCATTTCCCAACATTTCAATGTCTACAAATGAATCGTGTCATATCCAATTTTAGCCTATTTAGTGTGCATCATATCCAATTTTAGCCTATTTAGTGTGCATCATATCCAATTTTAGCTTTTGTAGTATGCATCTCCTCATTCATATATGACAATATACAAACGTGTGTCTAAATAGAACTTAGAGGGGGGTGAATAAGTTGTTAATCGATTATTACCAATTTTTTCGATTAGTCAATATTAACAATATAACACAAGCAAACAAATAATAAAAATCAATTAAGGTGCGGGAATTAAAGAACACTTGATTTTTACTTGGACACCCTCCAAATGGGAAAAACCACGGTACTGGCTATGCTAGCCACTTGAGCCACAGAAATCCACTATATGAAAAGAAAGTTACACCCCCAAGTGATACTCGGACTCTCACTCTCGATAACCTCAGGCTATGGACACTACCACTCACCACTCTTGGTTCAATCCCTAGTGATATCCCCATATACACTACTCTTGGCGTGAGCACCTCCTAGTCTACCCAGATGGCCTTTTATAGTGGAACTTGGCAACCAGTGTTTGTCAACCAACATTTGGTTGTAAGACTTCACTTGCTTGTGCAATTTCACCTAAAAGCCACAAAATTTTGACCCATTGTAGAGAATTAAAGGTCTAAGTGAATATGAATATTCAATATGCAACAATGTGTAAGACCACACACAAAATGCCTAACTAGATGTGTTGATGCAATTCAACAATCTAGTCATCAACAATGCCTACATGCCCATACATGAAGAACTCAATTATATGCAAAGTGATTCTAGCAACCTAATTGTCAAATACATTCACATAAACATTCATAAGCTTCACTAGATGCACAAGGCCAACCTAATTATCAATTAAACATACATGAACATTTATGGATTAGTTATTTAGGCATATATGTCCTAATAATATAAGCTATCACAAACAAACTCAATCATGCAATTAAGACTCATAAATATATGCAATAAAGGGAGTCAAGGTATTTAATCAAGCAATAAATACCTAATCTAGAGTAAGAAGAACAATAAATGATATTCAATGAAGTTCTAACTTACGTAGTCATGAAAACAAGAAGACTCATGCTCAAATGATGATTGATGATGTTAGATGCACATGGGTTTTGGGTTTTGGAGAGTCAAAGAAGCTTTCTTGAAGCTTTCTCGAAGCTTTCTCCTTTTTGGGAACTCTTAATCTCTCTTTAGGGTTTTGTGGTTTGAGTTCCTTAAATACAAATGATGAGTAAGAGATGTATTTATAGTGGTTAGATGAAAGCCCTATAAATTTCATGAGTTTCCCTTCAAAAATGAGTCAAATCTGACTCCAAATGAGTGAGATATGGCCAAATTACGAAATAAGGGAGGAGCATTGCACTTGACGAGTAGAGCATCACCTACGCTTTACAAGGGCAAGGTTGCTGGACCAAAAGTGTTGGTCGAGCAGCGTAACACCAGCGCTTTACTAGCACAGCATCACTGGAGGACATGCGCTTGACGAGTAGCGTAATAATGGCGCATAGTCGTGACAGCATAACAGCTCGAGATTTGAGCGCACACTTTACTCGAAACAACCAAACCAAAACTAACACTTAACCAAGAGAAGAATGAGACCTTCTCGAATGGTCAACCATCATGCTAAGAGAGGCACACCATCGTGCAAGTGAGGATGTTTCTGATCTCATAAAAGGAAACGAATTACACCACACAAAACCACACTTAGAACTAACATCAAAGTGCGCGTGTGAAATGAGACATAAATGCACACAATCATGGAAACACAAATGCAAGTAATATGGGAATGTATGAAAGTGTGTGTGCGTACCTAATGTCTTCAAGAATTAAGTCAATTGATATACCTTTCGCTCTCGCTCTTTCTCTTGCTTTTGAAGTCACGGAGATGCTTAGAAGCTTGCCAATGAACACTTAAACTACCCATTACAAAATCATCCTCAATGTGGTATGTCATGAAATAAGTCAATCACAAAATAGAGGTTTTTACAATATCTATGGTGGAGTTTAAGACCCGCCATATGTATCTTTTGATATGTGTAGAGAGTTCTGTCCTTATCGTATCGTGGGAGGAGGCTGGCCCTGGCAAATTTCCTGACCCATTCAGTGTCAAATTTTAAAGAAAAACAAAAACACACAAAATGTATTATCACTCATTTTTTTTAAGAAAAAATATTACATATTAATTTGGAATTTGAAAAAAAAAATACGACCCAAACTCACGTAGATGTGTGAGAGAGAGAGACCAACAACTAAATCAACTTCGTCGTATCATCACAAATCCATTTTAAAATTTTAAATCCTAAGAAAAACAATCTAGATGTATCATCATATACAATATATATATATATATATAAAAATTTAAATTTATGATTTAAAATTTTTACTTCAACATCTCAACCGTTCATGTGCTCCTAATCCAATGGTTGAGATTTGAATACACTTACAACTTTTGGATAAAGAGCACATGAACGGTTAAAATTTTGAAATCAAAATTTTGAATCATAAATTTGAGTTAATTTAGCATAATCCATATATATATATATATATTTTCACATCAATGTGTTGCATGTGAACCATTAGATTCAACTGCTTTGACCCAGTCTGTATGCACTTGTCAATGCTTATCAATAATCTATAGTTCACATTTAATGCACTGGTGATATTTATATCAGTGCACATTGAGGAAAAAATGACTGTATATATATATATATATAATTTTTAAATATATCAAATATAAAAATAGCCTCCAGAAACCTAACTCAGTTGGTAGATGGACGAGCTTGGGATTTAGATAAATGATTTTCAAGTTAGCGGTTCGAATCCTATAAATAGCAAAAACTTTAAAAAATACCTGATTTAAATAAGTGGATATATATATTTTTTTAATATTTATAAACTTTTATATGCAACGTGGCAGTAAGTGATTGGTTTGTCGGCCAGATAGGTCAACATATTAAAGTGCAAGCCAACCTAAACATAGAGATGATGTATGCTATGCTTGGATTTTCAAGTACAATGAAAGAAGAGTTGAGAACTAAGTGGGGGACAAAGTGGAGACAAATGAAATTCAATCCTAAGTGGATCCCATTAACACAAAATTTTAAGTGGGACCTTGATTAATCCTATGAAAAGCAAGTAAATCCCATCAACCAATTGTGTAATTGCCACGAGTCCCCTTGTCATTCCTTCTGTGTATGATTGATACAAGTCAAAACCTATACATCCCCCCTATTGATCTCTTCTATTGGAAGAGGCTTGCAATATTGCTTCCTATAAGTTTGACTAATTTTTTTTTAATTGGACATCAATTCTTGCGCCGGAGTCTGTCAAAACTAGAGCAACCACCATAGTCCGGAATCATCTTTAATTATACGGATCTGTCCATATTTTATGATTTAATTTGATTGAAATGTGATTTATTTCTTGATGATCACTTCAATAGTACATGTTTATCCTTTTGATTGTGTCGAATCCTTTGTATAATAATATGATTGAAAATAGTAATAAAAACTTTTTTTTTCATCCATTATTATTTTTTAAGTAGATAAAAGCGTTTTTGAAATCAAAGAAGCATTGCATGACTTTCCGGGACTTTTTATAAAAGGTTGTGTTGAGTATTTTTTAAATAAAAATAAATGTTATAGATAATAAAGTTCTTCATCAAAAACATTTTCAAAGTCATGATTTTTAGTACTTCTTGAAAAATAAAAAAATTAAAACAAGAGTTCATTAATATTTTAAGAATCATTACCAAGTACAAAATACTATCATTTAAAAGCACTTTTTATTTTATTTTCCCACATAAATGCTCATAATTTTTTTTAATATTAATGTTCCATGTGCTATGTAGATCACACTATAGCTTTTATC
This sequence comes from Dipteronia sinensis, assembly GCA_033220585.1. NCBI lineage: Eukaryota > Viridiplantae > Streptophyta > Magnoliopsida > Sapindales > Sapindaceae > Dipteronia > Dipteronia sinensis. Next base: position 1,331,025 of record CM065645.1, read on the forward strand.
TTGAATTTTTAATATTGGACATGTGTCATGCCTCCTCTTTGTTGACTTTCATATTCATATACGCACATCGATTCCATTCCAATTTAACCCACATATAAAATAAGTCAAAATGAACTTAGACTCAAAAGCCATAGATAAATTTAAAAAAAAAACAATTTGGGACCAATAAATTTAATCAAACCACCAAACAAAATTCAAAACCTTTTTTACTATTTTATTGAAAAGAAGTCAAAAAAAGCCATACATTAAGTTGGTGGTTGAGCACTCCATATCTATAGGGTTCTTCCTTCCTATTTCTTCTTTTGTGGGGGGTTTCATTCCACTCATTTCTCTCCTTTTCTATTCACATATCATGGCTACACAATTGCACAATAAAAGGTTTGTGCTCTTTTTAAAAACGGTGGGTTTATCATTTTTTTTTATTGTCTATAGGAAGTAATTACCAAACATTATATATACGGGTCCAGATATCTACTCTTATAACACGGTGAAAAATCTCATTATATATATTTATAAAATATATATGATAGGACTCGAGCATTCTTACCATTAACGTCACAACCAACATGAAATGAAAGGCATGCTCCACTTGAATTAGAAAGGATATACTTATATATTAATCCTTATGACCTCATATAAAGACAAACCCGGCCCTAATATAAATTCATAGATTAAGCAGAAAAAAAGTGCACTTTTGATGGGTTTGGATTGAAAAAAATTGTACCACTTATAATGGAATGACTATGTTCATCAATTTTCTAATTTGGTACACTTAGGTCACATTTTTTAATAATTCTATTGGTGTACCGCTACCGACATCGGAGATTTGTTTTCTACTTTAATTTATATATATTCTAATTATATTCTACATATATTAACAATTTATATTTGTCATGTCAATTGTACTCTTTGACATGCCTACATAGGTCAAAGGCATGCTTATTGTAGTCTTTTATGTGGGGATGACTTCTATGACATGACCTTTTAGCCGCATATCAATTTAGGTTTTCACACATAGATAATAATAATTAATGGTTTAGGTATGATTTGTATTCTCACGATTGTCCAAACGGATTTAACTAATATAAAAGTGAAAACTTTCTGAAGATGTGGGAAACATATGGAAATCGAAATTCTTGTTTAGATAGATTTTGAAGCTTGAAGATCCAAGGATAGAAATTGCTAAAGGCAAAGGAATATGTAAGCTATCGCGGTGCACCAACCACAATACGGATCGCGGTCAATTCCAGCGAGATCAGTGCAGTGTAGACCGCAACAAAGGTAAGAAGACATAGACCGCAGGTATTTTGAATGGTCGTTTCTAGAGACATTTTGTGGTATAGGTAGCGGGTTGCAACCACAGCCCAGACCACAGTAACGGAGTTTTTTGCAAGGATCAGGAAATGTTTTTTCTTTTTGAAGTTCTTGTGCGTGAAAGAAAAGAGTTTCTTTTTATGTAGAACATGAAAGTTCTTGTGCATGTATGAGAAGGTTTCCTTGTAGGTTTCAATTTGCCCTAGTGCTCTAGTATAAAAATATTGTAATATTATGTTATTATGTGTGGAGCGGAGCAAAGAGCAAATACCTAGGAGATCTCAAAGAGGAGGCATTTGTTGTAATTGTGGTTTGGGTTTTTAGAGAGAGAATCTCGAGTGTATAGTTGTAAAAATTTGTTACATAATGAATATCTTTTCTCGTGTCATCCTGACAACCGTGTTTTTTTCCCTGAATTGGGTTTCCATGTAAATTCTTGTGTTTATGTGATTGAATTTTCTTCTCTATCTTATTTTCTCTGTATATACATTGTTTATTGTTGTTTGTAGCTATTGGGCAACGCTTCCGCGTAACAATTATTGCTAACAACTAGTATCAGAGCATCAGGTTGCCTAATAGAGGTTTAGACAAACAATTATGTCTGAGAGTATAGGTTCGATGAAATTCAAAATTAAGAAGTTTGATAGAAATATCAATTTTGGCTTATGGCAAGTTCATATCAATGATTTATTAATTCAGTTGGGATTACACAAGGCGTTGAAGGCCAAGTTAACCCTTAGAGGCTCTAGAGACTCTAGGAAAGAAGCGATTGGTACTAATTCTAGAAAACATGTGATGAGCGATGATAATTGGGAGGAGTTTGATCAGAGAGCTGCAAGTACAATACGATTATGCCTGGCTAAAAATGTTCTTGCAAATAGTCAAAGAACATCTACTGCTAAAGAACTTTGGGAGAGGCTTGAAGACTTGTATCAAGCGAAGAGCGTTTGTAACCGGTTCTACCTAAATGAGCAGTTTTACTTGCTACAGATGTCTGAAGGTATGAAAGTTTCTGATCATCTGGGAGTGCTCAATGGGATTATTTTTGAATTAGAGTAGATTGGAGTTAAAATCGATGATGAGGACAAAGGTTAAGACTCATCTGGTCTCTTCCACTGTCATATGCACACATGAAGCCTATTTTGATGCATGAGAGTTTGACTATAAGTCTTAGATATATGGCGAATAAATTAATCTTCGAGGAAAGAAGGCTAACTAGTGAATGTAAATCTTCTAATAATTCTGCATTTATGGTTGGTAGTAGGAAGAAGAGAACTCCAAGAAGAAAGTCACTTGCTGGGGATGTTGACAATCTGGACATATGAGAAAGGATTGTCAAAATAAAAATAAATATGTGGTTAAAGGCTCCAAAGAGGAGGATCCGGCAATCGCCTTTCTTGAGTATGAAAACTACAGTGATGCCCTCTAAAAGGGACATGTACATCCTCATGGCATAACCGCTAATTTCCATAGAAGAGGATGTGTCACTAATAGCAGGTCCATAAATTTGCCCATGGGCATTGTTTAGAGGGAAATGCAATGTGTGTAGTGGACATGATGTCGATGGCTGAGGGACTCTATGGAATCTAATATTAGGAGTTGCACTACTTTTTGTTCTATAGGTTATTTCGACTTGTGCTAGAAGAAAACTTAGGATGTTTGTTCCTAATTGGTTATACTTTTGTAGTGGGGTATGGTGATTCTCAGTGTAAAGAGTCGTGGCTATTGACAACGGTTTTGAGAATTCTCGTCATAAGGAGGGATTGTTAGGTATGGCTTGTATTCCCATGATTGCCCAAACAGATTCAACTAATGCAAAAAATGAAACTTTCTAAATATGTGGGAAACGTGTGGAAGTCGAAGTTCTTATTTAGAGATGTTTTGAAGCTTGAAGATCACAAGGATTGCCAAAAGAAGAGGAATCTGTAAGCTACCGTGGACAATTCTAGTGAGATCAGCGTGGTGTTGAACAAGACAAAGGCAAAAAGAAGTAGACTGCGGTATTCTGAGCAATCGTTCCAGAGACATTCCGCTATACAGGGAGCGGGTTGCAAACTGTAGCCTAGACTGCTGTAACAACGTTTTTTTAGTGGATCAGGAAATGTTTTTTTCTTTTGGAAGTTCTTGTACGTGAAGGAAAAGAGTTTCTCTTTATATGGAACAGGAAAGTTCTTATGCATATAAGAGAAGGTTTCCTTATAGGTTTCAAACTGCCCTAGTGTTCTAGTATAAATATATTGTAATACTATGTTCATATGTGTGGAGTGGAGTAAATAGCAATTACCTAGTGAGATCTCAAAGAGTAGGCATTAGATGTGATTAGGGTTTGGGGATTTTAGAGAGAGAATATTAAGTGTGTAGTTGTAAAAATTTGCTACATAGTAAATATCATTTCTCTTATCGTCCTGATGGCCGTGGTTTTTTTCCCTAATTTGGGTTTCCACGTAAAATTCTTGTGTTTGTGTGATTGGATTTTCTTCTTCTTTTTATTTTCTTAGCATAAACATTGTTTATTGTTTGTTTGTAGCTATTGGGCAACATTTCCGCGTAGCCATTATTTCTAACTTAATGTTAGCATGAAAGACCAAAAATATCCTTTTGAAACTCGGTCTGGTTTTGAAATCCTAAAAATAGCTATAATTATTTTGTAACATATAGATGTGAGAGCATGAATTCTTAGAGCATCTCTAATGCAAGAGTGACTTGTGGAAAAAAAAAATGTCACATAGGATAAATAAACAATCTATTAAAAATTGTATCTTCAATGCATCTGTGCATATTCAACCCTACACTGATGTGGCAAAAAAAATATTAGACATTGTCAACATGACTGTCTCTTTCAGATGGCCTGTTGCACAACTATTTTTTTTTTGACTCAGTAAGTATTTAAAATTGATATTAATTTTTCATCTATTTTTAGTAAGGAAAAAAAAAAGGAAAAAAAAAATTGGACATGTCATTAAAAATAAATGTATTTTAAACAAAAGCATTGGAGACCAAATTTTAAGTTGATTGTCTATCAAGTCTATCTTTATGCCACATAGGAAACAAGTCTACTAACATTGTTATCATATCAACGATTATTGGTATGCAAGTCACTTTTGTATTGGAGATGCTTTTAGTAATCAAATCTTATTTCCACTAGATTAGATTCTTCTTGAGATATTGGATAAGAAAAAATTGGAAGCTGACTAGTTTAGTTAATATAATCTTTTTTTTTAAGGATTATATGACCTTTTATAATGACGTTCAATAGAAATAATTTATAAAGAACAAATTGCCAATTTTGACTTTATAATTTTATGAAAATGTGTTTTAAATCATGTGCAATATATAATTTGATTGTTACTAACAAATGGGAAAATTTATTCTCTCTATATCCAAAAATTTGTAAAAACACCCCCAACATCTTCAACCTTCAACATTTCTTCCTTCTCTCACTCATCAATCACATTTCTCTAACTTTCTCAACAAATGCAGCTCAAACGCAAACATAATTATATTTAGGCTTAAAAAATCATCCAAAAGTAGGATTAATATAGTGTGTCATTACTCAAGTGGTAAAAAATTTCAAATTTTGACAATAAAACCTACAAATATTACCGTTTATGTTCAATAAATTCTTACTTTCAATATTGCATCATCTTCTTTATAACGCTAATCTCTCTTTGTTTTTTTTTCTACCTTTCCAATTACCTATCCCCATTACAAAAAGTTACTGAAGATTGAATTCAATAAATAAACAAAGTGAAATTCATATTAAATTTAGATTACCATTCACCATTAGAATCCAAATCATAGTGGAAGGAGATCGAACACTGGATTGTATCACCGGAGGTCGGGGAACAATCTCGGATCAAAATCCAAAAAGTTCCATCTAATCACAATGCAAGTACCCAGAAACTGATCCAAATCTCTCTGTATTTTATTCTCTTGCACTCTCTCTTGACAAGAATTTTCACACCCACATATGTACATAGTCTGCTACCATATTGCACAAAATCACTCACAAACATGTGCACTCAAAGACATGTACTTTTTTATTGCTCCTTGATTGCACTTCATGCTCTACTGATTTCAAATAACGTTTTAGCATGTATATTAAACTGCTCATGCCAATTATTAGCAGATAAGTGCATGGGCTTAGGTTGGACATTCATGGACTTTGGGCTTTTAGCCCTACTTGGGTGTCTAATTGAGTCTCCAGCCCAAACCCAAATATATCAATATCTCTCACTCATATAAGTGGGGTCAAAATAGTTTTACCACAAGCCCATCATGGGTGCACCATCATTAATCAACATCTCTCATTCGTCCAAGTTGGCATAAGATATAACACATACAGAGAAGCCTTTGAGCTTTTAAACACAAGTATTATCATCTGAGTGTTCATACGGGTAAATGCATCGTGTGACCTATGAACAATCAATGTATATAAAAGGGAACTAACAATCTCAAAACTCAATTGTTAATTCTCCATTTACAAGAGATAATATTGTTCCTTATTGTATCCTAAATTTAATTTTATAATTTTTAACAGTTCAAAGCATACTTAATCCCTCAGAAAAGCTATGCTTGACTTTATCATTCATGTATTCACAATTGTATCTCCAAATACAATTGGTCAGCCAGTGAGTACATAAGTCAGATAAAAATTCATTAAATCTTTTCATTCCATCTTTATCTCTTGGTCTCCAGAACAACTGCTACCCTAGACATGCTCCATAAGCTGTATTATCATACAATAGAAATAACACGCTAAAGGTGCTAACTATTAGGATTATGCTCAATAGCAAGAGTGTAATAATGTATATAACAATCTTTTCATATTAATAAAGTAATTTCTGGTTTAACAAATCTTATAGCATTTATAGTTTAATTATTATAATTGTCAAAAGTAAATAATCATAAGGTCAAAATACTATGAGAATTGAAGAATTGTTTGTATATCTGGATATATATGAGGTAGACACAATTCTTTAGTTCGTCTTGAACAATGTTCACAACTTAAGATAAAGGTTGGGCTCTTTTACCTTGTTAAAGGTGTAGATTTTTTTTGCTAGCATTTGAGTAGGATCAAATGTGTTATGATGAGTCTAAAATCATCAAAGTGGAGTGTTTTTGGGCAAAAGAATCTAGTGCACTAGGTGCATTGAATAGGATCACAGTGAAATACTTTATCCAGAACCGTCAGTGGATAAAAGCTTTCACTTGAGGACAATCGGATAGTCTATCTCAATCCTGAGATAAATGATGGACGTATGGCTACAAGTGTTATCATTTGAGCTGTCAATGAGTACGATTATATAGCATAGTCTATCCTCGATGGTTTGGTGGTATTCATTTCTCAATCGATAGAGGACTTCATTTATAGATATGGACATCGTGGCTCCATTTATTAAATGTGAGTAGAATATCAGCATATGGATATTTTGAGGTATTGAATATTAAATCTTAATGTTAAGTTTTTGATAATGTCTATTGAAACATAGCTTCTGGACAAGTCAAAATATTCAAGTTCAAAATATGGTCATATGAGTAAATATGGTAACTAGGAGAGCTATAGGCAGTCTATGAGCTCTTGGTGATTACTGATATTTTTCACGATGACACACTATCTCTAATAAGGTTGTCTAGGGCACGAATGAGAAATATTAACTTATTCTATCTTTATTTAAGAGTTCAATTTTAGCTCTTTAGTGGAATGAGCTAAAATTATAGATCGAACATAAGTGAATCATTTGCTGACTGTAATTAGTTTATGTCTATTGAAACTTAAATTTAGATAGCCCACCAAGATCCCCAATCCGCACGAATTTGAATGTATCACCTGATATATTCTACCAGACCAATTTATGGGTCCATCTAGAATTGTTTTTTAGATTTCGGAATCTAAAAGTTTTGGAGAGGTGCAGTCATGTGTGAACAAGACATGCGGTAACTCTTTAAATGCCTGGATTGCGGCCAAGGATGTGGGAATCCTTGGGCGGCCCTAATGGGGTGCAATTAGCATTCCATTAATACATTAAGAATATAATTTACACATTTTAATTAAATGGGCTGTTAAATTATATTAATGTATTAATTTAGGCATGTAAACTTGTTTCCTTTATAGTAAGAATGAGTCTAGTTCACATGTGAAATTTTTTTATTAAAGTCCAACGGATTTAATAAAATGGAAAAATAATATATTGCACATGTTTTATACTTGGGCGGAAAGGCTAAGAATTTTAGCCTAGTATATTGTTTTATTTTATTATTTTATTAAATGGAAATTAATTAATTAATTATTTAATTAAAAGTCAAAATCTTTTTCTAACTAGGAGTATGACTCTTAGTATCATACTATTGTTAGTAGTATGATAAGTTTCAAATACCTTATTTGATAAATAGATAAATAAAACATTTTTATTTATCTAATCAAGTTAGGAAGTATTTGATATCTATCAAAACTCTAATTGATAATTAGTCAATTAGGAAATTATTGATAAAGTCACAATTCTTTTTTGATATTCAATAATTTATTATTGGATAATACACTCATGAGTTGGAATAGGTTTAAAGTACTAAATTAATAAGAGTTTTAGTGAAATAAAAATCCTCCACAAAGAAGGAGAAATTCAGCCACTATATATATATATATATATATATATATATATATATATCCCTATCAAGGGAATTCAGCCATATATATATTTTTTAAGAACAATTTTGGCAAAGGGGAGATTTTTAAGAAGAAGAAGTTTTTTTTAAAAATCGTTCTCTTGCTTTAAAAAAAAAAACTCTCCAACTCATAGAGAATTCGACCAAGAGGAAAAGAGAGAGCGTTTTTGTTTTCGATAGTGCACTAGAAGCTTTTACATCAAAAGGCTTTATACACAAGATTGAATTAGGGTTCACGCGAGTTCTTGATTAAAAAGATTAAGAATTCATAAGTGACCAAACCTTCTTTATTTTCTCTAGGAGGATTTTGTGACTAACAAAAGAAAAATGTTTATTTTTCCATCATCAGGTTTACAATTCAAAGAAAAGGGAGCCCACACTCCTAGGTGATTCACGTTCTTGATTGAATTGGAAGATCTTACGGATTCAATTCGAAGCAAGCGAATTTAAATCGACGCAACATCAATCGTCATGTGAAAAAGGTATGATACTTTTATTATATGTTAATTAATCAAGGGTTAAGGTTCTTTCTTTTAAAAGGAAATTTTTTGAAATATACAAACCTAATTTTTCGCTTCCTCCGCGTGTTTTTCCTTACACTAACATTATCCTGTCATTTCAAGATAGCGTGAATGGTAATGAGGACACCATTTGAAGTTTATATAAAACTTCAGTGGAACTTACACAATGAGGAAGCAGTGATTCATTCTCTCATTTTACACATCGGTCACTTATAGCACACGTGTTACAAGTGAATTTCATTCTAAATGAAAATGCATATGTCTTTATATCATTCATTGTACAGATCTTAGTTCAGTCACAAATCTCGTAACTAACCCGAGCTCTTAAAAGCTCGCCCCTCTCTAACGCCATATTAAGACCTCACATCTGTCTTGATAGGTATCAATGATAATAGGGTTTATCATGATCGGTTCTAAAATATTGGTATATTTATTGTGAACCTCACCTTGACCCAGTCAAGGTGACAGATTCATATATATTAGCTCTATGAGAATATATCCTACATATTCTCTAATATGTGTGTGTATGTGTGTGTGTGTGTGTGTGTGTGTGTGTGTGTGTGTGTGTGTGTGTGTGTGTGTGTGTGTGTGTGTGTGTGTGTGTGTGTGTGTGTGTGTGTCTCATCTCAACCTACTATCTCAACAACTGAGGCGACTGCACGTGTAAGAATACCGGTATCAACCTGACAACATATTTCTATCACATTATATGTGTAATTAGTTTTCCTTACTATTAAGTTATGTCACAATCCTCTCAATCTAGGATTATATTGGTATATATTCACCAATCTTGTTGCATAACTTCTATTGGGCCTTGTACATATCACAATGTACTCTAAGTAGTTAGCCGTACTTTCAAGGTATGTCATAATCCTTTTGACAACATCTCAATGTTGTAATCTAGGATTATATTGGCTTCCACTCACCAATGTTACGATGTAACTAATGATAGACTTTGTACATATCACAATGTACATGAGACTTTGTGTGGTACTAACATAAGGAACTTGTCATCAGTTTCTTGATCTTATGCAGTGACTACCTTGATAATGGGCGCTCGTAATAGTACGAGGACGTGGGTGTAGTATGAGTGTAAATTAGGGAATCGTCCCACGATGATTGATGTCTGTTGAGTATTGGCTTTTATCGGCAAAGTTACTAATTGAACGATGATTAAGGAGAAATGCTAGTATTCGAAATCCTACAATTAATCTAGATTATACTAAAACCGTGAATCAAAAGCACACAATAAAATCAACTGTAACAATAAAATGAAATATGCTAAGACTATAATTCACCTCACCCTCTAGCTATTTAAGCTCTAAACTCATCCAAATACCCAATTTGTGCAAATGTGAATTGTAGACTCGTGCACCCAACAATAATCTCTACTCTCCCTCGAGTAATAGAAATTACATTCAAACATACCCAAAGTCTATCTCTTGATGACCCCAGACTATATGCATGAATTCCTTAAGAACTTTGGTACAAATACAAAAGCCTTATATGCTAGTCTAGTGTACCTCTACCTTACTGATCATGTATAGAGAACATTTCATCAAACACGTTAAGTACATCACCCCTCGGTTCATAGCGTCCAACCAAATATCATTCACAAGTTGATCGATCTAGTGAAAGCATTAAGTATTCAAAAATATCCATACAAAACACAAGCACACATGGATAAAATAGATGGCCTTTATTAATAAATTTAAGGGTTTGGTTTCATCAAGTCTTAGCAAAAGAAAGTTAGCTCATGTTAGAAGATAAAGCCATACAATATATATAGGAAAGTAAATACATGGCTTTAAAATAAAAATGAAAGAGAAAGAGTTATAGAGAAAACTATATAGAGAGCTTCCTTTTCTTCTTGGTTCTTCTTCTCCTTCGATTTTCTTCAGCTCCCTTTTACCCAAAAATAAGAAGTGATGATGGATATGGTTAATAGGTGTGTTGGATTTTAGGGAAAGGTGGAATCTTGGTAGTTTCCTTAAGAAGAGGAATGGTGATGAAAGAGGAAGATGTGAAGATGAGGTCTTGGTGGATATTATTGGGTAGGGAGTGGTTGATTAGGTTTGAAAATAAGAGATGGTTATATAGGGTGACAATTAGGGTAAGGGCAATAAAGTAATTTTCTGAGCAGAAACCAAAATCTGGGCAAAAGGCCACCTAGAAGCGACCTACTAAAAGAACTATGTAGGTCGCTTTGACCTCTGGCTTGATTGGAAGAATTGTTGATCCGAGAGAATTGCGACCTCTAAGCGACCTGGTTAAAGGTCGCTTTTAGGTCGCTTTGTTGTCTAGTGATGCTTGATCCGAGAGATATGCGACCTCTAGGCGACATACTCTGATGTCACTTTCAAATCATTTTTTATCTAGATGAATATGTCTTTAGCCGAGAAGAAAGCGAATTCCAAACGACTTGATCCCATATCGCCTTCAAGTTGCTTTTCTTGCAACTTTGGTAATTTTGGTCTTTTTTGCTCCCCTTCAACTCTAAGCAACAAAAGGGTTTCAAAAAACTAAATTAGACCTACACAACTTATTTAAATGGTTAAAAACTTGGTTTTACCTAAGAAACGAACTCAATTTGATAAGAATTTGAGCTGCACAGAGTGTAGTAGTGGAGCAATCACTCTCTCTCTTTTGTTGTGAAGAAAATGAAGAAGATGAAGAAGAATGTGTGGTCTGCTGTGTAGAGAAGAAGAAGAAGGTGTATTTATAGAGTGGGAAGGCTAGGGCACAAAATTAGGGTGAAAGGATAAGATTGCCCCTCAACTTCGACCAAAAATTGACTTCTCTGGAGTTGATCGGAAACCTAATTCGGCAGCTAAGGCCGCCGTTTGATGGTAGTGGTTTGGACTTTCCAGTTTTGTACACCAGTTTCTCAAACGGGCATAACTTCCTCTAGAGAACCCAGAATCACAATCTGTAAAAACCACTAGAAACTCGTCGCCCGGGACTTTCCAAATATATATGGGTCAAAACCCAATTCAATTTGAGGAGGGAGTTATGGCTTCCACAAGTCAAATGTTCAGCACAAGCCTTTACAATTTCAGCCCTTTTAGCCTCCAAATCTCTCCAATTAAGTTTAACACCTTATTTTAGGGAATAAAATCCTACACAAGCTCACAGAACACATTAAAACAGCAAAAATACTCAAGAAATGAGTGCAAGAGATCGGAAATGAGAATCTCAAATAGGTATATAAATGGTATGATCAAATACCCATAAACCTATCTTTTGCTCGTCCTTGAGCAAACGAAAAACAAAACTCAAACAAACAAAACAACACACACTAAAACATAAACAAGTATAAACTAGGCTTGTCCACTTTCATAGAAAACACGATGACACTTAGCATGTGTCACAAACCTTAAAACCTCTAGGTGTCCCTAGTAGGAGGATTTATAGTCTCCTGAGGGTTTACAGCTACGACACCCACAAACGTAACTCTGCAAGATAAGTTGAGATGTCACTTCAAACATTCTAATAAAACGTACATGCATTCTAAAATTTCTATATTAAGACTAATATTATGCCATATAAACCAATAAATCGCACCATACATGTATGTCAATACTTGAAATGTTTTCGGTTTACAAAACAACTACGCTCGAATGCCCAAGATAGAATTCACCTCGACTTTATCTTTACCAGATTTCTCTCATTTTGAACTCAGAACCTAGGCACACTCTTTATCAAACATATGTGAAAGAGTTTATATACTGGAATCAAATATATATATATATATATCGCATACGAGTATTTTCAAATGAAACACTTTTGCTGGAAATCGATCTCATGAAGGAATTGAAATGCCATAAACGTCAAAAGAGCATGCATCAACTCACATTCCCAAGATATACTTCCTAAAAGATCAAATGGGTTTTCCCTAATTGTACTGGGGCTATAGGTGATTTGTGGTGGAAGGAATAAGTGGAATGGTATAGGTTATGCTACTAACCATGTCAAGGTGTTTACACATTACAATGTTTTGGTTGACTCTATTACACATTACATTTCAAGTGTCTAGGCTATAAACTTTAAATTGAACTATTGTGCTAACATTTGTACTCATATTTGTGAGTAACTTTACTTTTGAAGAACTTGAAGGCTTAAGTGTTTTATTGAAAATACAACTCAAGCGTGTGTCTAAACAATCTATAGGGGGGTGAATGGGTTGTTAATTGATTATTACCAACTTTACGATTAGTCAATATTAAACACAATCAAACAATAAAATCAAGTGTAAAGTGCGGAAATATAAAGAACACTTGATTTTTACGTGGAAACCCTTCAACAAGAAAAAAACCACGGGCTATCCTTCTAGCCACACACGATCACAAAAATCCACTATATGAGTAAAATGTTACACCCTCAAGTGATACTCGGACTCTCACTCTCGAAAACCTCAGGCTATGGACACTACCACTCGCCACTCTTGGTTCAATCCCTAGTGATATCCCCTGATACACTACTCTTGACGTGAGCACCTCCTACTCTACCTCGCGGGCCTTTTACAGTGGCACTTGACCAATGCTTGCCAACCACACCTTGGTTGCAAGACTTGACTTGCTTGTACAACTTCACCTAGAAGCCACAAGACTTTGACTCAAGAAGAGTATAAGGTCTAAGTGAATGTGAGACAATATGCTCAAATGTAATAATGTGTAAGACCACACACAAAATGATTAACTAGATGTTATAATGCAATTTAACAACCTAGTTATCATACAAGCCTACATGCACACACATGAGGTCTCAATTAAAGGTAGAGTGATTCTAAGAATCTAACTGTCAATTAAACTCACATAAACATTCATGAACTTGACTAGATGCACAAAGCCAACCTAATCACCAATTAAGCATACATGAATATTTATGGATTTGGTACTTAGGCATAAATCACCTAACAATGCAAGTATCACAAACAAACCCAATCAAATATTCATGAACATTAACTAGTTGATTAAAACATAATTTCTCAACCTAGTTGTTAACTGAAAATTTGCTCGGGGTGAGAAATCTCAATTAACACCCTCGAGACCACTACCACGGGGGTGGTGGCCAGGGTCTGATATACTTTCTACCAAACTTGTTCATATGATAATTTAAAATGCTAATATTGGTAGAATCGAAAGAGAATAAAGATGATTTTATTATCGATGATATCTCATGTACAAATATCTCTCGAATGCTATCCATTTCTCTAGGGTGTAGTAGGGTGGTTGTCGTATGCTTGTCGAAAAGTAGTTCTTTTTCTTCTCATTTATACATAGTTTTGGTAGGTTAAAATTGTGATTCTCCCCTTGATTTTCTCAATCTCTTCCCTCCTTATCGGACAAGATTTCTCATTTAAACGTCATTGACTTTGTGTTAATAGCCGAGTTGAGAATATCTTGATGGAGATCAGTTTGTTTCCTCTTTAGACTCTATTACTTGCTCTACACGTACGTAATATTTCCAGATATGATCCAGTGTATCTTCGTATCTTCACAGCGTGATTCCTCATAGAGGTCGTTGAATATGGTATGCATAGTCTCATATAGCGAGGTAGATCAGTGTCCTGGCTTCGGTATTCAGGAGCTTAGTCTAGCCATGAGCTTGGTCTGACCTCCCTTGATCTCTTAGAGCTTGATGTGGTTCCCTGCAGACATTCTTCTATGGCAGCGGGGTTTTGGCGACCTTCTAGAGAGGTTGTGAGGTAGTCTTAACCTCGGGGAGCTTGAGTCAGTCTTGACCTCGGGGAGCTTCCCGATTTCTGCTTTGGTGACGCAGGCTCGATCTGATCGCGCCGGACTCTATTCCGGGTGTTTCTGGAGCTCACCTTTATTTCTGTGGGGTGGTATCGTAACTCGGCTTCGGGAACCATGGTCCCCTGGTGGATAACCTCGGGCCTGGAGTCAGACTAGGAGGATGGAAAATTTCCCTTTGGTCCCTAGCCAAATTTGGCTATTAATAGAAGTCCCCTCTGACTTGAACGCCGGTGATTGAGTTTGGGGTTGGAGTCAAATTTCCTATTTTATTTGGGAAATTTTTCCTTCTTTACCGTTACAAGAATATTGGGGGAAATCTTCCCATTAATTGCACAAGTGACGTGGTGAGAGCCGACCGGTGTATTCCCAAGTCAATCCGGCTGCGTTACGGCAGTTCCCGTGATTCGAGGCAATCTTTACCGAAAATTTTGACGGTGCGTGGCCAATGCTACTGCTCTATTGCCTATTTATACTTGGTTATTCCAACGCCTTCCTCATACCTTCCTTTTTTTTTTCAAATTTCAAATTTTCTAAAGAAAGACATTCTCTCAAGTAACATCTCCCTTCCCATTCTTCATCTTCGCAGACTTTATTCCACCATGTCGAAAGCCAGTCTCGACTCCGTTGATTCCATTGTCTATCGAGGAGGTCACCAGTCTTGCCCACGGAAAACGGACACGAAGGAGCCTAGATAGCGATGATTCTCCACCAAATCAGCAACGTCGGCGGTCGAACAGGAACGTGTCCATTGGGACCGGGTTTTCTAATAGTCCCGACCACCCTCTGGATTTAGTCGACGAAGATTCTGATAGAGAGATTGGTGGCGACGCCGCGGGGAAGGGTCAAGTCCCAGCTACTGGTCCTCCTTTGGAGAGGCTTCCTCCCTATGAATTCAGGGTTGTTCCCGACTCTATCACCGACCCTAATTCGATCGATCACTTGATGATGCAGTATTTTATCTCTACTCAATTTAAAGAAAAGTTCGTTCACTGGGATCGGTGATTCTATTGGTTGAAAATTAATTAATTCAATTAAAAACTAATCTAAGTGCATGAAATCTAAATTGCATAATGCTTAGTTTTTGGAAGGAGACAAGTGATTAACTAATTGGCAAATGTAAATAAACTAGTTATCGCAAAGCACACACAAAGAGATAAATATGGAGAAAACGTTAGGTAATTAATGCAACCTAATTAAACCACTCATTGTAATCCTTAAGTCCTATGAAGTTCTTTGATCCAATTATTAGGGCTTGTTTTGCAACCATGAAGTTCTTAATCCCTTCCACTACTCACACAAGGTCATGTAATGAGCAATGGGTAGAATTAAATCTTAATTAAAACTTTAAGCCAAATTAAACATATCAAGGTCATGCATATGCAAACTCTCTCAATTACTAAGCTTAGGGTCAATGCTTAAATGGGATGGTCACCCACACTTAATCCTCTTCCTCTTGTATAAACTAATCCTAAACACACATTCATTGAGGTCACAACTGAATATGAGTACAGGGATTAGAGCAAGTAATTCAATAAATGAGACTAATAATGAATTAAAATTAAAGGATTAGACTCTTGGATTACAAAAGTTGTTTAATTGGTTACATCAATCCCCTAACTCAGAAGTTTAGTGACATATCAAAGGATAAAAGAAAACATAAAAAGAGTTTAAGGAGAAACCAAAGTTTGTCATTTTGGCTTCTTGACTATTGAGTTCCCTCTTCTTGATTCCAAATTCCAATGATGAATGATGATGGATGGTGGTGGATTGATGTGTGTAGGGTGATGGCTGCTGGGTATATTCTCTGTGTGGCTCCTCTCCTAAATTCTCATTCGGCTGTTTTTATATCGGGACCAAAATGGGCAAAGAATCAGCCTAGAAAATCGTGATGGCGTGCTGCCGCGAGCCTGGTTGTCGCGGTCTTCCAAGACGGCAGTTCGACCGCGACAACGCTTAATCTTCCAATTCGCGCAAGAATCCAACAGCAACCTCGGGACACTTCATGCGCGAGAGTTACTGTCGCCTACTATGTCGCGGTCTTCCAAGATGGCAGTTCGAACGAGACACTTCTTCATCCCTTGCCGCTCATTTCTTTCTCGGCGACATTCGTGACACTTTCCTCGCGAGAATTGCTGTTGCCAATGGTGTCGCAGTTCCCAAAGACGGCAGATGGGCCGCGACACTCCTTTCTTCAGGCTTCAACTTCCGAATTTGCACTTTAAGCCCCAAATCTTCTTCCTTCATCCAAACTGCCCATGTTATCTAAAAATACCTGCAAACAGCTCATCGAGCCATTAAACACTCGATTTTACCCGAGAATTTAGCAATAAGCATAGGAAGGGGGACCTAAATTCTAGTGTTATCGTGGCTCGATCACCTGAGGTCCAAGTATGGCATCCCTGATAGTATTTCTATCTCAGTTCCTCCCTAAAAACTACGCCTTCTTTAATCCTCCAAAATGCGTGCTTCCGATTCATGTAGCGGCCCTTAAGAACGGGGTCAGGCTTCCTATTCACCCTTCTCTCTAGTGAGCTCTCAATGCCATACAGCTAGCCCATCTCCAGCTGACGCCCGGCTTCTGGAGGCATCTGATCGGCTTTCTCGTGCTGTGGAGGGAACAGTGCGGGCTAGCGAGGTGACTAGGGAGCCCGAGGCTGAGGAGTTGGCTTACCTTTTTCAAGTCGGAAGCCTGTCTGGTGCTCCCCGGGGGCAGTTCTATGCAAAAGCCAAGAACAAGCTCAACTTTATTGTTCTGGTGCTTCAAAGAAAGATCCTGCCTAGAAGGAGGAGTGGATCCTGGCAGGGCAGCGGAAGAACCTCTAGAGGGAGAGATGGTTGGCGAGGGTAACCAAGACGGGTAGCCAGCTGAAGGAGGAGCTGATGGCGAGGATCAGCATGAAGGAGGAGTAGCAGGAGGGAATCAAGAGGGTGCCAGAGCTTAATGTGATTAGCTCTGGCTGTCCGCTTGACTCATGATCAGTTGAATCAATCTTTCACTTTCCCATGGAGCCCGGAACTGGGGTTTGGGCTCCCTGTTTGATGACATTTAGCCTTTACTAGGGGATAAGCTCCCTTATGGTTAATAAAAATTTAGTTATGATGTCCTTCGCATTTGTTTTGACTACTCTTGATAACGAGCTTCCATCTTGATTGAGAACTTCTTACTTTATTCCTGATCCCAACCGTGAATCGACCCTGCATCTTTGGTGATAATTTGTTCATACTTTAATCTAGCTTCGTAGGAAACTCTTATCATGATGATCTTAATCCTACAGATGAAACAAATATTTATGTTTAAATCTGTTTCAAGAGAGGTAGCCCGATCGAGGCATCAGGAGGACTGTCTAGCTATTTCCTGGTCTCGAAATCTAAAAGGTAACTATGCTATTACACTCAGACCTTTCTTAGGGGTGGTAGCCCGACCAAGGCATCATGAGGGCTGTCTAGCTATTTCCTGGTCTCGAGATCTGGATGGTAACTATGCTCTTACATTCAGACCCTTCTTAGGGGTAGTAGCCCGACCAAGGCATCAGGAGGGCTGTCTAGCTATTTCCTGGTCTCGAGATCTGGATGGCAACTATGCTCTTACACTCAGACCCTTCTTGGGGGTGGGTGGTAGCCCTATAGTTATTCCCTGGTCTCGAGATCCTGCTGGTAACTATGCTCTTACGCTTAGACCTTTCTTGGCAAGGGGTGGTGCCCGGCCAAGGCATCAGGGGCAGCAAGGGGGTTTCCCCGGCTTATCCCTGGTCTTGAGGCGATTATGTCGAATTTTTTAGTCAAATATGTAGATATTAATGTAGAACATAATCGGAGATAAATAAAAACGTAGACTTTATTAATGATTAGGATGTAGTACATCGTTATTAGGGATTTTATTGAAACCTAAATGGGGGTAATCTGCTCAAGACTCCCCTGCTCAGTGGTAGAACTTCCTCAAGTGATCTGCGTTCCAGGTGTGGTCGATGGGTCATCCATCCATGTCTTCGAGTTTGTTGGCTCCATTGCGAGCAACTACCTTTACCAAATTTGGCCCTTCCTAATTGGGGCCTAGGACTCCATCCGACCTTTTTTAAGTATTCGAGGTCACTTTCATGAGAACCAAATCCCCTTCCTTGAAATTTCAGGCTCTGACCTTTCGGATGAAATACCTAGCGATCTTGCTCTGGTAGATCTCCACTTTCTCAGCTACCCGGTCTTGTTTCTCTTCTAGGAGGTCTAGATTAACTCAGAGTTTGACCTCGTTGCTTTCAAGTTCGAAGTGATGCACCTTGAATGAGGTTAATTTATGCTCGATGAGGAGGACCGCTTCAACTCTGAAGGCTAGGGAGTAAGGTGTCTCCCCGGTAGCTATCATCTTTGTATTCCGGTATGCCCAGAGGACCTCGGGGCAGCTCATCGGCCCATTTGCCTTTCTTCTGCTGCAATTTCTTCTTCAGCAGCCTCTTGATAGTCTTGTTAGTGGATTCCACCAGCCTGTTGGTCTGAGGATGGGCTACTGAAGTGAACCTGAGGTCGATTCTCAAACCTTCGCAGAAGTCTTTGAATCGGGCGTTGTCGAACTGCTTGCCCGGGTCGACTACAATGATGAGAGGGGTCCTGAATCTTACAGACCACGTTGGTTTTGATGAACTTGGTCATATTCTTTTTTGATATCCAGGAGAGAGGCTCTGCCTTGACCCATCTTGTGAAATAATCGATGGCCACGATAGCATATTTAGCTTGCCTAAGAGCGGTGGGAAGCGGTCCAATTAGGTCGATCCCCCACATGGCAAAGGGGTAGGGCGAACTGAGAGATGACAGTCGCTCTAGTGGCAGGTGGTTCAAGTTCGAAGTCCTTTGACACGGTTCGTAAGATCGTACAAAGCTTCTTGCGGCTTGGTGGACGGTCGGCCAGTAGTACCCCATATGAAGCACTTGATTCGCTAAAGCTTCTCCATCGATGTGGTTCCCACAGTCTCCAGAATGAACCTCTCTTAATGCTCATTTAGCGTCATCAGGATGTAAACACCGTAGTAAGGGGAGGGATCTACCCCTCCTGTAGAGGTACTCGTCTACCAGGCAATATCGGATAGAGGGCCTTTTAATTCTTCGGGCTTGATCGGGCTCCTCATGAAGCTTTCCCTCTTGGAGGTAGGCAACAATCGGATCCATCCAGCAATGCCGACGATCCAGGGAGCAGATTTCCTTACTCGCGGTTATGCTTGGTTGGGAGATCACTTGGAGGGGAACTCCCCGTGGTAAAGCTTGGCCTCCATTTACGGTTATCTTAGCTAGAACATCTGTGCGGTGGTTTTGGTGTCGAGGCACCTGATCGATCTTAAATCCCTTAAATTTATTTTTAAGCGACTGAGCTAGCCTTAGGTAGGCGACCATGTTATCTCTTTTTGCCTGGTACACCCCAAACACCTGATTGACTACAAGTAATGGGTCGCTCTTGATTTGTAGGTAGTCGGCCTTCAGTTCAATGGCTGCCTTCATCCCGGCTAAGAGGGCTTCGTATTCTGCTTCATTATTGGTGGCTTTAAATGAATCTAAAGCAGTGACAAAATTCAGTCCCCTCTGGGTCTATTAAAACTACGCCAACTCCTCCCCAAGCTTGCCCAGTCGCTCCATCTGTATAGAGGGTCCAAGACTTGCAATCTTCCGGCCAATTATCGATCTCGAAAGTCTTCTTAGGGACCACATTCGATGCTGCGTGGATCGCTTGGCCTGGGAGCGCTGAAAATTCTACAACGAAGTCTGCGAAAGCATGCGCTTTAATCGTGGTCCTAGATACGTCCGGTCTTTGTAAGAATTGACGGAGAGGTTGGTCCGTCACCACTGCTATTGAATGAGCTTG
Organism: Dipteronia sinensis; assembly: GCA_033220585.1. NCBI lineage: Eukaryota > Viridiplantae > Streptophyta > Magnoliopsida > Sapindales > Sapindaceae > Dipteronia > Dipteronia sinensis. The sequence goes on from CM065645.1 coordinate 1,351,124, forward strand.
AAAGTAGGGACGAAGCTTTCTCACTGAGGTCACCAGAGCATAGGCGAGCTTCTCCAGGAGAATATAATTTTTTTCTGACTTGGTTAAAGCATGACTCATGTAGTATATGGGCCTTTGAATCCCGTTGCCACACTCCTTGGCCAAAGCTCCACTTACTGGAGTTTCTGAGACGGCTAGGTAGATTTGCAGCTCCACTCCGAAAACCGGCTTGACTAACAATGGTGAGCTTGTTAGGTATTTCTTCAAGGCTTGAAAAGCTTGTTCACTCTCTGGGCTCCATTTCATGTTTCTCCCTTGCTTGATGGCTTTGAAGAATGTGAGGCATTTATAGGTGGAGCGAGAAATAAACCTGTTGAGTGCTGCTACACGTCCAGTCAAAATTTGTACCTGTTTGAGTGATGTGGGGGACTTCCAGGTCCAAGATAGCATTGATTTTTTCTAGGTTGGCCTCTATGCCTCTCTCATGGACCATGCAACCTAGAAACTTCCCCGCCGTTACCCCAAAAGCACATTTAGAGGGTTCAACCGCATCTGGTTTTCTCTTAGGATTAGAAAGGTCTTGCAAAGATCTTCCTAATATCGTTCTACGGTTGGTGATTTTGTGATCATGTCATCGATGTATACCTCCATCGTCCTTCCGATCTCGGGCCTGAACAGCTTGTTAACCAGCCGTTGGTATGTAGCCCCCGCATTCTTCAGGCCAAACGGCAGCACCTTGTAGCAGTACATGCCCTACCAAGTAATGAAGCTGGTCTTATCTTGATCAGTTGGGTGCATCTTAATCTAGTTATACCTCGAGAACGCGTCCATGAAACTAAGAAGTTTATTTCCGAACGTGGATTCGACCAGCTGATCGATCTTTGGTAGAGGAAGGCTGTCTTTTAGACATGCCCGGTTGAGGTTAGTGTAATCGACACACATACGCCATTTCCCATTCGCCTTTGTAACCATGACCACCTTGGCGATCCACTTGGGGTAGCGCACTTCTCTGATAAAACCTGCCTTGATCAATTTGTCTACTTCTTCCTAAACCGCGCGTTTCTCTCGGCGTTAAAGTGACGCCTCTTCTATTTGACGGGCTTGAATGTTGGATCCACTGCTAATCGATGAGCAGCCAATGATACCGGGATTTCGGGTATCTCGTCATGGCTCCAAGCTAAGATTTCGCTGAATTCTCTGAGAAGCCCAATCAAACCTTCTTTCACTTCCGGTTCGAGGGTAGCTCCGACCTTAACAACTTTGGAGGGATCGTCATTTCTGATGGTTACCTCCTTTAGTCTGTCTACGGGTTGCCTGCTGGCCCATTCCTTTCTCTGTCCCTCATCATTTGGCATGATGGGTTCATTTTCAAAATGATCTGCGAGATCCGTATCTTCCAGGGCCATCCCTGGCGCTTCCGTATCCTGGATCGTTGCAACTTGTATCAATTGTTTTGCTAAAGCTGTCGGATTGGCAGACACTGCGTAGCACTTCCTAGCTGCTTGCTGGTCTCCACGTACCTCTCCTACCTTGGTTCCTACCTGGAATTTCAGGACATTGTGATATATGGACAAGACCCCCTTCAAGGAAGATAGGAAAGGTCTTCCTAAAATGGCGTTATAGGCTGATGGGGTGTCAACCACAACAAAGTCCATCATAACATTTTGTTGGAGAGGTGTGGTGCCGATGATCACTATGAGGATCTTTGATCCTACTGGTATGATCGAGTCCCCAGTGAGTCTATAAAGTGGGGTCGTGCAGCTACTGTAACACCATTTCTTCAGATTCAGTTTTTCCAAGGTATCCTTGAAAAGGATATCTACACTGCTGCCCGTATCAACGAGCACGCAATGGACCATGTAGTTGGAAATCTGTATCGTGATCACCATGGGATCATCATGAGGTTGCACGGTGTTCAAGACATCTGCTTTAGTGTAAACGATCTGCTGCTGACTGGGAGGGTTCCGTCGGGCTTTAGGCTGACCTTGAAGATACCCCGGCCTTCTTCTACATGGGGAATCTTCCTTGCGTGGTTTTTTCTGGAATTATTTGAGGTACCGGCCAATGTGGGCCCTCCGCTGATGGTGTGTATCACATGTATCTATTGCATTAAATCAGTCTGTTCTCCCTTTCTCTTCTCTGTATGCTCGCGAATCTCGGCTTGTGCTTCCCTTCCAGTTTGAATATTATCTCTGACCTGCTGTAAGAACTCAATCAAACATCCTCCCCGTATCAAGGCTGTCGATCTGGTTGCGCAGGTTATAACATTCGGAAGTGTTGTGACCCACGTCCTTGTGGAAGTCACAATATTTGTATCGGTTCCTTCTGTCAACTGGGACTTTCATGGGCACGGGCTTTTGGAGTAGCCCCTTGTCCCGTATAGCGAGGTAATCGTTTCCCTGGGAGGCGTTCAAGGGGGTGTAGTAATCATACCCTTTCTCATCTCTCAGTTATGGGGGCTACGGTCCTAGGAGGAGGCGAAGCTCTTGGAGGGGTTCGTCTTGCTGGATATCTTTCTTGCATGAGCTGAGCAGTGGGGAAATGGTATATCGATCTATTGGGAGGTTTGTTCTGATTTTTCTGAGCTGGCTCAAATTTGGGAGCTTCTTTTCTCTGACGCTTTACCGTTCTCATATCGTCGTGTTCCATCTTAACTTTGAGTTGTTCGTCGATCTTCACCTGCTCAAGAGCCCGGTCATAGGCCTCCTGGTAAGTCTCTAGAGGTCTCTTGGCAAAGGAACAGAAAAGTTTTCCTGCCCATAAGTTCCGTCAGAAATTGGCGAGAGTCTCTTTCTCTGCGAAGACTCTCATTTGTATGACTTCTCTATGTAAACGCTCCACGTACGATCGAAGTGTTTCACCTCGCTCTTGAATCACATATTGGAGGTATATGGGATCCTTTGGACGAGGTTTGACTCCTTGGAACTGCGACCAAAAATCTGTTGATAACTTTGTGAAAGAATCCACGCTTCCAGCAGGTAACTTCTTGAACCAAGTTTTCACGTAATCGGTCAGGGTGGTAGGGAACATCCTGCACATGGTAGCCCTAGTAGAATTCTGGACTTCCATCTGCTGGATGAAATTCTCCAGATGACTCAAAGGGTCTTCTGTTCTGGAGAACTTATCTGTCGGCATTTTAAATTTTGGCGGGAGTTTCGCTTCCCGGATCCTTCTGGTGAAGGGGGCGTTTATCTCGCTTAATGGATCCTTCTTATCCTCCTTATTCTTTCTAATTCTTATCTACTGGATCTCTTTCTGTAGCTTTGCTAACTGATCCCTCAGCCGCTTGTTCCCAGGTTTATTTGAATTGACCTCGGATTCTTCGTTGTCGGCATCCCTCCGATGAACTGGTGACCTCAACCCTGGTTCCTCTTCATGAGCGGGATCTACTCGGGAGGTTTGTCGACTTCCTTCCTCTTGGGCCCGGGTTTACTTTCTTGATGTCGTCGGGCGAGGAGCCTCTCGTTGCTCCTGGGTTAGAGCATCTACTGCAGACTTAACTCGCATGGGCTGGTATTGTGATGGTCTTCTCGAAACTGGGGGCATGGGTTCTAGCCTATCCTGGATCGAAGGTTGGGGCCTAGTCCTATCGCGAGCTGGCTCTAGAGGAGGAGGTCCCAGGCGGTCTAAAGCAGGCTGCCTGGTCTCTGGCCTGCTCGGCTCTACCTAATCATCTGGGTTTGTTGGTTGGACTATAATGCCTTCAGCGAGCAGACGGAGGCGAACGGTTTCCACGAAGGCTGCCGCTTATTGGTCGAGCGCTGCCTGGCTTATCATAGGGTGGCCAGAAGCCAGCGCATTAGCCACTTGGACCGGAACTTGACTGCGATATCCAGATTTTTTCCCCTCCTTAGGGCCTTTCGCGTTGGCATCGCCGAAGGTTGTTCTGAAGCCCCGGGCTGTCCTTGGGAGGAGCGGAGCCTCATGGTTCCTGTAACACAATAAAAACGTAAATGGTTGATTTGATTAACTGGGTGTGGGTTATTTCCCACAGACGGCGCCAGAAAGTGTTAACTGAAAATTTGCTCGGAGTGAGAAATCTCAATTAACACCCTCGAGACCACTACCACGGGGGTGGTGGCCAGGGTCTGATATACTTTCTACCAAACTTGTTCATATGATAATTTAAAATGCTAATATTGGTAGAATCGAAAAGAATAAAGATGATTTTATTATCGATGATATCTCATGTACAAATATCTCTCAAATGCTCTCCATTTCTCTAGGGTGTAGTAGGGTTGTTGTCGTATGCTTGTCGTAAAGTAGTTCTTTTTCTTCTCATTTATACATAGTTTTGGTAGGTTAAATTTGTGATTCTCCCCTTGATTTTCTCAATCTCTTTCCTCCTTATCGGACGGCATTTCTCATTTAAACGTCATTGACTTTGTGTTAATAACCGAGTTGAGAATATCTTGGTGGAGATCAGTTTGTTTCCTCTTTAGACTGTATTACTTGCTCTACACATACTTAATGTTTACAGATATGATCCAGTGTATCTTCGTATCTTCACAGTGTGATTCCTCATAGAGGTCGTTGAATATGGTATGTATTTTCTCGTATAGCGAGGTAAATCAGTGTCCCAGCTTCGGTATTCAGGAGCTGAGTCTAGCCAGGAGCTTGGTCTGACCTCCCTTGATCTCTTGGAGCTTGAAGCGGCCCCCTGCGGACATTCTTCTGTGGCAACGGGGTTTTGGCGAACTTCTGGAGAGGTTGTGAGGTAGTCTCGACCTCGGGGAGCTTGAGTCTGTTTTGACCTCGGGGAGCTTCCCTATTTCTGGTTTGGTGACGTGGGCTCGATCTGATCGCACCGGGCTCTATTCCGGGTGTTTCTGGAGCTCGTATTTATTTCTGTCGGGTGGTATCGTAGCTCGGCTTTGGGAACCGTGGTCCCCTGGTGGATAACCTCGGGCCTGGAGTCAGACTAGGAGGGTGGAAAATTTCCCTTTGGTCCCTAGCCAAATTTGGTTATTAACACTAGTTATCAATAAATCACACATGAATATTTATGACCTAGCTTTTAGGCAAAAATGACCTAATCAATTTAGCTATCAAAATACAAAACCAATCATGTTATCAAGACTCATAAATATGCAATAAAGTATGGTCTAGGTATGTAATCATGCAATAAATACATAATCTATAGTAAGAAGAACAATAAATGATATTCAATGAAGTTCTTACTTACCTAGTCATGAAACCATGAAGACCCATGCTCAAATGATGTTGAATGATGCAAGATGGAGATGGGTTTTGGGTTTGGAGAGTCAAAAATGTTTTCTTAAAGCTTTCTCTCTCTAAGAGCTCTAACCTCTCTCTTAAAACTGATTTTTTGAGCTCTTGGTCGGCCAAGAAGAGAAGAGGAGGAATATATATGAAGCCTTAGTTAAAACTACGTCGTTTTGAACTTGGGAAACAAAATCCCGTCAAAACCGCTATGCGTACCGCTGTTCAGGCATGTGTCCAGACTGCGGTACAAGCCGCGTAATCAAAAGAATCGATCTTCTGGAATGTACCGCTGTATGGACCGCTATGCATACATGTGCACCAACTGCGGTCTACACCGCACATGACACACCGGCGAGTACCGCTCTGTGCGTCGGGCGCAAGCAGTGCCTGCCAAGCGGATCTAAGCTGCGCTAAAGGGAAAAATCTCTTTTTAACACTCAAGAAAAATGTCTATCTTACATGAATGATGTGCAAGTGTGAAGTGAGTGAAATGCATACAAAATGAAGCACAATTAACATGCAAGACATGTTAGCAATTTAGATAAAATGCAAGATATGATATCTAATGCAAGCTAGTGAGTGTGTTTGAAAAGGATGCACACATATATAAACAATAAAGAACACAAATGCAAGATAAACAAAAATGCATGAAGTATGTGTGTGTGTGTGCACCTAAACTCTTCAAGGGACAAAGTCAAGTGAATATACATTTTGCTCTTGAAGTTATGGAGATGCTTAGAAGCTTGCCAACGAGGACATAAGCTACTCATTACACAATCATCCCTAATGTGGTGTGGTTTGTCCTGAAATAAGCCAATCATAAAATCGAGGTCCTTACATTTATATTTAACACTTTTTCTTTTGAATGTCTTTTCGTAGCACAATTTACATACAATTGCCTAAGTACACGCTTTTACACAACTTAGAGCCTTACATGAGTTCTACTAACTTTACACCTCGACATGATCAATAACTAGGGAATGGTTAAATGTTTGGCTTATGTGAGTGATGTATGTAGGTTTAGTGTTTGACCTCAGTTTTAGCAATGAAAGCACACATATAGGGACACAGAATGTGTTTAGGCTATTTTAGTAGTTATGCACACACATTTGTCCAAAATCATTTCTAAAAGTCCATCTAGCAAGGGAATAGAAATCTTAATAAGCAGTCCACAAGATTAATGATCTATAGCAATCAATGCTAAGTTTATGTATAATAAGATCACAATTAAGAACTAAGTCGAAGAGTGTTTAAAGATTAGAAACAAAATACATCCTCTCAAATGAACGTTAAGGCACAAAACTCTCATAAGGGTAGTCTCCACTATTCTCCTAGACTAAGCAAGCATAAAGGTCTAATCCACCTTGACATCAAACGATTGGCAATGTACAAGTAAATTTATACCGATGCAAAAATTATAGATGGCATGATGCTAGTCAAAACATAGAACTAAAAGTATACAAGACATGTCTCTACCGGCACGTAAAAGAAACAACTTAACATGGAGACCAAAAATTCCAAAAACCGACAAAATTTAAATTCGTCTAATGTCCACTTTCTATTGCATATCTTTATAAGAACTTGAAATTATTTGACAAACGTTTTACACCATTAAGTAGACATATGAATACACATGTTTCATTTAGAAAATATTTCAAAATTCGAATTAGAAAAATGTGAAAATGGACAATGAAAACAGTGAATGCGCAATTCTAAAAATAGGGCATCGCCCCTGACCTTTGGTCAAAGATAAGTTAAGTTCGCAATAGTATGAGGCCGTTGGATTAGTACAATGATAAGCTAAGTTCGTTCCCATGAGGAGGTGTAATCCTTCAACTTTTCCTAGTTCATGGTTATTTAGAAAACACGATTTGGGGTGTGTGTGGTGTGTGCATTAAAAGTAAATATTTCTATGAAAAATGCAAATTACAAACAATATTATTTACAGAGATGATATGGATTGGAGAGATGTAGGATGTATATGGTTACACTAAAAAGATAACTCTACCATAACAATCACACAATTTCATACAAAGATGACTATCAATGATGAAAGTCATGCTCACTTAATCCTCGCTAATATTCTCTCTCGAGCAATAAAGGCTATACCCACATGCACCGGCAGACCTATCTCTCGATGGCTACCCGAACTGCACACGAGTTCATTAAGAACTATGAGATACTTTTAACGACTTTACATGCAAAGCCTTACGTATCTCTACCTTACTCTACATGCAGTGGACATCTACTCATGCACGTTGCGTGCTTCTCCTCTCGATTCATCACACACAACCAATGTTCATTCAAATGGTGGCTAACCACTCAAATGCATTAAGAACTTCAATGGCCACTCAATCATCAACAAACATATTCAACAAAAGAGGCAACAATGCAAGGTTTACAAAAAATCCCTAATTAATGAAAGTACACATCGAAGAAGAGACAAGAAATACAAAAGAGATAAGAAAGAGAACCCATCCGATACCAGGATTCGAACGCCAAGTTTTCACGGTTGTCAATCAGATATCTTTACCACTAGACGATGACGGCGAGTCTCCAATCTTTTAAATGCTCAACTCTCTCATAGAAGAAAAAGCTCTCTCCTTATCTCTCTAATCTCCCTACGGTGGATGGTTAAAAAGGGAACAAGATCACCAAACAACTATGTGCATCAAGTTAATTGTTTATTCATTAAGAACATTCAATTTAAGTTAATGGTCCATTCTCTCGATTAAGAAATTCACCAAAATAAATTCATCACCTAACCCAAGCCATGGGATGAGCAATTGTGCCTTAAAAAAAGACCCATTAAGCATAAGAATATGGAACCAAAGCCTAATCTAACATGTAAATGCATCAACCAAACTTTTCCCACTCCTTAGAGATAATACTCAATCACTCAAATCATTCTAAACATAGCATATCGAGTCATCCATCAACATAAAAACAATCAAAGGATGCTAAATTACACTACTCCTAAATTAAGTTATTCTACTTCTAATCTCATTCATAGATACACATTAATTTCCAACTCTCAATACACATGCATATCACAATAAGATGTTAAATCATGGATAAACAAAGAATAGAACAAAACCCAAAAGAATATAAGAACAATCATACATATATAGCATAAGTGTAGGTTTACAAAATTCCTAATTGAAGATACATATCAAAGAAAACAAGAAATACGAAAAGAAATGAGTTGTAGAAAAAACCCTTGAAGGAATCTCCTCCAAAGCCTCTCATTTTCCGTTGTTGTTGATTGGCTCGAAATTGGTCCAAGAGACCACTCATTTCTTCTTATAATATACTCTAAGATGGGTGGAAGAAGTGTTTAAGGTGGTGGTGGTGATGTATGGTAAGCTCCCATGGAGGAAAAATCTTTATAGGAGCTTGAAAGCTTCTCTCTTATTTGGTGAAGAAGATATAGGAGGAAGAAGACGGAAATGGTGAAGAAGGGTTTTGTGTAGGTTGTGGAAGATGTGCAGGGTATGGTTTCAGACCAAAATTAGGCTATTTATAGAGTGGAGGAGCTAGGGCACGAAATGGGGTGTGAAAGAACAAGATTGCCCCTCAAATTGTGCCAAATATGGCTGAAAATGGCTAATCTGGTGTAAAATAATAAGACCTGAAAGCGACCTGGTGCTCAGGTCGCATCTAGGCCGCTTTTCACTCTAGTGAAGATTTTCAACTTCGTACACAGTTAGGAATGGGCATAACTCACTCTAAAAAAATCGGAATTGTGATCTATAAAGAGCGCTGGAAACTAGATACCCGAGCAAATTCTGAAATATATATTGATCTCAACGTGGTTCGATCTAAGGAGGGAGATATGGCCTCCCGAAAGTTGAGTGTTATGCACGAGCATTTATCATTTCATCCATTTAACCTTCAAAAATCTTCAATTAAGTTCAACACCTTATTTAGGGCATATAACCTACGTATGGCTCACAAAACACATTAAAAACACAAACCTGCTAGAACATGAGCACAAAAGCTAGGAAATTGGGACCTCAAATAGGTATATAAATCTTCTGATAATGCAGTTTCAGGGTACATATTGAGGCTAAGAGTTTGTGATTTCACAATAACAGTATATATGAGCTTATAATTGCTCATTTCGAATCAACTCTCACTTCTAATAAATAAGCCACTTTGCTCATATAAAATATCAATGAAATTTGAGAATTACCATTTCATTATGATTTATAAACTCTTTATTATTTCTAGCTAAAACATATAGTCCACAGATATAGATAATATAAAAAAAATTCTTCAACCTGTTTAGTGTACGTACCATGGTTATCTTTAGTCATCATTAATATGTAAGATATTACAGCTTGATGAAATCAAAGATACCGCTTTCTAGAGGATCGTTTCAAACCATACATTAATTAAGCAAGCACACTTATGCAATCTTGGTCTTTTGAAACAAAAAATTTACAGGTTGTTCCATGTAAATCTCTTCATCTAGTTCCCTATTAAAAAGTACAATCATAACATCAATCTGATGTGATTTCAGGTTCATAGATGTGACGATTGCTAAAATAAGGCATACGGAAGAAAACTTTACTTCCAAAGAATAAGTTTCTTCATTTGCGACTAATCGTGCCTTATACCTCTCAAAGGTAATGTCCGCATTACGTATGATATGTGAAACACCCATATGTTCACAATGGTCTAATGACTAGGAGGTAAATGAATCAAGTCCCGAACATGATCACTTTTCTAGACTCCATCTCCCCTTCCATTTCTTTCATTCATATATTCTCTTAGTAAATAGAAGTGCTTTCATTCATATATTCTCTTAGTAAATAGAAGTGATAGCTCAATTCAAAAATCCTTGGCTCATCACTTTCAAGTGAAGTAATCATCAAATCTTCCATTTCAACCTCTAAAAGATGACATGAGATAACTTTACGATTATTTCGACAAGTTGGTAAATTATCACGTTGGCTGATTCAACAGTTGTTTCACTCCTACTGGGGATGAAAGATCTGTGCGGATTTCTACTCCCACTGGGGTGTAGACTTCCACTCCCACTAGAGATGGAAGATTCATGTAGAATTCCACTCCTACTAGGGATGGAGGATCAAGTTAGATTTTAATTTACAGTCACTCGCGTATTAACACAGATCATCCAATTTTTAAAATCAGATATCTATATTAAACTCGCTTCTACTAAGAAATTCATTCTCTAATAATGACATCTTGTGATTCTAATTCAGTCACACTTCTATTTAATTGTACACCATTGTTTATTTATCCTTTGGAATGCACAATGCATTAAAAAAAGATACAATTCCTCTTCTTGCATCCAATTTCTCAATTTTTTTTTGAGATGGATTAGAAACATAAGCCGCATACCCCTAGGGTTGTAGATTATTCAGACAAGGCTATCTACCTGTCCAGAATTCATAAGGTGTGGAAGTGTCTGATCTAGTGGAACATGATTAAGTAAGTAGGCAGTAATCAATTAACATATCTTCTAATAAGATACTTAAAGATTCACTTACGCCATCACGTACTTAACCATTTCCAATAATATTTTATTCCTTCTTTCCGCTACACTGTTTTGCTACGAAGTCCTAGGAATAAATAAATATATTTCTATACATTTCTTGCTAAACAATTCCTTGAATCGTTCAGAAAGATATTTACGTACTCGGTTTATTCTTTAAACTCAAAAGTTTACCATCTAATTTGGTCATCAACCAAACAATCTAATGCAATCAAATGCTTTTAATTTATGGGAGGTCAAATAGAAATGACCGAGACATCTAAAGATATTAATGAACGTAACTATATATGAAATTTCATATCTAGCATTTACACTCATTCAATCACAAATGTTATAATGAATTAGTTACAATGGAATTTCTGATCTAGTTCCTTACTAAATTGTTTTCTAGTTGTTTTTATTGTTAGATAATTTGCATGACCTTTTAGATAAATGAGTCTAATGTGTCCTCTCTAACTGATATACTCATTCTATCTAGTCCAACATGACTTAATCTAGCATGCCAAAATATCAGCATCATCACCATTACAATGATTGAAAAACAAATAAAATTATAATCGTCCACACTGACGTATAATACTATAAAACCATTAAACAACTATCAAGGAACATATGAATATAATTTGTTAAAATAATATTCATACATCCATCATGATTATTAATGATAACCCAAATCAATGAGGACAACCACGGACACTAAACCTAGATAGATCTCAAGTGTATATTAGAACATCATAGAGTACAAATTTAAGCTACCATGCAACCCCAGTTTGTAGGTACTTAACTCCAAAATTGTTCTAACACATATGCATCTTGTCTCTAATAATCTAAATTTACTCAACGTATGTTTTTCATTTTCCTATTGGATGGTATATCTTCACTTATCTACAGTCCAAAAAGGATGTGATATAGGAAGAAAAAACCAAGCCAGAAACTTAAACATAACTTAACAAATTCTTATGGAGTACAAATTTAAGCTACCATGCAAACCCAGTTTGTTGGTACTTAACTCCAAAATTGTTCTAACACACACACACACACACACATATATATATATATATATATATATATCTTGTCTCTAATAATCTAACTTTACACAAGGTATCCTTTACATTTTCTTATTGGATGGTATATCTTCACTTATCTGCAGTCCACAAAGTATGAGATTTAGAAAGAAAAAACCTAGCCAGAAACTTAAGCCTAACTTAACAAATTCTTGAGTTTGGGTTTTACTCATTTCGACTCAATGCATTTATGAGTGAAAATGACCCAGCTTATCACAATTGTAACAAGTTATTTTAGTTTTATTTTTCCTCAATTCGTCATCCATCAACTTCTTGCATATTCCGACCTAAGATTAATTGTGGCTATGACTAGATCCTATTCCCCTTTTGGAAATATATATTTCCACTAATACGCTCAAAACTAAAGTTTTGTACAAGTTGGAATATTTCATATAAAATTGGCTAAAAACCTAAGCCGTCTCTAAGCGCTCATCTTCTACTACCAAAATAACGCGATTGATACGTGTCAGATTAATTTTATATATATCATATCGTTTAGTCGGTGTATCATGTTTTATATCCTTATTGGAGGCTGCCACTAATTTTGATGCTTCTTATAAGTACTAAAAAACTTGATACCAAACCTACTAAAATTTTAGTTTTCAAAATACTACTAAAATTTCCCTTCAAGCCAAACTATTAAAGGTAAGCCACTTCACTTAAATCCCATTGTACTTATCAAACACACATGTGAGGCTACTATTTAAGCTACTCCGCAACATAATGCGGGTAATTTAACTTCTAGCTTGATAATCTTTCACATCTTGTATGTCGAGCAAATAAGTACTATGGCGAGGTTCAATCATGATTCACGTTATAGTCTCAAGAACCTCTTGCTCTTTTAAAATAGACTGAATTTTCTAGTGTTAAATCACACGGATTACACAATTCAGCTTATCACTTTCAAATTGTCCACAATATTATAGAAATAGAAGCTATATCTTATGTCAATCTATGTAGAGACATACAATCTACTAAGCAAGTATATTAACTTCCAAAAATACACACATTTAATTTTGCTGCAAACACAAGCCTAAAATATGATGAAATAATTTAAGTAACTAAAGCGGAAAAAAGTCGTCGAAGCGCCTAATCACCATCCGTTTCCAAAAATTTAATCATCATTGTTAACAGGACTTTCTGGCAAGGGACCAAAGGAGAATTTTCCAAATAGAGATCTATCCAGGAAGATTCATCCAGATACTCCAAGAGACCAACAAGATCGGTACCTTTACCAAGATGAAGTCGATATCCGACGAGGTTGGAACCTCGACTATCCATCTATCTAGATAGAATATCAGCTCCGAAAGCATGTATCTCGCCCTACTGAAGCTCCTGATACCAGGTCAAGACCAGTACGATGATAGCCTGCACGCCCAGAACCCTGCAAGCATCTCAACGTTGATCAAGGTACCAAGGTACCAGGTACCTCGATACCTACCTCGATACCACATCGATGTCTGCCTTGGTGCCACCCTGACTCCCGCCTGGTACTTATTATACTTATCCAGAGCTCCTTCAAGGCAAGTATCCTACCCCCCAGGCAATACGATAGGGTACACGAAGACACAAGCACCATTCCAGCAGGAGGCGGAATAAGCTCATCAAAATGAGGTACCAGCATTACCATCCGTCAGAACTCAAAGTCAGAATTTCCCTCCAAGCTCCACGAAAAAGGAAAGTCGACTCCATCGCCATAAAGCTCCACGAAGAAGAAAAGTTGACTTCATCGCCATCAAGCTCCACGAAGAAGGAAAGTTGACTCCATTGCCAAAATAAAACGCCATTAATGACCCAATGGTCAACCGAATCAGAATTTAAACTCACTATTGATTAACGGGATCCAATCCCGCGCCCTCAGCTCCACGCAAATGCCTTTCAACGCTTAAAATAGGACTCTCTATAATCTTCATTAAGGGAACCAGATTTTGGGGAGATTCTGGAGAGTACTATATAGACGGCATTGAAGGGTAAAGAAGAAAGGCTTCGAGTATTATTGATCGCCAGAACGAGAGAGAGAGCCCGGGAGATTCCCGGAAGCCAGTGAGAGTCCATTGACAATCACTAGAGGAAAAATATCCACTTATCGACTCAAACGTTTTCTCCACCTCCATCATGTGTGAAAGAGTGAAAATATAGAGAAATATGCATGTATACATATTGTAATTCTACCGTAGTGATTGACTGAATAAAAGAGTGTTCATTTTACATCTCCCGGTCCCTTTGTATTTTTTCTCCATTCTTTGATCTATCGATCTCGATCATACAAGAAAGAGGGACCCCGGTACCGAAGGTACCTACCCCGCTGCTGCTACCAGTAGTGGGTGAGGGTGTTAACCGAGATTTTCATCCAGAGTGAATTTTTCCGTTATCACTTTTTGGAGCCGTCCGTGGGAAAAAACCACACCTTCAAAAGAAAGCCTGTGTGTCTCATTTTCTTGCTAGATTATCATAATGAAGCTCTGATCCTTTCAGGATCATCCTGACCCGTCAGGATATCAGTCGAACGCTTCAACCCGAAAAGGTCAAAAGCCGAAGAAGGGGGGAAAGGGTTGCAAACCCGCCCCAAAGCCGTCAGCTACAGCGCAGATTACCCCCAGGTACCTGCTACCCCAGCAGCTAGACCTGCCGATCTAGACCAACAGGTCGCGGCCTTTATAGAGAGCATTCGCCTCCGGATGGTTGCCGAAGGCAGTACCAGCCAACCTGCTGTACCAGATCCCAGGGGAGATACCAATCGGTGAGGTACTAGGATACCTCTCTTCGACAGGTTGGGACCACCACCTCCTGTACCAGTCCATGATAGACTCGGGCCCATGCCCCAAATACCATCGGTCCTATGATAGACTCAGACCAGTACCCCTGGTTCCAGGAAATCCTACAGCTTATCAACCCCGATACGTTAGATCTGCCATTGATCTCCCGTCTAGGGAGCGTCGCCATCTGGTCCATCCAGAAGCTTCTTCTAGAAAGCCTCAACAGGAAACGACCAGGAGGCACCCTCTTTCAATGGCAGAAGGCAGCAACAGGGGCATCGGAAAAGACCCTCCCCATGGAGAGAAGCAGGATGAAGCCTCTGCGACATCGGAGGTATCTGATGACCGAGATTCTGAGGTGGAATCAGGGAATGATGGCGATAAACGTATCCGGGACCAGGTCGCCAGAATGGCAAAGGAGATCCAGGAGCTGAAGAAGGGTAACACCAGGGAAAACCAGAAAGATCCTTTGGGAGAGATGAATGCTCCCTTCTCTAGAAGGATCAAAGAGGCAGAACTACCTCCTAAATTCAAGATGCCGATAGACAAATTTTCTGGAACCGAGGATCCCCTGACCCATCTAGAAAGTTTTGTCCACCGGATGGAGGTCCAGAATCCTACCCAGGCCGCCATGTGCAGAATGTTCCCTACCACGCTCACTGACTGTGCCAAGACATGGTTCAGGAAACTACCGACGGGGAGCGTCGATTCATTCACCAGGTTGACTACTGACTTCTGTGCTCAATTTCAGGGCATCAGACCTTGCCCCAACGATTCCATTCATCTCCATTATATAATCCAGGAGCGGGGTGAAACGCTCAGAGCCTACGTAGAGAGGTTCCACAAGGAAGTGATCCAGATGGGGGTCTACACAGAAAAAGAGACTTTGGCCAATTTTAGAAGGAACATATGGGCGGGCAAGCAGGCTGTTCAGATCATTCGCCGAATATCCCCCGGAGACCTACCAGGAAGCCTACAACAGAGCTCTAGAGCAGGTTGAAATAGACGAGCAGCTCCGAGTCAAAATTGATCATGATGATATGAGAATTGCCAAGCGCCAGAAGAGGGAGGTGCTCAAGCCGGCACCAGTTCAGAAAAGTCAGAACAGACCTCCCAACAAATCTACATATCGGTCACCGTACTACCAGCCTCTGCGGAACCGGTACCCCGTCAGGCGGACTCCGCCCAGAGTTACACCTCCACCTAAGGAAGTAGCTCGGGTCGATAGAGATAAGAGGGGATACTCTCATTATAACCCCTTGAACGCATCTCGCGAAACTATCTACCTCGCCATCCACGACAAGGGACTTCTCAGAAAGCCAGGTCCAATGAAGGTACCAGCTAATCAGCGGAACCGCTACAAGTATTGTGACTTCCATGAGGATGTAGGTCATAATACCTCAGAGTGTTATAGTCTGCGGAACGAGATTGAAGCCTTGGTTAGGGGAGGTTTCTTGGAGGAATTCCTCCAACAGGTACACGACAACATACGCACTAGAAAGGAGGTGCAGGCAGATATCAAAGCATATGAAGAAAAAAGGAAAGCAAAAGGGAAGGATCTGATTGAGCAGATCCACATTGTCAATACCATCAGCCGAGGTCCCACCCTTGCCGGAATCTCTAACAATGCTCGAAAGAACCATGCCAGGAAAGCTCCCATATTGGAAGCAAGCCAGAGTGTCTTTAAAGTTACTAGGGGGTTACCTCAGTCTCCTCCTACTGCACAGATGGTCTTCACAGAAATGGATGTGTATAACACCGTGTAGCCCCACGATGACCTTATGGTCGTCACTATACAGATAGCCAACAACTTGGTCCATCGTGTCTTGATTGATACATGTAGCAGCGTTGACATCCTCTTCAAAAGTGCTTTGGAGCAATTCAACCTGAAGAGACCTTGCTACAACAGTTGTACTACCCCATTATACGGGTTCACAGGAGACTCACTGATCCCCACCGGGTCTATGATCCTACCAGAAATAGTATGGACAGTGCCACTCCAGCAGAACCTGATGACGAATTTTGTTGTAGTAAACACCTCGTCCGCCTACAACGCCATCCTGGGAAGACCCTACCTGTCTGCTCTCAAAGGAGTCTTGTCGATATACCATAACGTCCTGAAATTTTCAGTAGGAGACAAGGTGAGCGAAGTGAGAGGAGATCAACAGGTTGCACCAAGTGTTATGCAGTATCTACCAATCCATCAGTGTTAGCTAAGCAATCCGTGCAGATAACCATCAACCAAGATCACCAGTTCTCAGAGGAAGATTTCGAAGGTGAAACAGGTTCAGATGAAATGGGATCCATGCCCGAGCTCCCCAACATAGAAATCAGGGGAGAAGAAGAAAAAGGATGGGCTAGTAGCCATCCTGCAGAAGAGTTAGAAGAGGTACCTGTTAGGATTATGCTCAATAGCAAGAGTATAATATTGTAATTGACAATCTTTTCATATAAATAAAGTGATTTCTGATTCTGCAAAATCTTATAGCATTTATAATTATAATTGTCAAGGTAAATAATCATAAGGTCAAAAGACTATAAGATATGAAGAATTGTTTGTACATCCGGATATGTATGAGGTAGACACAATTCTTTAGTTAGTCTTGAATAACGTTCACAACTTAAGTTAAAGGTTGGGCACCTCTATCTTGATAAAGTTGTAGAATTCTTTTACTAGCATTTGAGTGGGATCAAATGAGTTATGATGAGTCTAAAATCATCGAAAGGTTTTCGAGTAAAAGAATCTAGTGCACTGGGTGCATTGAACTAGATCACAATGAAATACTTTATCTAGAACCAGTCACTAGATATAAGTCTTTTCATTATCAGGACAATCGGAGAGTCTATCTAAATCCTGAGATAAATGATGGACTTATGGTTGCAAGTATTATCATTTGAGCTATCAATGAGTACGATTATATAGCATAGTCTATCCTCGATAGTTTGGTGGTATTCATTTGTTAATCGATAGAGGACTTCATTTATAGATATGGACATCGTGGCTCCATTTATTAAATGAGTATAGTATCATCATATGGATGTTTTGAGGTATTGGATATTAAATCTCAACGTTGAGTTTTCAATAATGATTATTGAAGACATGGCTTCTGGACAAGTCAAAATATCCAAGTTCAAAATGTGGTCATATGAGGAAATATGGTAACTTGGAGAGCTATAGGGGGTCTATGAGCTCTTGGCGATTACTAATATTATTCAAGAGGATACACCATCTCCTATAAGATTGTCTAGGGTATGAATGAGAAACCTCTCCTTATTCTATCTTTATTTAAAAGTTCAATTTTAGCTCTTTAGTGGAATGAGTTAAAATTAATAGATCGGACATAAGTGAATCATTTGTTGATTGTGATTAGGTTATGTCTATTGAAGCTTAAATTTAGATAGCCCGCCAAGATCCACAATCCACACGTACTTGCATGGATCACTTGATATATTCTACCGGACCAATTTATGGGTCCATCTAGAATTGCATTTAATATATTAAGAATATAATATGTCTATTATTTATTTAATGGGCTGCACTATTATATTAATATATTAAAAGGAGACATGTAGGCTTGTTTCTTTTAGTAAGAATAAGTCTGGTTCACATGTGGGCTTTTATTTAAAGTCTAATGAATTAAATAAAATAAGAAAAATAATATTGGGCCCATATATACATGGTGTGGGCGGCAAGGCTAAATAAAATAGCCCAAGATATTATTTTATTTTATTGTTTTGATTAAATGGGAATTAATTAATTATTTAATTAATTAATAGTTTAAATCAAAATCTTTTCCTGATCAGTAAATTAAATACTATGTGTTGGATTAGGGTTGGAATTCTTTTAAGTGATAGGAGTCCTAATGTGGTAAGGATTAAGTCCACATACACTCCTTATTATACAAAGAATTCGGCCACCACTAGTCCTACAAGGGTTAGGATTCTTGAATTGATAGGAATTAGGGAAAAGGACAATTCCTTTTCAAGTAAGGAAATTAACCAACCCTAGATTTCCTATTCAATGAATTCGGCCAACCCTACTTGGTGAAGGAGAAAATTCGGTCAACCTATAAATATAAGGTTATTAATTTTCGGCCACCAAGAAGCAAAAATAGAGAGAGATTTTTGTTTGTTTTGAAAATAAAAAATCCTACTCTATACACATAGATTTTCGGCCAAGAGAGAAAAAGAAAATAAGTTCTCATTCGATAGTGCACTTACAAGCCTTTAACATCAAAAGGTTTTGTACACACTTTCGATTTAGGGTTACGCGAGTTTCAATCATATTGATTGTGAATTCAAAAGTAACCGGAACTATTTTTTTAGGCTCTTGGTGTTTTACTATTGAAGATCAAGATCAGAAATTCCATACATCCATTCTAAGGTAAGCAATTCAAAGAAAAAGGGAGACCACGCTCCTAGGTGATTCACGTACGTGCTAGGATTGAAGATCTTGCGGATTACCATCGACGTAAGTCAATCGGATCACGCGACAAGAGGTATTTAACTCTAACCGTATATTTGAGTTTAATTAATTAAAGGGTTAAGGTTCAAATCTTTAGAAAAAATTTTAAACTATACGAAAATTATTTTTTGCACCTTCAGCCATGGTTTTAAGCAATTTTTCCCTACAGTACCTATCAGGGAGGCCGATCCTTCCAAGGTTGTCAGGATAGGTTCAACATTGGAGACGGAGGTAAGGGAGGCTCTGATAAAGCTCCTGCGAGAATATAATGACATCTTTGCATGGAGTCATGAGGAGATGCCGAGAGTACCCGCTACCTTAGCAACACACAGGTTAGTGCTGGATCCCACCTTCAAGCCAGTCAAGCAGAAGAGAAGGCATTTCAACCAAGCAAGAAATGCTGCGGTGCAAGAGGAGGTACACAAACTACTAAAGGCAGAGTTCATCAGGGAGTCTCGGTGCCCCGAATGGATTGCCAACGTAGTCATGGTGACCAAAGCGAACGGGAAGTGGCGCATGTGCATTGACTACACAGATCTCAGCCGTGCCTGCCCAAAGGATAGCTTCCCGCTACCAAAAATCGACCAACTGGTAGATTCAACCGCGGGCAACAAGCTCCTAAGCTTTATGGATGCCTTCTTGGGATACAACCAGATCCTGATGCACCCAGCTGACCAGGATAAAACCAGTTTCATAACTGGGCAAGGCCTGTACTGCTACAGAGTCATGCCCTTCGGGCTCAAGAACGCTGGGGCTACCTATCAGCGCCTGGTCAACCGCTTATTCAAGGGACTGATAGGAAAATCAATGGAGGTATATATCGATGATATGATCACGAAGTCTCAGATAGCTGAACATCACCAAGACCACATCCGCCAGACTTTCCAGATAGTCAGGGAAAATCAGATGCATCTGAATCCGGCTAAATGCGCCTTTGGGGTTACAGCCGGGAAATTTCTCAGATTCATGGTCCACGAGAGAGGGATTAAAGCTAATCCCGAAAAGATCAAAGCCATCCTGGATCTTGAATCTCCCACCTCACTCAGACAAGTACACGGTTTGACTGGGCGAATCGCAGCCCTGAACCGTTTCATATCGCGATCCACTGACAAGTGCATCCCGTTCTTCAAGGCAATTAAACAGAGGAAGAACATGAAATGGGACCAAGGTAGCGAGCAAGCTTTCCAGTCATTAAAGGAGTACCTCGCTAGCTCGCCCCTGCTAGCTAGACCGGTTACCAGGAGAAGAACTACATTTATACCTGGCAGTGTCTGAAACCGCCGCCAGCGGAGCATTGGTGAAAGAGTGCAGAGATGAAGCCCAACGCCCTGTCTACTATGTAAGCCGCGCCTTAACCAAATCAGAAAAGAACTACGTTCTCCTGGAGAAGTTCACATTTGCACTGGTAGTAGCAGCCAGGAAGCTCAGCCATTACTTCCTTGCTCACACCATCGTGGTAGTCACTGATCAACCTTTGCGACAGTTTCTTCAAAGGCCGGACGTATCGGGAAGACTTGTGTTGTGGGCCCTTGAGCTTGCCCAGTTCGACATCAAATACAAAGCCAGGACTACCATCAAGGCCCAGGCTTTGGCAGATTTCGTGGTAGAATTCAGTGCGATCCCCGATCAAGGTGCTACCCCAAGCCTGATTCGAGCTCCTCTGGAGGAATAAGAGCCTGCAGATTGGCATACCAATCGAAACATCTGGATCCTATATACCGATGGAGCATCGAATCAGGCAAGAAGCGGGGGTGGGGTCATTCTAACTGACCCAGAGAAAGTCAAATGCTGCCATTGTTTCAGATTCGGGTTTAACACCACCAATAATGAGGCTGAATATGAGGCCTTGTTAGCAGGGATGAGAGCGGCAGTAGAGCAGTAGAGCTGGGAGCTGATTACCTCCTTGCCAAATGTGATTCGCAGCTGGTAGTCAACCAAATAACTGGTTTATACCAGGCCAAGGGGGATAACATGATAGCCTACCTCGAAAAAGTGCAAGAACTGTTGCCTCGCTTCAAAGGATTCAGGATCGAGCAGATACCTAGGCAGCAGAATCATCGAGCTGACGTCCTAGCCAAGATAGCTACCAATGGAGGACAAGCGCTGCCGAAAGAAGTTCCGCTCAGGTAATCACTGTATCAAGCATTTCTGAAGGAAAGGAAGTAAACCCCGTGGAGCGATTTCCATGCTGGATGGATCCTATCGCGGAGTACCTTCAATCAGAAAAGCTCCTTGAAAACCCCGATCAAGCTCGCAAGATCAAAAGAACCTTGGTTCGATACTGCTTGATAGAAGGGCACCTTTACCGTAGAGGTAGATCACTCTCCTTGCTCAGATGCCGACATCCTGAGGATACGAGTTGGGCGTTGAGGGAAGTGCATTCCAAAGACTGTGGAAATCATATTGGAGGAGAAGCATTTGCTTACCAGGTGCTACGCATGGGATATTTCTGGCCGACCTTGCACCATTTCGCAAGGCAGTTCGTACAGTCTTGTGAACCGTGTCAGAAAACGGCCAACCTGCATCACCTACCTCCAGAACGGTTATCAACCATCAGCTCGCCGTATCCGTTTGCATTTTGGGGAGTGGACCTAATTGGACCTCTCCCAACCGCGACAGGTCAGCAGAAGCATGCAATCGTGGCTATTGATTACTTCAACAGGTGGGTGGAAGCAGAACCCCTCTCCAGAATTACTGAAGCAAATACAACAGAGTTCATCAAGAAAAATATGGTTTGCCGATTCGGGACTCCGATGGTCATCATCACGGTTCTGGGTAAGCAGTTCGACAACGCCAGATTCGGGAATTCTGTGGAAGTTTGGGGATTGAACTCCGTTTCGCGTCCGTGGTGCACCCCTAGACTAATGGCCTAGTGGAGGCCACAAACAAAATCATCAAGAGGCTCCTCAAGAAAAAAACTTCAGCAGAAGAAAGGAAGATGGGATGATGAACTCCCGAACGTACTATGGGCATATCGCACCACCAAGAGGACCGCTACCGGAGAAACCCCCTACTCGCTAGCTTTCGGGGTAGAAGCCGTCCTCCCTATAGAGCACAAGCTCGACTCCTTCCAGGTGCAACATTTTGACCCCGATGGAAATGAGGACAAGCTGAGGGCCAGCCTGGACCTCCTAGAGGAGAAGCAGAACAGGATAGCCGAAAGAGTAACAGTTTACCAGAACCGGATTGCTCGTTACTTTAATAAGAAAGTGAGAAGTCGAAGTTTCAAAGAAGGGGATCTGGTGCTCAGAAAGGTTACCCTGAATACCCGAAAAAGGTCAGACGGAGTACTATCACCTAACTGGGAAGGTCCTTACATAATCAAATGGTAATCCAAGGTGGGGCCTACAAGTTGAATGATATGGACGGACATCCAGTAGACCAAACTTGGAATGCTGATCACCTCAAGAGGTTCTACCCATAAGTCCTGCAATGTAGATCGGCCAGGATCACCCCTACACAACTGTTAGAAGATGTTAGTAGTCGTGAGTGCTTGTATTACTTTTTCTTTGATCATCAATAAAGAAGGTTTCTTTCTCCATTTGTTCCTGCCTACATTTGTCTACATCTACCTGCTTTATGTCGCCAATTGAATCCCCCATGATTGTCGCTCTAAGACCAGGAGAGCTACATAGCACTTTTGATGCCCTGGACCGGGTAAATCCCTCTAGGAGGATCGCCATAAATACGGGAGAGCTACATAGCACTCATGATGCCATGCATCGGATTAGTCCATCTAGGAGGATCGTCTCAAGACCAGAAAGGACCATATGGCCTTCCTGCTGCCCTGGCCGGGTACCACCCCCCGCTAGGAAGGATCCAGTACGTAAGAGCATAGTTGCCCGATGGATCAAACCTTGGCCGGGCACCACCCCCCGCTAAGAAGGATCTGGATAGTAAGAGCATAGTTGCCAGCTAGATCAAGGCATTAGCCGGGTACCACCCCCCGCCGAGAAAGACCAGGTGCTAAAGTGGCCTTAGTTGCCTACCTGGATCTTGCTGCCAGTGTTTATTCGCCATTGTTTTCGCCAGGATACCAAGATTCCTGCAAACAGGAATGCAAGGTACCCAAAATAAGATCGCCTCAAGACCAGAAATGACTATATGGCCTTCCTGCTGCCCTAACCGGGTACCACCCCCCGCTAGGAAGGATCCAGTACGTAAGAGCATAGTTGCCTGATGGATCAAACCTTGGCCGGGCACCACCCCCCGCTAAGAAGGATCTGGATGGTAAGAGCATAGTTGCCAGCTAGATCAAGGCATTGGCCGGGTACCACCCCCCGCCGAGAAAGACCAGGTGCTAAAGTGGCCTTAGTTGCCTACCTGGATCTTGCTGCTAGTGTTTATTCGCTATTGTTTTCGCCAGGATACCAAGATTCCAGCAAACAGGAATGCAAGGTACCTAAAATAGGATCGCCTCAAGACCAGAAAGACCATATGGCCTTCCTACTGCCCTGGCCGGGTACCACCCCCCGTAAAGAAGGATCCAATACGTAAGAGCATAGTTACCCAATGGATCAGACCTTGGACGGGCACCACCCCCAGCTAAGAAGGATCTGGATAGTAAGAGCATAGTTGCCAGCTAGATCAAGGCCTTGGCCGGGTACCACCCCCTGCTGAGAAAGACCAGGTGCTAAAGTGGTCCTTAGTTGCCTACCTGGATCTTGCTGCCAGTGTTTATTCGTCATTGTTTTCACCAGGATACCACGATTCCTACAAACAGGAATACGAGGTACCCAAAATACAATCGCCTCAAGACCAGAAAGGACCATATGGCTTTCCTGCTACCTTGGCTGGGTACCATCCCTCACCAGGAAGAGTTCGGATAGTAAGAACATAGCTGCCAGCCAGATCAAGGCCTTGGCCGAGTACCACCCTCCGCTAAGAAAGACCGGGAGATAAAGTGGCTCCAGTTGCCTACCTGGATCTTGCTGCCAGTATGTATCCGCCATTGTTTTCGCCAAAATACCACGATTCCTAATAACGGGAATGCGAGGTACTGAGATTCACCAAATTTTGTTCGCCAATGCCCCAAAACTTCTACAAACAGAGATGCGAGGTGCCCATTTTTGCCAGAATACTCATCTAGGAGACCTAGGTTTCATGAAACAGAAAAGCTAGGTACTCAATCACTTGGCAAAGTTTCTAGTTTCTCTAAACTACTCGTCATACTACCGAGGTTCCTAGAACGGGAATACAAGGTACCTGGAGTGCGATATTGTCCACCGGTATGCTCACCATCATCAAGGAACCAGGATTCCTGGAACAGAAAATATGAGGATCTCCAGTACTCAGATTACTCTTGGCTAAATTTCTGCGAGGCTATCAAAGGGACCCAAGGTTCTTTGGCAAGGTACCATGGTACCAGTCACCCGCAGATTTCCTTATGCACTTCTTCTTACCAGGTTCCTTGCATTACCAAGTACTGATTAAGTCAAGTTTTATGATGGGGACTAGTGCTCAAAGTGATGCTACAATCAGAAAATGTACGACGGAATTCTATCAGCAGATATAAATGAAAAGGGATTTTCCCTTCACTGATCAAATCGGGATTTATCAGAGGACAAGCATCTATGCAGTCAAAATCACATTGGGGATCTCACTTCAGATTAAAGCAAGGTTCGAGTTTTAATGATTGCAAAAAAAAAAATTCATTTCTGAAACTGGGGAGCACATTCCCCGATCGCGGGCTACAAAAGAAAAGTATAAAAAAAAATAAGACTAAATGAGGGATCAAGCTGGATCAAGAGTCCTTCTGTTCCTTAGCGACCGTCTCCTCGCCAACTTCACCAGTTATGTTTTCTCTTCTTCAATACTGGATGGAGCCCCGCCTGCTTCCTGAGCACCTACAGCAACCAGAATTTCCATTGGAGATGGACCTCATTGAAGCTCCCCTCCAATTTCCTCGATTAGAGCAGCCTGACTTTCCTTTTCCTGGGCAGGGTCAGAAGATGAGACAGGCAGGGCAGCTCCTCCATCATCAGTAGTAGGTCGATCTCCTACCTCCTTGACAGATTCTACTAGAGGAGCAGATAAGGCAAGAACCTTTCCTCTAGTTTGTACCACGCCAACCTCAAGATCCTTAAAACTGGGAGTTACTCCAGCATTGCTTCGTGGAAAAAGAGAGATAGAACTCTGGTCTGCCCATCCAACCACTCCACTGGTTCCAGTAACTTGGGAGGATCCAGCCACATCAGTAGGCGCTGCCCTAGCTAGTTCAGCAGCCCTTGCCATGATCTCCTCCCGGTTCCAGCCAGCGATGTCACCTAGATCAAACGGAGGAGGGAGAGCTAGAGCCACCTGGTAGCCAGTAAAAAAGTAACCGTCCCCAAAAGCGGTGTCTACTTGGGCATCTAGATTGGCCACGCTACTTCGAAGGGACTGGATTTCTTTCTCCAGCTCCACTTGCGGCGGAGGGACCTGAGCTTCTCCATATCCAGAGCATGCTGCATCCTCTCCCTGTCAACCTTCGCCTCGTCAGCTTCCTTTTGGGTATTTGCCAGCGACTGGTTCAGAACTTCTATTCCCTGAGCAGCCTTAGCAAGCTCCTCTTTAGACCTCTCCAGCTCGGCAGTAGCACCTCTGACTTGCTCCAAAATGAGGCCGACATGTTGGCTCGTGGCCACGTTGAACTTAAAAGCCTGACAAAAACAATGCACTGGTCAGAATATTCTTAACATTTTACCTGGATAAAGGATTAAAGTAAGACAGCTTACCTCAGCCACAAGGGCAGATCCTCTTCTAATTAGAGGCTCAGTCGGCATGGCGGTCATGACATCTAGACCCCCACCTGGGCAGGAAGCCGCGAAGTGAGCCAGAACTTCATCCTGGCTACTGTCATTCGACCTCGACCTCGACCTCGACCGAGCCTTATCTCGAGGTACCACCCGCTTCTTCATAGCAGAGTCAAAACTTTTCTCGACCGGTTTAGGCTGACCAGTTGCCATAACGGGAGAAGCAGAAGGAGCTGAGGCACCGGCATCAATGGCAGCTGCAACATTGACTGGTCTGAGAGGTGAAACATCTTGCACCCGGCTGGAAGCATCTCGATACCTCCCCAATCTGGCTGTAAAAGCCTCCAGCGACCTAGCCGAGGTAGAAAGAGGAGGAGCTGGCAATCGTGATACCCCGATCGGAATCCTATTAGAGCCAGTAGCTACACCAACTCCCTGCATCAAGATCGGAACTGGCTGGAAGCCTGACAGGGGAAGTCGGGGGAGAATCAACAGTACCGCCAGCTTGGTGGGGCTCCACCTCAGGAACCGATGGAGATACTGCTGAAACTACAAAGATAGCTAGAGTCAATATTCACAGAATTAATAAAACAATATAATAGGAACAAAGTCAGAAAAGTTTTCTACCTGGAGAAGCTCCGGAAATGCGAAGGTAGTGATCAACCCTCTTTGCCTCGAAGGCCTTCGTGATGGGAAACTTCATGTTAACATAATGACGGGCCATGATAGCTCGTAAGATTTTCTCTGATTCTCTAGATAGCTTGCTCTTCTCTAACGCGGGCTTGCCACTAAAAACAGTGGGAACTCAAAACTCAGACCCTCTAATATGAACAGAGCTTCCCATTCACCTCCAAGGATGATCCATTCCTCCTTCCATGAGGTATCCTTTTTCGTGGCCCCCGGTACCACAAATTGAAAATTGTTTTTGGCGCGAGCATAGAATTGCCCCTTTGGACCTGGGGCGTTAGCAGCAATCTGAAACACATACCCAATCTCATCTGGACCTGGTTCCTGATCGATTTTATCCTTCTACATTGCTCCTTCCACAACATGAGGAACCCCATCAAATGCCTCCAAAATCCTGGTGTCAACTGGAGAGGAGCTAACTATAAGGCATGTAGCGCCCAACGTAAGGTGGGGTGGAGGGGTAGCCTGACCCTGCAATCGAAGGCTACCGTATGAATCGGGACCTCACCGGAAGAAGGAGAATACATATCATACTCTTGTGGAGGGACGACGATAGTGATCTCTTTGGGGATCTTGAAATCTCTCTGTAAACGTTTGATGGTTTCTGGAGTACTGGTAGAAGGAATGGACGCATCTATATTTATAAGAAAGGGCCAGTACCCTTCTTATACTGTCTGTGACCTCACCGGCTCAGTCTCTACCTACCCCGACAGCGGTTTCTACATCTTCACTCGACTCCTGGTCGACATCAACCGGAGTCTCGGATTGTTCGAGAAGCCTGTCCCGATTGCGATGTTTCGATTGGAACAGCGACGTTGAAAGGGAACGTCGTCCCCGCTGTCGCTGCTATCGCGTGCCCTTTTTCTAGGGGCGAGGCTCCCGATGGCTACCGCGTCGCCGTCAAAGAGCTACTCAATGCTATCGCCACCAGGTGAAGACATAATGACAGTTTCAGAGAGTGCTTTCTAGAGAAAAGGGGAAGTTGAAGGTTGAGGCTAGGTTTTCTTTTTGCTAGAAATTCTAAATCGGGACGTTTGCTTGATACGAATCACATGCGAAGGCACCAGAGTTTATATAGGGATGATTACTTGTAACGGGCAGAAAAGGTAATTAATGTCGCGGTAAAATCAACAACGTGGAGGGATCGATTTCGAGAAACGTGCACCCCTAAAATATTTTCCTTTTTGAATTCGGCTTACCCTGATCAGCCACGTGGAATTTAAATCAGCGTGCAAAGAGAAGATTCCCTCCTATGAGACGTTACGAAAATTTCTCCAAACGCTATCTATCCTGACTCCAACCCCAACCTGATACCGGTGTTCAAGTCAGGTGGGACTCCTGTTAACAGGACTTTCTGGCAAGGGACCAAAGGAGAATTTCCCAAACAGAGATCTATCCAGGAAGATTCATCCAGATACTCCAAGAGACCAACGAGATCGGTACCTTCACCAAGATGGAGTCGATATCCGACGAGGTTGGAACCCCGACTATCCATCTATCTAGATAGGATATCAGCTCCGTAAGCATGTATCTCGCCCTACTGAAGCTCCTGATACCAGTTCAAGACCAGTACGATGATAGCCTGCACGCCCAGAACCCTGCAAGCATCTCAACGTTGATCAAGGTACCAAGGTACCAGGTATCTCGATACCTACCTCGATACCACCTCGATGTCTGCCTTGGTGCCACCCTGACTCCCGCCTGGTACTTAGTATGCTTATCCAGAGCTCTTTCAAGGCAAGTATCCTACCCTCCAGGTAATACGATAGGGTACACGAAGACACAAGCACCATTCCAGCAGGAGGCGGAACAAGCTCATCAAAATGAGGTACCAGCATTACCATCCGTCAGAACTTCAAAGTCAGAATTTCCTTCCAAGCTCCACAAAAAAGGAAAGTCGACTTCATCGCCATCAAGCTCCATGAGGAAGGAAAGTTGACTCCATCGCCATCAAGCTCCACGAAGAAGGAAAGTTGACTCCATCGCCAAAATATAACGCCATTAATGACCCAATAGTCGACCGAATTAGAATTTGAATTCACCATTGATTAACGGGATCTAATCTCGCGCCTTCAGCTCCACGCAAATGTCTTTCAACGCTTAAAATAGGACTCTCTATAATCTTCATTAAGGGAACCGGATTTTGGGGAGATTCTGGAGAGTACTATATAGACGGCATTGACGGGTAAAGAAGAAAGGCTTCGAGTATTATTGATAGCCAGAACGAGAGAGAGAGCCCGGGAGATTCCCGGAAGCCAGTGAGAGTCCATTGACAATCACTGGAGGAAAAATATCCACTTATCGACTCAAACGTTTTCTCCACCTCCATCATGTGTGAAAGAGTGAAAATATAGAGAAATATGCATGTATACATATTGTAATTCTACCGTAGTGATTGACTGAATAAAAGAGTGTTCATTTTACATCTCCCTGGTCCCTTTGTATTTTTTCTCCATTCTTTGATCTATCGATCTCGATCATTCAAAAAAGAGGGATCCATGTACCGAAGGTACCTACCCCGCTGCTGCTACCGGTAGTGGGTGGGGGTGTTAACCGAGATTTTCATCCCGAGTGAATTTTTCCGTTAACAATCATAAATTTAGTACTTTGCACAAAATTCTAATTCTAATATTTTACTCAACAATTTCGAATTCTCAAAACAGGTGATCATATAAATAATAGAAGAATACAATGCATGGGTCTTTAGAAACATTTTATGGGTCAAATCAATTTTTACTACAAAGTAAATAAACAAAAAATATTTACTATAGAACGGTTTATAAAATAATAATGCTTTCTAAAATATGGAATTTTGCATGATATTCATTCTAACGTCTCAGATAAATATAGATCACCACTGAGAAAAACTTTCTATGTCTTCTAACTCATCTAACTATATATAAGCAAGTAAACTCCCTTACTCTAACGAGTAACACTTTCTCAAGTCTTGGTCCTCTTTCGCGTGTGCAATAACGCATATGCCTAGCACTATGAATATTCATTGCGGATGTAGTAGATCATCTCACATTCCCAAGAATGTGGTGTTCCTCTACGATTTCTAGCTCATATGTTATCTGACTAAAATACATCGTGGTACCTTAATCTAGTTTTTCCAACCTTATATATCTAATAACTCTTTAGGAAATTTCATTAAAAGGCTATCAACTGCATCTCTCCACATAAAAAGAACAAGTCCAAATTGACCGCGGCTATGTCATTAATAAGATTCATGAAATCTTCTCCATTAAGACATATAAGATGATGCAGATTTATCCTAAAAATTTTGCTAAGTCACTTAGAAACATTTGTCTTTATTCTTTTGATAACCTTATACATTCCCAATGTACATTCTAATAAAATTTCTTATTCCCGATTGCATAATTAACTAGACTGAAAATTCTAATCGAAGGCATTTTAATATAGCTCTCACTAAAGCTAAATTCAATTGAATTCCAAACAGTTAACCAGAATAATCGCAGGAAAATTCCAATGTCGACGGAAATGTTGCCTAAACATCACTGAAATTTCCATGGTTGCCAGGAACGTAGACGAAATCTCAACTGGAAAATTCTATGGTTACCGGAATCATTATCGGAAACCATCAATGGCACCCAAACCGTTGCTGGAAAAACTACACCGGAAAACACACCAAAAATCGTCATTGGAAACCATATCGGAAACCGTCATCGGAAACCGTCACCGGAAACCGTATCGGAAACCATGACGAAAACAGTAACCAGAAACCGCACTGAAAATATAATCAGAAACCGCACCAGAAACCGTTGTCAAAACTGCATTGGAAACAACAATCATAAACTGGATCGAAAATCGTATCGAAAACCATAGTCGAAAACCGCATTGGAAATTGTCGCCAGAAAAAGAACAACCGGAAACCATGTCGAAAACTGTCACTGGAAAAATAGAACTGGAAACTGTAACCAAAATCATCGCAGAAAAAACTGCAACCTGAAACCATGCCAAAAACATTCACCAAAAAATCCGCATCTGAAAACCTCAAATAGAAATCGCACCAGCAACCGTAGTTGGAAAATGCACCTGAAAAAACTAAAACAGAAATCGTACTGGAAACCGTTGCCAAAAATCGTAGTCAAAAACTACGCTGGAAACCTTCGTCGAAAAAGCCGCAACCGAAAGCTGCACTGAAAACTGTAACTGAAAACTGCACCGCAAACTATTGTCAGAAATCTGCAACCGGAAACCATCATTGGAAAATTTTCCATTGTGTCATTTATGTAACACATGTCACCCTCATAAATACCAACAGTTACCAATATCAAAGCTGTGTGATAGGAAATAACCACAAAAAAGCTATCATCTATGTGTGTGTGCATTATTATTAATTTTATTGATTTTATTTTTATCACGGAGAGAATTATTGACTTTGTAATTACTTGGTGGTTATATATATATATATATATATATATATATGTGAAAAAAAAAATGTCAAAGAGCCATTGACATTTATGAGCATGTCCTAGCGTTGAACACGCATTAGTGGGAGGCCTTATTGCTCCAAATACAAAGGTAATCCCTCGGTTGAAAAATCTTGTGGTAATCATAGTTTCTAAGAGGGAATATATACACAAACATCAACATCATCTTTCACGAGCAGTAAAAGGTAAAGAAATTTAAAAGAAAAATAAAATCAATCTCAACGAATCCTACGCATTTTTTGCTTCAAGAAGTCCAATATACTTTCCCTTTCATATTATTCAAATTTATTGATAACAATGTGATGTAGGATAATTTATTAGAATTTCCATTTTATTACGATTTATTTTCTAACTTATATTTTACGAGTTGTCTACTATTTTATTTAGTGCTCGTTTGGTTGAGTTTTCTACGGCATCAAAAAGTCTACAAACGTCTATTTGAGTTTTTTAATGTTGTTTGGTTTGGCTTTTAAGAATGTCTATTTTAAATTGAGTAGAGGTTAGTAGAGTTTAAACCTCTACTAGGCAAAAGCTCATGGGGAGGTGCTTCTGCAAATAGACATTTTTTTATAAATGTCTACCAACCAAACAACTATAATTTTTTTTTTCAAAAACTCTATTTCTAATAGATCTACTACAAATAGATCTTTTACCAATAGAGGTTTTTCAAAAGCCCAACCAAACAAGCTCTTAGACTAGTCTGTATTTATCTTTTTAAAGCAAGTTTTGGTCGGATTAGAACATCTCTAATGGTATCCTCAAATATAGGATAGTAATCAAAATTTGATTATTTATCCAAAAAAAACAATGTTCAATAGATTCACTAAAATTTAGTAATAACAGTTACCAATAATCGAATTTGAAGATTTACTTTCAATCATCAAATACAAACTTAAACTAAAATAAATGATGTTGTAATTTTATTCTTTCTCTGTGGCTATTTTTTTTTCTTTTTTTTCTCTGATCACATATGTATCTCATCATTGTTTCAACCCCAAAAAATTCAATCAGGTAAAACTCGTCTCTTCATTACGAATGAATCAATACCCATATCGTATACCTTCTCTAGTCTTTTATAGTTTTTTTTTTCACCCCTGAAATAAAAATGAGCTGGAACAGTGAAAAATGTAGTGGGATTAGATTTTCAATGAAAAATGTAGCGGGATTAGATTTTCAATTTAGATAAAGTGTATCATTGTGGACTACATAATCATCAAATTTAGCAATCCCTAAGAACAATCCTCAAATGCTGAGTTGACAATTTTTGATGATACAAATTTGCTTATATCATTATAGATGCTCTTAGGATTAATTTATTATAAATAGTATTATTATTTTAAATTAGTGTAACATTTGTCATATTATCGATAAAATCATTCTTTTGGAGCAATTATTTATTGTGGATTTGATATGCTCATGAGGATTCGAGAGTATGTTTGGATATCTACCGATTGCTATGTTAATTTGCTTCTAAATGTGCCATGGATTCGACGAATTGATAATTTAAATTTTCATTGTACCCGCTGTGTCACAATTAAACAAATTTAATTGTGGGAATCATGTCAGATTAGTGTGAGACACCAAATCTCACCTTGCTTAAACACTATGAATTCTTAAAGTGTATACATGTTTTGGATTACTAATTTGCTCAAAAACAAACATACAAAGGATTGTGTGTTCAAAATGGACAATATCAAATCGGTAGAGTATACAACCTTATCCCGGAGTGTTTCAATATTAAGCATATATTTCTTCTACGTACACCGGGTCTTGGGGGTTTTAGATATTCAGAATT
This sequence comes from Dipteronia sinensis, assembly GCA_033220585.1. NCBI lineage: Eukaryota > Viridiplantae > Streptophyta > Magnoliopsida > Sapindales > Sapindaceae > Dipteronia > Dipteronia sinensis. Next base: position 1,383,808 of record CM065645.1, read on the forward strand.
TATCTCAGTCGATCCTTCATGAAGCAAGATTGAAAGCTTTTCTTTCTTAACAAAATATATATATATATATATATATATATATATAAATTGATAATTCTTGATATGGTCGTTGTATATAATCCAGAATATATCTCAATTGATCATTAATGATCATGAAGTAATTAGAGTGAAAGCTTAATTTAATTTCTTCATATTTTTTTTAATATATTGTTTAGTGGAAAGGGGCTCATTCAAATTAACAATATATTCTAGGTTTGAGCGCCGGCCACCACCTAGACATGACACCGGTTCCGGTTCCGGTTCCAGGTTCCAGTTCGGAACCGACGGTTCCGGTTCTGGTTCCAGTTCGGAACCGACGGTTCCGATTCTGGGGAAACTAGAACCGGAACCGGAACCTCCCTGGTTCTACCGGTTCGGACGGTTTGGAACCGGTTTTTATTTTTTTTATTTTTTATTTTTTTTTTAAAACAACTCAACTGATCAGTGATCACTCCCTACACGGCTACACCTATCCACGGATCCACCCAAGTGACCCAACCCTGTATTTCCAATCCCTAACTACATTCATCAATTTTCATCATAATCTATCTCACACACACAACAGTACACATCAGTTTTCATCAGAATATATCTCACACACACACATGCACACCAATACACAACCAATCAAACCGATCAAAACTCAAACAGCCCACCACAAACCCAATCAAACCAGTCAAAATTCAAAACTCAAACTGTCAAACACACACACAATCCACCCCAATCTCATCTCTCTCGTTCGATCTAAGCACCACCACAAACTCAATCAAACCAGTCAAAATTCAAAACTCAAACACACACAATCCACCCCAATCCCATCTCTCTTGTTCGATCCAAGCAGCAAGAAAAAGAAAAAAGAAGGAAGAAGAAGAAAGAAGAAAGAAGAAGAAGCTGAGGATAATGAAGAAGAAAGAAGAAGAAGAAAGAAGAAAGAAGAAAGAAGAAAGAAGAAGATGATCGATGATGGCCGACCGCCGAAAGAAGAAGATGATCGAGGATGGCCAACCATTGAAAGAAGAAGATGGTGGATCGGTGGTGGCTTGAGAGAGAGAGAGAGAGAGATGAAGGAGAAGTGATGAGATCTGGTTTTAAATATAAAAAAATTAAAAAAATTTAAAAAAAATATATGTTCGAACCGGACGGTTCCTCAAAATTTAGAACCGGAACCGAATTTTTCGGTTCCGATTCCGGTTTTTTCAGGACTGTTCCGATTCGGTTCACCGGTTCAAATCGAACCGGCATCATATCTACTACCACCAATGGTATATCGGTATATCGGTATATCAAACAAAAAACTAAATCTATACAACAAAAAGAATGATCATTATTGATATGGACAGAACTAAAGATCCTCATTATGCCCCATATTAATTAGATTCCAAATATGACAAAGCCAATAATGTTCAAGCTCGTATGGGTCAACAAGAATAAGCGGTCATTCTTCTATGCACGCTCTAAAAGAAAATACTTTTAAACAAATAAATTTGGACGATATATTGCACTACTCACATCGCCACACGGTCATATCACGTGACGTAAACTTAATATATGATTGGATGTCCAAGTTAATAGCCTCCGTCTCAATGAAGAATTTCTCTGGATACCTAGATGGAGGATGTTCTCATAAAGTTGATTTAATTTCTTTCTCATTCCTCCATAACAAAAAAATGTCAAAATCATTCCTATTTGTCTCTCACTAACTTTAGCCATAACCATTCCTTTCCTTGCGAGATAATACACACACAAATTTCATATTCATTGCATCTTCTATATATAGTGATCAGTGATGATCAATCATAGTAGTGTTACAGAAAAATAACCTTTAATTGAAAAGATAAAAAAGAGGGAGAGATTTTAGATTTATAATGGTATACAAGTCATAAAATTGAAAAGGAATTTAGATGTCTCCCAACTTCATCGGTTATATATTTAGTATTTTTTAGGATTTTGTTGTTGTGGTGCAACATGACATGTGGCTCACGTGACCTTCTTCAATGGCTCAAAACTTGCCAAAGTGTTGATTTTTCCAATATTTTTTGATGCATTTGCTACCATTGCTTTCCATATTCTGTCATAGATTTTGACAATCGCTTGAATAGATCAAGTACAGGAGAAGCTATATATATCATAATCTTTCTCGATTTTTATTTTTTTTGAAATATTATAATAATTTAATGTTTAAAAAAGAAGACACGACTCGAACCCACGATCTCATTTTTATAGATATGAGGGGTATGACTATTGGATCAACCCCATCTTATAATAATCTTTAGTGAATGTCAGTCTCATCTTGTCATAATCTTTATCATTCACTATTTATTAAGTATGACACATTCATCAAGAAAAATTAAAACAAAACAAGAGAAATGTATTTTTCTGGAGTCATGTTACTTTGGCAGCAAGGAAGTAAAATTAATGTTGGTTTCAAATTTTCAAGGAATACAATGAGATTCAAATTGATGAAAATTTGAAAAATATCGACAAAATTTTGATATTTTGAATATATTATCGATAACAACATAATTTGATAATTTGAAAACGTTGACGATGTTTTATATATATATATATATATATATATATATATATATTATTACCTTGTTTGACAAACAACCCAACTCAATATCAGCGAGATTTTCAGCTAATGGCAAGAGGTTTAAATATAATTTCGTAATTATAAGACTGTTTTCCTATTTTGGTCAATCCTCGAAAGGTTTTGAAATTCTCCCTATACTTTATTCTATAAATTTTTATTTTTTTTACTAACCGCATATAATTATAGAAAATTGATTAAATAAAACATTTATTAAAATACTTTAGAAGAAACACACACAAACAAAAAGAAATATACTGTATAACTAACTATCTACTATTAACCCTAAACATGACTATTTTTTTAGAAAACTTTTTTTTTTCTTTATGAAAATTGAGAGAACAGATTTTGAAACCATATTGAGCCACCCTCATTTGGCCCACTAAGAGATAAGCCTAGGCCCATAAACACAATACCAGTTCTCTCCTTGTCTTGGCGCACAATTCAAGATTGGTTTTTTATTTCTTCTCTAGACACAAAGAGAGAGCCGACTCCATTTACTCTACGAAGAAGAAAGGTACGTTTTTTTTTTTTCAATAAAAAAAAACAACAAAATTTGAAATCTGATGGGTTATTTGTGATTTGGGTTTTCGTTGTTTTTCAGTTTCTCTCTGAATATTATTTGGGTTTTTGTTTGTTCTTTGCTACTTTGATTCGTTTCGTTCTCTGGTTCTGTGAAAAAGTAAGCATGCCCATTGTTTTTTTAGATGATTTTATTTAATTTTTTGTCATTATATTTTGCTAAAATTGCTCATGTGTATGTATATATGCACTGAGAGAGAGAGAGAGAAGCAGATTAATTGGGTTTTTATAGGACGTTTAAAAAAAATGATTTTTTTTTTGGCGTGTATCTGTTGTTAGTAATCATGGTTTGTAGAAATGGGTAATTGCTAAATTGAATATGGAATTCAATTATGTTTTGAATTGAGTGACTCTATATTGGGTACCTAGGGTTTTGCTTTTGGTTGAGATCTCACATTTGATGTTTTTCTGTATGTTCATATGTATATAATTCTGTTATTTAATTCTACTCTATTGGTTGGCCTAAAGGTAGGTTAAAGGAAAAACAAAACAATAATAAAAAAATGAAACTAAAGATAGTTTGCGTGAGTTCTATTTTGTTGAATAGATAGATGAATGAATCATTACGAAATGTACTAGTAGCCATGGGAGGTTATAGTCGGTTTTGTAAGATCAGTTGTTGTAATGTGACAATAGTGAGTTGCTTGATAATATTGGTGTTATTAGTGTTTGTCTTGAGTGATGGGGGAATTGGCGAATTGCTATTTGTCTTGAGTTAATCGCTTAGCTGATTGTGGTTTGTAGTGAAGACAGGTTTTGTAATGTAGCAACAGTGAGTTGCTTTGTAATATTGGAGTTTTGTCTTGACTCTTGAGTGTTGGAGGAATTGGTATTCTATAAGTTGATTACTGATTGTAGTAGTAAAGACAGGGTTTGAAATGTAACAGAGAGTTGCTGTATGATATTGGTGTTTCTCTCAAGCATATTGTGTAACAGAGGAATTGTTATTTGTTGTTTTATTTGTTTATAATCTTTTAATAAAGATGGTATTGAGAAGTAGATGAGATAGAGAGTTTTAATTATGAATTAGGGTTTGATGCAGGTTCTTATGCATCCAGTCAAATTGTGCATTTTGCAGGACTTTGGAAGCATCAACAATGTCGACATCATATCTCCCAGCAACTACTGACTCGATTGCGCAAGCGTTGGAAGCAAAAACCCCAGAAGGCATATCTATCCTTTACCGCGTCTTAGAGAACCCTTCATCTTCTCCTGAATCCCTTCGGATTAAAGAACAGGCTATCACACATCTATCTGAGCTTCTTAGGCAAGAGAACCGGGCAGAGGAGCTTCGAAGCCTTCTTACCCAGTTGAGGCCCTTCTTTTCCTTGATTCCCAAGGCTAAAACTGCTAAAATTGTTAGGGGGATTATCGATGCAGTGGCTAAAATACCAGACACATCTGATCTTCAAATTTCTCTTTGCAAAGAAATGGTTGAATGGACCCGTGCTGAGAAACGAACATTCCTCCGGCAACGAGTTGAGGCTAGGCTTGCAGCTCTTTTGATGGAGAGCAAGGAGTACTCGGAGGCACTTACTCTTCTGTCAGTCCTGATCAAGGAGGTCAGACGATTAGATGACAAGCTTCTTCTGGTGGACATAGACTTGCTGGAGAGTAAGCTCCACTTCTCTCTTAGAAACCTCCCTAAAGCCAAGGCAGCACTCACCGCAGCAAGAACAGCAGCCAATGCAATTTATGTGCCTCCGGCTCAACAGGGTACTATCGATTTGCAAAGCGGAATCCTTCATGCGGAAGAGAAGGATTATAAAACTGCTTACAGCTACTTCTTTGAAGCATTTGAAGCTTTCAATGCTCTTGAAGATCCTCGTGCAGTGTTTAGCCTCAAGTATATGTTGTTGTGTAAAATTATGGTGAGTCAAGCAGATGATGTCAAGGGAATAATATCTTCCAAGGCAGGGCTACAATATGTTGGGCCTGAGCTGGATGCCATGAAAGCAGTCGCCGATGCTCATTCAAAACGCTCTCTAATGCTCTTTGAGACGGCACTTCAGAATTTTAAACCCCAGCTAGAGGAAGATCCTATTGTTCACAGGCATCTCTCATCCTTGTACGACACTCTTCTAGAGCAGAATCTCTGTAGGTTGATCGAGCCATTCTCAAGGGTTGAAATTGATCATATCGCTGAACTGATTGAACTTCCTATGAGTCATGTGGAGAAGAAACTGTCTCAGATGATTCTTGATAAGAAATTTGCGGGAACTTTAGATCAGGGTGCTGGATGCCTCATCATTTTTGACGATCCAAAGACAGATGCTATCTACCCGTCAACCCTAGAAACCATTACCAATATGGGTAAGGTTGTCGATAGCCTTTTCGTGAGGTCTGCTAAGGTAATGGCATAATATACATGAATTTGAAGGCAGCTTCCTGGCTAATGCTTGCTTTTACAACAAAGTTTTTGTGCTTTTATCACCTTGAATGTATTATGATAAACAGAAGTGTGCTTCAATAGTTTTCACATGTTTGATGTCAAGAAACTGATTTACAGTATTTTAGAATTTTGTTATTGAACCCTAGTCTCGGTAGAATCGTCTAGTACCGAGGTTTATGCATTGTTAAGTTAAGTTTTTGTCTCGGAAACTCCATATTTACCCTAAATTCTGCAAGATAAACCTGTTGGGATTCCTTAAATTGCTCTCGAGGATTCTGTGTTTCGTAAGTTTGGTTTCTGTGTTGGATTAGTTGTTTGCATTTGCGAGCATGTACAATGTTACAACATCCATATGTCAGTGGATCGACTTTCATTAAAGAAAATTGATTTGAATCGAATGGCTGAAATTGAATATATGAGCAAACTACAGGAGTCCAAATTAGGACTGAACTCCAACAACACTTAGGGATTAGGGATCGTTTGTTTTTTTCACTTAAGACTTAATGGGTCTGAATTGAACTCATTAAATTGTTTTGTTTTTTTAGGTGGTCAAACAACTTAAAAATATTAAAAAACAACTTAAGGGGTCGTTTGTTTTTTCCACTTAAAACTTAATAGGTCTGAACCATAATTATTAAGTTGTTTTGTTTGTTATTATAAGTGGTCAAACAACTTAAAAATACCAAAACACAACTTAAAATAAAAAGTAAAAAATCATGATTTTTCACTTAATTTCAAATTACTGAATTGCATTAAATGCAATCCAAATCTTTTCTTCCGATATTATCTTCAAATATAACATATTTTCAATTTCATTATAATTATATATGGTACAAAAATCTTTATTTTTATATATTGCTTATTTTAAATAGTTTTAAAAATAAAAAAAGAACCCTAATCACTTCCCATATTGGTTTTTAATATCAATATTTTATTATGATATTAGGGCGATGCATTTATATATTATTTTTTTAGAGTGTTTTGTGTGAGTTTTCCTAGTGCCACTTTTATTTTTTGAAAAAAAAAACATTTTTCTTTTTTTTTAGTAAAAATGAAGTTTATTTGTAATCGAAGAAAAAAATCATGATCATATGTGTTCATATATAATTATTATTTTCGGATTGTTTTTATTCCATATTATATGTTTAATTGTTTAACATAGGTATAAATGTAAAAGTGCTTAGTTTCAGACAATTTTACTTTTTTAAAACAAACGTGTTGACAATACATTCAGATGTGAGGAAAAAAAAAAACAAACATGTCATTCAAGTTCAGATTTCAGTCCCTGTTCAGTCTTCAGAAAAATTCAGGACTATTCAGTCTTCAGACAAAAAAACAAACGACCCCTAAAAAATAAAAAGTAAGAAATCTTGACTTTTAACTTAATTCCAAATCACTGGATTTCAATTAAAATATTTTAAACAGGTTTTAGATTGAACAATTAAACTTCTCTCCTGCCAAATCCCGGTAAAAACTCTTTATTTATTTTTTATCTAACTATTCGTAAAGTGCTCAATAAATTTTTCTATCATATTGAGTAGATTTCGTGGCTTGAAGATGTTATAGAATTATTGTATATGAAAAATTCAAGAACTTTTTTTTTATTTGGTTTCCGGTGCACACAATCCAGGAAACCAAAAAACAAAAATGGTTTCATGAATTATATTTACCGGAAACGTGGACAACATACAAAACTGAACTTAAACTTGAACTCTTTTTTTTTTTACAATAAACTTAACTTAAACTTTGTTTGCAGAACATGCAAAATTATATTCTTTAATTAATTTTTTATTTTATTAAATTGAACTTTGTTTACAAAAAAAAATATACAAAATATTATAAAGAATGGTGCATATTAAATTACTTCTTTTAATTAATATAGGTATAAATGTAAATTATGTATTTTCAGATAATTTTATTTTTTAAAAACAAACATATTGACAGTAAATTCAGATGTGAAAAAAAAAAAACAAACATATTATTCAGATTCAGATTTCAATCCTTATTCAGTCTTCAAAAAAATTCAGGACTGTTCTGTATTCAGACAAAAAAAAAATAACCCCTTATAATACAATAATGAACTCGGACAAACACAATTCCCAATCACATACTTATACAGTTGTACCACATAACATATTGTGAGTAACATGTCATACTGTGAGGATGCAAGTAAAGAATTATATCCCCAGAGCAAAGGGATTATAACATCAATGTACGCATTCCTTCTGGATCAGTTTTTCCATATCATAATAGAACACCAGGAATTCATAAATTCTGAGGCACGTTACGGCATTTCTCATCCGACCAACATAAAGTATAAGAGAATCTAAAGATGTAAAGTTAGATTGATCAAAACATCTTCAATCTCTATTTGAATATGGCTGTTTGTTTTATGATAGAGTTCGCCTGTTGAAAGACTCCACCGTTAAGTTGGCAGTGAAAGCTGGGATTGAATTCATCTTCCGGATAAAAATCTCAATCTGCAGAAGGAAAAACAAAAAAAAAAACAAAAAAATTCGAGATGAATCAATGAAGGGAAAAAAAATGAATTATTAGATTCAAATACTCAAAACCAACACGTCTGAATATATGTAAATATATAAAGTGAAGAAAATAGTTCTACTCCAAACCTGACGAGATATCTCATGCTGAGACGTATAATCATTTACCTGGTACAATTAGAGAAATTAAATAAAAAAATAACTCATTTAAACCATCTTCGTTAATGATCAAATTTAAACAAACTAATTAAAAAACATAGCATCCCCAGGAAGATTTGCTATTTGGGACCTGCGTGATCCCTATTCTTGACCCCGTAAAAATGAATGTAATGGCATGGGAAGGCACATTTGCAGCTCAACTATATAGAATAAAACAGACATCTTTAGACATGTCAATTTACATAGTATTAGAGATCTTACCAAAATGTTTGTATTTCCTGATTCATATTCAAATTCAAGCTTCTCATCGCCACTTTGAGCATAAATAGATTGCAGGGTAAAACGTGTGACGGGGATTCCATTAGGACGTTGGTGCTCATCCATTACAATCTGCCGCAAATTAACAAAAAACACGAACAGTTTAGATTCCAGTAGAAAGCAAGTATTATCTTTGTTGATCAAGTAGTTACTATCATGTGATACATAATTACACCGATTTTTTATTTTTCAAATCAAGGTCAGACAAGTTCTGATCCATGTCAAAAATTGGCACATAAACAGTGGCGCCAGACATTTTATCCTTCACCTTGATGTTTTTTTCCTTCTAAAAAAAACGAAAATTGATAAATAAGTACTTAGAAAGGGGAGAGTGTGAACAGGACTGAATCAAGTAACTCAAGATAATCAACTATGTCAAACAAGTTCTAATACGAGGTAACACTTCTAGAAGCTTCGAATCTCCAATACAGAAATAGAAGCAATATCTTACTAAAATGCTGATAGTGATGAGCAGCATGTATGATACCTTGTAACCAAATAGTTCACAACAAGCCCTTCTGAAAACGGAGATTCTATCTGCAAAAACAGTCTTATACCTGTTCCAAGTGTATATTCCAATGGGTCAGTCATAACATGATTGAACAGTGGAGTACCTAAATATTCCAATCTTCAACCCACCTTTCTTCACGTTTTTCAAGTGTTGCAATTTGTTCTTTTAACTGCAATACCTTCCCAGAGATATACGAGTCTACAAGTGCCCCAGTATCACCTAATTATTTAAATGAAGCACAAATCAGGAAAAAAGAATAATTCAATGTGCAACAGTTGATTCAAAATGGCTGATATGATGAACTATAAAATCCTTGGAAACACATGATTAGCACTAATAAAACGTCATCAGAATTAATTACCATTGAAGTAGTGTCACTTCATTGTAGATAAATGGGTGACACAATGTCAAAGCAGTAAATTCCTACTAGTGCCATATGACACATTTTTCAAACTCTTAAGTTGCTTGAACAATTTTAGAAATGAATAATTACTGTGTTCTTTAATCCAGACTCTGATCAATAGTTCCTTTCTGAGATCAGATGTTACATATTGATCTTCTACACCAATTCAGATCAGTTCTGCTTGGGAATGATAGGAGACGTCTTGCCTAGAATTATTTTGGAGACCAAGAATGACCCTGAGTGGATTTTGGATGAAGGTATGAAAAAGATCTTCAAGGAATTCAAAGACGTGTTTAGGCCATCATACATATTTTTATCTCAATCTAAACATCGCAGGTATTCATAGGAACCAAAGAAATACTAACATGCAGCATAATAAAGAAGCAATATAAAGAAGCAATTCAGGAAGCACATGATTCAGCCAGATGCAAAGAAAGCATGCAAAGACAAGTTTCACATCATTTATACCTGACTGACTTTTCAACTCTTCAACTGCTTGTAACTTCTCCTTTGTCTTCTGTAACTCGGTTTGTAAAGCCTCTATAGTTTGCTTTGCCTCATTATCAAATGCAAGAGTATTTACCATTCGCAAAACTTTCGTATTTGCAGATGTAAAATCACCATGACCCAACTTCATAAAAAAAACACCAACAAAAACGTTAGTTAAAGACCAATAATATAAAATAAAACAAGCATCTTCAGTAGATGAATCATATATCAGTACAGATCATATTAGTATGTACAAGGAGCAAGAGAAAAAAAAAACCCCAACATTCATATACAGAAGTGCAGGATCTTCTATGTCAAAGAATTTATCCCAATTCCTTTATTCATATAAATGTAAGTCAGGCTGCAGGTTTTGTCACAGTTGAATACCTTGATGGTATTCAAGAATTGGAAGTTCATAGCTTTCTGGGAACCATTAGAGAAATCAATTCAATGCAGCTTTTATGACCGGACCAAGATCCTCTCCTCGTCTAAGCATTACCTTAAATTTTGAGGATCTTGGTCCACTTGGCAGCTAAGGAATTGGAGGGTCATATTTTTTTTCCACTAAAACCAATCGAGAACACTGTCATTTCAACCATCAAAATACAGTCAGAGTTTCTGACTTCAAATATCATTGGCACTTACCTTAGACTCTAAGAGAGAAATTTCTGAACGGAGGCGATCACTCTCTCTTTCCAAGGACTTTATTCTTCGTGCTTCATTATTAAGCCTCTCATTAAGCAATTCTATTTCAGCACGTTGACGTCTGTTAGTTTCTCGATTGTTCACGTAAATTACTCTCCAATTCTGCAATGAAGCAGTCCTTATTGGATAAAGACGATTCGAGTTCCTGTATATTAAAATAAGTGATAAAGAAAGATTGTCAAGAAAAGAATGCATGAATTGGAAAAAAGGAACAGATTTCTAGAACCTGTATAAGAGTTTGATTAGCTGTTTCATTCCCTCCATCATCATTCTTCGATTTCTTGAATTCATTAACTACATTTCTTAACTTATCTCTCTCTTCAATGACCACAGATAGCTGCAATACACAGTCAGCTTTCTTAAGTAGATGATCAACATACAAACTATTATAAAAAGATTACAAATGAATAACTGATGCAAACTCGGGTTTCATTCATCCCCTTGTTTAACCACTTTAACCACCAATGTGCAGTTGTGCACACTTTATTGCTTACAGCTGATTTCAGACTCATGCTTGCATGTCTTTCCTACCTTGGCATGGGTTTAACTGTACCAAATGTGTGAAAATAAATTACGTGCATGACACCATTATGAAACATAATTAATACTATACATGTCATATAATTAATACTATACATGTCATATAATTATTCAATATCAATCAGTGAGTTTAGTTTTACCAATCTAGCTTCAGACATTCAAGACAAAAGCTCATTAATTTGATGTATACTTCTCTTTAGGAGTCACATTGAAATATTTCCACTCATAAGGAAGGAAGGAAGGTTAGATACCTTTGACAGGGTTGTATTTTTGGTTGATTCCACATTGCTTACAAAAAGAATGGCCCTGGCCTATAGAAATGAGGGTGGATGGGTTAAGTCTATTCCAAAAATAAAAACCCTGAGGTCCAATGGAAGTGGGCCAAAGCGGACAATATCCAGCATAAATGGGTCCTAACTAACAATATGGTATCATAGCCCCACTTATGTAGCCTATGGCCATCCTTTTCTCAAATAATGTGGGATGTTACACACATGACATTCATCTCCTCATTTCCCCATAGAGAGCAAAGTTATTGTTTGTTCTTGCAGTACTTTGACTAATTAGCAACAACACCAAGCAACCATATTTAGAGTTATGAGCACAGACTTACTTTCACAATGCAAATGACAAAATTTCTTCAAATTGAAGAAAGCCAAAAAATTGATTAGCAAAAATGACGAAGCAGAAGAGAAGACGGCCCTCTAGATAATGCAAATAGCATAAATTAACCTAATCCAATAATTACCGTCAATTCAATGCGCTTGATCTCTGATTCAGACACTTCAGCCTTCTCTTTAACTAATGCAGCCTCGGTTTCAGCATTTTGTTTGCCAAGTTGTGCAGCATCAAGGACCACCTCCATTTGTTTCAACTGTGCATTTGTTTCACCTAACTTCATCATGCTATCAATCACCTCTCTGCATTAACCCAGAATCTTGAACATTACAGAACAAGGACACATGCTCACTGATCACTCGAATAAATGTAACTCAAAACTCCACAAAAGCAAGAACTTGATTAAGGAGATAACCTGCTTGCTCTAAGTCTCGGTCATGTTCAATTTAGTTTGCTATCCTCAAGTTCACTTAGTAAAAAATTACCTAAAATTAACTATGACCAGTAATGATCTGCTAGCAAGCCGAGTTCACAAATAAATTCTCATTTGCAAATGATCATCAAGAGACACATACCCACACAAACAAACATACGCCATAGACATGACAATAAATAAAAAGTAAGAATAAAACGAGAGAAGAGAGAAAACTGTATCTAAAATTTTAAAACAATGACAGCCTAACCCCTTTTTTCGATAAAAGAAAAGGGAAAAAAGGGCGACCACAGAGAAGCAATCTCCAATTAAAAACAAAACTATCGAATGTAGACATACTTTTGTAAAGCTGCAAACTTCACAGGTATATCTTCAGAACATGACACACCAGGTATGTCTTTCATCAATGATTTCCAAGATGACAATTCATCTTCTAATATATCGATACTTTGCTGAACTTCTTGCAGTTTTGATTGTTCTAATTCAGCCCTCTCCCTACGGCCCTTCTCTTCCGATAATTTCTCCTTCAATAACTCAATATTTTCATGAGATGATTTCAACTTTCTTGCTTCTCGCACTTCACCCTCCTGATAAGAAGTTGAATCAAATAAATTTCTATAATACAGAAATGACCATGAAACGATGAAACGACGTAATAATAAGTAAGATGTCATATGCGTAAAATGTGAAATCTATTAAATAAAAGCACTTGTCTTAGTCAATATTCAGCAACATGCATGCTACCATGGGTGATGAGATAAAAGGAACTGACATAAATATCACAAGCAGCATCACGAGATCCAGTCCTAGCTATATTACAACTGGCTTGGCAGCATAAGGTCCTAATATATGGTTTTTTACTTATTGCCAAGTTACATCCAGTACCTAGAAAAGATGTCCTATCAAAAACATATACCTAGAATAGGCATAATTTCACTGCTTCTACAGGAGGTAAATGCTTTCAATTCAAGTAGCAAATGAGTTAGAATTTGGGCTCCATTTTTCTCTTTACAGGCAAGTCATTTACATGCGTTACTATAGATTGTTTAACATCTTACACTCATCAACATTATTCTGCCTATAAAATTGAAATTTTCATTTTGTAACTTTTCCTATTTTATATCATGCCGCTTTCTATTGCAAATACAATTTTTTTATTTAAAAATGACATATTGTACATTTTTATACCTCGACAGATGGTAATAATCTTGCATGATGAAACTATCAAAACTAGTCAGGCAATTAATATTTCAAGAGTATCACTGTACCAGTGCATTAGACAACCAACTTACATAGTTCCTGATCTCTTCCTGCAGATGCTTAACCAAAATACTACTCTCTGTAGAAGAAGTGGCTTCTTGAAATGTGAAACTTGATAATTTCTTCTCTACTTCATTCTTCTGATGCAAGCACTGCAAAATGAAATAGCGTAAATGATTCTCGGCTAATCAATAAATCAAGTCATTACATCAGAATTTTAAGATACCAGAAATATGTCAAGCACATGAGAATATGAGATTATAAATTTGCAAGTAGGATTTTGATATCTACAGTGAGAAGAATGTGTGTGCTTGCGATCTTGATCATGTGACATTCCCAAACCGAAGAACAAAGCCAGATAACCAAAGAATGACATAACTTCCTCTCTCCGCTCATTCTTACACAGCCACACACACACACACACACACCTCATTAAGTTGATCCTTAAGGTCTTCCAGTTGCTCTTTCAGTAACTCTGACTCTTTCTCAGCATTATTAGCTCTGCACTCCATTCTTTCAAGCTACAAGCAAACTCCAAAAGTTATCTTTTTGATAGGGAATTCGCAAGTTAACTAAGGAAAAAATAGATTATATCCATAAATGAGGCCAGAGATTATTATCCACAAGGTTTCTTACTCACATCTCCACTTATTCTAGAAACAGAAAACTTTGATTCTCTTTTCAGCTGTGTAAGCTCGTTATTGAGGATTTTCTTTTCCCTTTCGATGCTGTTAGAAAGATGGCTTAGCTTTCCTTCTAAAAGGGTTGCTTTCTCTTTGGAAGAAGTTTCTGTAGACTCAACTTTGAGACGAAGGTTCATTTCATTTTTAAGCTTAACCTGCAATCCAAAATGGAAAATTTCATGTTGTTTCAAATATAGCCTAAGAAGAGATACAAAATGGAAGAAGAGATAATTTAGCTCTGGAAAATAGGGGTGCACCAGAATTAAGACATTTCGACAATCTTTGACCAAAAGATGATTTGATGATATTCTTCTAAATCGAATATAAATCAACATGTCTATACAGAGAGAGAGAGAGAGAGAGAGATTATTAAGTCAAAGACTCAAATTTCTAACATTCTTTTGTGGGAGGGAAACACACTAATTTCAATTGAAGGGTCTTCTTAAACTACTCTTCCAACATTCTCAGACATGGCCCTTCATCTCAATGAGGTCATTGTATTTGACAAGGAGAAATCTATATGTTGTGCTAACAGTGCAACCAATAAAACTAGGAGCCTAACAAAATTAAAGTATCAGAGTGACTTATACATATCGGTATTGGCAACTTCATTCCTTCTAACAGAATGACCCTTCTCTCTTCTATTCATCAAACAAGATTGCATCATCATTTGACCAGAAGTTCTGAAATAGCACCTGCTATAACAATTTTGAAGACCAGACTTTGAGAACTTATAATTTAATTTAAAAGAACATGTAGCTTGGTAATTATTTGTTATACAAGACATGAGAAAACTCACAAAAGGAAAAAATGGTACTTAAACTTTGAAAAATTAATCATTTAACAGAAAATTTACAGTGGACTAAAACCATCCAACTTAAAAGCAAAAAGAGATACAAAACCAATGGATCTACTAATTAGATCCTTCTCCTTCCCTTTTTTTGGAAGAAAAGATGATAATAAATAACAAAATTTACCTCAAGTTCACTACGTGTTTGTATTTGTTTTCTCAGTCGTTCCTGAGAATCATTGACTTCTTTTAAAAGCTGCTCCTTTAGCATCTCTTCCCGTCCCTTGGCAGCGGCAAGTTCTTGCTCTGTTTGTAAGAATTGATCCCGAAATTTCTTCCTTTCAGCTTCTGTGAAGATTCAACTACATTAGCCATGCAAACTTATGCAGTTATGCCAATTCTATAAAACACAATCTGAAAAAACTCTGCACACAACGATAATTTTTTTTATACGAAACTAAAAATTTATTAAAAGAAAACAAGTGAACCAGCAGTCCACTATAGGGACCTTACAATCCAAACAGAAGAAACCTATGTCTATACAAACATAGAAATAAGACCGTATACATCCCCTAAAAAAATCTTAAGACCATGTGGACAAAACCAGCCCAAATACACATATTAAACCAAGGCCCCTTCCCAATTAAGATGGATAAAGAAGAAGGAAGTATCCTTAAACTACTAGGCCATTGAAGACCAAAAAGGAACCAAAATCGGATTCTTTTCCACATTATTGTAGTACCTTCTACCTCTCTATCTTGAAAAATGCAACTATGTCTTCTTGCCAAATCCACCAAGCAAGAGCCAAGACTGCACACTTCCACAAAAATTGCCTTTCTTTTTCCTTTTACCGTACACACAAAAGACTCTCCATGATAAAACTCTACCCATGATATTCACAAAAAATGCAGAAGTAAATAAGGAAACTCATACCAATTGTGCACATAAAACAATAAACTGAATAAACACAGCTGAAAAGAAACTTGAGCAGCAACAAGGGTATGATAATATAAAGTTTCTCATCCTATATTTCGAAGATAGCTACACCAACTTCTTGCAAGATTACTGTCGACTAAACGATCCCTATTTCGCCCATTTCTTTCACGCCACTCTCTAAATATCATTTTTTATTCAAACTACTAGCCAGAATTAAGATATAAATTAAAAAAATAATAAATAAATAAATAATAAAAAAGAAAAAGAAACACACCAGCTTTGAGGAAGTTCTCATTCAATTCCTCCAATTGAGATTGATATTCACGAACTTGTTTCTCTGCATTGTTCAAGGCGTCAAAAAAATCTGCTTTAACCTATTAAGAAAAGATAAAAAATTGTAAAACAAATTAAATACAAAATCAAAATAAAAAGTAAAAAATATATTATTATTTTTTTGACGACGAATTGATGATAATGATTGAGAGAGCTGAAGTGTACCATTTGACGGCACTGATAAGTACAGAGCATGTGATCGGAAGGTTCATGAGATGAGCACGGTCCGGCAAGCGGAGAAGGATTCTCGTAGATGACGAGGCGGTGATCGGAGGCAGTCGGAGGACTCTCGACGATCGGTATGTTGGCGGCGGCGGCGGCGTCTCTCGACCTCTTCGGCTGTGGCGTTCTCAGTATCATCTCTCCCTCTCTCTCTCTCACTAGAGATTCCTAGGGTTTCTCTCTCTAAAACTAGAAATCAGAAATCGATTTCTTTTTTTTTTGTTTCTGTGTGCGAATTTGAAATTATAGGCGCCAATTTTTCGAAGATGTTTGTCTCTTCAAGTGATTTGCTTCAAAAAAAAAAAACAATTTAACTTGTATTAACCAGAAAATGTCTAATGTATGTGGGTGGCAATTTTTAGTCTCGCACGTGTGGCTATCTAAAGAATCCAACTGGTATCATTTATTGATAGTGTGCACGAATTGTCTTTCCTTGTTATTTTTGTGTAAATTTAGGCCCCTCCTGTAGCTGCTTTTTTTTTTTGTTTTCGTTTTTGTTTTCAAAAACGATTTCGAATTCGCGTTCGTTTAACCGTTTTTCATTTTATTTTCGAAAAACAAAAAAAATTTGAAAAACACAATTAGTGTTAAAAGTGAAAAATTTGAAAAACGTTTGAAAGTTGTTTTTCGTTTTTCGTTTTTGTTTTTTTTTTCACTTATTTTTTTTTATAAAAAAAAATCATTTTTTTTCTTACTTTTCTCCATCTTCCCGTCATTATTCTTCTTTATCTTCTTCTAGACTCCTTTTCTTCTTCTTCTTTGCCGCCGATCGGCTTCTTCTTCTTTTTCTTTTTCTTCTTCTTCTTCTTAGCCTCTTTTGCCGCCAATCAGCTTCTTCTTCTTCTTCTTCTTCTTCACCACCGCCGATCGGCTTCTTCTTCTTCTTCTTCGCCTCCATCGACTTCTTCTTCTTTTTCTCATTCTTTTTCTTCTTCTTCTTCTTCGCCGAGTCCACTTATTAGTCATCCATAGAAGTTAAAAATTTCCTTTCCTTGAAATTTTACTGAACTTTGTTTGAATACCAGCTTTTCAATTTCTCAGCTTTTCAATTTCCTTTCCTTTCACTTCTAGTGTAAAAGACCCATTCAAGCTTAAAAATTTCAGCCTCCCAATGACATCTATGGCTAGTGAACCTATTCCTTCAAAAGTTGTATATACACTGTTCGATAGAAATCCTAAACGAATTGGTGTTTCAACAATTTATTCCAATTAACTACGCTAGATATGTGATTGATGTTAAAAAGGGTGTGGTTAAAAGTGGTTATTTTACAGGTAATAGTACTTCTCATGATGATTGCAGTGACAATGTGTGTACTAATAATGCCCCTACATATTCTTCTTCAGGGAGTTTACTATATAGGCGTTTTGTGATTGGTGTTTTAAAATTTTGTAGCAATGAAAGATGTCTTGAACTGGGAAGAAGATACCATGCATTGATTATCAAGAGTGAAGTTAGTGTTAATCAGTTTGTAGGAACTAGTCTTGTTGGTATGTTTGCTAAATGTGGAGATATGAGTTTACTGGTAGCACATTTAACTCCAGATTTTGTTAACTTAACTCCAGTTTACTGAATTTCATGTGTAGTGTTCTAGTGACTCACTTTTATTCAAATTTTATATATATATATATATATATATATATTTTTGTATATGTATATATGTATATGTATATATGTATGTATTCGGTGAATCAATTTTCTTCTCTGATTCATTATTATATTTTTCTCTTTATTTTTACAACAATTTTTAAATTATGAGTAATTTGATAATTATTTGGGATGAATTATTGACTCTCTTTTATTCAAATTAAAAATTGCAATAGAAAAAATATAAGAAAAATTATAATTTTTGATATTTTTCAGTTATTCTACCAGAAGTGTTTTTACTGTTTTCATTTTCAGAATTCAGCTTTCAGTGAAGCTACCAGACGCGTTTTTACTGTTTTCAATTTCAGGATACAGTTTTCCGTATATGCTACCAGACGCGTTTTCAGAATTCGAAAAAAAAAAACACTATTTTCATTTTCATTTTTATTTTCGAAAAACAGTCACTGAAAAACGCTTACAGGACATACCCTTAAACATCATTGGGTTAAATTTGATTGAATTTGAACAAGACTCGGTTTAAATTATTGTATTGGGACTCTGTTTACGCCCTAATTGGAGCTTTATTTTATAGACTTATTTCCGGTTTATAATGATCGAGTACTTCGTACAACTAAAAATCAAAGTTACCATAAAAGGTGTTTGTGGTGTTGCTGGTATGACCTCTATTATGCTCAAGTCATCGTTATATACTTATATTTGAGTTGGAGAAAAGGAGCATCAGGTAATTAATTGATCGAATAAAGAATTGTATATCTCATTTCTAAACGATAACTAACCGATTAAAGAATTGTCTATCTCCTTTTTAAGTGTTAGGTGACATATATCTTTTTCTCTATAATGTGTCATGAATGAATAATATGTGAAACTCAACCTCTATCATATGTTGCGGGAGAATATCGCTCAGAATAAAACTTCCATCACTTGGTCATGGATACTCATTTTTTGACGGTTATACCCTTATAACACGTTTACTATTTTATCATGTGATGTTATACTAAGAGCTATTAATTTAATATTTTACCGACCCATCATCTAGTGACCTACAACATGCGACCTGCAAATTACAAGTTGCAATCTTATCTTATAACCTCGACTATATTTCCCATTATCAAGTTGAGTTTCCTCTTTTAATATGTTATTATGTTTGATTTTGGCTTGTTGATCTGACTTTCTGGTGTTTCTTGAACTCGTTAATTTCTGTTATAATAGAACTCACAGGTCACAATCCAAATCTCTAAAAATATATTTATTTTATGTTGCTTATTTGAGTGTGAAAAAAATTGAGAATTCTTTAAAACGACCATAAATATTTTATGAATTTTTGAACCACAAATGAAGTTTAAATCATATTAATAAAGGCAAATTGCACTGAACCCCTTAAGGTTTAGACAAGTTACACTTAAATGGAAAATTTCATTTATTATACACTAACACCCCTAAGACTTAAATTTGACTTTAAAAATACCTAAAATGCCCCTAATTATATTGTTTTATACTTTTTTTTACCTTTTAATCAAACACTTTATAAACTTTAATAAAATAAAAAAATTTAAATAAAAGATATGATTCATTAAATAAATAAATAGTTTTTAAAAAAATAAATAGTTTTTTAAAAAAATTAAATAAATAAATAGTTTAAATAAATAAACAAATGAATAGTTTTTAAAAATAAAATAAATAAATATTTTTAAAAATAAAATAAATAAATAGTTTAAAAAAATAAATAAATAGTTTTAAAATATAAATAAATAAATGAAAAAATAAAAAACTTAAAAACATTACATTTTTTAAGGATATCCATTAATAGGGACAAGAAAAACTCTAAATATCCAATTTTTTAAGGTCAAGATGATGGTGAAAGAAGCTTCAAGGTTCCCAACACTCCTTGAATATTTAGAGCCTATCTTGTTCTTATTAATGGATATTCTTAAAAAAATTAATGTTTTAAATTTTTTCATTCATTTTTCAAACTATTTTTCTATTTTTTATTTATTTAAAACTATTTATTTATTTGATTTTAAAAAAAAATTATTTAATTTTTAAATTATTTATTTGCTTAATTTTTTAAAAAATATTTATTTATTTAATTTTTTTTAACTATTTATTTATTTATTTTTTAAACTATTTATTTATTTAATTTTTTAAAACTATTTATTTATTTAGTTTTTTAAAACTATTTATTTATTTAATTTTTTTAAACTATTTATTTAATTAATTGTTTTAAACTATTTATTTATTTAATGAATCATATTTTTTATTTAGTTTTTTTATTTTATTAAAGTTTATAAAGTTTTTGGTTAAAAGGTAAAAAAAATAAAGTATAAAATAATATAACTAGGGGCATTTTAGGTATTTTAAAAGTCAAATTTAAGTCTTGGAGGTGTTAGTGTATAATAAAGAAACTTTTTCATCTAAGTGTAACATGTCCAAACCTCAAGGGGTTCAGTACAATTGGCCCTATTAATAATCACATTGTAAATTTTACTTCCGTCCATAACCAGAAAACTATTGAAATACTCCTAAACTCACTTAAACCTCTTTCCTTCTTTTTTTTTTCTTTTTTTTTTGGGATATTTCATGTTCTTTTAGACATTTTATTTTTTTAATATTACACTTTTTTTTTCATTAAAAAAAAAACAAACAAGGGCAGTTCGACAGAGAGGGAAAACTTTGTTCAATTGGAAGGTATATGAATAATTTGATTATTAATTTCTGATGGTATGCTGTTACAAACAATTACAATTTTGCATGCGGTTAAAAACAAAACTCTACTGTTTAGGAAGGATTCTTTCTGTACATTTAGTACACTATAGAGATACGTATATTAATGTTTGCTACAGTTAATTACAAAAGGTGTCGTGGTGTAGTTGGTTATCACGTCAGTCTAACACACTGAAGGTCTCCGGTTCGAACCCGGGCGACGCCAAGTTTACTTTTTGTTTTTTTAACTTACTGTAGTTGTTTAGTTATGCAAAACCCAAATGATTATTTCATATTTGATATGTGACCTATGCAAATATTTTTGTCCCATAATATAAATTATATTTTCACTTAAATAAGAGATTTTATTTTATTAAATTTATTAAATACAACAATTAATGATAATTTTCTTTCGACCTTTAAGATTGGTCTTTAAGGGTGCGTTTGGTACGCGAGACGGGACATAACAAGGTGGGACAACTTGTTCTTGTCCCACGTTTGGCGCGATTTTAGTGTGGGACTGAATGGGACAGAGTGGGACAAAAATCCCAAAAAACTGTCCCACCCTACACCCTCGGCCAACTTGCCCATGGCCATAGGACAAGTCTAGAAAAGACTTCTTTGCCCTTAAAACTTTCAAAAAATTACATCTATATAAATTAAAACCCTAACTTTTTTCTCTCCTCTCTCCTCTCTTCTCTCTTCTCTCTTCTCTCCAACCCCAACCCGATCGGTGTTCTTCTCTCCAAACCGCCGCAACTCGTCGCCGGCCTGGTTTGCTTGACAATCGATCGGTGTTCTTCTCTCCAAACATCGATCGATCGATGTTCTTCTCTCCAAACAATCGATCGGCCTGGTTTGCTTTACACCGCCGAATCGCCGTGATCTTCGGCGATCTGAGTTTGATTGGTGTTGACGATGGTTATTGGGGTTTTTAATGTTGACTATGATTGTTGTGTAATTTTTATTTTTTTTCAATTTTTTTCTAGATTTTTGATGAAATATGATTTTTTGATTGTTGGGTTTTTTTATTTGTTTTCAATTTTTTTCCAGATTTTTTGATTCTTGTGTTTTTTGATTTTTTTTCAATTTTTTTCCAGATTTTTTGATGAAATCTGATTTTTTTGTTGTTGGGTTTTTTATTTGTTTTCATATTTGTTTTGTTTTTTAATTTGATGACATCTGATTTTCCAGATTTTTTGATGGAATTTCCAGATTTAAGAACAAGAAAAAATTATTAGGATGAATGTTGGTGGAGATCCAATCTAAGACCAATCCCAGATTGGATCTCCACCGTCCATCAATCATTAATATCTAAAAATAATTAATCAATCATGATGGTGATTGATGGACGGTGGAGATCCAATCTGGAAAATAATTAATATCTGAAAATTTATTAAGTTAATCTCAACCATCCATCTTAAATAATCTTGTAAAATTATTAATTAAAATATTTTTCAATAACAATAAGGGCCCTATGGTCATTTGAACCTCTTGTCCCGTCATGTCTCAGTCATACCAAACACATAACAGTACAGTCAACAGTTCGGTCCCAGACATTCCAAACACAATATGAAATAACTGTCCTGTCCTGTCCTGTCCTGTCCTGTCCCGTCTCGTCCTGTCCAGTCCAGTCCCGTCTCGTCCCGTCCTCATACCAAACGCACCCTAACAAATGTAATATGAATTCAAATCAAAATCTCTTGAATAGTCATGACGTCCATAGTTAATTGGGTAGTTGTTCATCTCCCTCTAAGTATCTATTTATTATAGGAGTCAGTAGTGAAATCTGGAATTTTTTATTATTGTTAAGATGTCATAAATTTAATATTAAATAATATTTTTTATTTTAATAGTGAATTTTTACGGCATCAAATTTTCATTAATTAAAATTAAATATACACTTTGAAATTGGTAAATTAATAGCAAAAACAAACTATAATTCAACAACTTGGGGGGTGTATTGATTAGGATTCTCGAGGACATTTAAACTTTATAAATCCGAATATATTCAATTCGGACATTTAAAAACTTTAAAAGAGTCTATATTAATCAAGTGGTATTCAATTCAGATTTCTATGGACTTTTAAAAAGTCCTTCTAAATCCGGGTGTATTGAACTGAGACTTGAAAAATGTCTGTAAAAATCAAGGTTATTCAATTAGGATTAGATATTAAAGGATTTTATTAAGTCATGGATTTTGGTGGACTTGATGGTGAGAAGTATAAATATCAAAGGTCATAACAAGTCCAGCCTTCTCCTCAAGGAATTTGAGTTTTTTTTGTTGCTAGGATTCGTTGCTTCTATTTTCCTTTGTTTATCTCTTTCATGGTTGAACTTCTAGAATATGCTAGGTTATGATTCTTCATATGCTTAACTTGATGAAAGTAGAGACCATGATGATGATTTATAGCCTATTCAATAGATAGTGGCGGTTATTAAACTTTATGTGTTTTTGAAATATACAAAGGCTTACTGGAACCCATCTATTTTTACAAATGACCAGAATTTGTAAATTTATTTGGATGGGTTCTTCTATCTAAAAATTATGAAAAATTATATGTAGATAAAATGTTATGTATAATGTTATTCTGCAAAATTTCGTGATTTATAATTGAGTATAAAAATTGTTATAATTTTTGGAGTGGACAAAGGTCAATATTGATTTCTGCTGGACAGATTCGAGAAACAAGAAAAGAATGAATGTTTTCATATACAAATGACCATGGATTAAATTGATAATTTTAATGTAGTATGTCCTATATATCTAGATTATCCATGTCAAATTTTGTAAGATTCGGAACTATAGAGAATAAATTAAAAATCATAGATCAAATGGTGGTCAGTTGTGACAAAATTATATATTTTTTTCAATATTTTATGTATAGCTTTGCTTAGTTATTTGATTAGTTGATTATTATTGGTTTATATGATGAGTTGAATAACAATGAGAATCAGTGAAGATGGGTTATGAAATAAATGTTGAGTATTTTCCTTTTAATTTTGCTCTGAGAATTATTATAAACTACGTCACTTTCTTTCATTTGTGATTGACTTTAGTAAAAATTATTGCCATTAGTTTTTTATTTTATTTTTTGCAACGTTTATTCATACGTGAAACATATATATATATATATATATATATATTTGATTTATCATGAGAGTTGAGATCTTTATGAAAATTAAGTTTTGAAGTGGAGCTACTCTTAGGCTGACTGATTGGACCATATACTTGTATAATTCATCCATTTATAGTAGAAGTCTGAGATAAAAAAATCCATGAAAGTTTGAGATGGATATCTAAACAAATCCATACAAGTCTGAGATAGATGTCTAAACAAATCAATGAAAGTCCATGTGGATTTATAAAAGTTCGTAAAAATCCATGAAAATCTGTCACTTAAAAAATGTCTTTAAATGTCATCAAGAATTCTAATTGAATACACCCCCTTACCTTAAAATCCTAAATTGTCATACAATAATTAAAAGGAAAAGCTATAACATTACAATATTTGGAGAGAAGATTCAAAAGTTCCAAAATTTCACATATTAATTAAGAAAAATGAAGATGAATGTATTAAAAAAAAGATTATGAATGGATTGGTTGGCATATATTTAAATGGGATTTTAGCAAAATTGCCCTATTTGAGGGCCTAAATTGCAAATATACCCCATGTAGTGAAAACCTTACAACAATGCCCCAAACTTCCAAGAATACCCCCACTTAAAAAATAACCACCACATTTATTACCATTATTATTTTTACCAACCAATGATACAAAAATGAAAGGAAAAGAGTAAATTATACATTGTTTGAAATTAGTAAATTGAGATGGAACTCTTCTAATGTTTTTTTTTTCTTTTGGATGCATAAAAGTATTGAAGGAAGTTATATGAAGTGGTGAGAAGGTGAGTTTTTGAAAAAAAAAATAACTATTATCTTTTATTACAATCCATATATTGATATAAATAATATGGGTAAATTTTTTTTGTTGTTGGGTTAATTTGTAAACGTTCTTCGGGTCACGCTTGACCCGATTGGGTCATGTGTGACCCGACGAACAAATTCAGACCTTCGGGTTGCCCCCTTACCCGAAGGCCTGAATTTGTTCTTCGGGTCACACATGACCCGATCGGGTCACGCGTGACCCGAAGAACAAATCCAGGCCTTCGGGTTGCCCCCTTACCCGAAGGCTTGAATTTGTTCTTCGGGTTACCCATGACCCGATCGGGTCACTCGTGACCCGAAGAACAAATTCAAGCCTTCGGGTAGAGGGCAACCCGAAGGCCTGAAATTGTTCTTCGGGTCACCGCTGACCCGATCGGGTCACCCTTGACCCGAAGAACAAATTCAGGCCTTCGGGTAAGGGGGCAACCCGAAGGCCTGAATTTGTTCTTTGGGTCACACATGACCCGATCGGGTCACTCGTGACCCGAAGAACAAATTCAGGCCTTCGGGTAAGGGGGCAACCCGAAGGCCTGAAATTGTCCTTCGGGTCACACATGACCCGATCGGGTCACCCCTGACCCGAAGAACAAATTATATTAAAAAATATATATTTATATATATTTTTTTAATTTACACTCCTTATGTTTGATGTAAAGTTTAATTTTTTATTTTGAATTGATAATCTATATTTAAACTTTTCAGGATTGAAGATGACAAATGTGCAATTGGTTTTGAATTGGGGTGGAGAATGGAAAAGTGATCACGGTGTATATTGGTATGATGGTCGAAGAGGAAGGGCATTTGATTTTCCAAGGGATGCAAATTATGATCAACTATTAGATAAGGTTTACCATGTCAGCGGGATTGATAGAAATCATTATCGGGCTACTCTTACGACAATTGCACAAACCATCCGTCCTAGCTTGCCTATTGAGATTATTGATGATGATGATGTTGCATTGTTGCTGCGCCGAGAGAATGTTGACCCTCTAGTTTGCATAAGTGTTGAGGAAATCGAGGCTGATCGTTCAGAATTGAAGCAGAATTTTCGTCCAGAGTCACCTCACCACCCATACCATCCAACTCAATATGATTTTCACCACACTACAGATGTACCTAACACAAATGCCCATTTGGATGATATTCGAGAAGGTTTTACAGAAACTGGCAACAATGGTAATTCCCCTCATCATCATTTTGGTTTCCATGATACCACAGAAAATCACAATGTTTCTACACATGATGTATCAGAACCACAGTTTGACCCTATTCCTGATCGAGTTCCTAACCGGTCTAATGACCAATTTGCTCATGTTCAGAGGCTTGTTCCACCTCCATGTACATTGTATTCTATTAATTCAAGCGAAGTTGCACCTAGATCTGTTGATATGTGTATTGCAGTGGGTGAGTTGTTTCAAAGTAAGCAGGAATTGCAATCATAATTAGGTAAGTACACCCTTGCCAACCGGTTCCAAATTAGGGTGATGAAGTCGGACACAACACGTTATCAAGTTCGATGCATTGTTGAGGAATGCAATTGGCGATTACGTGCAGTTAAGGTTGCTAATTCAGATTATTTTCAGATCAGAAGATTTGACCATGAGCACACATGCTCCAATGAAGCACGATTTCCACTTCATAGGCAAGCAAGTGCACGGGTTATAGGGAAACACATAAAGGAGAAATTTCTTGATCATCGTTTATACAAGCCAAAGGAAATTATACAAGACATACAGACAGAGTTTGGCATCTCATGTAACTACCACAAAGGATATCGAGCCAAACATATTGCCTTAGATGAGGTTCAAGGAACACCGATTGAGTCATACCGTATGCTGCCATCATACTTGTACATGTTGGAGCAAACTAATCCTGGAACTATTACAGACCTCCACACAGATTCCGCTAACAGGTTCATGTACATGTTTTTTTGCCTTAAAGCCTGCATAGACGGTTTTCTGTCTTCAATTAGACCTGTAATTGCTATTGACGCAACATTTTTGAAAGGCCCTCATGCAGGGGTCTTATTTGTGGCTGTTTGTATGGATGGTAATGACCAAATATTTCCCCTAGCTTTTGGTGTTGGTGATTCGGAGACAAATGAAGCTTGGGAATGGTTTCTAACTAGGTTGCATCGCGCCGTTGGCGAAGTTGATGATTTAGTTATTATTTCTGACAGGAAAAACAGTATCATCAACAGTGTGGTCAAGGTGTTCCCAAATTCATTCCATGGCGCATGTGCTGTACATCTTGAACGGAACATGCTTGGACGCTATGAGAAGAATAAGGTATTAAAAGACATCTTCAGAAAGGCAGTTAAAGTTTATCGGGTACATCAATTCACACGATGTATGGAGCAATTAGCAAATATTAATTTTGAAGCAGCTATGTATGTCAGGGATGCTGGATTTGAACGGTGGTCACGGGCATACAGTCCAAGGAAAAGGTATAACATGATGTCATCCAATATTGCAGAGTCCATGAATAATGCAATTAAAAATTGTCGGGAATTGCCTATTACCGGAGTTATTGACTACATCAGAGGGGTCCTCCAGCATTGGTTCCATGATCGTCGGACAACTGCAGGGAAACTTAAGTCGACATTGACCACAAAGGCAGATGTAATTCTAGGTAACAAGGATGAAAAGGCACGTTATCTAAGGGTCTATCCGATCACATATTACTCATTCCTTGTTAAGGATGGAGATTTGGATGGAACAGTTGATTTGACATCAAAAACATGTACTTGTAGAGAATTTGACATTGACGGAATTCCATGTGAACATGCATTGGCTTGCATTAGGGTCCGACGATTTTCATATACAGATTATTGTTCACCTTATTACTCTAGTGCATTTCTTGCTGCAGCATACAGTGGGGAAATTCATCCCGTTGGACACCCCCCAGAATGGTTAGTTCCAGAAGATATTGCATCAGTAGTTGTTCTCCCCCCTGTCAAGCGACGCCTTCCAGGAAGGCCTAAAAAGAACCGTACTCCGTCATTTGGTGAGGAAGTAAGTCAAACAAGATGTACAACTTGTCATCGTAATGGTCACAATAGCCATACATGTACATACTCGAGATTGTCTAGATCATTAACAAGTACGAGTGGTGTCTGTGAGGCAAGCGAATCGCACAATGTTTAATAAACCCATGTGTTACTAGTTAATGGACCATGTGTTACTAGTTAATGTGTCTTTGTTTCATGCTTATTTCATCATGCTTATTGTATTTCATCAAATTTCCCTTTTATCCTATTTCATCAATATTGTATTTGTTTTCCCTTGAATATTGACTTGAGATTTCCCTAAAAAATTTAGCAGAGTTTAGTTTATATTTTTAACAAATCCATACCATTTTCTGTACTTGTAAACAAGACACTCCCAATATGCACAACACTTCTCAACTCCCAACATTTCATTTCACACATAATTACTACCAGCACGAATACAAATAGAATTCTCATTGATTAAATTAGTACGATCTGTTAATTACAACCATTTTCAACTAAGTTACCTTCAACTATATTATTACATGGCACTTGTTTACAATTTTTAAAAATTTCAGTTGCAATTTTAACTCTAAGGGCTCCTCCATCTTTTGCTTCAAAGTCGAATGGTTTCCCAGCCCACAAGTACTCCAAGAATTTGAGAGCAAATATCCCACAGTCCGACCTATTTCCTCCAAAACAAACAAATATGTCCAATGTAAGTGACAATCAAACTCTTTAATGTACTAAAAGATGACAAGTTTATGGTTTGTGGTATACCCATTCCCTTGATTTGGAATGTCTTTCTCGGGTCTTTCTACAGCAAATGGCAAAGCATCAGTAAAAATATCCGGCATTGTATGCACCAACAAAGAAGGCAACATTTTTCTAAGGCAAGATGACCACTTTGTAATCTCTAATACACTGTTGATTTCCGGTAATGAATCATAGACTTTAATGACCCGCTCTTTCAAGTCGACAGCAATTGCAACCCAATGATTTCCGTTCACGTTCGCCGGAAACAAAATCTAAACAAAGATCATTATCTAAACTACTATATTGTAATATCATAAACCTATATTCAGCTAACAATTAAAATTACTTACAAGATTGACTTTCCGCCAATGTTCCCACGCTTCAACCGGTTTCTTGCCGATTACATAATCTGTCATTTCACTATCCCATTTGTAGGTTTCATGCTTGAATTGTGTTTTACTTTGCACAAGTAGTGACCACCTACCTTGAATTCTAGTCTGCAACACTTATAAATTAAGGTTAGAATTAGTGATATATTTCACATTAATTATGATATAAAATAGATACAATTACCATGAATGTGTAATCTAGTAACACAATGTTGTGGTTGTATAACTGAGGATAGAAAAATGCACGCCGCCGCATCAGGCGACAATATGTCTCCACATGCTTTCAAAAAAGAAAGGTGTTACCAAAATGATTGACTTGTTTACGATATAAATCATGAATTTAAGTATATAACTTACATCTCCATCTAACCATCCAATTTCCGACAGCAGTATTTGGAACCAATGAGGATTTGCTTCGAGTACACTAGTGTGCATACTGTGAAGTTTCAACAATATAAACATGATATTTAAATGAGCTCAAGAATTAATCCATGAGTTAATAATAGCATAATAACACATACCTAGTGTTCTTATTATTGTTGATCCATGATTTCATTGTATGAAAAACGTCCTCATCTAACAGGCTACCTCCTCCGAATTCTGGCATTTTGGGTTTTCTAGGCCGCTTAGCTGTGGGATCAATGTACGGGCTAACGGTATAGGCTGACCTCTTTCGATCTCTAGTTACTTTTATGGTAATCTTGGGTGGCCTTGGTAGTTGTTTGACATCGTCGCTTGGTTCAGAATTAGTGTTGCTCAATTCAGGAGACGGAAGAACACGATGAAATGTTGGTGGCTCAAATTGAATGTTGTCATCTTGGCTTAAGTTTATGACATCAGTATCCACATTATGACATGGCTGCATTCAATTTTATACAAATTATTAAATACTAGTAATAATAATTACCACAAAATGTTTAATCACAATTTACCTTTTCATTATTTGACTTGCATATAAGCTCGGATAAACGAAGAAATCATGTACGCATCTCGTTCTTCATAGAAGTCATCTCGTCCTGTACTTTCCGCCAATATTCATCTTGTTGTGTTTGCATCTTCTTCAATTGTATTTCCATTTCCTTCAATCTCTTCCATCATTTCTTACTTCCTACTTGGTCTTTTATAACTGATGTAGGGTTAACCCCTCTTTTCATATCATAACCAACATCTGAATGTTGTATATCATCCTTACCATCATCATATTTTTTTTCAACATCCCCCTCAACATTGTCAATATCCTCCTGAAAATCATCCTTATAATCGATACCCGCCCAATAGGGTTTCATAACTTCTTCATCGGTGGGGACTAGAAATTTAGAGATGGTGAGCTGCAATATATATATATATATATATATATATATATCAATATTTCCTATATATTGGTATAAAAGAAATGTAATAAAACACAAAATAGTTATTTTCACGTAAACAACACTATGGCATACTTACATTTTTGTACTTAAAAATGTTATCGAATAACTCTACATAACTGGGTGTCCCTGTGCATTTCCAATTTAAAATTCTAGGGGTAACATTGTTTACCCTTGACGCATGGCCAAGCATAGCCCATTTGGGTATTGCTTCGATTGCCCAAACCTGAAAATACTATAAATGAGTAAGTTAATCCACGGCCACATGCATGATTTCTTTACACAAATGAAATAAAATCACCAAATATCACACATCACCTGGAAAGCTGTGACAAACCCATAAACGTTGTACTTCTCTGCTTTCCGCTTTGCTGGAGACTCAAGACGCTCCTTGTACTTGTCATCACGACCAACAAGACAAGTAGAAAGGGAGTCAAATGTCCTACTGTATATGAATGTTCCCCATGGAAAATTATTAAACGCATCTAAGTCATCCACTAACTGTAACGCCCAATATTGAATGACATTCCGATCGTCTTTGCCAACCAAAGTCATCTCCAAAAAAAGTATTAAAGCCAACTTCACCATATCATCGTCACTAACATTATTATTAGGACCAAGATTCCTAAACCAATTAGCAAACACTTTTACATGAACTTTACCATCCTGAAAGTAGGATTGGTGCAGCCTTTTATCCATATGTTTGGAGATGTTGGATGGTGATTCAGAGGAATCTCCAAAGGTAAGCCCAGTAACCAAACAAAACTCCACTGCACTAAACCTTATCACCTCGTTTCCAACATAGAACCACAAAGTAGATGGCATGTCATCGACATCTCTGACATGACACTCCCGAAGTAAGATATGGTGACAAAACTGTCCAGACAACACCATATCACTCACATCCAAAAAATGACCAAAACATGTCGCTCTAAACAAATCGAGTTGTTTCGGTGACATAATCGATTTAATAAGTCTAATACTCTCCCAATTGCAGTATCCACTAACTCGAGATGGAAATCGATCATCTTCCTTAATTTTGAGTGATTCATTTAGTTTCTTTCGACCCATATGTGTACCTAATTAATTACATTCCACAAATCAATGACAACTACATCTTATTTCAGTCATCACAACTAGAAAAACAGCAAACTAGATTATGCAATCTCACTCAATGGAATACAAGAACCCAAAACACACAGCTTTGTCTGAAACAGAGCACCACCCAGAACTCAAACAGAAAATACCCACCACACAACACAACCATATTATGAAAACTAACACTTGAATCTCCTCATTCTAAAGGCCAAAAGGAAACCAAAAAGTATCATGTGAACATAAATCTAAGAAAAAATGAACTTCATTCAACTGGAAACTTGTCCCAGAATTTTTGGATCTACATATGTGTACCTAAATAAATACATTCCTTAATTATATTTCAAACAGGTTTAAGGAATGTATTTCAATCTACATCAACCCACCCAATTATGAATTCTAATCACATAAAATCAAGACTACCTTTGAATTTACAAAGATAAATACCAGAAAATACCCACCACACAACGCAACCAAAATTTGAAAAATAACACTTGAATCTCCTCATTCTAAAGGCCAAAAGGAAACCACAAAATTTAATGTGAACAGAAATCTAAGAACAAAATTCATCCCGTTTTCAACTGGAAACTTGTCCCAGATGTTTTGGTGAACTGAAACTTTTTTTTCTTTTCGAATTCAGTTAAACTCAAGTCCAAACTATTTCTATTTCGATTTCAACGACAATCAAATTTTAACAATTTCAATTTCAATCTCAATCAATTAACCATTTTGCTTTAAAAAACAATGAAAGTCACTAACCTTGTAGCGGCAGTAGACGAAAGGACGGCGGGACTGTGAGGACGACGAAGCTGCCGGATGGTGCGGCAGGATGGTGTGACTGCAGCCAGAAGCTGCCGACGGGACTGTGAGGACGACGAAGGAAGCAACCCGTCCTCGTTTCGTCCAAGAAGTTGGCCACACGTCCTCGTTTCGTGAAGGACGTCGCCGACGAGGCTGATAAACAGTGAATAGCGGCTTGACTTGACGGCGACGAAGGGACTTGACGGCGGCGACTGGGTTTCTGGTTTGCTGATATCGGGCTGGGTGGTAGGAATGGCTAGGGCAACTGGAAAATGATAGAGGGATTGGGGAGAATATATCATTAAGGGCAGTTTCGTCTTTTAGGGGTAATTTTGCTATAAACTTAATTGATAGGGTATGTTTGCAATTTAGGCCCTCAAATAGGGCAATTTTGCTAAATTCCCTATTTAAATTTGTGGGCTTTTTAATGATTTTTATGAGTGGCGATATTGGCACCCCTTAAAAATTATATGTACACCCATTTCGTATGTACATCTCTAAAATATTTTAAAAATCTCTATTTCGTAAATAAACCATACTTAATACCAATAATATCATTTCTTTAATTTTATTGTATTATATTTTTGTTAGCATACCCTACTATTTTGTTATCTAATCAGATTTATTTAAAATTTTATTATTTTATATCTTTTTATTCAAATAAATAATTTCTCTTTAAAAAATAAATTTCTAACTCCCGTAAAAACATTTAATGTCACTAAAAAATTGTCTGAAAAAAATTTATTTTCATTACATTAAAACTTTTTTAAAATTCTTTAATTTTTTTTAAAGCTCAAAATTCTCCAATTTCACCGAATTGAAAAAGCACTAGCTGTAACCGTAGCCGGTGCATGTGTTGCTTTAACTCTTTTAGTTTAATTTTTTTTTTGAAATTTAAAATCCATTAATAGAAAATAACAATTACACCAACCAAAAAGAAAAGTCATACGTAAAAAGAGGCTCTCAGTACATAAAAGTGTATCTCAATTCCTCTGTTCCTAAGAAAGTTTATTGTTGGTATTGATTTTTATTTCACTCAATTATAGTAGTAAATTGTTGGTCAATTCAATCAATTTGTATTCCTTAAAAGAAATTGAAATTATTATTTAAAATAGAAGTTAGGGTTTAATAAAATATAAAAGTTTTTATTATCATATCAAACAATTAATAAAAAACTTCTTTTTTTCTTTTTTACAAAGGATTGATATAAATCAATTAATAATTATTGGTGTGTACTTACAAACTATTTAGCCGTTTAATTAATTTTACACAAAGGTAATATTAGACTTTCAAAAATATACTAAATTGGGGTGAACATACAGTTTTTGAGGGGTGTAAATATCGTCACTCATTTTTATTCGAGTGAAGATATTTATACCTCTTAAAATTTGTATCTACGTCCCTTTCGTTAGTGCATTCAATTAAAAAGTTTTAAAATCTTGAGTTTGTAAATAAACTCCACATAATGCCAAAAATATTCTTTATTTAATTATATTCTATTGTATTTTGGCGAGTACACTCACATCTACACTTATTTTGTTATTTAATCAATTTTAATATTATTAAATATATATATATATTCTTTTTATTCAAATAAATAATTTCCAACTCTTAATTACATAAAGTATACAAAAATGAGTTCTAATATTGTTTACAAGTGGTAGATGAAATAACAAAAAAGCAAATAATGCAGGAATGAGTGTGCGGCGTATCGGATCCATTAGATTTGCTATGATCCAAAATCTGATCCGATCAGATTGAAGAAATTACAATCTGGTCTGATCTAATTTTAGAGCGAGATTCGATCCAATTACAAAATACTTAAATCTGATCTAATGGATCGAATTCATATGAAGCAATTCTTAATATATAAAAAATAAAATATTCATAAAATCAACAAATTCAAATTATTAATCTATACGGTACTTTCAATAACATTAACAAACTAATAATTAACATAAAAGCAAGATATAAAGTGTACACTTTAAAATTCAAAAAGTCTAACAAATTATAAACATTAAACATAAGTTATAAGTACAAACATAATAAAGTCATCCAAAATATTGAAATAAAAATATAAACACTTGTCAATTGTCATAACAAAATACAATAGCTCTGAAAATTTGCTCAATGTTCATATATTTAACACAAAATAAATTGACCTAATATAAATTATAACTTATATTTTGACGGATTCGGCGATTCCAAGATCCGATCCGATCCAATGAATTTTAAAATTTAAGATCCAATGTTGTCTTCAGATCCGATCCAATCTAATGGATTGGATCGAGTCCGATGGATCCTATTGGATTGGATCGGATCTTGCATACCTCTATTCAAGATATACAGTGCACATAAGTGTTTGACTGATATATATATATATATATATATTCTTTTTCTCCTCAATACGCATTGATGGAAACAAATCTTAAGACATCCAAATATTAGCGTTGGTTTCATCCAATGGTTTTAAAAATATATATATTTATTAAAAAGATATACATTAAAACAAAAAGAAATCTTTAAAAAACTTTTTTATATTATCAACAAATTAAAATCTTCTCTTTCTATAAAAAAAACAAACAAAAATCTTTAATATACATATTTTCTTCTCTTCTCTCTTCAAAAACAAAACTATTTCTCTCTCCACGTCAATTTTCATCTACAAGAAATAGAAAAAAAAAACTTTGTTGAACCAATGAATAAATTAATCAAACAAATCTAATTTTTCTCTACAACAAACTAAAAAATAAACTGACAAAACTTTGATGAACCAATCAAATTCGGAGACAAAACATGATCGATCAATGATAAAAAAAATACACATATATAAAAGAAAACCTCAATATGATATTTTCCGGCTAGGAAGGAAAATTGTAATTGTTCATTGATATATTAATGAACAATTACCAATGTTTTGCCAATTTAATTTTTTAGTTTGTTGTATAAAATTTTTGGATTGTTCATGATCTTCATTTGCTTGATTGATTTATTCATTGGTTTATCAAAATTTTGTTATTATTGTTATTATATTTTTTCTATTTGTTATAGAAAAAAAATTGATATGGAGAGAGAAGTAGTTTTGTTGTTGAAGAGAGAAGAAAAATAAATATATTAAATATTTTTTTTAGAAAGAGAAGATTTTAATTAGTTGATAATGTAAAAAATAATTTTTAAAGATAATATTTTTCTTTAATGTATATCCTTTTTTTATAAATATACATATTTTAAAGAACCAAATCTAACCAACACTTATATTTGGATATCCTAAGATTTCTTTTCATCAGTACGCACCATAAGAAAATGATTATATATATATATATAAATACTTGTAGAAAATATTACTGTATACAACTAAAATTATTCAACGATTAATATGAGACTTAATAAACATTGTAGATAAATAAAGTTATCACCAAATACTGTCAATAGCCTGTCATCCATTCCCAACTGCTTGCCATTTCTTGTCATCAGTGTTTTTAGATAATGTCTGTAGCCTGTCATCCATTCCCAACTGCTTGCCATTTCTTGTCATCAGTGTTTTTAGATAATGTCTGATTTGCCTGATTTGCATCTTGGATTACCCTATTAGGAAACTCATCCCAGTTTTTAGTATAAATACAGTTTTTGAGGGGCACCACTTTTTTTATTTTATGTCTTTGATTTTAGTGGTAGTCTATATATATAATTTATTTGGGTTTTGTTGTTTGCGCAAGAGAGAGCATCTATACTACACATGTTGATAAGTTACTATCACACAACCACTTATATACTATATATAAGTGTTTTCCCTAACCAATGTGGGATGCACATTTTTCCCTACACAATGAGCTCATTTTGAGACTCAATTTCTCATTCACTCATTAATCGTTTTGTGAGTTTGAGTATACCACTTCGATGCTCTCACCGAGGAGAATTCGAATATATATATTGATCTTCCATTTTTATGAAATCGATCTTACTCAAATAACGCTCTCAAAACGATTGTTTATCACAAATTTTCCAACAGATTTAAGATGTATTCTTGTACAAACTTGATTAATTAGAACTTTTAAACCTTTTCTTTTCATTTATGTATTTGACTAGATGCAGTCTGCATATGTAATTTATTTGGGTTTATGATATTCGTTTACGAACTGAACTAATTAAAACTTTAAAACTTTATTTTTTTAATTCCTAGCTGGCCCGATTTCACCCATGATACTAGTCCAAGTCTCATTTTACTCATGACCACTCTCAGATGGTGTAAGAAAGTTATCTTATATATGTCACATGTGTTGTGACTTGTGAGATTAAATACATAGGCCGTAATAATAATGCTTGATCTCAGAGGTTCTTGAAGAGGGTGGCAACAGATTCAACCGAGGCAGATCGATAAACCCCATACAAGTTGAAACCCAATTCGAGTGAGGCGTCCAAATTTTTAAATTTCAGCCCAAATCCAAAACCCCGAAATGCCCGGATTTGATTGTGCTGGCATTACTCATTAAGAAAAGAAAAAAAAAGTGTCGACGGCCACAATTCAATTTGGATATCTTATTAAAAATAAATAAATAATTTTATGATATCTAACTATTCATTTGTCTAGATCAGGTATTTTTTTTAAAAGAATTTACCATTGGTAGAATTCGAGCCATTGATTCGGGAGTCATTTTTTTATTACAAAAATAATTATCTGTTGAAAAGAGATTATATATATAGGAAATTTTTCTCATAAGTACACACTGATGAATATTTATTAGTATCTTGTATGTGGACCATTAGATTTAATTGCTTTGACACAATTTGTATGCACTTGTCAGACTGTTTATCCATAATTTATGGCTCATATACAATGCACTGATGATATTTATATATATACAGTCATTTTCTCCTCAGTACGAACCGATATAAAATACACCAGTGCATTGCATGTGGGTCATAGATTATGGATAATCACTGACAAGTGCATACAGACTGAGTCAAAGAAATTGAATCTAATGGTCCACATAAAATGCATTGATATATATTTAGAGTGGTGCTATTGGCACACCCCATACTGATCTATTCATGCCCCACTTTTTTATTTATATAATATTCTTTTTTTCCTTTATCAAAATTACTTAAAGAGACATACAATTTAAGAAATATATTTTCTATAAAGTAAATCTATTAAAATCTCACAGTCCTTTTAAAAAAAACCCAGTAATCTGTTTCTTCAAAAAAAAAAACCTTAAACTCTAAAATCTGCATATTACATACATATAAAATATTATAAAATAGTTTGAGAACGATATCAAAGAACGATATCAAAGAACAATATCAAAGAACAATATCAAACATCTTGAAGAATTGTCTGAGAATGACATAAAGCAAGAATTGTTTAACAATGATAGTAAGTATCTGGAAACAATTCATTCTCTGAATATAAGTTTGAAATTTATTTTTTCTTTAGAATGATATCAAGCTGTTGTTGTGTTGAAGTACCCTGTTATTTTTTTTTCTTTTCCATCATGAAATAAGAAGAAAAAAAAAACTAAGAAAAAAGAAATAAGAAGAAAAAAAATAAATCAATCAATGGAGGTGAGAGAGATGTATACAGATACAGAGATCAGAGATAGAGAGATCATATATAGTATGTATTAAGTTTGAAAAATAAGTAAAATGGGTAGTTTTGGAAATAAACCAAAAAATTTAATAAAAACATTTAATTTTATTTAATTAAATCAAAATTTTAAAAAATGGGGCATGAATAGATCAATAAGGGGTGTGTCAATAGCACCACTCTATATTTATCAGTGAGCATCGAGGAGAAAATTTTCATATATATATATATATATATTAAACCTTATTAGTATACTCATTTATTTGGATGTAGACATATATATAAAATATAGAAAGCTACCCGGATTGCGATAATGGTGCTTAATCTTAGCGGTCTGGTCTGACTGCCGACTCAATTTCCTTATCAATTTTAAAAAGCAATAAAAAAATTATCTTGAAATATATATATATATATATATATATATATATATATATATAATATCTTAGGAATATCCATTTATTTGAAGTGCATACATAGAAAATAAAAGATTTGCCATATTGAGATTACTAACTACCAATTGATGGTTCACATCAGAGTAGCTAAGACCACCTATCTCACTGACTAGCACCTGTCAAAGCTTAATTTCATATACATAAATTTATCAAACAAAGAAACAGTAGTTGTATATCTATAATGTTGAATCAAAATGGTATATTAATTTTCATTTTCTTGAAAGTGTATTTAAAATTTTCTATTACAAAAATGTGTTACAATATATGTTATTAAATGGTCGTCATCATGAGGTAATACAAATTTATGTAACAAGACTTGAGTTTAGATATTATTTGTTACGATCATTCTTTTAAATGTGAACATTTATCACATTTTTGGAACAAAGTTGTGCGAGCTCGTAATCCCCTTTATCATTTGGGTAATTATTATTTAGGTAAGGGCGTTTGTGCATGCAACTTGTTCTTGCAATTGTGGCATAACAACCAACATTTATCACATGTCCTCAATTTTGTTTAGGAATATAATATGATTTATTCATATTAAATTTAAATTATTAGGTGATTGTATTGATATTTAAACTTTCATTATTATTATAGTTGTTACATATTTAATTAAATAGTGGCATAAAATAAGAAAAAATCGTATAAAATACAATACTTAGAATCAAGGGCGAAGCCAGGGTGTTATGGTAAGGTGGACAAAACTAAGTATATAATTTTTTTTTAAACGAACTTCGACGATAAGAGTAAATTATATCGACTAAAAATTTTAGATACAATTAGATAAGATGGGACATAATGAATCGTATTTGTACCCCTCAGAATTCATATTCTAAACAAAATATATAAATTGTTTTAGAAGATAACAGCTAAATAAGAAAAAATATGTAATTCCAATACAATCACAAATTATCTCAGTTTTGACAAATTTTAGTAGAATGTAGAACAGTAGAACAATAGAAGCGAAACTTTTCCTGCTTATTGGAACGTGTTTAGCTTTCAAAAGTTGTATTTTGTTTGTGTATAATACTTTAATGTCTTTTACTTTTATGTGTTTTGTTATGTTAGTTTGATAAATATAAGAGTGGTGCTATTGGCACACCCCCTACTGATCTATTCATGCCCCACTTTTTAAAATTTTGATTAAATTAAATTAAATTAAATGTTTTTATTAAATTTTTTGGTTTATTTCCAAAACTACTCATTTTACTTATTTTTCAAACTTAATACATACCATATATGATCTCTCTATATTTGTATCTCTGTATCTGTATACACATCTCTCACCTCCATTGATTGATTTATTTATTTTTATTTTTAGTTTTATTTTTTTAGTTTTTTTTCTTCTTCTTATTCCATGATGGAAAAGAAAAAAGAAAAAATAACAGGTACTTCAACACAACGACAACTTAATATCATTCTAAAGAAAAAATAAACTTCAAACTTATATATAGAGAATGAATTGTTTCCAGATGCTTACTATCATTGTCAGACAATTCTTGCTTTATGTTTGATATCGTTCTCAAACTCTTCCATAATATTTTATATGTATGTAAGAAGCAGATTTTAGGGTTTAAGAGTTAATTTTTTTTTTGAAGAAACAGATTACTGTGTTTTTTTTTTTGAAAAGGAATGTGAGATTTAATAAATTTACTTTGTAGAAGATTTTTTTTCCTAAATTTTATGTCTCTTTAAGTAATTTTGATAAAGTAAAAAAGAGAATATTATATAATTAAAAAAGTGGGGCATGAATGGATCAGCAGGGGGTGTGCCAATAGCACCACTCTAAATATAACTGTAAATTAAGGGTAAGATGTAAGACTCTAAAGGAAGTAAATGTAAATAAGTAAACTTTTAATTTTTTTCAAAAAAGTTAGTCTGGACTACTTTACAAATACATCCCCCTGCCTAGAATGTAAGATTAACAATTTAATTTGTATTGTGTCAATTTTTTTTTTTTTACTTTCTGATATTTCAAAATTTCAATAGAAGTTATAAAAGCATCCATATTATAAGCATGACATAATCCGGTTTAAAAAACCTTACCAAATCGGTAAATTAGCATCATGGCATCACCCTTAAAAAAATTTCAATATTCATTCATAAAAATTAAATTATTACCACCATCTAATGTGACTCGTTGGTAAGAACGTTCATTTAGCCTAAGTCATATACCAGGTTCGAGTCGGTCATCACTGTACAAGTGGTATATTAAAAATAAATAAATAAAATCAAATTATCATATAATAACATCAACCCTTTTATGATCGTTTAAAAAAAAAACCTATCACACGTTTGTCAATTAAACAACAAAATGTGAGAAGATCCTTCTCATGTAGGGATAGTTGTATCGTCGGTCATGCTTCATAATGGTTGTTGCAATGTCCCAACAAACTCCTAATCCGATTGATGTAAGATTTCATATATATATATATATATATATATATATATATCAAAAGTCATATATATATATATATATATATATCAAAAGTTTCATGCTTAACAAAGCGAAATTACATACAAATCTTATCCGTCTCTTGGTAGAATCAAACATCGTATTTCAAAACAATAAAGACGTTTTGGACATGATCACTTTTAATAAAATCACTAAATACTTTATTTAAAAAAAATGAAAATAAGTGGTCGAGTGACAGTCTTGTATGGGGAAAATCAGGAAGGCCCAATCTATGCATGTACTGATAGCCTCTTGCGTGGCAACTTCTAATTGGGTGGATTCAATTCTCTAATTCACAACCTTTTTCATGGTCAATTATACGCTTGACTATCCTCCTAACAGAAACACGTGAAGCAAAAGAAACAAGTGAAACAGCCTTCTGGGGCATAGCTCAGCCGGTAGATGTATAGGTTTGAGGCTTGACAAATGACTCCCAAATCAGCTGTTTGAATCCTACCAATGGAAAAAACTTAAAAAAAAAATCTCCATCTAGATATGTGGATAGATAGATACCGTCAAAAAAACCTCTATTTATTAAAGATATACTTGTAGTAAATCTATTAGAAATAGAGTTTTTGAAGAAAAAAAATTATAATTTGGTTGGTTGATTTTTTTTAAATGTATATTTGGAGAAGCTACTCCCTATGAGCTTTTGTCGAGTAGAGATTTAGAACTTGTTTGATTTGGCTTTTAAAAAACCTATATAGGTAAAAGATCTACTTGTAGTAAATCTAGTAGAAATAGAGTTTTTTTTTAAAAAAAAGATTATAGTCGTTTGGTTGATAGACTTTTTCTAAAAAAAATATCTATTTGAAGAAGCACCTCCCCATGAGCTTTTGCCTAGTAGAAGTTTAAACTCTACTGGACTCTACTCAATTTAAAATAGACAATCTCAAAAGCACAACCAAACGGCTCTAAAAATCTCAAATAGATGTTTGTAAACCTTTTGAGTTAGTAGAAAGCTCAACCAAACGAGCATTTAAACTCTACTAGTCTCTACTGATTTTAAAATACATAATCTCAAAAGTTCAACCAAACAACTCAAAAAAAAAAACTCAAATAGAGGTTTGTAGAGCTTTTGACGCAGTAGAAAACCCAACCAAATAAGCACTTCACCTTTTATACGAACATAAAGATCCCAAACGTGGGCAAGTCACCTAATTGATGAAAATACCCCTACCAATTTTAATTATTTAATTTATTATTACTTTTCATTATTGTTACAAATTCTTATGCAACCACAATTCCTTAGCTTTGACATTATTATTACTATTATTTTCTCAATATAAAAAAACAATAAATTAAGTAAAAGTTAAATTAGGTTGATCATATTATATTATTATTGTTAATTGATTTAAAAATATCTAACCCATATAATTTATTAATAAAAAGAAAATTGATATGTTGAGATCAAACATTATATGTGCGACTTCAAAATCTATTCCCACAATATGAAAATATTTACTCATATAAAATTGGTTGAAAAATCTCCACACATAATTGTAAAATATGTTTAAAGAGACTCAAATCCCAACATTAACTTTAACCAGTCATTTTCTCCTCAGTGCGCACCGATATAAAATTCTTCAGTGTATTGCATGTGGGCCATAGATTATGAATAAACGCTGACAAGGGCATACAGACTGGGTCAAAACAATTAAATCTAATGGTTCATATGTAAGGCACTGATAAATATTTATCAGTGCGCAATGAGGTGAAAATTTTCCTGACTTTAACAATGTTTAAGAAGAATGAATATGCAAACATAGAACGATCCTTGAAGACATAAGATTGCACTTCAAAAAAATTAAAACTTATGAGAAGTAAATTGGGATTTATTATAATGTAATTTTGCAAATCAGTGAATCTAAATTTTCAATTAAAGTAGAGAAATCTTAATACAAGTTTCAACTTTCCTTTTCTCACAATTATTTTCTTTATTTCACACGTTCAATTGTGGAGTGCATTTTTGCTCACCCACCTTAACTGGGGGTGAGCATTACCCCCCTCTCCAATAGCTTACACGTGTCCTCACACTTAACCAAAGTTAACACATCTCACTCTTATTTTCGTTCTACCGTTTTTATCCTTTCTTTCTACAACTACAAAACATAATGAAAAGAGAAAAAGACAAGACAAGACAACAGAAAAGGACAACTCAAAAGACATTAAAAAAAGAACAAAAGAACAAAGTAGACGACGAGAATATACAGTAG
Organism: Dipteronia sinensis; assembly: GCA_033220585.1. Classification (NCBI taxonomy): domain Eukaryota; kingdom Viridiplantae; phylum Streptophyta; class Magnoliopsida; order Sapindales; family Sapindaceae; genus Dipteronia; species Dipteronia sinensis. Next base: position 1,426,674 of record CM065645.1, read on the forward strand.
CTCAAGTCAGAGATACTCATTGTCTTTTTCAAAGGTACTCCATCTGATTCATCTTTTTCCTCTTGTCTATGTATGTTATTGATAATGTAATTTTTGTATTCTTTACGGTACCAAATATTCCTGTCATTATACCTAATATTACAAAAACTAAGATGAAATTTAGTTTTTTAATTAATTAGATTAATCGATTTTCATTGTTGGGTGGAAATATGCTCTAAATCAATCCCGTTTTCTTTATTGGTTTGTGATATGTTTTTTTTTTCATATTCAATATGTTTATCAATTGAATTCAAATACAAAATAGAGAACCAATACAAATACATAATTAATAACTTATACATGTATACTACTGACTTTCTCACAAAATTTACTGTCAATCGTTTGAAAGTATATTATTTTTATAGTTATTGGCATTCCTAGTTTTTATATTCTTTACTTCACATAATCAAAATACCATGATACCTAATATTACAAAAACTTATAAAGATAAAATCAAGTTGTTTTGATTAATTTGATTAATCAAATTTCATTGGTTTTTTATTGATTTGTGAAGTTAGTTTTTGTTCTTTGAAGGGAAATTTAGAACAGTTGTCTTTATTTGTTAAGAAAATAAAATAAAATCAATAGTGTTAAAAATGACAGGCACATGAGCGGTTGCAATAGTATCTATGGAAAATCACGAAGATGAATTTAATACTCAATACTCAATTAGTAATGAAGAATATGATGATGATATGCACTCAGATTCTGATTCTGGAAGTGTTAATATTTTGGATGATGGTGAAGAAAACGGAAAAGATTTCCATGAGACAAAAATATGTGAGACCCCAGCAATTGGTATGACTTTTGATAATGATGAGGATGCATATCAATATTACAATTCATATGCTAGAAGTGTTGGTTTTAGTGTGAGAAAACAGAGACTAAATAGAAACATACGGGGTGTGGTACGAAAAAGACTATTTACCTGCTCTTGTGAAGGTTCTTATAGTAAAAAAACAACTCCACAGAAAAAAAGAGAAGAAAGAAGTTTTGAATGTGAGGCAAAGATGGAGATCAAAATCAACAAAAATGAAAAATATGTTGTGACAAAATTCATTGTCGAATATACTCATGATCTTGTTCCAGCATTGAGTTCACATATTTTGAGGTCACAACGAAAAATACAACCTTCGCAAGCTAGTTTGATTAATCAAATGCACTCTGCTGGATTAAAACCGTCACAGATATTCTCATACATGGCCATAGAAGCAAGAGGGTCTCAGCATCTGAATTTCATTGAAGCTGATTGCAATAATTTTATAATGAGGAAGCGCGCCGAATTTCTAAAAAAAAGTGATGCAAAGTGTTTGCTTGAATATTTTAAGCAAAAGCAAATCAGTGATAGGTCTTTCTTTTATGCAATTAGAACAAATAGTGAGAATGAAATATATGGATGCTTTTTTTGTGATGGCAAGTCAAGAAGAGATTATGCGTTATTTGGTGATGCAATATGCTTTGATACTACATTCAAAACGAACAATTACAACATAGTTTGCGCCCCAATTGTTGGTGTTAACAATCACGGTCAGAGTGTACTATTTGGATGTGGTTTGTTAGATGGAGAGACAACTGAAGCATGTAAGTGGTTATTCACTGTTTTTTTACAAGCCATGGAAGGAAAAGAACCCGAAACTGTATTTACAGATCAAGCTCAAGCAATTGCTTCTGCCATTAGTGAAGTGTTACTTAATTCTCATCACCGACTTTGCTTATGGCATATATTTCAGAATACTGCAAAGAGGTTGAGTCAAGTTTTTAGTGAATTTAAGACATTCTCAAAAGATTTCAAAAAATGTGTATACTACCCATAAACGGTTGAAGAGTTTGAATCAGAATGGCAAGCTTTACTTGATGACTATGGATTGGGGGAAAATACTTGGCTAGAAGGTTTATATAAATTGCGTGAAAAATGGGCACAGGTCTATGCTCGGTCTCACTTTTGTGCAGGTATGACAACATCACAGAGAAGTGAAAGCATAAATAAGTTTTTGAAAAAGTTTTTTAAAAGAAAACTTATTCTTCGTGAGTTTGTTGTGCAATATGACAAAGTTGTAGTAGATCGAAGAGAAAAGAAAAGGTTTGTGGAAACTGCCACCACACAAACAAAGCGCAACTTATTTTGTGCTTGGAATGTGAAGGATGAAGCATCAAAGTTTTATACAAAGAAAATATTTCATAATTTCCAAGATGAGTTGAAGAAACTCGTAGATTGGAGGTTGGAATTCGAAAATGATGATGGGAAAACACGCAAATATAAAGTTGTGAAATTATTGACCAGAAATTTAGAAACTCGAGAAATAAAGCGGTCAGTCATTTATATCCCTTCTACTCAATCAGTAAGCTGTAGTTGTAGAAAGTTTGAATTTGATAGTATCCTTTGTGCACATGCATTGAAATTATTCCGTGAGTTGGAATTTTCAAGTTTACCGTCTAAGTATTACCTAAAGAGGTGGAGCAATGATGTTACATATGAGCTTGATTTTGATATAGATATGGAAGCACTTAAAAGTAATTTGGACTCATCTTCCATGGTTCAATATAGTGAATCATCTCATATTGCACAGAGAATAATAGTAAAGGGAGGAATGACCAATCATACACATTTGTGAAGTCAGAATTGTTGAAATTGGAGGAAAAAGTGGAAAGTCTTAAAAATTCTGAACAACTACATGCTGGAACAAATGATGATATAAATTCTCACAATCACGAGAATGATGACGGTGAAAATATGAGGTTGTGTGACCCAAAAATTCAGAAGTCTGTAGGTCGAGGTAATGGTAGATTGAAAAATACATTGGAAGCTAAATACTCAAATAAGAAAGTGTCATCTAAAAGAAAGAGTACGTGTTGGTGTATATATACAATTATTTTATCTTGTTAGATTTTTATTTTTATTTTTATATATAGTTGTTTATTATGTTTTTATAACTTTTATTTACTACTGTTAACAGATTGCGAGGAACCAACACCGCATGTTGATGCTCTTTAAAAACAATCACATCTGTACGAGTTTCAAAAAAAATCACATGGAGATGAGGTAAGTGGCTCATCAAATATATATCCATATATTTAGATCCAATTATTTGCAATGAACCTTCAAAGTTGAAATAAATTACTGATGTTCATATTGTATTAATATTTAAGAATCATCTGGACAGCCAAATCAAAACCATATGAGTACAAATTATTCTGACATATTTCAAATTATTCCTGGCAGTTAAGGCATTCTTTACCAAAACCATCCGAGTATACACTATGTTAATGGCTTTCCGGTTGTTTCCAACGGTGAAGGCAACATTCCTCAACAAAACAATCCATATACACATTATCCTAATGGATTTCCAAATGTTCCTGTTGGACAAAGAATTCCTTACCATCCTCTTGGGTATCAAATTGAACATCCATTGGCGCACCATTATTCGTATTCACAGGTTTGTCTTGTTTATTACTTATATAATTTCCATTGTAATTTTATTTATTTGGCAAATTAACTAGTAATTTTTTTTTATCACAAATTGATAGGGACCAAGAACTCAATGACATGCTCATCAACTGAATTTGTCAGTGCAAAGAACACATTAGGCTGTTGCAACCACATGATTCTTTTGTGCTCTCAGTTCAATATAGTTTTGTATGTTTCAAACTTTGTAAGGAACATAAATCTGAGATTTATTTGTTTCAAACTTTGTAACGAACTTAAGTTGGCATTCCATTGTTGAATCAAATTCATATTTCCAGAGATTGTAATAGTATAGCAAATGACACAGCTAAGCAAAACCCACAAAGACCTCTGCACAAACCCCACAAAGGCTCCAACGCATAAAGAAAAGCAGAGCAAACACCTCTGCACAAAAATTCCCAAAAAATACAACAAAAAACCAAAACTCATACGAGTCTGCATTGAATCGCCTTTGTGAAACATATTTTTCATCATCTGGGACTAGTCCATATGAATTATGTAAGTATTTTGGGCCATCGCAACACCAATGTATGTGGTAGTCACCAGAACTAACAACAGCAAAATCTTCTCAAACATCATGTCTCTGTGACAAAAACAATAAAATTTGAATCAATTAACAGTTGTGATTCATAAAAAAAAAACCCAAAAAATAGAAGAAATTCAAGATTAAATGTACAAAGTATGGAGAGATGAATAATTATACCTCTTTTCTTGACTCAACAACAGAGATCGAATATTTGTCTTCACCAATCACCAGCGATGATGTCACCACACTCAGAGTTCAGGTGGCTGCCATCTTTGATCCAGTTCACAACCACTAGAGCAATTTCATAACAACCCAGTAGGTGGTTTCTCCAGACGAAACCTAAATGAAGAAGACGAAACCAAAATGGAGAAGATTGGAAGACGAAGAAGAAGATGCAAACTTGTCTTTGGTCTTTGGTTAAGAAGGTGCAAACTTGCGTTACTGTGTTCATTTGGTTTTTTAATGTCTTTTGAGTTGTCCTTTTGTCTTGTCTTGTCTTTTTCTCTTTTCATTATGTTTTGTAGTTGTAGAAAGAAAGGGTAAAACGGTAGAACTAAAATAAGAGTGAGATGTGTTAACTTTGGTTAAGTGTGAGGACACGTGTAAGCTATTGGAGAGGGGGGTAATGCTCATCCCCAGTTAAGGTGGGTGAACAAAAATGCACTCTCAATTGTGGGGAGTTTCTTTTCTATTGGATTAACAATTAATCACATGGTGAGAAAGATCTTCAAATAAAAAATTCAAAGTAAATAAACAAACAAAAAATCTCTACAAGATCTTAATAAAAGATTCTTCTAAGACTAAAATATCTAATAATATCCCTTCAAGTTATTATTTTGAAATTTGTTATGACATACACCATATTTGATTCAATGTATTTATAATATTTTAGACTTGTTTATCACTTAAGACGTGTTTAAGTCTTTATAAATCATGAATCCTAATGGTAAAAAAAAATGCTTAATTCATGATTTATGCTCATAATATTTACTAAAAATCTATAAATTCACTTTTTTAGTACCTTTTTCGATGTTATTTAATTCATTTTGATTTTCATTATCGATTAATAAATGCGTCATAAAGTTATTCTTAGAAATATAAAATACTTTATAGATATATTTGTACAAAAATGTCTTCCATACTTTTATTAGTCACGTGGGTGAATTACAATAGGTAATTAAAAGGTGGATACTAAAGGTTTTTTTTTTAGAAATTCCATTAAAATATTAACACTATTTTAATATTAAGACATATAATAATTAATGACTTAATTAAAGCGTAGTATTTTTGTGCGTGATCAAAGGGACAAGACCGAGAATTTGTAGGGATTTTTCCAGGCAAGCAACACATTGGATCCCACTCTTTCTGTTTTTATCTTTTACTTTCCTTCCACGCATCAACTCAACTCTATTCTCAACCGATATTCTGAGTACTTAATGTTCATTAGTCAATATTTTAAGGTTATGAAAAAAAATTACCATTTCATCTTCCGATTCCGATTGTTAATAACTTTATAAAAAAATGAATTTTTTTTATCAGACTTAACAACGGTTTAATTGTATTGTTTTTATTAATAAAGTTCTTGACTTTATGATAATTTTGTTTCCAGACCCCATTTGTACAATTATGCATACAAGTTACAACCTAGACAACTTTACATGTTTACTTGCACAATTATACACACTACCTAAATAATTGCTCACACAACCTAAATCAAAATTACTACAATCAATATTTCTACTCATGCAACTAAAACAATTGTGTTGGTGATCACATTCAAATAACTTCACAAAGAACTAAAATAATTAAAAATTTTCATATACGAGATTTCAAATGTTTTTTTTATGAGATCTTAAATTGTCAAGTGTGACAATATAAAATTAGGCACGAAAAAGGGAACCTTTTTTTAGGTAAAATCAGACAGATTTAAGAGAAAAATCATCATGTACAATCATATCCTATAAACCTCCTAGCAAAACCATATATATATATATATATATATATATATATTAAGACAGGTGTTGAAACAACTTAGATAAGTGTGTAATAAAATTAAGGGTCCTCCTAATTTGACACATTAAGCTAATTATGGGTATTAACAATTTGCATGAATGCAAAATTACAAAATAGTTCCAAACGTATGTACACAAATGTTATTAAATTTTGTTTTTATTTATATAATCCTAAAATTAAAATGAAGAAGGTAGCTATTCACTAAACAATAACTTTTTTTCTTTAAAATAAAAAAATATATTATTTGAAAGTTGAAGGGTATGCGCATTAGTCATTACGCAAACCCACAATGTAAATGTATACCAGTCCTGTCCATCCATTTTGACACACCACCCTATACAAACATAATAATTTGTAGGGTTAAATACACTGACATCCCTAGAGTTTGAGATAAATGTAATGGGAGAACAAGTTTGTGTTAATATACATAAACCTCCACTGCCATTAGTTTAACTACGTTGATTTTGATTAACTAATAAAAAAACAAAAATGCCCAAAAATATATCAAATTTCAGCATGAAAATACATCAAATAAATTAATATAGTAATGAAAAAAAATTAAAAAAGAAGATTTTGGTTCAAGCATTTTTGAAATTGATGATTTTTTTTAATATATAAACTGATGGTTTTTTTTTTCTATTTCTTATTCAATTGATATTTCATTGGAAATATCAAAAATAGCCTTCCGCCGTTAGTTCAAGTTAAAAGCAGGGGAGGTTTGTAAATATTAACGCCAACTTTCTCTACCATTGCTATTAACACAAATTCAGGGGAGGTCAGTGTATTTACCCTTAAATTTTATATAAAATATTATTTAGCGAGCGAAATAAATAAAAAAAAATAAAAAAACCAAGAGAGAGGAGTGTGTGTGTGTAAGAAAAAGAACAGAAAAAGAGGCAGAAGTGGTCGTGTCGGCTTCGACCAAACATTGACGATATCATATTTTTATTTTTATTTTCATTTTCCTCTTCACATATATTTTCTGTTCATCGATCTATTTGATTCAAAGCTCTAATTTAGTTACAAAGGTAAGCTCCAGCTTCTTCTATACTTTATGTATTTTTTTTTTTCTGTTAGTTTCTGTTTGGATGCTGAGAAAAATAAGAAGAGAAAATGAGGGATTTTGAGTAGTTGATGTTTTTTTTTTGGTTTCAAAATGAAGTAAATAGTTGATTTTTTTTTCACTCTCATTTGGGGACCTCTTGTTTTTGTTTTTGGTTTCTGGGTAGATCCCAAAATTAGTTTTTGTTGTTTAATTCATTCGTGTATGCATATAATCACGATCTGGTAGTCAATCAAATGTGTTTCTGTATTATTTTTTTCTCTATTTGAATTGGAATTTGTGTGTGTATTTTTTGTTGTCTTTAAAGTAACTAATTTATGATCAAAATTTATCCATTTTTTGATAAAATTTCACTGTTTTTGTGCCAAAAAATGTCTAAAAGGTTCATAAATTTCTTGTCTGGTTTTGGGGTTGGTTTTTTTCCTGAAAAATTGGTGTTCAAGGTTTTAAAAATAGCCAACTTTTTTGGCTGCATTAAAGGAACAAAGCTAGTGCTAGACTGACCTAATAGCTAATAAAAAGAATAATTAGGGCTTTTTGCAATCTGTAATTATAATTAGTAACTGTGATATAATCAAGATTTAGTGCAATTTTGGTTAGTGGGTTTGCTCTAGTTGGTTAGAAATTAATTGGCAACAAATTTATTGTGGATTGTCTTTCCATAACCAGTTTTTAGTAAATATACAATTAATTTTAACTTAGGGCTTTTTGTTTGTGTTTGTAGGTCAATTGAGGGTTTGTATTGGTTTTGTTATGGCATTCTCGGCAGCGGCACCTTTGAATCATTCCTCTGGAGGGCCCCATTCAGGTTTAGTGATTTAAAATTTCTGTTCATGATGTTTTCAATTATGATTTAGAGTCATTTATGTATTGCTTACTACCCTCTTTCAGGATAGGTTATACGCATTGAATTTTTCATTTAGAAAGTGGGATATTTGACTGAGCTAAAGCGGTTATAGGGTTATAGGGTTTTAGTTAATTTTATGTGTTCTGCATACTGTCTGTGTGTACTGGATAGGTAAGAAGCCAGCGAAATACAATTGATTTTGGCTTGGATATCGCATCTGCATATTGTCTCTGTCTCAGATGTTTTAGATTAAAAGTTTTGGGGCAACTTAAATTCTATTCTGCTAAATCTTGGTCTATACTAAATTTGATGTTGGTAGATAAAATGAATGAATTTTCACAATCAAAACTAACTATCCTTGGTACAACTGATCATTAATAGTATCAATAAATTTTAGTGAAACTTCATCAGTTCTTTGATTAAATGTGGCCTGCTGCTGGTCAATTAAGATGTAGTCTGCTTGTTTTACATTTAAACATGGGATGAGATGAACTGCTTACCCAATTTCTTTTACTGGTGGAAAATTTCTTGAAATATATGTTTTCTACTTCCATGTGGTTGTGTGTATATAGTCCATACAATGGTCACCTGCTTAGATAATAATTTAGTCCTGATTCCATGTTAGCTTGCTGTACCTTGTGGTCTAGGGATATATTTGGGTGGCTGTGTATTTGCTCATTGCTTTTGTGCATATGCTTTATCATCTGCTTTGGCTGATTCTATGTTTTTACTTTTTAGGGGGTTCCAATGATGCTTTGTTCAGGGAATTATGGCATGCTTGTGCCGGACCTCTTGTCAGCCTTCCTCGTGAAGGGGAGCGAGTTTATTACTTTCCTCAGGGTCACATGGAACAGGTATGTAGAACCTTACAGGGAGTGTGTGCCTGTTGAGTTTATTGGCATATTTTCTATGATAGAATAATGGTGAATGCTGTGGGTTGAATTGTTATAACTTTTATATCTCCTTGGAAGGAATACTTTATTTTATTGTAAAAGAATGGCTTTTTGTTAATGTGACGCTTTAAGTAATCTAGTAGCTTAGAGCTACTGATTTACATTCTTATCTTCTTTTTTGTAATAAAATTTCTATTTTCCACTACTTAATTGCTTAATATTTGATATACAGTGTATTTATGTGTTTGATCATTTTTGTTTTCTGTTTTGCTGTGATGATCGATTATATCATAAATAATACCGTTTCTTTGACTATTTTAGCTAGAAGCATCAATGCATCAGGGCCTGGAGCAGCAAATGCCTTCATTTAATCTGCCATCTAAGATTCTTTGTAAAGTGGTTAACGTTCAGCGTCGGGTGAGTTATGTCATGATTATTCTATAATCACTTGATCATCTTGTCATTGTTTTTAAGAGTTGAGCTCTGAAACATTGGTTTCTGTTTCTAACTCTTTGGTTCACTTATCTCTGATCGTAGGCTGAACCTGAAACAGATGAAGTTTATGCTCAAATAACTCTGTTGCCTGAACTTGATGTAGGCTTTCTTTATCTTAAAACTATGAGCTGACTAAGAGAAACTATTTGAATTTGTTAGCTAGTCAAATTTTGTGCAACAATGGTATTACAAAATCACACAGAGTTGTTTCTTTTATGGCTCACTTATTCTTATTTTTCTTTGGATCAGCAAGGTGAGGTTACAAGCCCAGATCCTCCTCTCCCTGAACCTGAAAAGTGCACTGTCCATTCATTTTGCAAGACACTTACTGCATCCGATACAAGCACCCATGGTGGATTCTCTGTTCTACGGAGGCATGCTGATGATTGTCTTCCCCCTCTGGTTAGCTTCAACTAATAATCCTTTCTTTATTTGTGAAATACTGCAGCTTGATGTATCATGTATCATGTTGATAATTTCTTCCTTCTGCATGTCTCCCCCCTCTGGTTAGCTTCAACTAATAATCCTTTCTTTATTTGTGAAATACTGTAGCTTGATGTTTCATGTATCATGTTGATAATTTCTTCCTTCTGCATGTCTCCCTTTATCATTTCAGGATATGTCTCAGCAGCCTCCATGGCAGGAGTTGGTTGCAACTGATCTGCATGGGAATGAATGGCATTTTCGGCACATTTTCCGAGGTTGGCATCAGCTGCTAATCACTTGATTAGATACTATGTTGACTTAGTCAAAGTCGGAAAAGTGTGCTATTTAGGCTGGAACCTGATTGTACATAGTTTATTTTGAAAGTTAAATGAGCACTCATATGCTTTATTCTATCTATCCGACCATGTATGTTATTGTTGTGTTTGGAGCATGCAGTTTTCTTTTTTCTTTTACATTTTGAACATGACATTAAAGGTGACATCTTACTTTTCATAATCTTGCTGATAGCAAGAATATTCCCTTTTTTATATCGGATGGTTGCAGCTGCTCAAGATGTGTTATCTAATCTAATGACTAATTGGTGTGGCTGTTTGTTTGTTTGTTTTTATTTTTATAAATATTTATTTGGTTTACTCTGTGATTGAAAAGCTTGTGACATGAAATTCCTGCTATTCATTATCTGGAAACTCTACATGTTATTATATTTACATAAGGCTGCTTTGAGTTTGAGGATTTTGAGGTTTCCATATTGCAGGTCAACCTAGGCGTCACTTGCTTACTACTGGGTGGAGTGTGTTTGTGAGTTCCAAAAAATTGGTAGCAGGCGATGCATTCATATTTCTAAGGCATGTTCCATCATATTTGATGAATTCATGTATGTCTTTTTTTATTAATCTATCACCAAGTACTGTTGTGGTATTTATTGGTGTGTAACTCTTTCCAGAGGAGAAAATGGGGAGCTGCGTGTTGGAGTAAGGAGGCACATGAGGCAGCAGACAAATATGCCATCTTCGGTTATATCTAGTCACAGCATGCATCTTGGGGTACTTGCAACTGCTTCCCATGCCATTGCAACTGGAACACTCTTTTCTATCTTCTACAAGCCAAGGTTTTGTCTCGTTACATTGTGCTGAGAAGTGCAATGTGTTTCTATATTATCCATTAGATTCTGTTGGTTAATCTCTATTTATTTTGGTCATCTGCTTTTATTTTGGCAAATGTCTATTGGCTTTCAACTGCCGAGTTGTTTACTAATTTTGGTTTACTTGGTGTATTTTGTTTGCACATATTTATGTACACATGCTTATCCTTGCACATGCATACATGTACACATGTTAATTACTTTCAACACCTGTGGTGGTAGTTGGAACTGAAATTTTTTTTTTGCTGTTTTGAGATTGAGGGTACCCCTTATCAACTTGGCTTTATGTGCATGTTCCATTTTGAAATGTGATAAATGCCCCATCCCCAATTTCTTGAGTTGTTGGACATGCTGGAATTTAGGACAAATTTCCCTAAACATCAATGAAAAAATGGCAAAGTGCTTTTATGATTGTTGTCTTGTTGATGTTACAGAGATCAAAATAATATTTCAACTATTTCCATATTTGGACTTTTTTGGTGTTTCTTGTCACTATTCTCTTTTTTGAGAGAAATATTTGAGCTGAACTTGCTATTTATGTGACAGAACTAGTCGGTCGGAGTTTATTGTAAGTGTCAACAAGTACCTTGAAGCTCTAAAACAGAAGCTTTCTGTTGGGATGAGGTTCAAGATGAGATTTGAGGGTGAGGAAGTCCCCGAACGAAGGTAATCTTCCTTGCTGAATCACTATTTTGGAGAAATAGGAAGTTAGTAATATTGATTAACCAGGTTTATCATTAAAATACAGGTTCAGTGGCACCATTGTGGGTGTTGGGGATAACAAAACTCCGGCATGGCCTGACTCTGAATGGAGATCCTTGAAGGTTAGCATCCTTCATTCCATTATGTTCCTTGTTAGTTTTGAGTTCACTTAAAAGGTTATATTAAGGTGGGCATTTGAATGTTCTCACTTGGTAAAAATGAGGCTTTTGTTGTTGTTGTTGTATGCTAATGTAAATATATCAATGGCTTGTCAAATGGTGATGTTTGATAAGTTTTGCTCTATGTTATCTTTTGTAGCAAGCCAAAGTTCTGACCTTGTTCGTGGCTTGAATTTTGACTTGTGTAACTCTTATGTTGTCGGGTTGACTTTACCGTGGTTATTTGTTCCAATTTCATGTTAGGTTCAATGGGATGAACCTTCATCTATCTTGCGACCTGAAAGAGTTTCACCTTGGGAATTGGAGCCACTTGTTGCCACCACTACTACTACTCCAAACTCCCAACCTGCACAAAGGAATAAGCGGGCAAGGCCACCTGTTTTACCAACACCAGCCCCAGATCTTTCTGTCCTTGGTATTATAGCTTTCTATACACTATTCCTTAATTCAGTTCCTATTTTGTTAACCTGCTAATGTTTGAACTTTTTGTGAACTAGGTATGTGGAAATCCCCAGTTGATTCTCCGGCGTTCTCATATTGTGACTCGCAGCATGGACGGGACCTCTATCCATCTCCAAAATTCTCTCCTGCTATGAAGGCCAACTCTCTTGGTTTCAGTGGGAATAGTTCACTGGCTGCTGTTACCAGCAACTCAATGTACTGGCCTAATCGAGCAGAAAATGTAATAGAATCATTTGCACCTGTTGTTAGCAAAGAATCCAGTGAAAAGAGACAGGGCACTGGGAATACCTACAGGCTTTTTGGTATCCAGCTAGTTGACAATTCCAATATAGAAGAACCTGCAGCAGCTGTTACCATGTCTGCAACGATGGGGGATGATCGACCAGTTCCTTCTCTAGATGCAGACTCCGACCAGCATTCTGACCCATCAAATCTTCCTTCTGTAAGTTGTGATGCTGAGAAGTCATGCCTGAGATCTCCTCAGGAGTCGCAAAGCAGACAAATTCGTAGTTGTACAAAGGTTTTTTCTCTTACTCTGCCTTTTAAAATTTCCCCTACAGTTGGGTCTTTTCTTCTTTTGCATTATTTATTTATTTACTAGTTGTGATGAAGATTTGTCCCTTTAAACTAAACTTATGAATAGAGATGTTAAGATGCTGAATCTTTTTTTATTTTATTTTATATGTTATATAAAATTGTTGTATTATTATATAAGATCCAAAAAGGCTCCATGTTCTTTTTCCCGTTTGAAATTTGTTTACTACAATTAGACATCAGACTCATCTTCTGTTTCCTACCCGCTTTCTTTCTCTCTCCCTCTTTATCGTGGTTATCATCACTTCATCATTTTTCTAAAAAAGCGTTGGCAAACTCAACAGATAATCACGTATTGTAAGTTTACTTATTGCCTATGTTCTTCCTACTCATGAAGCAGGAGTGTCTTAATAGATTTGGGAACATTCTATGTTGTAGTAGACTAGTGGTTGATTTATTGTGCTGGGTGCTTGTTGCAAATATCTGATAAGAGTATATATCTGTTTCCAGGTTCATATGCAGGGGATTGCCGTTGGTAGGGCTGTTGATTTGACACGGTTTGAACGTTATGATGACCTTCTAAAAAAACTAGAAGAGATGTTTGACATTGAGGGAGAGCTCTGTGGATCCACAAAGAAATGGCAAGTTGTGTACACTGACGATGAAGATGACATGATGATGGTTGGAGATGATCCGTGGCAGTAAGTTTATTAATGTCTCTGGTTGTCTGTTTTATTCTCTCTCTGGTGCTATGTTCTTGACCAAAAGAATACCTTCATCTATCATTTGATATTTAAATGATATGATAAATGGTTTGATCATGTAATATCATTGAACTTGTGTAGATCATGTTCAGTGGTTTTGGAGGTGTGACAGTTACTGCAGAGATCTCTACAAATTATAGATTTGCTGATTCTCTGTCTTTCCGTGCTAGTGGTTTTAATTAACTCCTAAATTTTTGGCAATCCATTACAGTGAGTTCTGTAGCATGGTGAGGAAAATTTTCATTTACACAGCCGAAGAAGTGAAGAGGTTGTCGCCCAAGATAAAACTTCCATCCAATGAAGCGGTCAAACCAGTCAAGCCTGATGTTGACACGGTCTACATGGCTGTCAACACTGAAGATCGGTCGTCGGTTGTTGGACATGGATACTGATATGACCATGTATTATGTATAGAGAAGGGAGGGTAAAAAATAAGATGACTCTCAAAAACATCTCTATTTATAGCTGCAATCATAGAGATTGAGAGGGGCGGCAAGATGGTCGATTTGTCATCCGAAGAGTGAGACAGACTTAAGGTAAAAGATATCAGTTTGGGTGTTACAAGTGTTTTGTTTTGGCAATGCGAATCTCATAGTGCTTGCTTACTATGCTGTCCAAACGGATGTAAAATTTGTCTGATTCATACAGCACCAAGCTCATTAGGTGGAAAATATGTATTTTCCCTTTTCCTTTTTCCATATGATTTATATAATTTACCCGACATGGTACGTTGGTCTTTGTATATATAAATATATATATATATATATATATATATATATATAGCCTTGCTATTTCTTGCTTCCCATTTCCTGTATATTTTGCACTTTTTCCTCGAAAGAATATGTAAAACTGGATCACCTAAAGATTTACTTTGCCAGATTCTTTTGGCTATATATATTTTTGTTGTATGGAAGACTTGTTTTTGTTTCACTTTGCTTTGAATGCTCTTTTTCGATAGATACTGGTGTTGGAGGTGAAGTATTATCAAATTATATTTGTATTATTGTACAATTGACAATCTCAAAAGTGTTTACTTGGATTTGATTGAAATGCTTCAATGATTCATTGTATTGAAGAAAGTCTGCTTTATGGGGTGTCGATACCATATTATCCGTAAGTCCGTTCAATTATTTCCTACATGAGTCTTTTTTAGAATCTGTCACCTTCGATACGATTTGGTTGGACGGATATTCAGATAACTTGGTATGCTTAATTTTCAGAAAATTAAGACCTGATAAAATCTTCAATGAGGCGGGTGTATACAGTCTTTGATAGTTTTTCAAAAATGAATTATTTTGTGCAAAATTTTAATTTTCATTGAAGACATGACATGCTTGAGGATTGACTTTTTCTTGAATTTGAACCCCACTGGATCCAACAATTTTTTATCAAGGAGCCAGTATAGGTTGGACTAGTGGCCATACAACGGTCACAAAATTTGAAAAAAAAAGCTCATACAGTGACAACTTTTCATTTACAAGCCGACCCTTCTTTATGCACTTTTTTTCTTCTCAAAGATGCCATTACAAAGCTTCTTCTAAACACACAGAATTCCATCAAATTCTTCATCTTCATCATCATCTTCTTCTCTCAGTCTTCGCCTTCGAAATCCAAAAAAAAAAACACTATGAAGATGGTAAAAGCCATGAAGAAGCTCAAATTTTGGTCAAGAAAGAAGAGAAAAAAGTATTCTCTTGACCCTTATTTTGATTATCACTATCAACTTCCCTCAACATATCACCACCACCATAGTTACTCATGTAGCTCCTCCTCATCATCAGTGCAGCCCTCGGCTCCGCCCTTACCGCCATGGCTCGAACCGGAGCTGATCCACAAGGACGACGAGCCACCCAGCTGGGTCCAATCTGTTGTTCCAGAAGAACAACTTGTCTATACAAGCCAAACCACACACACTCTGTTCACTTGTCAAGAAAATGATGCACAAGAAACAAGTCCAATGTTGCCTGTTGAAAGCACTCCCTCGTCTTATTATCAGCAATACAATATGGATCCGAATCCGGTATACGGGTTGCCCGTTTTGCAGGCAAATATTAGTAGTACCAACATAGAGAAAAAATCAAGTGGTGGTGCTTTTGGATGTTTTGTGAAGTTTGGTTTGAATCTTGTTGGCTGCTTCTGTCCATGTTTAAGCATCCGAGAAGCTCACCATGATAGACTGAAGTTGCATCCAGCCTAGAAAAAACCATGAATCTGCTTTGTAAGTTTTCATTATCATGTTGTATGTATATGTACCTTGGATCTGTCTTTTTTATTAAAGTTCAAACAATGGCATAAAAGAAGCAATAATTATAATAAATTTATAAGATCAGTTTTTGTTATGTGTGATAGTTGATTTCTGAATAATGCTATTTGCGCAATACGGTCCCTATTTATTGCTGATATTATGTGGAATCCTAATAAGTTTTGCCCACAATTTTTTTAGTTTTAATTCATTCAAATTTAATATTTTAACGGAGAAAATAAGAATAAACCCTTCAAATTAGATTTTTGTTTGTAGGGCAAATTGCACTAACATATCCTCAGTATATGTATAGTTGCAATAAAACTGAAGATAATGTCATAATAACATAAATATACCCTCCGACACGGTGACGATTCAGTTGGTTTTGAGGTGATGAGAACGCAAAGGAGTGGAGGTGATGCCACACGATTCGATTCGCTGGTGGATTTTGTGTTGAAATGAAATGAAAAGAAATGATGATATAAGAACAAGATAATAAAAATTTAAATTTTATATTTGTGGTGGTTATGGACTTCATTGAAGATAACCTTGCATTTGCTTGCTTTTATGTTCGGTGATGATGAAATCGCTGAATCAATAAATTTTTTGTTTAGTTAATTTTTTTTATAAATCATTTTAGTTGATGTGTGGAATTATATGTGTTTATTTATGGGTTTGTGTTTTGGGATCTAGGACTGTGAAGTTGAGATATTTTTTGTAGGTTGGTATCGGAATATTGATATTCTGTGTTTTTGAGGTGTGTTTAGAACTTTGGATACATGTATTTATTTATTTATTTTTGCCTTTTTGGAATTTGATGGAAGAAAATGGTTTTTTGTTTTTTGTTTTTTGTTTTGTTTCCAGATTGATGAAAATAAATTGAGATCGATATATCTCCTTATTCTCCTCTGATTTTTTTGGTTTTATTTATTTATTAAATTTCTGATTTTTCTGGCTTCTTTTTTTTTTTTAATTAATTAATATGCTTTATATTAATTATTTATTGAAGGTATTTCAAAAAAAATTGTTTATTGAAGGGCAAAAATGTACTTTCACCCCTGCTGTTATTGACTAAGGGTAGTCAACTGTTAGTAAACATGTCAAAGGGTAAGTTTGTGTTCTTATGATATTTTATCGATTTTAATGCAAATATGCATATACTTGGGTATGTTAGTGCAATTTACCCTTGTTTTTAACCAGAAACATTTAACCGTTAATAACTATACTTTTGAAAAAATCACTAAAATACCCTCATATAAAAACAATATGCAAACTCTCTCACATCTCCCAACTTCACGGTGGTGCACTGTTTTGGCAGCATGGCAAAAGAAAAAAAAGAAAAAAAAAAGAAAAATTAATAAAGGCGTAACATCACTGTTCATTTGCAAAAAAATAAATAAAATAATAGTAAACCGTGAAATAGGAAAATTATTGAAACATCCCTACCGGAGAGTATGTGGTGCAACAAAAATTGGAAGTTCAAGCCAAATCCATGGCTACCGGAAAAAATCCTCTCATAACAATTTTAATCAACAAAAATATCAAAATATTTAACTGACCTTTTGATCGAGCCAATTTTGTGTCACATTTTAGCCCTCATTTTCATATCCTTTGGCTCGATTCCGAGTGAACTTTAGTGTTTAATGGCCCAGTTCTAGTCTATACAGGCAAAATAGTGTATTATAGGATTGGAGATCGAAATTGGAGTTTTTTGGGCAAAGTAAGTCAGATTGAAGAAGTTCAAGAATTAATGCCCAGTTTGCGGTTGGGTTCACTGGTCGTCAACCGCGACCAAACCGCGGATTTACTTGGGGATCTGGAGAAGAAGCATTCGCTGGTTGTCAACAGCGAAGTGAATCGCAGACATACCTATAGAGGATCTTCATACCCATTTTTTGCTGTTCGTCAATCGCGATCCAGGAATTGAAATTGATCCAGAAGATCTCGAGACCCAGACTTCGTTGGTCCTCAACTGCGAAGTCAACCGTGGTTATGCCTCATAATTGATCCAGCAGATCTCGTACAACATCTTCCGCTGGTCCTCAACCATGAAGTCAACCGCGGATATGCATCCAGTTTTGCCCACAGATTTCGTGTATTAACGACCGTAGTTCCTTAAATACGAATTACGGGCCGTGAATCTTCCATATTTGATGGCATCAACATTTCTAGACCTATTTTTGGTAGTGATATAAAAGCCTCCATTTATGATTTTCATAGGAAGTCCTTGCACCATTTTTACACCCTTACATCATTCTAGATCTAGGAATCTCCTCATAACATATCCAAACCATCTTAAACCTTTCATCACTATTTTCTACACCAAATAAGTCTCTACATCATTCTTTTCATCTCTATTTCATTTTAACACCAAGACCCACTCAAGAGTTATGAATTGGAGCACTTTGAGAAGAAGAGGAGCTTGAAGAAATGAGGACTCACCACATACCCATGGGTTTTCTCTTGACTTTCTCTTGACTTTTTCTTCTTTATATAGTTATCTCACAAACCCAATATAAAGCCTAATATAAAACCCAAACCCTACAAATAGGAAAAACTAAAACGATTTCTAAATCTTCTTACATTAGTTCACCCATTCTTTGAAAAGAACTCGACCTCGAGTTAGGTTGAATCATGCGGAAAATGAACATCTTGTAGTAAGCGACATAACCAGCGCAAATGAGGAATGAATCTCTGAAAAGTCAACGAAGAGAAGACCTCTATTCGTTTTGTGGGAATGGTAGACCCCAACCAAAAATTCTCTTCATAGCTTGTCCCAAACCCAAAGTGGCACCAAAACAATCGTCTAACATAATGCTGAAAATGCCCAAGCTATTTGCCATTGGCGTCGCCTTTCCCTTTTGGTCTTGACATTCTCAGATCCTATGTATAATGTACCATCAAATTGGCCAATGAGAACACAAGACATTAATACAAAATCTTCAAAAACACTCTTCAAGTTTTACTTTAATTGTATTAATTCCTTCAACAACTTGATTTGTAGGTTCAATGTGAACTTCCACAACTACTCCAAGATCAAATGCTTCCATTGGTTGGATAAAATTCTTAGAAATTGAAAACTCAACTTTATCATTCTCCTCCTCATTTTTAACCACATCAAAGCAATTCACAAGCTTTTCTTGAACACTATTACCATAATCAACAACTATGTCTCTTGAAGCATCACAAGAAGTATTTTCATTAACCTCAAAATCAAACCACTCGGCTACAAATTGCATCATATCTAATATAGTACTGGGTAGGTTTCAATGTAAAGTGGGTCTAGGTTTGGAATTGAAATTCGGTCCTATCAAATTCTCATGGGTTTGACCCATTTAAGGAATAAGACTTCCATGATCTGCCACCACATAATAAACATTAATTTCCTTTGCCTTCCCTATAAACTGAACTGACTATTACTTAGTGACCCATTGCTCTTAGTTGGATCAAAATGCAACTTAACAGAATTCACATGTTTCAATTTATTATTCGTAGCAGCATCACTCCAGGCTCCAAGTGAGGTTCCACGGTAGGTTTCAGGGCTGAAATAGGTATAGGTCATGGTGATTTCAGTTTGATTTTCATAGGTCATGGCGAATCAGGATTGTGTATAGTGGTTGTGGGTTGCGAATCAGGACTGTGTATGGTGGTTTTGAGACGAATCGATTTGGATTTCATGGATGTTGGTGAATCAGTGGTTTGAGGGTTTGTATTTGGGTCTTTGTTTGTTGCAAAGAAGAGTGGTCATGGGTATTTGGTTGGTGGTGTGGATGGGGTGTCGTGAAGAAGATGGTGGACATGGATTTTGTATTTAGGTCTTTGTTTGTTTCAAAGAAAAGAAATCAAGCGACGACAATTGCCGCCTTCAGGAAAAGACCCCGGTTCAACTCCAACCTCTACAAAGAACTCGTCAAGTACCCGCTCAAAACGATGAAAGACGTGCAAGCAAAAGCATGAGCTCAAATCAAATGGGAGGAGAATGAAGTGAACCATATCGCACAGATAAACAATTATGGCAGCGGGTGAAATGACCGTGTCGCTCGAAGATCAAACAACAGGCGAGTCGAACCCTACCCAACAGGGGATCGACGTGGAAATCAATCTCGTTACAACAGATTAGACGACAAGCAGTCATACAGACAGAATCAAATAGAGATGTCAATGGATCAGATTGAGTATGTATACCCTAATATCCATCCCTGTATCCGTTTGAGATATATATCTCTGTCCCTTCATCTATCCCTATTTCTAAATGAGATGGGCGGATTCGGATAATTAGGTAATTAAGATAGAAATATCCATCCCCGCTCCGTTTATATCAGTATCTGATGAAAAAACTTTAAATTTTTATACTTTACAAGAGAAAAATGTAACTAACATATGTAACAGTACATTTTATCCTATTTAAAGAGAAAAAAATATATCCAATAAAGTTCAAATATAAAAATTAATAATAACTTATATAATTAGAATTAATAATTACATAATAAATCTTTATATTTTTAAAATATTAAATATATAATGGATCCGGATGTGAATGGATATTCATAGACGATATCCATCTCCATCCCCGAAAATAAAATGGATATTAGGATGACATCCATCCCCGCTCCTTCCCCGAAATAATAGTATCCATCTCTATTTTAAATGGAGCAGATTCTTATGGTTATCCGTATCCGTGGATAATTTTACCATCCCTAGAATCAACCCATGATAGGTCGATCACGCATACACGTCCCATAATACAACCTTAGCATCGAATCTGTCGATCTCGTGGATGTTATGAAAGATATGGGAAGCACAGTTAAGTGGCCAAGGAAGATGAACACTCTTCCAGAACATCGAAACACCAGGTTTCCTTGCGAGTTCCAAGGAGATCACGACCATCAAACAGAGGATTGTTTAATGCTCAAGTTAGAGGTAGCAGAACTCCTAAAATGAGGACATCAGCTAGAATTCCTAACTGACAAGGGAAAAGAATCCCTCGCTTGACACGACGAGAAGCAACAAACTGGTCAAGATGAAAGTCCAATAGAACCCTCTCGACATGAAAGGGTCATTAATTGCATTGCAGGTGGATCAGAAGTCAACAGAGTGACCCATTCAGCCGCAAGAAGACACACTCGACAAGTGTCGAACTTAAAAATCCAACCTAATCGATAGCACAAATCAAAAATTGACGAGACCATCACTTTCAAAGCATCTGACAAATCAGATTTGTTTACTCCTCACAATGATATTCTAGTTATTTCATTGCATATAGCTAATTGTTTAGCTAAAAGAATCTTAATCGATAATGGCAGTTCTTGCAGTATTCTGTTTTATAGTGCACTCAGAGAAATGCAAGTCAAAGAATCCAAGATAAGCCATCGATCGACAGCGTTGATTAGATTCAGTGGCGAACAAAAGAGCACTCTTGGTGAGATCATACTACCAGTCTATGCCGATAGAGTGAACCTCTACATCAACTTCCTGGTGCTTGACAACACATATTCTTACAATGCTATCCTTGAGAGGCCCTGGATACATGAAATGAAGGCAGTTCCGTCGACTTACCATCAATTGATCAAGTTCCATACCAATTGGGGAGTCCGAGAGACCAAGGGCGAACATAGAGCTGTAAGAGAGTGCTACCAAAACGCTATAAAGAAGAAGAAAAAGCTGCTGTAGAAATTACATGAATCTGCACCCGATCTAACCCTAGAAAAACCAAGAATGGAAGAGCTCAATGAGGTGTCAATCCAACCAGAGCATCCGTAACGTAAAGTGATGATTAGTTTGAGGCTACCTGAAGAAATCCGAAGGCAACTGGTTCACTTTTTGAAAGATCATTACGATAGTTTGCCTGGTCGCACTCCGACATGGTAGGGATCGACCTAGAGGTAATTGTTCACCACTTGCAGGTAGACCCCGATCACCCACCAATAAAACAGAAAAGAAGAAATTTCACACCTGAGAGGAATAAGATAATTAATGAAGAAGTATAAAAACTGATCGATATAGGGTTGGTCAGAGAAGTAAAGTATCTAGATTGACTAGAAATGTCATGGTCTAAAAAAGAAAAATGGAAAATGGCACGTCTGCATCGAATTCACAATCCTCAATAAGGCGTGCCCAAAAGACCCATTTCCCCTTCCACACATCGATATGCTGATTTACATCACGGCGGGACACGAGCTACTAAGCTTTATGGATGCCTTCGCTGAATATTACCAGATCTTGATGCATCCAAACGACCAAGAAAAGACTGCCTTCATCACCGAACGAGGTATTTTTTATTACAAAGTAATATCGTTTGGTTTGAAAAATGTAGGTGCAACCTACCAATGACTGGTCAACAAGATGTTCGCTGAAATGCTTGGATCGATGATGAAGGTCTACATCGATAACATGATAGTCAAGTCCCTCATTGCTCGACAACATATAGACCATCTAAAGCAATCGTTCGACGTGCTCGAAAAATATGGCATGAAACTAAACCCCACTAAATGCTCATTTGGTGTGTCTTCTGGAAAATTTTTAGGTTATCTAGTGACCCAAAGAGGAATCGAAGCAAACCCCAAACAAATCAGGTCGATCGGAGGGATAAATTAGCCAAAATGCATCAAAGACGTCTAAAAACTCACAGGTTGAATGGTGACCCTGAATCGATTCGTCTCCAAGTTATCTGAACGATGCCAACCTTTCTTCAATACCCTAAGAAAAAACAAGGCATTCGAATGGAATGAACAATGCAAGAAGGCACTACAAGATCTGAAGGAGTACCTAGCCTCGCCATCACTGATGTCAAAGCCAAAAGACAAAGAAATATTGTACTTATACTTGGCAGTATCCGATACAACAATGAGTGCCATACTAGTCAGAAAAGATGAAGGTTCACAACATCCAGTACACTATGTGAGTAAGGCTCTACTCGACGTCGAAACCAGGTATAGCCAACTTGAAAAGCTGGCCCTAGCACATGTCGTAGCGGCACGAAAGCTAATGCCATATTTCCAATGCCACCCCATCAAGCTAGCACGACATCACCTTCCAGTCACAAGCAACAATGAAATCCTAGGTATTTGCTGAATTTATTATAAACTTCACCACCAATGAAAATTTACAGGCTGAATAGGAACTAATACCTCTCACGGAGAGCTCTACAAGCGGAACGTAGACCATATCTGTCGACATGGCTAGCAACATAAAAGGAAGCGGACTCGGGCTCATACTCAAATCTCCACAGGAAGACAGTTTAGAGCAGTAGATCCACTGCGAATTCTGAGCAACCAATAACGAAGCCGAATACGAGGCACTAATTTCTGGGCTCGGCCTAGCAAAAAACATTGGAATAAAAAAAATCCAATTACAAAGTGACTCACAGCTGTTCATTTGACAAATTAATGAGACCTATGAAGCCAAGGATAAAAGGATGATTGCGTATTAGGCAAAAGCAAATCAGCTACAGTCGACCTTCGAATAATTTTCTCTTATACAGGTACCACAGTCAGAAAACTCTCAAGCAAATGCATTGACCAGCCTAGGATTGATGATTCAGATCAATGGTCCCAAGTCGATCCCTGTTATATACATACAATGTTAGGATTATGTTCAATAGCAAGAGTGTAATGATATAATTGACAATCTTTTCGTATTAATAAAGTGATTTCTAATTTAATAAATCTTATAGCATTTATAGTTTAATTATTATAATTGTCAAAAGTAAATAATCTTAAGGTCAAAAGACTATGAGAGATGAAGAATTGTTCGTACATCTGGATATGTATAAGGTAGACACAATTCTTTAAATAGTCTTGAACAATGTTCACAACTTAAGATAAATGTTGGGTGCCTTTACCTTGTTAAAGTTGTAGAACCTTTTGCTAGCATTTGAGTGAGATCAAATGTGTTATGACGAGTTTAAAATCATCAAAGTGGAGTGTCTTTGGGAAAAAGAATCTAGTGCACTAGGTGCATTGAATATGATCACAGTGAAATACTTTATCCAGAACCGTCAATGGATAAAAGTTTTCACTTGAGGACAATCGGAGAGTCTATCTCAATCCTGAGATAAATGATGGACTTATGGTTACAATTGTTATCATTTGAGCTATCAATGAGTACGATTATATAGCATAGTCTATTCTCGATAGTTTGGTGGTATTCATTTGTTAATCGATAGAGGATTTCATTTATAGATATGGACATCGTGGCTCTATTTATTAAATGTGAATAGAATATCATCATATGGATATTTTGAGGTATTGGATATTAAATCTTAACGTTAAGTTTTCAATAGTGTCTATTGAAACATGGCTTATGGACAAGTCAAAATATCCAAGTTCAAAATGTGGTCATATGAGTAAATATGGTAACTAGAAGAGCTATAGGCGGTTTATGAGCTCTTGACGATTACTGATATTATACACGAGGATACACTATCTCTAATAAGATTGTCTAGGGTATGAATGAGAAACATCTTCTTATTCTATCTTTATTTAAGAGTTTAATTTTAGCTCTTTAGTAGAATGAGCTAAAATTAATAGATCGGACCTAAGTGAATCATTTGTTGATTGTGATTAGGTTATGTCTATTGAAGCTTAAATTAGATAGCCCGCCAAGATCCCCAATCCGCACGAACTTGCATGGATCACTTGATATATTCTAACGGACCAATTTATGGGTCCATCCAGAATTGTTTTTGGATTTCAGAATCCAAAAGTTTTGGAGAGGTGTGGTCATGTGTGATCAAGACACGCGGTAACTCTTCAAAAAGGCCTGGAATGGGCGGCCAAGGATGTAGGAATCCTATGGTGGCCTTAATGGGGTGCATTTAGCATTCCATCAATACATTAAGAATATAATTTGCACATTTAATTAAATGTGCTACTAGATTATATTAATGTATTAAATTTAAGGCATGTGGCTTGTTTATTTTATAGTAAGAATAGATCTAGTTCACATGTGGACTTTTTATTAAAGTCCAATGGATTTAATAAAATGGAAAAATAATATATTGCACACGTATTTACTTGGGCGGCAAGGCTAAATTAATTAGTCTAATATATTGTTTTATTTTATTTTATTAATCAACTGGAAATTAATTAATTAATTAATTGTTTGATTAAAAGTCAAAATCTTTTTCTAACTAGGAGAAGGATTCCTAGTGTCATACTATTGTTGGTAGTATGATAAGTATCAAAGACTATATTTGATAAGTAGATAAATAAAAGTATTTTATTTATCTAGTCAAATTAGGAAGTTTTTGACATAGTTAC
Organism: Dipteronia sinensis; assembly: GCA_033220585.1. Classification (NCBI taxonomy): domain Eukaryota; kingdom Viridiplantae; phylum Streptophyta; class Magnoliopsida; order Sapindales; family Sapindaceae; genus Dipteronia; species Dipteronia sinensis. Next base: position 1,451,744 of record CM065645.1, read on the forward strand.
AATATTATATTGAATAATTTATTATTGGATAATACACTTATGAGTTGGAAAATGGTTAAAACTCAAAGTTAATGGGAGATTTGGTGAAAAAGTAATCCTACTTGTGTGAGGATTTGACTACAAGGTAGAAATCCTACTTGTGTGAGGATTTGACTACAAGGTAGAAATCCCACTTGAGTGAGGATTAGGCCATCACACACACACACACACACATATATATATATATATATATATATATATATTATTATTATTAAATTCAGAATTAATAATGGTAGTTCAAAAAGAAGAAGTTCTTTTTTTAGAAAATTTTTATTCTCTTGTTTTTGAATAAAAAAAATAAAACAAAACTTCCAACTCAAGAAAGGGGTGTAGAATTCGGCTAAAGAGAAGAAGAATAATGAGCGTTTTATTTTCGATAGTGCACTAGAAGCTTTTACATCAAAAGGCTTTATGCATAAGATGGAATTAGGGTTCATGTGAGTTCTTGATTAAAAAGATTAAGAATTCACAAGTGACCAAACGTTCTTTATTTTCTCTAAGAAGATTATTGTGACTAACAAAAGAAATTTTTTTGTTTTTTCCATCATCAGGTTAACAATTCAAAGAAAAGGGAGCCCACACTCCTAGGTGATTCACGTTCATGATTGGATTGGAAGATCTTGCGGATTCAATTCGAAGCAAGTGGATTCAAATCGATGCAAAATCAATCATCACGTGAAAAAGGTACGATACTTTTACTATATGTTAATTAATCAAGGGTTAAGGTTCTTTCTTTTAAAAGAATTTTTTTTAAAATATACAAACCCAATTTTTTGTTTCCGCCGCGTGTTTTTCCTTATATACAATGGCCCGCAATACATGACGAGGAAAAAGTAATGATGTCGACTATATACTAACATGGATGGACCCCCTAATAGATTACTTACAGGCTGAAATCCTACCAGGTGATAGAAGCAAGGCAAGGAAAATTAAAGCTAAGGAAGCAAAATTCTGCATCATCTAGGGTAAACTATACAAAAAATCTTTTACAGGACCCTACTTGGGACGTCTTAATCCTCGAGAAGCGTATAATGTCCTAAAAAGTCTCCACCAAGAAGAATATGGAAACCATTCAGGCGTAAGAAGTTTGTCAAATCTAGCAATCACGGCATGATACTAGTAGCCTACAATGCGGTCCAACTCTTAAAATCATGTAAGAAGTTGTGACAAATGTCAAAGATTTGCACAAGTATCTCATCTCCCACCAGGTATGTCGAACTTTATTTCAGCCCCTTGGCCTTTTACCAAATGAGGAATGGACATTGTATGTAAACTCCCAGCAGCCCTATACAGAGTAGTCTACATGCTCGTCTTAACAGATTACTTCACTAAATGGGTCGAAGCAGGAGCATTCCAATACGTGCGCGACATAGAGGTACTAAAATTGGTATGGAAAAATATAATTTGCAGGTTCGGCGTACCCAAGGAGATTGTTACCGACAACGTCGCTCAATTCATTTCGTTCGACTTCCAAAATTTCTGCTATAAGTATTAAATAAAGTTGAGCTTCTCAACTTCTCGCTACCCCCAAGCTAACATACAGGTGGAGTCGACAAACAAAATGATCATCAATACCTTTAAGAAACGCCTCAAAAAAATGAGAAAAGCGAATTGGCCGACAAATTGCTTGAAATACTTTAGTCGTACAGAACTACTGCTCATCGTTCAATAGGAGAAACACCTTTCTCACTCATCTACGCCTTTGAAGCATTAATTACGATCAAAACGAGACTTGCAACCGCTCGAAGCAAAACCCATATGAGGAACAAAACAATCAAGAACTAGCTTACGAATTAGATCACCTCGACTAGCGTCGAGAGCAAGCAGCACTGAGAGAGCAAGCCTACCAACAACAGATAGCTAGACATTACAACAAGAATGTAAGATTCCGAACATTCAAAATCAGAGATTGGGTGCTAAAGAGAGTCTTCCAAAACACCAGAGAATAGGGAGAAGGAAAACTGGGCCTAACGTGGGAGAGGCCCTACCAAGTCACGAATATCAAAGGGCGAGGAGCATACTAATTGCGAGACCTTGATGGTTGAGAAATTCATAATAGCTGGAACACCCTATATTTAAAACAATATCCTTTTTAACTCATCTATTTCATTTTTTAATGCTTTATTGTCGAATTCTTTTTCTACACATTTGATACTAACAATACGACAAAAAGAAGCAATGATGACGACTTAAGTGCAACCTGAGCTCACAAAAAGCAAATTTTTTCAACAAGTTCCAAATACTTATAATTGAGGGCCGTCAACATCAACAAGCCCAAAAATAAGATGTCGTGCAGGAACTCGGCAGGCATCAACATATAACAAGGCCTAATATGACAAGATCAATTGCAAATCCAAGCCCTGCTCTTAAGGGTATCTAACGACAAACAACATCCTACAATCAAGGAGCCGTCTACAATTCCCAATGTCCACAGTCGACATAGCATAATGGAATTTGTGGGAATACCACTAGGGAAAAGCAACCAGAATGGCAGAATGTAATCAAAAAGCACATATATACGATAATCATTGTAATCGAAACGGTCGAGTCGACCTCACCCATGTAAATACATTCTCCGTGTAATCATTGCAAGCCGGTTGATCGACCCTTTCCTTATTAATAAAATTCAATTCCTTGATCAATAAAGTGTTTTACATTATTCAAAAGATCTTCGTCGACCTCTAAATCACAATTAATTACAAGTAGCAAGTCCTGTTTACCCATGTGTTATTAAAAAGACCTCAGTTGACCTCTAAATTACAATTAATTACAAGTAGCATGCCTTGTCGACCTCTACTTTATTTCAAGTTCTTTGTCGACCTCTAATTACATCAATCACGAATAGCAGGTCCTGTTGACCTCTACTCTACAACGAAGTATCACATACGGATTAGCGTACAAGTTGGCCTTCATACGACAAAAAATAAAGGAGTATATGATATAAACAATTCAAGAATCAACAGAAATTCAAGATCGAAAGTTGATGGCAATTAAAGCGACCGAGTCGACCTCCATTCATCAAAACAAAAATTGAAAAACATCACAAAGTACCTACGAATTAATTACATGCCACAATGGTAAATCAACAGCAAATAAATCGATCGAGACGACCTCTATTAGAAAAAAAACGAATATGAAAACATGTGCCTACGAATTAATTACATGTAAAATTGACATGCGAAATTGTAAGCAATACTCCCGTTGGACAAAAAATATATACAAACTTCTATAATAATTTGAAAGAAAAATGGTTTGGATCATGATTAAAGCCGGTCTTGATTGGGACAGATGAGCTAAGACTTGGTCGAACCATCTACATCAGCGCATGCTTTAGCTGCAACTTCGAGGCCTTGAACTCCCTCTTGAGGCTATTTGTCAGTTTCTCCGTTGCCTTCGACATTTATAGCATCCTCATTCGGCGAGCCCTCAGCGTTAAGACGTTCTGCTCCCTCCCACTCATCCATCTCTTTTTGTGGAGTCCACGCCGTATCCTCACTAGCCAAGTACTGCCTGAAAAGATTTACTCTGGTAGAGCACATGGCCTTGACGACACTAGAAGTTAGCACTCAATCTACAAGGACAAACATGTTCATTAATGCTAAGAAAAATGTAACTGGGAAGACGACACTAGAAGTTAGCATTCATTAGCTTGATTCCACAAACGAGGATATCATTATTTCTCTTTTCCAAAAGGCATATCTACTAAAGGCCCCATTGCAAAAAAGAATCTTTCCACTTCCTATCATTGGTAGTAAGATTTGAGATAAGGTGTTTCATGTCTGGTCTTAAACAGAGCATGAATCAACCTTTCTCATAAGTATGCTGTTACAGGAAGTAACTGTGTAAAAGTGAGCCTAACCCAAATTTTAATTCCTTCTTCGCAAGAAGAACGGATAGACTCAAAAGAATTCTCTAGCTGTTGGGCATTAGATGACTAGCGGCAATGTCGTAGAACACTGAAATCCTTTGAGCTAATGAAAGAATGGGGAATCAAAACCCTAGTCGAAAGGCATACTCGCAGAAGCATGTCCACCCTAGAATACTCCAGTCTGCTCGCTCATGTTTCTTTGCAGTGCGCAGTTTGACGGAGTCATGAATACCATACATCACCCTCAGAAGGTCCATGTTGTCATCTGTAAATGCACTCTCCAGATTCTCGCTAGTTAGAATCCCTAGCAGATTACCCGAGAAAGATGGCCCCTCGACCTCTACATGCTCTGAAAAATCTTTGGAGCGTACGACGGCCTGTACGGCCCCAGTCTCCACTAAACCTAGTCTATCCGGGTGCACGACATTTAATGGGTCAGCTATGGTGACTCGTCGTTCGACATCTGATCTAGCTAAAAAGTATGTGATTTTTGGCCCTCATTCTCGACTCTTTTTGCTTAATCTTGGGTAAAGTCCCGTGATTTAATTGTTTGAATCAAGTGTTATAGGTATATTCATGCCATAGGGGTATTCATGAGAGATGGAGGAATTTTAGGTGCAAAAGTGCTAAACGAAGGTAAAAAAGAGAAAAAAGAGTCCAAGTGTTGATGTCGTGGCTATGTCGCTTGAAAGCAATATCGACCCAACTCCCAGATATGTCACAGCCAATGCGTCGTTACAAAGACACCGCTACAAAAGTGCCCAGTTTCAGCAAAGACAAGTCCAGGGGATGTCGCGGTCATTGAGTCGCTACCAGGACACCGCGATAGAGAAGAATGAAGTCAGAGAATCAATCAGATCCAAATGTCGTTGCCACTGTGTCACTGACTTGCCAATCACGATAACTATTTTAGAAATCATATCCAGATGTCTATGGCTTGCCAACCGTGACAATCAAATCGAAGACCGTATAACCGTCTGTTGCGATCATATGTCGTTAGGTATAAACCGCAACATTCAGACCGTGACATATGCCACATCAGCGAATCTAGCGGTTGAAAGACATCATCTTGGGATCATATAAATACGTTTCTCTTTCATTTTTGAAAGACAGACAGACATATACATAGAACTGAGAATAAAGCATTTTTTTTATCCACTTTTACCCAATCTCACCTTTATCCATTTCTCATCTTGGACTAATCTTTTCCACCCAAAAGCTTAACATTATATATTTAGATTACTTCCCCATAACCATTCCTCTCTACCCACTTTTTACACATCTTTTTTTTGTCACTTTCCATTTGACTTCACCTCAATACGCATCATCATCTTCCATTCTTTGCATTAAGGTTCATCAAGGAGGCCCATGAGTGATTTCCTTATCTTTTACCTATTCTTCTTGATTGTAATCATGTGTAACTAAACCCCATTCTAGGGGATTGGTTTGAGAAACCTCTGGATTTTGGGTATTCATTTTGGCTACCAATAAATGTTCTCTAATTATGTTTTATTAACTTTATAATTTGATCTTATTCTTTATGTAATTGATTGAGAATATCACTTGTTGATTGCAATATTGGTGGGATCATGTGTGATAAAATCAACTGAGAATTGATAAGCTTAGTTGGTTATAGCTCATAGTGAATATGATAGGTTAGTTGGTGGATATATCAACCCCGATTGCCTAGAACTTTGATTGTAATTAACCGATCTCACAATTATCCCCTCTCTCTAAATATCATAGGTGAAGAATTTTTGTGGGAAGTGGTCTGGTTTAGTTCCCACGGCCAAATCAAACTTACGAATACAATCGTTCCTTAATTATGAGAATGGTTCTTTAATGAGGCCATATAAGTATTGCCCAATATCCATTGGTGACTCTATCAATTCCTTAGATTCACTTTAATTGATTAATCTGTATTTCTTATCTAGATAGTTGAGTATTCTATTTTTCATATCACCTTTATTTTTCTCATTTGTTATCCTATGTTTATTTGTTGGTTTTCCAAACCAGCCACGATCATCTCAAACTATGATATACATTTATGCAATTAGTTAATCATTTCAATTATCAATTATTATCCATGAGGACGATCCCTTGCTTACCATTTTACTAATTTCATATTTTGTGTGGTTGCAAGTGGTTAGAAATATCTTTTCAACCAATTATATACATCATTTTTGATAAGTGTTTAAAAGACAAAAACAGCCTTGTCAACATCTCTGGTGTCGGACCTTACACCCTCCATGACACCGTCTTTCGAATCGCTTGAGGTCCAGGTGAAATCTAGGTCTGAGTTCGTTCTCTAACTTAACATGATGCTTCCAAAAGCTAACAAATACAAAATGCAAAAATTAAGCAAAAAAACTAGAAGCCTCAAATCAAGTCCTAAGGATTTCTACAGGTTGAGGTCAATCCAATAAAAACCTTAGAAAATCTACGTGTCGTAACTGCTACGGTTATTCCTTAACCAAGATAACTACTGCTCATCGTTCGACCATACGTTGGCCCGTGTTCGACATAATGACGATCCCACGTTCGAATCGACAAGATAACACTCTCTAACTTGGAAACCCCCTCTTTGGAGAGATGGGGACAAACTGTGGTAGCCAAATATGGCCTTTAAGCCCAACACTTATGCCCACATAGATTTTGGTGATGGATCCGGGTTGAGTCTATATGATATGGGTCTACCTAAAGCTCTGCTAACTCGATTTCCACCCTTACATGACCAAGTCAAGCCAATTATCAGATAGTTATAAATGTCAGCACATTTGACTTGGTCTGGCTGTTATCTCATCCCAAAGACTTAGACCTTGATTTCAGGGATTTGAGATCAAATGGATCACAAAGCCGTTTGAGGTAGGGATTCTGATTTCTCTAGACTGGAAAAAAGCTTATTGCAGTGTTGAAGTTCTGCCCATATTAAAACTTAAATCACCTGAAGTTCTTGATTTTCACGATTCCATTCTACATTTGCCTTCCCCGAATCCCCACTTCATCCGTTACAACGCTCAACCCAAACAACATAAGGCAAAAAACAGTCCCCTACCATTTCTCTTTTATTTTTCTGTTTATTTTCATCTTTTTTGCAGGTTGATAGAGTGGTCGACAACTTTGGTTCAACAAGGATCAGACAGTTGCTAGGGCCTAGTTCATATCTAGCCCAATCCACATCAATTGTAGATCGACCATCTACAATACACTCATTATGTACCATATATAATGTGATAATATATATATAGTCATTTTCTTCTCGGTGCGCACTAATGGAAAGAAATCTTAGGACATCCAAATCTAAGCGTTGGTTTCATTCAATGGTTAAATTTGGTTCTTTAAAAAATATATATTTATAAAAAAAGATATAAAAAAGATTGTCTTTAAATTTTTTTTTTTTTACATTATCAACAAATTAAAATCTTCCCTTTCTATCTATAAAAAAAAAAACAAACAGAAAAAAAAAAAATAATAACAAAACTTTGATGAACCAATGAATAAATTAATCAAGCAAATGAAGATCATGAACAATCTAATTTTTTCCTATAACAAACTAAAAAAAACAAATTGACAAAACTTTGATGAACCAATCAAGTTTAGAGACAAAACATGGCCGATCGATGATAAAAATAAAAAAACATACATATAGAAAAGAAAACTTCAATACAATATTTTCTGGCTAGGAAGAAAAATGGTAATTGTTCATTGGTTCCATGTAAAAGACATATATCTAGTAAATGATTTTTTTTTTAATGAAATGCATATATAATTTTATATATTCTAAAGAGATTAATAGATGTATCTGATTACAAATTCATATCTTAAGTGTTAGGTCCATAATATTATTTTTTTCAAAAAGAAAAAATCCACCATATTGCATTACATTCAATATCATAGTTTTTGAAAACTGTATCATGACTTCACAGTCCCCAAATTGTTTACCATTTTTCTTTTACATATATTATAGGTCTTTTTGAAGACAAAAAAAAAAGTGATCGGTCATGTTGTATCTCCGGTCTCCAGACATGAATGGTTCATCAAAGTTTTTTCAAATATGTCTTTTGCATTTGTTGTGGAAGAAAATTGATGAGAAGAGAAGTAATTTTGTTGTTAGAGAGAGAATTGACGTTTGGCAATTTTTGTTGTTAGAGAGAGTTGAACAATTTAGAGAACAAAATAGAGATAAGATTTTTGTTTGTTTTTTTTATAGAAAGAGAAGATTTTAATTTGTTGATAATGTAATTATATATGTTTTAAAGAACCAAATCTAACCATTGAATGAAACCAACGTTTAGATTTGGATGTCCTAAGATTCTTTTCCATCAATGCGCACTGAAGAGAAAATGACTATATTTATTATTATTGTTTTTATAAATAAGAGGTTAGACCAGTTGGGGGCCCCAACAAAATGCTGGGTTTGAAATAAAGTTGGCGCAAGACATACAAGACATTGATTAAGAATAGAAAATCTTTTTATATGATTCTTGATGAAAATATTTGCTTAATTTTTCTAATAATAAGGTAAGACCAATTCAATAATGGACTAGTCGATCAAGAATATAAAATACATTGTAAAATTTATGTATAAACTATTATTTAAACTTGTAGTTAAAAAAATTATTTAAACTAGCAAATGACTTAAGCCATAATATTATGTGTATTTTTACAACTTACTTTAAACAACAAAATATTTATATTTCACTAAATTTAGACAAAAATGTAATATTTATGTAATATTATCAAACATCAGGGGCTTTTTATGTAAGTAGCCTCTTATAGACCTGCTCCTAATTCATTTATATGATTTGTGCTTACTTTAGTGCTCCCATATAAATACTAATATTTACCTATACTTAGGGGTGTGTAGAAAATAGCAAGAGAGGTTGAGAGCAACTTGTAGAGAGATAGAGAGATTGTAATAAACTTTGATTGTGGACTGAGTGCATGTGTGCTCTGCTGAACCATGTAAAATTTCTTGTGTCATTTATTTTTCTTCTATTTGCTTTCATATTATCTGCTTGTGTGATTGTGATTTGCGTAACTGTGGTTTGCAGATTTTCTACAACAACCGGTATTAGAGCCTAGGTCAGGAGGATCTAAGGTTTTATGTAAATCTAGGGTTTCTTGAGGCCATCGATTTTCTTTTTCTGTTGAGTGAAGATGAGATTAGAGAAAGATTCCTACAGGATTGAGAAATTCGATAGTACAGATTTCAGTTTGTGGAGGATGTAGATAGAGGACTATTTGTACCCAAAGGACCTGCATTGGCCGATAATAGAGAAGTTAAAGAGTGTATCCGACACAAATTGGATGGTCAAACGGATGCCTAAGGGCATGACCGACGAGGAGTGGTTACTCATGGACCACATAACACTAGAAGCGATTCGTCTTAGTTTGACGAAATCAGTTGCCTTCAACATCAAAGATCAGAGACAGCAGCAGATCTTATGAAGACCTTATCGAACCTATACAAGTAGCCTTCTGCAGCGAGGAAGGTCCCATCTATTCAAGAAGCAGGTAAATCTGAAGATGTTTGAGTTTCAAGGATCACCTGAACCAGTTTAATTAAGTTAATGATGTGTTAAGCTTAGTGACCATAGTATTTGATGATGAGTTCTTAGGCAGCATATTACTTACCCAGATGTCAGAGAGTTGGTCGATGACGTGTCTGTCGATATTCTTTTGGAAAAGAAAAGATAAACTTCCAGTAAGTTGTGAACACGATTATGACCGAAGAAATCATGATGCATGAAACAGGATTATGAGCATCATATTCAACACTAAATATGGAAGGTAGAGAAATCAGAGTCATAAATCGAAATAGGAATCAACAGGGTAGATCAAATTCAGGGGAAAATCCAAGTCTAGGGGTAAATCCAAGTCTAGAGTGTAGGGAAAAACGTGTGCACACAGTGGAAGCGAGACTAAATTAGTTTTAGTATATTTAAAAAAATTTCCTTTAAAGAAGAAGATCTTAACCCTTTGATTAATTGATATATAGAAAGTATGTCATACCTTTGTAGAGTGAACCCGATTTGAAGTTGCATCAGTGATATTCCGCAAGAACTTCTAATCCAATCACGAACGTGAATCACCTAGGAGCATGGTCTCCCTTTCTTTTAATTGTGTACCTAAGGATGGATAATAATTTTTTTTTCTTTTTCGTTAGTCACATAAACTTCCAAGAGATAACAAAGAACGTTCCGGTCACTTTTGAATTCTCAATCTCTTGATCAAAATTCGCGTGAACCTAATTCGAAATTATGCACAAAGCCTTTTGCTATAAAAGCTATTAGTGCACTATCGAAATAAAACGTTCTCTTCTCTCTTTTCCTCTTGGCCGAATTCCACACTAGTCTAAGAGATGGATTCTATTTTTCAAGCAAAAAAAAAAATAACTCTCAAGCAAGCCATAGGGTTTTTGGCCGAATTTCACACTATGTTATATATAGTAGCCGAAATTCTTGCTCTAAACTATTTAGGGTTGGCCGAAAATCCCTTTTCTTTTATTTTTAGGGTTGTCCGAATTCCTTGATAGTCTTTTAGGTAATGACCGAAATCCTCTACCAAAAAGGATTAGTATATCCATAAAAGACTCCTATCAATATTTTTGAATCCAAACCCTAATCCAACTCTTTAGTGTATTTGTGATTATATTAAAAACTTCCTAATTTGACTAGATAAATAAATTCCTTTTTATTTATCTACTTGCCAAATAAAGTCTTTAATATTTATTATACTACCAACAATAGTATAATACTAAGAAACATATTTCCTAGTCAGAAAAAGATTTTGATTCTTAATTAAATAATCAATCAATCAATCAATTAATTAATTTCCATTTTATTAAATAATAAAATAAAAAATAATATAATAGGCTATTATATTTAGCCTTGCCGCCCAATTCCATATATGGGCATATATATTGTTTTTCCTATATTATTAAATCTATTGGACCTTAATAAAAGGCCCACATGTGAACTATGCCCATTCTTACTAAAAGAAACAAGTCCACATACCTTAATACAATTCTAGATGAACCCATAATTAGTCCGGTAGAATATATCAAGTGATCCATGCAAGTCCGTGTGGATTGGGGATCTTGACGGGCTATCTAAATTTAAGCTCCAATAGACATAACCTAATCACAATCAACAAATGATTCACTTAGGTTCAATATATTAATTTTAGTTCATTCCACTAAAGAACTAAAATTGAATTCTTAAATAAAGATAGAATAAGTATATATTTCTCATTCATACCCTAGAAAATCTTATTGGAGATAATGTATCCTCGTGAATAATATCAGTAATCGCCAAGAGCTTATAGACCGCCTATAGCTCTCCTAGTTACCATATTTGTCATATAACCACGTTTTGAACTTGGATATTTTGACTTGTCCATAAGCCATATTTCAATAGACACTATTGAAAACTCAACGTTAAGATTTAATATTCAATACCTCAAAACATCCATATGATAATATTAAACTCTCATTTAATAAATGGAGCCACGATGTCCATTTCTATAAATGAAGTCCTCTGTCGATTAACAAAAGAATACCACCAAACTATCGAGGATAGACTATGCTATATAATCGTACTCATTGATAGCTCAAATGATAACACTTGCAACCATAAGTCCATTATTTATCTAAGGATTAAGATAGATTATCCGATTGTCCTCATAATGAAAACTTTTATCCACTGACAGTTGTTAGATAAAGTATTTCATTGTGATTCTGTTCAATGCACCTAGTGCACTAGATTCTTTTACTCAAAACCTCTTTAATGATTTTAGACTCATCATAACATATTTGATCCCACTCAAATGCTAGCAAAAGTATCTACAACTTTGACAAGATAAAGGTGCCCAACCTTTACCTTAAGTTGTGAACATTGTTCAAGACTAACTAAAGAATTGTTTCTACCTCATACATATCCAGATGTACGAACAATTCTTCTTTTCTCATAGTCTTTTGACCTTATGATTATTTACTTTTGACAAATATAATAATAAAAACTAAAAATGCTATAAGATTTGTTAAAAGAGAAATCACTTTATTAATATGAAAAGATTGTCAAATACAATATTACACCCTAGCTATTGAGCATAATCCTAACATAGAGGCCATCAGGGCAATAATTCAGGTATTCATTAGCAAAGCAAGAAAGACATCGACTGTTGGAATTGTGGCAAGATGGGTCACTTTTCGAGTGAGTGTAAGTCGGGCAAGAAAGTCGATGGCAAGAGTAGTATGAACTGTGTTTCGGAGGAGTCAGACGATTGCATATTCTGTTTATTGGAAAACAAGATAGAGTTTTTGGTGTTGGACTCAATGGCGTTATTCTATGCCACCTTACACATGGAGTTGTTCGAGAACTACTACTCTGAAAGTTTGGGTAAGGTGTATCTTGGTGACGATTAAACATGCAATATTACCGGGAAGGGAGATGTGAAAATTCAGTTGAATGGGTCAGTTTGAAAGCTCCACAATGTGAGGTTTGTACCAGACTTGAGGAAGAACTTGATCTCCATAAGGCGGCTTGCGTCATATGGATATGTGATGACTTTCACAGGTGATAAGTTGAAGATCTCAAAGAGAGATATGACAGTCGCCCAAGGAACTAAGAACATGTCACTTTATACATTTACTGATGGGTATAGTTCGGTCGTAGTAGCGAATGGTAGAGAGGATTCGAATATGTGGAACCAGATGTTTGGGCAAATGAGTAGTCACGGGCTGAAGTGTCTATATTTGAGAGGTAAATTGATAGGGTTGAAATCTATTTAAGTTGATTTCAATGAGAGTTGTATTATTGGGTATCAGAAGCGAGTGAGCTTCAAGAAGACCGAAAGAGTACCGGTAAATGAGAAGTTGGAATTATTGCACACCGACGTATAAGGTCCAATTTCAATCTCATCGACCAGAGGTAAATAGTATTTCCTCATGTTCATCGACGACCACTCAAGTTAGGTGTGGTTTAGTTTTTGAAGTACAAGTCTGAGGTGTTTGAAGCTTTCAAGAGGTGGATAGTTAGAGTCGAGAATGAGATAGGTTTGAAGATGAATAAGCTGCGTTCAAACAATAAAGGAGAGTATGAAGAACACGAGTTCAAAAAGTTTTGCTATCAGAACGGGATAAAGCTCAAAAGGACGGTGCCGAGGACATTGCAACAGAATGGTATAGAATAACGGATGAACAAGACATTGACTAAAAGAGCCAGAAGCATGTGACACTAGATGCAGTCAATACAACAGGGTACTTGATCAACAGAGGACCATCAAAACCTTTGGACCTCAATATACCAAAGGAGATCTGGAAAGAGAAAGAGGTAAAACTTTCTCATTTGAAAGTGTTTAAGTGTCTCTTATGTACATATAGGTGATCATGTAAGGAGCTAGTTGGATGTTAAATCAGTGAAGTGCACCTTGTGGGTTATGGTGAAGACGAGTTTGAGTATAAACTCTAGGACAATCTAAACTGCAAAATGATCAGAAACAGAGATGTTGTCTTCAACGAGAAGGTCATGTACAATGACAGAATCACACAGACATCTGAGCAAGACGAGCCAGACCACTTTGGATTAGAGGATGTATTGGGTGGTAAGATCGTGGAATATGGTAATCAGAAAATTTAAAAGCAAGATGTGTAGCCCTAGGTTGAAGAACATATACCAGAGGATGCAGTTCCAGTACCATAGAGTCCGATTGGTTGGAGAGTACTGAATATGCAGGTTGGGAGTGCTTTGAGAAAATCCCAACAGGCCCAGAGCACACTACGAAGAACCATTAGTCCACATGTTCTGAATATGAGGTATTTGCAATACATGTTGCTGACAGATGCAAGAGAACCTGAATGCAATGGTGAGAAATGTCAGGGTGAAGATGTGAGTAAGTGGGAGCTTGCAATGAAGGATGAGATGAAGTCGCTTGTATCCAATCTGACTTGGGAGTTAGCTGAGTTACCTGAAGGAAAGATAGCTCTACATAATAAATGGGTGTTTCGAATCAAGGAAGAGCATGATGGTTCGAGAGATACAGGGCGAGGTTGGTGGTTAAAGGTTTCAGCAAAAGAAAGGTATTGACTACACTGATATTTTTTTCTCATGTTGTTAAACTAACTACGATCCGGTTAATGTTGAGCAATGTTGCAGTAAAGAGGTTATATCTTGAGCAGTTGGATGTCAAGACTCCTTTCTTTATGGAGATTTAGAGGAAGAGATATACATGCAGCAACTAGATGAGTTTGCGATAGAGAGCAATGAGGAATTGGTTTGCAGATTGATAAAGAGCCTGAATGCAGGGCCGACCCATGGAGGCAGCAAACCCAGCATTTTGCTGGGGGCCCCAACCGGCCCAATGTTTTTCTTCTTCTTTGGGGCCTCAGAACCCAATATATTATCTTTAAACAGGGCTCAATTTCAAACTTTTTACTGCTTATATATATATATATGCTTATATATATATTCCTTTTTGGCCCAATGAACTAAAACAATTAAACAAAAACAACTTCAAGCCCAATAAACTTGTCATTGTGATTCTGAGACTTCATCACTGCACTATTTAAAACAGAACCAAATAGTTAATTAATTAAAGGATATAATCATTGTCCCCCTTTAGTTTACTATATTAGACACTTTACCCTCTCTAGTTTTAGTAATAGTCATTTTTCCCCATGTAGGTTGTCATATTCGTCATTTTCCCCCTACCGTTAGATTTTCCATTCAAAAAGTTAATTTTCATGTTAAAAGACATTGTTGCCCTTCAATAATTGTGAATGAATGTGATTTTTTTTTAAAAAATTAATCAATTTTTTTTTCTTAAATGGATCTCCACCATCATCATAAAAATTAAATCATCATCATCAACACCAAACCAATAATCAAAATCAAACCTAGATATCATCATCAACACTATCACCAGTCCAGATTCAACAACACCAGTCTCGATTTGAATCAATCACTCACAGCAACCTATCTCCCACAAACCTATCCACCATCAACATCACAAACCCGAACCCCACCACCACCAGGAATCCAATAAAAAAAACAGTTAAAAAAACCCTTCTCTTCTCTTCTCTCCCCCTAACACCCCACACCGAAATCCAAACAAAAATCCAATCTCTTCTCTTTCTCCAAATCCAAAAAACAACTCAAAAATCAATATAAACCCATAAATCCCTTCTCTTCGAAACCAAACCTAGAAATCCCTATAAACCCAGAAAAATCAACCCCAAAAATCACCATAAACCCAGAAATCCCTTTTCTTCTCTCTCTCCAAATCCAAAAATCAACCCAAAAATCACCATAAACCCATAAATCTCTTCTCTTCGTAATCAAACCCAGAAAAATAAACCTCGAAAATCATCATCAATTTTTATGTTAATGATAATAATTTTATATAGGGCCTCGATTTTTGTTAATATCATAAAATCGCTCGGGCCCCAAAATGTCTGTAGACGGCCCTGCCTAAATGGTTTGAAGTAGGCTTATCGACAGTGGTAAAAGAAGTTTGATGGGTTTATACAACAGAGTGGGTACTTCACATGCAATGCTGACCATTAATCGCTCTAAATATGTATATGTTTTGAGAGCCTAATTTCTCATTTTTGTAACCGTTTCTCGAGCGTTTGTGTCGTTTAATTGCATCTTTGAGTCCTTTGCAGGTATTTTTAGTTTTCATGGACAAAGTAGGACTCAATGGAGAAAAGGAAGTTAAAACTGCAAATTAGAGTAAATCTGCTAGTTCATCCCTGCAAATCCAAGTCGCAGATTAGGTCTAGAGGATTCTGCCAAGTCAATCTGTGACATTAAGCCGGCAGAACAAATCTATGACTTACCACTGCGAGATCCATGTCGCAGATAAAGCCGATAGATCAAAGCCAGAAGACGCTGTTACTAGAGGCTGCGAGTTAGAGGTAGCAGACGGAAGTAGCAGTTCAAACCAGACATTTTCTGTGAAGTCCACTCTGCGAGCTCTACCTAGCAATTCAGCACCAGAAGAAACTATGACTTACCACTGCGAGAAGGAAGTCACATATTAGAGTCGCAGTGGAGCCATATTTGAGGATTCTGCCAGTTCCAACCAGCAGTACGAAGTAGCAAATCATGAGTAGAGAGAACTGCAACTTACCACTGCAAGTACGAAGTCGCAGATCTTATAAACTCATTTCTTTTGTAGAAAGTGTGTTGTCTTGTAAGCAAAAGTTTGAAACACCTTTTCACAAACCTTTTCTTTTAGAAAATACACTTTAGATTAAACACTTTAGTTTCATCTGATAGAATTAGAATCTTCTAAATATTGGTAAGTTAGATATACTTTTAACATCAAGGAAGGTTTTGTTAAGCAAGTAAGAGGGGAACATCAAGAACACAATGAGCTTTCTTTATCTTTATCTTTACTTTTCTTGTATTCACTTAATAATAAGTAGCTAAATCCTTTTTGTTTGGGATTTGATGATTTTATATATGTGAAAACTCTTTGTAATGATCTAATCTATCTTTATATCTATTGAGTTTGCACTTATGCTTAAAATATCTTCATGATGAATGTTGAGTATGAACTTTTATTTAACATGCAAGCATGAATTTTAGTGCATGAAGAATGGATCTATATCTTGATTAGGTTTCACTTGAAGCTCCATGAGAGGACAAATCATTCTTGACTAACCTAGTTTTAGGTTTAAGCAAGTTGAACAAGCGGCACTAAACCCTAATGACCTTTCCTCTTGACTATGGATTCATATTGATAGAGATCAGGTTATGAAATTGTTATTAGCATTTTACATCATTATTTCCTCAACATAATCTTTATAACCTTTGAACGTAGACATTTCTTTTCAATCACCAAGTTAGTATAATCTTTAGTGAGTTAAACTAGGTTAATCACCAATAGAACATCACTTCATCGTGGGAATGATACCCTTACTTGTGTTCGCTATACTATTCAACGTCTCGTACACTTGCGAAGGGTCATTTAGACTAGTGCACTTCATTTCACTTAGCCTAACATTAGATTAAAGGTACGCCCAGAGTGTGTCAACCATTACTATTACTTCAAAAGGGTTAGATCAAGTTTCATCATTCTGTTACTTTATATTGATGACATGTTAATGGCATTAGCAGATTTGAAAGAGATTAACAACTTGAAGAAGTAGTTGTCAAGTGAGTTCAAGATGAAAGACTTAGGGGCAGCATAGCAGATTCTTGGAATGAGGATTAACAGAGACGAATAGAGAGGTACTATACAGTTATCTCAAGCAGAGTACGTTTGTAAGGTGTTATATAGATTTAACATGGGAGATGCAAAGCAAGTGAGAACACCATTAGCTAGTCACTTCAGGTTGTCCAATGGGCAGAGTCCAGAGGCCGACGAAGAGAAGGTCTTCATCGCTAGAGTTCCATATGCCTCAGCCATTGGAAGCCTGGTGTACGCCATGATTTACACTAGACCAGATATTTCCTATGTAGTGGAAGTTGTGAGTATATACATGTCTAATCCAAGAAAGAAACAATAGGAAGGAGTGAAGTGGATCCTGAGGTACCTGCGGGGTACGACAGAGATGTGTCTAACCTTTAGAAGAGAAGCGCTCAAGCTGGAAGGTTATGTGGATTCCGATTTTACTGGAGAAGTGGATCACAAGAGAAGTACCACCGAATATGTGTTCATGATAGGTAGTATTGCTATAAGTTGGACATCTCAATTGCAGAAGATAATGATAATATTTACAACTGAATCAGAGTATGTGGTTGCAATGGAAGCTAGTAATGATCAGATATGGTTACAGAGGTTGTTAGCTAAGTTGGGATTCAAACAAGTGGTGAATGTGTTGCACAGTGATAGTCAGAGTACGATACACTTGGCCAAGAATTCGGCTTTCACTACAAAAAAGTTACATATAGTGACAAAAATTATTTATCACTACAAGTGAAGAAATTGTCACAATTTCAATATTGTGACAAAAAAAATAATATCACTAACAATTGGTCACTTTTGCCTCCGTCACTAAAAGTATTTGTGATAATTTTTTGTACAAGTATTCATAACTTTTAGTGATATATTATCACTTGACCTTAATTAGTGACAAAATAAAAGTTTTGTTACTAAATTTATATATAGTGACAATTAATTTTTTGGAGATTTTGTCACTATACATCTTCTGTGATAATTAACTGTTTGAAGATTTTATCACTATATATCTTCTTAGTGACAATTTATTGTTTAAAATTGTGTCATTATTCACAAACTTAGTGGCAATTAACCATGTCAAAATTGTTTCACTATACATAAACTTATAAACAATTAATTATTTAAAAATTGTCACTATACACAAACCTAGTGACAGTTTACCATATGAAAATTATGTTTGTTTTACACAAATTTGGTGACATTTAACAAGAAGATATCAAGTTACAAATTCTATTAAAAAGTTAATATAATTGTTCATTCAACTATTATTAACTACAAGAAAACTTAATTACAAAAAGTACAATAAGGGAACCTTGACATTAGTCCACAGTTCTTACTGTGCACATAGATGACTAGAACACAAGAAAGAAAAGAAAAAGAAAAAAGGAAGTGAAAAAAATATTTTACAACATTGTTAGTGTACATACACCAATTTACTACAAGTTTCAAGACGTTCCATTCTAGGACCAAGCAATAGACCTACGCTACCACTTCATTCGGTCATTGATCGAAGATGGTGTGTTGAAGTTTGTGAAGTAGCAGAGAGCAAGAATTCGGCTGGTATGTTAACCAAACCAGTCATGATGGAGAAATGGAGCCGTGCGCAGTTTCAGTAGGTCTTCAATGATGAAGAAATCGGGGATAAGTGCAGCGTAACTATCCACTACTCATCGAGAAATGATGAAGAAGTCTATTTGAGTTTCAGTCTTCAAGTGGGAGATTATTGGGTTTTTGAAGCCTGAAATCAGCTGAAGAACCCAAGTCCGTAGGATATCGCAGCACAGACCGCGGGGCACCAACAACGGTGCAGACCTCGGTCAATTCCAGAGATGTTACCGCAATGTGTAACGTGGTACACATATCATGGTATAGACCGTGAAGAATTCCTGAGGTTTTACCACAGTGTAGAGCGCGATGCAAACACCGCGGTTTTACGGAGAGATTGAGTGCAACCACGTAAAATTTCTTATAGCGTTTCTATTTTCTTCTTATTGATAATTAAAATTTAAGATTAACAAATTATTTATATGATTCCAAATATAGCACAAATATAATAATAATAATAATAATAATAATAATCAGAAAAATATACAAAAACAGAAAAAACAAAAACGAAACAGTTGATCTAAAAATATATGTTTTAATTTATTCATAACACTTCCACTCGGAGTTCATAGATTTAGTCAAATACCCACTACATCTGAACTTAAACTTGTCCGATAACACAACATCACACTTTCTTGCTGAATCACCCAACATTGATCCTGTCGTTGCATTTGGTGAAAATCCAACCCTAATTTCTTTACAAGTAACACTCATCCACTGTCGATATTCGTGTTTTGTCCACGGATCTATCGTGATCACACCTATCAATACAACATTAAACCCTAGTTCGTGTTCTGTCCACGGTTCTATGGTGAGCACACTTTTCGATACAACATTATTAACCCTAGAGCCCTTCTCGACCCATATTCAACAATGGAATTCGCGAGTGAGCTTTCCACCGTGACTTCGTTCAACTCGATGACCCCGAAATTCGCTTGCATGGAACCCGTCTTCTCGTGATCCTGGAACAAGGGTTTTACATCTGTGACGGAAATATTTTCTTCGCAGTAGAAAATAGAAGCACTGGTGTCTTGCAAATACCACGAGTGGTGTCTTCTATTATTAGGGTTTTTTGACAGAAAAAGTGATGTTCAACTTGGTGGTTACATGATAAGAAGAGTTGGAGGAGATGTTGAATGGATCCGTTGTGACTGAAATAACTTCGATAATCGGGTTTCGAAAACGATACATATTGATAAGAACTGCTGGTATTGCTATTGCAGAAGAAATGAGGATCAGAACAACACAAATCCATACAATGTTATCAATTTGATCAGAATAATCTCGACGAAATTGACGATATGTATATGGCATGGTTGTGGTGTCTATATAAAAAAAATGGTGATTCAATGGAAGATTGAATAAGAGAACAATCACATAACGATTATGGAGAAATTATTTTTGAATGAGAAAATAATGAATAGCAAGGCTTGTTTATAATAGGATAATTACTAGGGAGAAATTAATATAACGTATTTTAAGAGGAAATAATTAAATCAAATTCTAATCAAACGTAAATTTGTGGAAAGTTGAATCATTTTCCTCAATCAAATCAAATAGGGTTTGTCTCTACTCTATATCTTAAAAGATATTATTTATTATTATTATTTTTTTAAAAAAACTCTTAAAAGGTAAGTTAGAATCTTCAAGGAAATAAGATGGCTTTAAGAAGAAAAAAAAAAGAATTCCAATACAACTGACTTAAAAAACAAAGCAACTGGTGCCTGGTGGTAGATTTTTAGCTATTTGGAATTCTAGCACTGTTTGATTTCGATTGTGACTGACTCGTAATCCGATCTTGGTGTTCATTACTTAATTTCATTTATTATTAGTATTTTTTGATTCAAGGATGGAGATTTGAATTTGGGATCTTAACATTTATTAAGAGACACCCAACTATGCGCACGACCACCTATAATGTAACATTCTAAATTTCTAATTAATAACTACCGAAATATTGTACAATAGCATTTTTTTTTTATAAAAAAAAAATTATTTAGAAAGAAAATACAAAATTTTCTAATTAACCTCTCGCCATTGATCTCTCCATTTCATTTATTTTTGCTTCTATCTATGTGGTTTCCTCGACTTTTAATTATTATATAAACAAGTTATTTATTTATTTTTGTAAAGAAACTGTAGTGACAAATCAAAATTAATTACTCCATAAGGATTTTAAGGGGTGTATTGGATTGAGTATTTAATAGCCAATTTTTAGGTGTAAGGATTTTATGGATTTGTATGATTTTAAAGACTATTAAAATTATACGGACTAGACTTTTCAGGATTATGAAAGAATCGACTTTATTTATAGACTATAGGATCGTCTAGACTTTATTTCAAGACTTTTTGTATTTTTTTTAAATATAGACCCTATAAATTTGCTAGATATCATACATGTCTGAGTTGAGAAACTCAAACTAGTTAGCTGACATGAGCTACAAAAACCCAAACACAATATACTTTTTTAAAACATGCATCAAAACACAATGAAAATGCCCATAAACAAATACCACAATAGTATGAATAATAGCCATCAACACGTTCGAAATTATCAAAAACAAGCACACAAACCATTTTATATGTATCATATGGCCTAATATCTCTCAAGCCATCTAATTATTGGAAAAAAAATTGCTAAAACTAGTAATCCTTCCATGGCCTAATATCTCTCTCCATATATGGTCAACTATGCTAAGTATCCAAACATTAGCTTCCTCTCTCCGCTCCATGTAATCCTCCCATGACTTTTCTTTGTGTTCCTAGAAATACTTAACAGTATAGAAATATATTGTAATGCCAATTCAACATTGCACAAAACCAAAATCAAATACCAAGTCAAAACCGTATAATTGGAGCTTTCTTAATTCTTGTTGTAAATCTGGTGGCTTCCACCATTTTCACTAGGAAAAAGCGTGTTGCCGTTGAAATCCATTATACCTAGAAGAAGAAGAAAAAAGAAAAAAGAAATAAAAAGAAAACAAAATCTAAGAAAATAAAAATAAAATCTATTAATTAATGACACGATTACCTAAAATTAACTAAAAATATTAATTAAAACTAAAACTAGAAATAATCAATAAATTCAACTATTCCTCGGCAGTGGCGCCAAAAACTTGATATGGAAATTATGTTCTAAATAACTCGTAAGTGCACGAACCGTGAAGATAAGTACAACGGCAAGTAGAGATCGTTTTCATGAGGAAAAATGATTTACCGATTATATTAATTCTAATTAAAGTTAAATTAAACACAACCAAGAGATTGTTTGAAATAATGAATTAAACTACTAAATTAAATAAGAAAGCAATTAAAAGGGAATATGATATTGTGATCAAGAGATGAGATGACTAGGTCATCAAT
Organism: Dipteronia sinensis; assembly: GCA_033220585.1. Lineage (NCBI taxonomy): Eukaryota > Viridiplantae > Streptophyta > Magnoliopsida > Sapindales > Sapindaceae > Dipteronia > Dipteronia sinensis. The sequence goes on from CM065645.1 coordinate 1,473,810, forward strand.
GCTCCCCAACTATGTTTACTCAATGTTTTGAATTGACTTGTGAATGAGATATTAATCAAGCTAAGGGTTCGTTCTTATCTTAGTATGATTGTTACCGTATGATCCTTAGATGAATCGAGTTTTCTCAATCATAATTTACCCATAGATCAATGGTGCAAACGACAATCAAGAACCCATTAAGTGCAAGAATTTATAAACCAAAACCTACTTTCATAAATCAATGCTATGAGATAATGTGGTGAATGATATGATAAGGACAAATCACTTGCCACATCATTTGAGTTGATTTTTGGGTTAAATTTTTGGATTGAGTAGCATTAGTGTTTATTTATTTATTTTTTTTCGAAACATGGTACGCTTACATATAACAGGTTTAGTTACACATATGTAGAACATGTTTGACTAAGTTGTTGTTAACAGCAATGTTATCAGATTAGTTATAGATATTGGATTTTAATCCAATGGTCTACAAAATACAATGGCTTAAAAAAAATGAAAAAAAATAACTAAAAAAATATATTTTCTTTTGATAATTAACCTGGGTTAAAATTGAAACTAACCATATAATTTAGTGGAGTTTTTTATTTTTATGCACCATTAGTGTTTTGATTATTTTTACCAAATTTTCCATTGAAGAGACAAGAATAACCTTAATAATTTTTGAAAAAAAAACTTTTATTTATTATTTTTTTAATGATTGGAGGTCTGCAAACCTCCATCAATTGAGGTCCGACCTCTATTAGAGGTCTGCGCGACCTCCATGCAAGATTTCACCGACTTCCAATGGAGGTTGGGCCTCCAATCTAAAAAAAACAATGAAGAAGAACAAAATTCCAGATCTGGAAATTTTTTTCTTCTGGAAAATGCATTAGTCCAAATCATTTAAACGCACTAGTTCACTTCAATTAAATGCAATAGTCCACATCAATTAAATGCACACATCAATTTGAATCAATTAAACGCACCGGTCCGTATCACGTAAATGCATGCACCACTTCGAATCAATTAAACACACCTGTCTTCTGTGGAAATTTTTTTTGTCCAGATTTGGGATTTCTTTTTTTTCTTCCTCTTCAATTTTTTTTAGATTGGAGGTCATTAGAATTTTTTTTAAAAGAAAAATAGTTTAAAAAAGTAAACATAAATTGAAAAGGCATGAGTAAACTTGTGTCTTAAGTGGAAAGTTTAGTAAAAACAATAAAAACACTAATTCTAGGTAAAAATAGAAACCACCTTAATTTTTTGGTTAAAAAAGGGCTATTTCCCATAACACATTACTGATAACTGCAAACTTAGCCAAACTCACGTAGAATAAATGTTTTGTTTCTAAATAATTTTTAATATATATAGTAGAACAAATGGCTGGTTTACTCATTTTAAACTCATTTTTGCTGAAGAAGTTCAACTGAATATTTAGGCTTCTGATGGTTTACTTATTCTTTTCTTCGACAGCGCTATCTCTGTTACATTTTCCTAAATTGTAGTTGCATTTATTTGTAATATTTACTATTTATTTGTTTAAGTAAGTAGAATGAGACTACCATAAATAATATTTGCTAGGTAGAGTAATTGATTTTCTTTTAAAGTCGCTGGAAACTGGTTCTCTTGAATTAACGATTATTCCTTTTTCAGTTTATGTAAAATTCTAATTAGAATTTTTGTGTTTGTATCAAAACTAGAAATACTAGTGTCTTGCAAATACCACGAGTGGTGGCTTCTATAATTAGGGTTTTTGACAGAAAAGTGATGTTCAACTTGGTGGTTACATGAGAACTGAAGAAGAGTTGGAGGAGATGTTGAATGGATCCATTGTGACTGAAATAACTTCGAACGATACATATTGATAAGTACTGTTGGTTTGCTATCGGCTATTGCAGAAGAAAGGAGGATAAAAAAAAGAAGACAAATCCATACAATGTTATCAATTTGACCAGAATAATCTTGACGAAATTGGCGATATGTATATGGTATGGTTGTGGTGCACGTCTATATAAAAAAATGGTGATTCAATGGAAGATCGAATAAGAGAATAATCACATAAAGATTATGGAGAAATTATTTTTAAATGAGAAAATAATGAATAGCAAGGCATATTTATAATAGGATAAATACTAGGGAGAAATAAATATAACGTATTTTTTTTTGAACTGTTAAATATATAACGTATTCTAAAAGGAATAAATTAAATCAAATTCTAATCAAAAGTAAATTTGTGGAAAATTGAATCGTTTTTCCCAATCAAATCAAATAGAGTTTGTCTATATCTTAAAAGATAATTTAGATTTCAATGAAATAAGACGGTATTAAGATAATTTAGTTCTCTATCATAATAGTTAATAATTTGTTTTTAATTTGTTTTTGAAACACAGTGTAAAATATCATAAAGTACAAAATATATTACATCAAGAACTAGAAAAGTAATGCTAGTTTGTACAAGGCCACCTTCTTTCGTTCTCTGGTCTGGATTATAAAACCCAGACAACTTATTTTGGTATGAGTGGCGATAATAGCACTCCTTAAAAACTGTCGGTACACCCCTAAAATATTTTAAAAATCTCTGGTTGGTAAATAAACTCCATTTAATGCCAAAAATACATTTTCTTTAATTTTATTGTATAATATTTTTGTTAGCATACCTTACTATTTAGTTATCTAATCAGATTTATTTAAAATTTTATTATTTTATATCTTTTTATTCAAGTAAATAATTTCTCTTTAAAAATAAATTTCTAACTCTTGCAAAAACATTTGATGTCACTAAAAAATTGTCTGAAAAAATTTCTTTTTATTGCATTAATTTTTTTTTTAATTCTTTAATTTTGTTAAGCTCAAAATTCTCCAGTTCCACTGAATTGAAAAACCACTAGTTGTAACCATAGCATGTGTTACTTTAGCTTTTTTAGTTAATTTTTTTTTGAATTTTAAAATCCATTAATAGAAAACAGTAATTACACCAACCAAGAAAAATGATCATATGTAAAAAGAGGAGGCTATCAGCACACGACAGTGTATCTCAATTCCGCTATTCCTAAGAAAGTTTATTGTTGGTATTGATTTTTGTTTCACTCAATTATAGCAGTAAATTGTTGGTCAACTCAATCAGTTTGTATTCCTTAAAAGAAATTGAAATTAGTATCTAAAATAGAAGTTAGGGTTTGATAAAATAGAAAGGTTTTTATTATCATATCAAACAATTAATAGGAAACTTCCTTTTTCTTTCTTACAAATGATTGATATAAATCAATTAATAATTATTGGTGTGTACTTACAAATTATTTAGTCCTTTAAGTAATTTTAGTCAAAGGTAATATTGGATTTTCAAAAATATAATAAATTGGAGTGTACGAGTTTTTGAGGGGTGTAAATATCGCCACTCTTTTGGTATTATTTTCAGAAAACTAGATTGGATGGACACTAAATTCATTCTTTAAATATTAATGGGAAATTACTAACCCAAAAAAAAAATATATTAATGGGAAATTGCAGAATATAGTCCTTCTTGGGCCAACTGGCCAAGTTAAATTGCATCACATTAAATAACCATATTTGCATCCCTCAAAAAGGGGATATACACCCCAAATTAATGCATTTTTAAAATTGTAATATAACCCTCAAATAAAATGATTAAAATGACTAAATAGTTTGTAAATATACCCACAAATTATTAATCGGTTTTCATAAAACCTTTTCTCTTTTTTCAAATCATAACTTCTTTTCTATATAATGCATAACAATAAATAATTCGGAGCTTCAGGTTCTGGTCGATCGGTCTAGCTGCTCTAATTTACATTGCATAATAGTAAATAAATAAAATGAAAAATAATAAATAAATTTAGAAACTTCAAGTTCCAGACACTTGGCCAAGCATTTAAATTGCATAATAGTAAAAAAAAATCATAATAATAAATAAATCTAAAAATTACAGATTCTAGATGGTTGGTCTAGCCACTCTAATTTAAATTGTATAAAAGTAAATAAATAATATGTATAATAATAAATAAATCCATAAAGTTCAAGTTTTGGATGGTCGGTCTAGACGCTCCAATAAAATTCCATAATAACGAATAAATAAAATGCATAAATATAATAATAAAAGGCATGGTGTCTGTCTGTTGATCATTATTGCTTAGATATCGCTCATACTGAAAATTCCGCTGGTATCATAAGCCATGGCCACTCTGTTAAACCAAGAGAATCATGATATACCTACCCCTAACTTCATTCTAAAACAAGTTTGATTACTTTTTTTTTTTCCTTTTCTGAAAAGAATTGTTTTCAAGCTAATTGGGAATTTCTATTCAGATGAGGAGAAAGATTTCTTGCATTTGAGAAATTAATGTAAAATGCCAATCAAGAACAACTTTAAAGACATAACGCAAAAAATCAACTTTAAAGACATGAGGGTCTCTTTCTTTGTTAGGGAATGCTATATACCTTTCCTATTTACCTTTCCCACTCATCACTTGACACATATACACTATTTAATTTAATAAAAAAAAAACTCTCAGTTTTGCTGCAAAACTTGTTTACGTTATTGTCCCTTATTAATACCAAACGACTTTTCTGATGGTCGCTTCTATCTTTTGTTTTTTTTTTTTCTTTCTGTCACTTCTCCCATACCTACCAAACAACAACTGAAATTGGAATAAGATAAAAATTTGAGTAGAAAATAAATATCTAAAACTGGAAAAAAATGATTTAGTAATAAAAAAAAATATCAATTTATGTTTATTGATTTGATATATCAACTAAGGTCTTTTACACTTTCTTGTGTTCTATATTTATTCTCAACAGAAAAAATAAATAAATTTATTTAGTAAATTTGTAAATACTTTTTAACAAAAATAAAATGCTTATGAAATAACTAATTTTTTTTTTATATTTTTTATTGTTTTATTGCATTTGATTAAACAATTTGGCTTGTCTAAAAATTGTATTGGATTCCAATCAAAATAAGGGTCAGTTTGGTATTGCTTTTAAAAAGTTAAAATTAGATTATTTTATAATTTTGATATAAACTGATGTTCGGTAAAACTTTCACAAGTGATTAATTGATAATCTGACAAGTTTTGACAATGATTTTGAGAAGTATGTGAGGGGTAACTTTTTGAAAGTGATTATGGAATAATCTATTTCAGCATTTAATGAATCTTTTAAAATAACATTATTATCCTTATGAAGTCAAGTTAAAATCATTTATATACCTTATTTCATCTCAAAATTAAATATTTTATTTAAATATTGATTCGATTTATAAAATCTTTTAAAAATATTTTTATTGTTCTTATGGAATTTTTTTTCTAATTCAAATATTCTACTTAAATATTGATTTAATATATATAATTAATGAAAAAAAATGAAATAGAGTCCTAAATTCATGTATATTTTAGTCATTGTAACTAATCTCAACACTTTTGCAATAAAATTACTAAACATATGTATACTGATTTTGAGCTATACTGTAGTTTTAATAATATAATTAACCAAACATTTGTTGATTAACTTTACAGTTGATTATTTCTTCAGCACAACTAACAGTAATTATTATAAAAGTTACGGCAATACCAAACTGACCCTAAGCATCAGTTGTCCCATAACTATATTCAACATAATTGTTGATTGAAATAAATAAAAACTCCATTTTTATGATATTTGTAAATAACATTAGTCTTTAAAGTGATTAAAAATACAAAATAAAGTGAGGATTTAGTTGATATTGACTGATGATAAAAAATTGAAACACCTTTTGAAACAAAGTGATATACTAGCAACTTTTGCAAGCTCCAAATTAAAAAAAAGGGCAATTACCAATTTGGTCATGGACTTTTTTTAAAATTTCAAGTTGTTTGCGATTTTTATAAAAGTGACCAAATTGGTCCTCACATTTTTTTCAAGTGTCATATTAGTCCCTCTCTTTTTAGAAGTGACCAAATTGGTCCCTCTAATGACTTAACTGTGTTAAATATAACAGTTGACTTTAATAATTTTAGTTAAAGTACGTAAATACCTTTATTTGTCATATTATAGCAAAGTTATTTTGTCTCTGTGCATTAAATTCTTCATTATAATTACAATAAAATCTAAAAATATTATTAATGAAACACCATTTGTACCTTTTTTTTATTAAAATTATCTTAAAAAAATCTAAAAATATTTTAATAAGACAATGTCAATTATACTTTTATTTTTTTAAACAAAGTTACCATTCATTCCCAGTTTAGTCTTTTATCACTTTTATACAATATTGTTTTTTTAATATTATACAAGTGCTGTTTTAAAAATTATTTAAAAATCAAAATACACAAATAAAATAAACAAAAATATACATGTGTTAAAAAAACTGTACATGTGTCAATATTATATTGTTTATGAGTAAAATACAATTTTACCCCTACACAGTTAAAGTTGACGGATAGAACTTAGTTAGAGGGACTAATTTGGCACTTGGGAAAAATGTAAGGACCAATTTGGCCACTTTTAAAAAAGTCGCAAACAACTTGGAATTTTAAAAAAAGTCCAGGACCCAATTGGTAATTACCCTTTAAAAAATAAAAATAAAAACTTCTTCACTTTTTAAATATTTTTAATGATTTGAAGTGTAAAATCGAAATAATTAAAGTATTAAAGGGGTTTAAGAGTAATAGTTCAGAGGGCCAATTCAATCTTTTTGCCATGCTTATTTGAAATGTTTTGTCTAAGCTCTAACAACGATAGCCCATACTGACATGTAAGGGCAAAACCATTTTTTTCACACTTACGTTAACGTTGACCGTCAACATTTTGGTAAGAGGGACCATTTTGATGTATTTCCAAAAGCATAAGGACTAAATACCTTAATACATATAAGTTCAGTAGAAAAGTAATGTTTCGTTAAAGTTTAAGGGCTAAAACGTAACTCCCTGATAAATAAAAAATAGAGTCAATTACATGAATTATAATTCATGGGCCATATTATCCAACAAGCCCACTGGACTCCACCATTTGGCGGCAAATACGTTGTCGTTTCAGGAAACAAAAGGAGAAACAAAAACGGTGCGTTTTGCTTCTAACTATTCCCTCCCTCTCTTAACCAGTCAACGTGTTACTCTGACTCTCTCTTCAATGGCGATTCGAAGCATTTTGAGCTCAAATGCAAGGTACATATCTCTTTTTATTCAAGATTTGCGTAGTTTTGAGTAGGGTTAGTTAGGTTCGTATAGAGTCGGTTAAGTGTTTCAATCTGTTTATTTGTTGGTTTTGTTTTGGTGAAGATTTAGTTGGTTTGTTGCCGATTATATGCTTTAACGTTACAAAGCTGAATGCTTTTTTTGTGATTGATTAGATTGAAAGTGGGGTATTTATTTTAATTAATTTATGTAGTATTTGAATGAATTGTCATTTGATGCATCCACTATTAATTCATTCAATATTGTTGTTTGATATTTTACTTTTATAAATTTTCCAAGCTTGACTTTGCTAGACCATTGTATGAACTTTACTGTGATTTCAACATGACACATTCAATTATTTAATTTGTATGGTCCTTTTCCAAGCATCATCACTATTAATGATACCAAACCATACGATTTGTTAACTTTTTTTTCCGTTATAGAAATTGACTTCACTTTTTCAGCAGATCAGAGATCTTGCTAGTGGTTATGTCCATCGTAGAAAGAAATTGTTAAGTTTAGATTTTATTCGAGTAGCAATTGGATAGTTATGATGGGAACGTTTTCCGAAATTCGAATACTCCCCTTCCATGGTGGGCATGCTGGCATACTGCATTTGAAGTAAAAGATCAGTAGAGAGTGTGGACTAATTTGTAAGTTGTTTCTTTCTTTGCATTGCAAGTGAAACTACTTTGTTACACTCCTTGATTAGAGACAAACATTTCCTATGAAGAAGCAGCCACATGTTTTCGATAGCACTGATGATGGAGTCTGGAAAATGTGCTGATTATTGTTGTGACACAAATTGAATACAGGTAATCCTTAAGTGCAATTAGTGTAAGTTCCTCAGTTTTTGGTTAGCTTATTTCGATGACAAACCACATTGAGATTGTTATGTAATGGGTAGCTTAGGTGATTGTTAATAGCAAGCTTCCAGGCATCCTAAAGACCTTAAAGAAGGTAGTCATTTGTTCTTGACTTCTTGAAGAGAATAGTCGCACACACACAATTACATGCATCTCAATTACTCTTGTATTTGTGTTTCCATGATCATGCATTGCATTTCATCATGTGATATCTTGTTGTATGCATGTTGGTTAATTGTGTTAGATTTGGTTTGGTTATTTGGAGTAATGTGTCTAGTTTCAAATGATTGGTTTTCAATGATTTAAATGTTTTTTTTTTCAAAACTGACATTTGTATGGTCTTATGACCACAACATTTTTTACAAATATCCAATTTGAGTTTTGAAAATTTCTGGACAAATTAGACACCCATACCTTTCCAACAGTATATTATTCGTAATATTTTATGACCACTTGGATTGGTTTTGAAATCTCTAAAGTGACCACTAAAACAGGGCATCTCTGCTGTTATCTGAATCTGACCTTTAGTCATGCAAATGACCATAACTCTTTCTTCAGACATCGAAACCTCATTTTGTAAAATGAAATAGAAAGTAGACATCCATACCTTTCCAACGATATATTATTTGATAGATTTTGATGTCGTTTGGTTATATTTTAAGCCACTTGATAATCAAGCTGATGCGTTATGGCACTATGTCGAGGGACAATTCGTTTTTCTTACCTGCTGTTCACCTACTGTTCATACATCGGTTTTGGTCCAGAAGATCACCGCTGGTAAGTCGCCTGTAAGTCACCGTTCGGTTTCCTTGGTGACCCGCTATACAGCCACCATACATACAACCACTGAACAACGGCCAAGGCAAATTTTTGTCGACTTTTCCAAAACGATGCCGTTTCAATTAGGGTTACTATATATACATCTTCTTCTCCTCATTTCATTTTAGAGCTTAAAAAAACCATATTTTAGAGAGAGGAAGAGTCCCTTTAGTTAGAGAAGCTCCAAGAGTTGTTCCTTAACTCTCCAAACCGAAAACCTATGCATTTATTACATCTTTCATGCATCAATCCTTCATGGGTTTTCATCATTCTTGACTTAGTAAGTAAGAACAAACTTCCATCTTTGTTCATTGTTCTTAAAGTCCAAGAATTCGTTTTTATTGCATTTATTAGTTAATTAAATGCTATGATTGTATTCATTGTATCTATTCATGAGTTCTATTGCATGATTGGGTTTGTTTGTGATAGCTTGCATGATTATGTTGATTTTGCCTAAATTGCCAATCCATATATGTTCATGTATGCTTAGTTGATGATTAGGTTGGTTTTGTTCATCTAGTCTAATACACAAATGTTTTATTTGATGTTATTTGACAATTAGGTTGCTAGATTCATTCTTCATCCTATTGAGACTTCATGTATGTGCATGTAGGCTTGTTTGATAATTAGGTTGTTAGATTTGCATCTTAACATCTAATTAAGCATTTAGTGTCTTGTCTTGTACTCTATTGTATTTAGAATATTCATAGATTCACTTAGACTATTTTATCTCTTCTTTGAGTCAAGTCTTGTGACTAAGAGTGTTAGTGCATAAACAATTGGTCTAGAATCACTATAAAAGGCCCGCGGGTAGTACTTGTGTGTTATGTTCCGAGAATAGTGTGACTAGAGGTCAACTTAGGCTGTAAATATCATTACATATAGTGGATTTGAGGACCATGTGTGACTAGATGGATAGCCCGTGAGTTTTTCCCAGTTGGAGGGTTTCTCATGTAAATCAATTGGCGTGTTATTATTGTTTTCCGCACCTTTAAATTGCCGATTGATTGCTTGTTACATTTGGGTTATTTGATAATATTGACTAATTGAAAAAATCGGTAATTAATCGATTAACAACCCATTCACCCCCTCTAGGTTGTTTTGACACACCCCATGTATTATCAATTAAGACTTTCCTAATATTAGAATTGTATGAATATAAATACTTTTAAGTATTCAAGCATGGGTTGGTTTGAATTTCATTAAATGAGCTTGAGATTAGTTTATTCTCATATATTGTGTTGAAATCTAATTTGACTACAATTGACTGAAATCTTTGCGAAAGTCTAATATACCTTCTCTGAAGAGTACTCAGTAACTTAAGCTTGCTACAGATTAGTAACTGTATTCCAGCTTCAAGAGTTATGCCAAATAAAACTTCAGCTTGTTTGCTAGTTCTAAGTTACTAACAACGAAGCTGTAGTTAGTTATTGACAGAAACTTTACTCTTGCACTTAACGGTGCGATGTTTAAGAGGGGATACAATGTTAATCTATTCCAGTGTTAACGGTGCCATGTTCTAAGTTCTCGTTGAGTGATTGGGGATTCCACTGATTGAGGATTGCTTTTAACTTTTGGTTAGTGTAGTTCCTTCATAACAACTTAATCTTTAATTTTTATCAGTATGTCGAATATCCACAGTTAAAAAACGTGAAAATGCTGCAGTATAGGCTGTATAGCTGCGTTGCGTCTGAGTGTCTGCTTGCTCGTGTGTTTAAATTTTTGTTATTCTAGATTCTTGGAGCACGCTAGACTTACTCTGGAAGTCGGTGTGGATCGGCTTTAGAAGTTCATATAACTACAAGGTCTTATCATTCGAGCTCAAATGCAAGGTACATATATCTTTTTATTCAACATTCGGTTTTGTTTTGGTGAAGATTTAGTTGGTTTGTTGAGGATTATCTGCTTTAACTTTGCAGAGGTGAGCACTTTTTTGGTGATTGACTAGATTTCTGAAAGTGGGGTTTTTATTTATTTATAATTTATTCATTCAATGATTCAAGATTGTTGTTTGATATTTTACTTGTTTGAATTTTTCAAGTTTGATCTTGCTAGTCCATTGTATGAATTTTACTGTCATTCCAACAGGACACATTCAATTATATACTGACCCAACACAGTAGTTTTGATATTAATAATACGTCTTTATGGTCATTAATTTTCCAAGCATCATCACTGTTGATGATATCAAACCATACAATATGTTAACTTTTTACTGTTATAGAAAATGCATGACATCTCTATTTCAAAAGGTCTTGCTAGTGGTTAGTTAGGTCCATTGTTGCATGAAATTTTAAAGTTTAGATTTTAATCAAGTAGCAATTGGATAGTTATGTCGGGAATGACCTCTCCCGAATACTCTACTGCCATGGTGTGATTGCTTGTGTTGACGGTGATTTCTGGACTACGTGAAATCGATCATTCATCACACAAAATATGCAAAGTTGATGATTATATAATAAATTGAAAAGAGTGAAAGAGATTGAGAAAGCAAGATTTTACGTGGTAAAACCTCAAGGTGAGGAAACATCCACGGTTGCCGGTGACGGCGAGAGAAAATTCACTATGTATAATACGATTACACATTCGGCCTTACTTGCTCTCTTTATTACCTAATGATTCGTTTACCCTTGTTGGGTATTTTTAAGGTCTATTTATACTTGTGTAGAACTCTAGTTCCTAGAATACAAGTAAGAGAAATGTAGTAGTGATTTAATTGAATTCTGACTTATTGGGGTCGTTGTAGTCATATCAGGACTTTTGCTTATTTTGGGTTCTGATAACTATAAGAAAATTTGTTTGCTTATCAGAGTATGCTTCTTGAGACCTTATTTGAGGAGGATTCTTCTTTACGTGTTTGAGTCGTTATAACGTTATCAATATGCCAATCGTCCGATCGTATCTAAACTTTATCCACGTGTCTCTTAACCGATTGTCTTTCAAACCCGATCAGATCTATTTTACCCCCGACCCGGGATCTTTAACTGATCAAGTAGCTATACCCGATCATTCGGTTTTCCCCTGATCGTTGTTTTTATAACCCGATCAACCTAATTACCTTGGTCGAATTTTCCTAACCCGACCATCTAAGTAACTCTGATCGGTACTGTAGGGATATTTTCTGATTATTTTAGGTTGGTTCGATTTAGCTGACATTTGCTGATACGTCCCTTGTTGTTTCCATGTTATACGGTGTTTATGCTGACATGCCACCTTTCCAAATTTTACCAATAAAAATACCCCCTTAAACATTTAAATCGAGTATCTTACTCAGTGAAGATAACTCACTCGGTGAAAATGTGTTTAACTCGGGAGTCTTTTGTCGTGTAGTTCATAAATGCTTCCTGCTTCTAAACGGCTAGCTTTTAATCTCACCTACAAACTTTTGATTTGTCTAGATGATTTAACATGAATGACACAACGGTTGACAACAATTCAAATTTCAAATGGCGTGTGATCTTCGGGATTCACACACCAACCACCACTCTCATGACTTCATCTTCGTATATATATTTCAAAAATCTCTCTACTTCCCCTCTCACACGATCTTCTTTCGTTTGCACTCCATAATTCTTCGTCTTCTCAAACCTTTTTCTAAATCTGCATTCTTCCAGATTTCTTCGTCTTCGTGGATCTTTATCATTCTCAGAGTTCTTCTCTTTTTCAATCATCAGGTATGGATTCTGCTACCCGCCATCATTACTTTGAGTTTTTGATTCATTATATTGAGATAGGTGATAGAGAAAATATTGCCAGGGTTGAATCTATATTAGGAGGATTTTTTCAAGATTTCTCTCTTCCACCTCAACCCATTCCTCTTAACGTTGACTATTCAAGGGTTATTCCTGAATTCCAACCTTCTCCTTTTGAATCGAATATTGCTAATCCTTCTGTTTCTTCTCCAAATGCATACCCAGATATGTCGAAGACATCAAGATCTAGTCGGGAAAACAGACCCAGCTCAAAAGATTCATCTCTAATAAATCTAAAAATTCCATCACAATTGTTGAAGATGGAAGATATTCCTAGAGAACGGCGAGCATTTTTGATGAAATTTTTTGCTGAACATCCCAGTGCTTTCGATTCTGAAATAAATGCCGTTGACACACCAGAACTAGTCAAGTACAACGAGAGATTCGATCTTCCTCGCTCGGTAAAACTTTTCCTGGATGAGGGGCGTGCGATCTGGAATCCCCCTCGTGGTGCAGTGGCTATTTATGGGGCAATGCTCACATCAGGGGTCACACTTCCCCTCCAGCCTTTTACTGCTCGATTTTTAGCCGACGCTGGAATTGCTCCTACTCAGTTGTCACCGAACTCCTACCGAGTGCTGATGAGCCTATGGCACATGTGGAAACAGATCTGTGCCAAGTACTCCCTAACCCCATAAGAGATTCGCAATTTCTACACCCTAGGACGATCAGATAATGAGGGTACATTTTACCTTCAATCTCTTTCTATGAGCCATTGGATTCCAGAGGGATATAACCAACGGCCTTCACCCCCATCTAACAAGGACCACAAATGCTTTATATGGGGATTTCCCACATCCAACAAATACTGGAAGAATAGTTGGTTTTTCATCCAAGGCGACTGGGGTGAAATAGTGGTAGCAGACGGTCGCCAAGAATTAGCTAGAAGCGCAGTTCCTCGACATTTCTATATTCCTGAACTGTGGAATAACACTTCTGCTATGCTGATTGAGTCCCAAGCTCAGAATGTTGTCAAGGCTGCTCAAACGATATGGGAGGCTAGGGACCGACGCGCCTTGTTCGTCGAAAAGGCTCTTCAAGACTCAGGATTATTCCCTCCAATTTCAAGCCAGCGAAAACGCTGTGAGTACTCCTTCTTTGAGTCTTTGTTTTATTTTAAGTTTAACTTTGTTTATTCTGATACTCTTTTGCTGGCTTCAGTGTACGAGATGGACATCGTAGCTGGGGAGCAGGCTGAGAAGATCAAAAATGTTGACAAAGTCAGTCGAGCTGAATCTGCTTCTCAAATAGCTCAAGGGATCGCCCCCCTGAACAAGTTATGGTTGAACATGTTTATCAACCTGACCCCAATATTCCCCCGAACACTCTTGATGAAGAAAGGGGAAAGAAACCCTCTAACCAGGATAATGAACAGAAAATACCTTCTAGAGGTTCGAAAAGGAAATATGCCAAAGAAACGGCTGGTCGTCGTTTACCCAAGCCTTCCACGAGATCACCAGTCAACAAAGTGACCAAGACTGCTGATGGCTCTTTTGCTCCCGATGCTGCTTAAGGAAAAGTGAAAGCTAAATCTATGACGAACCTAAGAGCTTATCGGATTGGAATCGAACCAGTTATTATCGAGGAAGATGAAGGGGATCAAGATACTCAGACCGATCTGGTCAGAAGGGAACATCAATCGAAAAAAGGAAATGACCGTGCCTCTGCTCCATCAGCAGTTCCACATCCTGAGCCCCAAGCTGATGATCAAGCCGCTGTTCCATCAGTGGTAATACCTCCCGATCAGCAGGCTCACCTCCTAATCTTGGCTGGGTTGGTCTCTCTTCAAACTACTCATTCAACTGATCGTGGTAAAGCTCCAATGCAACTTTTTATTAAGCGTTAGATAGTCCTTACTGACTCGGACTCTGATGATGAGCAAGTCATCCCTAACAAAGTATCAGCCTATCAGCCCATCAGCCCGTTCCTGAAGACAATCTATCCGACCATAAGGTGGACCGTTCCCGTAAGTGTTCTGTAGGACCATTGCTTGATGTAACCGGGACCTCCCTCGGAGGAAGTACTGAAGCGTGCCTATCAGAGGTTTCTGGTCGGAGACAACCTATCGCCACACCTTTGGTGACCGCTCCTGGATCTATTCCCATCATAAATCCAATCTCCACCGACCAACAACCTTAATGCCCCGATATGATTGAAGCCCCCACTGCTCTCGAGGGTCTTGGCTCAAGCATAACATCAGTCGACCCCCTTGATATGTTAAAGTCCATGTCTTCTGGAAGGGGCTACGTTGGTGAAGGCTACTGGACTAATTTTCGAAACGCAAACGATTGGGAGCGAGTCCGTGCCATTTATAATAATGGTGTATATGTACGTACTTTCCATTCTCTTACCAATTCTTTTCGTTTCAAGTTTTAGTCAAAACATATTTCTCTTATTTTCTAAGGTTGTGGAGGAGCTGGCTAGGGCTATAGTGACTCAAAGAAAGCAGGCTGCCAAAATTTCTCGTCTAGAGAAGGAGTTTGAGGAGAGAAAAGAAACGATCAGTTCCGTTTTAGCCTCTGAGTCAAAATTGAAAGTATCCTTCCAAGAAAAGCTAAGGCAGCATGACTAGACTGAGGCTGCCCTTAGAGAAGCTGTATCCAATGCTGAAACCTGAGCGGATAAAGCGTCAGCTAGCCTGACGGAACTCTCAGTAAAGAGCACCGAGTTTGAAGCAAAACTGGCAAAAGCTGAACAACTGTGCACATATATGGAGTAGAAGCTTTCCTTGGCTGAACGAGCAGCTGCTGGCCAAGAAATAGAGGCTCAAACTACAAAGCAAACTCTGAATGCCTCACAGCAATCTATGCTTGAGGCTCAGCATGCATCCGAAGAAGCCAAAATTCGTTATGAAAGATTAATCGAAGACTTAAGGTAATAGAAGGTCAGCGTGGAAGTTCTTTCTCAGGAAGCTAAACTGGCCCTTGAAGTTCAAAGTGTTGATCGCTATAAGAGATCTCCTGCGTTTGAGGCAGTCCTACTGAGGGAGCTTGAAAAAGGGCTCGCCACTGCTTGGATGTTCTTTGGAGGTAAGGAGAGGGCCACTGATGAGGCTCGCTTGAAGTAGGATCAGACGATTAAAAAGCATAAGGCTGAGTCTCTGAATGCCATAAGGAATCAGAGGATGAGATGGAGGGATTATTGCAGATCTATAGGGAAGGACCCCCATGCAATGCATCTGGAACTGCCTTCCAAATTCTCCTTGATTTCCTTTCACTCGGATGATTCAGCATCTAAAGGCCTTGACGTTGGCCCCTTGCCTGGAACAGATTATTCTCCTTTCATGGTCGAGCACCCTGACGATGACATTTCTTAGCCTGATTTTGGTGATTTGAACAAGGGCTATGGAGAAGAAGACCAACCCCCGAGTAGTTCCGGTCCTGGCGGTCCCTCGAACATCTCTAGAGCTTAACTTTCATCCTGTCACTTAATGTATCACATATTTTTGTAAACTTTTGTCATACAAGTGTTTAAATCATTCTTAATGATATAAATTTTAGTTTGCTTGTGTGATAACTATTGATATTTGTTATTCGATCAATTATTTGATTAACTGATCACGACCGATTGATTTTAAATGATACATATTAACCCGTTCAGCTATTTCATTAACTAATCGAACTTAGTTCATTTAATTATCATCCTCCGCTGGTTTGACTGCTATCTAGCTTTTTGTCATCTTGATCAGTTTTCTGTGAACCGACCGGCTTTATTTTATCTTTTGGTTATGTTCGGATAGTGTTCTTTCACTGGACCATATACATGGTATCCTTTTCTATAGACTCTTGTCTTTTATCTGGTAACTAAGTCACTGGGACGTCTCCCAATGGTTTGTTACTCAAGATTCGTTGCGATGAGGGTTTTGTTTATCCCAGTAACTTATCTTAACTGAGCATCTGATTAGCGGGTGTTAAGGTAAAAGAGTTTATAGATTGCCTAATCCAACTTTTTACGCATCCCATCGGGTATATAACCTGAAGGCGCTCTAACCGTGCTTTTACCGCACCCGGTTAGTTTCGGTGAATGTGCACTATCTTTGCGACATGTGCTTTCTGCCCCATCACTAGGCCCCTCGATAACCTGTTCGGGGTTTAATGAGATTTGCTTTTGTAATCGAAAGCAGAATCAGAACACTATTATTTGAACAATGCTTTCCCTCGAAGGGTTTTTATTAATATCTCCGACATGCTATATGAAGAGACAAACAGTTAATCATAACTAAAAATTGTAATTATTTTAAACTGTAATAAAATATCTAAGAATCCTGAAAGAAATCGAAACAAAAGAGACCCCTCAAGGGTAAAATGTCTTCAAATATTGAGTGTTGCATGGTCTGGGTAACTCTTCTTCTTCTGGTCGGACAAGGCGATATGCTCCATGCCCAGCTAGCCTGACCACCGGATAAGGCCCTTCCCATTTGTCTGCTAAAGATCCAGCTGCCTTATCCTTTGTGTTTGGTGATACTTTTTTGAGAACCAGATCCCCGAGTTGGAACTTTCTCTCCCGAACATGCGAATTGTAATATCTAGTAACCCTTTTCTGGTAGGATGCGTTTCATACCACCGTTATGTCCATTTTTTTTCTTCCAACTCATCTAAATTATGTTCTAGCATCCCCACATTTGAGTCTTGTTGGTAAAGCTAGACTCTAGGAGAGGTATATGTTACTTCGATTGGGATAACGGCTTCAGTCTCGAAGGCTAAGGAATAGGGAGTTTCTCCTGTTGATGTTCTTTGAGTTGTGCGATATGCCTAGAGCACCTCATTCAACTTGTCTGCCCAATTCCCTTTCTTTCCATCGAGCTTTGCATTCAAGGTGTGCTTGATGATCTTGTTGACTACTTCGGTCTGACCATTGGTCTGAGGGTGAGCTGGTGTAACATAATAGTTCTTGATGTGGAATTTTTGACACATCTCCCTGAAATTGTCACTATCGAATTGGGTTCCATTGTCTGTGACGATTGTATATGGGATCCTAAATCGATAAATGATGTTCTGTTTCACAAAGCTAGTGGTATTGGCTTCGGTTATGTGTACTAATGCTTCCGCTTCAGTCCACTTTGTAAAATAATCTACTCCCACAATGGCATGCTTCACACCGCCCTTAGTTGTCGTTGGCATATGACCGATCAGGTCCAACCCCACATCGCAAATGGCCACGGGGAGGTCAGATTCCTCAAATGTTCGGGGGGTTGTTTGATGTCATTTCCAATTCTTTGATAGGTACTGCATTTCTCTACTATTAATTTGGCATCCTGAAACAGTGTTGGCCAGTAAAAACCTTGCCTAAGGGTTTTATGAGCTAAACTTTTTCCCCTGGTGTGGTTTCCATATATACCCCCATGCACGCTAGCCAGAATTTCATCTCCTTTTTCCCGACTAACACATCTCTTTAGGACTTTAGAAAACCCCCTTCTGTAAAGTTCGCCGCCTATTATTGAGTATCGGGCTGCCCTTTATCTGACATGTTTTGCCTCAGCTGTGTTTTTAGGAAGTATACCATTTTCTAGGTATTGTTTGATCGGGGTCGCCCATGTGGCGGCCTTTCTTCCACTGTTTCCACCCTCAGATTTTCTTCTTCTTTAATGCTGGGTTCCTTGAGGTGAGCTACTGGAATCATTCTGGACAAGATACCTAGCAGTCCCCAATGCTAATCTTGATAGTACGTCGACCTTCTCATTCTTTTCCCTCGGGATCTGAGTGATTCTGTAGTTTTTGAATCTTCTGAGGAGCATCTTGGCTATCCCAGGTAAGCTATCATGTTGGAATCTTTTGCGTGATACTCGTCTAGGACCTGGTTAACCACAATCTGGGAATCACTGAATATCTCCACTTCGTCCGCTCCCAATGCTGTGCATACCCTGAGTCTAACCAGCAATGCCTCATACTCGGCCATATTGTTGGTAGCTTTGAAATCAAAACGCAGGGCACATTCCACATGATCGCCTTCCAGGGTCGATATTACTATGCCTGCCCTGCTGCCGTGCGTGTTTGATGACCTGTCGACGTGCAGCTTCCAGCTGAAGGCCCTTCTTTTCTTTTCCTCTAGTACTCTGATTACCCCACTGTTTGGCTTAGTGAACTCGTCAATCAGATCTGCTATTGCTTGATCTTTTATTGCACCTCTTGGCAGATAAACGATATTGAACTCACCCAGTTCGACTGCCCACTTTGTTAATCTTCCAGATACTTTCGGCTTAGATAAAATCTGCTTCAAGGGGCAATCCGTATATACTTCAATTGTGTGAGCCTGGAAGTAAGGTCTTAGCTTTCTTACGGCTGTTACCAATGCCAGTGACATCTGTTCGACTGCTGAGTATCTCGTTTCTGCTGGCAGCAAAGCTTTGCTGGTGTAATATACTGGCTTCTGTATTCCTCTGTCCAGTCTGATCAGAACTAATCCCGTTGCTACTGATGTGACTGATAGGTATAGACACAATGTTTCTCCCTTTAGGGGTTTTGACAGGATTGAGGCCTTACTTAAATATTCTTTGATCTTCTGGAATGCTTGCTCACACTCCTCGTTCCACTCTACTCCCTTACCTTTCCTTATTGCTTTAAAGAAAGGCAAGCATCTATCAGTTGACTTACTGATGAATTGGTTTAGTGAGGCGAGGCAGCCTGTCAATCTTTGGATTTCTTTCAAGGTGACCGGGGATCTCATCTTTTCCAGGGCCTTTATTTTTTTAGGATTCGCCTCAATTCCCCTTTGATGGACTTGGAATCAGAGGAATTTTCCTGCCGGTACCCCGAAAACACATTTGTTCGGGTTGAGCTTTATCCCATACCGTCTCAACACTTCGAACGTTTCTTGGAGGTATGTTGCATGTTTATCTGTTGTGATGCTTTTTGTCAACATATCATCTATATAGACCTCCATGTTTCTGCCGATCTGTTGAGCGAATATCTTATTTACCAGACTTTGGTAAGTCGCCCAGGCAATTTTGAGACCAAAGGGCATTATTTTGTAACAGTAAAGACCCTGATCTGTTATAAAAGATGTCTTTTCTTCATCTGGCCCAAACATGCCTTATCTAATTGTATCCTGAATATGCATCCATGAAGCTCAGCAACTCATGCCCCGCAGTCGCGTCAATCAACTGATCTATCCAGGGTAGAGGGAAGCTATCTTTCGGGCATGCTTTGTTCAGGTTTGTGAAATCCACACACATTCTCCACTGTCCATTCTTCTTCATGACGAGCACCACATTGGCAACCCATTCAGGGTATTGGACCTCCCTGATTGATCCTGCTGCCAGGATTGAATCGTTGCCTTTTCTGTATTACCGGCTTTCGCTCGGGGTCAACGGTCAGAGCATGAGCGATAACTTTAGCGTCGATTCCTGGCATTGTCTTCATGCTTCCAGGTGAATATATCCATGTACTCTTTCAACAGATTAATTAACTGACCTTGTACAAGATTGGTCAAATGTGCTCATAATTTGACTGTCTGTTCGGGTCTTTCGTCGTTCATCACGACCTCAATAGTTGATTCGCCTTCCTGATTTTTTTCCCTCTTCTGGTGATGGCTCTCTGGGGTCAAGATCAAAACGAGTCGGCGTTTCTGCCTTTTCTTCCATCTCATCCTCTTTTAAGTGTTTCTTTTGCTCGGCGAGATCAATCTGCATTACGTCCGGCTCAGCCTTCTCTCTGTAGACCAGTTAGATTAGCTTTCCTTGCCCATTCTTGGGATCCCCTTAGTACTCCTACTCCAGTATCGGTTGGGAACTTGACGGTCAGGGCATAAGTTACTGTGACTGCCTTTGTTTTATTCAAGAATGGTCTCCCTAATAAAGCGTTGTACGACCAATTTTCGGTATCTACGACCACAAAGTCAAGCAGTACTGTTTTCTGGCATGGAAAATTTCCTATCTCAACCGACAGTTTGACAATTCCGAGAGATCTCACTTCTGCTCCACCAAATCCTCTAAGGGGAATTGCTAGCGGCTGTAGATCTTTCCTTTGGTGTCCTAATTGGTTAAACACCACAACGCTCAGGATATCTGCCGAACTTCCATTATCGATTAACACCCTTCTTACTTCACGATGGCCGATACGAACTGATACAACAATTGCGTCGTTTGGCTTGACTTCTAATCCATAAGCATCTGCTTCGGAGAAGGTGATTGGATCCCAACCCTGTTTGAGCTTTTTCTGGTCGGGTCCTACCAAGTTTATTTCTAAACTTCTTTGACCGTCAATGGCCTCTCGAACCTCTGTCATTCTCTCCCTGCTACTTCTCCCTGTATACGGCCCACCAAAAATGGTGTTGATAGCTCCGACATCTGAATTTTCCTTCGAACCATCCTTTCTATCTGGATCGGTTTTACCGATTATCTCCCCCTTTGAGGATCACATCTTTCAGGTGTCCTTCTATGATTAGTTTTTCAATGTAGTCCCTTAACTGGTAGCATTTGGAAGTTTCATGGCCATTCTCTTGGTGAAAACGGCAGTATTTTGAAATATCTCTTCGAGCAAAACTGGACTATTTTGGAGGTTTCTTATATAAACTCTTATCTTCAATTACGTTCAGAATTTCTTCCTGTCTCTGAGCCAAAGGAGTATAGTTCGTGTATTGCCTCTTATAAGTCTTGTTGCTCTTCTGATCATCTTCCTTGCGACCTTCCTTACTTCTCCCCGAATTACTTTTCTGGTCACCTTTGGGATTTCCCTTCGGACCGCTGTTTTTGGACTTCGGATTTTCTCTTGGTCGGCCTCCATGTATCAATTCCCCTCCATAGGCTATCTGTTATTCTTCTGCCATCGCATATCCTCCTACGTCATCCACCAGATTAGCATAAGTGGTCGGGCTCTTTTGTCTTAAACTGAATGACAATTGGCTATGCTGCAAACTGTTGACGAATACCGCTGCAACCACATCATCGTTGGGGTCTTGCACCTCTGAGACTTCCTGTGAAAAACGGGCAAGGTAGTCCTTTAACTTCTAGCCCTTCCTTTGTTTCATGGTTGAAAGGATGGATATTGACTTCCTGCATTGGATGTTTCCCATGAACTACCTAGTGAAGGCCTGTATTAATTCCTCGAAATTCCCGATCGATCCGCTCGTAAGGCTATCGAACCATCTAGACCCCTGATCACATAATGTCTGGGGGAACATCCTACATAAGAGCGCGTCATCATAATCATACTATGCCATCGCGCTCTGATATCTTCTGACATGCTCCTAGGGGTCGGTGTTGGCCTTGAACTATTCCACATGCGGCATCCTGAATTATTCTGAAAAACGGGCTTGTCTTATGGAAGCGGTAAACGGACTTCCGGAGTTGCCAATCAGCAAATTCCCTCGTCCCTGTCTTTATTCTAGCGCTTCTATCCTCCTTAGTAGAATTTCACGCTCTCCTTCTGGCTCACCCCGCTCGTCAAATTTCTGATGGATGATGATACCATAAGGGTCTCTAGATGTTCGCCCAGTGATTTGAGTATCTCGAACATTGTATCTGGGAGCGGGGGTAGTCTCTCTTTGCCTCCTTGGGGGTTCCTTCTTATCAGTTGAAGGCGATCGGGACCTCCTCCTGTGTCCGTCATATCTGTCCCCTCGGTCATAACTCACTTTCCGTTCTTGACTCCTTATAAGGTTATCATACGGGCTGCACTCACTTCTTTTCTGTCTGGTTTGGTCCCTATTCCCTCTGTGGTCCTGGTAACTAGGCCGGCCATCATTCTTCTGGGATCGATCCCTCTTTTCATAGGGATTTGCCTTATTTTTGCCAGCTTTTTGTGGGGCGTTTGGAGTTGGAATTACTATCTCAGACTGTATTCTGGGATCCCGTGCCACCACAGGCGTGTGTAAGTGAAATGGCGAAGTTAAATTCACGGTAGCAGTTATGTTGATTCCCTGTCTAGCGGCGTCTTCGACGACTCTCCGCGGGGAATATTGAACCTGTTGGAACGCATCTGGGGAGATTGTTGGGAGAGTGCTTGTGGAAGTTATGACGGCTTGACCAATCGAAGTTGGAGTCACCGAAGGTAAGCTTCCACTGGCGATACTGTCGTTCACTGGATCGGAACAGTTGATATCACACTGGGTGTCAGTGTCATGTGGGGATCGACTTCCATCCCTGTTGTCTGCCATATTGCTGCTTCACAAGTTCTTCGGGGTTAGTTCTTCAACACAAATGTATAACCCCCTTCTTCTAGCGCCAATTGTTGACGGTGATTTCTGGACTACTTGAAATCGATCACTCATCACACAAAATATGCAAAGTTGATGATTATATAATAAATTGAAAAGAGTAAAAGAGATTGAGAAAGCAAGATTTTACATGGTAAAACCTCAAGGTGAGGAAACATCCACAGTTGCCGGTGACGGCGAGAGAAAATTCACTATGTATAATACAATTACACACTCGGCCTTACTTGCTCTCTTCAATATCTAATGATTCGTTTACCCTTGTTGGGTATTTTTAAGGTCTATTTATACTTGTATAGAACTCTAGTTCTTGGAATACAAGTAAGAGAAAGGTAGTAGTGATTTAATTGAATTCTGACTTGTTGGGGTCGTTGTAGTCATATCAGGACTTTTGCTTATTTTGGGTTCTGATAACTATAAGGAAATTTGTTTGCTTATCAGAGTATGCTTCTTGAGACTTTATTTGAGGAGGATTCTTCTTTACGTGTTTGAGTCGTTTTAACGTTATCAATATGCCAATCGTCCGATTGTATCTAAACTTTATCTACGTGTCGCTTAACCGATCGTCTTTCAAACCCGATCAGATCTATTTTATCCCAGACCAGGGATCTTTACCTGATCAAGTAGCTATACCTGATCATTCGGTTTTCCCCCGATCGTTGTTTTTATAATCCGATCAACCTAATTACCTTGGTCGGATTTTCCTAACCCGACCATCTAAGTAACTTTGATCCATACTGTAGGGATATTTTCTGATTATTTTAGGTTGGTTCGATTTAGCTGACATTTGCTGATACGTCCCTTGTTGTTTCCATGTTATACGGTGTTTATGCTGACATGCCACATTTCCAAATTGTACCAATAATAGCTTGCATACTGCATTTCAAGTAACATTTCAAGTAAAACATCAACGGAGTGTGGACTAATTTGTAATTTTGTTTCTTTCTCTACATGCAGGTATAGCTATTGTGAAATTACTTTGTTACACTCCCTGACTTGAGACAAACGTTTCCTTTGAAGCAGCCTCATATTTTCGATAGGACTGCAGATGGAGTCTGGAAAATTTGATATTATTGTTGGCTCAAATTGAATGCAGGTAATCCTTATTAAGTGCGATTAGGACTTGGCGAATATTAGAATTGTGTCAATATAAATACTTTTTAGTATTCGAGCATGAGTTGGTTTGAATTTGTTAAAATGAGCTTGAGATTAGCTGATTCTTGTATTGTTTGTTGAAACCTGATTTGACTACGATGGGTTGAAATATTTGTGAAAGTCTTAATATACCTTTTGCTGAAGAGTACTTAGAAACTAAAGCTTGCTACAGATTAGTAATTGTATTCCAGCTTCAAGAGTTATGCCTCTTAACACTTCACCTTGTTTTCTAGTTCTAAGTTGCTTACAACGAAGCTGTAGTGAAACTTTGCGCTTGCACTTAACTGGTGCCATGTTCAAGAGAGGATACAGTTTTAATCTGTTCCAAAGGATTCTTGTTGAGTGATTGGGGATTTCTCGGATTGAGGATTGCCTTTGACCGTTTTTTTATCTCCACGTCGAACGTCAACGTTTAAAGAATGTGAAATTAAATATGGTAGTTTACCCTATAGTGTGTATCCTCTGGGATTATTGAAAATACATAGTTAAAGTCTCTCATGGTTAGTGATCAAATATTAATTTTGTTTTCTTAAATGTGTTCTGATGCCAATTGCCAAGAATATACTCTGTGCTAGATGTAACCCCATTTAAGGAAAGAATACACTTTTTTAACTTTCTTCCTTTTCCGTTACGTCAGCGATCTTTTTCTTTGCACAGTTGGTAATTAATCTTTGGTTCATATATGTGTTTTCTCTAATTTTATTTCCGAAAAAAATAGTAAATTGATTATAAATCTGCAATTACGTAACTAAATTCTTTCCTTAATTTTCCATTCAGGATTGCTCTGTTATATATTTTGTTTTAGGTCCATTATGGTGCATTAGTATTACGTTTCTGATATCCTTCTAGGCTCTGGGAGCAGTTGTTGACATATCATCTTGCTGTGCTTGATTATTACTATGGGACCAACATCAGAATCTCGCAAAAAGTATATACAATTGGTCCAATTGCAATTTAAATTTAAAATTACCATTGCCTCACTCTCTCAAGTCTCAACCTGTCACTCTGATTCTGTCTTCGAAGCATTTTGAGCTCAAATGCAAGGTACATATCTCATTTTATTCAAGATTCGGGTAGTTTTGGGTAGGGTCGATTGAGTGTTTAAATTTGTTTATTTTTTGGGTTTTTTCTTGGTGAAAATTTAGTTGGTTTGTTGAGGATTATCTGCTTTAACTTTACAGAGCAGAGTGCTTTTTTGGTGATTGACTAGATTTTGAAAGTGGGTTTTTTTTTAATATAATTATTAATTTATGTGGTATTTGAATGAATTGTCATTTGATGCATCCCCTAATTCTTTATTCAAGATTGTTGTTTGATATTTTATTTGTATGCATTTATCAAGATTTTGCAACAGTTTCTGATGAAATAAAAGTTTCATCTTGCTAGATTTAGTCATTCCAACAGAACACATTCAATTGTACACCACTGTTTTGATATTAATATTACATTTGTATGGTCCTTTTCCAAGCATCATCACAGTTAATGAATAATGGTACCAAACCATGCAATTTGTTAACTTTTTTCCGTTATAGAAAATCCATGACATCTCTCTTTCAGAAGATCTTCCTAGTGGTTAGGTCCATCATTGCAAGAAATTTTAAGTTCAGATTTTAATCAAGTAGCAATTGGATAGTTATGTTGGGAAGGACCTTTTCCGAATACTCCGCTGCCATGGTGTGACTGCTTGCATACTGCATTTCAAGTAGAAGATCAATAGAGTGTGGACTGTGGACGAATTTGTATGTTGTTTCTTTCTCCTCATGCAGGTAACTATAGTGAAATATGATTATTTCAAGTAGAAAGGACAAGTCGATTCATAAATATGATTATTTGTTTATTTCTTATCAAAAATAGATTTTATAATTAGCCATTATGTAATTTGTGAATGATCATGATTTCAAGAAATGCAAATATACAAAATGCTTAGTGATAAATATGATGCAGCAGTTTCAATGCCATGAGATGCTCAACCTGTAAGTTTTTTATAAAATTGTGAGCAACATATGACATTATATTTTGAGTTTACGAAAAACCGAATTGACTGTAGTGTTTAAGTAAGTGAGAGTTGACAAGATAAAACCCGTTATTAATGTGATCAACATAGTTGGGTTTGGTGCACCTTAGCTACATTGTTTATGTAGGATATTGTATGTGATGACTATTGTATATGTGTGAGCCTGGTATTCCTTTTGAGAGTAGTCATCCATTAGAATTGAGAATCCTTTATGGGTTAGGATTCTAGGAAGTTATACTATTTATAGGGGTCGCTACTCTCACTCATAGTGTGTATTACAGAATTGTCTCCCCATTAGGCAATCTGAGAAATGTGAGAAGAGAGTAGAAGACTTCCTATTGTTTTATTTTTAGGTTATTGTGCTTGCGTTATTATGGATTCGAGATTAAGACTATCTATAACTTGGATGGTTTCCACTGTGTTTCCAGGTACGCGTCTATTCATATGTATACATATAAGATGAGATTTAATTATCTTTATATATAATTCAAACAATGCTATCAGAGCCGTTCAAATTGTTGCATAGGTTGAATCTATTTATGGTTGAACAAACCGGAATAAGTTATTTTATTGCCGAATGCCGATATTGATTTTGTTTTGATTACTTCACATGGATCAGTAGTTTAAGTTATAGCGTACGGGCATGTCTTATAGCAAATTAAATCATGTTTGAATTGTGTATTGTTTTTACACGGTGTATGTTATTTGGTAATTAAGTTGTGTTTCACTGTATTCCCATGAAATTAATCTACACAACTGCATGTCAGCATCTGATTGCATGGATTGTATGAACCATCTAAATTGGCTTTTTTATTGAATTATTTTATTATAATAATTGATAAATAAGGCAAGAATTATTTTGTGTGTATTGTTACGAATCTGGTGATGATTGTTGGCTGAACTGAGGTGCATCAATGGGTTCCGGTGGGTTCTGGTGTGTTCCAGATCTGGTCGCATGGTGGAGAATCAGATTGCGCCAGATCGAAGGACAATGGATCTCGCATCAGACACGTATCAGACGCGGGTTGATGGACCTCTCACCAGACCCGCAATAAGACACGGGTCGATAGATCCAGACCCTCGCACAGAGGCGGGTCGTCTGCATCAGACCCATCCAGATGTGGGTCGTTCTTGGCAGACCCGCGTGTTGGTCGCGAGTTCGTCTGTGTCTCGATTGGCCGCCCTCTTCCCGACGACGGCTTGGCTTGCTGCCGTTGAAGAGATCCTCGCCGTTGCGGATCTCATGGATTGTGAAGATCCACGGATTTTCGCGGATCGATTGGTTTCGGTCAGTGTGGCTATGAAACCGCCGGAAGTCTCGTCGAGTTTCTTGAGGTTGGCCGGCTCCGACAAGTGGTCGCCGCCGTTCCGGTGGCCAACGGATCAAGGTTGGCGGCGGCGCAAGGGTTTCTTGGTATGATTTTGCTTTGGGCCACCTTTGGTGAATTAGATATAATTTTGGACTGTTTAGATATTGTCTTGGGCGATTTTGACTTAATTAAAACATTGAGGTATCTATCTGTAATTGATCATGTGTTGGGGCAGATTTATAATTTCAGAAAGTAATTAGGCCAATTTAATATTTTGACAAATATAGGGACCAATTTGAAATTTACCAAAATCACGAGGCAATTTAAAAAATTTTCAAAATTTTTATGAGAATAATTGCAGTTCATAAATGGTTATTATGATTTCGAATGATTATGTTTCACGTAGCGACTAATCATTGAGTTTTCATAATAATTATTATTTTGTTTAAAATTAATAATTGATGGAATTTTCTTGTGAATCAGATGACTATGTCTTCACGTAGTGAACTTGTTCATTAAGATTTTGAGAAATTCGTCGGTTATCGATTATTAATGATTTTGATTCAATAATTGATAGAAATTTCTCATAAATCGGATGATTATGTTTCACGTAGTGATTAATCATTACGATTTTGAGAAATTCGTCGGTTATCGATTATTGATGAGATTAAAATTAATAATTTGTATATGATGATTATGTTTCACGTAGTGATTAATGATTAAGATTTTGAGAAATTCGTTGGTTATCAATTATTAAATTTGAACTGCAATGATGAAATTATATGCATGTGATGTGTAATGTTCTTGTCCGTAGGAGGTTCATTATCTTGAGGTATTCACTTATACAATATATTGTGAATGTTAGACACATGTGATGGATGATGTTCTTCTCCTTAGGAGGTTCATCATCTTGAGGTATTCATTTATATAATGTGATATAAATGTTAGAAATTTTGGAAGTTGCCTCTAATATATTTTCATTGAATGAAAGTGCCCAACACTTATTGATGCCTACATATTCTATATGCTCATGGATAATATCCACTTAACATGAATTTAAGAAGGTTATATATTTCTCATTATTTTGCATAATTTTTAAAATATAAATTATGTGTGATGGTGTTGGATTGATTAAGAGAAAATATATAAATTTATGTTGGGTATGATAATGGATTTGCAGTTCTTGGTTTACAAATGTATAACCTATGAAATTAGTATGAAATTGGATGGTTACGTTTCTACGTAGTGGACTAACCATTAAGATTTCATTAAGATTTCATTAAGATTTGTTTATTTCATTGAGGACAATAATTGATTATATTAGAAATTATTATAAAGTTGGATTGTTATGTTTCTACGTAGTGGACTGATCATTAAGATTTTATAATGATCTTTCGATAAAATTATATAATCAATTGTGTTTGGAATATTTACGTAGACGGAATATAATGATCTTCACGTAGTGAACTAGTCGTTAAGATTCCACAATATTCATTGAATTATCAATGATTAAAGTTTTGAACTGCATTGAGGTAAAACTATACATGTGTTGATCATCTGTCTAAGAAAGTCATCACTTGTGTAAGTTTTGTGAGCATTGAAGAATAAAGAGTGGTGTTCATCTCCCAAAGAGGTTAATCACTTGTAGGAAAGTTTTAACACGTGCGTTGTGGTCTTTGTCTTAAAGACAGATCATGATGTTGTGTTGAATTTCTATAAAGGTTAAATCATTATTAATTATGATTATGGAAATCGGTGTGAGCATAAATATACTGTGATTTAATTCTTTTTAAGCACTTCTACTATTTCTAAATAAATGCCATTAAAATATTGGCTGATGGACCATTTGATGGACTAGATGAGATGCTCCAATTGATTTTTACCTTAGCGAGGATTTAAAGAATAAATAAAGTTTAGTGAACTCACTGTCGAAAGTTTGTTAAGGTCTAGTGCCTTATAAATAGATGGACTTAATTTATTCTATGAAGTTATGTCTTTTGTTTGTTATTTTGATAAAAGTGATAGGGTACAAACACCATAGGAAGTAGTCTGGAAATTTTGACAATTCAACATAGCAAGTCAAAGAAAACACTGAGGACATAAAATAATTTGCTATTTCAAGAAAAAGGTACCATTTGATTTATGTTTTGAAATATTTGATTGATTATCATTAAGCACTTAGTGGGTTGTTTCTTGTGATACATTTTATATTATAAATTCTTCCAATGAACTCAATATTTAATAGGAACCAAGTAGTTTAGAGGTTTTATTAGAATTCATATGAATTCATGGTACTTTAACTTCTAAAGGTTTTATTGGAGCTTTTTCATAAGAAAAAGTCATGTAAATATTTGCAATTGATATTTTAATGTAAGCTTAATATATATGTATTGATTCTATTATTACATTAGTAGACTTTGCAGATTTTAAACCAATTTGGTATATATCAGTGGATAGTCATTAACAAAAAGGTATCATAGTATTTGTAGAGGTTAATTGTTTCATGCTCACATGTATGTATAAAAACTTGATGTGTAAAATCGTGTTATAAAATACTCACTCGCAAGTGCACGAATCATGAAGATAAGTACAGTAGCAAATAAGGCATCGTTCCCACGAGGAAAAATGATTTATCGATTAAACAATTCTAATTCTAATTAAATTAATAGTAACCAGAAAATTGATGGTGATTGAATTAAACTAAAAAAAAAACTAAATTAAATTAATCTAAGAAAAACAATTTAAAAGAATTAGTTGTGTTCAATGGAAAGAAAGCACTAGGTCATCAATGATCCCCAATTATGAACACTCAATATATGGAATTAATTTATAAACAAGATTCAGTCAATTCTAGGGTTCATTCTTTGTCTTTAATGTGACTATTACCGTTCAGCCGCGGGTTGAGTCACGTGTTCCCAACCGTTATTCACCTTATGGTCAATGTGTGAATAATAATCGAAAACCCATTAAGTGCAAGAAATAAGAACTAAATTCTACTACTTTGTCTTGGTCAGACTAAAGATAAAATTCATTCATTCATTCAAAAGATCATTAATTAAGATTATGTTTGGTCAACACTAACCCTAATTCTCAGATAGTCTTAATCCTAAAATCATGCCAAATAATTATTCACCCTTTGGTCAAGGTGTGAACAAAAATAAAAACTAATGAGGATTAAGCAGTTAAGAACAGTGAATAAATCAAGAATTGAATTAATGAAATAATAATTAATCACACATGAGCATTCACAAAAGGTTCACATTGATTCCCTAGTTGTGGGATTAGTTACACATCATGAAAATAAAAAGAGAAGAGAAAGAAAATATAAAACCCATCTTGTCCTTCAATAAGTTCTTCAAATCTTCAATGTTGAATATTCTTCGTCTTCAAATCTTTAATGTGTAAAGATGGATGAAAGAATATTGTGTGTAGGAGAATGGTATATGGAGATGGTGATTAGGTCTCTAGAACCCTTTTCTTCAAGAAACTCGTGATATTTATAGGTGATAATTCCTTGTGGACTCCCAATTTGCTTTGTTGTAGGAAACTCACAAAGTAGGAAAGTAGAATGAGAGAAGGAATTGAAATCCTTTCCTAAATTGGATTTCCTCTCTTGATAATTGTCTCCTAATTTGAGTTTAGGAAGCTTCCCAAACATGTTTTAGTTTTCTAAAGTCATTAGAATTTGATTTGGGAAGTTTTGAAACAGTTCTGGACCAATACGGAATGGAAGGCGCCAAAAATACGTCAAAACCGCAGCCTAGGTCGCTCCTGAGTCACCCACGGTCAGCACAGCGGTGCTGTTCTGTTTTTTACCGTTACGTAGGCCGCTACATAGGCTGTTGCACAAACCACGGTCTAGCCCGTGATAGACTTCTACAGCTCGACATTCGGTTACTAAATCGAGCATAACTTCTTCTTGGAATATCGGAATTGCGATCCGAAAAGTGCACCGGAAACTAGACTTCCGGGGCTATCCATCCATAGGTGGTAGGACACACAATTCCATCGAATCTGAGAGATATGGTCCCCGCAATATGAGTGATATGCACAGCCCAAAACTCATATTTTTGCTCATTTTCTCCAAAATAACTTCTAACACCTCTTCCATGGAATGTGACCTACAATGCTCAACAAACACATAAAATACCTAATTTCACCCAAGAACAAAGCACAAATAATAGGAAATGGGGACCTAAAATATATATAAAAATAGACCGATCACATGTATAGATAAAGAAATATGTGGCTTTATATATTGCAACTCTAAAGAATTTTGATTGTGAAATCATATTTTGAGGTAGATTGTGATAATTTTATTACATTTATTTCTCTGAATATGATAAGAGATCTCAGAGGTTTAATCATATGGATATTATGGTGGTTGAGAAGATTTAAGAGTTGCGAGTTTATAATAGCCACAAGTAAAATAACTCTTGATACACTAACCAAGATATTTGACTCCGGAGGTTTTGTGGAGCATGTTATATCATGCACTAGATGATTGATATTTTGATATATTTGGTTAGTGGGAGTTGTTTTTATTAGATTAACTGCATTTATTCTATGCATGTTTGTTTTATATTCTTGAGAATGCATTGTATATGCATGTTAAGATATTTGTCATATATGTTATTGTATGCACACGGATGTTTGATTATGGCAAGAAATCGCAAGCTTTTAGCTTGAGGGGGCAATTCACTAATAAGGTATAAAGTTTCCACCGATTAATGAACATTACTTAAGACAGAAGGATTTGCCCGTCTTAAAGGAGGTTTAACTCATGGTCGAAGTGTTTGGTCAGTGAGTGTAAAATAATTAAGACATTAAGTTTGCTAGTCTTAAGCTGCTTTGCATGATGCAAAGTTGGACCTATATGGAAATAGGCATGATGATCACATTTGTGTGTAATTTCCATACCACATATACATACCATTTTACCCGGGTAGATAAAGCTAAGGTTATTTTGATTACATATGGTCTTATGTCGATTAAAGATGTAATGATCTTTGTAGTTGGATACTTAAGGTTCTATTGGACTAAGGGGAAGGAAGGTGTTTCTCTCTTAAACATTCTTTGTGGCCAAGGATAATTACTTGTCAATTCAGAGTGTCGTTTTCTAAAATGAATTTATAAATATAAAATGATAATGTCTATGTAGCTCAAGTGGGAGAACGTAAGTTTTTTATAAAATTGTGAGCAACATATGACATTATATTTTGAGTTAACGAAAAACCGAATTGATTGGAGTGTTTAAGTAAGTGAGAGTTGACCGGATAAAGCCTGTTATTAATGTGATCAACATAGTCAGGCTTGGTGCACCTTAGCTACATTATTTATGTAGGATATGTATGTGATGGGCTATTGTATATGTGTATTCCTTTTGGGACTAGCCATCCTATTAGGATTGAGAATCCTTTATGGGTTAGGATTCTAGGAAGTTATACTATTTATAGGGGGTCCCTACTCTCACTCATAGTGTGTATTACAGAACTGTCTCCTCATTAGGCAATCTGAGAAAGGTGAGAAAAGAGTGGAAGATTTCCTATTGTTTTATTTTCAGGTTATTGTGCTTGTGTTATTATGGATTATGGATTAAGGCTCTCTATAACTTGGATGGTTTCCGCTTCGTTTCCTGGTACGCGTCTATTCAAACTTATGCATACAATACGAGATTTAATTATCTTTATATATAATTCAAACACAACCACCCATAGAGATTCATGATCCCTTGTCTTTGTAGCCATACATAATTGACTGCTCCACTTCTACATGTAATGTAGCCCCATATTCTCATCAATTTGTGAACATCTCTCGGGTAAAACCACGTTTTTAACCCTTAAATCAAGGTATGCATGTCAAAGTTAGGTTTGGAGCTTAATGGTGTTGGTTGGAGTTGAAGTGGACAATAACATTGCAAAATACACCTTTTGAGGTCCCCATTTCCTATCGTTTGCTTTCGTTTTTGGGTGTATTTTTGTATATAATGTGTTTTGTGAGCCTTGTGTAGGTTATATCCCTTAAAATAAGGTGTTAGAGCTTAATTGTAGAGTTTTGGAGTTAGAAGGGCTGAAATTGGAATTGCTCGTACAGTATACCCAACTTTGGAAGGTCATATCTCCCTCCTCAGATCGAACTACATTGCTTATATCCTATTTTTGGAAAGCCCCGAATGTTTACTTTCCAAAGCTTTTTACAGATCGCAATTCCGAGGTTTCTAGAGGAAGTTATAGCCATTTCCGTAACGGTGCGCATCAGCTGTCAGACGTACCGCGGAATGACAAAATGTTCACTTTTAGCCCGTTTTTGAGGAACAAACTTATCCTTTCACACCCCATTTCATACCATAACTTCCATACTCTATAAACACTTCATTTTCTCTCATCCTTTATGATTCTACCAACCCACTCTCCACATTCCACCAATCACCTTCCTCCTTGACTTTTTCTACACCACACATACTTTTTTTTTCTATTTTCTGTACATCTCCCACTCACTCATTTTTCATACACAACACATTTTCTCTTCTTCTCTCCTCTCAACCAAGAACCCTTCTCTCCCTTCTCTTATCTTTTTCCTCTTCATTTTCTTTACCAAAAATAAGAGAGAGACGAGCTCCCATGGAGGATTTTCCTCCATGGGAGCTCGCCATACATCTCCACCACCTCATTTTAAACATCTTCAACCATCTTAGAGTAGATTGCAAGGAATAAGGAGTGGTCTTTGGACCAATTTCAAGTTTGGAAGCAAGGAGCATCTTTGGAGGAGTTTTTCTTCAAGGGCTGTATCTCTTTTTACTCTTTCCTTGTATATCTTATTTTCTTTGATGTAATAACCAATTTGGGAATTTTGTAAACCTACACTTATTGCAATATATGTATGATTGTTCTTAAATTCGTTTTGGTTTTGTTCTACTCTTTGATTATGTATGATTTAATCTCTTGTTGTGATATTCATGTGTGTGGAGAGTCTAAATTAATATGTGTCCATGAATGGGTTAGGAGTAGTGTAATTTAATTTAGGAGTAGTGTAATTTAGCATTCCATGATTGTTGATTGATTAATGGATGACTCAAAATACCATGTTTGAATGATTAGAGAAATTGAGTTTTAGCTCTAGAGAGTGAAAAAAGCTTGGTTGATGCATTTATATGCTAAATTAGGCTTGGTTCAATATTTTTGTTCTTAATGGGTCTTTGTATTAAGACACAATTATCCATTATTGGCCGGATTGGGTGATGAATTGATTTTTGTGTATTCCTTAATCAAGAGAATGAACCCTTGACTAAAATTGAATGGTCTTAATGAATAATAATCAACTTTGTTGCATATGTTTGTTCGGTGAACTTGTTTTCCATTTTTTGCCATCCTAGGGAGATTGATAAAACCGAATCCGTATCTAGAGTAAAGACAAACTGAGTTCCTCTTGTGCTCGTATAGTTATAGGGTATTTCATTGTTTAATTCTTTCACTCGGTTAGCCACTTTGTGAATGATATTTAGGCTGTGTATTATATATCGCGTGGTTCGCATTAATATGCTCAGTGTGGTATCCTCTACATTTGACCAGTAAGCTGAGAGATCACTAGGCTGGCGTGTAGAGCTCGTGTGTGTCCCACCGTCCTTAATGGATTCATGCTTTTACATGGATGTACTCTCAATGCACTCGAGAGAGGGTAGAGATTAATTAAGGGGACATAAGCATATAACATACGTGTTGTAAGGGTATCTCGTATTCTTAATGCTTTCACTTGGTTGACATCCCGTATTTGGTTAGCCGAGTGGATGAATTATTGGCTGTAGTATGGCCCACGCGGTTGCGCATTACATCCCCAACGAAAAAACCTGTGTATATGATCAGAAAGTGAGAGTATCACTAGGCTGGCATACATGGCTCTTTTTCGTGTGTTCCACGACACTTAATGAATCCATGCTTTGTGTGAATGTGATCTCTAAGACATCGAGAGAGATTAGAGATTAATTAAGGGGACACGAGCCTATAACATATACTTGCACAATTAAGGGACTAAGTGAGTCTAGTGCTTAATTAGGAGGATTGTCACGGTTGAGTCATTTCCCTAGCGTAACCACATTTCATGCATCTCTCCATTCCATCCTATCCATGTATATATTATTTATGTAATTTATTTAGTTGTATTATTATTTACTTTTCCGTACACGCTACATACGAGTTCGCTCGTCGTGTTGTATAGCTAGAACTAGAGACGGTCGATGAATCCCACCTCCCCACGGAACGATACCCTCGCTTGCCGCTTTGCTAGTTTTCATAACTACAGAGCACATTGCGTAGGACTTTTTATAAATATCTTTTTGGCATCCGTAATTCCCTAACGACAGAATAACGGGTTATCAAAAGTGCGATGAGAGAAAATGGATTGTTGATAGAGCATGGAAGTTAGGGTATGAAATGGGGTGTGAAAGGAAAAGTTTACCCCTCAAAAACGGGCTAAAAGTGGACATTCTGTCAACTTCTGCGGTACGGTCCGCGGTTGGGCCGCGGTACGCTTGACAGCTGCTGCGCACTGTTACGGAAATAGTCATAACTTCCTCCAAAAACCTCGGAATCACGATCTGCAAAAAGCGTTGGAAAGTAGACATCTGGGGCTTTCCGAAAATAGGCTATATACAATGTATTTCGATCGGAGGAGGGAGATATGACCTTTCGAAGTTGGGTGTACTGCACGAGCAATTTCAATTTTAGCCCTTCTAACTCCAAAACTCTTCAATTAAGCTTTAACACCTTATTTTAAGGGATATAACCTACACAAGGCTCACAAAACACATTATATACAAAAATACACTCGAAAATGAAAGCAAACGATAGGAAATGGGGACATCAAAATGTGTATTTTGCAATGTTATCAGTGGACCAAAAACATCTTAAGGAGCAAGAACAGATTCAAAAGCAACCTCATGGTGATCTCATTTAAGTTGCCCCAAGGTCGCTATTGCATTGGCTCAAGACCTCTTCCGCCAGACAAAAAAGCGACCTCATGGCGACCTCATCTAAGTCGCCCCAAGGTCGCTAGTACCTCGGGTCAAGACTCCTTATTTCAGACCGAGAGCTAAGCGACTTGCATTTTTTCTCACCCAAGGTCGCCTCTTTGTCCAGAAAAGGTACAAAATCAAGAAAATTACCTTTTTGCCCATACCCTAATTCACTCTTCTATATGTTACCTTTCTATTTTCAGACCTAGTTATCACTCTCCACCTAAAAATTCTCTCAAAATCTCACCATTTCATCTTCCTTAGAGACAACCTACACATCTCCCAAGAAAACTACCAAGACACCACATTTCCCTACAATCCAAAGCCTTCACCACACCCATACTCCAAATCCATCATTACTTAACATTTTTGGGCAAAAGGGAGCTGAAGACAATAAGAAGGAGAAGAAGAACCAAGAAAAGGAGGAGACCTTCCATCTAGTTTTCTATAAACTCATTCTCTTAGATATTTTGTTGTAGAGTCATGTATTTATTTTCATATATGTTTTGGATGACTCTAATTTGTAACATGAACTAATTTTCTCTTGATAAGACTTGATGAAACCAAACCCTTGAGATTTTCTATAAAGATCACTCCTTTATTCATGTGTGCTTTGTGTTTTGTATGAATGTTTTTAAATACTTAATGCTTTCACTAGATTGATCACCTTTGTGAATGATATTTGGTGGTGTGCTATGAATCGAGGGGTGACGCACGCTACATGTTTGATGAAATGTCCACTATATATGTCTAGTAAGGCAGAGATACGTGAGGCTAGCGTGTATGACTCTTGTGTGTGTGTCAAAGTTTTTAATGAATTCATGCATATATACTAGGGTTATTGAGAGATAGGCTTTGAGTATGCTTGGATGTTATTTCTATTACTCGAGAGAGAATAGAGGTTATTTTTGGGCACATGGGTCTACAATTCACAATTGCATTAATTGGGTAGTTGAGTGAGTCTAGAACTTAATTGGTTAGAGGGTGAGGTGGATTCTATGTCTTAGCATTTCTCATCATATAGTTACACTCATTGTTACTTTTAAGTTTACCATTTACTTTGAAGTTGTTTAATAGTTTAATTTAGAGTAATTGTAGTTTTGAAGAATATCATTCTCTTTAATCATTGTCCAAATAGTAACTAAGTCAATTAATTTGGGTAATCAACTCCTCAATCTTCGTTGGAACGAACTTTACTTATTATTGTACTATATTCCGGCGTCATACATTTGCGAGCGCCCACTTGGAGCGAGTCAATAATAAAATGATATATCCTAATTTGTATATTCTCCTCAAATTTATTTTCTTATTTATGAATTTCTGTTTAAAAATTCTAGATTTACTGATCGGGGTACTGATATGTGCATTCTGTTGTAATCCTACATAGAATGATAACACAATACGGAAATTTGATGGAAAAATGAATGGGATTCAGAGTCTTGATACAAAAGACCATTCAAAGTCTTCCGCTAGACATTTTGGAAAAAATGACCAAAAGAAAATGAATTGTAAACTTGATCTCCGTCCTTCTAGTTTTATAACAAGGCCATCTTAGGTTCTTTTTCTAGGTTTTTTAAATAAAAATTTTTCTTACACTTTTTTGTTTGTTTCGCCTATAGTTTCTTTATTTTCATATTATTTCTGCTATGCGCCAAGATGACCAATATTTATATAAATGAATTACGAAAATTACGATCATAGTGTATACATTAATATGTAGATTGAGTTAATCTAATAGCTATTATCTCTATCTAATAGTTTGGTCATACTATATAAGTCATTCCAATAAATGTTTAGTCAGTGTGATTGAGGTCATGTCATCACTTAGGGTGCATTTGGCACCTGGATGAGACATGACTGGATGGAGCGAGACTGGACATGACGGGACTGGACATGACAGCTGTTCCGTATTGTGTTTGGAATGCATGAGACATAACTGTTAATTATACTGTTATATGTTTGGTATGGCTGGGACAGAACGAGACAAGAGATTCAAATGACCAAATTGGCCTCAAATCAGTATTTATTTGATTTTATTAATATTTAATAAAAATAATAATATTGTAATTGAAAAATATTTTTGTATGGAGTTGGTTGAATTTTATATAGTATTATATGGAATTTATTAATTTAATGGATTTATAAAAAATTAGAAAATTAATGAAGAGATAAAAAATAAATAATATTTTTTTGAAGATCCAGAGAAATCCCCAGATCTTCCCAATCTTCTTTTCTCAAAAAATTAAAGCAATAAATTAATCATTCTTTGACAACAATCATTAACCTCCAATTCTAATCTCTCTCTTTCACGAATTCTACAATTTCTCTCTGTCTCTCTCTCCCTCTCTCTCTCTCTCTCTCTCTCTTTTTTGTCTGTTGACAATTCTTATCTTCAATCTTTGTTCTTCATCTTCAACCTCCATTATCCAGAAATCTTCTCTCCATAAACCTGCAAATCACCCAAATACACATAAGAAAATCAACAAAAATGCCTAGGTCATGACACAATCCTTCGATGACCACCAAAATAACACAAACACCTCCCACCACCACCACCACAATATCAACAACTTTCTTCATAACCCAACCGATTGATTTCGGTATTGGTAATACTGGGTTTGATTTGATTTCAAGCAAGGGATTTGGTTGTTGGTGGCGCGACGACGACGATTGGAGGGGTTTGATTTGGGTGTTGGATTTGTTGGTAGTATTGCTTTCGGCGGTGGGAGAGGGAGAAGGAGAGGGAGAGGGAGAGGGAGAGGGAGAGGGAGAATGAGGGTTTGCAGATTATTGTTTCGGCGAAGGAGAGAGAGAAGATTCAGGTTGTGTACTTGTGTGTGTATATATATATATATGTTTGTAATTTTTAGAATTATTAAGGGTAAAAGAGTCATTTTGTCACTTGTCCCATGCATGGGACAAGTCTGACCGAACTATTTGGGTGGGACAATTTTTTGGATTTTTTGTACCATCGTGTCCCGTCCAGTCCCATGTTAAGGATGCGCCAAACGTGAGTGTTATAGGGATTTTTTGATAGCATGACAAGTCAGCATGATCACCTGAAAGTACGGTGATTAGATATGCCATGTCACCAAAGTCAGCCAGGAAAGATCAACCCAAGACGACCAGTAGATGATCTCAAGGCTTGATCAAGTTTATCCAAGATGGTCGGGGAAACTAACCGATCAGGTACGAATAACCTGATCGGGGAAACTAGCCGATCGGGTAGAGATAACCTGGTCGGGTAAATACAATCTGATCGGGGTAAAAGAGATCTGGTCGGGTTAGGTAACTGATCAGTTAGATGACGCATGAGAGTCATTAAAGGCAATCACGACTCAGATACGTAAAAGAAGAGTCTTATTCAAATAAGATATCACGAAGTAAACTCTGATAAGGAAACAAACTTCTTTATAGATAGCAGAGTCCAAATAAGGCAACAAGTCTAATTCATTCAATTTATGGAAGACGAGAAACGGGAAAGAAGATAAAGACGACTTCAACAAGTAACAAGTCATAATTAGACACTACCACTTTTCCTTATTTGTATACAAGGATTAGGGTTCTATATATATATATATATACAAATAGACCCGTAATCTCAAAAAAGACATAGAAATATACACAGACATACGAAGGAACAAACAGAAAAGAGAGAAACAGAGTGTGTAATCATATTATTCATAGTGAATTCTTCTCCTCGCCGTCACCGGCAACCGTGGATGTTTCCCCGATTTGGGGTTTTACCACATAAAATTTGTGTCTTCATAATCTCTTTTTCTTTTCTTGTTCATAACATTATTGTCAACTCACCATAACTTGTGTGACGCGTGATCGATTTTACGTAATCCAAAAATCACCGTCAACAGTGGGAGAAGAG
This sequence comes from Dipteronia sinensis, assembly GCA_033220585.1. Classification (NCBI taxonomy): domain Eukaryota; kingdom Viridiplantae; phylum Streptophyta; class Magnoliopsida; order Sapindales; family Sapindaceae; genus Dipteronia; species Dipteronia sinensis. The sequence continues at coordinate 1,513,910 of CM065645.1, forward strand.
AAAATTGTCCCACCATATCCCGTCCCGTCCTACACACCAAATGCACCCTTAAGGTAGAGGATAAAAAGGCTGTCATCTCCATCACATCTCATGTTGCTAGCAAAGATCTTGAACTAGGATAAAAAGGCTTTTCTTTCTGCGTTTGCTATTTTCATGGTTCTGAATGCATGTGGGCTTGATTAAATGTTTTTTTTTTTGTTGAAGAAACGTCTTATTTGTTTATTTGGTTGTCAGTCATCTTCGTTTGATTTTTTGTTTCTGGGTATGCTATTTTCTTTTATTTTTGTTGTACATTGCTATTTTAATATATTTATGTTATTTTAAAAGTTTCATACATTTATAGGATTTTAAAAAAATTGTAATATTTTTATGATATTATTTATTTTTTCTAATATATTTTATTAATTTTCAATTATTAAAATTTTGAACTTTTGTTAAAATAATTTTATATGAGATATCAATTTTTTATTGAAGAATTCAAATAGGTAAAGTTGTCGGATTATAAAAGGTTAGAGGGTAAAAGTGTTATCCTCATTCAATAATTAAAGACAAAGGGAAAAATGGTTAATTTATACATTCTATCACGTTTAATCATCAAAAATTAGGATGAAAATTGAGATGGACCAATTTGATATATTTATAAAACGGAAAGGACCAAACCGTAAATGGTTGGGAGTTTATGTTCTCCGGTTCTTAATATCTTTGGTAAAGTCAATGTTCATTTGATCAAGAAGACCACATTGCCCTTAGCCATCAGGAGTTAACGGCAGACTAATGGTAGGGAATTCTTGTGCAGCATTTTTCAAAGAACATGGAAAGTTTATGAGCATATGTCCAAAGTAGTTATATACGTGAATTTTAACAATTTTTTTCATAGAAACCATTTATTAACTTTATTGAGGAGAAACGCATGCAATTCTTTTTATTTTTTATTTTTTTTGGTCTATCTGGTCTGATGTGTGCAGGCATCGAGTGAAGAGACACCCACGTTGTGTTTTTTCCTGTTTTCTTGTTATCACTAGTCTCCCACTCACTCTTCTTTTTTTTATCCGAAAGAATAAAGGGAATTTAATAGCAAATTAAGCTAACTATTACTAAAAGTTGATTTGCTTTGATTTCGAGAGATCAAGCTACATCAATTTAAATTTATGATTTATTTTTTGATTTTAACATCCAATCATCATTGTGCCTTTAATCTAAGAGTGGTAAATGTATTCAAATCTCAACAATTGAATTAAGAATACATGGGTAGTTATCAGAGCCGATTCTGACATTTTTACGGTCCAGGACAAAAATGTAAAAAATAGGCCCTATATGCATATTCATAGTTTTTAAGTTTACACAGCTCTCTCAAACGATGACAGTCAGGACACTTGACCTACAATCAAAACGCAGAACATTACAAATTAAACGCAATAGAATAGAGCATAAAAATAAACATTAGATTATAAATATAATAATAGAATATTAGAATAAAAATTATAAACAAAAACGAAATTAGAAATTAGAGGCTGGGATAGTGAAAGACTTGGTGTGTGAGATATAAGAGTCTAAAAGAAGAGATCGAGAGAATGAAGTTATACAGAAAATAAGGAAAAGAATGGAGAAATGAGAGAGCCAGAGAGAGGTAAGAGGTTAAAGTGGAGCAAAAGTCTAAAAGATGATTAAAGAATAAGGAAAAAGATGAGTAATGATTAGGGAAAAAGAATAAAATAAGAGTAATGATAAAAGACCATTATCCATTTTTTTTATCTGGTGCTAGAGTGGTGGATCGAGAATAACAAGAAGTGAATAACTATATTTTTTTTAATCTGAACCACTGGACCCCATGCTTATTAAAATGTGAGCACTCAACACAGCAACATAACAAAAAAAAAAGAAAAAAGAATTGGCCCCATTTTAGGCCTTTTTTTCTTGTGCCTTAGGCGGGCACCTTTGGTACCCATCCTCAGGACCGACTCTGGTAGTTATATTGGATTTAGAACATATGAATAGTTAAAATGTTGAAGTGAAAAATTAAACATTTTTAAATTTAGTATTTTAGTAAATTTAGTATTTTTCTAGTGCAGGATTTCAAGTGCTGAATTCCAAATAGCTACTAGTAGCTATTAAATTACCATCGGTAGCTTTTGGAGATTACAAAAATCCCCGAACATGAATATATATATATAAAAACTTTTTAATACGGAATCTCGTATGAATTTTTCGTACGATTTCACTGATTCTAACCTGTCGGAATAAATAAAACCGTAAGAATTTCGAATTTTTTATATAGGATCCTACACTTAATAATTTATGAGTAATGCTAGACTTTCAAATTTTTTTCTAAATTCCTTCCCAAATGGTGTTGACACGTGACGTGTCAACATCACATCACTCATCATATAATCTCATGATTTATAAGATGTTGGCACGTCACGTGCCAACACCATTTAGGAAGAAATTTGCAAAGCCTATCATTACTCATAATTTATTATATATATATATATATATATATATATATATTAGTCTTTTTCTCTTCAGTGCGCACTGATATAGCTTATATCAGTACGTTGCATGTGAACCACTGATTATGAAGAAGTTTTGACAAGTGCATACACTTTGAGTCAAAGCATGTAAATTTAATGGTCTACATCTAAAGCACTGATGAAGTTATATCAGTGCGTACTGACTTAAAATTTTTTGATATATATATATATAAATAAGGAACGCTTCCTATCAGCACACCCTTATTTTATTACAATGAGCACCTTTGATGAAATTGCATGCAATTGAATGTGTTTATATGAGATTTTTTGTATGCATCATGGGAAAATTAAAATACACATTTGGTAAAAATTTGAAAATTTTTGGATTGAAGAACTATGTTTCTGATATTTTTCTATTTTAAAATGTTTTATCTTTAAAAAAATTGGAAAAAATTAGTTATTGTACTCGAATTTTTTTAATTTTTTTTACAAATGTATTTCTTTCTTTTATCATCTATACAAAAAATCACATCGAAATTCAATAAATTTCATTAAATTTCACCATAGGTGTTTAAAGTGTACATTGTAAAAAAAATTTATCAGAAAATGTCTAATATATATAACTTTTCTTATTATCGCCGCTTTTATTTTAATACCATGAGCACTTTTATTGAAATCGCATGCAATTGAATATATTTCGATGAGAATTTTTGTATGCATCATGAGAAAATTAAAATACATATTTCGTAAAACTACGAAAGTTTTTTGGATTCGAGAATTATTTTTTATGATATTTTTTTATTTTTAAATATTTTATCTTAAAAAAAGTCGAAAAAAATTAGTTTTGGTATCTGAAAATATTCAATTTTTTTCTACAAATGTATTTCATTCTTTTTATCATCCATACAAAAAAATTACATCAAAATTCAATAAATTCTATTAAATTTCACCAAATATATTTAACCTTTAAATTTTATATCGTAAAAGTGCTATTTAACAGCCGGTGCATTTTAAAATTTGTAGCTGTTTAAATTACCGCCGGTGGCTCAGATTCCGTGAATAGAATACCCCACCTGAATTTATATATATATATATGGGGCCATTCTCTACTTGCACTTGATAAACTTAAAAAGCAGAGCATTAACGTATTTTAAATTTATGAAAAAGCTCATTTCTGGACGGCTACTTTAACCAAGTTCTTTGTCTTATTTTAATTTTTAAATGTATTATTTCTGTGTCTTTTCTTCCAATTTGCAATAGAGTGGTTGAGTTCAATTTACCTGCTTTCATACTTTCTGCGGAAATTTTCTACTTCATTTTGCCTTTTGAAACCCAAGTTTCTTCATTCGCAGTTCAACTTTCTTTGGATTTTCTCTTCTCCAAAAAGTTTTGTTTCAGTCCAACCTTGTTTACATTTTCTCTACTCCTTTTTCCTTGTTAAAAGCCAACAAATTTATTTATTTCCATTTCTAGTTCAACTTTTGCGGACTCTCTTTTCTGCATCTTTTTCTCCATTCACAGCTTAATTTCTTCAATTCCACTTCAACTTTTTGCAGACTTGCTCAATTTCCAATCTTTTGAATTTGTTTAGAAGGAAACCATGTCTATCATTGGCGAGGCAGTCCTAACTGCTTCCGTGACTGCTTCCGTTGAGTTGGTGCTGAAGAAGTTGGCTTCATCTGAACTGCTGAGTTTTGCAAGCCGAGAGCAAATCCTGGCTGATCTCAAGAAGTGGGAGAACAAATTGAGGAATATTTATGCGGTGCTTGAAGATGCAGAGGAGAAGCAGATCACCAATCGCTTTATGAAGGATTGGCTTGTTGAGCTTCAAAATTTGGCTTATGATGTGGAAGACCTGTTGGATGAGTTTGCAACTGAAGCTTTGGAGAGGAAGCTGTCACATCAACCTGCAGAAGCCAACACAGGTAAGGTATGGAAGCTCATTCCTAGTTGCTGCACCAATTTCAACCTACAATCTCTTAAATTCAATGTCAAGAAATAAAAGTGATCACTGAAAGATTGGAACATATAGTTGCACAGAAAAACGAGCTCCATTTTGTAGATATTCCAAAAGAGAGATCCAACAAAGTAAACAGATCAGACCAAAGACTACCAACAACGTGTTTGAATTGACGCAGAACGGAAGTTCTAGGATCACAAGCATAACCCTAACAAAACATAAACCGGAATTCACCAGAAAAAAAGAACTGAAACCAAATTGTAAAATTTATTGAATACCTCGAAACTGATAGCAAAAGCCTTAAATAGGCTCAGTAAACCCTAAAATATCATCATCTAAATAAAAAAACGGAAAACAAATAAAAACACGAAAATCTTCGGATGCCTGATAACCTAACTTAAATAGCTCCGTTGAGGGAGTAAATGATATCAACCGGGAAAGCCCCGATTGTTCCGCTATGGAGCTCTGAAAACCCTTTCCGAAAACATATTATAATAGAAAATCTGACAACCTGGGAGAAAAGTTATACCCGTTTCTTTGAAACACCTCTTTTGGACAATTTCCTATCCATCTCTTCTTCAAAGTCCAAAGCCAATTGTCCTACATCAGTCTCTCCCACCTGTGAAGAACTCGACCTCGAGTTATAATTTGGATAGAGCGGAACATCATCACAAAACTCATACAGGTCAGCTACGTTGAAAGTTCGGGAAATGTTCATATCAGCAGGCAAGTCGATCACATAGGCATTGTTGTTGATCTTCTTGACCACCTTGTACGGTCCATACTTCCTTAGCTTTAACTTATTATAGGTACCAACTGGGAACCTCTCCTTACGCAAAAACACCATAACCTGGTCTCTCTCAGCAAACAATTTCTCACGCCTTTTAACATCTGCTGCAGCCTTATACTTTACATTCTTCTCCTCTAACCGCGCCTTCACTTCAGCCTGAACATTACGAACCTGCTCTGCCATAGTCTCAGCAGCAACACTCATACCAGTGACCTTGGGAAGCTTTTCCAGATCCAACGCGTGTTTAGGATATTGTCGATACACTAAAGCGAATGGAGACTTACCCGTAGCAGTATGAACATCATTGTTATATGCAAACCCAGCTTGTGCCAGAACCACGTCCCACTGTTTTGGCTTATCCCTACAGATACTTCGAATTAAATTCCCCAGTGTTCGGTTTAGATTCTCTGTCTGTCCGTCAGTTTGTGGATTCGCAGTGTTACTGAACTTCAGAGTGGTATCCATCCGTCGCCACAATGTCACCCAAAAATGGCTAAGAAACTTCGAGTCCCTATCAGATGTGATTGACTGGGGTACACCATGTAAACGAACCACCTCCCAAAAGAACAACTGAGCCACATGTGATGCATTAGATGTCTTCCGACAAGGTATAAAATGCCCCATTTTTGAGAACCTGTCAACCACAACAAACACGGAATCTACCCCACGCTGAGTTCGTGGAAGGCCCAAAACGAAGTCCATTGCTAAATCCTCCCATATGACATTCGGAATAGGTAGTGGCATGTACAGTCTCGTATTTTGAGCCTGTCCTTTAGAAGTTTGACAGACGTAACACTTGCGAACATAGTTACCGACATCGCGTTTCAACTGCGGCCAGTAATAACGTTCAGACACCCCACTAATAGTTTTGTCACGTCCCAAGTGACCACCCAAACCGCCACCATGCAACTCTCGAATCAGTTTCTCTCTCAAAGAGCTCCGCGGGATGCATAACTGATTGCCATAGAACAAATAGCCCTCGGTCATATGAAACTCACCGTCAGTCTGTTTCAGAACACACTTTCCCCATATCTCTCCAAAGTCCTCATCATCAGAATACAATTTTTTCAGAAACTCAAACCCAATAATCTCTTGCTGCATAGTCACCAATAAGCTTGCACGTCGACTCAGCGCGTCAGCCACCTTATTTAACATCCTAGACTTGTGCTTCAAAACAAACGGAAACTTCTGTAAGTAAGTTGCTCACCGAGCATGCATATTACTTAAGCTTCTCTGGCTGTTCAGGTACTTCAGAGCTTGATGATCAGTGTAAAGAATAAACTAGCGCTGAATTAGATAATGCTCCCAATTCTTTAGAGCACGAATAATTGCATAGAATTCCTGATCATAGGTACTCCATTTTCGCCACGCATCACTTAGCTTTTCACTAAAAAATGCCACTGGTTTCTTCTCTTGTGACAACACTGCTCCAATCCCGACTCCACTAGCATCACATTCCACTTCGAATAACTTCTCAAAACTGGGTAGAGCAAGAACAAGAGTGGTGCATAGTTTTTCTTTGATGACTGCGAAGGCTGTTTCGGCTGCCTCACTCCACTGAAACTTTCCCTTTTTCAGACACTCTGTAATAGGGGCCACAATAATACTAAAATCCTTCACAAATCGACGGTAAAACGTCACCAACCCATGAAAACTCCTCACCTCTCCAACTGTCTTCGGTGTAGGCCAATCACGAATGGCTCTAATCTTTTCTTCATCCACCAAAATTCCGTCCGAACTGACCACATATCCAAGGAATAGTAACCGCGCTGTCATCCAACTGCATTTTTTAAAGTTGATAAACAATTTGTTGTTTAACAATACCTCTAACACAGCTCGCAGATGCTCCATGTGGTCTTCCTCATTTCGGCTGTAAATAAATATATCGTAGAAATAAACGACTACATATTTTCCAATGAAAGGCAGCAATACCTGGTTCATAAGCCGCATGAAAGTGCTCGGTGCGTTGAACAGTCCGAAAGGCATCACCAACCACTCATTCAGTCCATCCTTAGTTTTGAAAGCTGTCTTCCATTCATCCCAGGTTTGACCCGAATCTGATGATACCTGCTCCTCAGGTCGATTTTAGAGAATAATTTCGACCCCTCCAACATATCTAGCATGTCATCCAATCTCGGAATGGGAAAGCTGTACCTGACAGTTATCTTGTTAATCGCGCGACTATCCACGCACATCCTCCAACTGCCATCTTTCTTCGGAACAAGTAATATGGGAACAGCTCATGGACTCATGCTCTCTCGAATGAATCCCTTCTTCATTAACTCCTCCACTTTTTCCTGTAAGATCTGATTCTCCTTGGGACTCATCCGATAGTGTGGTAAATTCGGTAAGTTTGCTCCCGGAACTAAATCAATCTAGTGCTGAATATCTCTCAATGGTGGATGGTCATCCGGTAAGTCTTCTGTCACCAAATCACTAAATTCAGTAAGCAGGGTATGCACCTTCTCGGGCACTACAATTCTTTGCTCTTCCCTGCCTTCTATCACTAAAGCCCGCACCACTACAACATGTACCTCTTGTGCCTCCTTAATCTCAGCTTCTAAATCAGTTACAGACGTGATTAAAGTGACCAAAAACTGCTCATTTACCGTGGCTTTAGTTGAACTCCCTACTGAACTCTATTTCAGAACCATCGTAATTCTCCTGCCACCCCAATTGAAAACACAAACATTGTCACGTCCTCTGTAGGTTATATCCACATCAAACTGCCAAGGACGTCCCAGTAATACGTGACCAGCATCCATGTCGACTACATCACATGCCACATCTTCCCGGTAGTATTGCCCAATCGAAATTGGAACTTTGCACAACTCTGTCACGTTCGCCTTGGGTCCCTTTTAATCCACCCAATCGCATAAGGCTTGGGATGTTTCTCTGTACGTAGATTCAGATGTTCTACCAATTTTCTGGACACAAAATTCTCACAACTCCCGCTATCGACAATCACATCACAAACCTTTCCTTGCACACTGCAACAAGTCTTGAAAATACTGTTTCGTTGCGATAAACCCTCCAATTTTGTTGCACACATGACTCGCTGAATCACACAGTTTACCGGCTCCCCTTGTTCCTCCGCAATTTCTACACCTTCCAAGAACTCGTCCATGTTTCCCTCATCTTCAAAATTCTGTTCTTCTTCTTCTTCAGCATCCACGAAATTCACCGGTTTTCAGGCTGGGCATTCATTCGAATGGTGGCCCGGTTGGCCGCACCTGTAACACTTCATATCGCCTGGTCTACTGTATGGGTTTGGCGCTCCTTACAGGGTTTCTTATGTACCCATTGCTGCTGCTGCAGTTGGTCGTGACCCGCCAAAATTGTTACTTGGACCCAAACCCCTTTGAGCTTGATCTGTAGTATTTTTAGCCTGACCCTGTCCCTCACTTGGTGAAAATCTACTCATGTTCGCAGCTGTGTTGGATGACTCACCCATGTCCTTCTTGTAATGAGAAAAACGATTGGGTGGTTTTTCCATTAACTCCGCTTTCAAGGCCATGTTGTGCGCCTCATCTACTGTCCACACGACTTGCAACCCAATTTTGTCTCGAATGGTCGACTTTAAACCCCCCAGATATCTCGAAACCTGCTGTCCCTCTGTCTCATTGAGGTTGTTACGAACTGAAATTCTGGACCACTCCTCAGTATAATCCGCAACGGTTTTGTTACCCTGAACATAATTCTGATAACTCTGAAAAATAAATTGTTCATAGTCAGGAGGTAAAAACCTGCTCATCATAAGTCGTTTCATTCGCCTCCAGGATCGTATAGGAACTTTGCCTTGTTGCCGTCTATCCATCTGTAATTTCTCCCACCAAACAGCAGCCCCGCTTCTCAACTTGTACGCTACCAATTTGACTTGACGTTCTTCTGTTACCTCAGCAAACTCGAAGAATCTCTCAACCTCTGAAATCCAGTCCAAGAACTCTTCAATCTGTAACTTTCCATGGAACAGTGGTATGTCTGCACGGATCCGATAACCAGGTTGATTTGGGTTCAATCGATGATCTCCTTGGTAGCCCACGAAATCCTCTTCAGAATCGTTATCGCTCCATTCTTCGAACTGCTCGTGTCTCACCGCTCTAGGCGGTCGTCTACTTCCAGGACGGCCAAGGGCAACTCCCTCGACTCCTTCTCTGTTGGCAGGGGCAGGGGCGTTGGGATTAGACTGCTGCGCTATCAGTTGCTGCATCATGGTCTCCAACCTCGCCATCGATTGTCGTTGTTCGTCAATCGCTGCCCATAAATCGGTATCCCTTTGACCAGCGTCGTCAGGGTTAACTCTTCCGGCTTCGTTGTTGGCCATCACACAAGGCAAATCCCTCTGCTCTGATACCAATTGACGCAGAACGAAAGTTCTAGGATCACAAGCGTAACCCTAACAAAACATAAACTGGAATCCACCAGAAAAAAAGAACTCAAACCAAATTGTAAAATTTATTGAATACCTCAAAACTGATAGCAAAAGCCTTAAATAGGTTCAGAAAACCCTAAAAACAGAAAAGACTAAAATATCCTCATCTAATTAAAAAAACGGAAAACAAATAAAAACACGAAAAGCTTCGGATGCCTGATAACCTAACTTAAACAGTTCCGTTGAGTGAGTAAATGACGTCAACCGGGCAAGTCCCATTCAACCCCCTATGGAGCTCTGAAAACCCTTTCCGAAAATATATTATAATAGGAAATCTGACAACCGAGAGAAAAGTTATGCCCATTTCTTTGAAACACTTCTTTTGGACAGTTTCCTATCCATCTCTTCTTCAAAGTCCAAAGCCAATTGTCCTACATCGTGAATGAAGCTCATGTTTATGGAAGGGAGGAAGATCACGAGGCAATAATTAAATTGTTGTTGAAGAGTGAATCTAACGAAGACAGAATCTCTGTTATTCCTATTGTAGGAATTGGCGGAGTGGGCAAGACAACTCTTGCTCAAAATGTCTACAACGATGCTAGAGTCACAAGTCATTTTGATCTCAAAGCTTGGGCTTGTGTTTCTGATGATTTTGATGTTACCAGAGTAACGAAAGCAATTCTGCAATTGATTTCTTCTAGAGATGTTCACCATAGAGATCTAAACAGGCTTCAAGTTCAATTGGAGGAGAAACTTCTCAAAAAGAAGTTTTTTATTGTTCTAGATGACATATGGAATGAAAATTATAATATGTGGACAAGCCTTGTCCGCCCATTTAGAGCCGGCTCTTCAGGAAGTAAGATTATTGTCACTACCCGAAGTGACTATATATCATCAATGGTGGGGACAGTTACAACACAGAGATTAAAGGAATTGTCATATGGTGATTGTTTGTCTATCTTTACTCATCATTCATTGGGAAGAATAGATTTTAATGAATATCAACACTTGAAGGATGTTGGCGAGAAGATAGTGATCAAATGCAGTGGATTGCCTTTAGCAGCAAAAACTCTTGGAGGCCTATTACGAGGTAATGTTAAACGTGAAGATTGGGAACGTGTGTTAAATTGTAATATATGGGACTTACCACAAGAGAGAAGTGATATTATACCGGCTCTTAAATTAAGCTATCACTATCGCCCTCCACATTTGAAACAGTGTTTTGCATATTGTTCGCTACTGCCAAAAGATTATGAATTTCAAAAGGAGGAGATAATATTGTTATGGATGGCTCAAGGTTTTTTGCAACAAGAAACTAGTGCAATAGAAATGGAGGATTTAGGTGACAAATATTTTCTAGAACTACAATCAAGATCATTTTTTCAACAATCAGGCAATGATACCTCAAGGTATGTTATGCACGACCTTATCAACGATCTTGCTCAATTGGTTGCAGGAGAAATATTCTTTTTTAGAATGGAAAATACGGTGGATGGCGGCAAGCAAAATAATGTTTCCAAAAATCTTCGCCATCTATCTTATGTTAGTGGTGTATATGATAGAATTACAAAGTTTGAGGCTTTCTATGGTGTTAATGGCTTTAACTATTTAAGTTACAATGGGCATTTACTTGACAAAGATAAAGTGATTGAGGCCTTTAGTGATTTTAAATATTTACGGACTTTTTTGCCACTAAGTTTGTCATCTGGCCGTGGTTGGTTAACTTGTGATATTCTTAATATTTTACCAAAACTACGCTGCTTAAGGGTTTTATCGTTGAATGGTTATGACATCATTGAACTATCAAATGAAATTGGTGATTTGAAGCATCTACGATATACCGGAGTCAATTAGTAGCCTTTACAATTTATTGATGCTTAAATTAGAAGATTGTTGTAATCTAAAGAAATTGTGTGATGTGGGGAACTTAATCAATTTGCGTTATCTGAATACTTCTTGGACTAAGTTAGAAGAAATGCCTTTGAATATTGGTAAATTAACTTGTCTTAGAATGCTATCAGATTTTGTTGTGAGCTACCGTAGAGGGCCTGGGTTGAAATCGTTAAAGTTGTTGAAGCATTTACAGGGCCAGCTAAGCATTTTTGGGTTAGAAAATATAAACGATGTTGTAGATGCCAAGGAAGCTGATTTAAGTGGCAAGAGGAACCTTAGAGTATTAGTTTTGTGTTGGAGTTGGAGGGTTTCTAATTCTGATCTTAGTGATAAAGAAATGGAAACGCTAGTACTTGACTTGCTACGGCCTAATCAAAAGCTTGAACAGCTTACTATCGAAGGTTATGGTGGTATCTCCCTGCCTGCTTGGTTAGGAGATACTTGGTTCTCAAACTTGGTGCTCATGACGAACTTTCAATTGTAGATTGTCCTAAACTGCAAGGAAGGTTGCCAGAACATCTTCCTTCCTTGAAAAGTTTTGTAATTAAAAGTTGTGGGGAATTGCTGGCGTCAGTTGCAAGTCTTCCAGTAGGCTGCAGGTTTGAAATTGATGGATGCAAACAGGTGCAACCGAGAACTGACATCGACCCTAGCTCATTGAATCCAATGTTTTTTTGCTGATTTTGAAGGTCAGGTTTTTGTAATAAAACGTTTTATACAAAGCCTATCAGAAGATGAAGGAATGGAGATTTTTGGTTATAAAGAGCCAACATATTTCTATCATAGTGGAATAATATCACAGCAAGATGCTAAGGAATTGTGCTATTCGACATATCACCACTGGACATCTACTTGTTCCCCTGCTGAAAGTGAAAGAAGAAGAGCTACAGTTGCAAGGAGTGCCTTTCATATGTCAGTATCTGGTATTGGACAGCGTTTGCCTTACGAAGCTACCACAAGCCCTGCACAACCTTGATTTCCTTAGACGAATATGCATTTCAAACTGCTCAGAATTGGTTTCCTTTCCAGATGCTACTCTACCTTCACAGTTGACAGCCATTGATATTGAATCATGCAATGCACTGAAATGGCTTCCCGACACATGGATGGATTGTACATCTCTTGAGTATTTGTCCATTAGTAAGTGTGGATCTCTGATGTAGCTTGCAAGAAAGCAATTATCTCCGAATCTAAAGGAGATGATGATTAAGAATTGCAATACTTTAAGGACTTTGATGCAAGAAGAGAACAATAGTTTACCGTCTTCAACATTTGGTATTGAAGTATGTCCATCTACCACATCCCCATTTTCAAAGAGTGAGTTACCTGCCACACTAGAAATTGAGAAGTGCCATAATCTTGAAAACTTGACATCAAGTGGCTATCTACCTAAGGCTCTGAAATACCTTTCATTTATTTCTTGTTCAAAGCTCGAATCAGTAGCTGAAAGGTTTCACGATAACACATGTCTTGAAGAAATTGTTATACGGTATTGTGAAAGTCTTCAACATTTACCTGAGGACATGCAGAAGCTTGACCATGTTGAACGGATTTCTATAAATGGTTGTCCAAGTCTTGTATCTTTTCCAGGAGGAGGGCTGCCTTGGATGAACTTGACAGAGCTGAAAATAGAAGCGTGTAGGAAAATAGAAGCCTTGCCCCACAATATGCACCAACTCAACCATCTTAAACATGTTGTAATATCAAGCTGTTCAAGCCTTGGATCTTTTCCAGCAGGGGGGTTGCCTTCCACGAACTTGACGAATCTCCAAGTACGATTCTGTGAAATACCAGAGGATCTGCCCAACAATATGCACCAACTGAGCCATCTTCAACTGATTGAAATATGGGATTGTTCAAGCCTTGTTTCTTTTCCAGCAGGAGGGTTTCCTTCAACATATTTGACAGAGCTTCAAATATTGGACTGCGAGAAACTAGAGGCTCTGTTTCTTAATTTTCTGTTTTTTTTCCATTTTGTTAGTCTTATTCACAAAGCAGTTTATGTTAGATTCGAGGCAAAACCAATATAATAATGTTTTACTTTTTTCAGGAACTTATATTTGGCCAATGATGCTCTTTCTAGGCCGCATCAGAGTAATGTGCATCATCCATGGAGATTGACCTGACCAGCAACGGAAACTATGGGCAGTATATGCTCAAAGAAATTCACGAACAAGTCTTTGATAACCACAATAAGGAGGAGCAGGCTACTTAACCCATATCTTGAAGAAGTTTTGGGTATGCACTGTTTGTATGTCTTAATAGTTTTGGGATTTCAAAATTTTGTTTTCATGATAAATTTCCTGCTCATGTTTTGCAGAATACAAAGATGACAGTCTTTTTTTCATTACTCTACTTGCAGTAGATCTGGTTGAGAAAATTGTGCAATTTGGTCCGGTACAGTCTTCAAGTAATACATGTTGCGGTAATCAATAATTGCGGCGAGTAGCAGGGTAAATTTAAATCTCCATACAATCTTATTTCTAGTATCTTGTATTTTTTGTGATTGTGATATTATTGCTGTCATTGTAATATCAGGTACTACACACAAGTCAAGTTGTTATGGACAACTGTTCTAGCTCTGATCATCAGAATTGGCACAATTTGTAGTGGATGGAGACTGGTGCTGTAATTGCTTATTGTTGCTTGTTTTGTAACCAACTTATATTAAAGTGTTGAGGGTAATTCTGAAGCTAATCCCAGCTTCCTTATGGCAGAGCATGTCACTATGCAACATATTTAGAGGTAGTTTTGGAAGTAAAGGAGATGTCTCTCCTGCACAACTGAGGAATATTTACAGGTAAAATGCTGCATGGCACTCTGGTAATTAATTATGTTAATGATACCAGCATATCTGCGATGCTTTTTCGGATTATATATATATAATTTTCAAGCATGACGAGTTTAGTCGTGTAAAACATCACTTTGTTTGCTACTGACAGTTGGGTCAACTTCATTATTTATATTTATTTTCTGCAGGAGGAAGTTGGGTCAACTTCTTCTTCAACAATTGTTCACGGTGGTCGCTTTGTAAGTGGAACACTATTTACTGTTCCTATGAGTTACTATTTGAGAGATATTTCCAATCTTTGCACTATTATTGTAACCACCACTGCCAAAAATATTTTAGTTTCTATCATTGTTATACAATCTTATCTTCTTCAATTGGTAAGTCATACCCATTATGATTGTAATGAATTTGTTTATAATTATCCCGGGCATATCCTAGCAGACACCTGCTTTGTTCCGGTATTAGTTTTAATAAAAAAATAAAAACAAAATGGAAACCTTTCAATTCATATAAGTGAATCACATACCTACAAATGACCAAGTTAATTAGTGTGAGTGTTTGTTTTACTCATTGCCCGCTTGTAGCATACCAAATCTAAAATTCTGTTTGGTCATCATCAAGGAAATGCCAATCGTTATTATGTGGTGATACCTGATTTTTGTTTGAGACAATGTTTGTGGCACAATATAGTAATCTGTGGCTTGATGTTTGTAAATGATTATATAAGTTTTTTTTTTTTTTTTATATCTTTCTTTTTTTCCAACAGTCTGGTATTCTCAATTTTGATGGTTGCTCAAAAGGAAATAGATGTATCAAATGTTAAATGTAGTTCCCTCTAATCCCAAGGATTGTCAGGTCTTGTGAGCTTCGAGAAGGGGTGGCAGAACAACGAATAATGTCGCTGAATATCGAACTCTAATATTAGGATTGACGTATGCTCTTGACTAATGGGTTCGCACACATTCGTGCTTAAGGGGATTCGCTGCTTGCAAAGCAGGTTTGTTATTAAATTCTATAACCGTGTTTATCTTCTTCCTTTTATTTTATTTCTAGTATAGTAAAAAGAAAGAAGGTTTTGCTAGTGAATGTAGTTTGGTTTATGAATTTGGTGGAATTTAAGATTAAAAACGGCCAAGCAAAAATGTAAAAAGAAATTCGAAACCACTAAAACAAAAGCCTTGTGAGAGTAAAACATCCTGAATTGGTTTGTCTAATTGGATATTTTTCTTTTCTATTTTGCTAATGATTGATTAGTTAATTTTTCTTCAATCTTACAAGAATTCCTTATAAATAAGATTCAGGGTTAATGGAAAGTCAAAAACCCGAATATGGCCAGATTATGTGGAGAGGCAAGGGAGCTTAAGGATAAGTTTCAGCATTTCGAGATCGGTTATGTTCCAAGGGTATATTATTTGATAATTACTTTAATACTCAGATGGAGATCGAAAATATGTTTAGCTTGTTTGGTTGGGTTTTTGAAATACTTTTATTGGTAAAAGATCTACGTGTAGTAGATCTATTAGAAATAGAGTTTTTTTTTTTAAAAAAAAATTTATAGTTGTTTGGTTGGTAGACTTTAAAAAAAAAAAGTCTATTTGGAGAACCATCTCCTCATGAGCTTTTGTCTAGTAGAGGTTTAAACTCTACTAGAGTTACTCAATTGAAAATAGGCAATCTCAAAAGCCCAACCAAACAACTCTAAAAAATTCAAATAGACGTTTGTAGACATTTTGAGGCAGTAGAAAACTCAACCAAACGAGCTCATTCTCTCTATATTTTTATACACACTTAAGCTTAGTAGACTATAATGAAATGGACTGTTTCCTTGATAATTTTAACTGATTATTAAAAGATGATAATGAAAATTATTGTTCACTAATATTCACTTTTATTTTTGAATTTAATTGTCTCCTTATATGCAATCTTAAATGAAGATTTCCTACATGTTACAGTTTGTAATCCAAAAACGGATTCGAATTCACAATTCGGAGGCCGGAGAACAGTCGAAGAACGCATGAGGCGCGCGAGGGAAGAGGAGAATGGCTAAATGTCATTTGCACCCCTTTCCCATGGAGGCGCGTAAGCCCCAAGGGAAAGGAACCACTCTGCCCCCGTGGAGGCCACGCGCTTCCACGGGAAGCTAATGTGGCGTGGTCCAAGTGGGTGGCTGAACTCCTCATCTCTCCATGTCATCTCCCTCCATTTCTTTTAAATACTCTCTCTCTCTCTCTCTCTCTCTCTCTCTCTCTCTCTCTCTCTCTCTTTCTCATTTTTCATTTGAAGAAGACAAAGTGCAGAAATTTTTCTTGATTTTCTCTCAACTTTAAATCACCATAACTCACTCATTTCTTATCGAAATTGAGAGATTCAAAAGGGAGAATTTTCATCTTGAAGTCCTCTATCATCTCTAAACAACTTTGAAATCTTTTGTTCAAGTATTTTGGTGGTTATTAGGGGTGGGCGTTTAATGGATCGGTTCACTTTTAGAGTGAACCGATAAAAAACCGATAATGTTCGGTTTTTAAAAAAGTGAACCGATCCGATCAACTTAACAATTATGAACCGATCAAAAACCGATTAAATTTGACCGGTTCTGTTCGGTTCGATTTTTTCGGTTTCGGACCAATTGGATCCTATTTTTGGGTTTTAATTATTACACATATTTTCATATTTTAATCTTTTTGGGCCTTGGACCAAAATAAATTATGGGTTTGAACAAATTGAAAATACTTGTTTAAAATAATATTCATAAAAAAAAACTAAGAAAAAAATATGATGTGACACACTTTTATAGTTTTATAGTTTCATGGACTATTAAACATTAAAACTAAGGTTTTTTTTTTATATATTGGATCTCGGTTCGGTTTTCCGGTTTGGGATAACGAACTGGAAAAAAAACCGATCCAATCGGTTTTCAAAAAAATGAACCGAACCGAACCGGTCAACATAAGAAAACCGAAAAAAAACCGATTGGATCGGTTCGGTTCATCGGTTCAGTTCGGTTTATTGGTTTTTTGCCCACCCCTAGTGGTTATACACCAATTTCGTGACTGCACTGAAGTCAACAATGTATTTGATTTATGTTTTAGTTTGATCTCTTTTCCCGTCAGAGGGTTTCCCTCGTAAAATCAAGTGTTTATTTTACTTTTCGTATTTTACTCTATTTTTATTTCTTGTGTTGGGTTTTTTATTTTAATATTGACTAATCGAAAAAATTGGTAGCTAAATCGATTAACAACTCATTTATCCCCTTTATGTTGTTTAGACACATTTATGTAGTTTCAAAGTCCCAATAATGCACGGAATGGTGAAACTCTCCGGATCTTTGAGTTTTGGAGGTAGTTTGCATAAAAGCACATTCTCCTTCTCTTTGAAGTTCCTCTTGTTTGTGCACAAATCCTTGAGAAATTTTGCATATTTTGGAACTTGTTTAATAGCATCCAACATATGGATGTTGACTTGCATCTTTCGAAAGGTTTCAAGAATGTCTTTTGTATTTTGCTATTTCTTTCCCATTATAAGTCTCCCCAGATATGGTATTTGTGCTAAGATTTCGGCACTTGGTTCCTCAACCACCATATCCTTCCTCTTTTGTTCTTGGTTCCTTGGTGGATTTTTCGATCTAGTTGAGGACTTTCTTTTTCTTCTTTTGCCTCATTGTTCACTTCCACCTCTTCCTTCACATCTTTACCCAATTCTTTGCCACTTTGGAAGTGTGATGGCTTTGCATGACTCCATGTTGTCTTTTCGGTGCGGAATCACTTGGCTTAGAGAATTCGCCATTTGTACCACTTGGGTCTCCATGTTTTTATAGATGTGGACAATTGAGCGATTGATTTTCTTGTTTCCTACACAAAAGTGTGAGTACTTAGAGCCAAAGATTCAATTAGTTCTTCGAGAGACTTACCTTGTCGAGGTGGTTGCTGAGGTACACCCGGTTAAGGTGCAAATTAACTTTCATCGGTGGCTTTGGATATTGACCACATCCTTGATTGTAAGTGCCGGAGAATGGATCATTCTTTGTTGCAAGTATTTTGCGTGTGCCATCTCCTCCCTATAGCCTCCAAGACTTGGGCATGATTCTGATGAATGTCTGTTATTTGTGCACTCCGAGCACACTTGAGCTCTTGGAATCAATTACTGCACCAAATTAGTCAAGTTATCAATTTGAAGATCATAATCATTCGTACCTACCTTATATGCACCGACTTTATTTGGAGGAGCTTTTTGGTAGTTGAATTGTTGAGAGTTCTTGAAAAGAGTCTCAAACATCTCTCTTGCTTCCATAGCACTTTTGTTCATCAAACCTCCTCCACTTGCCGCATCTACCGTAATTCTCTCGGAGTCAAGTAAGCCTTCATAAAAGGATTTCATGAGCAGCCATTCTTTTATCCCATGATGCATACAAGAATTTAGAAGTCCCAGAAAGTGTTCCTAATATTCGTGGAATGGCTCATTGTCGAGATGTTGCACTCCCATGATTTCCTTCTTAATTTTGTTTGTTCGTGAATGGATCTACTTGGTAATGAGTAGAGCCACTCATTGGCTTTTTCCTTAAGTAAGAACAGAAATAGTCTCAGTTGAATCTCTTCGTCGCTCACACCTCCATTCAAAATTGTAGCACATACCGCGAAGAAATCTTTGATATGAATGTGAGGATCTTATCTCGGCTTCCCATAGAATTGTAGCAAAAGATGAATTCTACCACTCTTGATCTCAAAATTGTTGTTGTTGCATGGAAGAGTGATGCACAAGGGCTAGTCCAATGATCTAGGGACCGTTAAATCTTTGAGGGGCCTCGTGAGGTCATTTAACACCACTTGGATTAGCGCCAGATCTTGCAAGTCTTGATCAGCAGTGCCAAAAAATTGTTGGTTGCCAAATAGGTAAACACAATGATAGTAAAAAAAATCCTTGCAAATGCACAAATCGTAAACGATAGCACATCGGTTAAGCAAGGATCGTTCCACAAGGAATTAATTACCTACTAAAATAATGAGTTTATATAAGACACTTTAGCACTCTAATGTAACTAAAAATAAGAAAAGAAAAACATTGAACGCACACACACGAATGAGGTTTTCATTTGGTTATTAAAAGTAAGAAAAATAAATAAACAATTAACTAAAAAGCGGCAGAAAAATAATTAGAGAAATCAAATAAAGAAAACACTAGCTAGTATCTTTTATCCACCACTAAACAATCATCCTATCCATAGACAACAATTAAGCTAAATATATCAAATATAATGAAGTTATTCATAACAAGATGTTGGCATCCCATACAAATTGTATTGATTCTCTCTTAGTTAGGATGTAAATTGCATGGTATATATATATATATATATATATATATATATATATATATAAAACGTGTATTCAAAATTATAACCTATCATGGGCATTTACTAGATTTAATAATAGGAATCTAATGAAAACGCTTGAAAAGAATATGAATAACACATAAATGTGAATCATTAACTTCCTTTCACAAATCGATTATATAATAAGCAGTAACAAAAAGCATGAAAATTGTAGTTCATCAGAAGCTTGTTCGATCAGTAGTCCGTGAAAATTAATCAAGCTGCATTCTACCGGCTCTTCACAAATTTATAACCTTAGGTTCTCATTTTAATTATGAGTAATGCTAAGTTATCCAAAAAATTTTCCAAATGTATTGGCACGTGAGGTGTCAACCTCTTATAAATCATAAGATTATGTGGTGAGTGATGTGATGTTGACACATCACGTGCTAATATCATCTGGGAAAAAATTTGGGAAAAAATTTGGAAAGCCTAGCATTATTCTATAATTATATACTAAGAATTGAATCACCTTATGTAGATAAAAATCTTCTTTACAACCTTGCAAAACTCACTGCAATCAAATAAAAATTAAATCAAATATCAATGAATAATTGAAGGGTTTACATATATAATTTTTTTTCTATATCTAATATCTTGAAAAATTAAATATTTTTTTTCACCTAATTCTTATCAATAAAATATATCTTGTGAGTGGATGTATATAGATAGTGAGGGGGCAAATTTAAGATCACTCATAAACAAGGAAGTAAATATCAATTTTAGGAGGCATTTAATAATAGAAAATTATAATAAGTGAAAGGGAACTAATAATTCTTTATTTGTGATTACAGCTTTCAATAAAATCTGTTTGATTATGTTATCTCATACATAAATCAGGACATAAATCAGGAATTAAGTTACTCACCTAAATTCTATTTTTAATAAAAATTGTTTAAGACCAAATAAATGGAAATATCGAAAACTTCGCCATTTGCTTTGAAATATTGGCGATATTTTGATATCTATATCTCAAAATCTTTAAAATATCAAAAGATGTATCTATATTATTGATATTTAATTCCTTGCTAATAATAAAATTGATTAGAAACTAATGAACTTACTTCCAGGGATCGTCACCAA
This sequence comes from Dipteronia sinensis, assembly GCA_033220585.1. NCBI lineage: Eukaryota > Viridiplantae > Streptophyta > Magnoliopsida > Sapindales > Sapindaceae > Dipteronia > Dipteronia sinensis. The sequence continues at coordinate 1,534,629 of CM065645.1, forward strand.
GAATCAGCACGAAATCGTCATCGCCAACATAGACAAGCTGCTTTTGGCTTCTAAATCCGAATAGCTGTCCCTCAATGTTGAACAACTCTTCCACTTTTCTGTAAAGGTCTTCATAGCAGTTCAACGTTGCCAAATCAATGGTTTTATAAACACCAGTCGTATACATATGAACCTACAATAAAGAAGGATATATTAACATAAATTTGCCGATGTAGTCTACAAAAATTGCAATGAATAGTACAAGTGCAAGACCCCGTACGTGAAATTTCTAATAATATTAAGAGTTTGTTTCTGCTGTGCACAATCTTGAAATGAATTCATATTTTTTTATTACTATTTTCTATATACACAAAATATGAACTTCTACCTGTGCATTAATGCATGCATGATGCTGTTTTGTCATGACCACATAGAATGTGAGCTGCCCGTGACTATACCAAAACAATGTCACATTTTTATGGTGCATTAATAATGTATTAATGCACTAAAGGTGAAGAATCTCAAAATTTCCGCACGTTTCCACTCATTATATGAATAACAAATTTGTTCTGAGCAGAAAAAGCAAAACATATTTTGTCGTAGTTTTTTCGGTTAACACTAAATATTAATTAGGATTTAGGGTATAGGGTTTAGTTAATAAATTGGATACATACCTCGACATTCCGTGGGGCAAGGTTGGATGACTTGCTCACGAGACTACTAACCAAATATGAATTCTCGTCCACCATTTCCTCTAAAAAATCTTCACTAAGAGTAATGCTAGGCACATGATTGATATCACTCAATGAAATATTTGTAACCTCTTCATTAGGAGTGAGTATTACCTCTTCATCATCATCTTTCTTGAAGACAAACACGAGAACTATTATAGCAAATACTAATGGAGAAACCGAAGCATCGTAATTGTTCTTGATGTCCAAATTTACCAGAATAAGATGAAAGGATGTGACAAACAATTGGACCGCAGAGAAAACAATCTCCACCACAACCCTTAGTTGCTTGCTTTGATCATTACGATGATGATGAGCTTGTAGTTGTGATCTGCTTCTTTCAATGATACAATTAGTATAAATGGTGATAGCAAAGGCAATTGCTGACAAGAGGAATGCAGCTACAAGGAAATTCCATTTGCTTTTCCCAACTAGATCTAGCACAAATGATATTGCCTCCAGGATTACAAATAACACCGCCGCTGCTCGTTTCTTGTATTTACCAAGTAACTTGCAGCCCTATATATGATCAAGGGACTACTTTAAGTAATATATATATATATATATATATATATATATATATTGGTCTCTTTTCAAAAATAGCAATGTAAATATATGAAATTCTAAATTTATCAATTCCAAATTACAATGAAAAAATACTAATAGTAATATCCGCTTGGAAGTAACCTTTGAATCAAAAGGTATTTTCAATAGTAAAAGGTGTTTATTAATTGATGGTTCACTAATCACTACTATTTACTATTTTTGTATTTCAAATTTAATCAATACTATTGGTATAATGTTAAAAAAAATGGTTTTAAGAATGGGTTAAAAATTTAAAACAAGAAAGTTTTGATGTTATTAAATTTGTACTAGTTTTAATGCATTGTATCAAAATCATTATTTTTAAAGACTTAAAAAATTGTATCATAAGAATTTAAAATTATATTATGAACAAAAATCAAATATTCGTACACCGTAAGAGATCAGGGATATAAAGGTCTTAGCGTCCTTACGTAATTATCATGAGCACACTCATGGTGAAGATCTGCTTCCACATCCTCCTCAGGTACTTCACTGTCCTCACTTGTTGAATCGTTTTCATCAATTGCTGACTCGTTTTCAGGTACATTATTGTATTCTTTTGGAAACAAATCTGCGCGCACAAGTTCCAAGATTATTGTAATTAGAAATGTATTGTATTTATTTCCTATATTCACCGAACTAACCTAAGCATTCTTATTTTCTAAATATCAAGGGCATCTCTAACTCAGCTCTATTTTAGAGCAAAAAGCCATTTTGGAGCAAGAAGAGATCTCCAAAACAGCGCCATTGTTTACGGCATTTAAGTTTCAGCGAACATGATGCGCAATCTCCGGCGCAACACTGTGCAAATAACCCAACAATTTCCTTTTTTTTATCCCTAAAATTTAACTTAATTATAGCTGACCCAAATTTAATAAAATCTATTATGATTGTATTTTTATTGAAAAGTTTTGTTTAATCATAATTTTACCGTTAATCAATTAAATTTATTCCAATTTGGTCCTTTTTATAATTTAATGATTTTATTTAATTTAATTATTATTTATATTAACATTTACAATAAACTAAAATTAAGTGTATAATACAAAATTTGAAATGCAATTTTTTTTTTAACATAAATCACTTAATTGAAAACACAAAATTAAAGCAAAAAATACATTAATTAATAAAAACATTAAAAACTTCATAGCGATAAAATAAATACCACTAATTGCAATATTATATTAATTACGGGGTGAAATGTTAATTGTAGAGAAATAATAAAACAAGGAAAGAAAGAGAATATTCTTTTTAGTGTAACATTTGATGTAATAGGTTGGAGATGGAAAAACTAAATAGTGTGAAAGTTGCATCATTTTAGTGCAAAAGTTGCACCAAAATGGGTTTTTGGGTTGAAGATGACCTAAGAAGGTTGTGTTTTTTTCCCTTAAGTTTTAATAGTAGTTATTTACTTATTTTAATTAAGTACTTCTTTATTTGTATTTTTTTTGAAAGATAATTATGTGCTTATTAATTATAACTTAATAGTAAAGACTCTTGAGTTTGTTTGTTTATTTGTTTTTTCTTAATCCCTTAACTTAGATAATAAGTGGTTTGACTATTACTATAATACTCTCATTTTAACTATTTATTTTAATTTATTCTTTTAAATGGTATTTATTTTCAACAAATTGCACCAAAATCCCATCAGATAGAGCGCTCTCTCTCTCTCTCCTCCATCGATCTGGATCAGATCCAGATCGATGGAACTTTTTATTTTTATTTTAAAAAAAATAAATCTTGATATGCAAAAGATTTTCATAGCATTACTTTAAAAATAATAATAATAAAGCTTTTTCGGTTTAAAGGATAATAATAATCTTTTTCGAATCTCCACTAGCTATTTCATTTTTTCATTTTACTTACCTTTTTTAATAAAATGATGTTAGAGATCAATTTAAAAAAACAAAAAAATTTAATTAAGAATTTTAAGAGATATTTTGGTATTTTTGACAGTCAAAGTCAGTCAACGGTTAAGTTTTACTAACGGCAAGGGATGTAGATGCCAATTAACGATAAAATTGTTTCTAGGTGTAAAATGACAAACCTCAAGAGAGTTTGGTGCAATTAGCTCTATTTTAATTAAGTACTTATTAATTAGAAATTAATACTAAAGACTCTTGAGTTTTTTTTTTTAATTTGTTTTTCGGTGTCGATATTGTCACTCATAAAACTAATTAGTACACTCATATTTCATTAAAAAATTTAATTCAAAAATATCCCAATAGAAATTTACAAATAAGGACAAATTACTTTAACTAAAAATAAACCAAATATTATGCACACTCATTAATTAAACACATATCTTTAACTATTTCTCTTTACTAAAAAAAAACACTTATGATAAACCCCTAACTAAACTTTAATTTTATTTCAAATATCAAATTTTCTCATCATCACATGATTATCATATAACAAAATAATTTAAAGAGGATTTTCACTGTTAATAGCTAAATTTGGCTAAGGACCAAAGAAAAATTCTCCTCTCTCCTAGCCCGAATCCAGGCCCAAAAATTATCCACCATGGAGCGCCTCACAGGGTCAGGCCACGAAGCCACCTCGTAAAAAATGAAGAAGGGTCACCGAGCTATGGAAACACCCGAGATGGAGCCCGACACAACCGGATCGAGTTTCCGACACCGAGGTCGAGACTACCTTCGCAACCTCCCTGGAAGCCCTTCTTTCTCTCCAAATTCAAAGAGAAACGTTTAGGCTTTAAGCTCGTATTACTATGTTTTGCCACCTCGCCGAACGGAGTTTCGGACCTATTAAGATAGATAGGAGGAAGCTCGTCAAAGCCTGTTGAGACCAACCGACCTCTTCCCTATATTTGATGGGAAGAGGCAGGACGGTTTCCTCTTGATTGAAGGGAGGATGGCGAGTATGGCACTTATTATTTAGTAGAGCGACATGTCCTAGTCTTGGTGCTAGGAGCTTGATCCGACCTTTCCAGGTCCCTTGGAGCTTTAAACGGCTCACTATAGGCGTTCTTAGATGGCAATAGGCTTTGACGAGCTTCCTCCTACCCATCTTAATAGGTTTGAAACTCCGTTCGGCGAGGTGGCGAAACATAGTAATACGAGCTTAAAGCCTAACAGTTTCTCTTTGAATTTGGAGAGGAAGACGGGCTTCCAGGGAGGTTGCGAGGTAGTCTCGACCTCGGTGTCGGAAACTCGATCTGGTTGTGTCGGGCTTCGTCTCGGGTGTTTCCATAGCTCGATGACCCTTCTTCATTTTTTACGAGATGGCTTCGTGGCTTGACCCCAGGAGGCGCTCCATGGTAGATAATTTTGGGCCTTAATTCGGGCTAGGAGGGAGGAGAATTTTCCTTTGGTCCTTAGCCAAATTTGGCTATTAACAGAAGTCCCCTCTGACTTGAACACTGGTGATTGAATTTAAGGTTGGAGTCAGATTCCCTGTTTTAATTGGGAAATTCTCCCTCCATTACCTTTACCAGGATCTCGGAGGAAATCTTTTCATTAATTGCCCAAGTGACGTGGCGAATGTAGACTGGGGTATTCTCAAAATAATCCTGCTACGTTACGGCCATTCCGTGATTCGAGGCAACCTCCTAGCAAAGATTTTGTTCTTGGGTTGCCGACGTCATGGCTCTGTCCGCTTTTATTTAAACCCGACAGCTCTACCACCTTCTTCATACTTTTGCTTCTTTCAAGTTTCAAACTTTCTTTTGATAAAAAAATTTCTCTTCTTTTCGTTGACTTCACTAAACTCTCTCTACCATGTCAAAAAACAGTCGAGACTCCGTCGATTCTATCGTCGACGGCGAGGAGGTCGCCAGTCTCACCCGCAGAAAGAGAGTACGCAAGAGTTTCGACAGTGAGGACTCTCCCCCAAGTCTCCAACGCCGGCGGTCAACCAGAAACGTAGCCATTGGGACCAGTTTCTCTGATTGACTAGACAATCCTTTGTATTTGGTTGACGAAAGCTCTGATGGAGAGAACAGGAATGATGCTGCAGGGATGGGTTAAGTCACGGTTGTTGGTCCTCCTTTGAAGAGGCTTCCTTCTTACAACTTCAGGGTTATCCCCGACTCTATCTTTGATTCGAACTCGATTGAACGCTTGAGGTCCAAGTACGGCATCCCTGATAGTGTTTCTATCTCGATTCCTCCTAAAGGTTATAACGTCTTCAATCCTTCCGGGGGTATGCTTCTGATTCATGTGGCGGCTCTCGAGAATGGGGTCAGGCTTCCCCTTCACCCTACCCTTCGACGAGCTCTCAACGCCATTAAGCTAGCTCCTCTTCAGTTGACGCCCGGCTTCTGGAGGCACTTGATTGGCTTCCTCGTGCTGTGGAGGGAACAATGCCAGCTAAGCAAGGTGGCGAGGGAGCCCGAAGCAGATGAGCTGGCCTACCTTTTTCAAATCGGGAGTCTATCAGGTGCTCCTCGAGGTCAGTTCTATGCAAAAGTCAAAAATAAGCTCAACTTCATCATTCCTGGTGCTTCGAAGAAGTATCCCGCCTGGAAGGAAGAGTGGATCCTGGCCGGGGGTTATTGGGGAAGCTCGACTTTTATCGGAGGGCACGAGTTTAGGGTCCCCACAGCTTTTAATGACAAACCATCGTGGGACAGGGACTCTCTACCACCTGAGTCTGAAACTATCTTGAAGGCTATCCTTGCTATGAACTACTTGAATCTGAAGTTCCCAACCGTTGATGCCTTCGATTCCCGCAGGGTGAATCAATATCTGCAGATCTCCGATGTTGCTCCTCGTAAGTAACACTGAATCGTCTTGTTGACTAGCTCAGTTCTGACGTTTTCCCTTTTGTTTTATTTATTTATAGTATTTGTCGTTGAGCCAGCTTCTCGTGAAGCCCAACGATCCCGCTAAGCTCGCGTTCCTCTTCCTTCCATCGGGGTCACTTCCGCTCATGCTTTGCCTCTTTTCCCGGTTGGGTCTAGGATGGCCAACCTCTTATCGCGGGCTTCTCAGGCATTGAATAGGGGAACCTCTGCTCCCAAACCGTTGATACAACTGCTTCTGCTCCTTCTGTTATTGTTGCTACCACTGCTGCTCCTACGATTAATCCACCTGATACCTCTGTGCTTCCAACTTCCCTAGCTTCGGAGGACTTCGACGCGGTTGTGGCACATATTCCTTCTTTGTGGGAGATTCATATCATGACGACCTTAAGTCCATTTCTGGAGAGGTAGCCTGATCGAGATATCAAGAGGGCTGTATAGCTATTTCCTGGTCTTGAGATCTGAATGACAACTATGCTCTTACACTCAGATCCTTTTTGGGGGTGGTAGCCCGACCAAGGCATTATGAGGGTTGTTTAGCTATTTCCTGGTCTCAAGATCTGGTTGGCAACTATGCTCTTACACTCAGACCCTTCTGCCAGACCAAGGCATCAAGAGGGCTGTCTAGCTATTTCCTGGTCTCAAGATCTGGATGGAAACTATGCTCTTACACTCTGACCCTTCTTGGGAGTGGTAGCCCGACCAAGGCATCAAGGGTAGCGAGGGGGCTTCCCTGGCTAGCCCCTAGTCTCGAGATCTGGATGGTAACTATGCTCTTATACTCAGACTCTTCTTGGCGGGGGGTGGTGCCTGGCCAAGGCATTAGGGGCAGCGAGGGGGCTTCCCCGGCTGATCCCTAGTCTTGAGGCGATTATGGCGAATTCATCCGTGGATAACCTAGTCTTATATGGAGAAATAAATGTAGAACATGGTCGGAGATAAGAAAATAGCAGACTTTATTGATGATCGAAATGTAGTACATCGTTACTAGGGATTTTATTGAAACCTAAGTGGGGGTAATCTGCTTCAGAGTCCCCTGCTCAGGGCTAAAACTTCCTCAAGTGATCTGTGTTCCAAGTGTGGTCGATGGGTCGACCATCCATGTCTTCGAGCTTGTAAGCCCCATTGTGAGCTACTACCTTTACCAAGTATGGTCTTTCCCAATTGAAACCTAGGACTCCCTCCGACCTTTTCCGGGTATTCGAGGTCACCTTCATGAGCATCAAATCCCCTTCCTTGAAGTTCCGGGCTTTGACCTTTCGGTTGAAATACCTAGCGATCTTGCTCTGGTAAATCGTCACTTTCTCAGCTACCCGGTCGTGTTTCTCTTCCAGGAGATCTAGATTAGCTCGGAGCTTGACCTCGTTGCTTTCAGGTTCAAAGTGTTGTACCCTGAATGAGGTCGATTTATGCTCGATGGGGAGGACCGTTTCAACTCTGAAGGCTAGGGAGTAGGGTGTCTCCCCGGTAGCTGTCCTCTTTGTAGTCATATATGCCAGAAGACCTCGGGTAACTCCTCTGCCCATTTGCCTTTCTTCTGTTGTAATTTCTTCTTCAACAACCTCTTATAGTTTTGTTGGTGGATTCCACCAGCCCGTTGGTGTGAGGATGGGCTACTGAAGCAAACCTGAGGTCGATTCCCAAACCTTCGCAAAAGTCCTTGAACCGGGTGTTATCAAACTACCTGCCCAGGTCAGCTACAATGATGAGATGGGTTCCGAATCTGCAGACTACGTTGGTTTTTATGAACTCAGTCGTATTCTTATCTGATATTCAGGAGAGAGGCCCTGCTTCGACCCACCTTGTGAAATAATCGATGGCCACGATAGCATATTTAGCTTGCCCCGGAGCGATGGGAAGTGGTTCAATTAGGTAGATCCCCCACATGGCGAAGGGGGTAGTGCGAACTGAGAGAAGACAGTCGCTTTGGCAGGAGATGACTCATGCTCGAGGTACTTTGGCACTGGTTCACAAGATTGTACAAAGCTTCTTGCGTCTTGGTGGATGGTTGGCCAGTAGTACCCTATGCGAAGCACTTGATATACTAAAGCTTCACCGCCAATGTGGTTCCTGCAGTCCCCATAATGAACTTCTCTTAACATCCATTTGGCATCATCAGGATGCAAGCACCGAAGCAAAGGGAGGGACATTCCCCTCCTATAAAGGTATTCGTCTATCATGCAATATCGGACAGAGAGCCTTCTAACTCTTCGAGCTTGATTGGGCTCTTCGGGAAGCTTTCCCTCTTGGAGATAGGCAACGATCGGATCCATCCAGCAAGGCTGAAGATCTAGGGAGCAGATTTCCTTACCCGTGGTTATGCTTGGTTGGGAGAGCACTTGGAGAGGAACTCCTCGTGGTAAGGCTTGGCCTCCATTTGCAACTATCTTTGCTAAGACATCTGCGCGATGGTTCTGGTGTCGAGGCACCTGCTCGATTTTAAATCCATTGAATCTGTCCTTAAGCGACTGAACTAATTTTAGGTAGGCGACCATGTTATCCCCTTTTTTCCTGGTAAAGCCCGGAAACCTGATTGACTACGAGCAACGAGTCACTCTTGACCTGTAGGTAGTCGGTTTTAAGTTCAATGGCCGCCTTCATTCCGGCTATGAGGGCTTCATATTCTGCCTCATTGTTCGTGACCTTAAACTTGAATCTAAAGTAGTGACAGAATTCAGTTCCTTCTGGATCTATTAAGACTATGCCAGCTCCTCCCCCAGCTTGCCGGACGCTCCATCTGTGTAGAGAATCCAGGACTTGCAATCTTCCGATCAATTGTCGATCTCTGAAATTTCCTCAGGGGCTACATTCCTTGCTGGGGAGATCGTTTGGCCTGGGAGTGCCAAGAATTCTGCCACGAAGTCCTCCAGAGCCTGAGCTTTGATTGTGGTTCTGGGTTTATACTTCAAATCGAATTGGGTGAGCTTTAGGGCCTATAGAACTAGCCTTCCAGACACGTCCGGCCTTTGTAAAATCTAACGGAGGGTTGGTCTATCACCACCGCTATTGAGTGAGCTTGGAAATAGGGAAAGAGCTTTCTTACCGAGGTCACCAGAGCATAGGCAAGCTTCTCCAAGAGGGTATAATTTTTCTCTAGCTTGGTTAGGGCATGACTCACGTAGTACACGGGCCGTTGAACCCTGTCTCCACACTCCTTGATTAAAGCCCCGCTTACTTCATTCTCTGAGACAGCCAAGTAGATTTGCAGTTCCTCTCCAGGAACTGGCTTGACTAGCAATGGAGGGCTTGTTAGGTACCTTTTCAAGGCTTGAAAGGCTTGCTCCCTCTCCTGGCTCCATTTCATGTTTTTCCCTTGTTTGATAGCTTTGGAGAAGGGGAGACATTTATCGGTAGATCGTGAAATGAATCTGTTGAGCGCTGTTACACGCCCTGTCAAGACTTGTACCTGTCCGAGTGATATAGGGGATTCCATGTCTAAGATAGCCTTGATTTTTTCCGGGTTAGCCTCTATGCCTCTCTCATGAATCATGAAAACTAAAAACTTCCCCGCAGTCACTCCAAAGCACATTTGGAGGGGTTTAACCGCATCTGGTTTTCTCTTAGGATCAAAAATGTCTTACGAAGGTCTTCCTAATGTCCTTCTGCGGTTGGTGATTTTGTGATCATATCGTCGATGTATACATCCATCGTCCTTCCAATCTCGGGCCTAAACAGTTTGTTAACCAGCCGCTGGTATGTAGCCCCCACATTTTTAAGGTCGAATGGCATCACCTTGTACAGTACAGGCTCTGCCGGTAATGAAGCTGGTCTTATCTTGGTAAGCTGGGTACATCTTAATCTGATTATACCCCGAGAACGCGTCCATGAAACTAATAAGCTTATTTTCGGATGTGGAGTCGACCAGCTGGTCGATCTTTGGTAAAGGAAAGCTATCTTTTGGACATGTCCGGTTGAGGTCGGTGTAGTCGACGCACATATGCCATTTCCCATTTGCCTTTGTAACCATGACCACGTTGGAGATCCACTCGGGGTAGCGCACTTCTCTGATGAAACCTGCCCTGATCAATTTGTCTACTTCCTCTTGTACTGCAGTGTTTCTCTCTGCATTAAAGTGACGCTTCTTTTGTTTGACTGGCTTCAATGTTGGATCCACTGCTAATCGGTGAGCGGCCAAAGATATCGGGATCCCGGGCATCTCATCATGGCTCCAAGCGAAGATGTCGCTGAATTCTTTGAGAAGCTCAATCAAGCCTATTTTTACTTTCTGTTCGAGGGCGGCTCCGACCTTGACAACCTTAGAGGGATCATCGTTCCTGATAGGTATCTCCTCTAGTTTATCCACGGGTTGCCCGCTAGTCCATTCCTTGCTCTGTTCTTCGTTATCGAGCATTATGGGCTAGTTCTCTGGATGATCCGCAGGCTCCACATCTTCTTGAATCACCCCGGGTACTTCCGTATCCTGGACTGTTGTAAATTTTACAAACTGTTTTGCTAAAGTTGTCGGATTAGCAGACACTGCGTAGCATTTTCTAGCTGCTTGCTGGTTCACACGTACCTCTCCGACCTGGGTTCCCACCGGGAATTTTAGGACATTATGATAGATAGATAAGACTCCCTTCAAAGATGATTGGAAAGGTCTCCCCAGTATGGCGTTATAGGCCGATGGGACGTCAACCATAACGAAATCCGTCATAACGTTCTGTTGGAGAGGTAAGGTTCCAATGATCACTGGGAGGATCTTTGATCCCACTGGTATGATCGAATCCCCAGTGAATCCATAGAGCGGAGTTGTGCAACTATTGTAACACCATTGCTTCAAATCTAGCCTTTCCAAGGTGTTCTTGAAGAGAATGTCTACACTGCTGCCCGTGTCAACTAACACCCGGTGGACCATGCAGTTGGCAATTTGTATCGTGATCACCATGGGATCATCATGGGGCTGTACGGTGTTGAAAATATCTGCCTCAGTGAAAATAATCTGAGCTGACTGGGAAGGTCCAGCTGGGCTTTGGCTGACCTTGAAAATACCCCGACCTTCTTCCACACGAGGAATTTTCCTTGCATGGTTTTTTCAAGAATTATTGGAGGTACCAGCAAGTGTGGGCCCTCCGCTGATGGTGTGTATCACCTGGATTTTCTGTATTAAATCAGTTTGTTCCCCATTTCTCTTCTCCGCATGCTCGCGGATCTCGGCTTGTACCTCCCTTCCAGTCTGAATGTTATCTCTGACCTGCTGCAAGAACTCGATCACACATCCTCCCATTATTAGGGCATTGATCTGATTGCGCAAATTATAACATTCTGAAGTGTTGTGGTCCACGTCCTCGTGGAAGTCACAGTACTTGTACCGGTTCCTCCAGGTCGATTGGGGCTTTCATGGGTGCTGGCTTTTGGAGGAGCCCCTTGTCTCGTATAGCAAGGTAGATTGTTTCCCGTGAGGCATTCAAGGGGGTGTACTAATCATACCATTTCTCACCTCTTATTATGGGGGCTACAGTCCTATGAGGAGACAAGCTCTCGGAGGGGTTCGTGTTGCTGGATACCTTTCTTGCCTGAGTTGAGCAGCGGGGAAGCGGTATGTCAACCTATTGGGAGTTTTGTTCTGATTTTTCTGAGTTGGCTCAGATCTGAGGGCTTCTTTTTTCTGGCGCTTTGCCGTTCTCATATCGTCGTGTTCCATCTTGACTTTGAGCTATTCGTCGATCTCAACCTGCTCAAGAGCCCGATCAAAAGCCTTCTGATAGGTCTCTGGAGGTCTCTTGGCAAAGGAACGGAAAAGCTTTCCTGCCCACAGGTTCCGCCTGAAATTGGCGAGAGTTCCTTCTCGGTGAAGATTCCCATTTGGATGACTTCCTTGTGAAAACGTTCCACGTAAGATCGAAGTGCTTCCCCTCGTTCTTGAATCACATACTGAAGATGTATGGGATCCTTTGGACGAGGTTTGACTCATTGGAACTACGGACAAAAATCTGTCGATAACTTTGTGAAAGAATCCATGCTACCAGCAGGCAGCTTCCTGAACCAAGTTTTCGTGTAATCGGTCAGGGTTATAGGGAACATCCTGCACATAGCAGACTTAGTGGTATTCTGGACTTCCATCTGCTGGACGAAGTTCTCCAGGTTACTCAAAGGGTCTTCTGTTCCAGAGAATTTATCTGTAGGCATTTTAAATTTCAGCGGGAGCTCCGCTTCTTGGATCCTTCTAGTGAAGAGAACGTTCATCTCGCTTAATGGATCTTTCTTATCCTCCATATTCTTTTCCTTTCTTATCTGCTGGACTTCTTTCTGTAGCTTTTCCAGCTGATCCCTCAATCGTTTGTTCCTGGGCTTTTTTGAATCGATCTCAAATTCTCCGCTACCAGATCCCTCAAATGAACTGGTGATCTCGAACCGGCAATCTCAACCCGGCCTTCTTCATGAGCGGGATCTATCCGGGAGATTTACCGGCTACCCTCCTCTTGGGCCCGAGCTTGCCTTCTTGAAGCCGTCGGGCGAAGGGCCTCCCGTTGCTCCCATGTCAGAGCATCCTCTGCGGACTTGACCCGTCTGGGTTGATATTGTGAAGGCCTTCTAGGAATTGGAGGCGTGGGCCCTAGCCTATCCCGGATCGAAGGTTGAAGCCTGGTCCTACCCTCGGCTGGTTCTTGAGGAGGAGGTCCCAGGCGATCAAAGGCAGGCTGCTTGGTCCCGGTCTTGCTCGGCTTTCCCTGGTCATTTGGATTTGTTGGCTGGATTGCAATGTCTTCAGCGAGCAGGCGGAGGCGAATGTTTTCCAAGAAGGCCGCCGCTTGTTGATCGAGCAGCGGCCTGGCTTACCATAGGAGGGCAAGAAGCCCGTGCATTAGTTATTTGGACCGAAACTTGGTTGCGGTGTCCGGGTTTCTTTCCCCTCCTTGGGGCTTTTCGCATTGCCGAAGGTTGTTCTGAAGCCACGAGCTTTCCTTGGGAGGAGCGGAGCCTCATGATTCCTGTAAGACAGTAAAAATATAAACTGTTGATTTGGTAAGCAGTTCCCACAGACAGCGCCAGAAAGTGTTAAAGAAAAAGTCACTCGGGGTGAAAAATCTCAGTTAACACCCTCAAGACCATAACCACGTAGGTGGTGGCCGGGGTTAGAGAGTTTGCAATGAGAGTTTGAAAAATGACGCTAATAAAAGGTAAAAGGGAATACATTGGCTACATCATTTATCAGGCATAACTTTACAAAGATCTCTCCAATACTCTCAATCTCTCTGGGATACCATTAAGTGGCACTCTCGTGCCCGTCGAAAAGTAGTCTTTTTTTTTTCTGCTTATGCTTGATCTTTTTATATGTAGTCTAGGTTGGCTCCATTTGCGACTTTACCGCCATGATTTTCTCAATCATTTCCCTCCTTATCGGGTAGGATCTTTTTTATTAAAAGTCATTGACTTTGGTTTAATGACGGATTCGAGAGTATCATAGGCGAAGATAAGTTTGTTTCCTTTTTGGATTCAATCACTTTTTCTACACGTAATTTTTTCATGTTTGTTGTAGGTATGACCTCGTGTGTCTCCATGGTATGATTCTTCATGGATGATGGCGAGTATGGCACTTATTATTTAGTAGAGCGACATGTCTTGGTCCAGGGAGGCGGCGCCACTGCACATCTTATTGGATCTCTAATTTAAGGCTTGGATCAAGGTTATGGTCTTGTGAAATTGGGGATTTTTTTTGTGAATGGAGTATTTTGGATAATAATTCAATTGTATGTGGTTATTTTAGGGAACTAGAGCTAATTTGTTACTTCATGAAAGTAAGTGAAAAGTAAAAAAAAATTCAAAAAAAAATTTCAAAGCAAAATGAAAGTAAAAATATGGATTCAAAAATTTTGTAGCACTCTTTACTCACATACTTTGAAGACTAGCACCAACTTAATAACATAATTTTTAATAGCACCTATAATGTGAATATGACGAAAATACCCTTAAAACACAATCACAAAAATAAGTCTCGTGTTTTTTTTCGAGTCTTATTTTCGTGTTTCCGATACTTATTTGGATATTTTCGAGAATTGTTTTTTATTTTCGATACTTATTTTGTATTTCAATAACTTATTTGGGTATTTTCAAGATTTACTAGGAAAAACACAAAATTTTCCAAATAATTTTTTCATCTTCTTAATCGACCTCCATGGAGGTTGAACAGACTTTGACCTCAATTGGAAGTCCTCCATCAATGGAGGTTTTTGAAAAAAAAAATTATACCTAATGGCAGAAAAGTAATAAAAGAAGAATGTGAGGGTATTTTTGTCCATTTGTGCAATTTAAACTCAAATTATTAATCTAGTGCTATTCCTAAAAATCACTATGGATTTGGTGCTATTTAGGCCTATTTCCAATATATAAAAAAAATATAACTTTATTCATTTAAGATATGTTTAACTTAATTTATGATTCAGATTAAAAAAAAAGCTACATCACTTAATTTAAGTAATTAATTCAGTTAAGACTAAAAAAAACAAATAAAGCACTCCTTAGATATTGGGCTCCATAGATATAAGAGTATCTCCAATGCAAATATACATTTAGAGAAACTTGACTGCCACATACGATAGATAGTAAAAAAATTAGAAAAACTCTCTAATATAATTATTTAACTTCAATATGGAGATGAAGTGGCAAAAAAATGTTAGAGAATATGGAGTTGAGTTTCTAATTCTAGAAACTCTCCTAGAAATGCTGACTAGAATTTCTAACTCTTTCCACCAATAATATTAAAGCTCAATATTTAATTGTAAAATAAAAAAAAAGTGGAATAATTGTTTTATTATTATTAGTCATAAAATTGATAGATATTTGACTTTAAATAATTGTATTGGAGATGTAAATATGCATTTCTCTAAATGTTTTTCAAAAGTAGGCACATAATGAATAGAAATAATAATGTGACACTATTTAGAAACTCAAAAATTACATATTTGCATTGGAGATACTCTAATTACTCATCACTTTGTGGTTGATTGGGAGAAAAATTTCTTGGCGGAATACAAGAATTGTAATGCAGGGGAAAATAACAGAGGTTTGGTTAGACGTAGTACTGTGGTGTGGCCTCACCCTTCTTCAGGCTCTTTCAAGGTGAAATGTGATGCATCGATTGATGCTAAGGGGGATGAATTGGTTTCGGTTTGGTTATCAGAGATACAATGGGATTTGTCATGGCTGCCAATTCTCAGGTGATGGATGGGACTTTCAATGCCTAGGTAGCTGAGGCAATTGCCATCCTTAGGGGCATTCAATTTAGCAAAGACTATGGTTTTTCTCCTTGTATTTTTGAATCTGATGCGGAAGTGGTGATCAGGTGGATCAATGATAGAAGTCATCTGGAGTCAGTGTGTGGTGTGATCCTATCAGACACTAATTCCCTGATTGCTGAGATGGTTGGTGTCTGCTTCGGCTATGTTCCCAGACAGGGCAACCGGGTTGCTCACTTTCTTGCCAAAAATGCTCTCCTGCTTACTAAGGATATGTTTTGGATGGAAGAGTACCTATATGGTGTTGCTAAAGCCGTTCAGATGGACATGCATGTTTAGTTTGTTTGTTTGTTTTTGTTTCTTTTTCTATTAAAAAAAAATACTCATCACTTTTGTTAATAGGTTTTTAACAATTTTTCTACCATATTTTTACTATGTATATTATTATATTTGAAGTTATATTATTTAGATAATAAAAGTGTAGTGATTTTTATTATTACGTTAAAAGTACGTTCAAAATGTGTAATTGATGTTTTTAATGGTCAAGTATAGTTTTTCATTTCTCTTTCCTTCGTTTGTAGTCGTAGATCAAGTAGTTCCACCGACCCACCACTAGCTACTATTGCGGTACTGCCGTACTGGCCATTCCTTAGGCGCATAATGGTTCTGGCTTTTTTTATCGGCTGGACACTGATTTATTAAGTTGGGTTTATACGGTTAGAGAAGTCAAATTCTTTCAAAAATGCACTCGTATCAAATACACGTGTACACGGTGAAGTTGAAAAAGAAATAAAGTTGAAAGTTGAGAGAATTTGGGAGAGAAAGTTGCCTGGTCCATCAGCGGAAGACGAAAACCAAGACCAAAACAACAATATAATAAAGAGGTCGCCGGTCGGCAGTCGGCAGTCATATAAAGACAACGAACACAGTGAATAGTTGAAAAAGGAGACAAGCTTAAAATCTAGAAAAAACCAAAAACCTTACTGAGAAGTTTATTTGAGAGAAAAAGAAACCTTTCTGATGGAAGTATATTTTTAATTTGAGAGAAATTAGTAATCGCATCATGATTCATGATTCATGAGAAGCATGGTGATTGACTAATTGTCCAAGTCAAGTGGGACGATAAGACTAATTATGATCCAAGGGGGAGGACTATGATTTAGAAAAATATCTTTCATGGTGATTTTTCAATTTTTCAAGTGGGAGGATAAGACTAATTATGGTGATTTTTCAAAAGCATTGCTTGCCATAAATCTCGATTTAACACTATCAATTTTCATATCCACAATTACTGTTCATCATCTTTTCCATATTTAAATCCAAATTTTACAGAAACCAATTTTTCTTAAAAGAAAATACACAAACAATACAATATATAGAAGTTTGGGCAACGAAAAGCACAACCGAACCCTAAAATATAAATAACTAAAATATATTAAAAAAACAACAAAAATTAATTTTTGAGAGATGTGGATCAAATCTTTTGAGGTAAGTAGAATTCAATGTCATAGGAGAGATATAGTGAAATGAGAGAATGTTTTTTACTCTTCACATTGTGAGAGGGTATTGTCTGCCGGAGAGAAAACAGAAAGAGAAAGAGGGTGGAAAATAGAGGTAAAAAAGGGTCTTAAAGATAAGTTAATAGGGGTATTTTTGTCGATCAATATATGTTATTTAAATTTAAGTTATTAATTTATTGCTAACTCCACAAAATCAGTTAAAAATTTGCTACCGTTTTCCAAGCATTTTCACATGAATTTTTGTTATAAATTTGTGGTTTTATTACTAAAATAATATTTAATAGTAAAAAAAACAAATTAATTACTATTTAATAGTTCCTTGCATTAAATAAATCTATAATTGAATCGGAGTAGCTTTCACCTACGGATTCCGGATCGTAAGAAATTTCTGGAATCTTATCTTGACCGTTGGATTATCCATCAACTAAAATGAATATCCAATAAAATAAAATAAAATAAATAAGGCACCACATGTCAATCAATACCGATCTCATTTTTTTTATCACATGCTGGCCCACCATTCAACTAATTTCCTCCATCTTTCCTCTTTTTTTATCGATCGTTGGCCCACCATTCAACCCATTCCTTAGACTTGATGCCGGTTCGGTACGAACCAGTGAACCGAACCGGAACAGCCAAGTAAAAACCAAAATTGGAACTGGTTTTTTCGGTTTCGGTTTTAAAATTGGACCGAAATCGGTACTAGGACGGTTCCAGTTCCGGTTCTAAATGTTGAGGAATTATCGGGTTCGAACCGGACTGGAACCGACGATTCCAATGTTATGTTTTTTTTTAAAAGAAAATCGTGGAACCAGAACCACTGAACCAATCAACCAGATCTCTCATCTCTCTCTGCCACAAACCCAGATCTCTCTCTTCAGGTTTTGCCTCTCTCTCTCTCTTCCAAAATCCAAACTAGAATACTCGATCTCTCTCTTTAATCCAAACCATTCTAGCTCGAGCACCCATGACCCACCACTACAAACCCAAAATCCACCACCACCTAAACTAAATCACACCGACCGGTGACCACCATGGCATCACCCCCAATCTCATCTCTCTCTCGATCATTCTATCCAAGCAAGAAGACTGAAGACGAAGACAAACGAAGACGAAGACAAACGAAGAAGATGACAGATGAAGAAGTTGCGGAAGATGAAGAAGAAAGAAGAAGAAGAAAAAAGAAAGAAGAAAGAAGAAGAAGAAGAATGAAAGAAGAAAGAAGAAGATGATGATCGATCCAACTGTCGAAAAATATGGGTTGATTTGGGTTGATTTAGGAGAGAGAGAGAGTGATGAAGATCTAGGTTGAGAGAGAGATGGAGATCTGTGTTGTGTTGATTTGGGGATGTATTCACTGTATTGTGTTTATTTGTGAGGGGGAGACACGAAGTGAGTGACGTGAGTCTGAGCGGGTTTTTAAAAAATATATAAAAAAATTGAGAACCGAACCATCGAAACCAGAACCAGCGATTTTGGTACCAGTTCCCCTTTTCTCGGAACAGGAACCGTCGGTGTGGAACCGGGACCGGAACCGACTTCATGTCTACCATTCCCATCTCTTCCCTCTCTCCTTGTCAATCATGGAGCTCATCGGTCTCTTTTTTTTCTCCTTGTTCATTTTTTTTTACCATTGGATCCAATCCAACTGCCATGATGGGATCCCGAAAATTTCTTACAATTCGGGATCCCTTAGGTGAAAGCTACTTAATTGAATCATATTCAAAATTCTACCAAATGTTAAATTTGGCATTAATGTAAAGAGAAGCTTTCAAATATGGTCCCGGATTGTAAGAAGTTTCCAGGATCCTATCATGGTTGTTGGATAGATCCAATCCAATGGCCAAAATGAATATCAAATACAAAAACAAAATAAATGTAGGGCCCACAATCAATTCTCTTTTATTTCCTCTCTTTTTACAGAGGAAATCTTCAGTGGGACGGTCTCATTGACGTGGCAATGAGATCATCCAATAGAAGTGTAGCTTTTTCAAGTTTTAAAATATATTTTGGAGTTGTGCTATTGGCACTCCACCACTAAACTATTTATACCCCACTTTTTAAAATTTTGATTTAATTATATAAAATTAAATGGTCTTATTATTGATTTATTTCTAAGACTACCGTTTTACTTATTTTTCAAACTTAATACACCCCATAGTCTTTTTCAAAAAATAAAATAAAATAAAAATACATTTCATCTCTCATCTCTCATCTCTAATTTTTATATACAGTTTTCTCACATCCATTCACATGACTTGTTTTTTCTTTTTATTGTATGGTGAAACCATCCTGATTAGATGCAATTTGTTTTTTCCGTAGTCAATTGGATTGTTAGTGGTAGATTGTGAGTGTGATATTGATCGTTTGATGATTTTTTTGTAGTGATTAGGTTAGGGTTTTGGTATGGTTTCGTTTCAATAAATATTAGGTTTTTTTGGTTGCGGTTCTTTATGTGATTTCGTTGTTTTTTTTATTTTTTTTGTAAATAACATAAAACTAACTTTGGTAGATCTGGAATAAAATCTACAAAAGAATTGATACAAATCATAGTATGCCTAGAAGATCTGGAAAAAAAATAAACCGAGAGAAAAAAATTAGCAAAAAGGGATCTAGAATTTGAAAAGAAAAACAAAACAAACATGTGAAACAATAAAATCAATAAATACTAAACATGGAAAACATGAGGTCGAGATCAGAAAGAAAATATAAATAAAAATAATAAACATTTAGTGATTTGAAATAATTTATATTATTAGAATTTTGAAGTAAGGAAAGCGGGGATTTTATTAATTTTACTTTGTACAAGATTTTTTTAATAAAAAATGGTTGTCTCTTTAAGTAATTTTATAAAAAGAGTACTAAATAATTTAAAAAGCGGAATACAAATAGTTCAGTAGTGGGTGTGTCAATAACACCACTTTATATTTTGATATTTTCAATAAAAATGTTACACTTCATTGGACGGTCTCACCACCTATCAATGAGACCGTCCCACCAAAGATTTTCTACTTTTTACCATATGCAGCCCACCATTCAACCAATTCCCCTTTCTTCTCTCTTCTTGCGAATCGCGGGCACATCTATCTCTTTTATTTTTTCTCCTTACGCGTTCTTTTCGACCGGTCATGATGGGATCCTAGAGATTTATTACAATCTGGGATACCGCATTCGAAAGATTCTCTTGATGTTAAAAGGTTAAAATAAAATAAATGGAACCACGTAGAAATGACGTAAAAATAAATTCTTACAAGTACTCCTTTGGAACAAAAAAAAAAGCTAATAAATAATCAAGATGGTAAAATATATTAAGTTTAATTTTAATGACTTGTTTGCATTAAGTAAATTTTCTGTTAATATTGTTGTTTACTCTCACAATTGGACTAACATCAGATAGGCATTAATTTAAAAAATAAAAATAATAACAATAGATATTTTTAATAAGCTTACATTGATCTAAATTGGGAAGAAGCTCGCCGGAAATATATTGAAGTGCAGCTTGAGGAGCCAGAACGGCAACCTGAAACTGTGGATCAATTATATTATTTATATATAAGAGTCATCAAAAAAGAAATTATATAATTAAGTTCCTAATATTTTTAATAACCAAGTGGAATTTCATTATGATAATTGAAGGTTAACTAAAATCTTCATAATCTTTTTTTTTAAAAAAAATATCATGCATATTACTGCTCCTAATTTTTTAAAAACTTATTTAATTATTATTAGTCTTTCTTATGTCCATATCCTGGACTAAAAGTTTTGTCTGCGACAACAGTTCTCTAATGTTAAATGTTGGGGGTCTGGATTCTAACATTAGAGAGAACTGTCGTCCCGGACATAACTAAATACTAAATTAGTGATAAGATAGCTCTTATGATTACAAACCTGATTATTAGAATTGATGACAGAACCCTGAAAACGTTGGAAGAAATTTTCAGTGAACCGAACCCGTCGATTCGGATTCTGATTCCATTCCTCCAATAACTGATTCTCAGAATTTTCTTTCAAATGACTCTCCATATAATTTCTCAACTTCCTCTTTAAATTTTTCTTCGTTTTATAATATTAATCAAGGCAAGATTTGGCGTCTCATATTGAATAACTTATGCGTGTGTGTTTGTGCTCACGCGTTTTCCAAATACCTTGTAATTAAAAATAAATTGAGCAGAAACTACCAAGAAAAGCTTGAACAATTGAGGAAAGCAAAAGCATTTATTGTAAAGGAAGCATCCGACACAAAAGGAGGAAGTTTCGATGATATTATCTTCAACCACTTTTTTAACCGTTAAATGATGTATGAGGAATATCAGAAAAAATGAATGACGATCTTGCAATCCTTAGGGCATAGGGGGGACAATAATAATAATGATTGCCCTATCGGTTATAATATAAGATAAGTGTGAAACTCGTTTGTACATTGTATATTTGTATTCCATACAATTAGATTATTCTTATTTTGTTAAATAACAAAATTAATATAATTTTAGAATGAAAATGATATTATAGAAAATATATTATTGTATTAATAATTATTATTTTTATTTAGTAAGTTATTATTCATTTAACCACCTTCATGAATATTTGATAATTAATTTAATAGAATAATATTATATTTTTATTTAATGTTTGTTTTTTTTAGCTACTCTGTAAATATATTATTAAAATAATGATATATATGTTTATTTTAGTATGATATTTAAAATTTTTTATTACTACTACTACTCGTATTGCAGCAATTACAAAAGGAACCAGGTTCGGTGAAAGAGTGATGGGTTTGGCTATTGTTGAGTTTCGAAAAATGAGTTTTGATACGATTGAAAACAAGATTGTTCTGGATAAAAAGAACAAACATGATAAAATCAGATAATGTACACAATAATTACAAAATGAACCAGCATTTACAGTTTTGGCGAACCTAGGCCGGTTTAGCTTTTTTATTCGAAAAACAAAGGCTCGTTAGCTTGCAAGAAGAAGAATAAGACATCTGATGTTATGCTGTAGCTAATTTGGTCATGATTTTTCGTAACCTTTAATATGTTCAATTACAACAAACTCAAAAGCAAAATTGCCTAGGCACAAGTATACATTGCTTCCTATAAAAACATGTTACTTCTTCAAGAAATAAATCAAAATTTGCGGAAAAAATAAATAATAAACCTCTAAAAGATGCAAAATTGTACTACAATTAACTACTTAACACTGATTTCTCCTATAAATTATAATCAGCCTTTGAGTGTAGAGACACCTTCAAGCAGAGACAACTTGCAGTCCTTTGAGATCACTCCAATTTGCATCCTGTTGTTAACTTGCAATTCCTTTGCAGTGTATTTTTGTTGTTCGTTTTTGTTCGATTACTCGTACATCGAAGAGAAGCTCGAGTCCTGGAAAATGCTGATCTTACACATCATTATAGAAAAACTTAACTATTTAAGTAATTTATACGTATAATGATGCTGCAAAAACAATGTCTCTTAATCTTGGAAACAGCATCTTCGAATTTTGACTTGAGCTCTGTTTCTCCAATGGACTATGCTGCTGAAGAACTTCTTCCAGTCTCCTGATTGCCCTGATCAAGCTTCCCTCGAAAACCTGAGTAATTTCCATGATTTCGTAGAATTTGGATCCTTTTGCCCAAGCATAAGCTGCCTCCATGATATCAGGCCGAAATGAATTCATGAAACTCTCCACCTCAATTTGGACCTGTGGGGTATAAGAAAACAAGAAGCAAATGCTTTTACTCAATTATCAATTACTAAAAAATAAAACGTCAATCTATTTTTTGAAACAGTGAAATCTAACTAAAAATGCATGTAAAAGTGTTCTTGACACCATAAAAGATGCTTCCATAAAGACGAGCACTTTTTGTGTTTTATCTAAAATAGTTAAAGGTGCTTTCTGTGATCAAAACGTATTTGGAGTGATTTTCTGAAGTAGATTAATAACCGAACAAGAAAGTCTTTCTGTGGAATCATTGCTCACGCATCCCCATTTTCTTTACTTTGTTCTAACACAACTTTTAGCCACTTGAAAGTAGACCATGTTAAGAAAAGATGATATAACCAATACCTTGGCCTCCAACTGAGCTTTGGCAACTCTCCGAGCTGCATCTTGTAATTGTGTAAAGAGCAACTCAAGTTCGTCTCTGGGCTTCGCAGCATCTTTGAGATTCTCCTGCCATACAAAACAAGAGAGAAGAGACACCAATTCTTCGACCATTAAGTCTTTTAGAACACCATTGAACATGAGCTCTGTCAGGGTCAGCTCCTCAGCACTGCTGATTTCACAAGCTACCTTTCCTTTCAATTCTACAACATCATCACTTGTGACATATCTGCAATAAAATCCACTAAATTGTGTTATAATGGCTCAAAATAGATAATTAAATAATAATTTGATAAGAACAATCAAACACTGGTCGAAAATGCCATCAACTATGATAAGATCCTGAGCTGAGTCCTGAGTATTCTGTTTGTGTAAGACAGTTGGACAGTTGGACAGTTACGAAAAAACAGTAAAGAGATTCTTGTTTGCTAAGCCAACACAGCTATCAAGTTAAGTAAAATCCAGGCAGCTTCTAAAGGAACATAATGGAGACAAAAGGAAATCAGGTGAAGAGAAATTATATTAAAAGCTTGTATTACCCTAGAGCCTATGGAGAACCCGTTTTCTTGCTTTAAGTTCATCCTTAAATGCCAATTCAGTGGAAGACCGCACTTGTCTCTTAATTGACTTGATCTTGGCGCTCAGTTCTTGCTTCATGTGTAGTACTTTGAGTTTTTGCTCAATAAGCGGGGACTTTGCAATTTCATGCTTGTCAAACAGGTTCTCTGAAGCCTCTATCCTACGCACTGCTTTCTGATATGAACCACTTCGAATCTGAAGAATGACAAAAGTTTGTGTGAAAAGTAGGTTTCAAAGAAAAACAAGAAATAATCTGTAAAAGAAAAGAACAGTAACACACCCCCATGTTTGTTTCAGGATCCAGTACCAGAAATTCAGATGTTGACTTCAGCATGTTCTCTCGAGTTTGCACTGGCAAAATATCCTTTGGCATAGGCAAGCAAGCACTACTTAGACTAATAATCTGTACCAGGCATAGCATAGCATAATCGTTAAAAAAGCTTAACAAACATGCTTCAGAAATGTAAATATAAACATGAAAATACAAATACTGGATGGATATAAGACCAAAAGTCAGAAAAATTACGATATCAGGGAACCTTAGAGAAAGAATAGACAAGGTGAGAAAATGCACATAAAAGAACGAGCAGTATCAGGGACCTTGCATTAGAGATAGGTACAGAAACAACAAGTGGTTCTCCAGGCCCTTTCAAGGAGACAATCATAAAAGTCTTTATCCCAACTCCATCTTTGCTTACTACAAATCTTGTAAGGACATCCATGGTGTAGTTTGAGTCTTCTGGTTTCCGACTTTCATCATTTGGATCATGCATTCAGTATTGGTAATTAGAAAAACTTAAACATCTAGGCACTGCTTACAACAAACAAAAATGATTTCCACCCTTCAATAACAGTTTTCACCCTCTCAAATTCAATTACTCCCCACGTGACCTGGTCCTCAGTGGAGAAAGATGGGGACTTCTCATCAGTCCTGGTGCATTCGATACAAACAAACCTGCCAGGTTCCAAGAAGGGTAAACATTACTTCAGAGAGAAGACTATATCACGGATATCCTTCTTCAAACTTATGTATTTCTGTAGCAGATTATAATAGTTTTTAAACTATCTTCCTCTTCAATTATCATTGAATCCCTCTCTTCTTCAAGTCCTTTAGCTTGTTTCTGTAAAGTAACATTTTGTTTATCATTAGATTAATATATAACCAATTCATCATTTAGCTCTGAAAGTAGAAATCAAATGACCCAGATATTGAAATTCTTTTAGACTAATTTACAGTAAAAATCACAAAAAACAAAATCGGGATCACAAGAAGAAAACAAATTGAGGTCTCTATGCCAGCTGACCTCAAGATCAGGGATGGAGCGATCAGCTTGAAACTGATAGAATGAATTACGAAGCAAATTCTCAGGATTGCCATCTTCACTGCGGATTTGATTCAGAAGCATGTTGTAGCACAGATGGAAGGCACCGGACAAAAAAAATGTCAATAGAGCACCAGAAATGTATAATGGTTCCAATGCACAATGGCAGCATTTCCCATCCATCATCAGAATTATTCTAGTTTTAATACTTATCGATTTACTGACATAATGAACCAATATAAAGGTCTTCACAGCAGAAATACCTATGTCATTACATGCTCAATAAAAACTAATAGTTGATGAGAATCGAAATAGAAAAAGAAGAAGGGATAAAAAATCACTAATCTAACTTATTATTAAACATTGCAGCTACAAGTCAGTAGAATAAATAATGCTATCATGGTGCCAATTAAAGGCAACATTTCTTTTTCTGTTCTTCCACTAAGAGGATAACAAAGAGAAGGGGAAAAATAATAAAACAATTCTATGTGGGAATCTCTTTTTGCATGTATTCTTCTAGTAAAGGTTGCAAAAGGATTCAGATAGCTAACTCCCACTTAAATAGGAATACAACTTATTGGGATTGAGTTTTTTTTTTTTTTTTGGTCTAAAATATTTTTTTGTTTATTCATTACCCTTTTGTTGCAAGGGAATTATATCTATGCTAGAATTCAAAAATAAGAGAGAGAGAGAGAGAGAGAGAGAGAGAGAGAGAGAGAGAGAGAGAGAGAGAATGACTACAATATCTACGACTAGTGGATGAGGAAATAGAGGTAGGTTAATGGACTCTTAGTAGCTACGCTAGATGGGGGACTAAACTCCCCACTAGGAATCTTACAATTCTCTTTCCTTGTAATTTTGCATGTCAAGATAATGAAATACTGTTGAAATGAACTCCTATGTCAAACAAATCGAAAAGAGAATATAGTGAACCATGGATTTATAGTTCAAGATTAGACTAATTAACATATAAACACACAGCACCATATGTACCTGTTTAAACCATCAGCACTTCCTTTAAGCATCATTTTACCAGTTGAAGGTTCCATCTTATCGTCAACCATAAGGATACATATCCCACGTTCATCAATGCCTCAACGACCAGCACCGCCACTCATCTGTATGTACTCTCCACTGGATATCCATCTAAACTTGTCTCCATCAAATTTATGCACATTTGTTAGCACAACAGTTTTTGCAGGTATGTTCAAACCAATGCTAAGAGTTTCTGTGGCAAACAAAAACTGAAGAAAACATTTTTCAGTCTTCATGGCACTAGAAATAGGGAAGAAGAGGTTAAAACAGGAGATAGAAGAGCTAATATCAGTAAACATACATGAAATATTATTCCTACAAGGTGAAAATGAATCTCAACAAATCTTCATACCTTACACAAATAAAATGAATCCAGTACCTCATTTCACTTCACATGAGTAATAATTATTCTTTTGACCCAAACATGAATACTCCAAGTTAAAATAAAACATAGCCCCAATTGTCAAGGAAGTGAGAAGGTGTACTGCACATTAATTCTCAACACAATAAAATAACCTACTTGTTATTACTATTTGGACAACATATAACATCAACAATAAGAAGCAAATAAACTGGCATAAGGATCAGAATGACATGAATTTTTATGAACAGACACAGGCATCAGCTAATGAACAGATATGAAATGGCTCATAGAGTCATAGCTAGCTTCAGTCCCCTGATTTTAATTTGTAGAATGAAATGCTCAATTGTCCTGCAACTTGGAAACTATATTTTGTTAACAGACTATCAAAATTATAGTGATACAGGTGAATGTAAATCTGTAGCCAACCATTAACTATTCCAACTTGCAAAAGTATAATAATGACTAAATGCATAATTCGCTCAAAACCTTGAGCAGTCCTTGAAATAATATCTCAATCACTTCCTTCAATATAGGAAGCAAGCCAGAATGATGAACTCCTATTCCTCGTTTCAAGAGAGGTAACATATTTGAGACCTGTACAGACAATGAGAAAAGGCATGATAGTTAAGATCTTTGCTAAAAACAAAAATAGACATCCCTAGATATTCAACAATAATATTACTATACATATATATTTTTTAAATAAAAATTTTATTAAGGAAAAAGAAGAGAGATTAACAAAATTTGAAAGCCGGAACTCTCCACGAATCAAGAAGTAACTGCTTTTGAATACAATTGGGAGGACTATTCCACCAAATAATATCTGCACTGTGAAATTCTGAGACATTTCCCTCTCGAAAAGAGATTAACAAATGGAAACACCATAAAGGACATATGTTCTTCAAGTTCATGGAACAATAAAATTAGAAAAACTAACTCTGAAAATTAATAATACAAACTTTGATGTGAGCCTATTTGGAACTTTGTGCATTCTCGGGGAAAAGTTGAGTCTTGATCTTAGCATCATCCGATGCTTACTTCTGGTTTGGCTTTTTTACACCTGGCATTATATGGTTTTATATCACAATTCTGATTTTTGTCGTTTCCCTTTAGACACCCAACTTGTCAAATTAGAAAAACAAGTCCATCTACATTGATAAAAAGTCTTTATAAAAAGTCTATTCAGTTTTATTGGCAATTAGTATCTAAGACAATTCAGCAGCTATTAAACTTGTGTAATGCAGCCCTAACCTATCCGTGATGCCAAAAGGACCTTGGTTGAGACGCCTAAGGTATTCCGGGTGCAGTATTCAAAACTTATGTCTACTTCTTATATGTATTTTCATTAATCTCCTCAGAATATGCAATTAGAATCAGTTAAAACTGACTCTGATTTGATTTACCAAATAACTTTAAAACTTGAGTCCTGGTTTGATTCGATTCAGTAAATAGTAACTTGCAAGAGGAGAGCAACTCACAGCATCTCGGCCAAAAGAATTTCAATGAGACAGTATCTGTACAAGTCACTGTTTTTAAAATAACTTAGGTACACGGAATATCACAAAAACACACACGGAACACACACACACACACACGGAACACACACACAAGCATGCATGCTTTTGGAAAGAAATGGTATCTTGCCTGAGGTAGCTTCTTATCATCATCTGAAAGCATGTCCATGGCACTCCAAAAGATTGATTCTATGTTCACTTTCTCGTCATCCACAGTTAGATCCATTTTTGTAATCTACACACACACACACACAAGCATGCATGCTTTTGGAAAGAAATGGTATCTTGCCTGAGGTAGCTTCTTATCATCATCTGAAAGCATGTCCATGGCACTCCAAAAGATTGATTCTATGTTCACTTTCTCGTCATCCACAGTTAGATCCATTTTTGCCATCTATAAATTTGGAAAGAGGAAAAAAAAAATGAATATCAAGAATTTAAATCATAACAAAAGTGAAGAAACACAGTTGCTTAACAAAAAGATGCAGACAAAAGTAAATGGAACTATGATGTTGAAAATCGTGTTATTAAAAACTATACTCGCAAGTGCACGAATCGTGAAGATTAGCACAGTGACAAGTAAAGTTCGTTCCCACAAAGAAAAGAGATTTAATAATTAAAAACTAATTCTAATTAAAGTTAAACTAAAATTAACAAAAGATTTATTGATGATTTAATTAAACTAAAACTAAATTAAATTAAGCTAAGAAAACAATTAAAAAGAATATGGTTGTGATCAAGAGGTAGAAAGCACTAGGTTATCAATGATCCCCAATTATGAACACTCGATATATGGAATTAATTTATAAACAAGATTCAATCAATTCTAGGGTTCATTCTTTGTCTTTAATATGACTATTACCGTATGGTCATGGGATGAGTCACGTGCTTCCAACCACTATTCACCCTTGGTCTATGGTGTGAACAGTGATCGGAAACCCTTTAAGCTCAAGAATTAAGAACCAAATTCTATACTTTGCTTGGCCTATGCTAAAGATAAAATTCATTCATTCAAAAGAGCATTAATTAAGATTAGGTTTGGTCTATACTCTAACCCTAATTCTCAGATAGTCTTAACCCTAAAATCATGTCAAATAGTTATTCACCCTTGGTCTATGGTGTGAATAAATATTAAAATTAATGAGGATCAAGCAATTAAGAACAATGAATAAATCAAGAATTAAATTGATGAAATAATAATTAATCCATATATGAGCATTCACAAAAGGTTCACATTGATTCCCTAGTTATGGGATTAGTTACACATATTTAAAATAAAAAGAGAAGAGAAAGAAAAGATAAAACTCATTAAGATCTTCAATTGTAATCTTCTTCGTCTTCAAATCTTCAATGTGTAAAGATGGATGAGTGTGTTGTTGTTCTAGGAATAAAGAGTAGAAAAGTGAAAAGTTCGTTCTTTCTCTCTCAATAAGAAGTATTTATATGATCTCCAAAAATTAGGGCTTTAAGATCTCCTTCGAAAACAAGGAATGTGCACGACCGCTCTCTATACCGCTTGGCGGACTCATGCCTGAACCGCGGTCTGAGTAGCTATGTACCTCCTGATCTTCAGCGCTTGGTGGACCGCGACTGAAGTAATTCTTGTCAAGCGGTATGGACCGCGGGTAACAAACGAGTACCTACTGATCTGCAGCGCTTGGTAGACCGCGACTTATGCAGTGCATGGAAAGCGACCTACACAGCGGTGCTTCACAGATTTGCCCCTTTTCTCACTTTTAGACTCCTTTTCTTGGAAAAATTAACAAACACCTCTTTTAAGGACATGTGACCTACACATGCTCAACAAACACATAAAATACCTAATTTCACTCAAGAACAAAGCGCAAATAATAGGAAATGGGGACCTAAAATATGTATAGAAATAGACCGATCAAATACCCCCAAACCTATCTTTTGCTAGTCCTCGAGCAAAACTAGAATAAAAACAAAAACTAAAAACAAACAAAAATCTAAAAACCAAAACAAAATTCTAAACTAAGCCATTTTCGTAGGGAACACGATAGCATTGAGCATATGCTACAAGCCTTTAGACTCCTAAGTAAAACACCTATAAACCTAAAAAGTTATCCTGCAAATACCTGTCATCCAAAATATATTTGAAAAGTGCCCATATTGAAACAATGCATGCAAAAACCAATAAGTAAAAACTAAAGTTAAGTCACGAAACTGAATGCATTGCTCAATTTAATGAAAAGCCCACACTCAAAACGTTCAAGTTTCCAAGCTACCTTCACTAGATGCCATAGATGTAATTCGCTTGACTCTAATTCTCACAGTATATCACTCATTAATTCACACAGAACCTAGGCTGATACACTCATCAAGCATATGCGATAGAAGTTATGCACAAGAAAATTTAAGTATTGATCGCATATGAATTTATAATTAAAAGAACGCTCAAATGTATGCAAAAGATCTCATGAAAGAATCAAACATTATGAACAAGATAATCACATGAATTATTTATACTTTCATAGCAAGGACCAGTAGATCAGTTAGACTTTCATTTAGGTTGTAATGGGGCCATTGGGTGAGGGTTAAGAAAGAATGGGAAAATGGAATTCAAGAACCTAGGACCACACCATGAGAATCTTCAATTGCTCTTCCGGCTTCACATAAATCTTCGTAGTCTTCATTGAA
Source organism: Dipteronia sinensis (assembly GCA_033220585.1). NCBI lineage: Eukaryota > Viridiplantae > Streptophyta > Magnoliopsida > Sapindales > Sapindaceae > Dipteronia > Dipteronia sinensis. The sequence goes on from CM065645.1 coordinate 1,564,962, forward strand.
TTCATTGTAAATGAAATTTTCATTCATCTCAGTCAAAATCTTCAAAAGTCACCATTTCCTTCTTAACAAAACTCCTCTTGAGTTGATTATAGTAATTGCACTAATGAAAAATTATTCTCTGATTCTCTTCAACTACTTTCCTCTTCTTTTTTTTCTTCTTTTTTTTCTTTTTTCTTTTCTTTTTTCTTTTATTTTTTTTTTAATTTTTATTTATTTATTTATTTTTTTTGAAATAATATTTCGAATCAGAGAATTACATAGAAATTCACAAATATCAAACTTACACTTTTGGATTGAATACAGCTCTTCCTTCAATGGTTTTCGACTAATATACACACGCAGAACCATCACGTCTTCTTCACTTCCTCAAAGCATGATCCCAAGTTATAAGGTATGGCTAAATTATGGCTTATTGGGTTATATTAGATGTGGTGAAGAAAGAAAGGCTTATTCAGTGTTTAGCTTCAAACAGGGCTATGGAGCACACACATAGAGGTAGGAAATATTTAAGGCCTTTTTAAATGGTTCATACACACATAGTCTAATCATCACTTCTACTGGTTCGACTCACTCAAGATCAAAATAAACATGTGAAATCTTTTATTGATGAAAGTTCTATAATGCTCAATGTATAACCTATAGAGATCAAATCTAATGCTAAGAACCTACTGAGTGTTTAGGAGTAGAAACAAATCCCTCATAATGTATCATTTATGTACGCTTTTTGGCTTAGTGAACTCACAAGGGTAGTCTCCACTATTAATCATGGCAATCCAACTAAGCATCCTATCCACCATCACATCAAGAGCATGTCATAAATTTTGAAAAATGCAATGTAATACTCTAAATGGCAAGACGTTAGTGTAAACTCAGTGAGTAATGCATATTATCTCGGGGCACAATTCAAAGTAGTTTATCAAGGATTCACAAGAAAACAGACACTAAAAACAAAAACTTAACTTAAACCCCCTACCCTAAATACACCCCCAAACCTAAATTCAGCAGTGCCCCCAATGGTGACAAGAAACAAAAATGGGGTGAAAAACAGAAAATAAATCCAAAATGAAAGACAGAAAATAGAATATCCAAACAAGAAAATAAATAACGAAATCCGAAAGAAACAAAAGAAAACATGAGAAAAAGAAAAACATATCCTCTCTATGATCTGTTGTCCTCGTCTGAAAGGTGCAGAACTTCGGTTCCCTGATCCGAATCCGGGTCACGATGTTCTTCATCATGAAAATGCATCACAGGGGTTCCATCTCTGACATCAGGCTGATAAAATCCGGAACCATCTCTTGCATCAAAATCTGCCCCTGAAGCAGAAGTCTGGAAAGGGGCACCACTCCCGCTAGCCACAGAAAACCGGCTAACCATCGAACGCACCTCCTCAATACTCGCCTGAACACCATCAAAGCGCTGGTTCATTCGCCCCTCCAATTCTCCTAAACGTGAATCCATATGGTCCTTCAATGCCTGCAAGAAAAAATCAAAATGACCAGAATCTGGCTGTGCATGGCCTGGCTGTGCACCTGGAATAGGCGATGCAGCATCAATCTGCAGCTGCTCCTCCATCTCAGCATCATGAGCAGCCTGAGCATCACGTGCCTCACGCTCCTCACGGCGACGACGTCTCTCTCTATACGGTCCAATAGTGGGAAGGCCGCGAGAATGAAGCAGATTATTCCAATGAGTAAGACCCATCATAGTAGGTGTCTGCTCCTCTAAACCAGTGTCCACATCAATACCCATAGTCCGACAAAAGGCGGTAATCAAACATGGAAAAACCATCGAAAGGGTATCGTCGGACCCACTCTGACAAATATCTCGAAATATAACTCGACCAATATCGATTGGTCGGCTCGAGACCAGACGATGCAACAATCTAGCTGGTTCATAAAATAACTCTGTCCGATGTCGAGTCGGCATCAATGAATATGAACTGAAAATGTTCCAAAAGGCTGCATCAACCCGAAGATCACGCTGATACAGTTTAACCATCTGGTTCCACTCCTCTCGACCATCCATCCGAAGAACGGCAGCTAATCGTCCCCTGTACTGATCAACCTCCTCTATCCATTCAATCCCACGGTCGATATTAACCTGAACCTCCGGAACAGCAAAGTATTCAGAAATAGCTTCAGGAGTAATGTGAACAGACACACCTTGAACCAAAACAGGTCCACCCGTCAGAAATCTCTCTGGGACCATACTGGCATAAAACTCAGCCACCACTCTCTTATTCGACCGTGGAGGCCGTTCAACATATCTCGCCCAGTGGCGAGCAGCCACCATCCCAGGGACAGGAGTATCTGCCAAACTGGAAATATCTATCCCATTCTCAATTATCCATGGCCGGTCTTGATATTTAGATGAACGGCTTTTGAAATCTTTGTTTTGGGCCAAACGAGGTATAGCTTGTTGCTTTCCTTTGGTAGAAGCACCGGTCCTGGATCGCTTGGCCAAAGACGTGTTTCTCATCTGTGTAAGAACAAACAAACAAAGAAGTTAAGCCAAAAATTCTGTAAAAATCCGGCAGCAATTCGACTCAAAGAGCGCATTACTTCTTCCACATCATCAAAAAGGAAATGAACACAATTTAACATCAAAAAGTAAACACATAACTTCTCATAAGTTATTAAAAATTGCAAATTGAGTAATTCCCATGTAAAGGCAAACGGAATCCATATATTGAAGACATTTTGTTGAATCAATTCAATCCAATTCTTCTCTCTCAATATTCATCTCATGGAATTTTAAATTAACTAAAACAATCCAAATCAAAATTCAACAAATACATGTAAATGTATAATGCAATTAATTCAAAACCCATTAATCATATGTGCATGAGAGCCTCAAATTCCATAGAAACACAATAAAACATCTCATTAATCCTATTGGCACTCAAAGTAGCAAACGAATTTAAAAGAAAATCATAAGAGAGAGAGAGAGACATACCTTTACTTTAATGAAACAAAACAAATTTGGGAAGAATTTAAATGAAGTAAAGGAAGAAGAAAACCAAAGAGAGGGAAGAGGGAATTGGCGCAGCTGCTGTGGGAAATTTGAATTCCACGAGCTGCGCTGTTCCTTATAAGCACAAAATTGTGCCCTACCGCGGTGCGGGTCACTTACCTGCGTCGCGGTATACCACGCGGTGATGCCTAAATATCTTCTCCTGAACCTGTAAAACGCACCGTTTTATGTAATATAACGCGGGACAGGCAACTTACCTGGAACACGGTACACAAAGCGGTACAGTCCAGTGATGTTACGCTCTGTAGCACGCGGTGCGGATAGACTGCCCAGAGCACGGTACAACTAGCGGTACATGTCAGAATGCACACGCTCGCCAGACCGCGATGTAGGTGTATGCCTACAGAGCGGTATATGAGGCGGTAAACTTCAGAAGTTGCATGCTTTTAATACCGCGGTCCAGGCAGTGTGCCTAGAAAGCGGTACGTAGAGCGTACGGATCTCTCCTTCTGCCTAAACCTGTTCTGTTCAGCTCAAATTTGCATACATTAAAAAGTATTAATTCTTAACTTGAAAACTAAACCTTCGAGATACCCCCAAACCTGAATTAAACATTATCTGTCAACAAAATTCAAAACAAAATAAAATGACAATGTTCAACTCAAATTAACAAGCACTCGAGACACACACTATTATATGACAAAATAGAAGAAAATAAAAATAAAAATAAAATAAAATAAAATAAACTAAATGAAAAGAAAGAAAATACCTGGGTGGGTTGCCTCCCACCAAGCGCTTTATTTAACGTCTAGGCAAGACTTATGAGAGCTCTACGGCTCTTTGAGCACGATCCATTCAATGGTACGGATTTCATTTGATGGGTTCAAATAAGGTTTCAACCTATGGCCATTGACTTTAAACGATCCTCCGCTCTTTAAATTCTGAATCTCGACTGCTCCATTAGGAAAAACTTGGGTAACACAGAATGGCCCCATCCATTTCGTTTTTAGCTTTCCTGGAAACAACCTCAAACGCGATTGATATACAAGGACTAACATTCCAGGATGAAATTCTTTCCGACGAATATTCTTATCATGCAGTTCTTTAGTCCTCTCTTTATATATCTTTGCATTCTCATAGGCATTGTTCCGAAACTCTTCTAGTTCATTCATTTGAAAACTCCTCTCTTCTCCAGCTTTATCTAAATCGAAATTCAACTTCTTCAGGGCCCAGTAGGCATTATGTTCCAATTCCACTGGCAGGTGACATGCTTTCCCAAAAACTATCCTGTAAGGACTCATCCCAATTGGGGTCTTGTAAGCAGTTCTATATGCCCATAAGGCATCATTAAGCTTGAGTGACCAATCCTTCCGATTTGGTTGCACCGTCTTCTCCAATATCTGCTTAATTTGCCGGTTACTTACCTCAACCTGTCCAGATGTCTGAGGATGATATGGAGTTGCCACATTGTGTTTGACACTATACTTTTTCATTAACGAGGCAAAAACCTTGTTACAAAAATGGCTCCCTCCGTCACTTATGATTGCACGAGGAGTCCCAAACCTGGTAAAAATATTCTCCTTGACAAACTTCACCACCACTTGGCTATCATTCGTCTTAGTTGCTATTGCTTCAATCCATTTCGAAACATAGTCCACAGCAACTAAAATGTAATTATATCCGTACGAAGATGGGAAGGGTCCCATAAAGTCAATTCCCCATACGTCAAATATTTCCACAACCAACTGGTTTGATAATGGCATCTCATCTCTTTTTCCAATGTTCCCAGTCCTCTGGCACCTGTCACAAAAAATACAAAAAGTATAAGCATCTTTAAATAATGATGTCCAGAAGAAACCTGATTGAAGAACTTTAAAAGCAGTTTTTTTAGCACTAAAGTGCCCTCCACAATGAAGATTGTGGCAAAATTTCAGCACATCTTGCTGCTCTTTTTCAGGGACACATCGCCGAATGATTTGATCGGCACCAAATTTGAACAAGTATGGTTCGTCCCAAAAATAATGCTTGGTGATGGAGAGAAATCTTCTCTTTGCTTGCGAGCTCATCTCAGGTGGTATGATTCCATTTGCGAGATAATTCACAATGTCCGCATACCATGGATCTTTGCCTACTATCTTCAGAAGCTGCTCATCTGGAAAGTTCTCATTAATGGGTAAGTTCTTAGTATGCTCTTTTATTTCATCATCTTCTACTAATCGAGAGAGATGATCTGCCACCACATTCTCGCTTCCCTTTTTATCCCTGATTTCCAAATCAAATTCTTGCAGTAAAAGGATCCACCGGAGTAATCTCGGTTTCGCTTCCTTTTTAGTTAGCAAATACTTTAATGCAGCATGATCAGAATAAACAATTACCTTAGATCCTATCAAATATGATCGAAATTTTTCTAAAGCACTAACAACAGCAAGCAATTCTTTTTCTGTGGTGGAGTAATTTAATTGTGCATCATTCAAAGTATGACTAGTGTAGTAAATAACATGAGGTAATTTATCTATTCGCTGTCCTAAAACAGCTCCTACAGCATAGTCAGATGCATCACACATTAATTCAAAAGGAAGGGACCAATCAGGGGGCATAATTATAGGAGTAGATGTCAATTTATTTTTCAGAGATTCAAAAGCATGTAAGCAATCATCATCAAACACAAATGCAGTATCCTTGGTCAAGAGATTACATAGGGGGCGACTAATTTTTGAAAAATCTTTAATAAAACGCCTATAAAAACCTGCATGACCAAGAAAACTTCTCACTCCCTTCACCGAGGTGGGAGGTGGAAGTTTTGCAATTACCTCAATTTTAGCTCTATCTACTTCTATCCCTTTTTCAGAAATAACATGCCCTAAAACTATTCCAGATTTAACCATAAAATGACTTTTCTCCCAACTAAGTGTCAAATTAGTCTCAGTGCATCTTTTCAAAACAAGAGTTAAGTTATCAAGACAATGGTCAAAAGAGTTGCCAAAAACAGAAAAATCATCCATAAATACCTCGATAAACTTCTCTAACATGTCGGAGAAAATTGACATCATGCATCTCTGGAAAGTGGCAGGAGCGTTGCATAACCCGAAAGGCATTCTTCGATATGCAAAGGTGCCAAAGGGGCATGTGAAAGTTGTCTTCTCTTGGTCCTCTGGAGCAATGGCAATTTGATTGTATCCTGAAAATCCATCCAGGAAACAATAATAAGCATGTCCCGCCAAGCGCTCAAGCATCTGGTCAATGAACGGCAAAGGAAAGTGATCCTTTTTGGTTGCCGTGTTGAGCTTGCGGTAATCTATGCACACTCTCCATCCTGTTGTCTTTCTTGTTGGAATCAACTCATTGTTCTCATTGGCAACAACAGTGATTCCTGACTTCTTTGGTACCACATGGACCGGACTCACCCACTTACTATCAGATATTGGGTATATAATACCCACCTTGAGTAGTTTCAAGACCTCTTCCCGTACAACTTCTTTCAGGTTTGGATTAATCCTTCTTTGAGTCTCTCTAGAGTACTTTGCATCATCTTCTAATAAGATCTTGTGCATGCAAATGGAAGGGCTTATTCCCTTAATATCTGCTATAGTCCATCCAATTGCAGCTTTATGTTCCTTGAGTACCGTAAGTAACTTTTCTTCTTTTTCCTCATCTAGGTCAGAAGCTATGATCACTGGGAGGGTTTCATTCTCACCTAAGAAAGCATATTTTAGAGTAGAAGGAAGTTGTTTGAGTTCTAATGCTGGGGGAGAACTCGTAGATGGCATCAAGAATTTGTTGATTTCATCTTCAATTTCTGCAATGACTTCTGTAATATCAACATTGTCTTCTATACCCTCTTCTTGTTGTTCTTCTTCATTATCTTCGAAGACGTCTTTCACCCAGTCCAGTAGTTCGTCAAGGCTTTCATTTGATAATTCCTCTTGGATTGCGGAATTAACCACTTCAACCGAACAACAATCGACCAAATAGCCATCGTCGGCTGCCTCAGGCAATTTCAATGCTTCAAAGACCTTGAACTCCACAGTCTCATCTAACACTGTCATTGTTAGCTTCCCATTCTGTACATCAATAAAGGTCTTTGCAGTCGCCATGAAAGGTCTTCCCAATAGAATTGGCTTGCTACCTCTTTCCTTGGCTCCCTCATCCATGTCAAGAATTACAAAGTCAGCAGGAATAATAAGATTGTCTACCTGGACCAGTACGTCTTCAACATAACCTCTTGGGTATCTGACTGAACCATCCGCTAGCAACAATGACATGGTTGTCTTCTTTAGATCATTCAACCCCAATTGCTCATAGATATTGTAGGGCATCAAATTGATGCTGGCTCCCAGATCTAACATTGCTCTCTCCAAGGTGGTACCTCCAATAGTAATATTGATGCAGAAACTTCCGGGATCTTGGAGTTTTGGTGGCAGAGACTTTGAAGGACAGCATTGGCGCTTCCGGCCATGAATTCCTGATGATTCTCTAGAAACCTCGGCTTGTAAGTGTGAAGACTCTTGAAGAATTTTGCATAGGCTGGCATTTTCTGGATCATCTCCAATAGAGGCAAATTGACATTGACCTTTGACAGGATGTCATATATATCTTTGTATGATTTTTCCAATTTGCTCTTTTGCAATCTTCCTGGGAATGGAACCGGAGGAACATATGGATTTGGTGATTTATGCAGAAGTGGTGTTTTCTTTGACTTTTCCACCACTATCTCTTCTTCTTTTTCTGGTACCATGTTTGTTTCTGAAGGACCTGAAACATCAGTAGAATTATTAGAAAGTTCAGCAGGTCTATTATTAATTAATTCCTTACCATTCCTGAGAACTGTCATGGCCTTTGCTTGTTCAGTATGGCTGGGAAATTTTCCTGGTTCGCTCCTTTGCTTAGCTTCAGCCATTTGTCCAATTTGAGTTTCCAGCTTTCGAATAGACGCATCCATGTTTTGGAATCGTACAATATTATCTTGTTCAGCTTGATTCAATCTTTGATCCATATTTTGTATGAATTGCTTCATTGTATCTTCCAGCGACGAGTTTTTGGATTGATATTCAGGATTCTTGGCACCGGCATTGTATTGTCTCTGACCATAATTATTGTTGTTTCCCCATTGATTTCCGGAATTTTGATTATTGCTCCATGAGAAATTTGGATGATTTCTCCACCCCGGATTGTAGGTATTTGAGAAGGGATCATTCCGTGGTCTTGAATTGAAATTATTCATGGCTTGAATCTCTTCCTCTTCATTAGGTCCAGTACCTCTTGCTTGATAAGCTTCCATGCCATACCCTGGTTGTTCACATCCCATGCATTTATTTTCTCTCATTTGTCCTACCTGGTTCACAAGTAATTCGATGGACTTTTGCATTTGTGACATTTGCATTGAATTCCCGGTATTAGCATCGACTTCATAGATTCCTTCCTTCTCCTAGAACTCTTTTGATGAGAATTATTGGCTAATTTTTCAAAGATCGATTTCAGCTCTTCCGGTGTCTTGTCAGTCATGGATCCTCCACAAGCGTTATTCACCAAAACTGTTGAGACGTCATTAAGGCCATCATAGAACCATTGACAAAGTTGGTGGGTATGGTACCCATGCTGAGGACAATCAAAAAGAAGCATTTTGTAACGCTCCCAGGCTTCATAGAATGTTTCTTGGTCTCCTTGGAAGAAATTAGTAATCTTGGCCCTTATCTCACTGGTTTTCTGAGGAGAGTAGAATTGGTCAGTCAGCTTCTCTACTACCTCATCCCAGGTTGTCAGTGAGGCTGGAGGCAGGGTCAACAACCAAGTCTTTGCTTTGTCCTTCAAGGCATGTGGAATACACCTCATACGCAGCTGGTTTTCTGTCACCCTATTGTTTGGAAAGGCTTGAATTGCTGCATAGAATTCTCTGAGGAATTTGAGCACATCTTCATTCGGTAGACCATGAAAAGCTGGCAGCAAATTATAATGGAAGCTCTTCAGCTCATAGTTTCGTGCTGCCTCATCTAGTGCGATGCACAAAGGATGGTTGTCAACAAAAGGCCTACTATAATCCTTCATGGTTTTGATAAGTACAGCTGGTGGATCTGGAACCTGTTGAATGTTGCGATTTCCATCGTCTGCCATTGCTCTTAGTCTAATACGATCAATGTTGTCGTTCAACGGTAGTAATTCTCCTTGCAGTGATCTTCTACCTTGCATTCACCGTTGAAATCCTGTAACCAAAGACAGACACACTGGTAAACTACGACAATAAAATAAAATAAAAATAAAAAATCTAAAAATTAATGACACGACTACCTAAGCTAGACTAAATTTATTAACTAAAACTAAAACTAGAATTAACCAATAAATTCAACTTTTCCCCGGCAGCGGCGCCAAAAACTTGATGTTGAAAATCGTGTTATTAAAAACTATACTCGCAAGTGCACGAATCGTGAAGATTAGCACAGTGACAAGTAAAGTTCGTTCCCACAAGGAAAAGAGATTTAATAATTAAAAACTAATTCTAATTAAAGTTAAACTAAAATTAACAAAAGATTTATTGATGATTTAATTAAACTAAAACTAAATTAAATTAAGCTAAGAAAACAATTAAAAAGAATATGGTTGTGATCAAGAGGTAGAAAGCACTAGGTTATCAATGATCCCCAATTATGAACACTCGATATATGGAATTAATTTATAAACAAGATTCAATCAATTCTAGGGTTCATTCTTTGTCTTTAATATGACTATTACCGTATGGTCATGGGATGAGTCACGTGCTTCCAACCACTATTCACCCTTGGTCTATGGTGTGAACAGTGATCGGAAACCCTTTAAGCTCAAGAATTAAGAACCAAATTCTATACTTTGCTTGGCCTATGCTAAAGATAAAATTCATTCATTCAAAAGAGCATTAATTAAGATTAGGTTTGGTCTATACTCTAACCCTAATTCTCAGATAGTCTTAACCCTAAAATCATGCCAAATAGTTATTCACCCTTGGTCTATGGTGTGAATAAATATTAAAATTAATGAGGATCAAGCAATTAAGAACAATGAATAAATCAAGAATTAAATTGATGAAATAATAATTAATCCATATATGAGCATTCACAAAAGGTTCACATTGATTCCCTAGTTATGGGATTAGTTACACATATTTAAAATAAAAAGAGAAGAGAAAGAAAAGATAAAACCCATTAAGATCTTCAATTGTAATCTTCTTCGTCTTCAAATCTTCAATGTGTAAAGATGGATGAGTGTGTTGTTGTTCTAGGAATAAAGAGTAGAAAAGTGAAAAGTTCGTTCTTTCTCTCTCAATAAGAAGTATTTATATGATCTCCAAAAATTAGGGCTTTAAGATCTCCTTCGAAAACAAGGAATGTGCACGACCGCTCTCTATACCGCTTGGCGGACTCATGCCCGAACCGCGGTCTGAGTAGCTATGTACCTCCTGATCTTCAGCGCTTGGTGGACCGCGACTGAAGTAATTCTTGTCAAGCGGTATGGACCGCGGGTAACAAACGAGTACCTACTGATCTGCAGTGCTTGGTAGACCGCGACTTATGCAGTGCATGGAAAGCGACCTACACAGCGGTGCTTCACAGATTTGCCCCTTTTCTCACTTTTAGACTCCTTTTCTTGGAAAAATTAACAAACACCTCTTTTAAGGACATGTGACCTACACATGCTCAACAAACACATAAAATACCTAATTTCACTCAAGAACAAAGCGCAAATAATAGGAAATGGGGACCTAAAATATGTATAGAAATAGACCGATCAAACTACAGGACAAAAAAAAAAAGAAATGTATGCTGAACAATGAACTTAAATGACTCAATTTTTTATTGAGCCAGATTATAAAGGTTTTCATACCATGTATCACAAATCAAAATTGAATAGCTCCCTATAATTGCTATATATCATAACGTAAGATAGAGAGCAGAATTGAGAAGGCTCACACAAATTAGAAACACCTTGATTAACTAACAACACTCACCAAGCTAGCACTAGTTAGGCATGGAAAATATATTACTGGTGAGCGCATGCACTGATGCATGTAACCAACCCCACTGAGGCACTGACCAGTAGGTTTCACCTTCTCTACTGGGGCACCTTCGGCCTCTCTTTCCCTCGTTACTGATGCCGCTACAGATGCTCCTAATCTCGTTCACTTCATCTGATGCTGAAGAAATCTGGTATACTAGGTCTTCTTGTCTCTGGGCATCCTCTATGAGATTCACAGATGCGCTGCTCCCTACCGCCGACTAAAAACATATATTAACACCGAAAAGTCACTAACCTGCATTGCAAGAAATTCACATTCCCTTTTACTAAAGCTGAAAATTATGACAGGATCATATTGACGCTGAATGATCATTTTCACCATCTTGAACATGTCACCTTCTTCACCAACTTTGCCAGCCACCAAACCTTTCTGCCGCTTCCCATTCTCCCTTTTCTTATCGCCCTCCCCTGGAGGGATGAAAGCTGTCCTCGCGGAATTTTCCCTTTTCCCTTTACATCCACCACCAAGTATAGACCATGCCCTCCAGCAGGGAAAATGTAATGCTGAAGGGGTGTTGGTCGATAATCAGTATAAACAATATGAAACAGTTGCTTGTATACCTGCAATAAGTCCACCAATATAAGCAGAGGCACATATTTTTCAACCTTTTTTTTATTTGGTGAACCTTGACTTTACGAGGAAATTAATAATAAAATTATTTTGATCCTACTGGTTGCTTGAGTGCTCAATAGCTGTGCAAAGATAATCAAAATTGATTTATTCTCACCGACTTCGCATCACATGTTTTCAAGATCTTTCTACTTTCTCTAAATTATGTGTTGGCAAAGTCGTCATTGCAACACTGAGAACTTCATACTAATGACCATCTCAATGTGAACTGTGATAAACAAATTCAGGCAAAGGATAAAAAATCTCACCTTAGCAACCCAATCGGCAAATTCCTTAGCATTTGGCACAGTAGCTGATAGGAATACAAATCGGGAGTTTTTAGGAGCCATAACAATACTCTCCTCCCATACCACACCTCTCTCACGATCACGCATGTAATGTACCTCATCAAAAATGACCCAAGCGACCTCCTGTGTAACCTCAGAACCTTTGTACTGCATACTACGCCAGATTTCTGTAGTCATCACCTGAAATTAAACTACGTATGAGCAATCCATATCTCAAATCACTTCAATACCCAAAAACCAATATTCGCCAAGCAAACCTACCAAACAAGAAGCATTAGGGTCGATAGTCACATCCCCATTCATCAACCCAACATCCGAAAGCTCTTCCTTAAACTCCCTAGACTTCTGGTCTCTGAGTGCCTTAATTGGTGAAGTGTATATGACCCATTGCTTATTCCGCAAAGACATTGCAATAGCATATAATGCTACTACAGTTTTCCCGGCTGACGTATGAGCTGAAACCTGAAAATATATACAACATAAACCAATAAACAGAAAACACACTTTTTTGTATACAAAGAGGTTCATGCTACTCTACTGTTTTAGTACTGTTTAAGTAGGGACACTGTAACGCCAGAGTTGTGAGTTTCAATAAACAACACTAAAATTATAAACTTTGTGTTTTTTATGTTATAGTTGTGAATTTCAAAGTTGTGGGTGAGAATTTAAAGGCCTAGAATTATGGATTCGTACAAGTACCATGGTGGATTAAATGGTCATAAAGTTTCATAAGTTTGAGCTTTCTAATCACATATTTACTTACAAATCTGTAAATAACACAAATATTAAATGCTAGAATTGTGGATTCAGTACCATAGCGGATTAAACCCTCGTAAAATTTCATAAATGTGAGCTTCAAAAACAAAAATTTCAAATACAAATACATTAAATAGCACAAATGTTATGATAGATTCAGTAGCTTTCAAAAAAAAAAACGGACTCAGTACCATGGAGAATTAAACCTTCTTTAAATTTTGTAAATTTCAATATTCTAAACACAAATACACAACAAAAACACGAAAAGCAACAAAAATATTTGACAAACTGACCATGACGGACTCCCCATTGTCAAGGCACTTGATGGCTCCGGACTGGAACGGGTCAAGAGCAAAGGGGTATTCCTTGGCGGGTTTGTTGTCATGCAGAGCCGCTTCCAAGGCGTTTGAAGGCACGTAACCTTGCGGATACGACACATCGTGTAGACAAGTCACTTGTTCTTGTTGTTGCAGGTCATCCTCTCTCTGTTGTCTGAACCCGACGGCTCTCCTATCGATTTCCTCTTCAAAGACCCCATAATTTAACCAATTCTTTCACTGAGAATACACAAATTAAATAAATTAATGAACTTTAATAAATTGTTATAAAAAGAAAAATGTTGTAAGGTATACGGTTAATTAGGATTGGCAAAATAAGGGTCCAGACCCGACCTGGCCCTGTCCGGGATTTACCCAAACCAATCTTCAACTTCATTATTCCCACTACCGTAGAAACATTTACTTGAATTCCTTTAAAACTAGCCATATTTAGCTACCTAACACATCAATTAACACTTTCGAAATTTCTTAACAAACTAAATTTCTTAACATGTACTAACTAATAGAATCTATTTCTTCTAACAAGGTAGTATTGTAGTCGTATTTATTACCAAATTTAGATTACTAAAACGTGAGTAACCAGACATCGAAAACAATGAAACACATTAATGGTAACTCAACAATCCAAAAGAAATGCAAGCAACTTATTATGACCAGAAAACACTGATATCATGCTTAGCATCTTATCACAATTTCCATTTCATGCTAAGCCTTATATATATAAGATTAAACAACACCAGCAATCATGCTTAGCAATTTATATGTTAAAATATTGCCAATAAGTACACATACAATGCTATTTTTTGAATAATGAGCAAGTGATGCTAGCATATTATCAGTAAGCAAGCAAATAACTCACCAGGAAACGTACTGTTCCACTCTAAGAAACCTCTCTTGCCTCTAGATTGATGAACTTGTAAATGGCCCCAGAAACTGGCACAAACATGAAACACCACCACCATATACTATTAAATTAGCTTTATAAAAGACTAAATGTCTCCACAAGACATAAGCACTTCACTTAGAATTCTAAGAGTATCAATTGAGACATTTCATCAAACCGTTAGTAGGTGGCCCTAGAAAACTCCGTGTTTTAAACATTATTTCAAAAGATTATAAAAAAAAAAAAAAAAAAACACCCACAAAAGTAGATGGATCAGAGAAATTAATGACAAGAAAAAGGAAACAGATTCCGTAGAGGAGCAAAAATTACTACCCTATAATAAAAAAATATTGCACAAAAAAAAAAAATCTATATTAATACAAATATATAAGTAGCACAGACAATAGCTAAAAAAAAAAAAAGAATTCAAATTCCCAATCTCAAAAGAAACAACACTCAAATATACAAGTAACAGCAAACCAAAACGCAGCGAATCGAGGTTTCAGAGAGGAGTTTTAACTTGCCTTCGACGGTGTTTGTTCAGGCTCGGCTGTGTTGGGCAGGCAGAGAATTGGAAATCATGAACTAGTTTCTCTGTCTTGATGGCGGAGCCCTTCAGTGGCTTGGGTGGCTATATAGCCCACCCAAGTTTTTTGAAAAAAATTTCTAAGTTTGAATTTAATTAAAAAATATATATGTAGTTATAACTTAAATGAAATAATTGCAGACAACCCATATAGATTTCAATCTTCAGTTTTAAACAGCAGGCCCAATAACTTTAAACATAACAAAATAAACCCAACAGCCCAACTAGCCTAATTGCCCAAGCCAATTGTTATAAATAATAAAATACTTTGTCTTTCTTTTTTCTTTCCCATATTCCTCTCTCCATCATCATCATTCATTCATCGATCACTTTCCCATTTTTTCTTTTCTTTTTTTCACTTTCCCAAATCTCAGATTCCAAACCCTAACTTGTCTTTTTTCTCTTGAATCTCTGAAGTCACAAGTCAAGAAGGTAATTTTCTTTACTTTAACCTTTTTCTTTTTATTAACTTATAATGAATTTAATTTTCGGTTTTATATTTTATGATTGATATTTAATAAAGTCTTGTATTTCATGATTAAGAATTTAGGTTTTGTGAACAAATTAGTGTTTTGGGTATTTGCTTTCTAGACAAATTAGTGTCCGTTTGGAAGAGTTTCTCTACTGGCTAAAAGAGCTTTTTTAATTAAAAAAATTATTTTCAAATTATTTTTTTGTCGTTTGGTTGTCATTCGGTTGAACTTTTGAATGATTAAAAAAGCTGTTTTATGTCTACTTGTAGAAGCTCAAATTTTAGGGTTTTCTAAATAGATTTTTTTGAGTTTTTATAATAACACTAAAATGTCTAATATAACTCTAACATTTAAAATAGTTTTTGAATATTTTGGTAATTCTGTTATTTAAAAAAGTCTTTTCTAATTGATAACCAAACGACCAAAATCTTCCCATTAAAAGCTTTACTTGTAGAAGGTCCACTCTAAAAGATCTACTTGAAGAAGCTCTTCCAAACGGAGTCTTAGGGTGGTTTGCGACAGGAGAAAGTTGTGAGTTTTTATTTTAAGTAATATTTGTAAATTAAGTAAAAAAACAAACTATATAGTCTTTTTATAATAAAAGTGGGAACCAATCAACAAGCTATACTCCTACTAGTAGCAGATGTTTTGATGAGTCACATTCTTTTAAATTAATGCATATTTTTGCATTTGTTTTTATTTTCTTGCATATGGTGTATTTGAGGGCCAAGCTCATTATATTCCCCCTAACTATGTATATTATTGATGTTTTTTTTTATAAAATTTCCCACGTATCATTTAGATTTGATTATTACAAAGAAAAATTTGGTTCGTAGTTAGTTCAAAATTTTAGGACTTTTAAATAAAAAAATAAAATTTATATTAGCCCACCCTCATTTTTTTTTCTAGCTACGCCCCTGGTCTTGAATGCTTGTCTTTGAAACAGCAGGGTATTAGTTGGTAGAGAAGGAGACGAGCAAACAACGTCATAAGGGAATAGATATGGTGTTTATTTCAGGCAGGCGGGCGGCTGGTCAGCTACAGAAGAAGTGACAGTCGCAAACTTCAGACAATAAGACATGACGCCGGTTCCGATTCTGGTCTGGCGGTCACGATTCCCTTTTTATTTATTTATTTAATTTTATTTCATAAAAAAATTAGCCATGTAAAATTGTAATTTGTAAATGCATTTTATTAAGTCAACCACAAAATAAAATAAAATAAAATAAAATAAATGTATTTTATTGGTTCAATCAACTTATTTAAAAAACAAATAAAAAAATTAAAGTTGGAACCATCCGGTTAGAACCGGTCGGTTCCTCCAAAAAGAGAAGCGGAACCGGAATCGGAACCGGAACCGGAACCGTCCCGGTACCAGTTCCGGTCCAGTTCCAATTTTCCTCTGACAGTTCCGGTTCGAACCGAACCGGCGCCATGTCTAACTTCAGTACATTTTATACGACTTTAAAAAGCACTGTATTGGTTCCGGAAAGAAACCCAAAAGGATACCTTTGTTTTTTCAGGGATATAATCATTTTACCATGCTGTTTATTACATTAGACACATTTATCCCATCTAGTTTCAGTAATGATCATTTTTTCATCTAAAAACCAAAATATTAGATATTTTACCCTCGGCTGTTAGAAATTCCGTTAGACTAGTAGTTTGACCGTCAAAAAATCAATTAAAAGATCTTATTGCCCTTGAATACATGAGTTATGACCCTAATGATACCATTAATTATTTTTAAAGAAAAATAACCAGAATTAAAAAAATAAAAACTAATAAAAGTATTTAAAAAAACAGAATTGAAAATAAAAAATTAAAAAAATTATTTAAAAAAACATTAATATAAAGAATTAAATGTAAAAATTAAAAATTTATTTGAAAAACATTAATATAAAGAATGAAATGTAAAAAATATTACAAACCATTAATATAAAGAATAATAAAATAATAAAATAATATAATTGTAAAAAAACTAAAACAATATTAAAAAAACCTCTTTCTCTCTCTCACACAAAACTGTGTTTTGACTTTTGAAACTCTCTCACAACTGATTTGAGTTTCTCTCTCCCTCTCACAAATGTTGATGAACTGGGATGAATCTAGAACTGATGGTGATAAACTATGATGGATTTTTTATTTATTTATTATCTCCACTGTCATGGACGGTGGTGATCCATTTTTTTTTCAATTCTATTTTTTTTTAAATACTTTTATCAGTTTTTACTTTTGTTAATTCTGATTTTTTTTCTTTAAAATCAATCAATATTATTATTAGGAGGCATAACTCATGTGTTCAAGGGCAATAATGTCTTTTAATTGATTTTATGACGGTCAAAGTACTAGTCTAACAGAATTCCTAACGACAGAGGGTAAAATGTCCAATATTTTGGTTTTCAGAGGGAAAATGATCATTACTGAAACTAGCGGAGACAAAATGTCTAATATGGCAAACTACATGGGGAAATGATTATATCCCAATTTTTTAAGGATATTATCATAATTTCCCCTATAATGTTCCCTGTTCCCCATTTTCCCATGATTTTCATTAATGTCGTCATTAATTAATTCTGGTTAAATCCACACATGTTTTTTTATTTCAAATTAATCTCCACCACAGAAATTCCATCATATAATGATGAAGACTTTATTAACAATGACGTTTGGAGGCCTGAAGTTGTTTTGTGTTGCCACGCGTCATTTCTTCAAAGGAGATATCATGTGTTTTATACGAAAAGACGCAACCCTTCTGTTCCCACATCACTTGTGCACATCTCTCGAGTTTCCCGCCACTCATGGACATGACGTTACCTAGGTTTAATTTCAAATTTAAGTATTTAAACCCCCATTGGACTCTTCAACGTCTTCATTTTTACTTCCTATAAAACAGCAGCAGTTTTTGTTTCTCTAAAGCTTAAAGAATCGCAATCGCTGCTCAAAATTCCCAGGCATTTCTCTAGCATCTTTCAAGCTTTTCTTTTCTAGGTGATTTGCGTCCTACTCTCCCACTTTTTTTTCGTGTTGTGTCGTTACTCGTGTAAATCTGCTAAAGCGAGTTTTCTGGTCAAGATTTATGGATCCTGAAGCCAGGCATCACATTTTTGTCAAAATGATGATTACGATTACGTAAGGGGATACTCTTGTTGTTGAATGTTTTGAGAGGCTTTTCCACCCCCAATCCTCTGATCAACCAGCTTTCTTGGCAACGGATGTTTCTGGATTTGGAATCGAAGTTTCCCCCGACCTCGTTCCACGTGTTGGAGCCTACCCTGATAACAATGATCCTTCTAACCCTTTTGTTTCCTCTTGTAGAAACACTCGTCCACCAATGACTAGGGCAAAACACTCTTCATCCCACACACGAGAGAAGGGCACCGCTTCTCAGGAAGTAAAAGTTCCTTGGGAAATCAGAATTAAGCTTCAGGAGGTCCTCGAATTTGACACTGAAGATGAGCATAAAAGTGTTAGAATTTCCTTCTCGACTCAACACCCCTGTATATATAATTTCAAGCAGAATGTTGTTGGGGACAGAGAGCTAAGGCAATATACGGGCATGTTTGATCTGGATACAAACACCATTCGACTGATACTCGCTAGGGAAAGAGCTACTTGGAACCCCCAGCCTAGGGCCGTGGCGATTTATGGTGTCATGCTAAGCTGTGGAGTTACTTTACCTCTTCAACCTTTTATCGCTCGTTTCCTTGCTAAGGCCTGCATCTCTCCGGCTCAGCTTGCTCCCAATGGTTATCGGATTTTGATGTGCATGTGGCGCATATGGCATAGGCTAGGCTTGCCCGCGCCAAATCCTCTAGAGATCTGACATTTTTATACTCTCAGGCAATCAGGTCATTCAGACACTTTTTTCCTTCTCTCTAGTCAGCCTGACCATTGGATCCCAAAAGGCATTGATTCGTCTAAGGTCGTCCAAGTATCTCCTGACGAGAAGATGAAGGGCTTTATTTAGGGTCTTCCCTCTTCAAACAAATTTTGGAAGAACAGTTGGTTCTTTGTTAAAGGTAACTAGGGACAGCAAGTCACCTACAATGCTTCTGGGCAACATGTTGAACATTGGGTGCCTCGGTTTTTTACATCTTCTGAATCGTGGAATAATACCCCTCCCACCTTCTTAGCGACCGAGCTGATTGGCTTGTGTAGAGTAGCGGTATGACCATTGGAGAAGAGGGGTAAAACTTTTCTTCTTAATGAGGAAATGATGATAAAAGCCAAATTTTTCCCTTAACTGTCCGCTAATCGCAAGCGATGTAAGTTCTTGTCCTACTGGCTACTTTTTTCTTCAGTTTAATTTTTATTTATCTTACTTTGGCTGTTTTTTGCAGTGTATGATGCTGACGTTGTTTACGATCTGCAAGCACACCAAGCGAAGGCTGTTACTGAGGCGAGCCACCAGAACGCCTAACTGCCAAGAAGCAAGTGGGATATCCCCACACCAAGGCTTTGAGAATGAGTCCGATGAGGACTCTTCAGAAGAAATGGTGGCAATTGTTCGGGCAACAGAAATGGCTCGGGCAGAGACGAGTGCAAAGTCAAGCAGCCCAGTTGTGCTCTAAAAAAGAAAGGGCAAAGTTCCTGAAATCTTCACTGTTCCGCCAACAGTTAACCCTTCGGTTGCTGATAAGGTTGAGATGGAAGACCCCTTCGACTGACTTGATCACTCGGAGGAGATCTGAGAAGTGGAAAGCTACCGATCTGATAGGTCAGTCGGCCTCCAAAGTTCCTTAAGTGGTCGCATACATCGACTCTTCTTCTTCCGGTGGGAGAGGACATGCAATCTAATGCTGACATTGCTGCCACTCTTGAGGCTCATATAGATGAATTGCCAACTGAACGACCAAGGGCTGAGCCTGAGAGTACTGGAGAGGATAATCATGGTGTTGAAGAGGATCAAGTTCCCACCCCATTGTCTGGACCACAAGAGTCTTCACCCGTAGAGGTCCCTACCACCCCGACCACGGGCGTTCTCCCCTGCTCTTCAACCCTGGGTGTTCGAAATTCCCCTACCCAAGATATCATTCAGCCAAGTTCTTCCAGTCAGCCTGAAGGAGGTCCATCTCTCGGGGAAATTCTTAAGGCTATGGCTTCTAGACGAGCCTACATCGATGAAGACAAGTTGAGCCAATTTAGACTAGGCTCCAGTCGACACCCACATTCAGAATTTTTACAACAGCTCAGCCTATATAAGTTAACTTACTCAGTCAGTCCTTCCATATTCTTGTTTATTTAACTGACTTATTTATCGTGCAGATGATTGCCGAGTTAACCGATGCTTTAAAGACCAGGGTTTGGCAGACATACGAGATCAAATGTTTTGAGGCCCAGTTGGTAGAGAGCGTAGAGGCCCGCACCCGGACGAAGCGGCTATGTCAGGAAAAGTTAGAAGTTAACCAGGAGTTTATAGACAGATGCTTGGTAGCTCAGCTAGAGGCTGAGTAGAAGGCTTCGGCTGCTGAAGAGGAAGCCAAACCTCTCAAAGACCTCTTAGCCACTTCCCAAGAGTTAATGCTTCAGGCTGAGAAGAAAGCCGAAGATGCCTTAGCTACTTACGAGCGAAAACTTGAAGACTTGCACCGCCAATTCCTTACTGTCGAGAGCTTATCTAAGGAAGTCCGTCTATAGCTGGAGATTCAGGGAGTTAACCGCTTTAAGAGGTCTCCCACTTATGACGCTCTACTGCTTTGTGAATTCCAACGGGGAATAGTCTCGGCTGGTGAATTTTTCAAAGTCAAGAACATGGCTATTGATAGGGCTAGAGCCAACTGGGAGCTGTCCATTCGTAAACATGTGGACATCTCTCTGAAGGCCCTTTAAGTCCAAATGAGGTAATGATGGGCATATTGCCGAAGCATGGGCAAGAAACCTCACCTAATGCATTTGGAAGTTCTTAGTGAGAGCGCATTCTTTACTTTTCATTTATCTGAGAAGAGTGGAGTCGGCAACGAAGAGCTGGAAGTAGGCCCGGTCGCGGAAAGAGACTACATACCCTGAATGGACGATGAAGTATATGAGATTAGATGGCCCTCGGATGCTAGCCTACTCAACGAGTATGAAATGGTGCCTGACAAGGAATGTAGCTCCAACGGTCCTTGGCCTTCTTAATCCGATCATCCTGCATAGACTAACTATATATTTGTAAATATATTCCGCCTATTCTAAGGCATACCTATGTAAACACTCATTGCTGAATGAAACTATCAAATTTGGATTAGTATGCTTTACAATGCTTTTGGTTTTCAGAATGATTTTTATTTTTATTTTACCCAAGTGTTATATCGAGGTTCACCACGATCATACACCCAGGTCCCTAAACAAGTGACCAAGGACGTCTCCCTGATTTTAGCTGTTACAGGGGTTTGGCCGAATCGTTGGGGTAGTATTTACTGGTCAACACAGCCGCACATCTCACCGAGGCTTCCTCGGCGGCACCCCAAAGCAGTTTTCCAGTTGGACTGGTGCCACGGGTTAACCTTTTATGGCTGCTAGGTGCCTTGGGGCCTAGATAGCCAGACGGGCAAGCTGATATAGCTTATTCGCCACTCTGGCACTTTCCATCCACCCTTCGCGATTTCATGGCGCCCAAGTTCTTATCATATAACTATTATCATATGATCTTATCATATGTTTACATTGAAGGTTTTAGCTTCAAAGGGCCCCTTTAGGGTTTTTATTCGATTTCTGCAAAAGTTACTAAACAAGCAATTTAACTAAAATGCTGAAATCAGAAGACACTAAAATAGCCAGAATAACAGTAAACTTCCGCAGGGACAGAATTTCTTCAGGTACTGGGCATTGCATGGTCTGGGCAGAATTCCCCTATCTTATCGGGCAATCATGTATGCCCCATGTCCTGCTATGTCGTCTATCACGTACGACCTTTCCCACTTGTCGGCCAGTAATCCTACTACTTTATCTCTTGTGTTGGGTGTTACCTTCCTCAAAACAAGGTCTCCAATCTGAAATCTACGCACCCGAACATGAGAATTGTAGTACCTTGCGGCTCTTTGCTGATATGCTGTATTCCGAATTTGTGACAGGTCTCTTCTTTCTTCCAACTCATTTAGATTTTGGAGTATCATATTTGAATTATGTTCGGGATCGTATAGCTGGACTCTTGGGGAAGTAAAAGATGTTTCACTGGGATTAAAGCCTCAGTTTCGAAAGCTAGGGAGAAAGGAGTTTCTCATGTTGTTGTTCTTGTGGTTGTTCTGTATGCCCACAACACATCGTGAAGTTTATCTGCTCAATTTCCTTTCTTCGCGTCAAGCTTTACGTTCAGGGTATGCTTGATTATCTTATTCACTGCTTTAGTCTACCCATTAGTCTGAGGATGAGCAGGAGAGGCATAGTAGTTCGAGATCTTGTAATCTTTGCACAGCTTCCTGAACTTTGCATTGTCGAATTGAGTGTCGTTGTCTATGATGATAGTATTTGGGATCCCAAACCAATACATAATGTTTTTCTTTACGAAGCCTGTTGTATTCGCCTCGATAATGTGTACCAAAGTCTCTGCTTCTGCCCACTTGGTGAAGTAATCTACTGCAACTATTTCGTGCTTCGCTCATCCTTTTACTCCGATAGGAACTAGACCTTAGCATTAGTCCTATAAGGTCTAGTTCCTACATGGTGAATGGCCAGGGAGATGTAAGGCTTCAGAGTAACTCGGGTGGCTGTCGAATATCGTTTGCAATCTTCTGACCCGTCCCATAGCTTTTCTAGAACTCCCGAGCATCAGCGAACAGAGTTGGCCAGTAGAATCCTTACCTTAGTACTTTGTGTGCCAAGCTCTTACCCCCAGTGTGATTCCCACAAACACCGCTATAGATACTTTCCAAAATTCTTTTAGCTTCTTCAGCTTCAACGCATCTCTGTAATGCCCTTAAGAAACCTTTTTTGTTTAGTTCTCCTTTAATAACGGTGTACCTGATTGACCTATACTTGACCCGCTTTGCTTCGAGGGTATCCTCTGATAAGACGCCCTCTTGGAGATATCTTTTGATGGGCATTACCCAATTATCCGGCCCTACTTGAATCTCAGCGACTGTCAGCTTCTCTTGCTCGGCTATACTTGGTCGGGCCAAGTGAGCTACAGGTATTGTTTTTGGCTTTATACAGGTTGTTGCAGATGCTAGTTTGGACAGTGCATCTGCTTTCTCATTCTCCTATCGGGGGATCTGATCAATTTTGTATCTTTTGAACCGCTTAAGCAATTCTTTCGCTGCTGCCAAATAACCAATCATGTGCTCATCCTTTGTATGGTATTCATCCAAGACTTGGTTGAACGCTATTTGAGAATAACTTCATCTGCTCCAGAGCTACTCATACTCTGAAACCGGCCAGTAGTGCTTCATATTCTGCCTGATTGTTAGTTGCTTTGAAGTCAAATCTCATGGCACATTCTACCGAGTCCCCTTTCGTGGTGGTCACTACCAGTCCTGCCCCGCTGCCTTGAGTGTTTAACGAGTCGTCTACGTGAAGTTTCCACAAAATGGTTTTCACACAACTCTCTTGAACTGTCTGGGCTACTTCCACATTTGGTTCGGTGAATTCGGTGACGAAGTCGGCTACCGCTTGCCCTTTATGTGAGGTCTTTGGGATGAATGCAATGTCGAATTAGCTTAATTCTATTACCCATTTGGTCAATCTACCGAATACTTCAAGCTTCTGTAGAATCTATTTGAGCTGGAAATTAGTATACACCTCCACTCCGTGTGCCTGAAAATAAGGCCTCAGTTTTCTTGTTGCTACCATTAGGGCGAGGGCCATTTTCTCAGCTTGAGAGTATCTTGTCTCGGCATGTAGTAGGGTTTTGCTAGTATGGTACACTGGCTTATAGACGCCATCCTCTTCTCTTACCAAAACAGAACTTGTGGCTAGCTCTATGAGGGAAAGGTAGAGGTAGAGGTAAAGGGTTTCTCCAACAACCAGTTTTGAAGAATCGGTGCTCGGAAGTACTCTTTCAGTCCCTAGAAAGCTTTTTCACAATCTTCATTCCATTCTAATCCCTTTCCCTTTTTGATAGCCTTGAAAAATGGTGCACATTTGTCAGTCGACTTTGATATGAACCTATTAAGAGATGGGAGACACCCAGTCAGCCTTTGGACTTCTTTTGGTGTCTTTGGTGATGCCATATTGTCGAGGGCTTGGATTTTTTCTAGGTTGACTTCTATCCCTCACTAATGCATTAGAAAGCCGATGAATTTTCCTGAGGGAACCCCGAAGAGGCACTTAGTAGGATTGAGCTTCATCTTGTATTTCCTAAGCACATCAAAGGTCTCTCTTAAATCTGAAGTGTGCTTTTCGACCGTGATACTCTTGGTCAGCATATCATCCACATATACTTCCATGTTTCTTCCTATTTGCTGAGAGAAGATCATATTCACAAGCCTTTGATAGGTGGCACCTGCATTCTTTAGTTCGAATGGCATTATAGTATAACATTACAAACCTTGGTCAGTAGTGAATGTTGTTTTCTCCTCATCCAGCCGGTGCATACGGATCTGGTTATACCTTGAGTAAGTGTCCATAAAACTGAGTAGTTCATATCCCGTTGTGGCGTCTACAAACTGGTCAATCCTCGAAAGAGGGAAAATATCTTTCAGACAGGTCTTGTTCAGGTCAGTGAAGTCCACACACATTTGCCATTGCTTATTCTTCTTCTTTACCAAGACGACATTTGCCACCCACTTCGGGTACTTGACTTCCCAGATTGACCCTGCAGCGAGCAATTTCTTCACCTTTTCTTTGATAGCTATACTCCTCTCGGGATTGAACATGCCTTTTTTGGATCACTGGGCTTGCATCTTGTGCCTCTGCCAAGTGGTGAGAGATAACTTTAGTATCTATCCCTGGCATATCCTCATGACACCAGGTGAACACATCCATGTATTCCTTTAGTAAGTGGGTCAAACCGATTCTAACATCCTCTGGCAAGTGTACTCATATCTAAACCACTTTATTCGGCTCGCCATCATCCAGTATTACCGATTCAGTCTGCTCAGCCTTCTTCTTCTCAGATTCTTCCCGAGGGTCGAGTTCAAACCGTTCAGGCACTTCCGCTAGGGCTTCGGATTCGTTCGCCTCCCGGCTAACCATGTACACTTGTTATTTTTTCTCTACTTTGTCTCCGTAAACTGAAAGGTTTGCCCTTCTGTCCATTTCTTAAGATCCTTTGATCAGCCACCACACCCAACTCAGTCTGAAATTTCATCATTAGGGCATAAGTCACCGTGACAACCTTCGTTTTATTCAGGAATGGTCGGCCTAAAAGGATGTTGTAAGGCCAGTTCTAAGTGTCTACCACTCTTTTGATCAGCCTCCACACCCGACTCAGTTCGAAATTTCATCATTAGGGCGTAAGTCGCCATGACAACCTTCGTTTTATTCAAGAATAGTCGGCCTAAAAGGGTGTTGTAAGGCCAGTTCTAAGTGTCTACCACCACGAAGTCTAGTAACACCTTTTTCTAACAAGGTGCTTCCTCTATCTTCACAGAAACTTCACAGTTCCAAGTGACCTAACCTATGCTCCTCCAAATCCTCGGAGTGGGGTATGTAAAGGTTGTAGGTCCCGGCGATCCAATCTCAGCTGATCATACACTCCTGCACTCAGTATGTCCATCAAACTCCCACTTTCGATTAATACCTGGTGCACATCTCTATGCCCCATCCGAGAGCTAATAACGAGTGCGTCATTTGGCCTGATATCTACTCCATGGGAGTCAGCTTCTGTGAATATTATCTGGTCCCAATTCTTCTTTGATCCTTTTGGGATCAGGCTCTACCGAATTCACATCCAAGTCCTTCCTTGCTTTCATAGCTTCTCAGACTTCCTTTATTCTATCCTAGTTGTTTTTCCTGTTGAGGGTCCTCCGAAGATGTTATGTATTGCTTCTTCATCCTCAGCCCTTTTCGGGCTCGACTTCTTTTCCTGATTCGGTTCCTGTGCCTTCTCTTAGTTCCCCATATAATCAGTCTTTTTAATGACGACGTCTTTTAGGTGTCCCTCCCGGATAAGGGTTTAGATGTGGTCTTTCAGCGGGAAACACTTTGAGGTTTCATGCCCATTCTCCTTGTGGAAGAGGCAATACTTAGTTGTATCCCTATGAGCATACTTCGACTGCTTCGGCGATTCTTTTGACAAATTCTTCTTTTCCAAGATTATGAGTATCTCATCTTGTTTCTTACTCAACGGAGTGTAGTTGGTGTACTTTCCTTGGAATCTGGTCTGATCGCCCCTCTGTTCATTATCACGACTCCCTCATTGAGTTTTACCTTTCTGCCTTTCACCCTTTTTCGTGGATGTGTCTCTTTTCTGAGCCTTACTTCCACCATATACCTTCACTTCATTTGCTTCTTCTGGGTGTCCTCAGTGCATAGAGCTTCCAACCATTTTCCTCTTCCTTAGCTACCGTGTATCCACTTGCCATATCCATCATATGCGTAGCTAGTCAGGTGAGCTCGCCTGAGGTTGAAAGATAATCGACCGTTTTGCAGGTTGTTAATGAACGCTGCTATAATGGCTTCATCGTTGGCACTTCCAATCTCTGATACCTTCCGACTGAACCGAGTCAGGTATTTCTTCAGTGACTTGTCATTTTCCTGTTTGAACTGAGAAAGATGAGCCACTGATTTCTTCCTGTGCACATTTATAAGGAATTGCCGGGTGAACGCCTTGCTGTACTCGCTGAAACTGCCGATGCTACCCGGTGGGAGTTTCCCAAACCACCTAGACCATATGTCACCGAGTGTCTGAGGAAAGTTTAGACATAGCAGCACATCGCTCTCGGCATATTGGGCCATCACGCTTTTATTTCTCCTTACGTGCTCCTTCGGATCAATATCCTTTTTAAATTGCTCCACGTGAGGCATCTTAAACCTCACAGGGAATTGCATTTGGAGGATGTAGCCAGTGAAAGGGCTATCCGACTCATCGTCTAATAGTTATGTTCGCCCATACCTTCTGACCAAGGTATCCATCTGCTTCCTGTTATTCTGCACTTATTGAGCCAGTCTTTGTATGAGTACATCTAGTTCACAACTGACTCTCCACTCCGGCTTTATTTTGGCTTGATGGTCAATCCCTAGCCTCTTAGATCATTCTCCTGTTGGCTAATCCTTTGTAGTGACTCACGTGGTCTAGCCGATTCCCTATGGCGCCTTCGAAGATAGTGCCGATCACTTGTCATCAGAAGAAGATGATCGGTCCCTCCGACGTACACACCTATCAGAGCGGTTCGGTTCCTGTTCAGCCTGATATTAACTATATCTACGAGGGTGCTCATCTTCTTCATGCCTTCTTGAATCTCTTACTTATTTTTCTGACTTAGTTTCCGGGCGATCCGTTTGGTCGCGTCCCATTTTCATTGGTGCGTCCAGAATCTGACCGACCACTATGGAACGCAACCTTCCAGGTTGACCGTCTAGAGTGTGCAGATCACTTGGTGAGGTTAATATTGCAGTAGTTGTAAGAGCAACTCCATGACTCGTGGCATCCGCTATTAGTTGTTGTAGTGACTCACAAAATTGCTGAGCGATTTCCTCGGTAGTTGGTGGGAACGGCTGTACACCAGCGACAGTAGCAGGTTGATTCCCAGTTGTAATAACATCTGATGGTCCCGTGACATCAAGAGTAGCTTGAGCCGTTCCCGACTCATCTGGCAAGGTACGATTATTTCTAGAACCATTACCATCTCCAATGTCAGCCATAGTTCACAAGAGCTCTTTGGGATGTAAAGATCCGAAGGTTCACCCCCTACTTCAAGCGCCAATTGTTGACGGCGATTTTTGGTAAGTCAACCGATCAATGTGTTGAGATAATTCAAAGAATTAAGAAAACAAAAGTAACGAGAACAAGAAGGTTTTACGTGGTAAAATTTCGGTAACGGAGAAACGTCCACGGTGGTCGCTCAGCGACGAAAGAAATAATTCACTATGAATAATGGTTACAATGCTTTTTTTCATCCCTCTTTACAATGATAGCTCAGACATATTTATATCTTATGTTACCCTAATTCTAATTCTAATCGTATAAGTTTTTGACTCATTAATTGGAATCGAACTCAAATACTAGTAGAAGGAACTGATCGGGATTGTTTTGATTTTTATCCTTTATCCTTCCGAAGAAAGCTTTGTTACCTTTTGAACAAAGGCCTGATGCACGTTTCCTCATTTGGGTATGTTGCTTGGAATTTGTCTAAAAGTCAAACTCTACTTATCACCCTTCTTGTTAGGCCAAGTAGAAGTCTTCGATGAGCAGAACTCTATCCTTGATAACGTGTTTATTGGCATCCTTTAATCTCTGTATGACATGTCATCCGGAATTTTTACGCACAACAACTTTCATAAAAGACATATGTTGTGTGTATAGAATTTTTTGTCCTCTTTAATCTTTTGTAATTTTTGTTAGGATAAAACTGTTATATTATTTATATATAAAAAAGTGTAAAAATATATGTAATAGTTTGTCAACTACATCTCTCAAGAACATTGCAGTAATCCCTTGACATTAGCTGCAAGTTCGCTCTTAGACAAAAAATCATTTAATGCCATAAATCTCCTCTGAATTTCGTTGACCAAATAGTCGAACTATGATTTAGAATCAACAGCCCACTTATCAAGTATGGACTTTTAGGGTGCGTTGGGTATGCGGGACGGGACGGGACAAGGTGGGACAACTTGTTCTTGTCCCACGTTTGACGCGACCTTAGCATGGGACAGGACAGGACAATGTGGGACAAAAATCACAAAAAATTATCCCACCCAAGACCCTAGGACAACTTGTCCCATGACATGGGACAAGTGTCAAAAAGACCAATTTACCCTTTAAATGTTCAAATAATTACAAACATATCCAATATATTATATTATATTATATATATATTATAATTACATATAATATATATATATATTATAAAATTATATATAATAATATATAATATATGAAATATATTAATATTTAATAATATATAAAAATTATAATTACATATATAATATAATATAATATATATTATAGAATTATATATAACATATTAAATATATTATTATATATATGATAATATTTAATAATATATACTATATCATATATATATATATATATTATATATAATAATAATATATATAGGATATATATCATATATAATATATATTATATATGATATATATAATAACATTATATATATAGGATATATATCATATATATCATATATAATATATATTATATATGATATATATCCTATATATATTATGTTATATATTAATATATATTATATATTAATATATATATATATATATATATATAATACATTATATATGATATATATATATATTATTATATATATAATATGTATATATTATTATTATATATGTATTTATATATAATAATAATAATATATTAAATATATTATATTATTATATATAATTTTATAATATATATAATATTATATATGTAATTATAATTTATATATATATTATTAACTATTATTATATATAATAATAATATATATATTATAAAATTATATATAATAATATATAATATATTTAATATATTATATATTATTATATATAATTTTATAATATATATAATATTATATATGTAATTATAATATATATTTTTAAATATTATTATATATAATAATATATTTAATATTATATATATATATATTTTAATAATATATATCATATATATTATATTATTATATATATAGGATACATATATATATAATATACAATATTTATTATTAATATATATACATATATTATAATATATATAATATTATATTTTTATATGTACAAATATTTAATATTATATATATATATCTTATATATTATTATATATAATGATATAATATATCATATTATTATATAATATTATTAAATAATTATAATATATTTCAATTACAGTATTACTATTTATTTAAAATATAATAATATTGTAATTGAAAACAAGAGGTCATTTGAACCCTTTTGTTTTTGTTAAATATTATAATATATTTCAATTAAAATATTTATTTAATATTGTTAAATGCGATATATAAAAATTGTTTAATATATATTGTTTAATATTAGACAAAACAGGAGGGCACTCTGGTCATTTGAATCTCTTGTCCTGTCTTGTCCCAGCCATACCAAACGTATAACAGTACAATCCACAGTCCTGTCCCACACATTCCAAACACGTCATGGAACAACTGTCCTGTCCAGTCCAGTCCTGTCCAGTCCAGTCCCGTCCAGTCCCGTCCCTGTACCAAACGCACCCTTAGGGTGCGTTGGGTATGCGGGACGGGACGGGACAAGGTGGGACAACTTGTTCTTGTCCCACGGTTGACGCGACCTTAGCATGGGACAGGACAGGACAATGTGGGACAAAAATCACAAAAAATTATCTCACCCAAGACCCTAGGACAACTTGTCCCATGACATGGGACAAGTGTCAAAAAGACCAATTTACCCTTTAAATGTTCAAATAATTACAAACATATCCAATATATTATATTATATATATTATTAATATATATATTATAATTACATATAATATATATATATATTATAAAATTATATAATAATATATAATATATTAAATATATTAATATATATATTAATATTTACTAATATATAAAAATTATAATTACATATAATTATATATAATATATTAAATATATTATTATATATATAATAATATTTAATAATATATACTATATCATATGTATATTATATAATAATAATAATATATATATATAGGATATATATAATATATAATATAATATATATATATATATATTATGTTATATATTAATATATATTATATATGATATAATATAATATATATATATATATATAATACATTATATATGATATATATCCTATATATATAATATAATAATATATATTAATATATATATATATATATATAATACATTATGTATGATATATATATCCTATATATATTATTATATATATATAATATGTATATTATTATTATATATGTATTTATTTATATTAATATATTTAATATATTATATATTATTATATATAATTTTATAATATATATATAATATTATATATGTAATTATAATATATTTTTAAATATTATTATATATAATAATATATTTAATATATATATTATATATTTTAATAATATATATCATATATATTATATTATTATATTATATATATAGGATACATATATATAATATACAATATTTATTATTAATATATATACATATATTATAATATATATAATATATATTTTTTATATGTACAAATATTTAATATTATATATATATCTTATATATTATTATATATAATGATATAATATATCATATTATTATATAATATTATTAAATAATTATAATATATTTCAATTACAATATTACTATTTGTGTAAAATATAATAATATTGTAATTGAAAAAAAGAGGTCATTTGAACCCTTTTGTGTTTGTTAAATATTATAATATATTTCAATTACAATATTTATTTAATATTGTTAAATACGATATATAAAAATTGTTTAATATATATTGTTTAATATTAGACAAAACAAGGAGGGCACTCTGGTCATTTGAATCTCTTGTCATGTCCTGTCCCAGCCATACCAAACGTATACAGTACAATCCACAGTCATGTCCCATACATTCCAAACACGTCATGGAACCACTGTTCTGTCCTGTCCTGTCCTGTCCTGTCATGTCATGTCCCGTCCTGTCCTGTCCGTCCTGTCATGTCATGTCCCGTCCGGTCCCGTTCCCGTACCAAACGCACCCTTAATGGGTGAATAATGAATCCCATTTTATATTTTGGCGGCAAATTAATCAGTTTACTGCTCTAGATAGTCACTGTAATGTTGATTGGATTTTAATCCAACGGTTCAGAAAAAAAAAAGATAATTGAAAAAATCCTTTGCATACCAAAAATAACATAGAAAGTAGGAGCCCTAGATAGTAAATTAATACATCATCTTCATTTTCACAAACTGATTCCCATTGCTGACAGTTTCAATGGCTGTCACTCTAAAAAACCCTAAAATCCCAATAACATCGGACAACGGAGATAGACTGAGCAGTCTGCCGGAACCCATCATCCATTACATATTCTCATTCCTTGAAACCATTGATGTTTTCAGAGCGAGTTCTGTTTCGAGAAAATGGAGGTACTTATGGGTTTCAATGCCTTGCTTGAACTTCAATATCCACACAGTTTGGTCACAACCACAAGAAAGATGGGTTCTTAGTACAATCAATGAGAAATTTAAAGATTTCGTCAACTGGGTATTGATGTTTCAAAACTGTTCCATTGATATCCAAAAGTTTCGTCTCCGTTGCTTGAATTTTTCTGATGATGATCACACCCTCCAGAGATGGATGAGTGTCGCGGCGCTGAGAAATGTAAAACAACTTTTTCTGAAATTGATTTCTCACACACCAATTCAGCTGCCACATTGTCTTGTAACTTGTCAATCCTTGGTTGCATTAGAGTTAAAATTCGAAGTTTAAAATTCGAAGTCAAACTTTGTGTTGTCAAATTGCCCATATATACTGGATTTGGCAGGCTCAAGTCTCTCGATTTAGAGATGATTAAGTTTTTAGATTCTAATTTGCTTGGAAAATTCATTTCAAGTTGTCCTGTTATGGAGAGTTTAAAGATAATATCATGTGTTTTTTGTGATTTCAAGATTCTTGAGATTTCTTCGACTAGTTTGAAGAACTTGATAGTAGATAGCGGTGACGCTCCTGAGCCTAATTCTGATGGTTTAGCCAACTGTGAGGTTAAAGTTGCTTGCCCAAGTCTTGTGTCTTTCAATTTCATAACTTCGTCAACGTGGAACTTCACATTTCAGGATCTGAACTCTTTACAGGACGTGTTTGTTTACTATGATTATTCTCCCGATCAAGCAACTGCCGAAGAATGCCATTATGTTATGAGTAAAGTTCCCAAAGGACTTCGCAATGTTCAACATTTGAAACTATCAACAGGCTTTCTGTCGGTATGTGTTTGCATTTCCCACTTTTTTTGAAGTGATAATTGGGTTAAATCTTTTTTTGTTCGATGTAAAGTGAAACATTATTTGCAGTAATGTTCATGATCACAAATAATTGTTGTAGTGGTTGTTGTCTGACTTGAGTGCTCATTTACTTTCAACCTCAAATATGGCAATTAACTGGTGTATTGTTTAATCAATTTGCTACATCTTGTGTATAAAAAAAAATGAAATTGTTGAATAGAAATTGGTTGAATGGTGATTCATTTTAAGTTCCATAAAAACTTTATGTTGTATTTCAACGTTTCAGTAAGGTTATTGTCTATATGGTTTATGTTTGGTATGACTCACATGTCACATGTAGCAGTGTCTCGGATTTTCTAAGTATGCTCATTTCCTTTTCCCCTCTTTCCTATTTTTTATGTTGATAAGTTCTCTAACTAGTAAAATCGTTGATCAATGTAACTTTGGCATAATTAGTTTGTGATCAGAATTCTAATTGGTGTTCTTTGTGACTTGAAATCATTCTGGTTGTATATTTCATTAGTAATTAAATTTTGGTGAGTTGCATTTCCCACTTTCCCCTGCATTATGATCTGTATTCTATTTGTTGTTTTGGCTTCAGTTTCTCAATCTGGCAGTTGCTAAACCAGTATGGTTCTCCACTTCGTTCTATAATGTGAAGTCGTTGACATTGTCTGCCCTCCTCAACTGGTACAAGCAAGTGGAGCTGATAATCAACTTGCTTAACCTCTCCCCCAATCTAGAAGCTCTTACAATACTTATTGATTGGGTAATTTCAAATCCCAAAATTATTAGTCTTAGACATAATTTTTCTCTTGTTCGTTTGATTGGATTTGACATGGTAGTAGTAGCCAATCATATGTAAGAATATCAACAATAGAATTAGAATGTTATGAAATTGGATGCTCTTATAGACGGTCAAATGTTTTTGGTTCTGTTACATTTGTCATTTCTTTTAGCATATTGGAGCGAGTCTATTTGGGTAGTTTATGTAAGTGAAGTCAAATTTACGGGTAACTTGTGACTTATTTTCTTACAAGATGTATTCTCCTTTGGATTTATTTCCTTGAGAATTTTGTTAATGAACATGTACTTTAATATGTTTTTCACTTAACAGATGGAATGGGATGAATGCTGGGAAATCCCTGATAAGGTTACATGTTCCACATATCATCTCAAGTCTGTTCGTCTACTTCATTTTGGAGGCAGCGAGAATGAACTTGAATTGGTGAGGTTTCTGCTGAAGAAAGGACAAGTACTGGAAAAACTGAGTATTACCTGGCTTGGAGGTGAAGAAAATCGTAGGGAGATCATCCAAGAGATAAAGAAGTTTCCTACATCTTCGAATGTTGCATTTACATTCTATAAGCCTGCAACATTCTTCTATGGCCTGCGTTTTTTGGACTATGACCATGATTTGTAGAAGAGAAGATCTTAGGAAGAAAAAGAAAATTAGTATTAATTAAAGTTGTTAGCTTTCTAGTGCTTTTGATTAATTGTTAACTTCCTTTGGAAAATTGTTGGAATAGTACCAATCACTGGCTGGCCCTGTGTTTTATTTGAGTAAGAATATGGCTTCTAAACTTGTTATCTTGTTGCATCAGAGCTAATATATACACACTGTCATTGCCAGTTCTGTTCGGTACAAGTTTTCGTTTGTTATTTCTTGGTAAAGATGTGTATTAGTCTTTATTCGATAAGATAATACAATGACGTGCACTAGTCATTAAAAGTGAAAGCCATTTTGTTTTCAGCACCGAAGTAAGATGCAGTATCTCTAAGAAACTTTATTCAGATAATAGTGATTCTGTGAAACTTGCCATTACAGGAAAAGAAAATCCTGAAAACGAGAACAGTTGAATCGCACTTAAAGATGTCATTAATACAACGATCAGGGTCGGATTGGAGTGCACCAATGTTTCCATCATGGATGATGCACTTGTTTTTCATGACAACTGCTCATAGTATTGATAGCCCGACTCCTGGAACTATTCCTACACAGAAAAAACCTCCTGATCATTTCTCCCAAGTCCCATCTACCACAAAATCAGCTCCTTCGAAATGGTATACCGTGGTAGAAAGGAAATTACACATAGTTCGATTTAGCTTGGGTAAATTCAACCAATCTCTCAATCCTTTCAAAATGATTGAATCTTGTGATTTTTGTGTCCTTGTATATTCAGGTGAAGTATCTCAAATTCAGCTTTAGTTTCTGTAACGTTGGCATGGTTACGTGTCCTGACGAGAAAGACTTAAACTTGGGACATGAGAATATTATTTAATTCTTCCAATGATTGTAATTTCCAGAGCAGAAGCATGAGAGACTTAGTAAATCATCAATTTGCTGAAAGTAATCTTGTCCTCAGTTGCATCTCCCTCTTTCTTTTGCTGCTACTTGTATCATTGACATATATGCAGTTTATATCTTGTTGCAGTATATGTAATTATCAAATATTTGCAATTACTTGTTCCCTGCTAGAGGAGTCCCTTCTATTCTCATCAACTACTAATCCAGTGATCTTGATAGAAAGCAAAAACAAAGATTCACATCGAGCAGGAGCAGGAGAAATAACCCAATTAGTAAACTAGTAAAATAAATATATACATGCAACAAGTGTTCATATTCGTACCTTGAAATCATTCTTTTCATCCTTGTTGAAAACAAACACGACAATTGCAGCCATGGTGCGCATTACAATTGTCAGTAGTAATTAATTATCCAATTGAACGACCTCCACCACACCAATGAGTTGTCTCTAAGCATGTGGTTTGATTCCTTGATACAAGCCAAAACCAAATATTGGCAATAAAGAAGAAAACTGTGCTTGCTTAGGCCAGATAAATAAAGGTTTCATGAAGTAAAAAACATCAATCCATACCTTGCAGACAAAGCACCACTTATCCAACAAAAGCTGGTTCATTCTACCACGCGGAGGTGGGGGAACCATGCTTGTTTTTCGAAATACTTGTCAACTCCGATCTAAAAATTTCAGATAAAAATCTCAATAATTTGCGAAAGATAGTAAATTTTATTCTAATCCTGTATTTGATAGAGTAAAATGCGTGTGCTTGGCCACCTCAGCATCTCCAATGTTGCGTTTAACCCAACACTAAACTCTGTTTTGGCGTTCGGAACCTCTCCAACCATGCGCAAACATAACGCAAATTTCAAGTCCCCAAATTTTTTTTAATCGCTCATGAACAGTGCCATACCAAATTATTATTATTACTTTTTTTAAATTTTTTTAAAAAAAGAAGTTCTTTACATTGCAATTGCAATGTTTTTCTCTTTATACTTCATTTCTAAAGACATTTCATTCTAAAAATTTATA
Source organism: Dipteronia sinensis (assembly GCA_033220585.1). Classification (NCBI taxonomy): domain Eukaryota; kingdom Viridiplantae; phylum Streptophyta; class Magnoliopsida; order Sapindales; family Sapindaceae; genus Dipteronia; species Dipteronia sinensis. The sequence continues at coordinate 1,601,278 of CM065645.1, forward strand.
TTAAAAAATACTTTTTTTTTCCAAAATTATCCCTTTTGTCAAATGACACTCTATTTACAAATAAAATCGAATTTCTAAAAACACTCCATTTTATTTAAATATTACCCATTTTGAATACCTCTTTGGCTCTCTTTAGAAAATTTGAAAGGGAAAAGGAAAAGAGACGTTAAGTAATCAAATGAAAATAAAACATAACAAAAGTGAGGAGATCAAATAAAACATTGTTTTGGAGATCAAATTATAAAAATAGGAAAACAATATTTGTTTTTGTCTTTTGAATTATATGTTGAGTAAAAAAATAATTTTAAATATATTTTCCTGGATAAAAGAATTATATATATATAATTTTTTTTTCTAGTGATGATGATGATTGAACGTGGGTGGTATTTGAGAAAAAAAAACCGATTTTAAATTAGGTAGAATCGGCCAAAAACAGGAAAACTTTTTTTAAAAAAAAAACCTGGTGATGATAATGATAAGGGTTTGATAGTGTGTAAGAAAAATTCTTTTGAAAAAAAGAAAAATATATTAGGGTTCGTAAAACAAGAAAAAAATTTGTTTGGAGTGTTTTTAGAACTTTCTTGTTTTGTAATTTTAATTCAGATAAAAATTGTCATTAATAAAAAAAATAAAAATGGAGTGTAAACGGATATTTAATGGATTGTCAATAGCATTTCTCAATTTTAAATTAGTCAAATCAACTACTTTAATTTTATTCAAATTCCTAATTTAACCCTCTTATACTTATAATTAGAATAGTAAGTATTTCAAAAAAAAATATCATTGGAAAGATCTCGTTGACTTTTTTTTGTTGTTGAAATATTACATAAATTTGGGTTTTATTTTTGGAGGGGGATGACTCGAATCCGCGACCTCGTGTCATAGGTGTGAGGGGTTTACCACATGACCAACCTCATCTTGTCAGATCTTATTGACTTGAAATCTTTAAAATGATACAAATATTGATATATATATATATATATTCAATTAATTTAATTTATTCATTAATTATATATTTAAATAATAGAAATTAATTAGTATTGTATAAATATTTATTAGAAGAATATTCTTTAAAAGTGCGTTTGTGATGAAAAATTTGGTATGAAAATTTGGAATGGAAAAAAAAATTGATATAAATATATTCCATAAAGATATTCTTTCACCACCAAATTGGAGTAAAATTTGGTGTCCAAGGAGTTGCTCTAGACATGACCGTGGTTCGGTTTAGGTTCCGAACAGTCGATTCTGGTTCCGGTTTCGTTCCAGTTTCAAAAGGACTTGGAACCGGAACCGGAACCATCTGGAGGGGTTTCTGGTTCCGGTTCTGCTTCGGTTCTTTTTTTCTTTTTAACCCAATATCAGATTATCAGTTAACCCAAAATTCCAATCTCCCCAACCCAGATTTTCCCATGTATACCCAAATCTCAAATCTCAAATCTCTAGTTATATACATCAACCCCAAATCTCCCCAACCCACCCCCCCCCCCCCCCCCACACACACACACAAAATCAACCCCAAATCACACCCACCTACCCACACACAAAATCAACCCCAAATCACAAATCACCCACCCACCCACACACAAAATCAACCCCAAATCACAAATCACCCACCACCGGTCCATCATCACCATCTTCTTTATCCGACCATCATCTTCTTTTTTCTTCTTCTTTCTTCTTTCTTCTTTCTTCTTCATCTATGGATAAATCATCGATGGAAGTTGATGTGGATCTGTGGAAGAGAGAGAGAGGTCGATGGAATCGATCTGTGGATCTGTGGGAGAGAGAAAGAGAGAGAGAGAGAGAGAGAGAGAGAGATTAGAAAAAAAATAAGAAATAGCGAGAAATGAATAAAAAATAAAAAAAATAAAAAATGATTGGAACCGGTGGTTCCATAACCGGAACCGAACCGGTGGTTCCATAACCGGAACCGAACCGTCAGTTCCAGTCGGATTTTTTTTAAAGGAACCAGAATCAGAACCTTAAGGCTCACGGTTCCGATCCGGTTCCAAAGGATCCCGATTCCGATTCCAGTTTCGATTTTTTTCCCACGGTCCCGGTTCGATTCCACGGTTTGAATCGAACCGTGGTCATGTCTAAGTTGTTCACGTCAGGTGTATACATTCTTGTCTTGGGAAATGACGGCCTTGCGGGTTTTTTTTCTTCTCATTTCCACTAGTTCCTAAAGGAAAGAGAATGTGAACTGTCTGCACATATCGTTTGATAAGCCATGTCAAAGGGAGAAACTGAGAAAGTAAAATTCAAATTGAATTACTTTTCCCAAAAATCTATACCGTGTTATAAAATATTGAGATAACAAATAAATAAAGTAAGTAAATAACAAATGAGAGAGAGACAGAGATGAGAGGGAAGAGATAATACTTTTGTATTGAGCTTTCAGTTAAGTAACCAATTTACAAATGAAGAGTGACGTTGTATTTATAGACTTAGAAAGAGGAGGTGATAGGGAAGTGGGAGATGATGAGAGATGAGGTCACAACTCACAAGTGGATAAGAGTTGAAGACTTTAGAGATGTGAGGCGGTGAGATATGTGGGAGATATTTGTGTGTTTTACACAAGTGGTAAAAAGCCACTTAGTACAACACTTCATCTTGGATTTATACCACTTGTATTAATTTTCTAGAAAAAACTCAAAGGGACAAAATATGAGAAAAATGTATACAATGATCTCTCTGGATCTAGTGGGGTTGGACATTAAAAACTATCTCATTAAAAACCTTGTTAGGAAAACCCAGTAGGACAAAACCAGATCGAAGGAAAAAATAGTATAGTGTACACATGTCCATTCAAAACTTTGCTCCCCCTAATTGAATGCTCCCCCTCATAAAAACTTCAGCATTAATCTTGTATTTTACAGAGTTGATGCATGCCTATTCCATATACTAGCTTCTCAAAAGTTGATGTAGGCAATGCTTTGGTAAACCGATCTGTAAGATTATCTGTAGACCGTATTTTAACATCAATTTGTCGACTCTGTTGAAGCTCATGAGTATAGAAGAATTTACGAGAAATATGTTTGGTTCTATCTCATTTGATATATCCCCCTTTAATTTGAGCAATGCAAGCCGCATTATCTTCAAATATTTGTGTTGACATTTCTGTAGTAATGAAAATCCACAGGTATTTTGAATATGATGAATAACTGACCTTAGCCAAACACGTTCTCTACTTGCTTTGTGAAGTGCGATGATTTCAGAATGATTAGATGATGTAGCAACCAAAGTCTGTTTTGTGGAGCGTCATGATATTGCTATGCCATTGTATGTAAAAACATATCCCGTTTGTGAACGAGCTTTGTGGGGATCAGGCAGATACCTGGCATCAGCATAACCAAGTAAACCTGAAAGATTGTTAGATTTTGTATAAAATAATCCTAAATCTTTCATTCTGCTAAGGTAATGGAAAAGATGTTTGATCCCATTCTAATGTCTTCGAGTGGGTGTTGAACTGAATCTAGCCAGTACATTCACAAAGAATGCAATATCTGGTTTAGTACACTGAGCCAGATATAATAAATCACCAATTGTATTAAGATATGGTACCTCATGACCAAGTATCGTTTCACCATTTTCTTTTGGACGGAATGAATCCTTTTTAGGATTAAGAGTTCTAACAACCATAAGAGTTCTTAATGGACGAGCATTATCCATATGGAATCTTTTTAAAATCTTTTCAATATATGCTGAATGATGGACAAGTACTCCATTTGATCTATGCTCGATCTCGAGACCGAGACAATATTTTGTCTTTCCCATATCTTTCATTTCGAATTCCCTTTTTAAGTATTCAGCAGTTTCATGAGTTCCAATTAAGTTCATATCATCAATATAAACTGCTATGATAGCAAATCCAGATTCTGATTTCTTAATGAAAACACATGGACATATAGGATTATTAGTATATCCTTCTTTTATCAGATATTCACTGAGGCGGTTATACCACATCTGTCAGGATTATTTTAATCCATACAAGGACCTTTGTAATTTTATCGAATACAAATTACAAGGTCTTGAGTTACATGTTTCTGGCATTTTAAATCCCTTAGGGATTTTCATGTAAATATCTGAATCTAGTGAACCATATAGATAAGCGGTCACTATGTCCATCAGACGCATTCCCAGTCTTTCCAAGACAGCCATGCTTATCAAAAATCAAAACATAATTGTATCAATTACTGGTGAGAATGTTTCATCATAATCGATTCCAGGTCTCTGCGAGAAACCCTGTGCTACGAGTCGTGCCTTATATCTCACGATCTCGTTTTTCTCATTACGTTTCCATATAAAAACCCATTTGTACCTAACAGGTTTAATGTCTTCAGGCGTTTGAATTATTGATCCAAATACTTTACGTTTGTCTAATGAATTCAATTCTGTTTGAATTGCTTCTTTCCATTTAGGCCAATCAGATCTCTGTCTACAATCATCAAGATTATGAAGGTTCATAATCATCATTTATAATTTCAGCTGCCACCATGTATGAAAATACATCATCGATGATTGTTTCTTCACGATTCCACAATTCTCTTGTATAATTTATAGAAATTTCCTCATTTCTACATTCTTGTATCTCTTCAGAGATTCCTTCCCCCACATAGGATTTTGTCACTTTAGTAACTTGTGTCCCTTCAGGGATATTTAACTCTTCTGGAGTTAACTTAGAGAAAGTGGATTTATTTATTTTCCTTTTTCGAGGAACAATATCTTTTGTGCCAAATGGTCTACCACGCTTTTGGCCCGCAGTAGATGATTCTTTTGCTATCATGTGTTTAGATTGTTTTTCTAGAACAATCACCCTGTGCTGGTACATTAACAGTTGGGATGTATGATTTTGTTACCCTAGTAGCATCTGTAAATGTATCTGGTAACTGATTCGCTATTGCTTGAAGATGTACTATCTTACGTACTTCATTCTCACATTGAGATGTGTATAGGTCTAAATGAGTTAGACTATGAATTTTCCAGGAAAGTTTATGCTTCTCTTCAGAAGAAGTTTTTCTTTCCTCAAATGATGAGAAATTTGTTTCATCAAAATTACAATCTGCAAACCGTGCTGTGAAAAGATCACCAGTCAAAGGTTCCAGATATCTAATGATTGATGGTGAATCAAAACCAACATATATTCCCAAACGCCTTTGGGGTCCCATTTTAGTTCTTTGTGTTGGCACAATTGGGACATATACTGCACAACCAAAAGTACGTAAATGAGATATATCTGTTTGATGACCAAGTACAAGTTGTACTAATGAATACTGATGATAAGCAGTGGGCCAAAACCGGATTAATGCAGCAGCATGTAAAGCAGCATGTAAAACAGCATGCCCCCATACAGAAATTGGTAATTACGTTTGTAATAATAAAGTCCTTACAATTATCTGGAAACGTTTAATAAGTGATTCTGCTAATCCATTATGAGTATGAATTGTTAGGATTATGCTCGGTAGCAAGAGTGTAATAATGTATTTGACAATCTTTTCATATTAATAAAGTGATTTCTAGTTTAACAAATCTTATAGCATTTATAGTTTAATTATTATAATTGTCAAAAGTAAATAATCATAAGGTCAAAAGACTATGAGAAAAGAAGAATTGTTCGTACATCTGGATATGTATGAGGTAGACACAATTCTTTAGTTAGTCTTGAATAATATTCACAACTTAAGATAAAGGTTGAGCGCCTTTATCTTGTTAAAGTTGTAGATTCATTTGCTAGCATTTGAGTGGGATCAAATGTGTTATGATGAGTCTAAAATCATCAAAGTGTGGTGTCTTTGGGCAAACGAATCTAGTGCACTGGGTGCATTGAATAGGATCATAGTGAAGTACTTTATCCATAACCGTCAATGGATAAAAGTCTTCACTTGAAGACAATCGGAGAGTCTATCTCAATCATGAGATAAATGATGGACTTATGGTTACAAGTGTTATCATTTGAGCTATCAATGAATACGATTATATAGCATAGTCTATCCTCGATAGTTTGGTGGTATTCATTTGTTAATAGATAGAGAACTTCATTTATAGATTTGGACATTGTGGCTCCATTTAATAAATGATAGTAGAATATCATCATATGGATGTTTTGAGGTATTGGATATTAAATCTTAACGTTAAGTTTTCAATAGTGTCTATTGAAATATGCCTTCTGGACAAGTCAAAATATCCAAGTTCAAAATGTGGTTATATGGGTAAATATGGTAACTTGGAGAGCTATAGGCGGTCTATGAGCTCTAGGCGGTCTATGAGCTCTTGGCGATTACTGGTATTCTTCACGAGGATACAATATCTCCATTAAGATTGTCTAGGGTAAGAATGAGCAATATTAACTTATTCTATCTTTATTTAAGAGTTCAACTTTAGTTCTGGAATGAACTAAAATTAATATATTGAACCTAAGTAAATCATTTGTTGATTGTGATTAGGTTATGTCTATTGGAGCTTAAATTTAGATAGCCCGCCAAGATCCCCAATTCACACGAACTTGCATGGATCACTTGATATATTCTACCGGACCAATTTATGGGTCCATCTAGAATTGTATTAAGGCATGTGGACTTGTTTCTTTTGGTAATAATGAGTCTAGTTCACATGTGGACTTTTTATTAAGGTCCAATGGATTGAATAAAATAGAAAAACAATATTGGCCCTTATATATTAGCTTGGGCGGCAAGGGACTATTTATTAGTCTTATATATTGTTTTTATTTTATTATTTAATTAAATGAAAATTAATTAAATAATTAATTATTTAATTAAAAGTCAAAATATTTTTCCTAGTAGGAGATGGTCTCCTAGAGTCATATTATTGTTGGTAATATGATAAGTATCAAATACTATATATGATAAGTAGATAAATAATAGGAATTTATTTATCTAGTCAAATTAGAAAGTATTTGATTTCTATTAGGAAGTTTTTTTTTTTGATTTAGTCACAATTTAATTATATTCAATAATTGGTTATTGAATAAATACACTATTTGAGTTGAATTAGGAGTCTTGGTGTGGAAAAAAAATCTTTTTTGAAAAATGATTATTTGTCACCAAGTAAATCCACCTAGAGATAGGATTCTTGATCACCAAGTAAATCCTCTTTATGAAAGGATTTTATACCTATATATATTATTAAAATTCGGAATTAATTTTAGAGGAAGAAAAAAAAAGTTTTTTTTTTTAGAGAAAGAATTTTTTATTCTCTTGCTTTTATATAAAAAAAAACTTCCAACTCAAGAAAGGTTGTATTGAATTCGGCCAAAGAGAAGAGAAAATGGGAACGTTTTTGTTTTCGATAGTACACTAGTATCCTTTACATCAAAAAAGACTTTGTGTACAAAATCGAATCGGGTTCACTCAAGTTTTAATCAAATAGATTGATAATTCACAAGTGACCGGACGTTTTTGAGATTTCTCTTGGAGGATTATTGTGACTAACAAAGAATAAGATTTTGTTTGTTTCATCCTCAGGTATACAATTAAAGAAAGGGAGCCCACACTCCTAGGTGATTCACGTTCGTGATTGGATTGGAAGATCTTGCGGATTCAATTCGACGCTAGTTCAATCGTCACGAGAAAAATGTACGATACTTTTAATTATATGTCAATTAATCTAGGGTTAAGGTTCTTTCTTTTAAAGGAAATTTTTTGAAATATATCAAACATTATTTCACGCTTCCGTCGCGTTTTTTGAACCGATTTTTCCCTACATGAACATGTGGAACTTGATGCTCAACATCAATCCCAACCACTTTGCAATATTCATCAAATGCTTTGGAAGTAAATTCACCAGCATTATCAAGGCGTATGGATTTAATTGAGTGATCGGGAAAATGAGCCCGAAGCCTGATAATATGTGCAAGTAATCTTGCAAAAGCAACATTACGTGTTGATAATAAGCATACATGTGACCATCTTACAGATGCGTCAACTAAAACCATAAAATAACGAAATGGTTCACTTGGTGGATGAATAGGTCCACATATATCCCCTTGAATCCTTTGTAAAAATGATGGGGATTAAAAACCAACTTTTGAAAAAGATGGTTTTATTGTTAATTTCCCTTAAGAACATGCAGTACATAAATTCTCATATGATAAAAGAACCTTCTGGTTCATTAATGGATGTCCATGAGAATTTTCAATGATTCTGCACATCATTGTAGATCCTGGATGACCAAGACGGTCATGCCAAAGTACAAACACTTTTGGATCTAAGAACTTCTGATTAATAACTGCATAAGTTTCTACACTTTTGATAATAGTGTAATATAATCCAGAAGATAAAGACATAACTTTTCTATAATGAGTTTCTGGCCTGAATCATGAGAAGTAATGCACAGATATTCAATATTATCTCTATTCATAGTTTCAATATGATATCCATTCCTCCGTATGTCTTTGAAACTAAGCAAATTTCTTTGGATCTACTTGAATATAATGCATCATCGATACATATTTTAGTATTGTTTGGTAACAATATCGTGTCTCTTTCAAAGCCTTCTATCAGATCCGCTGGACCTGATACTGTATTAACATTTTCTCTAAGTAAATTTAAATTTATAAAATATTTATGACTGCACAGAATTGTATGAGTTGTTGCACTATCAATTAGACATATATCTCCAACTTCTAGCTTTTCAATAACCATATTATCATTTGGATTCATTTTGTATGCTTATAAAGAAAAATAAAGTGCATATCAGACAAAGTGATTCAAAAAGTATATATTGCATAGAGATATATTTTACATGAACCAAATTACAAAATAATACTACTGTAAGTAGTATTTAATTGGTATGGACATTCCTATCACCAATTGAAGCAGCTGGCATGTCTTTCGGGTTTGGGAAGAAATCTGTAACATTGAAATGCGTAATATCTCTAGGATATGAATCTTCAATGAAATGAATTTCCAATTTCTTTCCCTTTCCTCTGATTGATGCTTGATACAGATCCACCAGATGTTTAGGTGTATTACATTCATTCAACCAATGATTGTCACATCCATACCTAAAACAAACACTGTTATTTGCATTAGGCCTATTTTGAACATCTTTTCCTTTATACTGTTTGGCCTCATAAGTATTCCACTTCTGCTAAGTGTTTTTGATTATAACCACCTGATCTTTTAAAACTACGGCCCCGGTCCCGACCAGAATTACTACCATATCCACGGCCGTGATCAGGATTACGACCGTTACCACCACCACGATTAGAATTACGATCATACCCATGGCCTCGACCACGACCACGACCACGACCACGACCACGATATCCGACTGTATTAACATTCACTTCCGAAAATGCTGTAGAACCAGTCGGTGATCCATGATTGTTTATTAGTAGCTCATTATTTTTTTCTGCTATTAAAATGCATGAGATAAGTTCTGAATATTCTAAGAATTTGTGTTCTCAGATATTGCTGTTGCAATATTATATTTGAGGCATGGAAAGTTATGAAAGTCTTTTCCAACATATCCTTTTTAGGTACCTCTTCATCACATAATTTCAACCTTGTGGTGATTTTAAACAGAGCAGAATTATATTCAGAAACGTATTTGTGGTCCTGGAATCGTAACTGCTGCCATTCGTATCTAGCATTTGGTAATATTACATCATCCTAATGATCATAACGATCTTTAAGCTCTTGCCACAAATCCCCAGGATCTGTGACAGTAAGATATTGAACTTTCAAATTCTCATTCAGATGATGACGGATTATGACCATGGCTGTGGATCTGTTTTGCTCGTTAGCATTGATTCCATTATCAATGGTGTAGTATAGGCCTTGGGATTTTAAGTATAATATAGCATCAATTACCCATGACATATAGTTATCTCCTGACACTTTGAGTGCATCAAACTTCAGATTCGCAAGTTTAGCCATGCTTACAATTTCCCTTTTTCTGTAAATTAAAATGTAGATTTAATTTAGTGTGGATATAATTAAAGAGCATAATGAATTAACGGATTTCAGGGTCATAAGATCACCTTTCAGTGTCATGAGATCACCTGATATGTGCATAAAAATAAATGATTTCAGGGTCATAAGATCACCTTTCAGGGTCATGAGATCACCTGATATGTGCATAAAAATAAATGAGTATAAATAAATAAATCCATAACTATATATATATATATAGGTTCCATTGACGGCATAAGTCATTTTGTTATACGGAACTGTATATAGATCCAGAATATTAAGATGTAAGTAAATCACCCATCATGTGATCCTTTTTACTTACATACATTCGTGCTGATAACGTGTTATAAAATATTGAGATAACAAATAAATAAAGTAAATAAATAACAAATGAGAGAGAGACAGAGACGAGAGGGAAGAGAGAATACTTTTGTATTGAGCCTTCAGTTAAGTAACCAATTTACAAATGAAGAGTGATGCTGTATTTATAGACTTAGAAAAATGAGGTGATAAGGAAGTGGGAGGTGATGAGAGATGAGGTCACAACTCACAAATGGATAAGAGTTGAAGACTTTAAGCTATGTTTGGTAGGGGGGAGAGAGAGTATGAGGGATGGATGAATTAAATGGGAGAGAGAGTAGGAGGGATGAAGAGTTTGGTGTTGAAAAGATGGTTGAATGGATGAATTGATATATAATTTGTAAATTTACTATATTACCCTTATATAAATTAGAGGGTAATAAAAAATTGGAGGGTATTATTGTCATTTCCCTCTAATTTTTCTTCCCTTCTCTCACCCTCTCATTGATGGGCGGAATGTTTTTGGTGGGCCCAAAAGGAGGAGAGCTCCCTCCTCTTCTCCTCTCTCCTCTCCCCTCTCTTTTCTCTCCAACCAAACAAGGGATTGAAGCTCTCCTCACATCCCTCTCCCTCAAACCCTCTCCCTCCCTCCATCTCTCCATTTTACCAAACAAAGTATTAGAGATGTGAGGCGGTGAGATATGTGGGAGATATTTGTGTGTTTTACACAAGTGGTAAAAAGCAACTTATTACAACATACCGAAATTTTTTAAGATAACTTTTAGAAATATCCCTATATTCTTGCTAATTAATGTTTGGTCCTGAATTGCGAAGAATAATTAAAAAAAAGTTCTTATTTAAGTGTCTACTTGAATGTATTAAAGTTTTTGAAAAAACAATACCATTTATATGCAAATGAATATTTAATATTAAAAAATAAATAATATATTAATTTTGTAGACAACAAATATTAAAGACTATTACAATGGATGTAGATATAGACACCCATAAAACTTATTAGTACACCCATGTCTAAAATTTTAAAAATAAATATTAGAGTGGTGCTATTGGCACACCCCTACCGCTATTTATGCCCAACTTTTTAATTATGTATTATTATTATTTTTTTCTTTTATCAAAATTTCTTAAAGGGACATACAATTTAAGAAAACAAAACCTTTGACAAATTAAATTTAATAAAACATCACATTCCTTTTCAAAAAAAAAAAAACCAACGTTCTTGTAATCTGTTTCTTGAAAAACAAAATTCTGAACTCTTAAACCATAAAATTTACTTCTTAAACATACAAAATATTATGGACGAGTCTTGAGAACGATATCAAGTATATGAGAGAATTGTCTGAGAACGATATCAAACATCTGAAAGAATTATTTGAGACTGCTTAAGAATTTTCTGACAATGATATCAAGCATCTGCAAAAATTATCTAAGAATGATATCAAGCATCCGGAAACAATTTCTTCTCTAGAAGTAAGCTCTTTTTTTTTTCTTTTCTACCATGAAATAAGAAGAAGAAAAAAAAACTCAAAAAAATAATTATTATAATGATAAATAGTTTAATTGATGTGGTGTATTAAATAATTATACAGAGATTTGAGATAGAGAGATCAGAGATGAGGTGTATTAAATTTGAAAAATAAGTAAAAATGATGGTTATGGAAATAAATCAAAAAAATTAATAAAAACGTTTAAGTTTATTTAATTAAATAAAAATTTAAAAAGTGGGGCATAAATAGACCGGTAGGGGTATGTCAATAGCATTCACTCTAAATATTACTATAAGCACTAATCCTAATGCCAATAGTACCCTCATTAAAATAAATATATTCATTTTAATACGTATTATTTATAAATACTCTTAAATTATTATCAGACCAATTTATATATAAAAAAATCATATTATTTTTGGAATTAAATCCTCTTTTAATGATGGTTCAATTTACTTTTGAAAATATATCGAATGTAGGAGCCTTATAAAAGGGAATATGTGGAACCGTATATGGGGTCAAGAAATTTTCAATCTAGAATTCTCTTATTTATACAAGTATCTTTAAAAAAACTTAATGATATCTACGGCTAATTTAAAAAATAATTGTTCACATCTACGAATATCGTTAAAAAAATATTTTTTTGATTGATATAGTTCATAACTATACTTAAAAGAAATATATAAACAATATGATAATCATATGAAGATGAGAAAGTTTGATACTTGAAATAAAATTAGAGTTTAATTAGGGTTTATCATAAAAATTAGGGTTTATCATAAGTTTTTTTTTTTGAAAGGTAAGTTTTTTTTAATAAAGAAATATAGTTGAAGATATGAGTATAATTAATGAGTGTATATAGTATTTGGTAAATTTTTAATTAAAGTAATTTGTCCTTATTGGTAAATTTTTATTGAGATATTTTTATAATTAAATTTTTTAATAAAATATGGATGTACTAATAAGTTTTATGGGTGTCAATATCGGTACCCTATTAAAATTTATTTTTTTAAAACAAAATAAGCAGGTCTCCTCAAGTACTCAAGTTTAAAGGGCTTATTTATCGTTTCAACAATTTAACTAATAGTCCCGGTAAAAATGAAAAAAAAAATTGAAAAAAAATGAAAATTTTGAAAAATATTTGGCTATGTCTTGTAAGTGTTTTTAATTGACTATTTTTCGAAAAAAAAAATGAAAATGAAAACAGTATTTTTGGTTTCAGTTTCGAAATCCAAAAATGCTTCTGGTAGCATATACTGAAAGCTATATTCTGAAAATAAAAACGAAAAAAACTCGTCTGGTAGAGTAATTGAAAAAAAATTGTAATTATCTAACCAAAACAATTTCTCACTGTTAATTACACAATCCAATCCCAACACAAAATCTGATAACAATCATCCTCCAATACAGCAAAACCCACCCCTCAAATTCAAGACTCCGCCTGTAATAATATGCCCCCACAATTGGATCTCCAACACCAACTACAACAACAACACCAGCCTTTTGAAACAACAAGCAGCTTATTTTTAGAAACACAACAAGCAACAACATCAAGAACACAACTCCAATTTCTAGAAACATAATAACAATCAGCTTTTTTTAAAAGCTCCACCCCAACAACAACAACAACAAGCAGCTCCACCCGTTTATATCTTCAAATTTTTTATTTATTTTTAATGAAGAAGCTGGAAAATTTTCCAGATTTCCTCTTTTCAACTTTTTTTTTTGTTTATTTTGTTTGAGATGAAAAAGAAGAAGATCGAAAGAAGATCAGAAGAAGGAGAAGAAGAAGATCGGAAGAAGAAGACGAAAGAAGATTAGAAGAAGAAGAAGAAGAAGACCGGAAGAAGATCGAAAGAAGAGGAGATCAGTGGGTAATCAAAAGAAGAAGAAGATATCGACGGCGAAGAAGAATGAGACGAAGAGAAGAAGCTGATCTGTTGAATGAAGAAAAAGAAATAAAAATTATTTTTTTTATTTGTTGAAAAACAAAATGGAAAAGAGAAAGAAGATGAAGATGGGAAGATAGAAGATGGGGAAGAAAAAAAATGATGACCAGATCGATGTTGTGGAGAAAAGAGAAAAAAAAATTTATTGTTAATTTTTTTGAAAAACAAAAACAAAAACAAGATTTTTGTGTTTTTCAAATTTTTTACTGTTAACACTGATTTTTTTTTTAATTTAGTTTTTTGTTTTTTGAAAATAAAATGAAAAACGGTTAACGAACGCGAATTCGAAATCATTTTTGAAAAATAAAAACGAAAACAGACTGAAAAACAGCTGCAGGATGGGGCCTTAAGTATTCTAAAAAAAATCCCATTTCTCCTTTCACTTTGTCCTTCCAAATGAGAAAGCTTAAACTCAATCAATCATGTGTCGTGGTTGGTCGGTTCACGTATATATGCTCCTTTTACTTTCGTTATTGTACCAATAGAGATGAAGGCCCAACGGTTTCACCTTCACAAGCTGATCACAACACTTGTATATGTACGAACTACTTTATGTAGATAAGTAGAAAGAGACGTAAAAGTACGAAAACGATTTTGAATTCGTGTTTATCATTTTGTTTTCGAAAAAAAAATGGAAAACAAAATCAGTGTTAAATTAAAAAATATAGAGAACACATTATACATGTTTTCTTTATTTTTGTTTTTATTTTTCAAATAAAAACACAATCAACTGAACAATTTTTTTTTATATATCCTCATTAAAACAATTCATTTGTTATCTAAAATACGTGAATAGCTATATATAGCTTGTAGTTATAAAGTATTTATTCTTTTTTGTTTCAATTACAAATGTTTCAAATCTTCTCTAAATTATTAGATAAAATGTCGAAAAAATAAAGCAAATAATTTAATACTTAATTTTGTTAACTTCTAAATCACTGAGTGGTATAGATGGTCGAACTCCAATTAGTTTGGATTGGACTGGATGAAAATTAGGTTCAAGCAACTTGGTCTAATCGAAGCAACTTGGTCTAACCTTTGTCGAACCAAGGTTGTCGACCACTCCTTTAATCTGCAAAAAGAAATGAATCACTAGGAAAAAATGGTTGATCCCTGAATTTTGCCTTATTTTGCTTGGGATAAGTGTGGTATCGATTGACTCGAAGATTTGGGGGATGAAATTGAGGGATTGGTTACGAATGCAAAAACTAGAAGATTTCGGTGATTTGAGTATTGATTTCAACAGAGTTTCAATACGCGGTAAAGCTTTCTTGGAAATGGAAAAATCAGAATCCTCTCTCAATCAGAGAGGGGTCTTATTTATAGAGCTTCAACTAAATGGCTCTACTGCTCGTGGTCCCCGAATCTTTTGAGATTAAAGCTTGATTTGGTGGGATAAAGAATTTAAAATTCACTCAACTGTAGTTATCTGATCACAACTGAAACTAGACCGAGTCAAGATATTTGCTATCCTAGTTGACTAGTTCTTAGGTCGACCCGTCGAACAATGGCTTGACTCAAGTTACCTACTGGATTCTATACATGCTTCAAAGTTGGGGCCCATGTCAGTTTGTGGCTACCACAGTTTGTCCCCCACTATGTAAGGAAAGGGTCTCCAAGTTAAAGAGTGTGGTTACTAATGCCCAATAGCTGGAGAATTCTTTTGAGCCTAACTGTCCTTTGTGATAAGAAGGAATTAAAATTTGGGTTAGGCTCGCTTCTACACAACTATTTCCTAAAGCAGCATACTCACGAGAATGGTCTATTCACACTCTATTTGAGACTAAGTATGAAACACCTTATCTCAGACCTTACTACCAATGATAGGAAGTAAAAAGATACATTTTTTTTGGTGAAGGTTCCTTTAATAGATCACCCTTTTGGAAAGGAGAAGTATTATTATCCTCTTTTGTAGAGTCGAGCTGGTGAGTGCTAACTTCTAGCGTCGTTTTCGTAGTTTATATTCTTCTTAGCATTGATGAACATGTTTGTCATTGTAGATTTAGTGAACTAGAAGAGTAAGATAGAGTGTCTAGACGTTGTCGAGCGTACTAACAACGTGTTAGCAATATCCGCCGGGGAGAGGAGTTAGAAGGTGATGTTACTGGAAGGTAATCTTAGACCTAGCACTTTGTGACTACATTTGACATGGAACGTGCCACAGACACCATATCCTCTCTTGAAGGATCTCGTGTCGTACGTTTGGGTTATGAGGAGATTTAAAATTCTATGTGGTACAACGTTCTTAACTCCTATATCCAACGTCAAATGTCGCTTCACAGATAAATCAATGTCGAACGTGAAGTTCAATATGCTTGATCCTGATGAGGCAATGAAGATCCAGAGGGGGGCTATGAATAAAAAGTGAGCGGAGGCGCTGGCCAGGAAGAAGGCGGCGGTTAATGCGTCGAAGGGCAAGTCGATTGTGGCAGTCGACGAGTTGGCCTTCAAATCTCCACCGGAGTCGAGCCACCCAAGGAGGGCAAAAAAGAGGAAGACTGATGAAGTTGATCCCAAAGGGAAAGCCACTTATACCATGCCGAAGAAGCCTGACTCGACTTTGGTGCTTTTCCCGCCAGGAGTGTCGGCTTTCAAAGAGTCTGATGACTTTTTAAAGAAGTTGGGCGATTTTTTATTCCCAGCTAATAAAGAATATCTCAAGGAAAAGAAGACGGAGGATGTAGTCAATGTTGGTTTTGTTGAGATTTATGCCCTAAAGCTTGTAATTTGTAAATGTGAATGAAACATTAATAAAAAAGTAGTTTATTCATTCTATAAATCTGTCTCGTACATTTATATAATGTGTACTATAACATCAAAGATTATCGGATGTAATCTCAAACTGAGTATATGAATGTCATATACAGAGGAATTTAGTTTGATCAAAGCAATTTAAATAGTCCATAGATAGCAAATAGAACTGGGTACTTTATTTGTGGTTAATCTACAGCTGCGGTCCATTCTGTTATGTACGGTGGTCTTATCCTAGACCATTCATACGGTGATATGAAAATAGAGGCATTGTATATGATGCGATCATATAAGACTGGGCGACGATCATATGAATCTTCACCAAGATCCGTTATATGATGAGATTCATATATATCAACTAATCCTGAGTGTCTTATCGACTCCTTCAGGTTAGATCGTGGTTTTTGATATAATATGGGTGAGATCGGAGTTGCATTCCTGATCAATAACTTCGTATGTTGGAATTGCGGTTTGCTTGTGGCTGGGAAGGTCTGTACATAATAGTGGAATCATCTCCTTCTTGCGAGAAGTAGATAGTAGTTCATTTAAGGGTTGATTCGAGGCTTGAACAATATGAGCGCTCTCCTTCTTCCGTAAAGGAAGTTAGGATTTATTGTTCATTAGAGAATCAATGGTACTTAATGGGAAATATATAATTATAGGAGTATAACGGACTTTATGATCTAGCTCTAATAGCTATATCGATGGACAACTGTAATTTCGGTTTGTGTAATACATCTATAGTTATGAGAGTGTAATCTCTAGGTTTTTAATGCAATAACACCGAGGTTAATAATCATGAAATATTAATTAAAGAGTTTAATTAATTATTTCTAAGTATTGTTGGAGCTCAACACTGTGGGTCCATTAGGTCCCCTTGCTAGCCCTGATTGATTAAAGGTAACAAGGGCAACGGTTAATTAATTGGATTGTCCAATTAATTGTATTACGAAAGTGACAGTATTTATTCAGAGACTAATTGAATAATGAGATTATTTTATTAATATATTAATAATTAAATTAATTAGATAATTTAATTAATGAATTGATAATTATGAATTATTAATTAGAGGTTGCAGATTCAAATGATGACTATAATAAAGATAAAATAATTAGATTATTTTATTCTTTACAAAGTCTAGTATTTAAGTACGAGTCAACTAGGTTATGTGGGAGTTAGAATCATACTCTACCTAGGACGTTTAAATACGAATTATCCTTTTAATACATGGAGATATATTTTGAAAAGGATTTGTATCAAGTTATAAATATATATATATATATATATATATATATATATATATAAGACTTATGGTCATAGATTGAACCAAAAACCCTAGAGTGTCTAAGGAAGAATTTCGGCCAAGAAAAAAAAAAACTTCTTTCATCTTGCGGTGGCTGAATTTTGTGAAGAAGAAAAGGAGTTTTCTTCAAGCCTCTGCATCCTCCTGTTAGTTGCTGAAAGATCGTGACGTGCCCACACACAGTTACCTGATCGCGGGACATAGCGAGGAAGACTTGGTGGTTCATAATCGGAATAAAGCTTAAAGAAACGAAGGAGTTAGCATCAAGGGTATGATCTAAATCAATCTTTATATATTCTTATATATTGTATACGGTTTACAAGTTGCATAAAAAATTTTAAAACCCCCTTTCCGCTGCATAACGTAAATCCGGGTTCCTTCAATTGGTATCAGAGCAAAGGCAGTAGCGACTGGCCGATCCTCGGGAACTCTCACGCGTGATCGTGTGACGAAGCGTGGCTCTTCGCCCGGGGGCTTCTTAGAGGAGTGCTCTGATAGGTATCTGTTGATGTCACCCCAAAGAGTTGGGACCGGGCACACACCCATGAGATTGGAAATTGAAACTTACAATTGGTATCAGAGCCAATTATACAATATATAAGAATAAAACTTTCTTTTTCATAGTTTTATTCTTTGATTTGAATGTATGGTATGTGTAGGCACTTACTAATGATTGTATGATGTTTATATATATATATATTTTTATGAACATGGTTGATCGTTAATTGTATAGTACAATGGGTTTAGGGTTCTTATCAAAGGTTGTAATATTTTTCTCATGTAAAATTAATTCCGGGATGTACTTTTAATATTATTATTATTTTTATATGCTGTTATTTTTTTATTGATGTAAATCAACGGAAAGCGACGATCCGGAAAACGTAGAATATCATCGAATGTGCAACATGCATGACATATGCGCAAGAGTTGCGCAGCATGCAGCATACAATTTTTTGTATGTTTGATGCGATGCATGCACAACAAATGCACAACATTAGTGCATGCACAACATGTGCACAACAGCTGCGTGCATGATGCATGCACAACACTGCTGCATACAATTTTTGTTGTTGTGCGTTTGCGATGCAGTCTCGCATGACTTGCAATGCTTCAACGTGCAGCCCGTGTTTTTTCGTGCTACCCATGCGTGGGAATGACGGCCACACGCGAAAGTGCTAGGGTTTCGAATTTGCAACTCTAGGGTTTCTGAATTCGAAAAGGATTTTGGGCTGGATTTTATTTATTTTTTTATACGCCTTGGTCCGCTAATAAGTGTTAGAGTAACACTTGTGTTTTAGGTTTGATTCATGAGATAGGTCATAACATAAAAAAAAATTTATTTAATCAAGTTGGACTTGGTTTAAAGCCCAAAATAAGAAGAACCCGTAGACTTGAAGAATATTGGAATTACTTGAAGACCAAGGAATGCCTTGGATAACTTTTGTAATTAGATATTTTTTTTAAAGTTGGATAAACTCATTGTACTCGGTCAACTTATGTATTCTTTTATTATGAGATGATTAAAGCATTGCCATGCATATACATGTCATTTAGATTAGGTGTGCCTACACATACATAAATATATATTTTGATAAATCATGCATGCATAATAGCCATGTATAATTATGTGTTTTATTATTATTATTATTATTTTTATTTGATTAAAAAATTAGTATAATTCACATAATTGGCTATTAAATAATGAGATTAGTTTTTAGAGTAAAAACTTGGTAATTCTCATTAATAACTAGTATATTAATTAAATCGTTTAATTAGTTAGATTAGTTAGGTCCTTCACTTAATATTAGGTTTAATTAGATTAAAGCCCTAATATAATTGGACCTAAAAATATGATTAGTTTTAATAGTTAAAACTTGGTAAATCACATTAGATAATTCTAGTCTTAGTAAAATTGTTTACATAGATTAGAATTTGAATAATGAACTAGATTTTTAATTAGTTAAAAATCAGATTAGTTTATTTATTAGAATAAGATTCTAATAATTTGTTATATATGCCCTAGACATTTAGATTGAAATTAGCCGTTTAAACTTAGTAATATCTAGGTGCATTAATTGAAAACCCTAATTCTAAAATAGTGAGTGAGAGAGGGATATATGACATTATATCCCGCAGTCTCCATCATTAGTTCAACACCGTGAGATTCAAGTGAGGCATCGACATGACTTTGTTTTCATCTTCCCTAAGGAGGGTCTCTATGAGAATCAATACCAAGGTTGACTTCCTAACGGATAGGGTTTCTGAGTGTATTTTGGGATTGACTGACCCTAAGGCGGCAATTCTCAAGTTAAGCTTAAGAGATTTGAAATGGTGGGTTACACTCATAAGGTTTTTAATTAAATTTTGTTAATTGTAAACCTGACTGAATTAAATGATGATTGAATGATAGAGGAATGAGAGTTATTCTGATATATCATTTGATTGAGAATGTCTCAATCCAACATGCAAGAATTTGACTGACCCTCAGGCGGCACTTGCTTGTGGTATGTTGGATTGTCGTGCCGTAGAAACTGTTTTTAGGGATTTTTTTGTTCATTAAATATGTCCATGCATCATATTTAATTTTATGCCAAACACTGACATGTGAATTAAATGTATGATTGAATAAAATTCTTTATTTATGTTTTATCAGCAAAGTCTTCTGCACTGTTACAAATCCTTGCTAATGCCAAGCTAACTGGAGAAAATTACACGAAATGGAAACATCGCCTTAATGCAATTTTGGTAACAAAAGACCTAAAACTCGTGCTAACGGAGGAATGTCCTCTACAGCCTGCTGCCAATGCCGCACGAAATGTTCTTGAGGCATACTAGAAATGGGTCTCAGCTGAGGAGAAGGCCTGAACTTATCTATTAGCTAGAATGACATAAGTGCTTGTTACAAAGCACGAAGCAATGACTACAACATTCTAAGTCATGAAGTCATTGCAGACTATGTTTGGGCAACACTCAGAGCAAAAGCGGCACGAAGCTGTTAGTTCCGCAATGCTTGCTCGGATGAAAAATGGTACATCTGTTCGAGAATATGTCATAGGCATGATGTCCTACTTCAACACATCTGAGGTCAATGGTGAACGGAGCTATAAGAGGGGGCCTTTTCAATGCACGTTAGGTCAAGGGATGTCGTGTCAGCAAGAGCAGTGGGAGTAGTTAGACTCCATTTTTAAAATTGTTTTCTTATGTTGAACTCTGTTTATTTTATTCCTGGATTTACAAAAATTTGATTTTTGTATCCAAATTGTTGGAACAATTATATTCTGTTTCTTTTAATAATAAGTAAGTTATTGTTTCTAGAAATGGTTTAAATATTTGTTCAGGTTTAATTTAAAATAATTTGTTTGTTTTAAGACGGTTAATTCATACATCACTGCTCAATGCTGAATTTTTTAAAGTTGAAAAACCAAAAACAAAATGACAGAGATAATGAAACGTATTCATGGCATCTAAGACTTTGTCATATTAACCTTGACATGATAGACAGACTAGTTAAAAGCGGGCCTTTAAGCCATTTAAAGGTTGGCACATTATCTGTCTGCGAATCCTATTTAGAATGCAAAATGACCAAAAGACCTTTTACTGGAAAATGGCTTAGAGCTAAGGAACCATTAGAGCTTATACACTCAGACGTCCGTGGACCGATGAATGTTAAAGCAAGGGATGGTTATGAGTATTATGTTACCTTTATAGATGATTACTCTAGATATGGCTATGTCTACCTAATGCAACGGAAGTCGGAAACTTTTGAAAAGTTCAAAGAATTCCGAGCTGAAGTTGATAATCAATTAGGCAAGACTACCAAGGCTCTACGATCAGATCGTGGAGGTGAGTATCTTGACCAAGAGTTTGAAGACTACTTGGTTGAGCATGAGATTGTGTCCCAACTCACAGCTCCTGGAACACCACAGTGGTGTTGCGGAAAGGATAAATAAAACCCTGATAGAAATTGTGATATCTATGATTAGTTTCTCATCATTACCGAATTCCTTTTGGGGATATGCACTACAAACATCGGCTTGCATTTTAAATGTAGTCCTATCCAAATCTGTTCCTAAGACTCCCCCAATAGCAGTGGAATGGTCGTAAAGCTAGTTGTGACATTTCCGCATATGAGGCTGTCCAGTACATGTATTGAAGAACATAACTGGAAAGCTAGAACCTAAGTCTATGGTCTGCTAGTTTGTAGGTTATTCCAAGGAGACTAGAGGTGGATACTTCTATAGTCCTAAGGAGAACAAAGTATTTGTATCAACAAATGCAACGTTTCTTGAGGATAACTATATGAGTGATCATAAACTTCGAAACAAAATTGTATTAAATGAGATGGAGCCTGGTACGGCCAGTGCTAAGTTAAGAAGAGTTGTTGATCCATTAACATCTGATAGTCAGATGATTCCTAGTCAGGATACACAACCACATAGACGTAGTGTGGGGGTTGTTCAACAACCAGAACACTATTTAGGTATTGGAAAGGGGCGGGATGTTGTCTTTAATGATAGTGTAGATGATCCATTGACATTTAAGAATGCAATGAAAGATTTTGACAAAGAGGAATGTCTTAAAGCCATGAATCTTGAGATGGAGTCCATGTACTCCAACTCAGTCTGGGAACTTATAGACTTACTAGATGGGATAAAACTCATAGGGTGTAAGTGGATCTATAAGAGAAAGATGGGAGTAGACGGGAAGGTAGAGACCTTTAAGGCAAGGCTAGTGGCAAAGGGTTATACCCAAAAGGAGGGGGTCGATTATGAAGAGACATTCTCCCCAGTAGCCATGTTTAAGGCTATTAGGATTCTCTTATCCATTACTGCCTATTTTGATTACGAAATTTGGCAAATGGACATCAAGACTGTGTTTTTGAATGGTAATCTTGATGGGACAACCAGAGGGATTTATGTCTCCAGATCAAGAGCAAAAAGTTAACAAGTTGCAAAGGTCCATTTATGGACTAAAGAAAGCATCTAGATCTTGGAACATCAGGTTTGATAATACTATCAAAACTTGTGGCTTTAAGCAAAATCTCGACGAGCCTTGTGTCTACAAGCTCATCATTGACAAGAAAGTAGTTTTCTTAGTCCTATATGTAGATGATATCCTACTCATTGAGAATGACGTAGGGGTATTTTCAGAATTAAAAGGCTGGCTGGCTAGCCAATTCCAAATGAAAGATTTGGGAGAGGCAAGTTATGTTCTATAGATCCAATTAATTAGGGATTGTAAGAACAAACTCTTAGCATTGTCTCAGGCATCGCATATTGACAAGATACTTGTGCGGTTTTCGATGCAGAACTCCAAGAAAGGTAATTTACCCTATATGCATGAAGTTCATTTGTCTAAGGAACAGTGTCCTAAGATACCTCAGGAAGTTGAGGATATGAGACATGTTCCTTATGCGTCTACAGTAGGTAGTCTTATGTATGCTATGTTATGCACGAGACCTGACATTTACTTCGCAGTAGGAGTAGCCAGTAGGTTTCAGTCCAACCCATGATTGGATCATTGGGTTTCTATAATGGCCATTCTCAAGTATTTTCGTAGAACGAGAGACTACATGCTAGTATATTTCGATCAGGATTTGATCCAGTTAGGATCTACAGACTCTGATTTTCAATCAGACAGGGATTCTAGGAAATCCATGTCTGGATCAGTTTTCAAGCTTGGTGGTGGAGCCATAGTATGGAGGAGTGTTAAACAATCATATATTGTTGACTCCACCATGAAGCTGGACATGTAGCAGCTTGTGGAGCAGCTAAAGATGCTGTCTAGCTCAGTAAGTTCTTGACTGATCTGGAAGTTATTCCAGATTTGGACAAGCCTATCACACTTTATTGTGGTAACAGTGGTGCTGTGGCTAATTCCAAAGAACTAAAAAGCCACAAGAGAAGGAAGCATATAAAGAGTAAATATCATCTCATCAAAGAGATAATGCAGAGAGGGGATATGATCGTGACTAAGAAAGCGTCGCTGGACAATCATGTTGATCCATTTACGAAGACCTTAATGGCTAAAGTGTTTGAAGGTCACCTAGAGGGTCTAGGTTTACGAGATATGTCTCACTTGCTTTAGTGCAAGCGGGAGATTGTTGAGATTTATGCCATAAAGCTTGTAATTTGTAAATGTGAATGGAACATTAGTAAAAGAAGTAGTTTATTCATTCTATAAATCTGTCTCATACATTTATATCATGTGTACTATAACATCCAAGATTGTTGGATGTAATCTCTAACTGAGTATATGAATGTCATATACATAGGAATTCAGTTTGATCTAAGCAATCTAAAGAGTCCGTAGATAGCAAATAAAACTGGGTAATTTATTTGTGGTTAATCTACAACTGCAGTCAATTCCATAATGTACGGTGGTCTTATCCTAGACTATTCATATGGTGATATGAGAATGGATGCACCTTATATGATGTGATCATATAGGACTGGGCCACGATCTATATGATTCTCTCACCAAGATCCGTTATATGATGAGATTCATATATATCGACTAATGATGGCTATAAGTGGGTGATCTTAATCCTGAGTGTCTTATCGACTCCTTCAGGTTAGATCGTGGTTTTTGATATACTATGGGTGAGATCGGAGTTGCATTCCCGGTCAATAACTTCGTATTTTGGAATTGTGGTTTGGCTTGTGGCTAGGAAAGTTTGTACACAATAGTGGAATCCACTCCTTCTTACGAGAAGTAGATAGTACTTCCCTTAAGGGTTGATTCGGGGCTTGAACAATATGAGCGCCCTCCTTCTTCAGTAAAGGAAGTTATGATTTATTGTTCATTAGAGAATCAATGGTACTTAATGGAAAAGATATAATTAGAGGGGTATAACGGACTATATGACCTAACTCTAATTATGAATTACTTGTAGAGGATCATACCATATGTAATAGCTATATCGATGTCAACCGTAATTTCAGTTTGTGTAATACATCTACAGTTACGAGAGTGCAATCTCGGGTTTTTTGTGGAATAACTCTGAGGTTAATAATTATGAAATATTAATTAAAGAGTTTAATTAACTATTTCTAAGTATTATTGGAGCTCAAAACTATGGGTCTATTAGGTCCCCTTACTAGCCCGATTGATTAAAGGAAACAAGGGTCACGGTTAATTAATTGGATTGTCCAATTAATTGTGTTACGAAAGTGGCACATATTTATTCAGGGATTAATTGAATAGTAAGATTATTTTATTAGTATATTAATAATTAAATTAATTAAATTAATTAGATTATTAGATTATTTAATTAATGAATTGATAATTATGAATTATTAATTAATTGTTAATTGGAGGTTGCAGATTCAAATCATGCATGTAATAAAGATAAAATAATTAGATTATTTTATTCTTTACAAAGTCTAGTATTTAAGTACAAGTCAACTAGGGTTATGTGGGAGTTAGAATCCTACTCTACCTAGGACACTTAAATACTAATTATCCTTTTAATATATGGAGATATATTTTGAAAAGAATTTGTATCAAGATATATATATATATATATATATATATTTACATAACTTGGAAAGAAGACTTATTGTCATAGATTGAACCAAAAACCCTAGAGTGTCTATGGAAGAATTTTGGCTAAGAAAGAAAAAAAAATTCTTTCCTCTTGTGGTGGCCAAATTTTGTGAAGAAGAAAATGAGTTTTCTTCAAGCCTTTGCTTCTTCCTCTCAGTTCCTGAAAGATCGTGACGTGCCCACACACAATTACCGGATTGCGGGACATAGTGAGGAAGACTTGGTGGTTCATAATCGGAATAAAGCTTAAAGAAACGAAGGAGTTAACATCAAGGGTATGATCTAAATCCATCTTGATATATTCTTATATATTGCATACGGTTTACAAGTTGTATAAAAAAGTTTAAAACCCCCGTTTTGCTGCGCAACGTAAATCCGGGTTCCTTCACGTTTATTCTCTACTTTCCAGGTGAGCTCTACTTTCAAGGGATTTAAATTAGATATGTCGAATGTTTATAATACAATTCTTTCTTGTTTTGTAAGCTCTACAGGTGCAGCTGCAAGTCAAGAAGAGGTTTGCGGCCAGTCGAGACAGGTGCGAGAAGCTGCAGAAGACCGATGACTCTCTCAAGAGAATCTCGACAAGCTAGACAAAGCCAAGAAAGCCTCGAAGGAATCAGATAGAGATATCCTCTTGGAAGAGGGACTTAAGAAACTGAAGGAGAACCTTTTTGAAAGGGATCGACAATGAGAAGAATAGGAGAGAGTGAATGGGGCCATTGCTAAAGGGTGCGCTGGTTTAGATAAGCGACTCACGACCATAAAGGTCGATGCTATATGTGCCACATGAGTCAAACTTTTCAAGCAGTTTCTAGTTGGCGAGCACACATCGTGGTGGGCCTAAGAGGAGATTGATGAGTGGAAGAAGGCGGAGCTCGACAAGGCCGATGGTTCTCCCAACGTAAAACCTGCAGATGTAGAAGCCGATGAGGGGATAGACAAAGTGGCTATGAAGGATGGCCAAGGCGTCGAGGACTCGGCCGAGGGAAGGGTTCGTGTAGAGGATTTGCCTTCTCAGCTTTGACTAGCTTTTTTCAAGACCAAGTTTTCATCGACTTGACCACTTTAATTGCTATCTTGTATTTTGTATTATTATTGTTTTTGTTGTACAAAGGCCAACCTGTATGTTAATTCGTATGTTATAATTCGTCATAGAGTTGAGGTCAATAAGATCTCAAACTTTGTAACATATATAATTTTTTGAGGTCGACGGGGACCTTAAAAAGTAAAATGGAGGTCTACGGGGACCTTATGGAAGGTAGGATTCGACAAGACTAGCTACATGTTTATATACTTCTGAGATCAATTGGGACCTTTGAATAGAAAATTAAAGTTTAAACAATAGATGAGCTTATTGAATGTATAAACTTTATTGATAGTGCAGGGGTCGTTCGACATGGCAATTTACAATGATTACATGGAGAATTTTCTCAAAAGACATGAGGTCGACTCGACCATTTTGATTACAATGATTGTTGCATACCTGCGGTTTTTGAATACATTCCCTAGTGTTATTCCCCCAACTTCTAGTGTGCTAGGTCAAATGTGAACATTGGTAGTTGTAGTTGATCCTTGAATGCAAGATGTTTACTTTTCGATAGAAACCCTTAAGCATTGGGCTTGAATATTTAGACGACATTGGTTGTGTCAAACCTTGTCGTAGGTTGAAACTTGTTGAGTCCCTACAAGACAACTCATTTTTGGGCTTGTCGAATGCCAACAGCTCTCAGTCAAAGTAACTTGAAGTAAAATAGCTTTTTGTTTGAAAAAACTTATTTTTTTGTAAGCTCAGCTTGCACTTAAATGCAATTAAGTCGTCATCATTGCTCTTGTTTGTAGAGTTGTTAGTATCAAATATGTAGAAAAGTAGTAAAAATTGAAAAGGATGAGTTAGAAATAGTACTGTTTCAGATGTAGGGAGTTCCAGTTGTTATGGATTTCTCGATTTTGAAAGTTCTAATTCATACATTTTTGTTGTAATGTCGAGCTACTTGCTGTTGGTATGGTTGTACTCTCATTACAGCTCTCTCTCGACGCTCATCGAGGTGGTATAGCTCATATGCTGGTATTATGACCTACATCCTCATGGAAGTCACAATACTTGTAGCGGTTCCGCTGATCAGCTGGTACCTTTATTGGACCTTGCTTCCTGAGCAATCCTTTGTCGCGGATGGCGAGGTAGATAGTCTCTCCAGATGCATTCAAGGGGGTATAGTGGGAGTACCCTCTTTCATCTCTATTGACCCGGGCTACTTCCGTGGGTGGAGGTGTGGCTCCGGGCGGAGTCCGCCTAAAAGGGTACCGGTTCCTTCGGGGCTGGTAGTGCGGCGACCAATATGTAGATTTGTTGGGAGGTCTGTTTTGACTTTTTTGAAATGGTGTCGGCTTAAGCGCCTCCTTCTTCTGGCACTCGACAATTCTCATATCATCATGCTCCATTTTGACTCGGAGCTGTTCGTCTATTTCAACCTGCTAGAGCTCTGTTGTAGGCTTCCTGGTAAGTCTCTTGGGATGCTTAGCGAAGGATCTAACAGCCTGCCTGCCCATAGGTTCGTTTTGAAATTGGCCAAGGTCTCCTTTTCCGCAAAGACCCCCATTTGGATCACTTCTTTGTGGAATCTCTCTATATAAGCTCTGAGGGTTTCACCCCGCTCCTAGATCATATATTGGAGGTGACTGGGATCCTTGGGGCGAGGTTTGATGCCCTGAAACTGAGCACAGAAATCAGTAGTCAACATGGTGAATGAATCAATGCTCCCTACTGGTAGCTTTCTGAACCATGTTTTGGCATAGTCAGTCAGCGTGGTAGGGAACATTCTGCACATGGCGGCCTTGGTAGAATTCTAGACCTCCATCTGGTGAACAAAGCTTTCTAGATGGCTCAGAGGATCCTAGGTCCTAGAAAATTTATCGGTTGGCATCTTGAATTTGGGAGGCAGTTCCGCATCCTTGATCCTCCTAGAGAAGGAAGCATTCATCTCTCCCAAAGGATCTTTCTGGTTCTCCAGGTGTTTACCCTTCTTCATCTCTCCTCTGCCATTCTGGCGACCTAGTACCAGATACGTTTGTTATCATCATTTTTTGATTCCACCTCAGAATCTCTATTGTCAGACCTCTCCGATGTCACAGAAGTTTCATCCTGGTTCACTCCATGGGGAGGGTCTTCTCTAACGCCCCTGTTGCTACCTCATGCCACTGAACGAGGGTGCCTCCTGGTCGCCTCCTGTTGAGGTTGTCTAGAGGAAGCTCCTGGTTGGACCAGATGGCGGCGTTCCCTAGGCAGGAGATCGATGGCGGATTTAGCGCGTCGGGGTTGATAACCTGTAGGATATCCTGGAACCGGGGGCATGGGCCCAAGTCTGTCGTGGACCGATGGTACTGGGGCATGGGCCCGAGTCTATCATGGATCGGCACAGAAGGTGGTGGTCCCAACCTGTCGAAAGGAGGTACCCTGGTACCTTGCCGATTGGTATCTCCCATAGGATCTGGTACTACAAGCTGACTGGTATTTCATTCGGAAGACCATTCAGAGGCGAATGCTCTCTATAAAGGCCGCTACTTGTTGGTCTAGATTGGCAGGTCCAGATGCTGGGGTAGCAGGTACCTGGGGGTAATCCGCTCGGTAGCTAACGGCTTCGAGGCAGGTTTGCGACCCTTTTCTCCCTTCTTCGGCTTCTGACCCTTTCGGGTTGAAGCGATTGACTGATTTCCTGATGGGTCAGGATGATCCTGAGAGGATCGGAGCTTCATTCTGATAATCTAGCAAGAAAACGAGACACACAGGCTTTCTTTTGAAGGTGTGGTGTTTCCCATAGACGGCTCTAAAAAGTGTTAACGGAAAAATTCCCTCGGGATGAAAATCTCAGTTAACACCCTCGCCCACTACCGGTTGTAGTAACGGGGTAGGTACCTTCGGTACCGGGGTCCCTTTCTATGGTCAGGAGCAAGAGATCAAGTAATGGAGAAAGAACACTAGTGTTAATAGCCAAAATTGGCTAAAAACCAAAGGGAAATTTTCCACCTTCCAGACCTGGCTCCATGCCCGAAAGTTTCCACTAGGAGACCATTCTACCCAAAGCCGAGCTACGATACCGCCCCGCAGGAACAAGGACATGATCCAGAAACATCCGGAATAGAGCCCGGAATGGTCAGATCAAGCCCGCATCACCAAATCCCCCCGAAGTCGAGGTTACCTCGTAATTCCTCCAGAAGCTCGTTTATACCTCGCTGATACAGGGAGGTGTCCATAAGAGGTCACACCTAGCTTCGAAAAGTCAAGGGAGGCCAGACCTAGCTTCTAGCTGGATAAAGCTTCTCAATATCGGGGCCGGAACACCGATCGACCTCACTAATTGATGCACCATACAATGATACATTCAACGACCCATATGGGAATCATGCCAGACCCGAAGATACACGGCATCATATCTACAGACATTAAGATATTATTCACGTTCAGAACAAGTAACAGAGTCTAAATGGGAAACAAATTGATTTCCACCAAGATATCCTCAACTGAGCAATTAACTCAAAGTCAACTACATTTAAAGGTAAAAATCCCGTCCGATAAGAGGAGGATGAGAAAATCAAGGGGAAATCAATGAGTTTAAACCTATGAAGACATTGTATAAAGGAGGGACTTCCTCCTTCAGAAAGGGAGACTACTATTCGACAGGCATACAACAAGTACCCAACTACGCCCTAGAGAGAATTGAGAGCAATTTGAGAGAGATTTGTATACCATACATGATCAATAAAGAGAATATTTTTCTTTCTTTTGGTGGTAAATTATATCATTATTCCTTGTCATTTCCTTAGGCATCGTTTGATACACACATATATTCTACCATTGGTCATCACCTACGTGGTAATGATCTTGAGGGTGCTAACTGAGATTTGTTGTCTCGAGAAAGATTTCTGTTAACAACTAGGGACCGGGAGATGTAAACGAAAACTGTTTTATTAATAAATCATTATAACAGGATTACAATAAGTATACATACACTCGTCTCTCTATTTTCACTCTTTTACACAGGATGGAGATGGAGAAAACGTTCGTGTCAATAAGTGGATATTTTCCTCCAGTGATTGTCAATGGACTCTCACTGGCTTCGGGGAATTTTTAGAGATAATTCTCTTGGAGTCTCACTTGTTATGGCGATGCAGAATCTTTTCAGCCTCCTCTCATTAGTCTTTCAATACCGTATATGTAGTATTCTCCCCAAAATCCTCTTGAAATCTGGTCGTCATAATGGAGATCATTGAGAATCCTATTTTAGGCGTTGAAAGGCATTTGAGTGGAGCTGAAGGCGCAGGATTTGATCCCATTAATCAATAGCGAATTAAAATTCTGATTCGGTTGACCATTGGGTCATTAATGGCGCTTTATTTGGCAATGAAGTCAACTTTCCTTCTTCGTTGGAGCTTGGTGGCGATGGAGTATAACGCTGGTACCTCATTTTAATGAGCTTATTCTGCGTCCTGCTGGAAGGGTGCTTGTGTCTTCATGCTTCCTATCATATTGTCAGGAAGGTAGGATACTTGCCTTGGAAGAGCTCAAGATAGGCATACTAAGTACCAAATGGGAGTCGAGGTGACACCAAGGCAAATATCGGGGTAGTACCAAGGTGGTATCGAGGTAGGTATCGAGGTACCAGGTGCCTTGATTGATGTCAAAATCCTTGCGGGATGCAAGTGATCAACGTACTGGTCTCGAGCTGGTATTAGGAGCATTAGTAGAGCGAGGTACAAGCTTTCGGAACCGATGCCCTATCTAGATCGACGTGTAGTCGAGGTTCCAACCTCGTTGGATATCGATCCCATCTAGGTGATGGTACCGATCTCACTGGCTTCCTGGAGTATTTGGATGAGTCTTCCTGGGTAGGTCCTTGTTGGAAAATTCTCCATTGGTCCCATGCCAGAAAAATCTGTTAATAACAATAAAGTTTCAATGGTTTGTTGGAAAAGATTAATAACGAAGATACAACTACAATTATGCTGGAATTTAAAATTAAACTAAAGCTAAATGCAAATGATGGTGAATGTATGAGAATGAGAACTAAGGAGTTGATGGGTCCAACAAACAAATAATAGGTGTGTCAATAACTCTCATTAATGGACATCTACCAAATAAGGTTCCAATCTCTTTATAATGTTATCAACCTAGGGTATATAGCTTTGATGATAAATCCTTCATAAGTGACCAACCTGTAAGTTCCTCATATTTTGATTGGCTTATTTCGTTGACAAACCACATGGGGATTTGCTTAAAAGGGTAGTTAGGTCTCATTGATTGTGATCAAGCTTCAAGGGCATCATCATTCTTAAGAGCACTTCAAAGGTATATCACATGCTTAATTCTCCTTGAAGAGGTTTTTAGTTTCACACACTCACATCTTATGCATTTGTATTGACATGTATTTATTGTTGCACACACACACACTCACATGCATTTAAGTTGTTATGCTGTCCAGTGTGCTAGGCGACATGCTAGGCCACTTGTGCATGTCGCCTCCAAAGTCGCCTTAGTCTTGATATTTTTCTCCAGTGTGTAAGGTGACTTCTAGCCGACTTGTGCATGTAGCCTTACATGTCGCCTCAGACATCTTGTTTTCTTCCTAGTGTGTAACGCAACTTCCCAGGCGACTTGTGTATGTCGCCTTACATGTCGCCTCGGGCAACTTTATCTTTCTCTAGTGCGTAAGGTGACTTACCAGGTGACTTGTGCATGTCGCCTTACATGTCGCCTAGGGCAACTCTTTTTTCTCCTGAACAAAAGGAGACATTAAAGGCGACTTGTGCATGTCGCCTTAGATGTCGCCTAGCACCAAAACATGGACAGTTTCGTCTTTTCACGAAAGCTCATTTTTTTCTCTTATTTATATGTCATCTTCTTCCCCAAATCAGACCTAGAGAGCTCTGAAATTTATTCCCTTAGTGAGAGAAAGCACTCCAAAAGAGAGAGAGAGAGAGAGAGAGAGCTTTAAAAACCCACATTTACTCAACCAAACTACAATCCATGTGCATTTAGCTTCTTCCAAGCATCATCTCACCATGGATTCATCTTGCTTTTGTTGACTAGGTAACTTGAACATGTTCTAAATCTCCATTGCATATTTTATGTTCATGTATGCCTAGGTTTAGCTCTTTTATGTGAATTTAATGCATGTCTTTATGTTTAATGACATTTATAACATGATTGAGTTGTTGTTTGTTGGTTGAGAACATTGATGATTGATAGCTATCATTTAGGACCATTTTTCCCTTTAGCTAAATCTTCATGTATTTGCATTTAGATATTAATATCTAGGATTTGCATTTATTGACATCTTTAAATCCCTTGATAAGCATTTAGTGTAACCTAGCATTAATTGCATGATAGAATATTTTTACATATTCACATAGGTTGCTTTATCTTTTCATGGATTGTTAAGCTTTATGACTAAGTGGATTAGTGCACAAGCTTGTTGGTCTAGGATCACTATTAAAGGCCTGTTGGGTAGAGTGAAAGGGTTATTGACCAAGTATGGTGTGACTTGAGGTCAGCCTAAGTTGTAAACTTTCATTCAAATAGTGGGTTTAAGGACTGTGTGTGGCTAGAAGGATAGCCCGTGAGTTTTGCCCAGTTGGAGGGTTTTTCACGTAAATCAATCCTAGTGTTTTTATTGTTTTCCGCATGTTTATTTTGGATTGGTTGATTGCTAATATGGGGTAGCATTATTAAAATTGATTAAGTCAAAAAGTTGGTAATAAATCAACTAAAACCTATTCACCCCCCCCCCCCTCCCCCTCCTCCTCTAGGTTAGTAGACACATGCTTTATAGTATTCAATTGGTATCATAGTGGGTTCCGAGACATACTTAGGTGATCCTTGCTCTTGTTCTGTGTGTGTCTTGCATTTTTGCATTCTATTTGCTGCATACATTAGCATTCATCTCATTCATACCCAAACACTATGAGTGGGAACAGATGTGGGCATGAAAGGGCCTCTAGCACATGACCCCCTTTGCTTACCGGGGTGAACTATGCCTCATGGAAAGGCAAGATGGAATCATACATTTTCCAAATAGATGACAGAGCATGGATGGAAATAAAATACGGCTACACTCTTTTGGAAACAACTCTTGAAGATGATAGTGTAGTTCTCAAGCCAAAGTCGGAATGGTTATCTCAAGAGTTCGAAGTTTCCAAGTGGAACAACAAGGCCATGCATGCCATTCTTTGTGCAATGGATGACAATCAGTACAAGTTAATTCAAACAACTAGGAATGCAAAAGAGTCATGGGAGATTCTAGAGACAACTCATGAAGGAACCGAGGGAGTCAAGGATTCCCAGCTTTAAGTTCTCCAAACACAATTCGAGCAAACTAGAATAGAGGATCATGAGTGCTTCAACGATTTTCAAGTGAAGTTGATGGACATCGTCAATTAAAGCCATCAACTAGGCGACCCTTTCTCGGATAGGAGGATCTAGCAAAAGATCATAAGGTCACTTCCCGAAAGGTTCGAGTCTAAGGTGACGGCACTTGAAGAAAATAGTGACTACAAGAACATGAAGCCAAGTGAAGTTATTGGAAGACTTCTAGCATATGTGTCTAGGTGGACTCCTATACCTACACCTCTCAAGAAGAAAAAGATCATAGCCTTGAAGACCTCCAAAGTAGAGAAAGAGGAGGAAGACTCGGATGAGGAGATGGCCCTCATGGTGAAAAGGTTCAAAAAGTTCATCAAGTTTGAAAAGAAGAGGTTTGGCTTCAAGGGAAAGGAAGTGAATAAGAAAACTCATTTCAAGAAGGTTAAACCAAGTCATGACAAACCCACAAGGAAAGGGATCCAATGCTTCGAATGTGGAGGTTTTGGACACATCTTCACGGATTGGGGCAATCTAAAGAACAAGAAGAAAGGAAAAGCCATGGCCGCCACGTGGAGCGATAATGATGACTTGGAAGAGGAAAGATGATCCTCGGAAGAGGAAGACCATGTGGCAAACTTTATTGCCTTCACATCCTCTCTCAAAAGCAAAGAAGAAATAGATGAGGAAGAAGAAAGGAAACAAAGTAAAGATGACTCAAGTATAGGTGACCCCTCATCACATTCCACAAACGTAGATGTTGAAGGCATGAATCTTGAAGGGTTCATTGAGCACTTTCAAAGCTCAAGGTTGAAAATGAAAAAAAAAGATTCGGAGATTAAAACAGGAGAATCTCAAGCTATCGACCGAGGTGACTCACTTGAATGGAGAAGTGAAGATAGCAAAGAGAAATGAGGAAAGGACAGAGAAGGACCTTGAAGAAGCCTTGGAGAAAATTACCAAGATAACCTCAAGCACCAAAAAGCTTGACCACATGTTGGGAGTTGGTAAGAGGCAAAGTGGCAAGAGAGGCATTGGTTAAGAAGATGACAAGGAGACCACTTCCTCAAGCAAGATAACGTGTGTCAAGAGTTTGGGCTCTAAAGAACCTTCAACACCATAACATCACAACATCCTAGGAAAAAGATTGATCTAGGAGAGTGTTCAAAAAGTGCCCAGTGAAAATGGCACCAAGAGATCAAACTCAAGCTCAACAAATGAAAGCTTCATAAGCAAGTTTCCCACAAACCAAGTTCCACCAAGAAAAAGGACAAGTCATGCATACTCAACCTGGAGGCAAGCTCAACTGGTTCAATAACCAAGAAGAAGAGAACCGATCCAACACCCAAGGCCAACTCAAAGACATGGGAAAGCTCATTTGTACTCACAAAGGAATGGTATGATCTCTTATTTCATTCCTACTTGTCACTTTTGTGGTGTTGATGGTCATATTAGACCAAATTGCTTCAAGTATATTGACATGTGTAGAACTAAAAGCATGATTGAAAAAAGTAGGGCTAGAACCAATATGCATGTCCCTAGGAAATCTAGAGCCAATATGTATGCTCCTAGGAAACATAGAGATAATGAACCTAAGACCACTAAGAAAGAGAATATGTCATCTAGGTGGATTAGAAGAGATGAATACTTTTGTTATGTGGCCCAAATTGCCATAAAGGCAAATGCTTCTAACACTTGGTATTTGGATAGTGGGGGCTCTAGGCACATGACGGGGTACAAGAGTTTCTTTGAATCTCTTGTAATGGAGGATGGAGGATTTTTCACCTTTGGTGATGGATCTAGAAAGAAAGTTATAGGGAAAGGAACCATTTCCATTCCCGATTTAACCTCATTATCCAATGCTTTACTTGTTGATGTCTTGCAAGCCAATCTTATAAGCATTTCTCATCTAAATGATGATGGACTCTCTGTCTTGTTTAACAAAAATGATTGTTCAATTTTAATGCCAAATGGACAAACCTTGCTAAAAGGACATAGATCTAGTGACAATTGCTATTGTCATGAAGCCAGTGTTATCTCTTGTAATATGTCCAAGTGTGAGGAAGTTGAGTTGTGGCATCAAATACTTGGCCACATTAACTATCAAGATTTGAGGATATTAGATAAGTTCAAGGTTGTGCGTGGCCTCCCTAAGCTTGGGAAGAAAGTCGAAGGTGTTTGTGGACCTTGTCAACAAGGAAAACAAACCAAAAGCATGCACAAGAACGGCAAGTATCTCGCCACAAAGGAGCCATTCGAGCATCTACATATGGACCTTATGAGTCCTTTGCAAACCGAGAGTCTCAGTGGCAAGAGATACATTTTTGTTTGTGTTGATGATTTCTCTAGATTTACATGGACAAATTTTCTTAGAGAAAAATCCGAAACTTTTGAAAAATTTAAAATGCTTTGCACTAAAATTCATAATAAAAAGAACTCACACATTAAAAGCATTAAAAGAATTAGGAGTGACCATAGGAAGGAATTTGAAAATGCTTGTTTTGAAGGCTATTGTAATAGCTTTGGCATTTCTCATGAGTTCTCGGCACCTCAAACTCCTCAACAAAATAGGGTTGTAGAGAGGAAGAATAAGGTCCTTCAAGAGATAGCCCGTGTGATGTTACGTAGTAACAATGTCCCTAGGAACCTTTGGGCAGAGGCTGTCAATACGACTTGCTACATAGGAAATAGAGTCTTCCTAAGGCCCGGTACTATGCAAACCTCCTATACATTGTGGAAGGGTAGGAAGCCAAATGTTAGCTACTTCCACTCATTTAGAAGCAAATGCTACATACTTAATGACCGTGATTAACTTGGCAAGTTTGATGCCAAGAGTGATGAGGAAATTTTTATTGGCTATGCCCTTAATAGTAAGGCCTACCGAGTATTCAATTTGAAAACTCATAGTGTCATGGAATCACCCAGTGTTGTTATAGATGATTGTAGGCTTAGAATTACTAACCATGAAGAGGATGTTGATGTGGTTCATGATTCTCTGTTGGAGAAATATGGTGAGACTTCTATTGATGTGAAGTCAAATCAAGATGAAGAGGTTGTTCAACCTCTTGATAGAGATCCATCTTTGGACTCTAAAGAACCCGCTCCGTGGGTTAGACATCTTCACAATAAAAATGATATTCTTGGAGATGTGAATGAGGGTGTTAGGACTAGGCGTCAAATAGCTAATCAAATTAGCTACACTTGTTACACCTCTCAAATTGAACCCAAAAAGGTTGATGAAGCCTTGAATGATGAGTTTTGGGTTCTTGCCATGCAAGAAGAGCTAAACCAATTTGAAAGAAATGAGGTTTGGACTCTGGTTCCTAGACCCAAGAACACCAATGTCATAGGCACCCAATGGGCATATAGGAACAAGTCGGATGAGAATGGCAACATTGTGCTCAACAAGGCTAAACTTGTATCACAAGGATACTCTCAAATTGAGGGTGTCGACTTTGAGGAGACTTTTGCTCCGGTTGCCCGTCTTGAGTCCATAAGGCTTCTCTTGTCCATATCATATGTGCACAAGTTCAAATTGCACCAAATGGATGTTAAGAGTGCCTTCCTCAATCGCTTCTTGCATGAGGTAGTGTTTGTTGAGCAACCCAAGGGGTTTGTGGATCCACACCACCCTAATCATGTCTATCACCTCAAGAAGGCTATATATGGGTTGAAACAAGCACCGAGGGCTTGGTATGAGCGCCTCACTCAATTCCTTGTTGACAATGACTACTCTAGGGGTAGTGTTGACATGACCTTGTTCATCAAGAGTAACAAAGATGAGCTACTTATATCTCAAATCTATGTTGTTGATATTATGTTTGGCTCCACCAACAAATCCAAAGTTCAACAATTTGTTGATGTGATGTCTCATGAATTTGAGATGAGTTTGGTTGGTGAGTTTAATTACTTCCTAGGTTTGCAAATTAAGCAATTGCATGATGTGATTTTCATTTCCCAAGCTAAGTATGCAAATAACCTAGTGAAGAAGTTTGGTCTTGAGAATGCCAAACATTGTGACACACCCATGAGTACCACGTTGAAACTAAGCAAGGATACTAGTGGGAAAATTGTGGACCAAAGGCTTTATCGTGGCATGATTGGTAGCTTGAGTTACTTGACTACAAGTAGGCCCGATATTGCCTTTATTGTGGGTGTGTGTGCTAGGTACCAAACGGATCCCAAGGAGTCTCATCTCTCCTCTGTGAAGAGAATCATTCGATATGTGAATGAGACATCCAACTATAGGATATGGTACTCTTTTGACACTAATGCTCGCTTAGTTAGCTTTAGTGATGCATATTGGGCAAGAAATTGTGATGATATGAAGAGTACATCGGGCAGTTGCTTCTTCCTAGGCAACAACTTGGTCTCATGGTTTTGCAAGAAGCAAAATTCCATCTCTCTATCCACAGCTGAAACGGAATACATAGCCGCCGGGAGTGCTTGCACACAACTCCTTTGGATAAAGCAAATGCTTGTAGATTATGGCTTTGATCAAGGTACTATAACCCTTTATTGTGATAACTTGAGTACAATTAACATTTCAAAGAATCCGGTTCAGCACTCTAGGACAAAGCATATAGACATTAGGCATCACTTCATTAGAGAGCTAGTTGAAAACAAATGCATTGCACTTGAACATGTTGGCACAAATGATCAACTAGCGGATTTATTCACAAAACCCTTAGATTCAACTAGGTTCATGGCACTTAGTAGGTCTATTGGGGTTTGTCATATGCCTTGATATGCTTTGGTGATTGACCCCATATTGGGAGCTCAAGCAAAGAGAGCAACCTTGCATAGTTTAAATGAGCAAAAATTTGATCAACATTATGTTTCTTTATTAATTGCTTGAGCATTTTGATTGTGTATATATATGACTATATGGCTTTTTATTCAATAAATGTGTCATTTGCTTTGTTTGTAATCCATGTCACCTTTATGTTCAAACATGCATTTTTGGACTAGGGGAATTGATTGGGAAGTACAATTAAATGACCTATAATTTATCTCCATGACATGTGAACTTGATTTTGACATGCTTAAATATTATGCATGAGTTGTGTGTGCAAATGTGTGTGGAGCAACTTGACAAGGCAAAACTCAATAAGGACCTTATGTCCATGCAATAAATAAGGATGTCTCATCCAATTTAGCTTTGTCTCTTTTCTTAAAGGTTGAACAAGACAACAATCAATAAGGATTTTATATCCATTCAATTAATAAGGATTTTATATTCACGTCTTGATTGGCTATTAGGGATTGATATAGTTGCTTGTGTGTGTTACAAAGTTTTTAAAGCTATATCTTGTTTATTTATGACAAAAGGGTACAAATTGGTTTGAATTCCTTTGGAAACTCTTTTGAAGTTCACTTTGCCAAATACCATTTGCTTGAACCTTGATGTTGCATGTCTTGCATCCAAAGCAACAATTTCA
Organism: Dipteronia sinensis; assembly: GCA_033220585.1. Taxonomy (NCBI): domain Eukaryota; kingdom Viridiplantae; phylum Streptophyta; class Magnoliopsida; order Sapindales; family Sapindaceae; genus Dipteronia; species Dipteronia sinensis. The sequence goes on from CM065645.1 coordinate 1,640,364, forward strand.
CACATCTTCTTCAAATAAAACCTCTTTAATTCTCTCTCTATTAATTAAGTTGCATAAGGTTGGTGTATATGATTATGCACTTATATTGCAAATAGCTCTCTTTGCTAAAGTGACCCAATTGAGGAATACTCATTTGCCTATCTCACGACAAAAAAAGGGTAGTAGTATGGTAGTTATGGATGTTGCATGTTTAAGGGTGATTGTCATATTGAGGGGGAGTAACCCATTTAGGGGGAGTATTTGCATTGCACTTTATTTGTTTTTCTTCTTGCAATGCTTGTATCGTTTTTTTTTTCTTTCTCTCTTGATCACCTCACATACACTTGTCTTGGAAAGTGTAGTTTTTTTTTTGTAGGGGTGGCTATTCTACAAGAGATCAAAGTCATGAAGATCTAGATTTTAGGTATCTCTTTGTAATGTAGAATAACTTTTGTTGACCACTTGTTTTTTATTCTTTCTTGTGAGGATGATTTGTGAGTGGTGGTTTTGTCACGAAAAAGCCAAAGGGGGAGATTGTAAGTTCCTCATATTTTGATTAGCTTAGTTCGTTGACAAACCACATGGGGATTTGCTTGTAAGGGTAGTTAGGTCTCATTGGTTGTGATCAAGCTTCAAAGGCATCATCATTCTTAAGAGCACTTCAAAGGTATATCACATTCTTAATTCTCCTTGAAGAGGTTTTTAGATGCACACACTCACATCTTATGCATTTGTATTGACATGCATTTATTGTTGCACACACACACTCAAATCTTTATTGTTGCTAGGCCACTTGTGCATGTTGCTTCCGAAGTCGCCTTAGTCTTGATATTTTTCTCCAGTGTGTAAGGCGACTTCCTAGGAGACTTGTGCATGTCGCCTTACATGTCGCCTCGGGCATCTAGTTTTCTTCCCAGTGTGTAAGGTGACTTCCCAGGAGACTTGTGCATGTCGCCTTACATGTCGCCTCGGGTAACTCTTCTTTCTCCAGAACAAAAGGAGACATTAAAGGCGACTTGTGCATGTCGCCTTAGATGCCACCTGGCACCAAAACAGGGACAGTTTCGTCTTTTCACGACAGTTCATTTTTTCTCTTATATATATCATCTTCTTCCCCAAATCAGACATAGAGAGCTTTGAAATTTATTCCCTTAGTGAGAGAAAGTAACTCCAAGAGAGAGAGAGAGAGCGCTTCAAAAACCCACCTTTACTCAACCAAACTCCAATCCATGTGCATTTAGCTTCTTCTAAGTATCATCTCACCATGGATTCATCTTGCTTTTGTTGACTAGGTAACTTGAACATGTTCTAAATCTCCATTGCATCTTTTATGTTCATGTATGCCTAGGTTTAGCTCTTTTATGTGAATTTAATGCATATCTTTATGTTTAATGACATTTATAACATGATTGAGTTGTTGTTTGTTGGTTGGGAATATTGATGATTGATAGCTATCATTTAGGACCATTTTTCCCTTTAGCTAAATCTTCATGTATTTGCATTTAGATATTAATATCTAGGATTTGCATTTATTGACATCTTTAAATCCCTAAATAATCATTTAGTGTAACCTAGCATTAATTGTAGAATATTTTTACATATTCACATAGGTTGCTTTATCTCTTCATGGATTGTTAAGCTTTGTGACTAAGTGGATTAGTGCACACGTTTGTTGGTCTAGGATCACTATTAAAGACCCGTTGGATAGAGTGAAATGGTTAGTGACTAAGTATGGTGTGACTTGAGGTTAACCTAGGTTGTAAATTTTCATTCAAATAGTGGATTTGAGGATCATGTGTGGCTAGAAGGATAGCCTGTGAGTTTTGCCCAGTTGGAGGGTTTCTCACGTAAATCAATTTCAGTGTTTTAATTGTTTTCTGCATGTTTATTTTGGATTGGTTGATTGCTAATATGGGGTGGCATTATTAAAATTGATTAAGTCAAAAAGTTGGTAATAAATCAACTAAAACCTATTCACCCCCCCCCCCCCCCCCCATATCTAGGTTAGTAGACACACGCTTTATAGTATTTTCACAACCTAGGGAACATAGTCTTGTTCACTCACTTGGGATTCGATAAAGATTATGATTGTAGAGACCGAATTTCACTTGAGGGGTATACTCATAGTTCAATCTTTCCATTCAATTGAGTCTTTAGAAAACCAAGTAGGGTATCAAGTTAATTACTCAAATAATTTCTCAAACAATTTACAAAGAGAATCGTATTCAATCTAAGAAAAATTGATTCTTGAAAAAAATTAAAACAAAGAATGAAACAAACTTGATAGATAACTAAAGATAGAGTTCAAAATACAATCCCAATATTCACAAGTGTATCACATCAACCCCTTAGTAGGTGATTTAGCTACTCATATTAGTTATAAACAAGAACTAAGAGAAGATAGTAAAAGAAGACCCATGTAGAGAATCCTCATTTCTTGAAGCTTGCCTTCTTGATTAGAATGGAAGAAAATGGTGTATGATGGGTTTGGATGTGGTGAGAGAGATTCCAAGATCTAGATAATGTAAGGATCTGAAAAATGAGTGTTTTGGACATGTCAAGCCTTAATCAGAAAATCAGAAAAAGATATATTTTTAGGGTTACCAAAAATAGGTCTGAGAAGTGCTGATGTCATCGAAGCTGGGCAACTTCGTGGCCCGTAGTTCACGGGTAGGGACCAGCGAAGTGGACCAGCAAACTACAGTTTAAGGAATTATGACTCTTAGTCCGTGGGTAATTGTACGGGTATGGACCAGCGAAGTGGATCATCGAGATCTACTGGAGGAAATTCTAGCTCTCGGGACGTGGGTCACTTCACGGGTTTGGACTGGTGGAGTCTTCATGGCGAAATCAACTATGGACAAATTGGTGCCAGTTCGCGGGTATCATTGCGTTGGTATGGACTGACGAAGTTTGGCAAGATCTTTTAGAGATGCCTTCACTGTAACACTTCGCCGGTATGGACCAGCGAACTTCGGCCTCGAGATCTTCTGGAGGTGATTTGGCTCTCGGTCCGTGAGTGGCTTTGCTGGTATGAACCAGAGAACTCTTTATGCAAGATCCCCAGAATTTCTGCTAGTAGCTTTGCGCGGGTATGGACCCGCAAAGCACCAGCGGACTGGGCACTCTTTTGTGAAAATCTGACTTGTTCTGCACCCGAAAGACCCCGTTTGAAACTCTAATGCTTGAAATACACTGGATGCCTGGATTGACAAGAATAGAGTCATTAGACACAAGAATTTACTCTGAATCGAGCCAAAGGATGTGGAATTGAGGGCCAAAATGTAACACAAAATTGGCTCGATCATCTAGCTAAGGTAAATGATACCTTAATCCTTTTGCAAGGCATATGTGCACACACACATATCATACATTTATGTCCCTACATCGTTGTGCAAAATTATATGTAGCACACACATTCACTTTGCATGTTCGTACATTTAGAAACATGTTCTAGAAATTAAAATTAAGGAATGGCATACTTGATTATGTTTGTGCATTTTAATGTGTTGTTTCCATGATATTCGATTTTTATGTTTTATGTGTTTTCATTTGTTGGTTCATAATCTCACTATGAAAATTACATTTTCAGGATTTTCTGTATTTTACGGGTCCAACTATGTGTGGATTTGTTCTAGATGAGTTCTGGGCGACTTCAGTGACTTGTCTATGTGGTTTCGAATATTGCCGAATAATTTTATGATTTGGGGATATTTTCGGAATTTAAAATGTTTTGTACATTTTTTGAGACTGTTGGAACATTCCGAGTGTTAGTTAAAAACCAAATTTGGTTTTCGAGTCGCAGATGGTCGGAATTGGCTTCCGAACGGAAATGGCATTGGCATGGGCAAAACGATCTTGGCCAGGGTTAGGTTGTACTAAAACATGGTCGCAGCCCACGTGGGAGGGCTTGCCTTGGCACAAGCCAAGGTGCGCCAAATGAAGCTCTTGGCCGGTGCAAGTTGCGCGCATGCCATGTGCCAACGCGTAAGCCATGTGCACAAGTTGTGTGTAGGTCATGCATTAACACGCACCCCAAGCACGCATAAACACAGGCTGCGCGCGGCGCTTGCGCCATGCATGCACATGGCTTGCATGTCATGGCGCAGCCCCTCCCGCTCTAATTTCGTTTTTCTTCTATGTATTTCGAACCTTGCACACAACTTTTAAAACGATGATTTCTCCTATGTTAGAGTTATGATTTGAGTGATTCAAAAAGTGAGAGTTTCGTCTTTCATTGTATTTTCAAGCCTAATCATTTTCAAAGTAAATTTATAGGTCACATTGTAGTTTTAATCTAATTTGTGGAGGTTTTCTTCACTTCTCAAGGTATCTCTTACGCTTTCATGTCTCTTTGATTTGATTGAATGTTATCTTGTATTTGTTACTTTGATTTCCTTGTATGTTGACCTAGAATACTTGGATTTGTGATACTACTTTCATTTAGAGCTATATTGTTCTTTAATTGCTTGATTTTATAAAATAGCTCATGATTTATGCTAGGTTGTACTATGATTATGCCTATCATAGATCTATCTTTTTTTTTAACTAGATTATCTTTTGATTTATGCTGATATTGCATCTAGTTACCATAGGATGATTTGATCTTGCATTATATATTGCTTGTGTTTGTCATGAACACTTAGATCATCACTTAGACATAAAATCTTAATAAGGCCTTGCAGAATCTAGGTTGAGTCAGCAAGCTACCATTAGTAAAAGGCATAAGGGTAGAATATTGTGGGACATGCCAATAGTAGTAGATCATGGAGTTTGGTCACTTAAGGGTGTACACATATTAAACTAATGGATAGTGGTGTTGCCGTGACTCATTTATCGTCTGATGGCCAACCCTAATATCTTGAGGGGGTGCTGCAACCCTTGAAGCTCTGGTCTTTTGGTATGCATCGATTGATTTAGTTCTCATCATTTGTAAGTGCCACACTTTATGATTGGCTTATTTCGTTGACAAAATCACAATTGGGGTTAATCATTGTAAAAGGGTAGATTAGGAATTGAAGATCTTCCATTTGACTCCAAGTGCTTCAAGGAAGGTAGATTACTTGACTCTACTTTTACTTGAAGGGATATTGCTGCACACACTCACTTGCATGCATTATATTCTTGTTTACATACAATTGGATGATGCATTGTATGTCACTTATCACACTCCACACTTGCACATATTGCACATCACTTAGTGTGTTGAGTCTGCCTAGAGAAGAGGGTTTCATCTATTACCGCGGCCTAAACCTGCTTGGCAAGCACTGCTTGCACCGCGGCATACAGAGCGGTAATCATCAGTCGGCCCATGCTGCCTGGACCGCGTCCTGTACACATGTACGCCCAACGGTCCCTGACACGGTAAACTTCAGTAGGCTCCTGATGCCTTGACTGCGGCCCGTGCAATGCACGCACAGCGATCCCAACCTCGATGTTGTCCAGTAGGCACACTGTTGCATGTACCGTGGTCTGGACAACTTGCCTGAGCCGCGGTACGCACAGCGGTAATGACGGGATTTTGTTATTGTTTTCTAAACGGTGTCATTTCATCTAGGGCTTCATATATATATGCCCTTTCCTCTTTCTTGCCTCTTTAGAGCTTCAAAATCCACTCTCTTTCATTCCTTTTAAAGCTCAAGAGTGTCTTGTAAGAAAAGGTAGCAAGAAACCATTTTTATTGTCCAAAACCCAATCACCCATCATTCATTCATGGTTCTATCATCATCTAGCTTCATCTAGGATGTTTCTAAGCATGGGTCTTCATCAACATAGCTTACTTGGTAAGTAGCACACCACTCTCATCCATCTTTGTGTTCTTGCTTAACAAGAAATCTCTTTTATGTTTCTTATGCATCTAGATTATAATTTTTCATTATAAGTAGAGATTTTTATTGATGTTTGGGTTGTTGTATTGTGATAGCTATTGCATCTAGGAATGCTTTGATTTCATATAGCTAGGTTATATGTGTGTCATATAGCAACATGATATCTAGGAGTGTTTGAAGTATTCATACATGACTAGATAAGCATTAAATGTGGTGACCTTGCATTTTGTGCATTTAGAATATCATCATATTCACTTTCGGTTTCATATCTCTTCATTTAAGAGTTAAGTCTTGTATTTGCCTTTGGTTGTATACAAGCAAGAGCCTAAAATCACTATTAAAGGCCTGCGGGTAGCAAGAATGGATTAGTAACCGATTAGGTGTGATGTGGTCAACCTAGGTTGCAATCGTTTTTGCAAATAGTGGATTTGAGGGTTCAATTGACGATTAGGCCTATGAGTTTTTACCCAGTTGGAGGGTTTCTCACGTAAATCATATCATTGTGTCTTTTTGTTTATTCCGCATTTTATTATGGTAATGATTGATTATGTTAAAGATTAGGAGTTGTGTTGTTTAATTTTGATTAATCAAAAAGATGGCATTTAATTTAACTAAAACCTATTCAACCCCCCCCCCCCCCCCCCCCCCCTCTAGGTTAGTTTTATCACTCTTAGTGTATTTTCAATTGGTATCAGAGCAGGTTCCTTAACATAATTAGGAGATCATTTGCTCTCTATGAGTGTTTTGCATTAGATTGCTTTTTGGTTAGTGTGTCTTGCGTGTTTTCCCTTTCTTTTTATATGATTGATTTCATTCATCTCATTCACCCTTAAACTCCATGAGTGGAAACGCATATGAGTGTGAGGGAGCATCGAGTTCAAGACCCCCACTTCTGACGGGGGTTAATTACTTATTATGGAAAGGAAAAATGGAATCCTACCTATGCCAAATTGACGATCGAGTTTGGATGGTGATTGAGGATGGTTACACATCACCTACCAAGACTCTCGAAGATGAAAGCATCGTGCCCAAGCCTAAATCGGAATGGGATACTAAAGGCTTTGAAGCCTCAAAATGGAACAACAAGGCGATGCATGCAATCTTGTGTGCGGTGGATGAGAATCAACATAAGATAATCCAAACCACAAGGAATGCACATGAAGCATGGACAATATTGGAGATGGCACATGAAGGAACCGATGTAGTGAAAGAATCCAAACTACAAGTTCTTCAAACTCAATTTGAGTCCTTGAAGATGGAAGATCACGAGTGCTTCAATGACTTCCAAGTGAAGCTAATGGATATCGTCAACCAGAGTCATCAATTAGGCGATCCTTATACGGATAAAAGGATAAACCAAAAAATTATGAGGTCTTTCCCGGAGAGATTGATGCAAAAGTGACCGCTATTGAGGAGAATAGCGAATATAAGAAGATGAAGCCAAGTGAGATAATTGGCAAGTTGATGGCTTTTGAGTCAAGAAGAGCCCCTACTTCAACAACACCTCAAAAGAAGCAAAAGAGCATCGCATTGAAGACCTCCAAGGAAGAAAGGGAGGAAGAAGATTCGGATGAAGAAAGGGCTCTTATGGTGAAGAGGTTCAAGCAATTCATGAAGTTTGAGAATAAGGGGATGGGCTCCAAGGGAAAATTTGTGAAGAGGAAGACTCCTTTTAAAAAGGTGGAGAAAAGTGAAGAGAAAGACTCTAAGAAGAGTATTCAATGTTATGAGTGTAGTGGGTATGGTCACATTGCCCCCGAATGTGCCAACTTAAAGAAGAAGAAGAAAGGAAAAGGCGATGGCGGCTACTTGGAGTGATAGTGAAGACTTAGAGGAGGAAGAAAAGTCTTCGGATGATGAAGATCAAGTTGCAAACTTCATTGCCTTCTCATCATCTCACAATAGCAGGGAAGTTATGAGTGACCAAGAAGAGGAGAATGACAAACTAGAAGAAGAAGAAGATGACTCAAGTAATGGGAGTACGTCATCCGAGTCCAAGCATGAATTTGATAAGGAGATGGACTATGAAGACTTCATGGAATACTTCAAAAGTTCTAGAGCTAAGAAGAAAAAAGAGATTCAAGAGTTGAAAAGGAAGAACCTTGAATTGACCTCTAAGATGATTCACTTGAGTGAAGAAGTGAAAAGAATGAGAGAAAGGGAAGAAAGCTTGAAGTTGGAACTGGTTATGATGAAGAAAAGTGAAGAATGCTTAAGGAAAGAGCTTGAAGAGGCAAAAGAAGTAATTGCCAAGATGACCTCCGGAACCGAGAAGCTTGATAAGATGCTATCAATTGGAAAGAGCCCTAGTGATAAGAGGGGTTTGGGATATGAGGAAGATGTGAGTACTACCTCTTTGAAAAAGACTACTTTTGTCAAGAGTCAAGAAGTTGAAGAAGTCAAAATCCCACAACAAATTACAAGAAGGATTGAAATTGGAGAATCCTCAAAACATGCTCAAGCCAATATTCCAACAAGGGCTCAACCACAACAAGTTAGAGCATTTCAATCAAGACCTCCACATGAAAGGATCCCTCATCCACAATCAAGGATCATGTATGCTCAACAAGGAAGACATGCTACTTTGGCTCAACCACAAAGGAGAGAGTTTGTTCAACATCAAAGGACTACTCAAAGGAGAAGGAACCTCAGATGGTTGCACAAGGCTATGGTATGAACTCCTACTTTACTCCTACTTGTCATTATTGTGGTATCGATGGCCATATAAGGCCTAATTGCTTTAAGTATATCAAATTTTGTAGATCTGAGAACATGATTGAGAAAAACATGCTTAGAAGAGCCAAAAAACATGCACCTAGGGAACTTAGAGCAATGAACCAAAGGCTCCTAGGATTGAAAATGTTGCTCCTAGGTGGACTAGAAAAAATGAATATTGTTGCTATATGGCTCAAGTGGCTTTGAAAGCCAAGGCCTTCAACACTTGGTATCTTAATAAGTGGGTGTTCTAGGCACATGACCGGAAACAAGAGTTTCTTTGAGACTCTTATGATGGAGGATGGTGGATTTGTCACCTTTGGTGATGGTTCACGGAAAAAGGTCATAGGGAAAGGTAATATATCTATTCCCGGTTTTCCCTCCTTGCCAGATGCTCTCTATATAGATGGCTTGCAAGTCAATCTTATAAGTATATCACATTTAAGTGATGAAGGGCTTTCGGTTATGTTTGGCAAAGTTGATTGCTCTATTCTTAAGGAAAATGGGCAAGTTCTTTTAAAAGGCAAGAGATCAGGTGACAATTGTTATTGTCTTGAGTCTAGTAACATCTCTTGTAACTTGTCTAATTCTGAGCAAGTTGAGTTGTGGCATCAAAAATTTGGCCACATGAATTATGGTGACTTGAAAGTCCTTGAGAGGTTGAATGTTGTGAGAGACCTTCCCAAGCTTGGGAAGAGGTTTGAGGGAGTTTGTGGACCTTGTCAACAAGGGAAGCAAACCAAAAGTGTGCACAAGAAGGGAAAATTCCTTTGTACCAAGGAGCCATTGGAACTCCTTCATATGGACCTCATGGGTCCCATGCAAACCGAGAGTCTAGGTGGTAAAAGGTATATCCTTGTAGTGGTTGATGACTTCTCTAGGTTCACATGGACTTACTTCCTTAGAGAGAAGTTCGAAGCTTTTGAGAAATTCAAAATGAGAAAAATTCTCACATTAGGAGCATTAAGAGAATTAGAAGTGATCATGGGAAAGAATTTGAGAATAGTAGCTTTGAGAGTTTTTGTATTGGTCTAGGTATTTCCCATGAATTCTTGGCTCCTAGAACTCCTCAACAAAATGGAGTTGTGGAAAGGAAGAATATGGTTTTATAAGAGATGGATCGGGTGATGTTGCTTAGCAACAAGGTTCCTAGGAATTTATGGGCTGAAGCCTGTTAATACGGCTTGTTATATAGGGAATAGAGTTTTCCTTAGACCCGGAACCAAACAAACATCCTATGAGTTATGGAAGGGAAGAAAACCCAATGTTAGCTATTTCCATATCTTTGGTAGTAAGTGCTATATTCTTAATGACCGTGATCAACTTGGCAAGTTTGATGCCAAGAGTGATGAGGGTATTTTCATTGGATATGCACTCAATAGCAAGGCCTATAGAGTTTTCAATCTAAAAACTCGAAGTGTTATGGAATCATCAAATGTTGTCATTGATGATTATAGGCCCAAAAATGTTGACCATGAGGAGGATGTTTGTGAGAATGGTGACTTTCCTTTGAAGGAGTGTGGTGAGACTTCAAGTGATGTGAAGTCAAATCATAGTGAAGAGGATGATCAACCTCTTGATAGAGATCCTTTTTTGGACTCTAAAGAACCCGATCCATGGGTTAGACATCTCTACAACAAGAATGACATTCTTGGAGATGTGAATGAGGGTGTTAGGACTAGGCATCAAATAGATAATAAAATTAGCTATACTTGTTACACCTCTCAAGTTGAACCCAAAAAGGTTGATGAAGCCTTAAATGATAAGTTTTGGGTTCTTGCCATGCAAGAAGAGCTAAACCAATTTGAAAGAAATGAGGTTTGGACTCTAGTTCCTAGACCCAAGGATACTAATGTCATAGGCACCAAATGGGTGTATAGGAACAAGTCGGATAAGGATGGCAATATTGTGCGCAACAAGGCTAGGCTTGTGGCACAAGGATACTCTCAAATTGAGGGTATTGACTTTGAGGAGACTTTTGCTCCCGTTGCCCGTCTTGAGTCTATAAGGCTTCTCTTGTCCATTTCTTGTGTGTATAAGTTCAAACTACACCAAATGGATGTTAAGAGTGCCTTCCTCAATGGCTTCTTGCATGAGGAAGTGTTTGTTGAACAACCCAAGGGGTTTGTTGATCCACACCACCCCAATCATGTCTATCCCCTCAAAAGGCACTTTATGGGTTGAAACAAGCACCGAGGGCTTGGTATGAGCGCCTCACTCTTTATCTTGTTGACAATGGCTACTCAAGAGGTAGTGTTGACAAGATTTTGTTCATCAAGTGCCACAAAGATGAGCTTTTCATAGCTTAAATTTATGTTGATGATATTGTATTTGGTTCCACCAATGAGTCAAAAGTGAGACAATTTGTTGATGTCATGTCTCTTGAATTTGAAATGAGCATGGTTGGTGAACTAAATTACTTCCTAGGCTTGCAAATTAAGCAACTGCATGATGGGATTTTCATATCCCAAGCTAAGTATGCCAAAAGCCTAGTGAAGAAGTTTGGTCTTGACAATGCCAAACATTGTGACACACCCATGAGTACCACTTTAAAGCTAAGCAAGGATGCTAGTGGTAAAAGTGTTGATCAAAGATTGTATCGTGGCATGATAGGTAGTTTGCTATACTTGACTGCAAGTAGGCCCGATATCTCCTTTAGTGTGGGTGTTTGTGCTAGGTACCAAGCCAATCCCAAAGAATCTCACCTTGTTGTGGTGAAGAGGATCATTCGATTTGTGAATGGTACCTCCAATCATGGGATATGGTACTCATTTGACACTAATCCAAATCTTGTTGGATTTAGTGATGCCGATTGGGCGGGGAATTGTGATGATAGGAAGAGTACATCGGGTGGTTGTTTTTTTCTAGACAACAACTTGGTGTCTTGGTTTTGCAAGAAGCAAAACTCAAATTCCCTATCCATGGCCGAGGCGGAATACATAGCCGCCGGTTGTTCTTGTACCCAATTGTTGTGGATGAAGCAAATGCTAGCCGACTATGGCTTAGAGCAAGGACACTCTCACCTTGTTTTGTGACAACATGAGTGCCATAAACATTTCTAAGAATCCCGTCCAACATTCTAGGACAAAGCACATTGACATTAGATATCATTTCTTAGAGAGCTAGTTGAGAGCAAAACTATTGCATTGGAGCATGTGGGAACTAATGACCAACTAGCGGACTTATTTACAAAGCCCTTAGACACCATTAGGTTTGGCAACCTTAGTAAGTCTATTGGGATTTGTCATTTGGCTTGAAATGGTATGTCTTGACCCCATATGGGGAGCTCAAGCAAAGAGAGCAAATTGGCATGAAAGTGCATTGTGCTACATTAATATATTTTATGCTTCTTCATTAATTGCTTGAGATGATCGGTTGTGCATATGGTTATGTTATTTTCTTAATAAGTGTGAAAAATGCTTTTCTTGCAATCCATGTTATATTTATGTTCAAACATGCATTTTTGGACTAGGAGATTTACTTTGGAAGTACAATTTGAATGACCTATAATTGATCTCCATGACATGATTTTCTTATTAATGACATGCTTTAAGTTGATATGCATGAAGACGTATTTTTATTGCTTAAACATGAATGCAAAACTGTATGCATAAGCAAATGAGAAGACTAAACTAAATAAGGACCATGAGTCTATTCATCAAATAAGGATGTCTCATCCAAATTTAGTCTTCTCTCTCTCTCTTTATTAGTTGAACAAGGCTACTATCATACAGATATCTTACCCGGAAATATCAAATAGGGTGCAAAAAGTCGCTCATGTCTTGTTTCGCTTATAAAGTTTGATATAGTTGCTCTTAAAATTGAATTTCTTATAAACAATCTATATCATTGCTTGAAATCATGACAAATGATGAAAATTGGTTTGAATTCTTTTGGAAACCCTTGTTATTTGCTTTGCCAAATACCATTGTTTTTGAACTTGAATGCAACATGTCTTGCCTGCAAAGCATCGTATCACACCTTTACTTAAAATAAACTCCTTGATTCTTTCCTACTTAATTGAGTTGCATAAAGTTGCTTTTCTGAACTTGCATATGTTTTGTGCTATAAGCTCTCCTTGCCAAAAGCTTACCTATTGGAGGGACTCCCTTTGCCTATCTCATGACAAAAAGGGGGAGAAGAGTTGTGAGCTTTAGTGGACTAGTAGTATCTTGTTTAGGGGGAGTTGAGAGCTATCATGTAGGGGGAGTATTGCATTGCTTTAGTTGACTAGTAGTATCTTGTTTAGGGGGAGTTGAGGGCTATCATGTAGGGGGAGTATTGCATTGCATAGCATGATTACATTATTTGATTGTAGTTTGTTAAGGCTATTGCAAATGATTTTGTTTGTTGTTGATGGTTATTGAAAGCACCTCTCACACACTTGATCTTGGAAGGTATCCTTGTTTGTTTTGTTGATTGTGTGTAGGTTGGATGGTTCTACAAGCTTTGGATTGACTTGAAGATGTTCAAGACTTAGACTATAGTCTTCATTGTAATGTAGAAACTTTTGTTGACCAATTTTTTTTTTTTCTGTGAGGTTGCTTTGTGAGTGGTGGTTTTGTCACGAAATAGCCAAAGGGGGAGATTGTAAGTGCCTCACTTTATGATTGACTTATTTCGTTGACAAAATCACAATTGGGGTTAATCATTGTAAAAGGGTAGATTAGGAATTGAAGATCTTCCATTTGACTCCAAGTGCTTCAAGGAAGGTAGATTAGTTGACTCTACTTTTACTTGAAGGGATATAGCTGCACACACTCACTTGCATGCATTATATTCTTGTTTACATACAATTGGATGATGCATTATATGTCACTTATCACACTCCACACTTGCACATATTGCACATCACTTAGTGTGTTGAGTCTGCCTAGAGAAGAGGGTTTCTTCTACTACCGCGGCCTAGACCGCTTGGCAAGCACTGCTTGCACCGCGGCATACAAGCGGTAATCATCAGTCGGCTCATGCTGCCTGGACCGCGTCCTGTACACATGTACGCCCAGCGGTCCTTGACACGGTAAACTTCAGTAGGCCCCTAATGCCTTGACCGTGGCCCGTGCAATGCACGCACAGCGGTCCCAACCGCGATGTTGTCCGGTAAGCACACTGCTGCATGTACCGCGGTCAAGACAACTTGCCCGAGCCGCGGTACGCACAGCGGTAATGACGGGATTTTGTTAGTGTTTTCTAAACGATGTCATTTCGTCTAGGGCTTCATATATATATGCCCTTTCCTCTTCCTTGCCTCTTTAGAGCTTCAGAATCCTTTCATTCCTTTTAGAGCTCAAGAGTGTCTTGCAAGAAAAGGTAGCAAGAAACCATTTTTATTGTCCAAAACCCAATCACCCATCATTCATTCATGGTTCTATCATCATCTAGCTTCATCTAGGATGTTTCTAAGCATGGGTCTTCATCAACATAGCTTACTTGGTAAGTAGAACACCATTCTCATCCATCTTTGTGTTCTTGCTTAACAAGAAATCTCTTTTATGTTTCTTATGCATCTAGATTATAATTTTTCATTATAAATAGAGATTTTTGTTGATGTTTGGGTTGTTGTATTGTGATAGCTATTGCATCTAGGAATGCTTTGATTTCATATAGCTAGGTTATATGTGTGTCATATAGCAACATGATATCTAGGAGTGTTTGAAGTATTCATACATGACTAGATAAGCATTAAATGTGTTGACCTTGCATTTTGTGCATTTAGAATATCATCATATTCACTTTAGGTTTCATATCTCTTCATTCAAGAGTTAAGTCTTGTATTTGCCTTTGGTAGTATACAAGTAAGAGCCTAAAATCACTATTAAAGGCCTGTGGGTAGCAAGAACGGATTAGTAACCGATTAGGTGTGATGTGGTCAACCTAGGTTGTAATCAGTTTTTGCAAATAGTGGATTTGAGGGTTCAATTGGCGATTAGGTCCGTGAGTTTTTACCCAGTTGGAGGGTTTCTCACATAAATCATATCATTGTGTCTTTTTGTTTATTCCGCATTTTTATTTTGGTAATGATTGATTGTGTTAAAGATTAGGGGCTGTGTTGTTTAATTTTGATTAATTAAAAAGATGGCATTTAATTTAACTAAAACCTATTCACACCCCCCACCCCCTTCTAGGTTAGTTTTATCACTCTTAGTCTATTTTCATCATTGCTGGATCAGCCTCACTGTGGGTAGAAACGAAATAGTTAGTTTGAAGAACACTAGGTATCCAAACCAGTAACATCGACAGATAAAAAAGGGGGTTGGTCAAGGACATGGCCTCGCATCAGCCTTTCAAGCAATTCAACTTCAACCATGTCCTTAAGCTCAACTGCCCTTATTATACGATAAAAAGGTAGTGCTTCGTCGTATAAGAATTCACCAACGGAAAGATACTTATCTGAAGAAGATGGATGTTAGAGTAACAACAAGAAAATGACAATGAACTGAGATTCAAAGCAAAGAAGAGACGATGAAAACCCAGATTCCTCGAGTATTCTAGGTTTGGGGGTGGAAGTTCTGGTAAAAAGAGTTGAAAAAGTTGTGAAGAAAGAGAAAAAGCAAAGAATGAGAATAAGGGATTCAATTAGGCATGAGAAAGGTTAAATATCAGAGAAAGAGGTTTTTGAACAAAACCCTAGTGACGTCACAAAATGAAGATGCCGGAAAATGGAGGGACGTGGGTAGTGACTTGAGGGTAAGATCAAGTCACGTCTCCTATAAAAACGCTTGACAAACCTACCCACGTAAGGACAAGTGTCATGACAGGAAGACTCTAAGCCTCCAAACGTCGTCATCAAGGGATTCAATCATCAAATCAATTGAATGTTTGTGGACGCAATTAAGGCACGACATTAAAATTTCAAATTAATGGAAATGCCTTAATTACAACATTAATAGAGATAACAACAAAATTAAAAGGGAATCTTTTTAAATACGTTTCACCGAGTATGAATCAGCGAGCACAAATGAT
This sequence comes from Dipteronia sinensis, assembly GCA_033220585.1. Classification (NCBI taxonomy): domain Eukaryota; kingdom Viridiplantae; phylum Streptophyta; class Magnoliopsida; order Sapindales; family Sapindaceae; genus Dipteronia; species Dipteronia sinensis. The sequence continues at coordinate 1,655,849 of CM065645.1, forward strand.
AGCCACAGTGAAAAGGTGTTTACTCGGGGATGAGTGCCAAGTACAAAATCAAACAAGATACTAGGCTCAAATATTTAATGGGGTATTGTTGTATGAGGAATTCGCCAGAATGTCGTATCATTATGAGAAGACCAAAAATAACGGAAGACCAGCCATGCCACATCGACAAAATTCAACCCGCTAGTCACAGTCCAAGACACGTCCTCCAAGTTAGCCATATCATTATAATTCATCAATGAAGTCAGATGTTTGTGCATCAACTAAGATGAATCGGGCAGAAGACCCGAATATGCAAGAAATCTACTCACAAATGATCTTTGTTCACTGAGATCTCCTCATCCAATTAAAAGATACAAAATCCCAATCAGGCATGACTTAACACCAATCGGGAAAGAATCTCAATCGGTCCACAATATCCGAGTTTCAATAGGATTCAAATTAATGAGTCCAGTGTTTATATGCCAAGAGCCAGGAAACCCTTGAGAATACGATATAAATACAGCCATGTATCACTGTAACGGCTTATAGTCAATTAATAGCAGTGAGAGAGAGATCAGAGGGTGTAATCAATTAATTTCATAGTGAATTTGTTTCTTCGCCGTCAAACGGCAACTGGTGGATGCTTATCTGTTACCGGAGTTTTACTATATAAAATCGTTTTTTTTTTCACTATTTGCTATATTTTTATTTTATTTGTTTATAGATCGGACGAATTGCGTCGTTGACTGGTTGACTTTCTACAAGTCCAGAAATCACCGTCAACAGATAATATACACGATGAATTTTATACTAATCTCTGTAAATGTACAAGTGACCACTGTCCATACCTAGTTTCTAACATTGTACAAGTGACCACTGACGAATGGCAGAAATGTTAATCAAAAAGTTGCTGACTTTGAACCAACAAGATTATAAATCAGATGTGATCATCATATGCTTCTTCTTAGGCCTAGTCACATCGCTGCCTCCATCTCCACCTGAAACAGTTGCGACAACCCCTCCATGGAATCAGCCTCTAGCATGTCCAATAATACAGATCCTGGTGCTGGTTGTGCAATATTCGATGCCACCTCTATATCTATATCATTTAGAATATGTGATGATGAATGAGGACTGTATGCAGCTACCGGTTCCATTATAGTCTTTTGTTCGGCTGGAAATGCTGCCGGTGGAGGAGAAACATCATCATGGATGAGCTGTGGACGCTTCAACATGATATTGTTTCTCAGTGATTTCTTTTTGTAGAGATAAAGTTTCCTCACGTTGTGGTAAAACACACTGCAATCAAATACAAGTTCACAATATCAAAATGAAAAGAAATTCGGATAGATCTCTGCATAAACGAAGACAAGGAACTAATAATGAATACATGACTAAAGCAAATGCAACCACTTACTCCCATGAATAATCTCCAACCAAAAACATGTCACCATTATCATCTTCATAGATAAGCTCCCAATGGCTCTTTGGTCTCTTGTTAAAATATAATCGAATGCTGAACATTGTCTTCAATTCCTTGTAAAGATCCGTGTAACAGGTAAACACAATCAAATCAATAGCTCTTTGAACTCCATATTCCGGCACAAGAACCTGTGAAACGATACGTACCCCATCAAACATTTGCCAAATTCATATCCACAATACAATCGTTTGATGTCAATCAATACAGTTAATTGCTTTTAGCATTAGTCATGAAATTATCACAAATGAACATAATATATGGTGATTCTGTAGATTCATACCTCAATGTTCTTGGAGAGAACAACATTGACTGGATGATCATTACACATTACCACATCGGAAGCATGTGTGGAACTCTTGGCTAAAGGACTTGTTGGGTTCACTTGGTTCGGCGAGGAGGTCTCAGCAGTTAGATCAAGTTGAATAGGAATACTAATAGGCAGTACAGGATCAATAGGTTGAAGATTCACTGGAGGCAATAGAAAATCTTTTGGTAGTGAATGGTCATCACAATCATCAATATTTCCACTCTTCTTGAAGATGAATACAACAGCAATCATCGCGAAGGCAAGCGGAAAAGCTGATGCATTGTAACTATTTTTCACTTGCAAAACTGTTAGAAGAAATTGAAAGAATGTCACAACTAACTGGATTACTGAGAAGACAAATTCGACCGCCTTAAGTTGCCTCTCAGCCAAGGATTTTGTGTTGGTTTTTTCCTCCACACAAGCAAATAGAGTTATAGCAAAACCAAATGCTGACAAGAGAAATGCAGCTAGAAGAAAAACCTCCTTGTTTTTCCCAATTAGATCCAACACAACTGATATTGCCTCCACCACAAAGAAGAACAGAGCAAGTGTACGTTCCTTGTGTGTACCAAGAAATTTACAACCCTATGAGCAATAAAGAGAGATACAGAAAGATTTATTTAAAAAAATGGGTCTTCTCAAAAATAGCCAAAAAATTAAATGAATGAAATTTTAAATTTACCCGATACAAAAAAAAATTAATACTTGTTGTCAAATTTTCCACTTTTTGTACCAAAATGCCTTAATGAATTTTTGAAACTTTTTTGAAGGAGTAATTTTTTTTACTGAAAAAATTCTGAGTATAAGAGGGTATTTTTGTCACTTAGTGGCTAAGTTTGATAACAACAATAATTTTTTGGAAGAATATACATGCTTGATGCTTCAGATCTAAGGGAAGGCTTTTTTTTTTTTAGATCAATAGAGCTTGTCTTCAAAATCAAGGAAACGAATTTTCATGTGGATTTGAGTGTGGCCGGAAAATTTTGTTTGGGGCCAATAAATTAAAATATAATATCTAAGGGGGCCCAAGTAACAAATTTACCATTTATTTTTCAAAAAAAAAATCAAAATATTTAAACTATCTAGTTACAAAATTTTTTAAGAACTATTAAAATGTCAAAAATTTCCCTCTGTGTGGTTAACGGATCTAGTAACATCCATTAAGGGATTTCTTTTTAAATAAAATGAAACCTCTCTAGCCGAATAGAATATCTATAACGATCAGAGAACTTTGTGTAAGTGTCCTATATCTTTTTTTTACAAAACCATATTGGAAAATACCAAAAAGCAACAAATATCTGATATATCCACTAAATAAATTTATTAAATAGTGAACATACACAAAATAAAACTAAAAATAAAGTGCAAAATGAGACAAAATAATAAAAAATAATAATAATAAGTAAAAGTCACCTTACAAATGCGTGAGGCAGCAAAGCAGCAAATACGCAGCAAAACAGGGCCAATTGGAAGATGTAGATAAGAAACTAGCTTTCCTTCAATGTCTCGCCTAAAATTTTTCATTTTCAACGATGGAAAATTTTCTTCAATTTTTTTCTGGGAAGTGTCAGTTTTCCCGGAAAAGTGTCGCGGTGAGAGAAAAACAAGTGAAGGAAAGGAGAAGAGAGAGTGGTTACAGGGCATCCATGGCTTTCTTGGTGTTTGGATGAGGAGGAAAGTGATGGAAAGTTGCTAAATTTATTGAAAATCATCATACTTCAATCCAATTCTGTGTTTTTGGATAAGGAGGAGGAAATTTGGAGGAAACAACTAAACCAGTCAAGGTTGTGGAAATTAATCTTGTGTTTCTTTTCCTCCTAAGTTCTGCAAAAGTTTTTTTTTTTTCTTTTTTTTTTTTCAAATTTTAATGTAAACTGTAGCTTAAATATCAATTACAACTTTTGACATTGGTCATTTGAAATAAATAAATAAATGACAATATTAATATTTTCACATCACATTTTTCTCTTTTTTGACAATTAAAAATTTGGAAATTATCTTATTTTTGTTCGAAGGGTCCCTTAATCTTATTATTTTGGGCGTAAGGAGTTTATTAACACCAGATCACCTCAAGTGCGATCCTTATCTTAATATGTTCAAAAGAAATTCAGAAACTTCATATATTTAAAAAAAAAAAAAAAAAAAAAATTCTAAATGCAGGTTCTATCGTATTTTTTAAAAATTTAATATAAAATTGTTTTTATTCATTTTTTCAATTATTAACATTTAACTTTTGTATATATATATTATTACAATTTATAACTTCTATAATAAATACTTGTAGATTTCATCAACATCGACTGTTGATCCGTGTAAGAACTTAGAAAAATAGAAAATCCTCGTTCATATGTGATTTGGCTCTGTGTCTTTGTCGATGAAATTGTTGAAGTTATATTTGTTCCCCATTAGTACTCTAAGTTCATATAGTTAAAAAAAGAAAAAAGAAAAAACATTAAACCACAACCTTTAAATAAATACTAAACTTTAAAGAACCAGCCATATTTAAACTCATATATTCCATTGAAATTGGGGATAAAAACAACAAACAAAAAACCAAATTCCATCAACTCGATCTTATCCTTACACGCGCATATACTTTTAACAATTTGTTAAAAAATATTTTAACCTTGACTTATCCAAATATTTATAATGCTTTGGGACTTGACTTTTATATATATATATATATATATATATATATGAAAAAGTTTCATAGAAGTGTGCACCGATAATTAGAAGTGTGCACCGATAAAATTATATAAGGACATTGAATGTGAGTCACTCATTTTACATACTTTGACTATGGAATTATATAAGGACATTGAATGTGAACCACTCATTTTACATACTTTAACTTGGTATGTATACACTTGTCAAAACTCTTTTATAAATGAGTGGCTCACATTCAATGTCCTTATATAATTCTATCAGTGCGCACTAATAGGAAAAGAACTATGTATATATATATATATATATATATATATGTATAATTTATTTATTTATAACACTTCTATGACCACCTCATGAGGATAGAGATTTGAACTTGAAATCTCAACTTCATTGAAAAAAGTGGTTACAACCAAGTTATTGTCCTCGGCTACAAAAAATTTATAATTCTTAAAAAACTTAACTTTAGAATTATGTGTAAATTAATAAACAAACACTACAAATATATAATAAAAATATTACTTGTACCAGACAATTCAAAAAATTAGTCCAAAAACCAACTCAAGTGATTTGCCAACCCAAGTGATTTTCCATTCATTACATCATTCAATGATTTATATAGTTAGATTAATTTAAATGTCAAATCATTTGAGTTGATTTTTGAACTAATTTTTTGAATTAAATAGTATTACTCAAAAGAAATTCTACAAAGAGTGATGATATTTGTACACTTAATAAACTATATATGTACCTTTTTTTTGTATGTATGCCCCATTGATTTTTTTTTTTTAAGATAAAATCTCGTAAGCACACCCACCTATTTGGAGGAACCGGGTATGGGGGAGTTTGGGGGGAAGTTCCCCCACCCCACCCCAAACCCCACTTCCCCTATTTTTTTTTTCATTTCCAAATTCAAATTCTTAAATTTCAATCTACAAAAACTGGAATTTGGAATTCAAAATTTGGAATCCGGCTATCCCAATCTTTAGTTTGACTATGTTAATATATTAGTTTTTTTTTTAATTATTTAGACTTTAGATATAAAATAAATAAAAATTATATATATATATATATATATATGGGGGAAATGGGGGAATGGAGTAATGCTGTCAATTCGTACCGGTCCGGCCCCTTAAGGCACAGCCGGCTAAACTGGTCGTGTCTTGCCAGCATGTTATGGTGTCGCACCGTGCTGGACACGGCACGATAAGGTTTATGGGGGGCACGGCACGGGACGCCAGCAAGGCCATAATGGGCCTTGCTCTGCCTTCCAGTGTGCCTTCCCAACTGACCAGCCCTCTAATTCCATTTTTTTTAGTGTAAGTTTTATTGTTTTATTTTTAAAATTTAAGAATTAAAATTTTAAGTATTAAATTTATTTCTTATAATATTATTTTAACAATTTAACTTATGTATTTGTAATTTGTTTATCTTATGTATTATTTTAGTCTAATAAAATAAAATGTAAAAAATAGATAGATTTATTTAATAAAATAATTCAAAGAAAAAAATAAGACAAAAGATTAAAGATATAAGAAAATAAAAAATAGATGAAACTATGGAATGATGAATTATTTAATAAAAAGTGTGTAAGTGTAAGTTAGATAAAAAAAATATAGATAAATAAATGAATTTTATTTACTTATGTAGATTTCAGTATCACATGATTGCCTCATCAAAACCTTACCAAGAAAAACCCAGTAGGATAAAAACTTGGTAAGGAAAAAAGAGTGCAATCAAATTACAAGTAGTCAAGTACATGTACATGTATAATTAAAAAATTAAATTAAAAATGAGTGCAATCAATAACTCTTCACTCTTCACTCTTCACTCATGGACCTGGTTACTACAGGAACCCTCATTAATGTATAAATTGGTGAAATTTTCAATAACTTCTCCGTCTTCCACTTGATGTTGTATCCTCATTCGAGCATGCTGCCAATCCCGAATGCATGTTAATACATCCACCACCTCAAGAGATAAAGAAGTTCTTCTTAGTTCAATTATACTGCTGAATCGAACTGATTTTCAAGAAACCTATTAAGTTTAGCACCTCCAGTTGCAGCGGCTCGTTGAGGTTAGGATGAAGAAGAAGAACTTGATGAGAGGTCGCTTTTTCGATGATTGAGAATGTCCTAACTTCTCTTCAATGGGAGTTTGTCATGTTCTTCTAATGGTTTCATGTTAACACCGTCACAACTACGCTCATAAATAATAAAAACTTCGAACAACTTGGTTCGCATGTCAGTATACTCTTCAATAAAATCTAAGTTCAAGTTATTACCAATATAATCAAGAAAAGTTTCTAAACTAGATAATTTAACCCTAGGATCTAGTATAACACCTAAGGCATAGATGAAACGAATTTTAGATCAATATTTTTTAAACTTGTTTTCCTTGACAACAACCGCAGTGCCTAAGATATTATCATCTCTATACATATTTAACATTTCAGATATTTCCACAACCTGATGGATTACCTGCGAAGATGTGGGGTAATAGACCTCAAAAAGAGTTACAATGAATCGTAAAAAAACCTTTAAAAATTGAACAAAAATCTTTACCACATACCAATCGTCTGAGGTTAGTAGCGGACGACCAATTTCGACCATTTTAATGTTATAAAAACCTGAAATAGTTCCAGAATAATCCAAACAATTTTACAGCATTAAGTAAGCAGAGTTTTATCTTACAAGCATATCTGTTTGGAATTGTCAGGGTCGTAGAGAGTTAGTTTGACAGTATCTACCGAAATCTGACAATCTTGGATTAGAGCTGCTGATCCAAGAAAAGGGCATCTCTGATGCGATCAATACGATCGCCTACAACCTTCATGCTAAATTTTATAGCTAAATAGATGATATGACATGCGCACCGTTGGTAGAAGAAATAACCCTCATCTCACAGGATATTGTTGTTAAAAAAACAAGGCAATAGAGATAGTATTTGTCGATGCATTATCTAATGTGATAGAAAAGATGCGTTGATTTATTCCATAAGTTTGTAAAACAGAAACAATGACATGATAAATATTTTCTACAGTATGTTAAAATTCCATAGGACGAAAATAAAGAATTCTTTTTTGATAACTTCCAATCAGAATCTAAATAGTGTTATGTGACACATAAATAACCCTTTTTAGAATGTGGGTTCCAAATATCGGAAGTTAGTGCAACATAAACATTTTGATGATGTAATTCAAAGATCAAGTTTTCTCGTTTGGTGTAAAAACATTTTTTTCAAATCCCTCATCGTGGTGTTTCTAGAAACAGCTTTTAATTGAGGGTTGAATGCTTTTTGAATAAATTTTTCATAAAATCTATTGTCACCAAAATTAATCAGTTGATCTGTTTGTGCAATGTAACGTGCCATGCAATCTTTAGCATACGTGGAGTTGTGACTTCAAATCGTAACAGGACGCATCTGGGTTCCGTTGTAGTTGAGTCTGGGTTGTAGTACTATCTACCTATTCGTGTTGAGGCATGCATTTATCCTTATGCCTTTTCAAATGACCGGTTCCTGACCTAGAACTGCTATATAAAACTTTACGAAACTTACAACGAGACTTTGTTGTGACTGTACCGTTTGGGTTTTGTACGTCTTTAACTGTTCCACTTCTACACTTAGAGTATCCCCAAATTCTTATCAAATTGTGTTCTTTTCTCGGGTAAAATCAAGTATTTAACCATTTAAATAAGTTGTGCAGGTCTAACTTAGTTTTGAAGCCTTTTTTTTCCAATGGAGTTGAAGTGGAGAAGAAAACACTCAAGATAGCCATTTCAGCAAACAAAGCAACCTAAAAGCGACATGATCTCAAGTCTTCTAGAAGTCGCATATCTCTCAATTTTGAGCAGTATCCACCAGACAACAAAGCGACCTGAAAACGACATCATCTCAGGTCGCCTGGAACTCCCATATCTCTCGGCTCAAGGCAGTCATCACCTGAAAACATAGCGACCTGAAAGCGACTTACACTCAAGTCGCCTTCTCCTCTGTCAGTAACTCTTCAACCCTTTCCAGATAGGAAAGAAACTTGCATATTCAGTCAGCAGGTCGCCCTCAAGTCGCTTTTTGGTTTAGAAATCTTATAAGCTCAGAAAATTACCTTTTTGCCCTTACTCCAATTTGTCCCCCTATATAACCCTTTTCTATTTTCAGACCGAAACACCACTTTCTACCGAGAAATTTCTCTCCAAGATCCCATTTTTCCTTATCTTGCATACATCATCATCTTACTTACTAAAAAAAACCACCAAGACATCACATTTCCCTAAGATCCAAAACCTCCACCACATTTACTCATCATAACTGTCATTATCTCACACTTTTTGGGCAAGAGAGATAAAAAAGGAGTGAAGGAGAAGAATATCAAACCAAGAAGAGGAAGCTCTCCATATAGTTTTCTCTAAATCCCTTTCTATTTTATTCTTATTGTGGATCCATGTGTTTATCTTCTTATATATGTTGTATGGCTTTACCTTGTAACATGAGCTAAATTTCTATTGCTAACGCTTGATGAAACCAAACCCCTAAATTAATTAATACAGACCACCAATTTTATCCATGTGTGCTTGTGTTTTGTATGGATGTTTTTGAATACTTAATGTTTTCACTAGATTGATCAACTTGTGCATGATATTTGATGGTTTGCTATGAATCGAGTGGCGACGCACGCCACATGTTTGATGAAATGTCCTCTATATATGACTAGTAAGGTAGATATACATGAGGCTAGCGTATATGGCTCTTGTGTGTGTGTTTGTCAAAGTTCTTAATGAATTCTTGTATATAATCTAGGGCCATCGAGAGATAGGCTTTGGGTATGTTTAGATGTAATTTCTGTTGGGGTTTTTGCCCTAAAGCTTGTAATATGCAAATATAATTTGAACATAAATAAAAGAAGTAGTATATTCATTCATATTGTGTCATACTTTATATAACATGTGCACTTAACATCCAAAATTGCCGGATGTAATTTCGAACTAAGTATATGAGTGTCATATATAGATGGATTCAGTTTGAAACGAGTAATCTAAAGAGTCCGTAGATAGCAAATAAAGTTGGGTACTTTATTTGTGGTTAATCTACAGCTGCGGTCCATTTAGTAGTGTACGGTGATCCTATCATGGATCATTCATATGTAGATATGAGAATGGAGGCACCTTGTATGATGTGATCATATAGGACTGGGCCATGATCTATATGAATCTCTCACTAAGATCCGTTTAACGATGAGATTCATATATATCAACTAATGATGGCTATATGTGGGTGATCTTAATCCTGAGTGTCTTATCGACTCCTTCAGTTAGATCGTGGTCTTTGATATACCATGGGTGAGGTCGGAGTTGCATTCCCGATCAATATACTCCATATGTTGGGATCACGGTTTGGCTTGTGGCTGGGAAGGTTTGTACACAATAGTGGAATCCACTCCTTCTTGTGAGAAGTAGATGGTAGTTCCCTTAAGGGTTGATTCGGGGCTTGAAGAATATGAGCGCTCTCCTAATTCCGTAAGGAATGTAGGATTTATTGTTCATTAGAGAATAAATGGTACTTAATGGAAAGATATGATTAGAGGGGTATAACGGACATTATGACCCAGCTCTAATTATGAACTACTTGTGGAGGATTATACCATATGTAAAAGCTATATCAATGGACACCGAGAGTTATTGGTTTGTGTAAAAACGTCTACAGTTGAGAGAGTGCAGCTTCGGGTTTTTAGTGGAATAACACCGAAGTTAATAATCATGAAATATTAATTAAAGAGTTTAATTAATAACTTCTAAGGATTATTAGAGCTCAAAATACTGTGGGTCCATTAGGTCCCCTTGCTAGCCCGATCGATTTAGGTAACAAGGGTCACGATTAATTAATTGGATTGTCCAATTAATTGTGTTACGAAAGTGACACGTATTTATTCGGGAGTTAATTGAATAATGAGATTATTTAATTAATGAATAATAGTGATTAAATAAATTAAATAATAAGATTATTTAATTATGTTGTTAATCACTAAATGGAGGGTGTTAGTTGATATTTGATTTTGAATAAAATAAGATAGTATGATTATTTTATTTTATTAAATTAAATATTTGAATTTGAATTTAAAATGTTTGAATTGAAAAATAAATATTTAATTAATTTTAAAAGGATATGAGATATCTTTTGAAAAGTTTTAAAAATCAAATAAGATTTTGGTTTTTTTTTAATATATATGAGATATATATATATATATATATATATATATTTTAAATTTAAACCGAATGATATTTTTGAAAAGTAATAAGATTACTTTGAAGAGTAATCAGATTACTTGTAAAAGAGAAAGTGAAAAACATACAAAGCAAAAAAAAAAGTGTGATTGTCACACAGCAGACAGTAAAAGCAAAAAGCAAAACAAAAAGAAAGAAAAAAAATAATAGGGTGTGGTGAGACCACAAGTGCTATTTTTCTAGGTTTTGTTTTTGTGTGTGTTCTTCTCTTCTTCCTCCATACAGGTCCTGAATATCGTGACGCGCCCACACGCTGTTACCAGTTCCGGGAGATAGCGAGGAAGATCACGTGGTTCAAATCAGGAGCAGTACGTATCAAAGTGAAGGAGTCTCCTACGTAGGTATGAAAATGTTTCATCACTTTATTATTGCATTTGATTATTACTGTACAAATGGGTTAGTTTAATGATTGCATAAAAATTTTTAAAACCCTTCCGCTGCGCAATCTGTAACCCTAGGTTCCAACAATTTCTACTACTCGCATGCTTCCAGCGCTCAAAGTCCTGCGCATGCTTCCAGCGCACGCCACCAGCGCAAGCCCACCAGCGCACTTCCTCCAGCGCGCACAGCACAACGCACTTCCTCCAGCGCGCACAGCACATCGCACGCATGCCTACCAGCGCGCACTGTACATCCCACACATGACCTGAAGAGATTGGAAGTCTTGGAAATTACAAGAAGACCAAGGGATGCCTTGGGAATATTTTTTTGTAATTAGATTCCAATTTTTAGGTTAAATAATCCACAACACTCGGTCAACTCATGTATGTTTTAATTATTTGATGATTAAGCATTGTCATGCATATACATGTCATTTAAATTAGTTGTGCCTACACACACATATATATATATATATATATATATGTTGATATATCATACATGCATTATAGCCATCTATATTATGTGTTTAATTTTTTTTTTAATTTGATTAAAATGGGTTATTCACATAATTGGCTATTTTTAATGGGATTAGTTTTTAGGAGTAAAAACTTGGTAAATCTCATTAATTACTAATCTTTTTATTAAAGAGTTTAAATACTTAGATTAGTAGGGTTCTTAATATATATTAGGATTAATTTGATTAAGCTCCTAATAATAATTGGACCTAATAATGTGTTTAGTTTTAATAGTTAAAACTTGGTAAATACACATTTAATAATAATTCTAGTCTTAGTAAACAGTTTACATAGATTTGAATTATCACTAATGAACTAGGTTTTTTAAGTGTTAAAATCAATTTAGTTTATTAGTTATTGGAATAGGATTCTAATAATTTGTGATTAATGCATTTGACGCTTAGATTAAAATTAGCCGTTTAATCTAGTTTAATCTAGGTGCATTAATATTAATAGAAAACCCTTAATATAAAATAGTGAGTGGGAGAGGGATATATGACATTATATCCCTGCGGTCTCCATCATTAGTTCAACACCGTGAGATTCGAGTGGGGCCTCGTGACGGCTTTGTTTTCGTCCTCCCTAAGGAGGGTTTCCATAAGAATCAATACCAAGGTTGACTTCCTAACAGAAAGGATTTCGGAGGGGATTTCGGGATTGACCGACCCTAAGGCGGCAATTCTCGAGTTAAACTCTTGAGATCTGAAATGATGGGTTACACTCACAAGTTTTTAATTAAATTGGTTAATTAAAAACCTGACCTAATAAACGATGGTTGAATGATATTGGCATAAGAGTTATTCTGGTATATCATTTGACTGAGAAGGTCTCGATCCAACATGCAAGAATTTGACCGACCCTAAGGCGGCACTTGCTTGTGGTATGTTGGATTGTCGTGGCATAGAAACATTGTTTTTAGGGTTGTTCTTGTTCATTAAACATTTTCATGCATCATGTTTAATTTTATGCCGAACATTCGCACATGTTTAGAATGTATGATTGAATGAATCCTTAATTTATGTTTTTTCAACCATGTCATCTGCACTATTACAAATACTTGCAAACGATAAATTAACTGGTGATAACTACTCAAAATGGAAACTTAACATTAATGCAATACTGGTCACCAAAGACCTCAAGTTTGTGCTTACTGAGGAATATCCTCCGGTGCCTACTGCCAATGCCACACGAACTAGTTCGTGAGGCATACCAGCGATGGGTCTCATCTGATGAGAAGGCCCGAACATATCTATTAGCTTCTATGACAGACGTGCTTGTCATAAAGCACGAAGCAATGACTACAGCATTCGAAATTATAGAGTCATTGCAAGCTATGTTCGGGCAGCCCTCCGAGCAAAAGCGACACGAAGCTATTCGTTCCGCTATGCTCGCTCGCATGAAGGAAAGTACATCAGTTCGGGAACATGTCCTGAGCATGATGTCCTACTTCAACACGGCAGAAGTCAATGGCGGGGCCATTGATGAACCCAGTCAAGTGAGCATCATACTGACGACTCTTCCAAAGAGTTTCGATCAGTTTAAGAACAACTACGGGATGAACAAGTTAAGGTTTAGTATCACACAGTTGCTCAATGAGCTCGCTACTTTTGAGTCCATGACTAAGGACAGCAAAAGTAAGACCGGTGAGGCAAATGTTGCCGAACCATCTTCCTCCAATAATAACAAGAGGAAGAGGTCTGCTGGGAAGGCGAAGGGTAAGCCCAAACCCAAGAAAGCCCAAAGCAAAAAGAAAGGCGCCTCCATCGACAAGAGCAAAGGAAAATGTTTCCATTGCGACAAGGTCGGACACTGGAAGAGGAATTGTCCTCAGTATCTAGAGGAGGTAGCCAAGAAGAAGAAAGCAAAAGGTAAATATGATTTACTTGTTCTTGAGTCATGTTTAGTTGAAGATGATTCTTCACCCTGGATAGTTGATTCAGGGGCCACTAACCATGTTTGTTCTTCTTTGCAGTGGACTGATTCTTGGACACAGCCTGAGGAGGGAGTCTTCTCGATGCGAGTGGGGTCAGGGGATGTCGTGTCGGCACGAGCAGTGGGCGTAATTAGATTGCGTTTTTGTAATAATAATTTTATTTTGTTGGACAATGTATTTTTTATTCCTGGATTTACACAGAATTTAATTTCCGTTTCTAAGTTGTTAGAACAATTATATTCTGTTTATTTTGATAATAAATCAGTTATTATTGCAAAGAATGGTCTGAATATTTATTCAGGAATTAATGAAAACAATTTGTATGTGTTAAGACTATTAATGCATACAACACTGCTCAACACCGAAATGTTTAAAGTTGAAAAACCAAAAACTAAACGACATAAGATTTCTCCAGAAAATGAAACGTATCTCTGGCATCTAAGGCTTGGACATATTAACCTTGACCGGATAAACAGACTAGTTAAAAGCGGATCTTTAAATGAGTTAAAGGTTGGCACCTTACCTGTCTGTGAATCTTGTCTGGAAGGTAAGATGACTAAGAGACCTTTTACTGGTAAAGGGCTTAGAGCTAAACAACCACTAGAGCTTATACATTCAGACGTCTGTGGACCAATGAATATTAAAGCAAGGGGTGGTTATGAGTATTATGTCACCTTTATAGATGACTACTCGAGATACAAATATGTCTACCTAATGCAACGGAAGTCGGAAACATTTGAAAAGTTCAAAGAATTCCGAGCTGAAGTTGAGAACCAGTTAGGAAAGACTATCAAGTCTCTACGATCAGATCATGGAGGTGAGTACCTTGACCAAGAGTTTGAAGACTTTATGGTCGAGTATGGGATAGTGTCCTAACTCACAGCTCCTGGTACACCTCAGCAGAATGGTGTCGCGGAGAGGAGAAATAGAACCCTAATGGAAATGGTGAGATCTATGATTAGTTTCTCATCATTACCAAATTCCTTTTGGGGATATGCATTACAAACAGCGGCATACATTTTGAATGTAGTGCCATCCAAATCTGTTCCTGAAACTCCCCTAGAGTTGTGGAATGGTCATAAAGCTAGTTTACGACATTTTCGCGTATGGGGGTGTCCAGCACACGTGCTGAAGAACAGAACTGGAAAGCTAGATCCCAAGTCTGTGGTCTGCTTGTTTATAGGATACTCCAAGGAGACCAGAGGTGGATACTTATATAGTTCTGAAGATAACAAAGTATTTGTATCGACAAATGCAACGTTTCTTGAGGATAACTATATAAGTGATCATAAACCTCGTTCTAAAATTGTATTAAATGAGTTGGAGCCTGGTGAGACCAGTACTTAATCAACTAGAGTTATTAATCCATTAACATCTGAAAGTCAGATAATTCCTAGTCAAGATACACTACCACCTAGACGTAGTGAGAGGGTTGTGAGACAGCCTGAACGCTATTTGGGTGTAAGTGAGGGATAAGATCTTGTCTCTGCTGATAGTGTGGATGATCCATTGACATTTAAGAATGCAATGGAAGATCCTGATAAAGAGGAATGGCTTAAAGCCATGAATCTCGAGATGGAGTTTATGTACTCTAACTCAGTCTGGGAACTTGTAGACTTACCGAATGGGGTAAAACCCATAGGATGTAAGTGGATCTACAAGAGGAAGAGAGGAGTAGACGGGAAGGTAGAGACCTTCAAGGCAAGGCTAGTGGCCAAGGGTTATACCCAGAAAGAGGGGGTCGATTATAAAGAGACCTTCTCGCCAGTAGCCATGTTTAAGTCTATTCGGATTCTCTTATCCATTGATGCCTATTTAGATTATGAAATTTGGCAAATGGACGTCAAGACTGCATTCTTGAATGGCAATCTTGATGAAAGCATATATATGATGCAACCAGAGGGATTTGTGTCTCCAGATCAAGAGCAAAAGGTTTGCAAGTTGCAAAGGTCCATTTATGGACTCAAGCAAGCATCTAGATCTTGGAACATAAGGTTTGATGATGAGATCAAAACCTATGGCTTCGAGCAAAACGTTGATGAGCCTTATGTCTACAAGCGCATTATTGACAAGAAAGTAGTTTTCTTGGTCCTATACGTAGATGACATCCTACTCATTGGGAATGATGTAGGAGTGTTGTCTGATGTAAAGGGTTGGCTGGCTAGCCAATTCCAAATGAAAGATTTGGGAGAGGCGAGTTATGTTCTAGGGATCCAACTTATAAGGGATCGTAAGAACAAACTCATAGCATTGTCTCAGGCATCATATATCGACAAGATTCTTATGCGATTTTCGATGCAGAACTCCAAGAAAGGTAATTTACCTTCTAGACATGGGGTTCACTTGTCTAAGGAACAGTGTCCTAAGACACCTCAAGAAGTTGAGGATATGAGACCTGTGCCATATGCATCAGCAGTAGGTAGTCTCATGTATGTTATGTTATGCACGAGACAGGACATCTGCTATGCAATGGGAGTAGTCAGCAGGTACCAGTCCAACACAGGATTAGATCATTGGGTTGCTGTCAAGACTATTCTCAAGTATCTTCGGAGAACTAGAAACTATATGCTAGTGTATTCCGGACAGGATTTGATCCCGTTAGGATACACAGATTCTGATTTTCAGTCAGACAGGGATTCTAGAAAATCCACGTCTAGATCAGTATTTACCCTAGGTGGTAGAGCCATTGTGTGGAGAAGTATAAAGCAATCTTGCATTGCTGACTCCACCATGGAAGCCAAATATGTAGCCGCTTGTGAAGCTGCTAAATAGGCTGTTTGGCTCCGTAAGTTCTTGAGTGATCTGGAAGTTGTTCCAGATCTGGATAAGCCTATTACACTTTATTGTGATAACAGTGGTGCTGTGGCTAATTCCAAAGAATCAAGAAGCCACAAGAGAGGGAAGCATATAGAGAGAAAGTAGCATCTCATTAGAGAGATAGTGCAGAGAGGAGATGTGATCGTCACCAAGATAGCCTCACAAGAAAGTCATGCTGATCCATTTACGAAGACCTTACCGGCTAAAGTGTTTGAAGGTCACCTAGAAGGTCTAGGGTTACGAGACATGACTCACATGCTTTAGTGCAAGTGGGAGATTGTTGGGGTTTTTGCCCTAAAGCTTGTAATATGTAAATATAATTTGAGCATAAATAAAAGAAGTTGTATATTCATTCATATTGTATCATACTTTATATAACATGTGCACTTAACATCCAAAATTGCCGGATGTAATTTCGAACTGAGTATATGAGTGTCATATATAGATGGATTCAGTTTGAAACAAGCAATCTAAAGAGTCCGTAGATAGCAAATAAAGCTGGGTACTTTATTTGTGGTTAATCTACAGCTGCGGTCCATTTCGTAGTGTACGGTGATCCTATCCTGGATCATTCATATGTAGATATGAGAATGGAGGCACCTTGTATGATGTGATCATATAGGACTGGGCCATGATCTATATGAATCTCTCACTAAGATCCGTTTAACGATGAGATTCATATATATCAACTAATGATGGCTATATGTGGGTGATCTTAATCCTGAGTGTCTTATCGACTCCTTCAGGTTAGATCGTGGTCTTTGATATACCATGGGTGAGGTCGGAGTTGCATTCCCGATCAATATACTCCGTATGTTGGGATCGCGGTTTGGCTTGTGGCTGGGAAGGTTTGTACACAATAGTGGAATCCACTCCTTCTTGTGAGAAGTAGATGGTAGTTCCCTTAAGGGTTGATTCGGGGCTTGAACAATAAGAGCGCTCTCCTAATTCCGTAAGGAATGTAGGATTTATTGTTCATTAGAGAATCAATGGTACTTAATGGAAAGATATGATTAGAGGGGTATAACGGACATTATGACCCAGCTCTAATTATTAACTACTTGTGGAGGATTATACCATATGTAATAGCTATATCGATGGACACCGAGAGTTATTGGTTTATGTAAAAACGTCTACAGTTGAGAGAGTGCAGCTTCGGGTTTTTAGTGGAATAACACCGAAGTTAATAATCATGAAATATTAATTAAAGAGTTTAATTAATAATTTCTAAGGATTATTAGAGCTCAAAATACTGTGGGTCCATTAGGTCCCCTTGCTAGCCCGATCGATTTAGGTAACAAGGGTCACGATTAATTAATTGGATTGTCCAATTAATTGTGTTACGAAAGTGACACGTATTTATTCGGGAGTTAATTGAATAATGAGATTATTTAATTAATGAATATTGGTGATTAAATAAATTAAATAATAAGATTATTTAATTATGTTGTTAATCACTAAATGGATGGTGTTAGTTGATATTTGATTTTGAATAAAATAAGATAATATGATTATTTTATTTTATTAAATTAAATATCTGAATTTGAATTTAAAATGTTTGAATTGAAAAATAAATATTTAATTAATTTTAAAAGGATATGAGATATCTTTTGAAAAGTTTTAAAAATCAAATAAGATTTTGGTTTGTTTTTAATATATATGAGATATAAATATATATATATATATTCTTTTTAAATTTAAACCGAATGATATTTTTGAAAAGTAATAAGATTACTTTGAAGAGTAATCAGATTACTTGTAAAAGAGAAAGTGAAAAACATACAAAGCAAAAAAAAAAGTGTGATCGTCACACAGCAGATAGCAAAAGCAAAAAGCAAAACAAAAAGAAAGAAAAAAAATAATAGGGTGTGGTGAGACCACAAGTGCTATTTTTCTAGGTTTTGTTTTTGTGTGTGTGTTTTTCTCTTCTTCCTCCATACAGGTCCTGAATATCGTGACGCGCCCACACGCTGTTACCAGTTCTGGGAGATACCGAGGAAGATCACGTGGTTCAAATCAGGAGCAGTTCGTATCAAAGTGAAGGAGTCCTCCTACGTAGGTATGAAAATGTTTCATCACTTTATTATTGCATTTGATTATTACTGTACAAATGGGTTAGTTTAATGATTGCATAAAAAATTTTAAAACCCTTCCGCTGCGCAATATGTAACCCTAGGTTCCAACAATTTCTACTACTCGAGGGAGAGTAGAGATTATCATTGGGTACATGAGTTTACAATTAACATTTGTGTGAATTGGGTATTTGGGTGGATTCTATGTCTTAGAATATTTCATCATATAGTTACATTCGATTTCATTGTTTGCTTTTAATTCACAATTTTAGTTTAAAGTTGCTTAAGTAGTATAGTTTAGATTAATTGCAGGTTTTAAAATCAGCATTCTCCTTTAATCATTGTTCAAATAGTAGTTAGATCAATCAATTTCGGTACTCAACTCCTCAGTCCTCATGGGAACGAACTTTACTTGTTATTGTACTACACTCCGGTCTTGTACGATTGCGAGCGCCTACCTTTGGAGTGAATCAGTCTTCTCTGTCAAAACACTGACATACAACAGATGTCGTCTTTAAGGGTTTGGGACGTGATATCGGTGTGGAGGATGAAGGTCCCGCTAGCGCTTAGCCCACTTAGGTCGATTCGGAAAGGTTAAAATCACCATTCTCCATGTTAAGATCGTTTGAAAAAAAGGATGACTAGGATCAATTTCCTACAATATCAATATTAACTCATTAGTCAATATTCATTAATTAAGCATAAATATATTAAAAAAAAAATAAAACACTAAGCAAAAATATTAAAATAAATAACTAAGCATAAAATTATAAATATACAAATATAGTGTGTAAAATATTAAAATAAATAACTTAGCGTAAAATCATAAATATATTAAGAAAAAATATTAAAACTAAAAATTAAGTATAAAATCATAAATATACTAATATACTAAACAAAAATATTAAAATAAATAACGAAGCATAAAATCATAAATATACTAATTTACTAAGCAAAAAATACTAAAATAAATGACTAAGCATAAAATCATAAATATAATAAACAAAAATATTAAAACTAATAACTAAGCATAAAATCAAAAATACACTAATATACTAAGCAAAAATATTAAAATTAATAATTAGGCATAAAATCATAAATATACTATATAAAATATTAAAATTAATAACTAGGCATAAAATTATAAATATACTAATATAATAAGCAAAAATATTCAAATTAATAACTAAATATACAATCATAAATATACTAAGAAAAAATGTTAAATAAATAATTAAACTTAAAATCATAAATATACTAATATATTAAGCACAAATATTAAAATTCATAACTAAGTATAAAATCATAAATATACTAAGCAAACATAAATAACTAAGCATAAAATAATTAATATACTAATAATACTAAACACAAATATTAAAATTAATAACTAAGCATAAAATCATAAATATACTAAGTAAAAATATTAAAATAAATAACTCAACATAAAATTATAAATATACTAATATACTAAGACAAATATTAAAATTAATAACTAAGGATAAAATCATAAATATACTAATATACTAAACAAAAATATTTAAAGTAATAGCTAAACATAAATATATTAAGTAGAAATATTAAATATAAAGTAAAACATTAAAATCTAAAATTCTAAAAATAAATATTAAAATTCATAACTAAGTATCAAAATATAAATCATAAATATACTAGGCATTAAATATTAAATATAAAGTAAAACCTAAGAATAAATATTAACATTAAAACCTAAGCATAAAATCATAAATATACTAAGCATAAATATTAAATATAAAGTAAAATCTAAGCATATTAAAATTAAAAAATAAAAATAAATACTAAAATTGATAACTTAGTATAAAATGATAAATATGCTAAGCAAAAATATTTAAATATAAAAATAAAACCTTAGAATAAATATAAAAATTAATAACTAAAGATAAATATTAATTATTAAATAATAATGGTGTAATTGAAATTAACTATAAATATAAAATTCACCATTTTGATTTTTAAATTTTGAGCATAAAGCCATAAATATATAAAATAAAATAAAATACACAATTTTATGATTTATGAAGCATAAAAATATAAATTTAAAAATTGAGCATAAAGATTTAAATTTATAAATATAGTAAAAAAAATTTAAATTAAAAACCAAGCATAAATATACTAAGTATACATATAAAAAACTAAGCATAACATTAAATAATAAAATTTAAAGAAAAGAAATCACCTTTATACTTTGGTGCCTTGATGCCTTGGTGGAGAGATTAGAGAAAATAGTTACTTAGTTAGAGATTAGAGAGTGTGATAAAGTTGTAAGTAGTGTAGAGAAGAGAGAGAGAGAGAGAATAAAATAGTGTAGAGAATAGAGATTAGAGAGAGAGAGAGAGTAATAGAGAGAAAGTGTATGAAAATTGGAATGAGTTGGGTATTTAGGGAAAATTTGAAATGTGGGTAAATATATAAAATAATAGTTTTAAGTGGTAGTTTTTGTAATTTTTGTTTTTAATAATTATGCAACCTACCGTTTGTGATGCAAACAGTTCAATTTTTTAAAAAATAATAAAATATTAAATCCAACCAACGTTGGAATTACAAAAAATAAAAAATTAATGACTTACGGGCCAACTGTCAGTACGGCGAGCCGGAACTCTCGCCCATGCACGGCACGGGCCTCATGCCATGCTAGCCCAAGCACGACCTGCCTCTTTGGAGGGCCTTAACGAACTGGGCACGTTAGGTCCGACAGCAATTGATACCATTAAGTGGGGGGGGGGGGTGTGGGAGGATCCCTCCACCCCCCCAACGGCAGATTCCTTAAAACACCAACGACACACTTCGATAACCACCTATCTTCCTTTACTTTGATGTTCCACGACATCTTCCACACCTTCTCAGTCTCTTATAACTCTTCATTGGTATCACACATCTGGTTTCCTTTTACCACATCTACAAAGGTTCTATTTCCACCATAGTCTACCCATGTACGAATTGTCCCTATCTTCTCAATTGCTCATCTTTGAAACAAAACTTCAATTTCCTTCCCACAATTCTGCTTGGACACTGAAAATCTTTTACTGTTCCAACCAAAAG
Organism: Dipteronia sinensis; assembly: GCA_033220585.1. Classification (NCBI taxonomy): domain Eukaryota; kingdom Viridiplantae; phylum Streptophyta; class Magnoliopsida; order Sapindales; family Sapindaceae; genus Dipteronia; species Dipteronia sinensis. The sequence goes on from CM065645.1 coordinate 1,677,356, forward strand.
AAGCCATCTTTGCTCTCATAGGCCATCTGAAACAAGCATTTCATCCACCAATTTCTCCACCTTAGTTGCTTTCTTCATCGTCTCAAAATGAATAAACCCAAAACTTCTTCTCCTTGGACTCTTTTTTAGTGATAAATACACATCCCCCACATTCCTATAAAATTTGAAAACCTCTCACAGACCAAGCGAATCCAACCATGGATTCAAGTTTGTAAGGACCTCTATTTTATGATTGGCTTATTTCACGACAAACCACATTAGGGATGACTGTGTAATGGGTAGCTTAGGTCGTCTTGATGATTATCAATGGCAAGCTTCCAAGCATCTCCGTGACTTCAAGAGCAAAAGGTATATTCACTTGACTTTCTCTCTTGAAGAGTTTAGGTGCACACACACACACACACACACACACACACACACACACACACACACATACACACTTCATGCATACTTTGTTCATCTTGCATTTGTGTTCTTTATTGTTTATATATGTGCATCCTTTACACATTGCTCACACACTTACTTGCATTTGTATTGACATACATTTGTTGTTGTACACACACACTTACATGCATTTGTTCCTAGTTGCTCATGTGTGCATTCATTTCACAAATACACTAGCACTTCATTCTTAGTCGTAAGTGTGGTTTTTGTGTGATGTAATTCGTTTCCCGATGATTGATCGGAAATGTCCACGCATAGCGCGATGGTATGCTTGTCTTAGCGCGATGAGTGACCATTTGAGAAGGTCTCATTCTTCTCTTGGTTTGATCTTTGGTCACATGGTCTTATCGTATAATTTTTGGACATTTTATTGTTGTTCATATCTGACACTTGGTCACTCTTTTGACTATATCTCTTTCTATAGATATCAAAACCTTGTTTTGTAAAATAGAGTAGAAACTAAACACCAATACCTTTCCAACGGTATATCATACTAAAGCTTTCGATGTCGTTTAGTCTTGTTTTGGCCAGCTTGGAAATCAGGTTGTTGTGTTGATTTGCTAATGCGAGGATACTACGCGGGTCTATACCATCGCAGTCAACCGTGAAGTGTTCTCAGGTGTTTTTCATGGTCCTGGTGTACAGGTAATGTGAGGGTACCTACAACCACAGTAGACCTGCGCACTGTGACGTATTTTGGCCATGCTTTGTTTGTTTCTCTTCCTACAACGACGTGGCTTTACTTGGATCATATATATACCGTCATATTCTTCCCCATTATGACCTAGAGCTTAAAAAATCAGATCTTAGTAAGAGAAAGAGCTCCCCTAGTGAGAGAAAGCATCAAGATTGCTTCTTTAACTCTCCAAACCCAAAACCCATCTTCATCTTGCATCATTCAACATCATTTGAGCATGAGTTTTCTTGGTTCTATGACTAGGTAAGTTAGAACTTCATTGAATATCATTTATTGTTCTTCTTACTCTAGATTAGGTATTTATTGCTTTATTAAATACCTTGAATTGCTTACATGATTAGGTTGATTTTCCCTAAATAGCTAACCTTAGAACATTCTTGTGATATAGGTTGATGATTAGGTTGATAGATTAATGTTTATTTATCTAGTCAAGCTTTATAGCATGTTCATGTGGATTTAATTGACAATTAGGTTATTAGAATTCTCTACAACTCTAATTGAGACCTCATGTATGGGCATATAGACATTGTTTTATAACTAGGTTGTTAAATTCCATTATAACATCTAGTTAAGCATTTTGTGTGTGGTCTTACACATTATTGCATTTGAGCATATTGTCATATTTTCACTTAGACCTTTATACTCTTCATAGAGTCAAAGTCTTGTAGCTTCTAGATGAAGTTGCACAAGCAAGTAAAGTCTTGCAATCAAGGGTGGCTTGACAAGCATTGGTCAAGTGCCACTGTAAAAGGCTTGCAGGTAGAGTAGGAGGTGCTCAAGCCAAGAGTAGTGGATCAGGGGACTTCATTAGGGACAGAAGCAAGAGTGGTGAGTGGTAGTATCCATAACATGAGGTTGTCGAGAGTAAGAGTCCAAGTATCACTTGAGGGTGATATGATGGATTTCTGTGACCGTGTGTGGCTAGAAAGATAGCCCGTGAGTTTTGCCCATTTGGAGGATTTCTTACGTAAATCAATTCAACGTATTATTTATTGTTTTCCTCACTTTAATTTCGTTGATTGATTGTTTGATTTAATTGGGTTTTATTGTTAATATTGACCAATCGAAAAAGTTTGATTTATACTCTTGTTTTCTAGATGTGGGATTGTCTTCAATTCCACATTAGACAATCCCACATTTAAAAAACAAGAGTAAATGGTTCAACATTTACTTGTATATAAAGGAAATTGAACATTTGTTGAAAGTAAACTTGAAATGGATTGATTTATTCTCCATAATATTTTTAAGTTTCATTCAAAGTTTAAATTTTTAATATTTTATTTAGTTAATATTATATTAATTTAAAAATTAAACGGTTTTATGGGTTCGGATTTGGATTTTTTTCAAACCCGCCACGGTTTATATTTTAGCTCCCAAACCCATGGCGGGTTAGGATTTTATAACTCCAAACCTGGTTGTGAAGTGTCGGGTTCAGGTGGGTCCTAAAGGTTTGGGTTTGATTGCCATCCCTAGTCTAGCCTTTTATGAGAATCAAAAACTTAAGGGTAAATTGCACTGAACCTCTTGAGGTTTAGGCAAGTTACACTTAGATGAAAAAGTTTATTTATTATATACACTAACACCCCCAAAACTTAAATTTGACTTTTAAAATGCCTAAAATGCCCCTAGTTATATTATTTTATACTTTATTTTTTTTTTACCTTTTAACCAAAAAACTTTATAAACTTTAATAAAAATAAAAACTAAATAAAAAATATGATTAATTAAATAAATAAATAGTTTAAAAAAATTAAATAAATAAATATTTTAAATAAATAAACAATTTTAAAAATAAATAAATAGTTTTTAAAAATAAAATATATAAATAGCTTTAAAAATTAAAATAAATAAATAGTTTAAAAAATTAAAATAAATAGTTTTAAAATGTAAATAAATAAATGAAAAAAATTAAAAACATTAAAGTTTTAAGGATATCCATTAATAGGGACAAGAAAAACTCTAAATATCCAAACTTTTATGGTAAAAATGATGGTGAGAGAAGCTACAAGGTTCCCAACACTCCTTGAATATTTAGAGCTTATCTTGTCCCTATTAATGAATATTCTTAAAAAATTAAGGTTTTTAATTTTTATCATTTATTTTTTAAACTATTTATTTATTTAAAACTATTTATTTATTTGATTTTTAATACTTTTTATTTAATTTTTTAATTACTTATTTACTTAATTTTTTAAACTATTTATTTATTTAATGAATCATATTTTTATTTAGTTTTTTATTTTTATTAAAGTTTATAAAGTTTTTGGTTAAAAGGTAAAAAAAATAAAGTATAAAATAATATAACTAGGGGCATTTTAGGTATTTTAAAAGTCAAATTAAAGTTTTGATGGTGTTTGTGTATAATAAAGAAACTTTTTCATCTAAGTGTAACTTGTTCCAAACCTCAAGGGGTTCAGTGCAATTGCCCAAAACTTAATAATAAAATGACATTCTTATTTTTAACTTAAAATAAGGGTTAGTGGCGGCGGGAGGGACGTCCAATTTTTTTTTTAAAATAATAAATAAATTTGTACTTGCTTTCTAACGGCATACTTATGTCAAACTTTAAGCAATTTCAATGTATTGACCTCACATTAATGTATTCATCCCCATCAACGATTCATCAACATGGTTGATGATATAAATATATAATCATATTTCATAGTTTTCATAAGATTGTAGAAAGAGAAAGACTGGTTCCGTTGGTCGTGAAGAAAGTCAGGTAGTGGTAAACGATGGGGTTCCGAGTAGAGATGTTAGGGAAATGTTGTTTTCGGTTTTCATTGATAACTTTGAAAATACACAAAGTGTGTCTAATACAGCCTGGGAGGGAGGGATGATTTGTTAATCGATTATTACCAACTTTTTCGATTAGTTAATATTAACAATAAAACTCAATTCAATCAAACAATCAATCAAAGAAATTAAAGTGCGGAAAATAATAAATAACACGTTGAATTGATTTACGTGAGAAACTCTTCAAATCGGAAAAACTCATGGGCTGTCCTTCTAGCCACACACGGTCATAGAAATCCACTATATGAATAAAATGTTACACCCTCAAGTGATACTCGGACTCTCACTTTCAACAACCTCAGGCTATGGACACTACCACTCACCACTCTTGGTCCAGTCTCTAGTGAAATCCCATGATCCACTACTCTTAGCGTGAACACCTCATACTCTACCCGCAGGCCTTTTACAGTAGCTTGCTTGTGCAACTTCACCTAAAAGCCGCAAGACTTTGACTCTATGAAGAGTATAAAGGACTAAGTGAAAATATGACAATATTCTCAAATGCAATAATGTGTAAGACCACACCCAAAATGTTTAACTATATGTTATAATTCAATTTAACAACATATTTATCAAACAATACCTACATGCCCATACATGAGGTCTCAATTAGAGTTGTAGAGAATTCTAACTTAAATCCACATGAACATTCTATACAGCTTGACAAGAAAAATAAACATTAATCTATCAACCTAATCATCAACCTATATCACAAGAATGTTCTGAGGTTAGCTATTTAGGGAAAATCAACCTAATCATGTAAGCTATCACAAACAAACACATTCATGTTATCAAGACTCATAAATATATGCAATAAAGAGAGTCAAGGTATTTAATCAAGCAATAAATACCTAATCCAGAGTAAGAATAATAATAACTGATTTCAATGAAGTTCTAACTTACCTAGTCATGAAACCAAGAAGACCCATGCTCAAATGATGTTGAATGATACAAGATGAAGATAGGTTTTGGGTTTGGAGAGTTAAAGAAGTAATCTTGATGCTTTCTCTCACTAAGGGAGCTCTTTATCTTACTAAGATCTAATTGTTTGATCTCTAGGTCGAAATAGGGAATAATATGAAGTATATATATGATACAAGTAAAGCCACATCGTTGTGGGAAGAGAAACATACAAAACAGAGCAAAAATACGTCACAGTGCGCGGGTCTACTGTGTTGGTAGGTATCTGCGCACTACCTGTACACCGGAACCATGAAAAACACCCGAGAACAATTCGCGGGTGACTGTGCGGGTAGAGACCTGTGCAATACCCGCACACTGGCAAATCAGTACAACAACCTAATTTCCAAGCCGGCCAAAAAAAGACCAAACGACATCGAAACCTTTCATATAATATACCGTTGGAAAGGTATGGATGCTTACTTTCTACACAATTTTACAAAATGAGGCTTCGATGTCTATAGAAAGAGATATGGTCAAAAGAGTGAAAAAAGATCAGATTTGAAAAACAACAAAATGTCCAATCAGCAAAAGTAGCTATTAGCACAAAAGACATTTGCATAATCACATAAACAAACTTTATGCAACATAAGTAATTAAGAGAGATTCAAGGAGTTTTATTTAAAGAAAAATGTGTGAAATTGTTGCTTTGCATGCAAGACATATATCATTGAAGTTCAAGCAATGGTATTTGGCAAAGAAAACATCAAAAGGGTTTCTAAAAAAATTCAAACCAATTTGTACCCTTTTGTCATGAGCAAATAAGATATAGTTTTTCAAAAGATATTTTGGAGTTAAGAGCAATTATATCAATCCTTAAAGGCAAACCAAGACATTGGATCATGAGATCCTATTATATTTTTCCTGGATAAATATATGTATGATAGTAGTCTTGTTTAACCATTAAGAAGAGAGAGAAGACTAATTTGGATATAAAATCCTTATTGATTAAATGGATACTAGATCCTTATTGATTTTAGTCTTCTCATTTGCTTTCACATATATTTTGCATATAAGCAATCAAAAAACATTTCATGCATATCATTTTAAGCATGTCATAAAAATTTATCATGTCATGGAGATAAATTATGGGTCATTAAAATGTACTTTTTCAAATAATTCACCTAGTGTAAAAATGCATTGTTCAACCAAAATATGACATGGATTACAAACAAAGCAATTGTGCGCAGTTATTAAAAAAAATAATACCAAATAAGCATATATGTCTAGCCAAGAATCTCAAGCAATTATCAAAAGAGCATAGAATTAATCAACTTTTTGCACATATCAAATCATGCAATTCCGCTCTCTTTACTTGAGCTCCCCGCATGGGGTCAATTACAACCAAGTCAATAGGAAGTATGAGCCCCTACAGACCTACGAAGTCCAATGGACCTAGTTGCATCTACGGGTGACACATGGGCACTAAGGCAAGTAGGTTCATTCTTTCTAACCCACCTAGGTTCCACTTTATCATTTCTAGTGGTCATAGACATGTTTATAAATTCTCTAGGTTCATACAAACTTGCCCTATTTTGTCAACCGTTTTTCTTTCATGCTCTCTAACCTACACCTCTTAATGTATTTAACACAATTTGGTCTTAAGTGACAAATCATACCACAATAATGACAAGTAGGTACAAAGTAAAAATTTATACCATAGCATTAAGATCTCATTGTTTTCTACAGTACAAGGTTATGGGTTCGAGTCTCTCCCCCTCCCCCATAAATCGTAAATTATTGTAAATTTTTTTAAAAGGATATACTATTTCAAATAAGGCAATTTATAATATATTTTTTTGTTATGAAATAATGAAGAACAAACGAAATGAATAATAAACTGATAGAGAAACAAGAGAGAAAGAGAGAGAGAGAGAGATAGAGAGAGACAAGAGAGAGGAGAGTAGAGAAAATTTCTTTGTTTCATTAATCTGAGAACTTTGGTTTACAAGAGAGAGAGAGCACATATATAGTGAGTAAAAATGACACCAACAACTTGCACCACTTGCACCCAATTCAGTAAATTGCTTAGGGGCTAATTAAAGTATCTTCTAAAGCCACTTGCATGTGACCACTTGTTTATGAAGTTAATGAGGCTAATTATACTCTACTTGCATCTCCACATTAATACCATGAGTATTGATAAGCATGTCAAATACGGATTACGAGATCTCGATTTACATGCATCTTGCATTTTGAATCCTTCAGGATTTATAAATATCTGCATTGAGTGAATCATATAGATAAATGATTACTACGTTTAGAAGACGTATTTCAAGCCTTTTTAAAGGCAGCCAAATTTATCAACAACGTAATCGTATTCATCAGTAGTGAATACCAAGTTTCTGTAAGAAACCTCGCACTACGAGTCGTGCCTTATATCTCAATATCTCACGATCTCGTTTTTCTCATTACGTTTCCTTATAAAAATCCATTAGTATCCAACTAGTTTGACATCTCTAGGTGTCTGGAGTACTATTGATCTAAACACTTTATTTTTGGATTATGAAGTTAATTCTTCTTGAATTGCTTCTTTCATCTAGGCCAATCATGTCATTTGTCTACAATCATTGATATTATGAATATCATAATTATCATTTATAATTTCAGTAGCGCTACTGTGTATAAAAATACATTATCAATAATTGTTTCCTTATGATTCCACATTTCTCTCATATAACTTATAGAAATTTTCTCAACTTCTATACTCTTGTATCTCTGTTGAGATTTCTTCCATTTCAATGGATTTAATCATTTCATAGACTTGTGTCTCTTTAGATATATCAGACTCTTTATAGAGTTGATTTAGAGAAAGTATATTATTTATACTCGAGTTTTGTTTACTTTTGGGATCCCGATAATAATACCTTTCAAAAAGGTTCATAAGCTTATGATATGTACCAGATGATTTATTTGTTACTTTTTTCTCTGATGGTTCTTTAAGAACAATCATCCGACCGGGGTTTATGAGATGACAATTTATAAAATCTTGTTACCTTTAATATATTTGGTAACATATTAATAATCATCTGATGATCAATTATCTTTCGTATTTCCGAGATATGAAGATTGAAATGAGACACATATATATATATATATAGAGAGAGAGAGAGAGAACCGAACTGGTATCTCTATTTTGTATATAAGTAACTTTTCATTTACTTTTCTCTTTTAGAGAAGCTTTCCTATTTGGAAATTAATCAATATGATAATATACAGATTGTGCGTAAAAATATAAATTATCAGAAGTTTAAATGATATAATAGCAGATTAATCAAAATCAGTATTCATCTCATAATGATATAGAAGGCCTTATCTTAGATCATGCCAGAGATGCAATAAGGAGATATCAAACACAATCAAATATCTTAAAAAGTGAGTAAGTCCCTATATAGAAATTAGTAACTGTATCAAAATAATAAATTTCTCGCAATTTACCTGGAGATGTTTGATAAGTGATTTCCCTGATACATTTTGATCATGAGTATATCTAAAAAACTAATAATCAGTGCAAGTAATATGAAGATGTTTGATAATAGACAAACATGTGATCATCTCGTAGATGTATAAATTAGAACCATATAATAATAAAAAGGATCATTTGATGGATGAATATGTCCACATATATCCCCTTGAATTCTTTGTAAGAATGATGAGAATTCAAAACCAACTTTAGAATAAGATGGTTTTACTGCTAGTTTCCATTGTGAACATGTAGTACATAAGTTCTTATTGGATAAAGAATCTTCTGGTTCTTTAATGGATATCCATGAGAATTTTCAATGATTATACGCATCATTGTAGATCTTAGGTGACCGATACTGTCACGCCAAAGTACAAACATTTTGGATCTTGGAACTTTTGATTAATAACTGCATAAACATCTACACTCTTTATAATAGTGTAATATAATCCAGATGATAACAACATCCTGACTTTTCCATAGCTTTCTATCAGATCCGTTGGACCTGATATAGTATTAACATTTGTTCAGAGTAAAGTCAAATTCATAAAATATATCTGACTCCGCAGAACTGTATGAGTCGTTGCACTCTCGGCAAGACATATATTTTCTTTCTGTGAAATTTATGGACATTATGTGTAATGCTATTTTATATCTCATCTGAAACGATAATACTATTTTCAATAGGTTTATTCCATAAACTTTTTCTCTTGTCATTCACAAACATCCACTCCTGGGTATGTTTTGATATCTCATGAATATAAATATATCCAAATTTACTCTCTTGATATTGCTCTTTTAGGAGCAAGTATAAAATGGATAAAATATCCTTTACAATCTCATTATACATGATATTAGGATTTTAAATCCTTTTATGATACTCACAGTATCCTGCTGGATGTGTATGAAATGGATAAAATATAATTATTTCCAATTTCATTATTAGTTAGGATCTTAAATCCCTTTTATAATACTCACAACATCATGTTGGATGTGTAGATCGTTCTCTCAAATAAATGACATGTAAATATATCACTTGATATATATAAGATAACTTCAGATTCTGAACGGGTTTGAAAACCCAGGTTCCAAATAACGAAGTATGACATTCATGTATATAACACTGGATCCAGAACTCCAAGTTCTCATCAGTTGTCAAAATCGTGCCAACTTAAATATCATAATTCCTAGGAACATTAAGTTCTGGTTAGTCGGTCTAGCCGATCTCGTATATTGTATATAAATAAATGCTGAATATTTAAACAATTTATCTGAAGACACAGCATAAGCCAGTCTTATATATAGCATTAAAATAAATGCTTTCATGGTCAGGAGATCACCTTTTAGAGTCATGAGATCACTTGATATGTGCATAAAAGTAAACGATTTCAGGGTCATGAGATCACCTGATATGTGCATAAAAATAAATGATTTCAGGGTCATGAGATCACCTGATATGTGCATAAAAATAAATCCAGAACTATAATATATAAGTTCCGTTGACGGCATAAGCCATCTTGTTATATGAAGCTATATATATATTCAGAATGTAGAGATGTAAGTAAATCACTTATCAGGGGATCCCCTTTACTTATACGCAATCGTGCTGGAGATCTGGATCTTCCATCGTGCCTACAAACTGAGTTAATAAAACTTGAATTAGTCAAAACAGAACTTACAAATAGAATTCGCTGAAACCGATGGCACGGTTGCATCCGGTACAGTCGTAATAGCTAGAAATAGGTTTTGCTCGGTTGAAAACGGGTGAAAATTGCACTAAGTTAGGCAAAAACACTTCTGGACTGAGTTAACCCAGTAATATTCCGTTAGGCTAACGGAATATGCTCTAACGGTAATGGAATATCCTTTGATGGCAATAGAATATTCCCTGTCTGGTGATGTGGCGCTGACATGACGTGGAGCCGACTAAGCGCTGATATGGCATTGACAGGACGACGTCATGGCGTGACTTGGCGATGACGTGGTGATGACATGTCGATGATGTGGTACTGACAACTGCTGACTGGACGATGACGTGTTAGTCTTCTTCCTTAGGAAAAACTGTAGAAAAATTTTTTGAAAATTTTTCAGGTTTGACCAACCTTTGATCGATGCTAGAGAGTTCGTTAGAGCTCCGTTTGAGACGCGGTCAGTGGTGTCGGAATCGTTTTTCCAAGAGGAACACAACGATATCCTTCGAAAAGTGATTCGAGCACTTTAAAATTTCTAGGTTTTTCGAAAACCAAAGATCTATACTAATTTGTTGCTTACTTACCTTGCCTAGTCTATAATAACTAATCATGATGATAACTTGTTATGAAATAATGAAGAACAAATGAAATGAATAATAAACTGATAGAGAAACAAGTGAGAGAGATGAGAGAGGAGAGAGGAGAGAGTAGAGAAAATACCTTTGTTTCATTAATCTGAGAACTTTGGTTTACAAGAGAGAGAGAGAGAGAGAGCAAATATAGTAAATTGCTTAGGGGCTAAGTAAAGTATCTTCTAAAGCCACTTGCATGTGACCAGTGGTGGCCCTAGAGCAAGGCACCAGGGGCGCCCGCCCTGGGCCCGTAATTTTTGGAGCCTGTTAGTACATGATTTCAGTTGTGATATATAAAACCCAATAAATAGTGAAGACCCAATTTGTTTTTAATACAACTAACAGAAAAACATAAAGGCCCAACTATTTGCTTTTTCAAAATAGCCCAAACTTTACCGAATAAAAATTAACACAAGCCCAGGTCATCACTCATTAGACCCACTAGGGTTACTTATTAGACCCACTAGGGTTTCATAAATCATACTTTCAATCATCTAACATCTTCTAATCTTCTCCATACCAGCGCAGCTCTACCCACTATTCCATAGAGAAAAAAAAAATGGCACTGCTCAATACTTTTGTCAAAAAAAAAAGAGTTATATATCTTCTGTAATTTTATATGCTATTAGTAATTATTTTAATGTATGATATTGATATTAATATACTATTAATTAATAACTCAGTACTTATAATGAATCTATTATTTAATTTTTCATGATATTATTTATCTTTAATGAAATTATTATTTTCTGATTGAATATAGGTTATATATTTGTATATATATTGAAAAACTATAATTATATATAAGGGGTCTAATTTTTTGATTTCGCCTAGGCCCTAAGAATAGTCAATACCGGCCCTGCATGTGACCACTCGTTTAGGAAGTTAATGAGGCTAATTATACTCTACTTGCATCTCCACATTAATACCATGAGTATTGATAAAGCTGATACAAAACCATCCTAATTATAACATTTTTTTAATTATTAAGTATATAAATCTGGTTCGAAAAGGAGATTTATCATAGTCAATGACACCAACCGAACAGTCCTCAATCCTATGTTGTTTACAAAAATACCCTCAAATGTTTCCTCGTATTACAAAGTGACTGTGATTCCTCCATCAAAAATTGAAAATGACGAACCCGTCCTCGCCCATCTCAATAACCCAAACGAAAACGCTGTCGTTAGTAAGAGGGTTGCTACTTTGCTCTCAGTCTCAGAGACGATGTTCGATTTTTGATTTCTCCATTTTCTTGAGAAACATCTGCTTCTCATGGAGGTGTAGCTGTTGGCTTTCCTGAAAAAAATGGTGGGCTTTGATTTCACTTAACACAACTTGCATCTGCATGCAGCAATGGTGATGTGGGGTTTCGTTCGTGTCCGATAAACTCCGTTTAATCCACTGCTACTCAGTAAGTTTGTTTCTGAAATTCTATCAAGATTATCGTAATTTTTTTTATGTAAAATGAAAAAAAAAAATTGGTGTCAAGAATGAGACCGTGATGACTGATTTTTGAAAAGTCTAGAATGTGGGGTTTAGTTCTTGTAGCTAATCTGTAAGTTTGTCTTATAAATTATATTAAGATTATCATAATTTTGTATGTAAATGTCAGGTCTAGAGGTTGAAGAAGCCACAAGTTATTCTCTAAGTAGCCGTTATCTTTCAAATGTTTCCATGAAGCCCTTAAACGCCATCGTTTAGCAATTTCAGTAGCTTAGTTGTTGCGACGTGGTTTCGCGGTTGATGATTATCCTATATTCCCCATAACTTTTCACAAAAACATACATACAATCTATCGCATTTGATAATAGTTATGTAAAAATGAAAAATTGGGTATCAAGAATGAGGCAGTGATGATTGATTTTGAAAAGTTAAAACAATCAGACGGTGGGAGACATTTGCTTCACATGGCGGGGCAGCGGCTAGGAATTAAAATGTTGCTGCAGCCATGGTGGAGTAAGGTTTCGTTCTTTTCTGATTGTTAGATGACGAATATGAGCCTCAGATTAGATCCGAGCATTAGTAGTAAGCTCAGGTGTTTATATAAATGTAACTCTCATTAGTTTAAGAATGAGGCTCTGTTCTCAGACTGCTGTTTTGATTGAAGCGGAGCCAATGATTTCCCCATCTCTCTTACTCACTTGCACATCATCCTCATCATCATCATCATCATCATCATCATCATCATCATCATCATCATCATCATCATCAGCTTCAGCTTCTACTTCTGTTGTTTCTTCTTCTTCTTCTTCTTCTTCTTCTTCTTCCAATTGGCTGTGATGATGTCTTCAGGCTTCAGGTTGAGCTTTGAGAGGCCCATTTCTTGGCGGGGCAACCTGGAGATTTCTCTGTGTTGCAGCCACTGCCGGTGCTGCCACTCTTTGTTTGATCGAACCTGAATCTGAGCCTTTTAGCTTCTTAATTATGTTTTTTGTTTATGATTCACATATGTTCATTTCATTTTTTTTCTTGATTTTTACTTTTTATGTTATTAGTATTAAAGCCTCTATAACAGTGGAGCAATTATTCCCAGTAATAGGATCCTGATGTCTTGCTATTGAACATCTTATTTTAGTTTTTAAGAAAGAGAAATAAGTAGATAAAGTACCGGACGACAAAAGAACATGATTTGAAAGAATCTAAATCAAGTTTAGAGGAGAGTCAACAGAGTCGTTTTGAGTTAGAACGGTGTAGTAGCGTAGGATTTAATCATATATTTACACGCATTTACTATCTTGAATGAGTTTGATTGAAATTCAAAAGAAGTGATAGCTGGGAGAAGTTAAATTCAAAAGCCGTACTTTTACATTTTGACTCGGAGACAAAATGGAAGAATGGAGATGACATTGCTAAAGAAACCATTAGTTAAATTATCGAGAGATCATTTATCCGGATTATCTACTTTGATGTTGAAGATAACCTATCTGATAATTGACGATACTCTGTTGTTTTGAATATCAGTTGTTTTGAATATCAGTTTATGTGATATTTTTGGTTGGTTCCTTTCAAGTTCTTTTGATCCAGCACAGATGCAATCGGTCCATGTGAATTTCTTTTGTCTCCTACCTTGAAGTTGCAAACAATTTGGTATTCATTTGACTAAAACAGCATGCAATTCTTAATGAAATCTCTTTTTAGTTTTCTTATAGGATCATGGTTGCTAGACTCTGATTCTTAATCATGGTTGAGATGCTCATGCTGAGTTGTTACTTGGAAAAACTGTGCGCGCTCTCTCAAATTTGCCTATAATATATTCTTGTTTTGTTTTGTTATCTCTGTTTTACCCTGTGTGCTTGTTTTCTATGGATTCGCTGAAGTTGCTTTATATGCATGATTCTTGAGGTATTAAACGGGGTTGAGAGCTTAAGGCATTCAAATCAGTGGAGTTGCACTTCTGCTACAGCAAAGAATATGCGACTGGAGCATAGCAGACAAAACTGTGCAACAATGTAGCTTGGAGCTCGGATAAAAGTGATCGATGCTCGTATTGGCAGAGGATATCTTTTAATTTGTTTATTTAGTACATTTAGTAACAAATTGTATGTATGGGAAGTTAATTTTCATCAAATTTGATAACAATCTTGAGTTATTGAAGGGTCTTTCCTTACATAATGAGAATATCTATAACACTTTTAATTCTTGGTGATATATTGGATTATGTTTCTGTATGTCTCTGCACACAAATGCCCTCTGAAGACTTGCTTTCGCTATGGCTCCGGTGGGTTCCCTCCACCAAGCAACTGCCTGAGTCGTCGGCTCATTGTTCAACAGGCAAATCATGTAAGTGTTTGGAAATCTACAATGCTATAAAGTTTTTGTCATTTAATATTCCCTGCCAATCCTGAGTTTGAAACTGCTGTTTTGATTTATATGCGCTCATAGGCCACAACTTTATCTATGATAATTATTGTGATTTCAGTCGTCATACCTACACACAGTATATCAAAAACAAAACACTAATTATTGTGATTGCCTAATAATAAAAATAATTGGCTTCATTAACGTGATAATGATAATGTCAACACATGTAAAATCAGAAAATTGATTTATAAGTTGAATTATATAGTTCTTTTAGATTTAAATCCAACAATTCAATTTCCTATTAAGGTTCAAGTACTTGATAATCAAACTGAAATTATGAAGTTGCGAAAACGTACGAAAACAATCAGGGCCGGAATGATAATGTTCCGAGTCGATGCAAGACATTCCTGGGAACTTCACGAGTCGACAAAGGGCATAAATTAGAATGTACTGAGTCAACCTCCCAAACACAGTATTCATCATGGGAGGAGCTGCACTGAATACAAGAGGGAAAGATTGTCGCCTTGTCGGTCTGTTGCCAGCAATTCTGTTTTCAACTGGTTCTATAAATAGGCAGCTACACACAAAAAGTAATTCAAGCTTTTCTCTTTCAATAATATTCTCGAGAAATTTTAGTTAGTTACTTTCTAAATTTTTCTGTTGCTGAGAAAGTTTAAAGTCAAATAAATCAACCCAAAGTATCTGCCAGTCCACATGTCCTAGGCCCTGTTAGGGATTTGAACCAATGATCACGGAAGCGTCATGCCTAATATATGCCCATAACTCATAGCAATTAATAACATCAATAGCAGAAAAATAAGATGAGAGAAAATAAACCAATCACAACACAAGATATACGTGGAAAAACCCAAATCGGGTAAAAAACCACGGGCCGTCAGGACGACAGAGAAAGTTCCACTATATGATAAATCGTTACAACCATATACTCCAGGATTCTCTCTCACACCTTAACCCTAAACCATTCTCACAACGCTCACAAGATCCTCACCAAGAACCCCCCAATATCCCCTTGGTCTCCCCTGAATATCACCCACGGATCTCTAACTTGATCCACTGATATTCCCTTGGATCCCTCCCCGGATATTCCCTTGGGTCTCTCGCCCGGATCTCACCACTCTCTGATGTTACATGGTGTTTCTTGACTCCACACAAAATAACCTAATTACAAGGTCTATTTATACTAGCTATAGGGAGTTTAAAAGAAGAGGAAATCCTACTCCTAAACATACAAGAATTACTTGTTCCACATAAATACTATTTCCTATTTATGACAAGTCTTCTTGTAAGTAGAAATCTTTTTCCTTCAAGCATAAGACTTTCCTATTCTTCATGAAGACAAACTCTTTTTCCTTTTCCAATAAGCACAAGAACTTTCCAGAAGAAAACCTTTCCTATTTTCGCGCAACATTCCTGATTTAGGCAAAATCCGCTATTACCGCGGTCTAGGTCGCGGTGTGCACCCCGCTCCCTACACCGCGGAAAAGCTACTGAGTCGACCGCTCAGAATACCGCGATTGGTGCCTTTGCCTCCGCCGCGGTCTACACCGCGCTATACATACTGGAATTGATCGCTCCCTGTGCCGCGATCCATACGCTTGTCCGCATCGCGGTCCACGCCGCTGTTTCTTCCAGAATCCGTTTCTTCAGTTCTTCTTCGGTCTTCAAGCTCCCTCAAACACCAACTCTAACTTCCAAACGTATCCCACGTCTCCAGGAAGTTCCAACATCAGTTGAGTCTCGTTTGGTTCACATTGGGTTCACTTGAGAATACGAGCCAAAACCTAACAATTCTCCCCTTTGGCTTGAATTCTCAAGTCCTTTGTCCACAACCACAATTCTCCATACCGAGAATCACCATACCCCACCACAAGGTATAACCACTTAGGAACGAACCATCCTAAGATTTTATTTTCTTTCTATTTTTTGTGTTCGTTGTTCCGGCACCATGTCGAAAAATAACCTGCTGAAATTGTGGTGCAACTCCTCACGTCAGATTACCAGGGAGTTCGTCAGCCATCGACATCCTTGTCCACCATACACCTTGCATCACCTTCTGACCAATGCATTGTGCACAATTATGGACCACTAGCAGCAACATATCCTCTTCCATGGCCAGTGGGGAAAACTGCCAAAAGGATAACCATGTCCTTACATCACTCAACCCTGTGAAAGACCTTTTGTCCTTGCATCACATACCTGGTGAAAGACTTGCTACTAGAACCGGGAGTGCTTCGCCGGATAAGCCCCACACCACACCAGAGACTTCGAGCGTTCCTCCTCCTTCCTTTTTTTTTTTTAATATCGCATTCAAGAGTTTTTTTTTTTAATCGCCTTGTGTAACCCAGATTGGACATCTATGACTTGTACCTGCCACCACAAGCCAAAATTCTCCTCCATCTATATTCTCCTTTTCATCAAACCCTACCGAGTTCGAAACCGCTATCAAGATGTATCTCCATTGCTAAACCAAAATTAGGCAACCATCATCATCATCCCAATACCACCAAGTCCTCCATACGATCTCCCGTAAAGACTTGAAAAAAAAACGCCATCGCCAAACCATGAGGCTCTGATACCAATTGTTAGGGATTTGAACCAAAAATTTGAAAGTGTGGGGTTGCTTATCTAAGGTACAGGTTCCTTTACCAAAGAGAACCAAACTTGGATCAATAACTATTGATTGTGTATTTATTGGATATGCAAACAATAGTGTTGCATATAGATTTCTTGTTGTGAAATCTCAAGTTCTGGACATACATGTGAATACTATAATAGAATAGGTTGATATTGAATTCTTTGAATATGTTTTTCCTTACAAGGAGAAAACGATTGGTTTTAACAAAAAGATAACTTATTATGAAGTTCAAAAAGAATCTTCTTCAAGAGTTCAAGAATAAAATTTAGAACCTAGAAGAAGTAAAAGGACAAAAATTCAAAAAAATTCAAAGAAATTTTGGTCCTAACTTTTTTACTCTCTTGGCTGAAAATGTGCCTCAAACATATAAAGAAGCTATGGCTTCTCCAGATGCTTTTATGTGGAAGGAAGCAATTAAAAGTGAAATTGATTCCATTTTGTAAAACCATACGTGGAAATTAGTTGATTTACCACCCGGTAATAAACCAATTGGATACAAATGGATTTTCAAAAAGAAATTAAAGGTATAGACAAATATGAAGCTCGATTAATAGCTAAAGGATACCGCCAGAGGTCTGGATTATTTCGACACTTATTCTCCAGTATATAGAATTACATCCATTAAAATGTTAATTGCTATTGCTGCAATTAAAAATCTAGAGATACATCAAATTGATGTGAAAACTGTATTTTTAAATGGGGAATTAGAGGAAGAAATTTATATGGAACAACCTGAACGGTTCATAGTTAAAGGTCAAGAGAATAAGATGTGTAGGCTTGCTAAATCACTATATGGACTTAAACAAGCTCCGAAGCAATGGCATGAGAAGTTTGACCACACAATGTTGACATATGGTTTTAAAATTAATGAATGTGATAAATGTGTGTATGTCAAAAGTGGTGACAATTCTTATGCTATAGTTTGCTTATATGTTGATGATATGTTGATTTTGAGATCAAACAAAGATGTAATCAACAACACCAAATAGATGTTGAAATCCAAGTTTGATATGAAGGACATGGGTTTAGCCGACGTCATTCTTGGAATTCAAATAAAAAGAGATGATGAAGGATATGTCCTTACACAATCTCATTATGTGGAATTTTTTAAAAAAGGTTTGGTCACTTTGACTGCAAACCCGCATTTACTCCATATGATATGATTATCAAATTGAAGAAACAAACTGGTGATGCTGTTTCTCAACTTGGATATTCACAAATCATTGGAAGCTTAATGTATTTAATGAATTCTACCAGGCCTGATATAGCTTATTCTGTAAGTAGGCTTCGTAGATATACAAGTAATCCTGAAAAAGAACATTGGAATGCACTTATAAAAGTATTAAGGTATTTAAAGTATACTCACTCTTATGGTTTACATTACACAATATATCCACCAGTGTTAGAGGGTTACATTGATGCAAATTGGATATCAGATAATACAGAAACCAAGTCTACAAGTGGATATGTGTTCACTCTAGGAGGAGCAACAATATTATGGAAATCCTGTAAACAAACATGTATAGAAAGATCCACTATGAAATCTGAGTTTATAGCACTAGAT
This sequence comes from Dipteronia sinensis, assembly GCA_033220585.1. Classification (NCBI taxonomy): domain Eukaryota; kingdom Viridiplantae; phylum Streptophyta; class Magnoliopsida; order Sapindales; family Sapindaceae; genus Dipteronia; species Dipteronia sinensis. The sequence goes on from CM065645.1 coordinate 1,696,063, forward strand.
AAAGCAGCTAAAGAAGCAGAATGGCTTCGTAATTTTTTAGAGGATATTCCAATATGGCCTAAGCCCGTGACAACTATTTGCATACATTGTGATAATATAGCTGCACAAATGCAAGCTAAGTGCAATATTTACAACGGTAAATCACGTCATATCAGACGCAAGCATAATACTATTAAACTATTGCTCTCTAATGGAGTTATCTCTATTGGCTATGTAAAGTCAAAAGAAAATTTAGCAGATCCATTAACAAAAGGTTTGCCAAAAGAGCAAATAAAGTATACATCAAAAGGAATGGGTCTCAACCCTATTTTACAATGAGTCGAACCAGGCGGAAACCTAACTTAGTTAATTGGAGATCCCATGGTCTAAGAGCAATAGGAAAACTAGTTTGGTTTAACTTAAGATTGAACACACCATGACCTATTACAATGATAAGGTGTGTTGTCTGCAGAAGTATATAGGGTATGTTATTACATTTAATGACATTAACATCTTGTTATCAAGAGGAATATGGCAGAATATTCTAAGTTAATGTCACCTATATAGGGGTAAATGTGGGGTCGCATTTATGAGAACATTGCTGAATTCGAGATTTTGTTCAGGACAAAAACGAACACAACCATATGAATTGAAGTGTGTAAGATTTGATATAAGTGTGATATATTGTCTTGTTCTTCTACAACAGTGAACAGTTCAAGATCATAAATCCACTGCATCACTTAGAAGTTCGATATATTTACACTAAGGGAAGTTCAAGTCCAAAAGACACTTACCCTGATGCATATCATATCTATCTTTATCTCAGTTAATCATTTAGCATATGCATTTTTAATTAGACATATAGGATAAAAAAACTTTTGACTCAAATGTGGGGTTGGAAACATGTTTGAGTAAAATTGTTTGATATAAATTCAACTTTTAATTTATTTTAATTTTAAAATTTGAATTTAAGACATGAAGGGTTGTGTCCTTATCAGACAGTTACAACTGTTCATCATCTTTAAATACAGTAAAAGTTCAGAAACAAAAAAAAAATGTTTAAGTTTTCAATATATTTTGCATTCATCCTAAGAGAGAAAAACTCATTCTAAATTCGCCAGAATTCAGAGTTCTTTGTGCTTAAGTTCTAAATTACAGACAGAGTATCCTAGAAGGCAACCAATTAAGGTTCTACAAGCACAGGAGTAGAGGCTGATTTACTGTCTTAAAGCCATTGCAATTGCAGGCCTCTGTCTACTAGTTTTTTTACTGGATTGTTAATCTGGTATTTATATTTATTTATTTTTCACTGTATTATATATATACCTATATATTTTGTTTGTTATTCTATATAGTATCTTCCTTTTTCTAATTGTTGCTGTATTTGATTGTTGTTTCAGTAACAAATGTACACTCAATATTTATGTGTTTGTGATTTTAGTGGTCTATTATTTCCTAAATAGATTAATAATAGTCCATTTTATGCATTGAAAAGTTAGAAATGTATAATTCCTAACAAGCTAACTCTTGTTCTACTCTAGAATTAATAAAGCATGAACATTCTTGTTTTGTTATATCATTCCTTTTGTTAGTACAAAGGATTTACTTTTTGTCGTTGCTGCTGCAAAGATTTGTGTTAACCTTTACGACTTAAAATCTTTGATTATGCTGCTAATATTTGAAGCAATCCTCCTTTTAGGGTGCACAACTTATATATATATATAGAGTCTTTCTATTGTCAGTTCGAACTGATATAGAACTGATATTAGATATATCAGTTCCTTGCATATGGCCATTGGATTTAAAAGATGCTTTGACAAGTGTATGCAACCAAGTCAAAACATTTAAATCCAATGGCTCACATGCAATGAGCTGATATATCTTTTATCAGTTCGAACTGACAATAGAAAAATTGTATATATATATTTATATATATATATATATATGAGGAAATTGCAAGAAGTAATCAAAAAATTTATAGGTTTATTGTTTCTAGCCACCGATTTATATTTTATTATACTCATCACATTAAGGCTTGAACTAACAAAATTGCTCTCCATTTTATCTTTACTTCACATATCCAAAATTTTCCTTCATTCTCTCTCCCTCACCAACATTTCAAAATCGACTTCTTCGTCTCTCTCTTCTTTTCTCTATCTCTCTCTTCAACCGAAACTCAGTAACATTTCGTCTCTCTCTCCTATTTAACCCAGATCTTCTTTTCTCTTTCTTTCTCTCTCTCTCTCTTCAACGAAAACCCAGGAACATTTCATCTCTCTCATCTTCAACCCAGATCTTCATCACGATGTTCTAGAGAGAGAGAGAGAGAGAGGAGAAGATGGATTTGGAAGATTCATGAAGAGAAAACGAACCATAAAGAGAAGCAATGCTAATAAAAGATTCATGAAGATTCATGATGTTCTGGAACTTTTTGTCACAACGTTTCACCTTCTGGTGTGTCCACGTGTCAACAACAGAGCCACTAAAGTCTGCTACGCACGTATCCCACTCGTGCAGACGGTGTGTGTTCTCCACGCACCGCCTTCCACGACTTTTCCAATCACGGGACCACCACCATCCAACTCCAAATTTAATTTCAATTCCATTTATACCTTTAGGTTTGACGTTTGGGTCTAGGGTGAAGTGCACTCGCCGATAAGAGGTGTGTGGAACGTGTTCTTTTTGTTCTTCACCCAAATTCAAACTCAAACCAAATTTCCAAATTTTGATATTTGATTTCTAACTTCAAAATCGCTTTTCTCCCTCGTTTCTAACCAAATTATGCAAATGACCTATTTGTTGGAAAGCTCTCGGAAGGCTCTATCTAATGGTACCATGATTGTAGAGAAACAAAAGGAAAGACAATGAGTCCTCCCCCCCTCCCTTTTGGTGTGTCCACGTGTTAATAGCAGAGCCGCTAAAGCCTACTATGGACGTATCCCATTCGCGCAGGCGGTGTGTGTACTCCACGCACCTCCTTCCCTGACTTTTCCGATCACTGGACCACCACCATCTAACTCCAAATTTAATTTCAATTCCATTTATGCCCTTAGGTTTGACGTTTGGTTCTAGGGTGAGGTGCACTCGCCAACAAGAGGCATGTGGAACGTGTTCTTTATGTTCTTCACCCAAATTCAAACTCAAACCAAATTTCCAAATTTTGATTTTTGATTTCTAACTTCAAAATCGTTTTTCTCCCTCGTTTCTAACCCAAATTATGCAAATGACCTATCATTGGAAAGCTCTCAGAAGGCTCTTTCTAACGGTACCATGATTGTAGGGAAATAAAAGAAAAGACAATGAGTCCACCCATAACAGTCAAGGTTTTCATATACAATTCTTCAAAATTCTCGTTAAATTTAAAGTTCATACATGAAATGCATTTCCAGAAAATCATATGACACGTATATGCATACATATATTCCAGAAAAACGAAATTAAACACTTGAATGTGTGTGATGCCATTAGTGTTCATTTATTGTTCTACAAACAAAAATAAACAAACATCCTAACATGACATATACTACAAGAATACAATCCTAAACATGAGCTCTAATGCCAATACAAGTAAATTCAATAATAAATAAAACGAATTCAGATTATTGTTCACCATAGAAATCCAAACTCTAGCGGTGGGAGCAGGAACGAATATCTGGGATTGTACCATTGGTCAGAGGACGATCATGCATTCGGAAAGTCTCCTCTGATCACAACACAAATACCAACTCTCTGATATTGGATGGGAGAAAATTCTCTCATGATTTTCTCCACATTTATTTGTGTTTCTCACCCTGTATTGTGTTTCTCTTAACACTGGCACACATACATTTTTAGCATTGTATGTTGCCTACACATACGTTAATACTCACACCCTCTGTCTTGCATGTAATGTATCAGTCAACCCAACATTGCCTTACATTGTACAGAATGCCCTCTCACTTTGCAAATACACGTAATTAATATATATATATATATAATGTAATTCTTGAGTAGTTTTCTATTAAACAACTACTAATACTTGGGCTTGATTTATGGGCTTGGGTTTCGCCCTACTTGGATGTACAAATGGGTCTCCAACCCAAAACCCAAATGCCAACATGAACACTCTCCCATCAAGCTCCCATCAAATCCTTTTTTTCTTAAAAGAAAAAAGAAACTATAAACAAAATTAATTAGAATATTTTTTAATAGTGAAAAAAAGAGAGTAAAAACAAACTAAAAAATTCTCAAAACAAAATCCCATTCCTTTTCCTCTTGTTGAAACCGCATAGTCCATTGGCCTTTGGAGATGTATGTGTAAATATTGCTATTCTTTGGAGCGGAGAAGGCAGAAAGGAACGAGATAGTGAAAAAGTGTTAAGGAGTTGTGACTTGTGTAGAAGCTAGATGAGAGGGTCTTTCTCTTTCATGATGACTATAAGGCCCTATTTGGTAGACCATAATGACTTGGGATTGGACAAATTTAGTCTAAATCCTGTGTTTGGTGATGGTTTGAAATATAGGACTAGTAATCGCAACATCAAAATAGTCCCATGATAATGAGTAAAATATACCCACCTCCCCCTATCTCTATTAATCCCAGGATTATTTTTGTTTATATGCCCCACTCATTTATTCATCCCATGGTCACTCTCTCATCATATTTCAACTCCTTCTATTTCATTGAATCTCAGGCACCGAATATTCAATTATTCATTCCATTTCTCTTTCACTAGTTAACAGATCCAACCCAAATCTTGACCAAGCTTTTTCTTCTCTTTCAACCCCAAATTCAAAATCACAAATCTGACTCTCCCCAAATTCAACCACCAGTAAATCGGGATGGTGATGGCCGATCTCCATGCCTATTGCTCTTTCGTGGTTGTGCTATTGTATTTCCCATACCGGGAGTACAAGTTTAGCACATAAAACTCTCAAGGAAGGATTCTACTAGTCGACCCTATTTGCTGACTCACAAAAGTCGCATGAAGCAACGAGACATGCAAAAGAAACACCAATGACTTTTGACAACCACTAGAGCGATTGAAAAACCTTACGTCTTTGCCCTAAAGCTTGTAATATGTAAATGATAAATAAAAGAACTAGTTTTTTCATTCAATATATATGTCTCATACTTTTATATCATATGTGCTAAACATGCAAGATTGCTGGATGTAATCTCAAACTAAGTATATACGTGTCATATACAGAGGAATTTAGTTTGAGACATGCAATCTAAAGAGTCCGTAGAGAACAAATAAAGTTGGGTGCTTTATTTGAGATTAATCTATAGCTGCGGTCCATTCCGTAATGTACGGTGGTCTTATCCTAGACTACTCTTATAGTGATATGAGAATTGATGCACCTTATATGATGTGATCATATAGGACCGGGCCACGATCTGTATGAATCTCTCACCAATATCCGTTACATGGGAAGATTCATATATATCGACAAATGATGGTTGTATATGGGTGATCTTAATCCAGAGTGTCTTATTGACTTCTTTAGGTTAGATCGTGGTTTTTGATTTACCAAGGGTGAGATCAGAGTGGCATTCCCGGTCGATATCTCCATATCTTGGAATCACGGTTTGGCTTGTGGCTGGGAAAGTCTGTACACAATAGTGGAATCTACTCCTTCTAGAGAGAAGTAGAGAAGTAGTTCCCTTAAGGGTTGATTCGGGGCTTGAACAGTTAAGAGGGCTCTCCTTCTTCCATAGAGGAACGAGGGATATAATTTTTCATTAGAGAATCAATGGTACTTAATGGAAAATATGTAATTAAAGGGGTATAACAGACTTTATGACCCAGCTCTAATTATGAACTTCTTGTATAGGATCATACCATATGTAATAGCTATATCGATGGACACTGAGTTTTTGGTTTGTGTAAAAACATCTACAGTTATGAGAGTGCAACCTCGGGTTTTTAGTGGAATAACCTCGATGTTAATAATCATGAAATTTTAATTAAAGAGTTTAATTAATTTTTTCTAAGGATTATTGGAGCTCAAGACTGTGGGTCCATTAGGTCCCCTTGCTAGCCCGGAAAGTTGAAGGTAACAAGAGTCACAGTTAATTAATTGGATGGTCCAATTAATGCAATTATTTAATTAATGAATTAATAATTAATTAAATTTAATAATGAGATCATTTAATTATATTAATAATTATTATTTGAATTAATTATTTTATGGAGGTCATGGGTTCGAGACACAGTGACAATATTGAATTAAATGAGATTTAAAATCCTATTTAATCTAGGTCACTTGTAACCCTATAATGATATAAGATATCAAGATATTTTGTTTTCATTATTCGATTTTAAAAACAAGAAAATTGAGTTTTATTTATATATATTTGATATTTAAAAATGATAATATCTTATAAAAAGTGTTTGATATCTTGGTGAACTCTTATTAATAAAAACGTGATAGAGATTGAGAAAGGATACACAACAAAAGGAAAGAAACAAGATGAAAGGGTGTGGCCAACAAGAATAAAAATAAGAAAAAAAGAGTTTTTTTTGTTCTTTCTTATTAAAGTGTAGCCGAATTCCATATACACAAAGCAAAAGTTGTTTTGTGTTTTTCTACAACCTCCATACATCCTCTGAAGCTCGTGACATGCCCACACGAAGTTACCGGAACTTGGAAGATAGCGAGGAAGATCCGGTGGAACAAATCGTAAAACAACATCAAGAATTAAAGAACGAAGGAGTTAGTCTTGAGGTATGATTTCGAATCCTACCCAGTTTATTCTTATATATCGTATATGGTTATTAAGTCGCTTTAAATATTTTTAAAAAAGTTTTAAAATCCCTTCCGTTGTTGCCTTGAGGTATGACTCTAGGACTTACAATTGGTATCAGAGCCCTAGTACGATATATTCCAATAAATTGTTCTTTCTTCTTGATATATTGCATGTGTATATATATATATGTGTGTGTGTGTGTGTGGGCACAATCTATTGAATGTATGATGTTTTAATTTTTTTTTAAGCGTGATTGATCGTTAATTGTACGGTACGGTGGGTTTTAGGGTTTTGGATATTAAATGTAATATTTTTTCTGCTGTAAAATTAATTCCGGGTTGTATATATATATTTATTTATTTTGTTATGTTGCTGTAATTTTTTTTCTTGATGTAATACAACGAAGAACAACGATCCTGAAGACATAGCACAACAACCGCTCGGACCATGTACGAAGGAGCAGCAGCGCGCACGCGATTGTCATGCAACGCACTGCTGCTGCACACAAATGTTGTGTGCGTGCACAATGGCCATACACGCTGCGCAATTGTTGCGCATGGTGCAGCAGACATGCAACATATAAATATTATATATTAATGATTTACATGCAAGTGTTGTGTGTTTTGTGATATGTTTGTGCAGCAACAGATGTGCAAAGCTCAATATGCGCATGCGCACAACAGACATGCAACATACAATACATAATATTGATTATGCACATGCGCACAACACTGCTGCAACATGCAATTGTTGTATGTTTGTGCAGCAGTCAACGCATTCCTTTGCTCAAGCGGCAGCGCTGTGATGCAAGCCATGCGCGAGAATGCGACCACGTGCATGATGCGCTAAGGCTGCACAGTCACAAGCGCTAGGCCGTGTGTAAGCGAGCACGGTTTGGGACGATTTTAAAAAATCTCGGGCCTCCGAAAAGTGTTAGAGTAACACTTGGGCTTTAGGAATTTAATCCATGTGATAGATCCATTAAAAATAAATCAAGTTGAACTTGATTTTTGGGCCCGAAAGACACAAGACTTGAGGTTTTTGGAATTACAAGAAGACCAATGAATACCTTGGATAATTTTTGTAATTAGAATTTTTTTTTAAAGTTTAATAAGCTCATCGTACTCGGTTAATTCATGTATACTTTTTATTATGTGACAATTAAAGCATTGTCATGCATACATATGCCATATAGATTAGTAGTGCCTACATATGCAATTTATTAAATGTCATACATGCATAATAGGCTATCATATTATGTGTTTTTTTAATGAGATTAATAAAATTAGTAATTACCATAATGGGCTATTAGTTGGGTCCTATAATTATTATTAGGATTAATTTGATTAAGGCCCTAAAAATAATTGGACTAAAAAAGAGTGACGATATTTGTACCCCTTCTAAAATCATATGTACACCCCAAATCAATATATTTTTAAAATTCCAATATTATCCTTAAATAAATTTATTAAAATTATTAAGATAAACATATCTTGTATATCGTATTAATAAAATATATAATATTTTTGAATATTTAACAAATATTATAATTATTCACACGAATATAAAAACAAAAAATATTTTGTTTAAAATATTATTAATTAATTAATTTAAATTTAAATTTAAATTGTGATTATTTTAAAACTATAAATATTAAGTTATTGTTATAATTTTTCTCAAAAAAAAGTAAATGTTATAAAAAAATCTCTTTGGATTTAATTCAAAAAATTAATCTAAAAAGTTAAAAGAAAAGTATAAGAAAAATACAAAGAAGAAAAGCCCCCGCCTCAATTTTTCTTTGAAGGTCGCCTTCACCATCTTCAATTTGGAGAAAAATCTAATCTGGAGAATGGAGATTGAGATTTTTCGTTTCTGGATGCCTGGGAGGAGGTGTCCTCCATACTTTTTTTTTTTCAATTTTCCTTTTAATTATCGTATAACTTATAATTTAAAACATTTATTCAAAAAATAAGATAAATGACATAATGGGTAATATGCGAGGTGTGCTTACAAAATATAATATTTTTACAATTTTTAATGGAGTATACATACAAAAAGGGGTGCACATACGGTTTTTTAGGGGTGCAAATATCGTTACTCCTAAAAAATGTGTTTTAGTTTTAATAGTTAAAACTTAGTAAATCACATTACTAAGACTAGTCTTAGTAAATTGGTTTACATAGATTAGAATTAGATTATTATACTAGATTTTTTAATTGTTAAAAAATTGGATAGTTTAATAATTAGTTTATAGAATGAGATTCTACTAATTTATTAAAATGCCCTTGAAACTTAGAGTTACATTAGCCGTTAATTCTTAGTGTTAACAGAAAAATTCACTCGGGGTGAAAATCTTAGTTAACACCCTTACCCACTACCAATAGCAGCAGCGGGGTAGGTACCTTCGGTACCGGGGTCCCTCTTTTAGTATTATCGAGGTCGACCGACCAAATAATGGATAAAGGACACAAAGGGACTGGGAGATGTAAAACGAATACTGTTTTATTTAATCAATTACTACGATAGGTTTACAATATGAATACATACATATCTCTCACTCTTTTTCACTCTTTTACATAGGATGGAGATGGAGAAAACGTCTGTGTCGATAAGTGGATATTTTTCCTCCAGTGATTATCAATGGACTCTCAGTGGCTTCCGGGAATCTCCCGGGATCTCTCTTTCGTTCTGGTGATCAAGAATACTCCAAAAAGTCCCTTTCTTTACCCTTCAATGCCGTATATATAGTACTCCACTAATCTCCTCAAAATCTAGTCGTTTTTAATGAAGATTATAAAGAGTCCTATTTTAAGCATTGAAAGGCATTTGCGTGGAGCTGAAGACGCGGGATTAGATCCTGTTAATCAATGGCGAATTCAAATTATGATTCGATCGACCATAGGGTCATTAATGGCGCTTTATTTTAGCGATGGAGTCAACTTTCCTTCTTCATGGAGCTTGATGGCGATGGAGTCAACTTTCCTACTTCGTGGAGCTTCGAGGGAGATTCTGATCGTGAGTTCTAATGGAGGGTAGCGCCGACACCTCATTTTGATGAACTTGTTCTGCTTCCTGCTGGAATGGTGCTTGTGTCTTCATGTTCCCTATCGTATTGCCTGAGAGGTAAGGTACTTGCCTTAGAGGAGCTCAGGATGATCATACTGAGTATCAGACGGGAGTCGAGGTAACACCAAGGTGGATATCGAGGTAGCACCGAGGTAGGTATTGAAGTACCTGGTACCTTGATCGACGTCGAGATGCTTGCGGGGTGCTGGGCGTGCGAGTTATCATCGTGCTAGTCTTGAGCTGGTATCAGGAGCTTCAGTAGAGCGAGGTACATACTTTAGGGGATGATATCCTATCTAGATAGATAGGTAGTCGAGGTCCTGACCTTATCAAGTATCGGCTCCGTCTAGGTAGTGGTATCAATCTCACTAATTATCTTGAATATCAGGATGATCTTTCCTAGATAGATTCTTGTTGGAAAATTCTCCTTTGGTCCCTTGCCAGAAAAAACTGTTAAGAGAAGTCCCTCCTGACTTGAACACCGGTATCGGGTTGGGGTTGGAGTCATGATAGATAGCACTTGGAGAATTTTTCGTAACGTCTCATAGGAGGGAATCTTCTCTTTGCACGCTGATTTAAATTCCACGTGACTGATCAAAGTAAGCCGAATTCAAAAGGGAAATATTTTGGGGGCGCATGTTTCTCGAAACTGATCCCTCCACGTCACCAATTTTACTGCGGTATTAATTACTCTTTCTGCCCGTTACAAGTAATCATCTCTATATAAACTCTGGTGCCTTCACAAGTGATTCGTATCAAGCAAATTTTCCTGATTAAGATTTTTCAGCAAGCGAAAAACCTAGCATCAACCTTTAACTTCCCTCTTTTCGTTAGAAATCAAAACTCTGAAACTGTCACTATGTCTTCACTTGGTGGCGATAGCATTGAGCAGCTCTTCGATGGCGACGCGATGGCCGGCGGGAGCCTTGCCCTAGAAAAAGGGCTCGCGATAGCAGTGACAGCGGGGACAACGTTCCCTTTCAACGTCGCCGCTCCAATCGAAACATCGCAATCGGGACAGGCTTCTCGAACAATTCTGAGACTCCGGTTGATGTCGACCAGGAGTCGAGTGAAGAAGTAGGTGCCGTCGGGATTGGTGGGAGCTGGGTCAGTGAAGTAACTGACACCGCTGGAAGAGTACTGGCCCTTCCATATGAGTATAGATGTGTCCCTCCTTCTACTAGTACTCCGTAAACTATTAAATGTTTACGAAGAGATTTCAGTATCCTTAGAGAGATCACTATAGCTATCCCTCCACAGGTGTATGATATGTATTCTCCCTCTGCCGGCGAGGTCCCGATTCATATGGCAGCCTTCGATAGAGAGATCACTATAGCTATCCCTCCATAGGAGTATTATATGTATTCTCCCTCTACCGGTGAGGTCCCGATTCATACGGCAGCCTTCGATTGTGGAGTCAGGCTACCCCTCCACCCCACCTTACGTAGGCCGCTACATGCCTTACAGTTAGCTCCCCTCCAGTTGACACCAGGATTTTAGAGGCATTTGGTGGGGTTCCTCGTTTTGTGGAGGGAGCAATGCCAGAAGGACAACATCGATCGGGAACCAGGTCCAGATGAGATTGGATATGTGTTCCAGATTGGCCCTAATGCCCCAGGTCCAAAGGGGCAATTCTACGCTCGCGCCAAAAACTGCTTGCAATTTGTGGTACCGGGGGCCACGAAAATGGATACCTCATGGAAGGAGGAATGGGTCATCCTCGGAGGTGAATGAGGGAAGCTCGGTTCATATCGGAGGGTCTGAGTTCCGAGTTCCCACTTCCCACTATTTTTAGTGGCAAGCCCGCGTTGGAGAAGAGCAAGTTATTTGGAGAATCGGAGAAGATCTTACGGGCTATCATGGCCCGTCATTATGTTAACAAGAAAATTTCCAATCACGGAGGCCTTCGAGGCAAAGAGGGTGGATCACTACCTTCGCATTTTCGGAGCTTCTCCAGGTAGAAAACTTTTTTGACTTTTCTCATATTATCTTGTTTTATTGACTCTGCGAATATTGACTCTGGCTATCTTTGTAGTTTCAGCAGTATCTCTATCGGTTCCTGAGGTGGAGACCCACCAAGCAGGCGGTACTGTTGATTCTCCTCCGTCTTCCCCTGTCAGGATTCCAATTAGTTTCGATCTCGATGGAGGGGTTGGAGTACCTACTGGAGAGGTTGGAGCACCTACTGGCTCTGATAGGATTCCGGTTGGGTTATCAGGATCGCCAGCTCCCCCTCTTCCTACCTCGGCTAGGTCGCTGGAGGCTTTTACAGCCAGATTGGGGAGGTATCAAGGTGCTTCCAGTCGGGTGCAAGAGGTTTCACCCCTCAGACCAGTTAATGTTGTAGCAGCCATTGATGCCGGTGCCTCAGCTTCTTCTGCTTCTCTCGTTGTGGCATCTGGTCAACCTAAACCGGTAGAGAAAAACTCTAATTCTGCTATGAAGAAGCGGGTCGTACCTCGAGATAAGGCGCGGTCGAGGTCAAGGTCGAGGTCGAAGGAAAACAGCCAGGATGATGTTCTGGCCCACTTCGTTGCCTCCTGCCCAGGTGGGAATCTAGATGTCATGGCCGCCATGCCCACTAAGCCCCTAATTAGAAGGGGATCTGCCCTTCTGGCCGAGGTAAGCTGTCTTACTTTAATCCTCTATTCAGGTAAGAGGTTAAGAATATTCTGACAAGTGCATTGTTTTTGTCAGGCTTTTAAATTTAACGTGGCCATGAGCCAACAGGTTGGCCTCCTTCTGGAGCAAGTCAGGGGTGCCACAGCGGAGCTGGAGAGGTTTAAAGAGGAGCTCGCTAAGGCTTCTCAGGGAATGGAAGTTCTGAACCAGTCACTAGCAGATACCCAAAAGGAGGCTGACGAGGCGAAGGTTGACAGGGAGAGGATGCAGCATGCTCTAGATATGGAGAAGCTCAGATCCCTCCACCGTAAGGAGTAGATGGACATTACGAAGGAGAGAATAGTGGAGCTGGAGAAAGAAGTCCAGTCCCTTCGGGGCAGCGTGACCACCCTAGATGCCCAGGTAGACACCGCCTTTGGGGATGGTTACTTTTTTACTGGTTACCAGGTGGCCCTAGCTCTCCCTCCTCCGTTTGATCTAGGTGACATCACCGGGTGGAACCGGGAGGAGATCATGGCAAAGGCTGCTGAGCTAGCTAGGGCAGCACCTTCTGATGTGGCTGGGCCCTCCCAGGTTATTGGAGATAGTGGAGTAGTAGGAGGACCGGACCAGGGCTCTATCTCCCTTATTCCACCAAGCAATGCTGGATCAACTCCAAATTTGAAGGATCCTGAGGTTGGTGTGGCTCAGGCTGGAGGATGGGTTTTTGCCTCCTTTGCTTCTCCACTAGAGTCTGGCAAGAAGGTAGGAGATCAGCCTGCTACTGATGATGGAGAAGCTATCCTGCCTATCTCATCATCTGACCCTGCCCAGGAAAAGGAAGGTCAGGCTATTCTGATCGAGGAAGTTGGAGGGGAGCTTCGAGGAGATCCATCTCCAATGGAAATTCTAGTTGTTGTAGGTGCCCAGGAAGCAGATGGGGCTTCATCCAATATTGAAGGAGAGGAAACCATAACTGGTGGAGCTGACGAGGAGACGACCACTCAGGAGCAGGAGGATGCTTGATCCCTTATTCAGTAGCACCTAGATAATGTTATCTTTTTGTAGCCCGAGATCGGGGGATGGGCTCCTTGGTTTTAGTAATGAGAACTTTTTTGCTTTTCTTGACTTCATGCATGTATAGTTTATCACATCCCAGGTTGAAATGCTTGTTCCGGGATGATTCTTAGTACCAAGGTGGGAATTTGGTGATCTGGGAGTTAATACCGCAAATGGTCCAGGAAAAGTACCAAGACCTCAACCGGTCATAGATCGGGGCGCTTCATTTTTTATGGGTTTCCATGTAGGCATTATTGGTTCGGATTTTGTATTCAAATGTCCTTCCAGATGTCGATTCAGGATAGGTTCGATTATCCCAATCATTAAGCCTTGGGGGGAAAGCACACTTCACGAGGCTTCCCTTTCCCGTGTATCGAACGTTGTGTACATAAATGACTTTATCCTCTCGTTTTTGATATTCGATCTTTCCCTCTATAAATACCCCTTATCTGTTAGGTAGGGTCTTCAAACAATCCCTTTTTCCTTTGTAGCAGGCAGTCTCTATAGGTTGACCTATGATCGTCGTATCACCTGACATTATGGGAGTAGGAGAAGATGTCGGATCTGTGACTGGCAGGATGCTTGGTATTGTGGAAGGAGCTGTACTTGGTGGATTTAATTACCAGAGGAACAGGAAAAGTAGAGATTCCCAGGATCAGGATGAATGGTGGGCTCTAATGTTGCGGCCTTGCCAATGGTGTAGGCATTACCTGGTTAAGCCGCGGCTTCGTGCCCTATTGCATCTTGGACGTGGGGGGGGGAATCCTTATTTCCTTCTTATTATTACTGATCCCGACACGGCCTCTGCTCCTACCTCTGGGGTTCATGGCAGCATCGTCAATATAGATTCTTATTGAAATCAATGTTGCTAGGTAGGCAGATCTAGTAAGTAGGTGAAAAGTTAGAGAGGGAACTGGCTGTTTCAGACCTCCAATTTATTTTCTTGTCTTTTTATTTCTTGTATCTTGTATGTAGCTTAAAATAAGAGCAGGGTTCCCCGATTTGATCAATGAAAAGAAAAACTCATTTCCATCTATATCTGTCGATTTAATTTAGTCACATGCTTCTGATTGTAGCATAAACTCGGGCAAGAGTCCCCAGTACAAACTTGACTTAATCAAAACTTGGTAACTCATAAAATCTGATGAGAATAAAGCAGTTGATCGGTACCACGTTACCTCGCACTCTAGTTCTGAGAGTCTTGGCAGTATGGCGAGTAGTCTGGCGAAACTAGAAACCTTGTCGAATGATTGAGTACCTAGCTTTCCTGTTCATAGAACCTAGGTCTCTAGGGAAGTATTCTGGCGAAACTGGGTACCTCGGTCCTTTATTTGTAGGAGCTTTGGTGCCTTGGTGAATCAAAAATTTGGTGAATCTCGGTACCTCGCCTTCCTGTTTTAGGAATCTTGGTACTCTGGCAAAAATGGTGGCGTACGAGGTACCTCGTGTTAGGATTATGCTCAATGGCAAGAGTGTAATATTGTAATTGACAATCTTCTCATATTAATAAAGTGAATTCTGATTCTTACAATTACTTATAGCATTTAGTTATTATAATTGTCAAGGTAAATAATCATAAGGTCAAAAGACTATGAGACATGAAGAATTGTTCATACATCCGGATATGTATGAGGTAGACACAATTCTTTAGTTAGTCTTGAATAACGTTCACAACTTAAGTTAAAGGTTGGGCACCTCTATCTTGTTAAAGTTGTAGAATTCTTTTACTAGCATTTGAGTGGGATCAAATGAATATGATGAGTCTAAAATCATCGAAAGGTTTTCGAGTAAAAGAATCTAGTGCACTAGGTGCATTGAACTGGATCATAATGAAATACTTTATCTAGAACCGTCACTAGATATAAGTCTTTTCATTAAAAAGGACAATCGAAGAGTCTATCTTAATCCTGAGATAAATGATGGACTTATGGTTGCAAGTGTTATCATTAGAGCTATCAATGAGTACGATTATATAGCATAGTCTATCCTCGATAGTTTGGTGGTATACATTTGTTAATCGATAGAGGACTTCATTTATAGATATGGACATCGTGGCTCTATTTATTAAATGAGAGTATAATATCATCATATGGATGTTTTGAGGTATTGGATATTAAATCTCAACGTTGAGTTTTCATAATGATTATTGAAAACATGGCTTTTGGACAAGTCAAAGTATCCAAGTTCGAAATGTGGTCATATGAGGAAATATGGTAACTTGGAGAGCTATAGGCGGTCTATGAGCTCTTGGCGATTACTGATATTATTCACGAGGATACACCATCTCTTATAAGATTGTCTAGGGTATGAATGAGAAACATCTCCTTATTCTATCTTTATTTAAGAGTTCAATTTTAGCTCTTTAGTGGAATGAGTTAAAATTAATAGATTGGACCTAAGTGAATCATTTGTTGAATGTGATTAGGTTGTGTCTATTGAAGCTTAAATTTAGATAGCCCGCCAAGATCCCCAATCCACACGTATTTGCATGGATCACTTGATATATTCTACCGGGCCGATTTAAGGGTCCATCTAGAATTGTTTTTAATATATCAAGAATATAATATGTCTATTATTTAATTAATGGGCTGCACTATTATATTAATATATTAAAATGAGACATGTGGGCTTGTTTCTTTTAGTAAGAATGGGTCTGGTTGATCGGTCTATTTCTATACATCTTTTAGGTCCCCATTTCCTATTATTTGTGTTTTGTTCTTGGGTGAAATTAGGTATTTTATGTGTTTGTTGAGTCATTTATAGGTCACATTCCACGAAAGAGGTGTTAGAAGTTATTTTGAAGAAAAGGAGCAAAAAGCTGAATTTCGGCCAGTGCAGATTACCCAGATTGCGGGCCCCATATCTCTCTCCTCGGTTTGAATTGTGTGTTCTACCACCTATGGATGGAAAGCCCCGGAAGTCTAGTTTCCGGCGCACATTTCGTATTGCAATTCCAATATTCCTAGAGGAAGTTATGTACATTTTAGTATCCGATGGTCAGATCAGTCATAATTCCGCAAATAGTGACGAGATTTAGTTTGCAAGTTGTCGGAACGAGAAATATTACCTTCTTGGACATGAGTGTGAGTCTTGGAAAGCGATTTGACACCTAATCTTTATCATCCTTCAATAAGTAATCAATTTGAGTGGATTAGGAAAGAATTAAATCCCAAAAAGGTACAGTTCCAAAGGGAAACCAATTTCCTTGTTGTGTAAGGACTTGGCTTATCATCTAAAGCCTATTTAAAGCCCTTTGAAGCCTAATTTCGAGAGAGAAGCCAAGGGAGGTCCCTAGCCACCAAGGGGGCCGTCCCCCATCACTCCATCACCACACATCACCTCAAGACCCATCCATCCATTGTAGAAGAAGACGAAGAAGAATTGGAGGAGCTCTTTGATGATCATCTCGGGTTTTCTCTACTCAATCTCTTTTCTTTTCTTTTTCTATGATGTGTAACTAATCCTATAACTAGGGAATCAATGTGAACCTTTTGTGAATGCTCATGAATGGATTAATTATTATTTCATCAATTTAATTCTTGATTATTCATTGTGCTTAATTGCTTAACTCCTCATTAGTTTTGATATTTATTCACACCATAGACCAAGGGTGGATAATTATTTGGCATGATTTTAGGGTTAAGACTATCTGAGAATTAGGGTTAGAGTATAGACCAAACCTAATCTTGATTAATGCTCTTTTGAATGAATGAATTTTATCTTTAGCATAGGCCAAGCAAAGTATAGAATTTGGTTCTTAATTCTTGCGCTTAAAGGGTTTCCGATCGCTGTTCACACCATAGACCAAGGGTGAATAGTGGTTGGGAGCACGTGACTCATCCCATGACCATACGGTAATAGTCACATTAAAGACAAAGAATGGACCCTAGAATTGATTGAATCTTGTTTACAAATTAATTCCATACATTGAGTGTTCATAATTGGAGATCATTGATGACCTAGTGTTTTCTTTCTCTTGATCACATCCATATTCTCTTTCATTATTTTCTTAGCTTAATTTAATTTAGTTTTAGTTTAATTAAATCATCAACAAATCTTTGGTTACTTTAATTTAACTTTAATTAGAATTAGTTTTAATTAATAAATCTCTTTTCCTCGTGGGAACGATCCTTACTTGTCACTGTGCTAATCTTCACGATTCGTGCACTTGCGAGTGAGTATATAACATGATTTTACACCATCACTGGTTCACATGTGGGCTTTTATTTAAAGTCCAATGGATTAAATGAAATAAGAAAATAATATATGGCCCATTTATATAAGTGAGGCGGCAAGGTGTATACATTAACCTAATATATTATTTTGCTTCATTATTTTAATTAAATAAGAATTAGTTAATATATTAATTAATTGTTTAATTAAGGAACAAATCTTTTTCTGATCAGGAAATATATTTCCTAAAGTTATACTATTGGTAGTAGTATATTAAAAGTAAAAGACTTGTTTGATAAGAAAATAAATAATTAATTTTATTTATTTCATCAAAAAAAAGTCTTTTTATTTAGTCAATAAAAGAATAAAAATATCTATGAGTTGGATTAGGTTTTGAAGTCTAAAGGTTGTTGGAAATTAGGGTGCAACACAAACTCTTTTTGGTATGTGATTTGCGGCAACCCTAGTCCATTTAGAGGAAGATTTCAGCAATCCTAAATAGAAGAGGAAGCAAAATTTCGGCCACCTATATAATACCACATATAGAATTCGGTCCACCATAGTTGATTGAATGATTCAATTTTTCTTCCTCTTCTCAATTCATAGAAAAGGATAATTTTTATTCTACTAAACATAAAAGAGAGAAGAGATTATTCTTTGATAGTACACTGATTGCTTGTTCATCAATAAGCTTGTGTGTACAACATCGAATTAGGTTCACGCGAGTTTCGATCATTAGATTGAGAACTCAAAAGTGACCGGAATAATTTTTGTCTTCTTTTGATTGTTTTGTGACTAACAAAAGAAAAAGAAAACTTTGTTCATCCATTCTCAGGTTTGCAATTCAAAGAAAAAGGGAGACCACGCTCCTAGGTGATTCACGTACGTGTTCGGATTGGAAGATCTCGCGGTACTGTTCACGATCACTGTTCACGGCGGGGGTACTGTTCACGATCACTGTTCACGCGGGTACTGTTCACTGACATCGAAAAAGATTTTACCGATTACCAATTGACGTAAGTCAATCGGATCACGCGTCAAGAGGTATTTAACTCTAACCGTATATATTTGAGTTTAATTAATTAAAAGGTTAAGGTTCAACCTTGAGAAAATTTTTAAAACCATACGAAATCTATTTTTCGTTTCTTCCGCTGCGTTTTATATCAATTTTTCCCTACACCTCGCACTCCTGTTTGTAGGAAATCATGGTATCCTGGGGAAAACAATTGGCGAATAAACATTGTCAGCAAGATCCAGGTAGGCAACTAAGGCCATTTTAGCACCAGGTCTTTCTCGGCGGGGGGTGTTACCCGGCCAAGGCCTTGATCTAGCTGGCAACTATGCTCCTACTGTCCAGATCCTTCTTAGCGGGGGGTGGTGCCCGACCAAGGTCTGATCCATCGAGCAACTATGCTCTTACGTACTGGATCCTTCCTAGCGGGGGGTGGTACCCGGCCAGGGCAGCAGGAAGGCCATATGGTTCTTTATGGTCTTGAGGAGATCATACTTAGGTACCTTGCATTCCTGTTTGCAGGAATCTTGGTATCCTGGCAAAAACAATGGCGAGTAAACACTGGCAGCAAGATCCAGGTAGGCAACTAAGGCCACTTTAGCACCTGGTCTTTCTCGGCGGGGGGTGGTGCCCGGCCAAGGCCTTGATCTAGCTGGAAACTATGCTCTTACTATCCAGATCCTTCTTAGCGGGGGGTGGTGCCCGGCCAAGGTTTGATCCATCGGGCAACTATGCTCTTACGTACTGGATCCTTCCTAGCGGGGGGTGGTACCCGGACAGGGCAGCAGAAAGGCCATATGGTCTTTTCTGGTCTTGAGGCGATCCTCCTAGATGGACTGATCCGATCTAGGGTATCAGGAGTGCTATGCAGCTTTCTTGGTTATGGCGATCCTCATGGAGGGATCTATCTGGTCCAGGGCATCAGGAATGCTATATAGCTTTCCTGGTCTAAAAGCGACAATAATGGGGGATTCAATTGGCGATGTCAAGTAGGTGGATGTAGACAAATGTAGGCATGAACAAATGGGGAAAGAAACCTTCTTTATTGATGATCAAAGAAAAAAGGAATACAAGTACTCACGACTACTAATATCTTCTAACAGTCGTTTAGGAATAATCCTGGCCGACTTGCCTTGCAGAATTTATGGGTAGAATCTCTTGAGATGATCAGCATTCCAAGTGTGGTCTACTGGATGTCTGTCCATATCATTCAACTTGTAGGCCCCACCCTTGGATCACCATTTTGATTAGGTACGGACCTTCCCAATTAGGTGATAGCACTCCGTCCGACCTCTTCCGGGTATTCCGGGTAACCTTTCTGAGCACCATATCCCCTTCCTTGAAGCTTTGACTTCTCACTTTCTTGTTAAAGTAACGAGCAATCCAGTTCTGGTAAACTGCTACTCTTTCGGCTATCCTGTCCTGCTTCTCCTCTATGAGGTCCAGGCTGGCCCTCAGCTTGTCCTCATTTCCATCAGGGGTCAAAATGTTGCACCCGGAAGGAGACGAGCTTGTGCTCTATAGGAAGGACGGCTTCTACCCCAAAAGCTAGCTAGTAGGGGGTTTCTCCGGTAGCGGTCCTTTTGGTGGTGCGATAAGCCCATAGTACATCCGAGAGTTCATCAGCCCATCTTCCTTTCTTCTGCTGAAGTTTTTCTTGAGGAGCTTCTTGATGGTTTTTTTCGTGGCCTCTACTAGGCCATTGGTCTAGGGGAGCGCCACAGGACGCAAAACAGAGTTCAATCCCCAAACTTCCACAGAATTCCCTGAATCTGTCATTGTCAAACTGCTTACCCAGATCCGTGATGATGACCATCAGAGTCCCGAATCGGAAAACCATATTTTTTTTGATGAACTCTATTGTATTTGCGTCATTAATTCTGGAGAGGGGTTCTGCTTCCACCCACCTGGTGAAATAATCAATAGCCACGATTGCATGCTTCTACTAACCTGGCGCGGTTGGGAGAGGTCCAATCAGGTCCACTCCCCAGAATGCAAACAGATACGACGAGCTGATGATTGATAACCGTTCTGGAGGCAGGTGATGCAGGTTGGCTGTTTTCTGACACGGTTCACAAGATTGTTCGAACTGCCTTGCATCATGGTGCAAGGTTGGCCAGAAGTATCCCATGTGTAGCACCTGATAGGCCAATGCTTCTCCTCTGATATGATTTCCATAGCCTCCGGAATGTACTTCCCTCAATGCCCAATTCGCATCGTCAGGATGTAGGCATCTGAGCAAGCGGAGTGATCTACCTCTGCGGTAAAGGTGCCCCTCTATCAAGCAGTATCGAACCGAGGTTCTTTTGATCTTGCGAGCTTGATTAGGGTTTTCAGGGAGCTTTTCTGATTGAAGGTACTCCACGATAGGATCCATCTAGCATGGAAATCGCTCCACGGGGTTTACTTCCTTGCCTTCAGAGATGCTTGATACAGTGATTACCTAGAGTGAAACTCCTTTCGGCAGCGCTTGTCCTCCATTGGCAGCTACCTTGGCTAGGACGTCAGCTCGATGATTTTACTGCCTAGGTATCTGCTCGATCCTGAAACCCTTGAAGCGAGGCAACAGTTCTTGCACTTTTTCTAGGTAGGCTACCATGTTATCCCCCTTGGCCTGATATAAACCAGTTATTTGGTTGACTACCAGCTGCGAATCACATTTGGCAAGGAGGTAATCAGCTCCTAGCTCTACTGCTGTTCTCATCCCTGCCAACAAGGCCTCATACTCAGCCTCGTTATTGGTGGTGTTAAACCCAAATCTAAAACAGTGGCAGCATTTGATTTTCTCTGGGTCTATTAGAATAACCCCACCTCCACTTCCTGCTTGATTTGATGCTCCATCGGTATACAGGATCCAGATGTTTCGATCGGTGGGCCAATCTGCAGGCTCTTGTTCCTTCGAAGGAGCTCGAATCAGGCTTGGGGTAGCACCCTGATCGGGGATCGCACTGAATTCTACCACGAAATCTGCCAAATCATGGGCCTTGATGGTAGTCCTGGCTTTGTATTTGATGTCGAACTGGGTAAGCTCGAGGGCCCACAGCACGAGTCTTCCCGATACATCAGGCCTTTGCAGAAATCGTCGCAAAGGTTGATTAGTGACTACCACGATAGTGTGAGCAAGGAAATAAGGGCGGAGCTTCCTAGCTACTACTACCAGTGCAAAAGCGAGCTTCTCCAACAGAACGTAGTTCTTTTCTGATTTGGTTAGGGCGCGGCTCACATAGTAGATGGGGCATTGGGCTCCATCTCCGTATTCCTTCACTAAAGCTCTACTAGCGGCGGTTTCAGACTCTGCCAGGTATAACTGTAGTTCTTCTCTTGGTACCGGGCTAGCTAGCATAGGCGGGCTAGCTAGGTACTCTTTTAATGACTGGAAAGCTTGCTCACTGCCTTGGTCTCATTTCATGTTCTTCCCCTGCTTAATTGCCTTGAAGAACGGAATGCACTTGTCAGTGGACCACGATATGAAACGATTCAGGGCTACGATTCGCCCAGTCAAACCCTGCACTTGTCTGAGTGAGGTGGGAGATTCAAGATCCAAGATTGCTTTGATCTTTTCGGGATTAGCTTCAATTCCTCTCTCGTGGACTAAGAATCCGAGAAATTTCTCGGCTGTAACCCCGAAGGTGCATTTAGCCGGATTCAGACGCATCTGATTTTCCCTTACTATCTGGAAAGTCTGGTGGAGGTGGTCTTGGTGATGTTCAACTATCTGAGACTTCATAATCATATCATAGATATATACCTCCATCGACTTTCCTATCAGTCCCCTGAATAAGCTGTTGACCAGGCGCTGGTAGGTAGCTCCAGCGTTCTTGAGCCCGAAGGGAAATACTCTGTAGCAGTACAAGCCTTACCCGGTTATGAAACTGGTCTGATCCTAGTCAGCTGGGTGCATCAGGATCTTGTTGTATCCTGAGAAGGCGTCCATAAAGCTTAGGAGCTTGTTGCCGGCGGTTGAATCTACCAGTTGGTCGATCTTCGGTAGCAGGAAGCTATCCTTCGGGCAGGCGCAGGTTGAGATCTATGTAGTCGACATATATGCGCCACTTCCCGTTTGCTTTGGTTACCATGAATACGTTGGCAATCCACTCGGGGTACCGAGACTCCCTGATGAACTCTGCCTTTAGTAGTTTATGTACCTCCTCTTGCATCGCAGCATTTCTTGCTTGGTTGAAATGCCTTCTCTTCTGCTTGACTGGCTTGAAGGTGGGATCCACCACTAACCTATATGTTGCTAAGGTAGAGGGTATTCCCAGCATCTCCTCGTGACTCCATGCAAAGATGTCGTTATATTCTCGCAGGAGCTTTATCAGAGCCTCTTTTACCTTTGTCTCCAATGCAGAACCTATCCTGACAACCTTGGAAGGATCGGCCTCCCTGATAGGTACCTCTTCTAACTCTTCTGCAGGATGGCTACTGGCCCATCCTTTTCCTTCTTCTCCCCTGATTTCTATGTCGGGGAGCTTTGGCGTAGATCCCATTTCAATCGAATCTGTTTCACCTTCGACATCTTCCTTTGAGAACTGGTGATCTTGGTTGATGGTTACCTGCACGCATTGCTTAGCCAGCGTCGATGGATTGGTGATGTGTAAAATCGTGTTATAATATACTCACTCGCAAGTGCACGAATCGTGAAGATTAGCACAACGGCAAGTAAGGATCGTTCCCACGAGGAAAAGAGATTTATTAATTAAAACTAATTCTAATTAAAGTTAAATTAAAGTAACCAAAGATTTGTTGATGATTTTACTAAAACTAAATTAAATTAAGCTAAGAAAATAATTAAAAAGAATATGGATGTGATCAAGAGAAAGAAAACACTAGGTCATCAATGATCCCCAATTATGAACACTCAATGTATGGAATTAATTTGTAAACAAGATTCAATCAATTCTAGGGTTCATTCTTTATCTTTAATGTGACTATTACCATATGGTCATGGGATGAGTCACGTGCTCCCAACCACTATTCACCCTTGGTCTATGGTGTGAACAGCGATCGGAAACCCTTTAAGCGCAAGAATTAAGAACCAAATTCTATACTTTGCTTGGCCTATGCTAAAGATAAAATTCATTCATTCAAAAGAGCATTAATCAAGATTAGGTTTGGTCTATACTCTAACCCTAATTCTCAGATAGTCTTAACCCTAAAATCATGCCAAATAATTATCCACCCTTGGTCTATGGTGTGAATAAATATTAAAACTAATGAGGAGTTAAGCAATTAAGCACAATGAATAAATCAAGAATTAAATTGATGAAATAATAATTAATCCATTCATGAGCATTCACAAAAGGTTCACATTGATTCCCTAGTTATGGGATTAGTTACACATCATAGAAAAAGAAAAGAAAAGAGATTGAGTAGAGAAAACCCGAGATGATCATCAAAGAGCTCCTCCAATTCTTCTTCGTCTTCTTCTACAATGGATGGATGGGTCTTGAGGTGATGTGTGGTGATGGAGTGATGGGGGACGGCCCCCTTGGTGGCTAGGGACCTCCCTTGGTTTCTCTCTCGAAATTAGGGTTCACAGGGGTTTAAATAGGCTTTAGATCATAAGCCAAAGTCCTTAAACAACAAGGAAATTGGTTCCCTTTTGGAATTCTACCTTGCAAAATAAATCCCGTCACTATTTGCGGAATTATGATTGATCTGACTATCAGATACTAAAACAGGCATAACGTCTTCTAGGAATATCGGAATTGCGATCCGTAAAGTGCGCCAGAAACTAGACTTCCGGGGCTTTCCATCCATAGGTGGTAGGACACACAATTCAAACCGAGGAGAGAGATATGGGCCCCGCAATCTGGGTGATCTGCACTGACCGAAATTCAGCTTTTTTGCTCATTTTCTTCAAAATAACTTCTAACACCTCTTTCATGGAATGTGTCCTATAAATGCTCAACAAACACATAAAATACCTAATTTCACCCAAGAACAAAGCACAAATAATAGGAAATGGGGACCTAAACTATGTATAGAAATAGACCGATCAAATACCCAAAACCTATTTTTTGCTTGTCCTCGAGCAAAACTAGAATAAAAACAAAAACTAAAAAAAAAATAATAATCTAAAAATAGAACAAAAATAAACTAAGCCACTTTCGTAGGGAACATGATAGTATTGAGCGTATGCTACAAGCCTTTAAACCTCTAGGTGTCCCTAGTAGGAGGAGTGTTGTCTCCTGAGGGTTTACAGATATGCTACCCACAAACATATTTCTGCGAAAAACCAAATAATCAAGATGCAAACTCACATGTACAATTCAAAGCCAATGCATGCTAGAGCCACTAAATAAAGACTAAAATTATGCCACAAATTTGAATGCATGCTTGGTTTTAATGAAAAGCCCACACTCAAGACACTCTAGTTTCAAAAACACACTCGTCAAACGCCATAGATATAATTCGCCTTGACTCTAATTCTCACAAGATGTCACTCTTCAATTCACACAGAACCTAGGCAAATACACTCATCAAGCATATGCGAATGAAGTTATGCACAAGAAATTTCAAAATATTATCGCATATGAATATATAATAGACAGAACGTTTGATTTTTATACAAAGGATCTCATGAACGGAATCAGACATTAAGAACAAGATAGAGCACATGCTTACATTTACTCTCGAGCTAGCATTCCCAAAAGATCAATTAGGTCTTTCTTTGGTTGTAACGGGGCCATGGGGTAAAGGTTTAAGAAAGGACGGGAAAAAGGATAGCAAACAAACCTAGGATCACATCGAGATATTCTTCGGCAATCTTCATACTCGGCCAAATTCTTCGAATTCTTCATTCCACTTGCATCCAGGCTTTTTGAACAATTTTTGTTCATCCTCCTTCTTGAGTTGACATTGATTTCACATCACTTCATTGTAAAGCTCTATTCCTTTTCATTTTCATTTAATTCATCATCTCATTCATTTATCTTTTTTTTAACCCTTTTTTTTTCAACTTTTTTTAACCCCTTTTTTTCAACCTTTTTTTTTTGAGATGAGAATTTTACATCAATTACATCATTCTTCAAAAACCTTTGATCTTCTTGCTTTTTCCTTAGTACATGCACTTCAAGAGTCACCCATTTCGAACTCTCTTCAATCATCTTCATCACCTCAATATGATCCCAAGCTATAAGGTATGGCTAAATTATGGCTCATTGGGGTTAAGTTAATGTGGGTGATGAAAGAAAAAGGCTTGTAGTGTTTGGCTTCAAAATTGGCTATGGAGCACACACATAAAGGTAGGAAATATTTAAGGCCTTTTAAGTAGTTCAAGCACACATTGCCTATATCACTTCTAATGGTTCAACCAAAATAAGAGCAAAGTCCACTATGTGATATCTTTTTATGATGAATGTTCTTTAATATCCAATGCATAACCTATTGAGATCAATTTCTAATGCTAAGAACCTAATGAGTGTTTAGGAGTAGAAACAAAAGAACCCTCATATAATGATATTTATGTAACGCTTTTTGGCTTAGTGAACTCACAAGGGTAGTCTCCACTATTAATCATGGCAATTCAACTAAGCATCCTATCCACCATCACATCAAGAGTATGTCATAAATTTTGAAAAATGCAATGCAATACTATAAGTGGCAAGAAGTTAGTCTAAACTCAGTGATTAAAGCATATATTACGGCTCTTAAAGCACACAAAAGAAGCATCTCAACATGGAGGACAAAAATTCAAAAACTGGTGACTTTTGAAATTGACGTACGACTGGTATTTAATGCATATCTCTCAAAATACTCAACAAAAGTTAACCAAATGTTAACACAAGAAAATATACATGAAAACGCACACTTTTCATTTAGAAAACATTTCACAATTCGAATTGAAAAAGTGAGAAAACAGACGACGAAAAACATTCACGTGCAGAATTTTAAAAACAGGGCATCGCCCATGACCTTTGGTCGAAAAAACAATCATAACTTTTAAACCACTCCCAGAATTTTACATTCTTTATACCGTTGGATTCATATCGAAAAAATGATGAATCCATCATGGACAGAAAAATTTATTTTCTCACCAATGAATACAGTTTTAACAAACCTTTTGCCTCAAAACTTTTCAAAACAGGTCACTTTTTCACAGATTTCAACAAATGGCTCAAAAAATAAAATAAACACGAATTCACACCCCCATACCTAATCTAAACATTGTCCTCAATGTTTATATGATATTAAAAACATGGACAAAGAATAAAGAAAAAAGCATGGCGTGTATGAACTTGAAACACAAAAACTAAAGAAAGAAAACTAAAAACTAAAAACAATTGAAACTAAATTACCTAGGTGGGTTGCCTCCCACCAAGCGCCTTATTTAACGTCTTAGCAAGACGGGTGCAAGGACCACTCAACCAAATTCCAATGTCTCAAATTTCCGTTTTCGCGTGATCAAGTCATGGAAAAAATTTTCATGCGCCGGCATGTTCCTACACACAATAAGCAAAAGCAAGTAAATGTTCAATATAAAGTGTGATGAAATAAGTTCAGAAAACCACTTATTCCATTTGCTTTTGTGCAGGCAGCTCGGAAAGGTAATGGGAGGGACATAAGGCTTGAGTTCCTTGTATAGGAGCGGTGCCTCGAAAGGTACATCTTCCGCTTCCTTCACTTTTTCTTCTATCTCCTCCTTTTCTACTTCTTCATCGACAACACTAGAAAAATCATTAGAAAATTCATGGCTCACTATGGTATCGATAATCTCACCATTAGAAGGGATGTTAGCAACATCTTCTTGCTCGGTTGGTTTGGGAATTTTTCGGGCTCCTTCTTTTGAAAAGATTCATCCAATTGCCCAATTTTCACCTGTATCTTCCTTATCGAAGCTTCAATGTTTTGAAACCTCACATTAGTGTCTTGTTCACTTTGATTCAATCTCTGATCCATATTATGTATGAATTGCTTCATTGTCTGTTCAAGTGACGGTGAGATCGGTTGCTCATAGGTATGGACTTCATTGTAGCTCCTTGAGAAGTTTTGATGATTCCTCCAATCTGGGTTGTAAGTATTGTCATATGGTTCATAACTCGACCACTGACAGTGGGAATTTCCATATGGTTCATTGATAGGATACGGAGTGTAGGAATTCATTGCTCGGGCTTGTGCTCTTTCTGAAACTATCAATCTCTCCATTTGTGGCACTAAAGCCGCCAGTTGCATAGCAAATCCCTGAAGTGTTTCACTTTCCTCATCATAAGTGTTTTGCCGGTAGAAATCCATTATACCTGAAAGAAAGAAAAGAAAAAGGAAATAAAAAGAAAACAAAATCTAAATAAAAATAAAAATAAAAATAAAAATAAACTATTAACTAAAAAAAAAATTAAACTAAAACTAAAACTAGAATTAATCAATAAATTCAACTATTCCCCGGCAGCGGCGCCAAAAACTTGATGGTGTAAAATCGTGTTATAATATACTCACTCGCAAGTGCACGAATCGTGAAGATTAGCACAACGGCAAGTAAGGATCGTTCCCACGAGGAAAAGAGATTTATTAATTAAAACTAATTCTAATTAAAGTTAAATTAAATTAACCAAAGATTTGTTGATGATTTTACTAAAACTAAAATTAAATTAAGCTAAGAAAATAACTAAAGAGAATATGGATGTGATCAAGAGAAAGAAAACACTAGGTCATCAATGATCCCCAATTATGAACACTCAATGTATGAAATTAATTTGTAAACAAGATTCAATCAATTCTAGGGTTCATTCTTTGTCTTTAATGTGACTATTACCGTATGGTCATGGGATGAGTCACGTGCTCCCAACCACTATTCACCCTTGGTCTATGGTGTGAACAGCGATCGGAAACCCTTTAAGCGCAAGAATTAAGAACCAAATTCTATACTTTGCTTGGCCTATGCTAAAGATAAAATTCATTCATTCAAAAGAGCATTAATCAAGATTAGGTTTGGTCTATACTCTAACCCTAATTCTCAGATAGTCTTAACCCTAAAATCATGCCAAATAATTATCCACCCTTGGTCTATGGTGTGAATAAATATTAAAACTAATGAGGAGTTAAGCAATTAAGCACAATGAATAAATCAAGAATTAAATTGATGAAATAATAATTAATCCATTCATGAGCATTCACAAAAGGTTCACATTGATTCCCTAGTTATGGGATTAGTTACACATCTTAGAAAAAGAAAAGAAAAGAGATTGAGTAGAGAAAACCCGAGATGATCATCAAAGAGCTCCTCCAATTCTTCTTCGTCTTCTTCTACAATGGATGGATGGGTCTTGAGGTGATGTGTGGTGATGGAGTGATGGGGGACGGCCCCCTTGGTGGCTAGGGACCTCCCTTGGTTTCTCTCTCGAAATTAGGGTTCACAGGGGTTTAAATAGGCTTTAGATCATAAGCCAAGTCCTTAAACAACAAGGAAATTGGTTCCCTTTTGGAACTCTACCTTTTTGGGATTTAATTCTTTCCTAATCCACTCAAATTGATTACTTATTGAAGGATGATAAGGATTAGGTGTCAACTTGCTTTCCAAGACTCACACTCATGTCCAAGAAGGTAATATTTCCCGTTCTGACAACTTGCAAAATAAATCCCGTCACTATTTGCGGAATTATGACTGATCTGACTATCGGATACTAAAATAGGCATAACGTCTTCTAGGAATATCGGAATTGCGATCCGTAAAGTGCGCCAGAAACTAGATTTCCAGGGATTTCCATCCATAGGTGGTAGGACACACAATTCAAACCGGGGAGAGAGATATGGGCCCCGCAATCTGGGTGATCTGCACTGACCGAAATTCAGCTTTTTTGCTCTTTTTCTTCAAAATAACTTCTAACACCTCTTTCGTGGAATGTGACCTATAAATGCTCAACAAACACATAAAATACCTAATTTCACCCAAGAACAAAGCACAAATAATAGGAAATGGGGACCTAAACTATGTATAGAAATAGACCGATCAATTGGTAGATACTGCATAACACTTGCGTGTAACCTGTTGATCTCCTCTCACTTCGCCCACCTTGTCTCCTACTGGAAATTTCAGGACGTTATGATATATCGACAAGACTCCTTTGAGAGCAGATAGGTAGGGTCTTCCCAGTATGGTGTTGTAGGCTGACGGGGTGTCTACTACAACGAAATCCGTCATCAGGTTCTGCTGTAGTGGCACTGTCCCTACTATTACCGGTAGGATCATAGATCCCTGTGGGAATCAGTGAGTCCCCTGTGAACCGGTATAATGGGGTAGTACAACTATTGTAGCAAGGTCTTTTCAGGTTGAATTGCTCCAAAGCGCTTTTAAAGAGGATATCAACGCTACTACCTGTGTCAATCAAGACACGATGGACCAAGTTGTTGGCTATCTGCACATTGATGACCATAGGGTCATCATGGGGCTGTACGGTGTTATACACGACCTCTTCTGTGAAGACGATCTGTGCAGTAAGAGAAAATTGAGGTGGCCCCCTAGTAACTTTGAAAACATTCTGGCTTGCTTCCAATCTGGGAGCTTTCCTGGCATAGTTTTTTCGAGCATTGTTGGAGATTCCGACCAGGGTGGGACCTCCGCTGATGGTATTGACAATGTGGATCTGCTCCATTAGATCTTTCCCTTTTGCTTTCCTTCCTTCTTCTTATGCCTTGATATCGGCCTAGACCTCCTTTCCAGTACGTATATTGTTGCGTACTTGTTGAAGAAATTCCTCTAAGCAACCTCCCCTAACTAAGGCTTCGATCTGTTTCCACAGACTATAACACTCCGAGGTATTATGACCTGTATCCTCATGGAAGTCACAATACTTGTAGCGGTTCAACTGATCAGCTGGTACCTTCATTGGGCCTGGCTTTCTGAGCAGTCCCTTGTCACGGATGGCGAGGTAGATAGTTTCACGAGATGCGTTCAAGAGGGTGTAATGTGAGTATCCCCTTTCATCTCTATCGACCCTGTCTACTTCCTTAGGTGGAGGTGTAGCTCTGGGTGGAGTCCGCCTGACTGGGTACCGGTTCCTCAGGGGCTGGTAGTGCGGCGACCGATATGTAGACTTGTTAGGAGGTCTGTTCTAACTTTTCTGAACTGGTGCCGGCTTGAGTGCCTCCCTTTTCTAGCGCTTGGCAATCTTCATATCATCATGCTCCATTTTGACTCGGAGCTGCTCGTCTATCTCAACCTGCTCTAGAGCTCTATTGTAGGCTTCCTGGTAGGTCTCTGGGGATGTTTGGCGAAGGATCTGAACAGCCTGCCTGCCCATATGTTCCTTCTGAAATTGGCCAAAGTCTCCTTTTCTGCGAAGACCCCCATCTGGATCACTTCCTTGTGGAACCTCTCTACGTAGGCTCTGAGCGTTTCACCCCGCTCCTGGATCATATATTGGAGATGAATGGGATCCTTGGGGCGAGGTTTAATGCCCTAAAACTGAGCACATAAGTCAGTAGTCAATCTGGTGAATGAATCAACGCTCCCCGCCGGTAGTTTCCTGAACCATGTCTTGGCACAGTCAGTAGCGTGGTAGGGAACATTCTGCACATGGTGGCCCGGGTAGCATTCTGGACCTCTATCTGGTGAACAAAACTCTCTAGATGGCTTAGGGGATCCTCGGTTCCAGAAAATTTGTCGGTTGGCATCTTGAATTTGGGAGGTAGTTCTGCCTTCTTGATCCTTCTCGAGAAGGGAGCATTCATCTCTCCCAAAGGATCTTTTCTGTTCTCCCGGTACTTACCCTTCTTCAGCTCCTGGATTTCCCTTGCCATTCTAGCGACCTAGTCCCGGATACGTTTGTTGCCATTATTTCCTAATTCCACCTTAGAATCTCGGTCGTCAGATCCCCCCGATGTTGTAGAGGTTTCATCCTGCTTCTCTCCATGGGGAGGGTCTTCTCCGACATCCCTGTTGCTGTCTCCTGCCACTGAACTAGGGCGCCTCCTGGTCGCTTCCTGTCGAGGCTATCTAAAAGAAGCTTCTGGTTGGACCAGATGGTAACGCTCCTTAGGCGGGAGATCAATGGCGGATCTAGCGCGTCGGGGTTGATGACCTGTAGGATTTCTTGGAACCAGAGGTGCTGGTCTGAGTCTATCATGGACCGATGGTATTGGGTGCATAGGCCCGAGTCTATCATGGATTGTTACAGGAGGTGGTGGTCCCAACCTGTCGAAGGTAGGTACCCTGGTACCTTGGCAATTGGCCTCTCCCCTGGGATCTGGTATCGCAGGCTAATTGGTACTGCCTTCGGCGACCATTCAGAGGTGAATGCTCTCTATAAAGGCCGCGACTTGTTGATCTAGGTTGGCAGGTCCAGCTGCTGGGGTAGTAGGTACCTGGGGGTAGCCCGCGCGGCAGCTGACAGCTTTGAGGCGGGTTTGCGACCCTTTCCCCCCTTCTTCGGCTTCTGACCCTTTCAGATTGAAGCGTTCGATAGATGTCCTGATGGGTCCGGATGATCCTGAGAGGATCGGAGCTTCTTTCTGATAATCTAGCAAGAAAACGAGACACACATGCTTTCTTTTGAAGGTGTGCTGTTTCCCACAGATGGCGCCAAAAAGTGTTAACAGAAAAATTCACTCGGGTGAAAATCTCAGTTAACACCCTCACCCACTACCGGTAGCAGCAGCGGGGTAGGTACCTTCGGTACCGGGGTCCCTCTTTTAGTATGATCGAGGTCGACCGACCAAAGAATGGATAAATGACACAAAGGGACCGGGAGATGTAAAACGAATACTGTTTTATTTAATCAATTACTACGATAGGTTTACAATATGAATACATACATATCTCTCACTCTTTTTCACTCTTTTACACAGGATGGAGATGGAGAAAACGTCCGTGTCGATAAGTGGATATTTTTCCTCCAGTGATTGTCAATGGACTCTCACTGGCTTCCGGGAATCTCCTGGGATCTCTCTTTCGTTCTAGTGATCAAGAATACTCCAAAAAAGCCCCCTTCTTTACCCTTCAATGCCGTATATATAGTACTCCCCTAATCTCCTCAAAATCCGGTCATTTTTAATGAAGATTATAGAGAGTCCTATTTTAAGCGTTGAAATGCATTTGCGTGGAGTTGAAGGCACGGGATTAGATCCCGTTAATCAATGGCAAATTCAAATTATGATTCGATCGACCATAGGGTCATTAATGGCGCTTTATTTTGGTAAAGGAGTCAACTTTCCTTCTTCGTGGAGCTTGATGGCAATGGAGTCAACTTTCCTTCTACGTGGAGCTTGGAGGGAGATTCTGATCATGAGTTCTGATGGAGGGTAGCGCCGATACCTCATTTTGATGAACTTGTTCTGCTTCCTGCTGGAATGGTGCTTGTGTCTTTATGTTTCCTATCGTATTGCCTGGGAGGTAAGGTACTTGCCTTGGAGGAGCTTCGGATGATCATACTGAGTATCAGGCGGGATTCGAGGTAACACTAAGGTGGATATCGAGATAGCACCGAGGTAGGTATGGAAGTACCTGGTACCTTGATAGACGCCGAGATGCTTGCGGGGTGCTGGGCGTGCTAGTTATCATCGTGCTAGTCTTGAGCTGGTATCAGGAGCTTCAATAAGGCGAGGTACATTCTTTCGGGGATGATATCCTATTTAGACAGATAGGTAGTCGAGGTCCTGACCTTATCAAGTATCAGATCCGTCTAGGTAGTGGTATCAATCTCACTGGTTATCTTGAATATCAGGATGATCTTTCCTAGATAGATTCTTATTGGAAAA
This sequence comes from Dipteronia sinensis, assembly GCA_033220585.1. Classification (NCBI taxonomy): domain Eukaryota; kingdom Viridiplantae; phylum Streptophyta; class Magnoliopsida; order Sapindales; family Sapindaceae; genus Dipteronia; species Dipteronia sinensis. The sequence goes on from CM065645.1 coordinate 1,729,377, forward strand.
CTCTCCTTTGGTCCCTTGCCAGAAAAAACTGTTAACACTTAGTATCTAAGTGTATTGATAAATGAAAACCCTAACTATAAAATAGTGAATGGGAGAGACATATATTACAATATGTCCCGCAGTCTCTATCGTTAGTTCAACACCGTGAGATTCAAGTAAGGCCTTGAGACGGCTTTGTTTTTGTCCTCCCTAAGAAAGGTTTCCATGAGAGTCAATATCAAGGTTGACTTCCTAACGAATAGGATTTTTGAATTTATTTTGGGATTAATTGACCCTAAGGCAGCAATTCTCAAGTTAAGTTCATGAGATCTGAAATGATGAGTCACATTCACAAAGGATTCAATAAAATTAGTTTATTAAGATCCTGACTGAAACAAACGATGGTTGAATGATATAAAAATAAGAGTTATTCTTGTATATCATTTGACTGAGAATGTCTCGATTCAATATGCAAGTACTTGACCGACCCTAAGGCGGCACTTGCTTGTGGTATGTTGATTGTCGTGGAGTAGTAACAATTTGTAGGGTTTATTCCTTGTTCATTAAACATGTTCATGCATCATGTTTAATTTTATTCCGAACATTAACAATTGATGAATGTATGAGATGAATGAAATTTTTTATTTATATTTTCAGCAATGTCGTCTACACTTTTACAAATCCTTGCGACTGACGAATTAACCGAAGAAATTATACTAAGTGGAAAAATCACATTAATGCAATTCTGGTAACTAAAGGCCTAAAATTCGTGCTTACGGAGGACTGTCCTCCACAACCTACTTCCAATGCCACACGAAATGTTCGTGAAGCATGTAAGAAATGGGTCTTAGCTTGTGAGAAGGCCCAGATATATCTATTAGCCAGTATGACATATGTGCTTGTCACCAAGCATGAGGCAATGACTATAGCATTCGAAATCATGGAGTCATTACAGGCTATGTTCTGGCAGCCATTTGAGCAAAAGCGGCACGAAGCTGTTCGTTCGGCAATGCTTACACGGATGAAGGAGGGTCCATCGGCCCGAGAACATGTCCTGGGCATGGTGTCCTACTTCAACACAGCTGAGGTCAATGGCGGGGCCATTTATAAGGCAAGGTAGGTGAGCATCATATTGACGAATCTTCCAATGAGTTTCGATCAGTTTAAGAGCAACTACAGGATGAACAAGTTGAAGTTAAGCCTGACTCAATTGCTGAATGAGCTCACTACCTTTGAGTCTATGACTAAAGACCACAAAGGTAAGACTAGTGAGGCAAATGTTGCCGAACCATCTTCTTTTAGGTCTAAGAAGAGGGAGATGTTTGTTGGCAAGGCTAAAGCAAAGCCCAAGAAGAAACCAGCCCAAAGCAAGAAAAAGAGCACCTCGACCGACAAAGCAAAATGGAAGTGTTTCTATTGCGACAAGATCGGTCATTGGAAGAGGAACTGCCCGCACTACCTTGAGGAGGTTGCTAAAAAAAAGGACAAAGGTAAATGTGATTTACTTGTCATTGAATCGTGTTTAGTGGAAGATGATTCTTCACCTTGGATAGCTGATTCAGGGGCCACTAACCATGTTTGTTCTTCTTTGTGGTGGACTGATTCTTGGATGGAGCTAGAGGAGGGGGCCTTCTCGATGCGTGTTGGGTCGGGGAATGTCATGTCAGCAAGATCAATGGGAGTACTTGGACTACATTTTTAATAGTTGTTTTATTGTTTTAAATAATGTTTATTTTATTCCTGGATTTACCGGAAACTTGATTTCGGTATCCAAGTTGTTGGAACAATTTTATTCTATTTCTTTTAATAATAAATCAGTTGTTGTTTCTAGAAATGGAATTAATATATGTTCAGGTTTAATCAAAAACAACTTGTATGTATTAAGGCTATTAATACATACAACACTGCTCAATGCTGAAATATTTAAAGTTGAAAAACCTAAAACAAAACGATAAAAAGTTTCTCCAAATAATGAAACTTATCTATGGCATCTAAGACTTGACCATATCAACCCTTGATAGGATAGATAGGCTAGTAAAAAATGGGCTTTTAAGCCAGTTAAAGGTCGACACCTTACCTACATGTGAATCATGTTTAGATGGTAAAATGACCAAGAGACCTTTTACTAGAAAATGGCTTAGAGCTACGGAACCACTACAGCTTATACATTCAGACATCTGCGAACCAATGAATGTTAAAGCAAGGGGTGGTTATGAGTATTATGCCACCTTTATAGATGACACTCAAGATACAGATATGTCTACCTAATGCAACGAAAGTTAGGAGCTTTTGAAAATTTTAAAGAATTCCGAGCTGAAGTTGAGAACCAATTAGGCAAGATACTCAAGGCTCTATGATCGGATCGTGGAGGTGAGTATCTAGACCAAGAGTTTAAAGACTACTTGGTTGAGCATGGGATTGTATCCCAACTCATAGCTCCTGAATCACCATAACATAATGGTGTTGCGGAGAGGAGAAACAGAACCCTGATGGAAATGGTGAGATCTATGATTAGTTTCTCACTTTTTGGGGATATGCACTACAAACAACGGCCTACAATTTGAATGTAGTCCCATCCAAATCTGTTCCTAAGACTCCCCTATAGTTGTGGAATGGTCGTAAAGTTAGTTTGAGACATTTCGGCATATGTGGGTGTCCAGTACATGTATTGAAGAACATAACTGGAAAGCTAGACCCTAAATCAATGGTTTGCTTATTTGTAGGTTATTTCAAAGAGACTAGAGGTAGATACTTTTACAGTCCTGAAGAGAACAAAGTGTTTGTATCGACAAATGCAACATTTCTTGAGGAGAACTATATCAATGATCATAAACCTCGTAGTAAGATTGTGTTAAACGAGTTAGTGCCCGTTACGACCAGTGCTCAATTAACAAGAGTTGTTGTTCCACCTACACCTGAGAGTAAGATTGTTCCTAGTCAGACCACACTACCACCTAAGCGTAGTAGGAGGTTTGTACGACAACCTGCTCACTATTTAGGTATTTGGGAGGCACAGGCTATCGTCTCTGATAAAAGTGTGGATGATCCATTGTTACTTAAACATGCAATGGAAGATTCTGACAAAGAGGAATGGCTTAAAGCCATGAATCTCGAGATGGAGTCCATGTACTCCAACTAAGTCTAGGAACTTGTAGACTTACCAGATGTGATAACCCCCATAGGTTATAAGTGGATCTACAAGAGAAAGAGAAGAGTATAAGGGAAGTTAGAGACCTTCAAAGCAAGACTAGTGGCAAAGGGTTATACCCAAAAGGAGGGGGTCGATTATGAGGAGACCTTCTCGCCAGTAGCTTTGTTTAAGTCTATTCGGATTCTCTTTTCCGTTGCTACCTATTTCTATTATGAAATTTGGCAAATGGATGTCAATACTACTTTTTTAAATGGCGGTCTTGATGAAAGCATCTATATGATGCAACCAGAGGGATTCGTGTCCCAAGATCAAGAGCAAAAGGTTTGCAAGCTACAAAGGTCCATTTATGGACTTAAGCGGGCATCTAGATCTTGAAACATAAGGTTTGATAATACTATCAAAACCTATGGTTTCGAGCAAAACGTCGATGAGCCTAGTGTTTACAAGTGGATCATTAACAAGAAGATAATTTTCTTAGTCCTATACGTAGATGATATTCTACTTATTGGGAATGGTGTATGGGTACTATCGGAAGTAAAGGGCTGGCTGGCAAGCCAATTCCAAATTAAAGATTTGGGAGAGGCGAGTTATATTCTTGGGATTCAATTAATAAGGGATTGTAAGAAGAAACTCTTGGCATTGTCTCAAGAATGGTACATCGACAAGATTCTTGTGTAATTCTTGATGCAGAACTCCAAGAAAGGCTATTTACCTTCCAGGCATAGAGTTCACCTGTCTAAGGAACAGTTTCTTAAGACACCTTTAGAAGGTGAGAATATGAGACAAGTTCCCTATGCTTCAACAATAGGTAATCTCATGTATGCTATGTTATGCACGAGACCGGACATCTGCTTTGCAATAGGAGTAGCTAGCAGTTCTTAGTCCAACCCATGATTAGATCATTGGGTTGCAGTAAAGACTATTCTCAAGTATCTTCGGAGAATAAGAAACTATATGCTAGTATATTCAGGACAGGATATGATCCCATTAGGATATACAGATTATGACTTTCAGTCAGTCAGGGATTCTAGAAAATCCACATCTGTGTCAGTATGCACCCTTGGTGGTTAAGCCATAGTGTGTAGGAGTGTCAAGCAATCATGTATTGTTGATTCCACAATGGAAGCTGAATATGTAACCACTTGTGAAGCTGCTAAGGAGACTGTATGACTTCGTAAGTTCTTGAGTGATCTGGAAGTTGTTCGAGATCTGGATAAGCCCATCATAGTTTATTGTGAAAATAGTAATGATATGGCTAATTCCAAAGAACTAAGAAGCCATAAAAGAGGGAAGCATATAGAGAGGAAGTATCATCTCAGGAGGGAGATAGTGCAGATAGAAGATGTCGTCGTGACCAAGATAACGTCGCAGGACAATCACGCGGATCCATTTATGAAGACCTTAATGGATAAAGTGTTTGAAGGTCACCTAAAGGGTCTAGGATTACGAGATATGTCTCACTTGCTTTAGTACAAGTGGGAGATTGTTGGCGTTTTTGCCCTAAAGCTTGTAATATGTAAATAATAAAGAAGTAGTTTTTTCATTCAATATATATGTCTCATACTTTTATATCATATGTGCTAAACATTCAAGATTGCCCGATGTAATCTCAAACTAAGTATATGAGTGTCATATATAGAGGAATTCAGTTTGAGACAGTGCAATCTAAAGAGTCCGTAGAGAACAAATAAAGTTGGGTACTTTATTTGTGATTAATCTACAGCTATGGTCCATTCCTTAATGTACGGTAGTCTTATCCTAGACTACTCACATAGTGATATGAGAATAGATGCACGTTATATGATGTGATCATATAGGACTGTGCCACTATCTATATGAAACTCTCACCAATATCAGTTACATGGGAAGAATTATATATAACGATAAATGATGGATGTATATAGGTGATCTTAATCTTGAGTGTGTTAATGACTCCTTCAGGTTAGATCGTGGTTTTTGATTTACCATGGGGGAGATCGGAGTAGCATTCTTGATCAATATCTCTGTATCTTGGAATCATGGTTTGGCTTATTGTTAGGATTTTGAGTTATGTTGGCATTATTCTATATCAAAAAGATATTTCCGTTGTATTGTTTAGTTGTTTAGGATTCACTATTTATCAAGCTTCAAGGAATTTGGACAACTTTTCAAGCAAAGTGAAGCCTTTAAGAGGAGAAAGCATTGTCTACAAAGGTATTTTAAGACCTCTATCCTCTTGTAAGGCAGTTAAGGCACACACACATTGCATCCATATGTGTTCCTGTATCATTGTTCTCAATTGGTATAACATATTCACACACTTGATATTGAATGCTCATGCATTAGACTTAAATTGATAAATTTTTAAATTGCATGTTCTAGGAACTATATCTAGGAAATAGCATTTCTGTTTGTTCATGTGTTTGTTTGTTTATGTTTTATGGACTTTGGACTTGAATTTGATCTTATATTATTGCTTATTGAGTTCTAGTCGTTTCAATTACTCATTCATTAGTTTCATGTTCCGAGTAAAAAGTTACGAAACTTTCCGGTCACTTACCATGCATTGTCTTCGTCTTCATGTATAGAGTCGAATTCTTATTTTCTAGTCAAAGTTCCATAGTCGTCCATGTACAAGGAGAGAGTCTGGGTTCGTAATCCAAAAATAAATTTGAATTCGGAGTTCGGAGGCCGGAGAATGGTCGAAGAACAAGAATGAGCGCTAGGGAGGAAGCAAATGGCCAAAGGCCATTTGCCACCCATCCCCGAGGAGGCGCGTGGCCATCTCAGGGAGGAGGGCCTCTTGCCCTCGAGATGGCCACGAGCCTCCTCAGGGAGTTTAGGTGGCGCATGGCCATTGGCTACCCCATTCCCTATCTTTCCTCCTCTTTTAAATATCTCCTTCCCTCTCATTTTCGAATTTGAAGAAGATCATTTTATGTAGAAATTTTCTGAAATTTTCTCTCAACTTTGAATCACCATTTGTCTCTCATTTCTTATCCTATTTGAGTGATTCAAGTTTGAGATTATTTGTCTTGAAGTCCTCTATCATCCCCAAGCATTTTAGAAGTCAATTGTTCAAGTATTGTTGGTGTTCTACATCAAATTCGTGACAGCTCATTATCTCACAAGGTATTTGTCTATCTTTTTGATTTCTTTGATTCTAATGCTCAAATACCTTGGGTCTTCTTCCTATTTTTTGTGTATGTGACTTGAATGCATGTTGATGAATGATAGAGCTTCAATTATAAGCTAGTTATGCTTAATTAGAAACTTGAATGTAAGTTAGGTTTTATTAAAACCTATGTTTTCACATGATTGTGAGTTGTATTATGCTAGCATTTTATCTAGGGCTATTTGTGCTTTGAATGACTTTATTTTCAAGATTATTAGCCTTATCATGTGTTAGGACTCATTAGTTGAATAAATTTAGGATTAGCACATTTGATTTTGTATTTAGAGCTAATTAGGATTTAATTGATTATTGTGTGAATACATGCTCTAAATATTTTTGCTAGAATATTCATTGATCATATCTTGTGAATCTAGCATGTTTTTGTTTGTTACTAAAATCTGGAATATGTGATTAATGAATACATTGTGATTCAAGTTTTAGTTACATGAATAAATCTAGGAATTGAATATGTTTGGTGTTTCACATTTTCTAGGCTTTTATTCATGTATAGTAACTAGACTGTTCTGATATTTGATCTTTCATGACTATGTCTATTTCCCATAGGATGTGTTGGTCATCATATTCTATGTTGCATGTGTTTGCATCATTTGCATTACACTTAGATCATTTGCGCTGCAAAAGGTGGAAGTCTTGGCTAGGAGTTGAGTCTCAGGATAGTCAAGCAAGGAAGTCTTGGCTAGGACAAGTGGTCCGGATAGCCAAGCAAGAAGTCTTAGTTAGGATCGGGGAGATCCGGATAACTAAGCAATGAGTCTTGTCTAAGGTCGGGAGGATTCGAATAGGCAAGCATGGAATCTTCCTAGAGGCAAGAGTGCCTTGGATATGAAGTTGCATCCTAGAGGTGTGATAGTCACATCTTGAGGAAGTAGGCAAAGTGATTCACTAGGCCTGAGGGTAGAATAAGAGTTGATAGCTTGGAGAGTGTATCATGGGATTGGTCACTTCTTGAGTGTGTATCATCTGTTCTTCAAAGTGGATTATAGTTTATCGGTGGTTGTGGATTCAACCCGTGGATGTTTCCTCTTCGGAGGTTATACCACATAAAAATGATGTGTCAAATGCCTCTATCTCTATCTCTTTATATTCGTACGTATGATCGATTTATCTTGTTTAAAATCTTCATTTCTTCACATCTTTGTAAACAAGATTTTTGTAGAGAAATGGATGCACACATTATTTATTGAATCAACATTTGTCTCTTGTATCTTTGTAAGTGTTTGAACATTGTATCTTGTGATATTCTATATCAAGTTGTACAGCTCCACTTAGTGAATTTACATTGTAATATTCAAAGTATAACTTGTGGAATTTGTTTTGCATTGAACATATTTGTTTATAAGATACATTGTCTCTTGTTGTATGTTTTATAGACTAAGGGTAGTGAATTGAGCATACATGTGTTAATTGTTTTCTCATAACAATCATGTTAAAGGTTAATTTGTATGCTCACCAAGGTTTTGACAAAAGTCTCGAAAAAGTTTTAAATATAGAGTGTCAACCTATTCACCCCCTAGGTTGTTTAGTATAATCTTGTAGGTATTTTCAATTGGTATCAGAGCGATTCACTTAAAGTAATTAGTGTGATTCGGGATCTACAAGGTTATTTACTAACCATGGATAACAACCTTTAGTCTATAATTGTCTGTAATGGTTGTCCTCCTTTGTTGATTGAAAAACTTGTGAAAAAGGTTCTTCTTGTTTTACATTTCATTTGTCTACTAACAACTTTGTTGATAAGCATGAAAAGAATGTTAGTGAGAAAAGCAAAGAAGAAGAAGTTTTCCCGGAGGATGATCGATCTAGACATGTTCACTTGTATTTGCAACTCAATGAAGAGAATTGCAAGTCAAAGACCACTGAATTCAACTTTCCTTGTCAAGAGTTCAAACTCTTGACAAGGAAAGAGATGAAGCGTTAAAGGAAGTTGAAGTGAAGAATGAAGTGATCAAATGTCTAAGAAAAGAAGATGGTTGAAGATGCTCTTGTGTTAGGTAGTTTAATGAGTGATTTTGCTAATAATTTGTTTTTTTTAAAGGAAACGATCAAAGACAAGGAAGAGAAGTTGACAATCATGAAGGCCAAAGATGTTAGTAACTGTTAACGGAAAATATGCTCAGGATGAGAAATTTCGATTAACACCCTCAACCCGCTACGCTGGAGGTCGCAGCGGGGGGTAGGTACTTCGTACCGTGGTTCTGGTAAGGTGAAAGCGAGATAGATGTCATGGTAGGAGAACAGTCATCCCTCCCATCTGGTGCAGTAGGCTGGTACCCGGTCTTGGTATCTGATCCTGGTACCTAGTCACCTCTCTAGGTGCCTTCAATATTCCCACGACCTAGATAATGAGCCAGGAGAGGTACATGAGAGCTAGGACCAGCATGGTTGGTGCCTAGCACATATACATGCATTCATAAAAAGGAGATAGATGGGAGAATGACAACTCTTTTAGTAGTGGTGGACTGACCTAGGGGGAAAAAGCATCACGATTGATCACATGCTGAAAAACCCCGAGGCAGTATCCATTGGAAGGGAGAAAGACCCTTCTTTATATTTATATATTTCGAGAGGTGCTCTAGAGAGCTTACATTAATACAAACTGAGTCCTAGTAGGTCACAGTTAGAGGGATACCATTTGGTACCGGTACATTTATGGCGAAAACTGACATACATAGCAGTCGATACAATGGTGGTGTAGAGGGAATTTGGGCAGGGTCCCTTTTACACTCCAGGCGATGGCGAACTCATATTTCTAGTGGAGAAGTGGGCGAAATCTGGGATCGGAGATATGGAGATGTTAGAGAGCTGTTGGATATATGGAGATACTGGATGGCTATTAGACCGTGTCCATTGTTCGAACCCCCTATTGGGGAAATGTCCGACTGGAGAAATATTGAGGAATTGACCCTTTTCTTGGAGAGTCACTTGTTATATTTATATATGTTCATCCTTGATACCCACTCCATTGGTTTATCGACATTAATGAGTTGAATATCTTCTCATTAATGGAGTTGAATATCTTCTCATTGATGAAGTTGAATATCTTCTCATTGATGGAGTTGAATATCTTCTCATTAATGGAGTCTGATTATCTTTATTAATGAAGTTGACTGTTTCCTTCATTAATGGCATTGTGAATGGCCATTAATGGAGTTGACTAATTCCTTCATTAATGGAGTTGTGAATGGCCATTAATGGAGTTGACTGATTCCCTCATTAATGGTGTTGATTATCTCTATTAATTACCAGAAAGGTCAACTTTCTCTTTTACGTTGCTTGAAGGAGAATTCTGACTCTGTATCCCCTGTGGTATGGTACACTGGTGTACCGGAGTGCTCGCTGGTGTGGCTCTTGTTCTAGCATGCTAGTACCTTTTCCTGGTTCTATTCTTCTTACTTGGCGGGTAGGATATACATTCTGGTTTGATCCTGGACTGATATCACGGTACTTGGGTACCGGGTAGATGTCGCGGTACCTAGGTACCAGGTATGAGGTATTGTGGTACCTAGGAACCAGGTAGGAGGTATCATGGTACCTAGGAGCCAGGTAGGAGGTATCGTGGTATAGCCTTGCTTGGTACCTGGTACACTGTGAGACGGGGTACTGACTTCTTTCCGGTTCATGGTGTAGAGCCTCTTTGGTATCTAGGTACCGGTCTCGATCTAGATCCTACCAGGTACCTGCCAGATGGAAAATTCTTCTTTGGACCCTTGCCAAAAATGACTGTTAACAGAAGTCCCCCCTGACTTGAACACTGCTATGAAGTTGGGGTTGGAGTCTGGATCTTATACTGCTTGAAGAATTTTTCTCATCGTTTCTTGTAGCTATTACTTGAAAAGAGAAAACGCTCCCTAACACTCTTGGCTTTAGGCGAATCTGGGTACCTGGCATTCCTTGTTCAGGGGATCCTGGTATTTTATCTATAATAATGGCGAATCAAGGTACCTAGCCTTCCATTTTTCAGGAATCTGGGTACATAGGCGAAAACGATCCTGGTAGGCAACTATGCCATGTAGATCCTTCCTAGCGGGGGGTGGTGCCCGGAAAAGGCAGCAAGAGGGACATTTGGTTGTCCTAGTCTTGAGGTGAAAACACGTAGGCGAACATATTGGCGAAAATGGGTACCTTACATTCCTGTTCTTGGAATCCTGGTATTCTGACGAGCACATGGCGAACATATTGGAGTATCTGGGTACCTCCCCAATCTGGCTGTAAAAGCCTTCAGCGACCTAGCCGAGGTAGGAAGAGGGGGAGCTGGTGATCCTGATACCCCGATCAGAATCCTATCAGAGCCAGTAGCTACACCAACCCCTACATCAAGATCGAAACTGGCTGGAAGCCTGACAGGGGAAGTCGAAGGAGAATCAACAGTACCGCCAGCTTGGTGGGGCTTCACCTTAGGAACCGATGGAGATACTGCTGAAACTACAAAGATAGCTATAGTCAATATTCGCAGAATCAATAAAACAATATAATATGAGCAAAGTCAGAAAAGTTTTCTACCTGGAGAAGCTCCGGAAATACGAAGGTAGTGATCTACCCTCTTTGCCTCGAAGGCCTCTATGATGGGAAACTTCGTGTTAACATAATGACGGGCCATGATAGCCCGCAAGATTTTCTCTGATTCTCCAGATAGCTTGCTCTTCTCTAACACGGACTTGCCACTGAAAATAGTGGGAACTCGGAACTCAGACCCTTCGATATGAACCGAGCTTCCCATTCACCTCCAAGGATGATCCATTCCTCCTTCCAGGATGTATCCTATTTTGTGGCCCCCGGTACCACAAACCGCAAGTTGTTTTTGGCGCGAGCATAGAATTGCCCCTTTGGACCTGGGGCATTAGCAGCAATCTGAAACACATACCCAATCTCATCTGGACCTGGTTCTCGATAGATGTTATCCTTCTGGCATTGTTCCCTCCACAACACGAGGAACCCCACCAAATGCCTCCAAAATCCTGGTGTCAACTGGAGGGGAGCTAACTGTAAGGCATGTAGCGCCCTACGTAAGGTGAGGTGGAGGGGTAGCCTGACCCCACAATCGAAGGCATCCATATGAATCGGGACCTCGTCAGCAGAAGGAGAATACATATAATACTCCTGTGGAGGGACGTCGATAGTGATCTCTTTGGGGATCTTGAAATCTCTCCGTAAACGTTTGATGGTTTTTGGAGTACTGGTAGAAGGAGGGACGCATCTATACTCATACGGAAGGGCCAGTACCCTCCCTATACTGTCTGTGACCTCGCCGGCCCGGTCTCTGCCTACTCCTATAGCGGTTCCTACATCTTCACTCGACTCCTCGTCGACATCAACTGGAGTCTCTGGATTGTTTGAGAAGCCTGTCCCGATTGCGATGTTCCGATTGGAACGACGACGTTGAAAGGGAATGTCGTCCCCGCTGTCGCTGCTATCGCGTGCCCCTTTTCTAAGGGCTAGGCTCCCGGTGGCCACCGCGTCGCCTTCGAAGAGCTGCTCAATGCTATCGCCACCAGGTGAAGACATAACGACAGTTTCATAGAGTGATTTCTAGAGAAAAGGGGGAAGTTGAAGGTTGAGGCTAGATTTTCTTTTTGCTAGAAAATCTCAATCAGGAAGTTTTGCTTGATACGAATCACTTCTGAAGGCACCAGAGTTTATATAGGGATGATTACTTGTAACAGGCAGAAAAGGTAATTAATTTTGCTGTAAAATCGGTGACGTGGAGGGATCGGTTTCGAGAAACATGCGCCCCAAAAATATTTTCCTTTTTGAATTCGGCTTACCTTGATCAGCCACGTGGAATTTAAATCAGCGTGCAAAGAGAAGATTCCCTCCTATGAGACGTTACGAAAAATTCTCCAAGCGTTGTCTATCCTGACTCCAACCCCAACCTGATACTGGTGTTTAAGTCAGGGTGTACTTCTGTTAACAGGTTTTTCTGGCAAGGGACCAAAGGAGAATTTTCCAAATAGAGATCTATCCAGGAAGATTCATCCAGATACTCCAAGAGACCTACGAGATCGGTACTTTCACCAAGATGGAGTCGATATCCATTGAGGTTGGAACCTCGACTATCCATCTATCTAGATAGGATATCAGCTCCAAAAATATGTTTCTCGCCCTACTGAAGCTCCTGATACCAGTTTAAGACCAGTACGATGATAGCTTGCACCCCTAGAACCCCACAAGCATCTCGACGTTGATCAAGGTACCAGGTACCTCGATACCTACCTCGATACGACCTCGATGTCTGCCTTGGTGCCACCCTGACTCCCGCCTGGTACTTAGTATGCTTATCTAGAGCTCCTTCAAGGCAAGTATCCTACCCCTAGGCAATACGATAGGGTACACGAAAACACAAGCACCATTCCAGCAGGAGGTGGAACAAGCTCATCAAAATGAGGTACCAGCACTACCCTCCGTCAGAACTCAAAGTCAGAATTTCCCTCCAAGCTCCACGAAAAAGGAAAGTCGACTCCATCGCCATCAAGCTCCACGAAGAAGGAAAGTTGACTCCATCTCCAAAATAAAACGCCATTAATGACCCAATGGTCGACCGAATCAGAAATTGAATTCACCATTGATTAACGGGATCTAATCCCGCTCCTTCAGCTCCACGCAAATGCCTTTCAATGCTTAAAATAAGACTCTCTATAATCTTTATTAAGGGAACCAGATTTTGTTAGGATTATGCTCAATGGCAATAGTGTAATATTGTAATTGACAATCTTCTCATATTAATAAAGTAAATTCTGATTCTTACAATTACTTATAGCATTTATTATTATAATTGTCAAGGTAAATAATCATAAGGTCAAAAGACTATGAGACATGAAGAATTGTTCATACATCCAGATATGTATGAGGTAGACACAATTCTTTAGTTAGTCTTGAATAACGTTCACAACTTAAGTTAAAGGTTGGGCACCTCTATCTTGTTAAAGTTGTAGAATTCTTTTACTAGCATTTGAGTGGGATCAAATGAATATGATGAGTCTAAAATAATCGAAAGGTTTTCGAGTAAAAGAATCTAGTGCACTAGGTGCATTGAACTGGATCACAATGAAATACTTTATCTAGAACCGTCACTAGATATAAGTCTTTTCATTAAAGAGGACAATCAGAGAGTCTATCTTAATCCTGAGATAAATGATGGACTTATGGTTGCAAGTGTTATCATTAGAGCTATCAATGAGTACGATTATATAGCATAGTCTATCCTCGATAGTTTGGTAGTATACATTTGTTAATCGATAGAGGACTTCATTTATAGATATGGACATCATGGCTCAATTTATTAAATAAGAGTATAATATCATCATATGGATGTTTTTAGGTATTGGATATTAAATCTTAACGTTGAGTTTTCAATAATGATTATTGAAAACATGGCTTCTGGACAAGTCAAAGTATCCAAGTTCGAAATGTGGTAATATGAGGAAATATGGTAACTTGGAGAGCTATAGGCAGTCTATGAGCTCTTGGCGATTACTGATATTATTCACGAGGATACACCATCTCCTATAAGATTGTCTAGGGTATGAATGAGAAACATCTCCTTATTCTATCTTTATTTAAGAGTTCAATTTTAGCTCTTTAGTGGAATGAGTTAAAATTAATAGATTGGACCTAAGTGAATCATTTGTTGATTGTGATTAGGTTGTGTCTATTGAAGCTTAAATTTAGATAGCCCGCCAAGATCCCCAATCCACACGTATTTGCATGGATCACTTGATATATTCTACCGGGCCGATTTAAGGGTCCATCTAGAATTGTTTTTAATATATCAAGAATATAATATGTCTATTATTTAATTAATGGGCTGCACTATTATATTAATATATTAAAAGGAGACATGTGGGCTTGTTTCTTTTAGTAAGAATGGGTCTGGTTCACATGTAGACTTTTATTTAAAGTCCAATGGATTAAATGAAATAAGAAAATAATATATGGCCCATTTATATAAGTGGGGCGGCAAGGTGTATATATTAACCTAATATATTATTTTGTTTCATTGTTTTAATTAAATAAGAATTAGTTAATTTATTAATTAATTGTTTAATTAAGAAACAAATCTTTTTCTGATCAGGAAATATATTTCCTAAAGTTATACTATTGGTAGTAGTATATTAAAAGTAAAAGACTTGTTTGATAAGAAAATAAATAATTAATTTTATTTATTTAATCAAATAAGAAGTCTTTTTATTTAGTCAATAAAAGAATAAAAATATCTATGAGTTGGATTAGGTTTTGAAGTCTAAAGATTGATGGAAATTAGGGTGCAACAAAAACTCTTTTTGGTATGTGATTTGCGGCAACCCTAATCTATTTAGAGGAAGATTTCGGCAATCCTAAATAGAAGAGGAAGCAAAATTTCGGCCACCTATATAATTCCACATATAGAATTCGGCCACCATAGTTGATTGAATGATTCAATTTTTCTTCTTCTTCTCAATTCATAGAAAAGGATAATTTTTATTCTACTAAACATAAAAGAGAGAAGAGATTATTCTTTGATAGTACACTGATTGCTTGTTCATCAATAAGCTTGTGTGTACAACATCGAATTAGGTTCACGCGAGTTTCGATCATTAGATTGAGAACTCAAAAGTGACCGGAATAATTTTTGTCATCTTTTGATTGTTTTGTGACTAACAAAAGAAAAAGAAAACTTTGTTCATCCATTCTCAGGTTTGCAATTCAAAGAAAAAGGGAGACCACGCTCCTAGGTGATTCACGTACGTGTTCGGATTGGAAGATCTCGCGGTACTGTTCACGATCACTGTTCATGTGGGGGGGGGGGGGGGGGGGGGGGGGGGGGGGGGGGGGGTACTGTTCACAATCACTGTTCAAGCGGGTACTGTTCACGGGCATCGGAAAAGATGTTGCGGATTACCAATCGACGTAAGTCAATCGGATCACACGTCAAGAGGTATTTAACTCTAACCGTATATATTTGAGTTTAATTAATTAAAAGGTTAAGGTTCAACTTTGAGAAAAATTTTAAAACCATACGAAATCTATTTTTCGTTTCTTCCGCTACGTTTTATATCGATTTTTCCCTATAGATTTTGGGGAGATTCTGGAGAGTACTATATAAACGGCATTGAAGGGTAAATCAAGGGAGGACTTCTGGGAGTATTCTTGATCACCAGAACTAGAGAGAGAGCCCGGGAGATTCCCGAAAGCCAGTGAAAGTCCATTGACAATCACTAGAGGAAAAATATCCACTTATCGACACGAACGTTTTCTCCATCTCCATCCTGTGTGAAAGAGTGAAAATATAGAGAAATATGCATGTATACATATTGTAATTCTACCGTAGTGATTGATTGAATAAAACAGTGTTCATTTTACATCTCCCGATCCCTTTGTGTTCTTTCTCCATTCTTTGATCTATCAATCTCAACCATACTAAAAAGAGGGACCCCGGTACCGAAGGTACCTACCCCGCTGCTGCTACCGGTAGTGGGTGAGGGTGTTAACCGAGATTTTCATCCCGAGTGAATTTTTCCGTTAACAATATCTTTGTTGATGGCAATAATGATGTGTTTAACAAGAGAAATATATTTATAGAGAAGATAGTTGATGATTTATCTTCTAGATATAATATTTCCATGAGAAATGATCATGATGGTTTTTGTGTTAGTGCACCTAAGACCAAATGGGTCAAGGTGAGTGCTCTTACATTTAGTGTAGGTTGCATATGTGAGTTAGCTTTAAGATTAGTATCAAGTTGTTGAGTAACTTAGCTAGCTAGCTTTGTTTCTCTATGACTTTGACATGAACTTAGCTATCTCATAAATATCACTATGATTGTCAAAATTCGTTGATTAACTTTATAGAAGTTGAATTCTTGAAATCTATATGGTGATGAATTGTGTTAAGACTTTTAGAGAAAGTGTTAACAGTCATTTTTGGCAGTGGTCCAAAGAAGAATTTTCCATCCGACAGGTACCTGGCAGGACCTAGATCGGGACCGATACCTAGATACCGGGGATGCTGTACACCATGAACCGGAAAAAAGTTAGTACCACATCTCACAGTCTACCAGGTACCAAGCAAGGCTATACCACAATACCTCCTACCTGGTACCTAGGTACCGCAACATCTACCTGGTACCCAAGTACCGCGATATCAGTCCAGGATCTAACCAGAATGTGTATCCTACTCGCCAAGTAAGAAGAATGGAACCAGGAAGAGGTACCAGCATGCTAGAACAAGCACCACGCCAATGAGCACTCCGGTACACCAGTGTACCATACCACCGGGATACAGAGTCAGAATTCTCCTTCAAGCAACGTAAAAGGGAAAGTTGACCTCTCTGGTAAATTAATGGAGATAATCAACACCATTAATAAAGGAATCAGTCAACTCCATTAATGGCCATTCACAACTCCATTAATGAGGGAATCAGTCAACTCCATTAATGGCCATTCACAACGCCATTACATTAATGAAGATAATCAGACTCCATCAATGAGAAGATATTCAACTCCATTAATGAGAAGATATTCAACTCCATCAATGAGAAGATATTCAACTCCATCAATGAGAATATATTCAACTCCATTAATGAGAAGATATTCAACTCATTAATGTCGATAAACCAATGGAGTGGGCAACAAGGATGAACATATATAAATATAACAAGTCACTCTCCAAGAAAATGGTGGATTCCTCAATATTTCTCCAGTCCGATATTCTCTCCAACAGCTCCCCAACATCTTCATATCTCCAAGGTGTCTTCGATTCCAGATTTTGCCCACTTCTCCACCAGGAATATGAGTTCGCCATCGCCTGGAGTGAAAAAGGGACCCTACCGGAATTCCCTCTACACCACCATTGTATCGACTGCTATGTATGTCAGTTTTTTGCCATGAATGTACCGGTACCAAATGGTACCCCTCTAACTGTGACCTATCAGGACTCAGTTTGTATTAATGTAAGCTCTCCGGAGCACCTCTCGAGATATATAAATATAAAGAAGGGTATTTCTCTCTTCCAATGGATACTGCCTGGGGGATTTTCAGCATGTGATCAATCGTGATGCGTTTTCCCCCTAGGTCAGTCCACCACTACTAAAAGAGTTGTCATTCTCCCATCTATCTTCTTGTTATATATGCATGCTAGGCACCGACCATGTTGGTCCGAGCGCTCATGTACCTCTCCTGGCTCATTATCTAGGTCGAGGGAATATTGAAGGCACCTAGAGAGGTGACTAGTTACCAGGATCAGATACCAAGACCGAGTACCAGCTTACTGCACCAAATGGGAGGGATGATCGTTCTCCTACCATGGAATCTATCTCACTTTCACCTTAACAAAATAACGGTACGAAGTACCTACCCCCCGCTGTGACCTCCGGGGTAGCGGGTTGAGGGTGTTGATTGAGATTTTCACCCCGAGTGAATTTTTCTGTTAACAGAAAGTAATTTTTATATGTGTTGAGTTGAAATGTTAAGTCTTTATTCTCTTGGGATGACACACCAACAACTTGTTGTCATGAGGACAAACAAGCCAAGAGAGCGCAAAAAAAGACCGAAGGCTTTGCATTTGATGAAAAAGCTTGCTAAGATATTTCTATATCCTAATGCTTGCTTTCTAGCTGTTCATCTTTCGATTCTATGTTTGCATTACATCATGTAGCATGTCATATTAGAGAACTAGTATAGCATTCATTTGGTTCTCGTTGACATTTGTCTTCTAAAGATCTTTTAGTGATGTGTTCACAATGATCTTATTCCTGATGCTTGAAATGCTTGTTTGAATGATGAGTGACATACTTTTGAAAAATATGAGCTTCAATTTCTTTGAAAGCTACTATCTTAAGAAGTAATGATCTTAAGTAAGTCTCTTTGTATTGTTTTTAGATCATGTGATTTTAAGCCTTAAAACTTGGTTTTCAAAAGTGCACACTTTACTTCTCTTATATGTTTAGTTGAGTAAGTTGTGGATACTCCTTGAAATCTTATGACTAGTATATTAAAGATGACCTATAGTTAGTATCCATTTTGCTTCGGCAACTACATAGAACTCAACTAGCACCTTTATGAAAAGGGCTACACAACTTGGTTGTGCAGCCGACCAATGTAGGAAAGGGCTACACCATTGTGTTGAGTGAAAACTGTCATGAAGTGTATATGTTTATGTCAGAAAAATCAAAGAAGTGTTGAAAAGAATCAATAAAAAAAATCTTTGATTCAAAGCCTAAATAAAAAAAAGACTTAAAGGAGTATAGTTAAAAATTAAGAATTGCTCAGGTTGTCAAATAGAAATGGGATGACGAGCCACATGCACACACACGCTCATTTATTGAAATCTATTCTCTTAAAAGTGAAAAAATTCCAGATGATAATCGGTTTGACCTCTTTATGAAAAAACTTAAGAGGAATAGATGTTGATATGGTTTGCATGTTGATTATCAAATTACTTCTTTACATATGCTTGAAGCAAAATTCACACACACACACTTTTGCTTATAAATTATTTGATATTCTAGCAATTTTAGAAGAATTATGAGAGAGATTGAAAATCTTGGTGTATCTCTCTTAGTTTGTGGAGCTTATTTTGTTGGATTTCTTTAAAATTGCTTGAATGTGTGACTGTGTGGATTTTATTGTGAACATTATCCTATCTTGATCTTAGATAAAACACTTATCAAGGGGGAGCATAGTACGCTAGACTTTGTTCTCTTTTATGATATGTTCATATGTTTCAAGTTGATATTTGTTCACATATTCTTTGGTTTATATGATAAATCTTGTAGATGCTATTTCATATTTCTTGATTTGCATGATGATTCTTTGTATTACCATATGCCTTTGTATTTTTGATCACAAATAATGCATGAAACATTTTGTAATAATTGAATGACTGTGTTTGCAATCAACTTCTCATTGTTTGGGGTTGTACAGTAGTTGAGATTGCAATCAATTCCTTCATTCTTGAGGTTGATATGAGTGTAGTTGCAATGAGTTCCTCTTTGTTTGGGGTCGATAGTAATTGTGGTTGTAATAAATTCAATTGATTTTAGTTGCAAAAAAATCCTCCTTGCTTAGGGTGATAGTAATTGTGGTTGTAATCAAATCAATTGATTTTAGTTGCAAAAAATTCCTCCTTGCTTAGGGTGATAGTAATTGTTCTTGTAATCAATTCAATTGATTGTAGTTGCAAAAAATTCCTCCTTGCTTAGGGGGATAATAGTTGTGGTTTTAATCAAATCTCTTCTTGTTTGAGGTTGATATGATTGTTGTTAATACCAATTCCTTCTGTTAACGGGAAAATCTACTCAGGGAGCAGAATTCCAATTAGCACCCTCAGCCGCTACCGGTAGGTGGCAGCGGGGTAGGTACCTTCGGTACCGGAATATGGTACCCCTCTTGGCAAAGCTTGTCCTCTGTTTGCAGCTATCTTAACGAGGACATCGGCCCGGTGGTTGTATTGCCTGGGTATCTGCTTGATCTTGAACCCTTTGAATCGGGCCCTAAGCTGCATGACCTTTTCGAGGTAGGCTGCCATGTTATCTCCTTTAGCTTGGTATACATCTGTTATCTGGTTGAGTATCAGCTGTGAATCACACTTAACAAGGAGGTAATCAGCCCTGATTTCTGCAGCGACCCTCATTCCTGCTAGCAAAGCCTCAGACTCAGCTTCATTGTTGGTGGTACTGAACTGGAATCTGAAACAATGACAGCATTCAACCTTTTCTGAATCGGTTAGAACGATCCCTCCCCTGCTTCCTACCTGACTAGACACCTCATCTGTGTATAAAACCCAGATCTCTTGATCCGTGGGCTAGCCTGCAGGTTCCCGCTCCTCCTGGGAGTAAGGTCCAAGCTCAGGGCGGTATCGGGTTCAGGTATGGCGCTGAACACAGCCATAAAATTTGTTAGGGCTTGGGCCTTGATTGTGGTTCAGGCCTTGTACCTGATGTCATATTGAGTGAGCTCGAGGGCCCACAGTCCCAGCCTCCTTGATACATCCGGTCTTTGGAGAAACTGACTTAGAGGCTAATAGGTGACCACCGAGATTGAATGGGCTTAGAAGT
The DNA here is from genome assembly GCA_033220585.1 of Dipteronia sinensis. Taxonomy (NCBI): domain Eukaryota; kingdom Viridiplantae; phylum Streptophyta; class Magnoliopsida; order Sapindales; family Sapindaceae; genus Dipteronia; species Dipteronia sinensis. Next base: position 1,749,711 of record CM065645.1, read on the forward strand.
AAGGGCGGAGTTTCCTGGCAGTGGTTACCAGTGCAAAGGCGAGCTTCTCTAAGAGAGTGTAATTCTTCTGTAGCTTAGTTAGGGTGCAGCTTACATAGTAGACGGGTCGTTGGACTCCATCTCCACACTCTTTGACCAAGGCCCCGCTAACAGCTGTCTCAAACACGGCCAAGTACAATTGCAGCTCTTCTCCCAGTACTGGTTTAACTAGCAGTGGTAGGCTAGCTAGGTATCCCTTCAATGACTAGAAAGCTAGCTCCCTATCTTGATCCCACTTCATATTCTTCTCTTGTTTAATAGCTTTGAATAAGGGAATGCACTTATCAGTGGATCAACATATGAAGCAGTTCAGGGCTGCTATCCGTTCGGTCAAGCCTTGCATTTGCTTGAGCAAGGTAGGAGATTCGAGGTCCATGATTGTTGGATCTTCTCCGGGTTGGCTTCTATTCTCCTTTCATGAACCATAAACCTGAGGAATTTTTCGGCCGCTACCCTGAAAGCACACTTGGCCGAGTTCAGTTGCATCTAATTCTCCCCGACTATCTGGAAAGTTATGCAGAGGTGGTCCTGGTGCTGCTCTGCTACCTGGGACTTGGTGATCATGTAGTCGATGTACACCTCCATCGACTTTCCTATATGCTCCTTGAATAACCTGTTGACCAGACGCTGGTAGGTAGCACCCGTATTCTTAAGTCCAAAGGGCATTACCTTGTAGCAGTATAGACCCTGCCCGGTGATAAAACTAGTTATATCTTAATCGGCGGGGTGCATCATGATCTGATTGTATCCCGAGAATGAGTCCATGAAGCTTAGATACTTGTGGCTTGCTGTTGAATCTACCAACTGGTCAATCTTTGATACTTGTGGGCTCCTCCTTTACTGCCTCCATCTTATCTTCAAGGTTCTCTTCAGGTGATTCATGATCCTGCACGATGGTTACCTGCGCACATTGTTTGGCAAGTGCTGCTGGGTTGGCAGATACTGCAAAACACTTAAGTGCTGCCTGCTGATCTCCCCGTACCTCTCCTACCTTGTCCCCTATCGAGAATGTTAGGACATTGTGGTAGATTGATAGGACACCCTTTATCGGAGAGTGAACCTATTATGCCTTACGAGGAAGAACTGAGTAAGGAATGGGCCAGTGGGTAGCCCGTAGATAAACGAGAAGAGATACCCATCAGAAATGACGATCCATCCAAGGTCGTCAAGGTCGGGGCCACCCTTGATCCAGAAGTGAAAAGAGGACTAATTGACCTCCTCAGGGAGTTCAGCGACATCTTCGCTTGGAACCATGATGAAATGCCTGGAATCCAGGCATCATTGGCCGCCCACTGACTAGCGGTAGATCCAACCATCAAGCCCGTCAAGCAGAAGAGGCGTCACTTCAACGCTGATAGGAACGCTGCAGTGCAGGAAGAGGTGGATAAATTGATCAAAGCAGGGTTCATCAGAGAAGTGCGTTACCTTGAATGGATCGCCAACGTGGTCATGGTTACGAAGGCGAATAGGAAGTGGCGTATGTGTGTCGATTACACCGACCTCAACCGGGCTTGTCCGAAAGACAGTTTTCCATTACCAAAGATCAACCAGCTGGTTGACTACACGTCCGGAAATAAACTTTTGAGTTTTATGGACGCGTTCTCAGGATACAACCAAATTAAAATGCACCCGGCTGACCAAGATAAAACCAGTTTCATTACTGGGCAGGGCTTATACTGCTACAAGGTGATGCCGTTTGGTTTGAAGAATACGGGAGCCACATACCAGCGGCTGGTTAACAAACTGTTCAAGCCCGAGATATGATGGACGATGGAAGTATATATCGATGACATGATCACGAAATCTCCAACCGTAAAAGGACATCAAGAAGACCTTCCCAAAACCTTCCTCGTACTGAGAGAAAACCTGATGCGCTTGAACCCCTCCAAATGTGCCTTTGGGGTAACAGCGGGGAAGTTTCTGGGCTTCATGGTTCATGAGAGAGGCATAGAAGCCAACCCAGAAAAAATCAAAGCTATCTTGGACCTGGAATCCCCAACCTCACTCAAACAAGTATAGATTCTGACTGGACGGGTGGCGGCACTCAACAGGTTTATTTCTCGCTCCACCAATAAATGTCTCCCTTTCTTCAAAGCCATTAAACAGGGGAAAAACATGATGTGTGGCCAGGAGAGCGAACATGCTTTTCAAGCTTTGAAAGAATACCTAACAAGCCCCCCATTATTAGTCAAGCCAGTCCTCAAAGATGAGTTGCAGATCTACCTGGCCGTATCAGAAACGGCGGTAAGTGGGGCTTTGGCCAAGGAGTATAGCGACGGTTTTCAAAGACCCATATACTATGTGAGTCATGCTTTAACCAAATCAGAGAAGAATTACATTCTCCTGGAAAAGCTCGCTTATGCTCTGGTGATTTCAGCAAGGAAGCTCCGTCCCTATTTTCAAGCTCACACAATAGCAGTGGTGACGGACCAACCCCTCCGCCAATTCTTGCAAAGACAAGACGTGTCTGGAAGGTTAGTCTTATGGACCCTAGAGCTCACTCAGTTCGACCTAAAGTATAAGCCCCGAACTACGATTAAGGCACAGGCTTTGGCCGACTCCGTGGCAGAATTTTCAGCGATCCCAGATCAAGATGATCCCTCAGTATCAAATGAGATCGCTGAAAAGATATCTGAGGTCGACAATTGGCCGGAAGGCTGCAAGCCATGGACCCTCTTTACAGATGGAGCATCCGGGCAATCCGAGGGAGGAACTGGCATAGTTTTAATAGATCTGGAAGGAACCGAATTCTGTCACTGTTTCAGATTCCAGTTTAAAGCTACCAATAATGAAGCGGAGTATGAAGCCCTCCTAGCCGGGATGAAGGTAGCCATTGAACTAAAGGCCGATTACCTACAAATCAAGAGCAATTCATTACTTGTTGTGAACCAGGTGACTAGGATCTACCAGGCAAAGGGAGATAATATGGCTGCCTACCTAAAGCTAGCTCAACTGCTAAAAAGTAAATTTAAGGGGCTCAAGATCGATCAGGTGCCTCGACACCAAAACCATCGCGCAGATGTTCTGGCTAAAATAGCGGCAAACGGAGGCCAATCCGTACCACGGGGAGTTCCCCTCCAAGTGATCACCCAACCAAGCATAGCCACAAATGGAGAAATTTGCTCCCTGGATCGCCTGCCTTGCTGGATGGACCCAATTGTCACCTACCTCCTTGAAGGAGAGCTTCCCGAAGGACCCGACCCAGCCCGAAGAATTAAGAGACTCTCAGTCAGATACTGCATGGTGAACGGGTACCTCTACAGGAGGGGCAGATCCCTCCCTTTGCTTAGGTGTTTGCATCCCGATGATGCTAAGTGGGCATTAAGAGAGGTCCACTCTAGGGACTGCGGGAACCACATAGGTGGGGAAGCTCTAGCCTATCAGGTGCTTCGTATGAGGTACTATTGGCCGACCATCCACCAAGACGCAAAGAGTTTTGTGCAATCTTGCGAGCCTTGTCAAAGAACTTCAGACTTAAACCACCAGCCACCCTGAGCGACTGTCGTCCCTCAGTTCACCTTGCCCCTTTGCCATATGGGGAATCGATCTAATTGGGCCACTCCCTACCGCTCTCAAACAGATGAAACATGCTATCGTGGCTATCGACTACTTCACAAGATGGGTCGAGGCAGGGCCTCTTTCTCTAATAACAGAAAAGAATACAACCAAGTTCATCAAGACTAACTTGGTATGCAGATTTGGGACCCCTCTCGTCATTATAGCCGACCTAGGGAAGCAATTCGACAACGCCCGATTCAAAGACTTCTGCAAGGGATTGGGGATCGACCTTAGGCTCGCTTCAGTTGCTCATCCCCAGACTAACGGGCTGGTAGAATCCACCAACAAGACTATCAAGAAACTTCTGAACAAGAAGCTACAGCAGAAGAAAGGCAAGTGGGCCGAAGAGCTACCAGAGGTCATCTGGGCATACCGCACTACAAAAAGAACAGCTACCGGGGAGACACCTTACTCCCTGGCTTTCAGGGTTGAAGCAGTCCTCCCCATCGAGCATAAGTCGACCTCGTTCAGGGTACAGCACTTTGAGCCCGAAAGCAACGAAGTCAAGCTCCGGGCTAATCTAGACCTCTTAGAAGAAAAACAAGACCGGGTAGAAGAGAAAGTAGCGATCTACCAGAGCAAGATCGCTAGATACTTCAACCAAAAGGTCAGAGCCCGAAAATTCAAAGAAGGGGATCTGGTACTTAGGAAAGTTACCCTGAACACTCGGAAAAGGTCGGATGGAGTCTTAAGTCCCAATTGGGAAGGGCCATATTTGATAAAGCTAGTTATTCGCAATGGAGCTTATAAACTCGAAGACATGGACGGACGATCCATCGACCACACTTGGAATGCAGGTCATTTGAGGAATTCTACCCTCGAAGGGAATTCTCAAGCAGACTACCCCCATTTTAGTTTTTATTACAGGCCCTCATAAAGATGTACTGCATCTCGATTATCAATAAAGTCATTTTCCTTTTCTCTTACATCTTTGTCTCCAACTGTGTTCAACATTAGAGATTATACCCTTGTGTGGGAAACTCAACATAAACACTTCGAGACCAGGAAGTAGCTAAACAGCCCTTCTGATGCCTTGGTCGGGCTACCACCCCCAAGAAGGGTCTGAGTGTAAGAGCATAGTTGCCCTCCAGATCTTGAGACCAAGAAATAGCTAAACAGCCCTCATGATGCCTTGGTCGGGCTATCACCCCCAAGATGGGTCTGAGTGTAAGAGCATAGTTGCCCTCTAGATCTCGAGACCAGGAAATAGCTAAACAGCCCTCCTAATGCCTTGGTCGGGCTACCACCCCCAAGAAGGGTCTGAGTGTAAGAGCATAGTTGCCCTCCAGATCTCGAGACCATGAAATAGCTAAACAACCCTCCTAATGCCTTGGTCGGGCTACCACCCCAGAGAAGGGTCTGAGTGTAAGAGCATAGTTGCCCTCAAGATCTCGAGACCATGAAATAGCTAAACAGCCCTCATGATGCCTTAGTCGGGCTACCACCCCCAAGAAGGGTCTTAGTGTAAGAGCATAGTTGCCCTCCAGATCTCAAGACCAGGAAATAGCTCAATAGGCCTCCTGATGCCTTGGTCAGGGCTACCACCCCCAAGAAGGGTCTGAGTGTAAGAGCATAGTTACCCTCCAGATCTCGAGACCATGAAATAGCTAAACAGCCCTCAATGATGCCTTGGTCGGGCTACCACCCCCAAGAAAGGTCTGAGTGTAAGAACATAGTTGCCCTCCAGATCTCGAGACCAGGAAATATCTAAACAGCCCTCCTGATGCCTTGGTCGGGCTACCACCCATAAGAAGGTCTAAGTGTAAGAGCGTAGTTGCCCTCCAGATCTCGAGACCAGGAAATAGCTCAATAGCCCTCCTGAAGCCTTGGTCGGGCTACCACCCCGAAGAAGGATCTGAGCGTAAGAGCATAGTTGCCCGCCAGATCCCGAAGACCAGGAAATAGCTAAGTAGCCCTCATGATGCCTTGGTCGGGTTATAAAAAAAAGATTGAATAAAATGTTTGTTTTCGTGTGCAGGATGAAAATCATCATAATACCCTACACGAGTTACTACAGATGCCACTCTGGTTCCTATTCAAAACCAGAAATAAAACAAGAGTTCTCAAAAGCGATTCGATTTCTTATTAAGGATAAGGGGAGCATATCCCCCGATAAGGCTACATCCACCAAACGGGGAGCCCAACCCCCGAGCCCGGGCTATGAAAAAAAAGCTAATAAGGGCAAAACAGAGCGCCCACCCCCTATTTTTCGAGCAATCAAAAACAAGTCATGATGAACTACTTCAAGCTTCGGGACTCTCTTGGCTCTCCTCAGCTGGCCCTCCTCCTTCCTGCTGATCTTCGCCATCAACCCCCTCTACAGGTAGCTGTCCATCTTGGTTATCCTCACCGACCGCACCTTCATTTAGAGGCCCTACCGGTTGATCAGCGGGATCCTCCTCCAAGACCTCATTAATTACGTACATAACCTCAGACGGGATAGCCGCATCAAGAAGGGCAGCCATGGACCCCGTCTGGCTCCTGTCGACCTCCATCTCTATTAAGTGGGGATCCTCAGAAGGGCTCCTAACCTCTTCACCATCTCCCGACTGGTCCTCCACGGATCGAGAGGATAACACTTTACTGGAAGACTCACCGGGACCTGAGGTAGCAAAGGTAGAAAGAAGGAAATGAGGGTCTATCTGGGCGGGCTGTTTCCCGGCTCCTGTTTGGCTCGAAGGAACCACCTCGTCGCCTTCAGGGCGAGATAGCTCGGTGGCCTTGAGCATTATTTCTTGTCTATCCCAGCCGGCGATAGATGATAAATCAAAGGGAGGAGGAAGAGCTTCTGCGGCCTGAAAGGAAGCATAGAAATATCCGTCGCTGAAAGAGGTCTCCGCGTAGGCTTGCAGTTTGGTCACATTGAGTAATCAGAGACTGATTCTCGAGGTCCAACTTTTTAGCCTCAGATCTCCAGGAGTCCCGTTGTCTAGCCCGCCGGAGAGAGTGAAGGCGCTCCTGATCGTAAGATTGCTTCATCCTCTCATGATCGCAGCGAAGCTCAACCATCTCGACTTCGACCTTTCCCTGGTTGGAAGTCATCTCTTCCACTAAAGATTGAGCTTGCTTGAGTAATTCCCTAGCTTTCTCGGCTTCCGCTTCGGCTTTTGTAGCCCGATCGCGGAGGAGGGCTACCTGCTGACCTATCGCAACATTAAACTTAAAAGCCTACAAAATACAGAACCCGAGTTAGAAACTGAACGAATCAACAAGAATAGCACGAAGGAAAGACAATTACCTCAGCTAAAATAGCAGACCCCTTAGTAATAAGGACGTCCACAGGCATGGAAGCCATCTTGGAGATCCCACCACCCGGACAAGACGCTATGAATTGTTCCAGGACTTCATCTCGCCCTGCCGAGCTCGACTGAGGCCGGGAGCGGCTGGGAAGAACCCTCGCGACACCTTTCTCAGAAACCTCTGAAGCTTTGGTTCTCGGAGGCGCAGAGGAGTCAGGAGATTGAGTCGAGGGGGTAGCGACTTTAGCGACTACACCCGAAGGGACAGAAGCAGCCGAACCAACCACCTGGGGAGCTTTACCCAAAGCCCGGAAAGCCCGCGAAGCAAGAGTGGCCATCTTGGACCCAGCCGGAGAGATAGATGAAGTGAGAGCAGGTTCAACCTCAGTGGAGGGAAGAGAAACCCCACCTTGCTGAGAGCGTGAGACATGGCGGGTGGCCGGTTCAATGACAAAAACTGTGAATAAGTAGATTAAAAAGGAAAATGTTAGAACGAGCTGAGGAGTAAGGCAAAGCTTGGAGTAAGGCAAAGCAACTCTATGACACTTACGAGGAGTAGCGTCCGAGATCCGCAAGTATTTGTTCACCCTACGAGGATCAAAGGCTTCAGCAGTAGGGAACTTCAGGTTCAAATAATTCCTGGCTAAAATATTCTTCAGGATGGCTTCGGACTCGGAAGGCAGGGAGTCCCGGTCCCATGAGGGCTTGTCACTGAAAGCCGTGGGAACCTCGAATTCATGCCCTCCAATGAAAATCGAGCTCCCCCAGTCATCCCCCACAAAGATCCATTCTTCTTTCCAAGCGGGATCCTTTTTCGAAGCACCGAGAATAATGAAGTTGAGCTTGTTCTTGGCCTTGGCATAGAACTGGCCTCGAGGAGCGCCAGATAGGCTCCCAATCTGGAAGAGATAGGCTAGCTCCTCTGCACCCGGCTCCCTCGTCATCTTACTTAACTGACGTTGTTCCCTCGATAGTACAAGGAAACCAATCAGATGCCTCAAGAAGCCAGGCGTCAACTGGAGAGGAGCGAGCTGGATGGAATTAAGAGCTCGCCGAAGAGTCGGATAAAGGGGAAGCCTAACCCCGTTCTCAAGAGCTGCCACGTGAATTGGAAGCACACCTTTAGGAGGGTTGAAGAACTCGTAATTTTTGGGAGGCACCGAGATGGATACGCTGTCGGGGATGCCAAACTTCGACCTCAAGCGGTCAATCAAGATCGGGTCAACGATGGAATCTGGGACAACCCGAAAATCATAAGGAGGGAGCCTCTCCAAAAGGGGACCATGAACTGAGACCCGATGCTCTCCCACAGCGTCACCGTCCGCTTCTTTGTCGAAATCTTCGTCGATGATATCCAAAGGATGGTCAGGGTCATTAGAGAACCCAGTCCCAATGGATACGTTCCTACTCGACCGCCGGCGTTGCGGGGTGGGCGGGGAATCATCACCGTCAGAGCTCCTCCTGGCCCTTTTCCCCAGAGTAAGACTGACGACCTCCTCGCCGTCAACGATGGAGTCGACTGAATGACGACTGGTTTTTGACATAGTAGAAGCCAATAAGGATGAAGAATGAAGAAAAAGGCAAGCTTAGGGGAAAGGCTAAGAGAAAAAATATTTCTTAGCAAAAAAAATTTAGTTCGAGAGATGTGAGGAAGACGAGAAGAAAAATAGGTATATATATAAGAAGGAAGGCAACATCACGAGCTATCGGGATCCTCGCTTGGTAACGGTAAAGAATCTCGGGGACTACCGTAACGTAACTGGATTAAATCAGAAGCAGGTTTATCATCTCACGCCACGTCACTTGCGCAGTTAAGATGGAGATCTTCCCAAGATTCTGGTAACTGGTAAAAAATCTCGGGGACTGCCGTAACACAATCAGATTGATTCGGAGATAAATTAAATCGGTTCGCATCACGTCACTCTAATGAGGAGATTTCCCTAGTATTTCGGTAACGGTAGAAAGGGGAAGATTTCCCTAACAAAGTAAAAATCTGACCCCAACCCCAAGCTCGACGTATGGTGTTCAAGTCAGAGGGGACTTCTGTTAGTAGCCAAAATTGGCTAAGGACCAAAGGAAAATTTTCTACCTCCCAGACCTGGCTCTATACCCGAGAGTTTTCACCAGGAGACCTTTCTATCAGACCTGGCTCCATACCCGTGAGTATCCACTAGGAGACCTTTCTATCCAAAGCCAAGCTACGATACCACCCCAGGGATAAGGACGGGCTCCGGAAACATCCGGGATAGAGCCCGGAACGATCAGATCTAGCCCGTGTCACCAAAACTAGAAATTCCCCGAAATCGAGGTCACCTCGCAACTACTCCAGAGATTCACCTATAGTTTGCTGACACAGGAGAATCGCCCTAGGAGGCCGCACCTAGCTTCGAAAGGTCAAGGGAAGCCGGATCTAGCTCCTAGCTGGGCGAAACTTTTCAAATATCGAGGTCGGAACACTGATCGACCTCACTAGTTGATGCACCATACCATGTCATATCTAACGACCTTTATGAAGGATCTTGCTGTGAAGATATACAGATACACTGGATCATATTTGGAAACGTTACCTACATGCAGAACAAGTAAAAGAGTCCCAAGAAGAAACAAACTGATCTCCACCAAGATATTCTCAATTCAGCTATTAACTCAAAGTCAATGGCATTTAAACGAAAAAATCCCGCCCGATAAGGAGGGGAGAGACTGAGAGAATCAGGGAGAGAATCAGTTGATTTAACCTACAAATCTATGTATAAATAAAGAAAAAAGAAGAAGAAAATGGAGACTACTATTCGACAGGCGTACGACAAACACTCAACTATACCCTAGAGAGAAATTTGTATATCGTGCAAGTTCAATAAAGAAAATATTTTTGGTTCTCTTTTTGGTGTTAAATTGTATCATTATTCTTTATCATTTTGTAAAACATTGTTAACATATACGATCAATCTTGGCCACCACCTACGTGGTAGTAGACTCGAGGGTGTTAACTGAGATTTCTCACCTCGAGCAAAATTTCCGTTAACAGAAATATCTCTCACTCGTTAGACAAAGAAATAACGGAACCTAATCATAAAAGAGTAAAATTATCAAAAGATGAAACCTACCTTTGGCATTTACGCCTAGGTCACATTAACCTTAATAGGATTAAAAGATTGGTATGTGACGACCTTTAAGTGACTTAAAGGTTGATGATCTACCAACTTGTGAATCTTGTTTGGACGGTAAAATGACCAAAAGGCGTTCAATACCAAAGGTGCAAGAGCCACTGAATGTTTAGGACTAATACGCACTGATATATGTGGTCCTATGAGCATTCAAGCTAGAGGTGGATATGAGTACTTCATCACCTTCACAGATGATTACTCAAGATTTGGTTATGTGTATCTCATGAGACATAAGTTGGATGCTTCTGACATGTTCAAAGCATTCAAAGCTGAAGTAGAAAATCAGCTTGAGAAACATATAAAAATCTTGAGATCTAATCGTGGTAGAGAATATCTATCTGGAAAGTTTCAGCAATATCTTACTAATAATGGGATAGTTTCTCAGTTTTCTGCACCAGGTACACCTCAACAAAATGGGGTAGCAGAAAGGAGAAATAGAACTTTTTTAGAGATGGTTAGGTCAATGTTGAGTTATTCAACACTTCCTATTTCTTTTTTGGGGATATGCTCTACAAACAACAATATACATTCTAAACGATGTACCATCTCAATCTATCCCGTAAAACCCCACATGAATTGTGGACTGGGCGAAAACCTAGTTTACAACACATGAGGATATTTGGTTGTCCTGCACATGTGTTGAAAGGAAAGACATAAAAGATGGAGTCCCATTCAGAAACATGTATATTTGTGGGGTATCCAAAAGGAACTAAAGGATATTATTTCTATAGTCCTAATGATCTAAAAGTATTTGTTTCAACAAATGCTTCATTTCTAGAAAAGGACTATATGAATAATTTTGTGCCCAAAAGTAGAATTGTCCTGAATGAAATGTCAGGAGATACAATTCCACAAGAGGTTTCACAACCTAGCCCAATTGTAAGTTCCACTCCAACACAAAATCAACAACCTACCATTCCTCGTCATAGTGGGAGGGGAGGGTTATAACACAACCCGAAAGATACATCGGTCTAGGAGAATCTGTGGAGAATCTCCCGGACGACGATGATCCCTACACGTACAAGGAAGCAATAGAGGATGTTGATTGTCATCATTGGCAAAAGGCAATGCAATATGAGATTGAATCGATGTTCAATAACAAAGTCTGGTCCCTTGTAGACTTGCCTAAAAGGATAAAACCCATTGGGTGTAAGTGGGTATACAAGAGGAAAAGAGGTATGGATGGTAGGGTGGAAACCTTTAAAGCTAGACTGGTAGCTAAAGGTTATACATATAAAGAAGGTATCGATGACGAGGAAACCTTCTCTCCTGTGGCCATGCTTAAATCCATTAGGATACTCTTATCCATTGCAGCATCTCTAGACCTAGAGATTTGGCAAATGGACGTCAAGACAGCTTTCCTTAATGGAAGTCTTGACGAGAGCATCTACATGATGCAACCAGAAGGATTCATTGAAAATGGCCAAGAGGAAAGAGTATGCAAATTGCAAAAGTCCATATATGGACTGAAGCAAGCATCCAAATCATGGAACATAAGGTTCGATCAAGCTGTGAAAGGTTTTGGATTTATTCCAAACCTTGACGAACCTTATGTATACAAAAGGATTAAAGGCGACAAGTTGGTTTTCCTCATTCTTTATGTCGATGATATACTACTCATTGGAAACGATGTAGGTGTATTGACATCAGTAAAAGAATGGTTAGCAAAACAATTTGATATGAAGGACTTAGGAGAAGCAAGTTATATTCTTGGTATCCAAGTAATAAGGGATAGAAAGAATAGAACGATTGCATTATCCCAAGCTTCATACATTGATAAAATCTTGTCTAGATTTTCCATGCAAGATTCCAAGAAAGGTATGTTACCTTTTAGACATGGAATCAAACTTTCTGAGGAACAGGTTCCTAAGAATGAGCATGAAGAACAATTCATGAGTAGAGTTCCATATGCCTCGGCAATTGGAAGTCTCATGTATGCAATGCTCTGTACTAGACCATATATTTGTTTTGCTGTTGGCATAGTTAGCAGTTTTCAATCGAAACCTGGTCCTGATCATTGGACGGCAGTCAAGCATATTTTCAAGTATCTTAAAAGAACTAGAGATTATATGCTTGTATACTCTGGAGGGGATTGAATTCCCGTTGGGTATACAGATTCTGATTTCCAGTCGGATTCTGAGTCCAGAAAATCCACATCAGGATCTGTGTTTACCAATGAAGGAGGAGCAGTCATATGGAGGAGTATCAAGCAATCTTGTTTTGCTGATTCCACCATGGAAGCTGATTATGTTGCTGCATGTGAAGCTGCAAAAGAGGCTGTTTGGCTCCGCCAATTCTTGATTGACTTTGAAGTGGTTCCTAATGCGAATAAGCAGATCACAATACACTGTGGCAACAGTGGAGCAGTGGCTAATTCGAGAGAACCAAGAAGTCATAAGAGAGGTAAACACATAGAAAGGAAATATCACCTTTTAAAGGAAATTGTTCATAGAGGAGACGTGACGATCACCAAAATCGCGTCAGCAGAAAATCTAGCGGATCCTTTCACAAAGGCTCTACCTCAGAAGAGTTTTGATGGGCACCTAGAGAATATGGGAATGAGAGATATGACACACTTGCTATAGCGCAAGTGGGAGATTGTTAGGATTATGCTCAATAGCAAGAGTGTAATATTGTAATTGACAATCTTTTCATATTAATAAAGTGTTTTCTGATTCTTACAAATACTTATAGCATTTATTATTATAATTGTCAAGGTAAATAATCATAAGGTCAAAAGACTATGAGATATGAAGAATTGTACATGCATCCGGATATGTGTGAGGTAGACACAATTCTTTAGTTAGTCTTGAATAACGTTCACAACTTAAGTTAAAGGTTGGGCACCTCTATCTTGATAAAGTTGTAGAATTCTTTTACTAGCATTTGAGTGGGATCAAATGAGTTATGATGAGTCTAAAATCATCGAAAGGTTTTCGAGTAAAAGAATCTAGTGCACTGGGTGCATTGAACAGGATCACAATGAAATACTTTATCTTGAACCGTCACTAGATATAAGTCTTTTCATTATTAGGACAATCGGAGAGTCGATCTTAATCCTGCGATAAATGATGGTTTTTTATGGTTGCAAGTGTTATCATTTGAGCTATCAATGAGTACGATTATATAGCATAGTCTATCCTCGATAGTTTGGTGGTATTCATTTGTTAATCGATAGAGGACTTCATTTATAGATATGGACATCGTGGCTCCATTTATTAAATGAGAGTATAATATCATCATATGGATGTTTTGAGGTATTGGATATTAAATCTCAACGTTGAGTTTTTCAATAATGATTATTGAAGACATGGCTTCTGGACAAGTCAAAATATCCAAGTTCAAAATGTGGTCATATGAGGAAATATGGTAACTTGGAGAGCTATAGGCGGTCTATGAGCTCTTGGCGATTACTGATATTATTCACGAGGATACATCATCTCCTATAAGATTGTCAAGGGTATGAATGAGAAACATCTCCTTATTCTATCTTTATTTAAGAGTTCAATTTTAGCTCTTTAGTGGAATGAGTTAAAATTAATAGATCGGACCTAAGTGAATCATTTGTTGATTGTGATTAGGTTATGTCTATTGAAGCTTAAATTTAGATATCCCGCCAAGATCCACAATCCACACGTACTTGCATGGATCACTTGATATATTCTACCGGACCAATTTATGGGTCCATCTAGAATTGCATTTAATATATTAAGAATATAATATGTATATTATTTATTTAATGGGCTGCTCTATTATATTAATATATTAAAAGGAGACATGTGGGCTTGTTTCTTTTAGTAAGAATAAGTCTGGTTCACATGTGGGCTTTTATTTAAAGTCTAATGGATTAAATAAAATAAGAAAAATAATATTAGGCCCATATATATATGGTGTGGGCGGCAAGGCTAATAAAATAGCCCAAGATATTATTTTATTTTATTTTATTGATTAAATGGAAATTAATTAATTATTTAATTAATTAATAGTTTAAATCAAAATCTTTTCCTGATCAGTAAATAAAATACTATATGTTGGATTAGGGTTAGAATTCTTTTAAGTGATAGGAGTCCTAATGTGGTAAGGATTAAGTCCACATACACTCCATACCACACAAAGAATTCGGCCACCCTAGTCCTATAATGGTTAGGATTCTTAAATTGATAGGAATTAGGGAAAAGCACAATTCCTTTTCAAGTAAGGAAATTGGCCAACCCAAGATTTCCTACACAAAGAATTCGGCCAACCCTATTTTGAGAAGGAGAGATTTCGGTCACCTTATAAATATAAGGTGATAAATTTCGGCCACCTAGAAGCTTGAGTGAGAGAGATTTTTGTTTGCTTTGAAAAATAAAAATCTTACTCAATACACATAGAATTTCGGCCAAGAGAGAAAAAGAAAAATAATTTCTCATTCGATAGTGCACTTGCAAGCCTTTAACATCAAAAGGGTTTTGTGCACACTTTCGATTTAGGGTTACGCGAGTTCCAATCATATCAATTGTGAATTCAAAAGTGACCGGAACTATTTTTCTAGGCTCTTGGTGTTTTGGGATTGAAGATCAGGATCAGAAGTTCCATACATCCATTCTCAGGTAAGCAATTCAAAGAACAAAAAAGGGAGACCACGCTCCTAGGTGATTCACTTACGTGCTAGGATTGAAGATCTTGTGGATTACCATCGACATAAGTCATTCAGATCACGCGACAAGATGTATTTAACTCTAACCGTATATTTGTGTTTAATTAATTAAAGGGTTAAGGTTTCAAATCTTTAGAAAAATTTTAAACTATACGAAAATCTATTTTTCGCCTTCCGCTGCAGTTTTAGTTAATTTTTCCCTACAGGATACTCGTATCATATGGAACCCTTGTACCTAGGTTTAGACTTGGTGATATATCTTCCACCACTCCTGGACCAACCACGTTTACTTCAGTTGAACACGGATTGCGGTACCTGGTAATTGAGATTGCCATGGTCCATGCCCTATTCGAAGTTATCATGGTGTAAACCTCTTCTTGGAATTCATGCGTATGAATTTTTGGTTTGGACACTATACTCAATTGCTCTTTCCATGTGTCAGTTCACGGTAGGCTCGTTTGCTTCAAACATTAAACCTTGGTGATGCACGCTTCGCAAAGCTGTCCTGTTAACGGGAAAATTCACTCAGGGAGTAAAATTCCATCAACACCCTTAACCCGCTACCCCGGAGGTCGCAGCGGGGGGTAGGTACTTCGTACCATGGTTCTGACAAGGTGATGGCGGGATAGGTGAGGCTATGGTATGAGAACAATCATCCCGCCGATCTGGTGCAGTAGGCTAGAATCCAGTATTGATATCTGAAATTACACAACGTGTGTCTAATACAACTTAAGGGGGGAGGGGGTGAATTGGTTGTTATCAAAATAGTTACCAAATTTTCGACTTATCTCAAAATTAATCTCAAAGCATAACATAAATCAAAAACAATAATAATACAATACGGAAAACAATAAAAACACAATGAGTTATTTACATGAAAAACCCTCCAACTGGGTAAAACTCACGAGCTAGATTACTAGCCACTTCCGGTCCACAAAATCCACTGTATGAGATATCGATTACAACCTAGGTTGACCTTCTATCACACCGTTCTCGGAAGAACTTGACTATCTCTACCCGCAAGCCTTTTATAGTGATCATGACCTTGCTTGTGCACTACACCTTATAGTCATAAGACTTTAACTCAATGAAGAGATAATGCAAGTCTAAGTGATTATGCAATGATACTTGTTAACAGGGTTTTTTGGTAGGGGTCCAAAAAAATATTTTCCACCAAGTAACCACCTGGTAGGGACCCATTCTCAGCTCTCAGGTACCCTAGTCGGATCAATACCGCAACCTTGGAAGAATTGATACCTGGTAGGGCCAGAACCTCGACTGCCTGTCTATCTAGATGAGGCACCAGAAGTATGAACTAGGAAGAGCAGGTACATCTACCCCGATACCTGGTGAAGCTGGTACCGCGATACCATGCACCTAGTACCTCGCATATACCCGGTGCCTCCTACCTAGCACCTAGGTGCCGTGACAAGTATCCAGTACCCCGGGGTACCTTAAATTTTACCTAGTGCCCGAATACCTTTATATATGCCTGGTACCTAGTACCTTGACATCAATCCGGAATCCACCATAGACAGGTATCCTACTCACCGAGCAGGAAGAATGTCGCGACGAAGCCACTAGCATGCTAGAACAAGCGCCACGCCAGCGAGAAGGGACTGGTATACCAGAATACCTCACCTGAAGGGAAGAAGCATGCAACACCATCTGACCTCATTAATGGCCATTCACAACTTCGTTAATGAGGGAATCAGTCAACTCCATTAATGGCCATTCACAACGCCATTAATGAAGGAAGCAATCAACTCCATTAATGGCCATTCATAACGCCATTAATGAGGGAATCAGTCAACCCTATTAATGGAGATAATCAGCCCCATTAATCAGAAGATCAGTCAACTCTTTATTGGCCATTCACAACTCTATTAATGAGAGAATATTCAACTCCATTAATGCCAGGTCAACGTTCCTTTGATTGCTAATTAATTAGTGGAGTGGGCAACAAGAATCAGAACATATAAATATGACCAAGTTCTCTACAAGAAGAGGGTTCGAACAATAGACACAGTCCAACAACCCTCCGGTATCTCCATATCTCCAACAGCTCTCCAACATCTCCATGTCTCCAAGATGTCTCTGATCCTAGATTTCGCCCACTTCTCCACCAGAAATATAGTCATCATCACCTACAGAGAGTTTTCACCATCATGGTACAGAAAAACACTTACTTATCGCCTACAACACGAGTTCGCCATCACCTGAAGTGTAAAAGGGACCCAGCCTGAATTCCCTCTACACCACCATTGTATCGACTGTTATACACATCAATTTTCTCCATAAATGTAACGGTACCAGACGGTGGCTCTGCAAACTATGGCTTACCGTGTAGCAGCCTATAAAATAGAGAGAAGGGTCTTTCTTCTTCCTATGGATACTTCCTGGGGGGGTTTTCAGCATGTGATCAACCGTGATGCTTTTTCCCCATTGGTCAGTCCACCACTCTCATGTATATCTCCTAGCTCATTATCTAGGTTGGGGGAATAATGAAGGCACCTAGAGAGGTGACCAGGTACCTGGATCAGATACCTAGATCGGGTACCAGCCTACTGCACCAGATGGGAGGGATGATCTTTCTCCTTCCGACTGCAGCACCTTACCTCTCTCACGATACCTACCCCGTTTGAGAGCATTGATCGATCAGATATCTCTCCTTCACTCCTATCAGAATCACGGTACGAAGTACCTACCCCCCGATGCGACCTCCGGGGTAGCGGGTTGAGGGTGTTAATTGAGATTCCTCACCCAGGGCGAATTTTCCATTAACACAATTGATAAAATGATTTTGCTAGATATTCTATAAACCTAGAATGCTAGCAATCATAAATAAACTCAATCAAAGAGAGACCCACGAAATTCCTTCACAAACATTCAACATATATTCAATAAAAATACCCAACAATATATTTGTTAACAGGTTTTTCTAGCAAGGGACTAAGGGAGAATTTTCCAACAAGAACCTATCTTGGAAGACTCATCCAGATACTCCAAGAAGCCAGCGAGATCTGTGCCACCACCTAGATGGGACTGATATTCGAGGAGGTTAGAGCCTCGACTATACGTCTATCCAGATAGGATATCGGCCCTGAAAGCTTGTACCTCGCCCTACTGAAGCTCCTGATACCGACTCGAGACTAGTACAATGATAACTTGCATCCCACAAGGATCTCGATATCAATCAAGGCGTCTGGTACCTCGATACCTACCTCGACACCACCTTAGTACTACCCCGATATTTACCTTGGTGTCACCCCGACTCCTATCTGGTACTTTGTATGCCTATCCGGAGCTCCTCCAAGGCAAGTACCCTACCTTCTAGGCAATACGATAGGGAGCACAAAGACACAAGCACCCTTCCAGCAGGACACAGAACAAGCTCATCAGAATGAGGTACCAGCGTTACACTCCATCGCCACCAAGCTCCAACGAAGAAGGAAAGTTGATTCCATCCCCAAAATAAAGCGCCATTAATGATCCAATGGTCAATCGAATCAGAATTTTAATTCACCATTAATTAACGGGATCAAATCCCGCGCCTTCAGCTCCACTCAAATGCCTTTCGACGCCTAAAATAGGATTCTCAATGATCTTCATTATGACAACCGGATTTCAAGAGGATTTTGGAGAATACTACATATACGATATTGAAAGACAAAAATGGGAGGCTGGAAGCATTCTGGATCACCATTACGAGAGAGACACAGCGAGAATTATCTCTAAAAATTCCCCAAAGCCAGTGAGAGTCCATTGACAATCGCTAGAGGAAAATATCTACTTATCGACACGAACGCTTTCTCCATCTCCATCCTGTGTAGAAGAGTGAAAATAGAGAGAAGAGTGTGTGTATACTTATTGTAATCCTCTTATACTGATTTATAAAATAAAACAGTTTTATTTACATCTCCCGGTCCCTCGTGTACTTTCTCCATCATTTGATCTCTTGCTTCTGATCATAGAAAGGGACCCCGGTACCGAAGGTACCTACCCCACTACTACAACCGGTAGTGGGCGAGGGTGTTAACTAAGATTTTCATCCAGAGTGAAATTTTCCATTAACACTTTTTGGCACCGTCTGTGGGAAACACCACACCCTCAAAAGAAAGCCAGTGTGGCTCGTTTTCTGGTCTCATCATCAAAATGAAGCTTCGATCCTCTCAGAATCATCCTAACCAATGAGGACATCAGTCAAACGCTTCAACCCGAAAGGGTCAGAAGCCGAAGAAGGAAGGAAAGGGTCAAAAACCCACCTCGAAGCCGTCAGCTACCTCACGGAATACCTCCCAGGTACCTGCTACCCCAGCAGTTGGACCTGCCAATTTAGAGCAACAGGTCGTGGCCTTTATAGAGAGCATTCACCTATAAATGATCACTGAAGGTGGTACTAGTCAGCCCGTTGTACCTGATCCTAGGGGAGACGTGAATTGGAAGGGTACCAGGATACCTCCCTTCGATAAGTTGGGACCACCACCTCTCGTACCTGTCCATGATAGTCTCAGGACCCACGCCCTCAGTACCATCGGTCCATGATAGACTCGGACCAGCACCCCCATTTCCATGGAATCTTACAGGTTATCAACCCCGACACGCTAGATCCGCCATCGATCTCTCGCCTAGGGAGCACCGCCATCTGGTCCAACCAGGAGCTTCCTTTAGACAGCCTCAACAGGAGGTGACCAGGAGGCGCCCTCGTTCAGTGGCAAAAGGTAGCAATAGGGGCGTAGGAGAAGACCCTCCCCATGGAAAGAAGGAGGATGAAACTTCTGCGACATTGGAGAGGTCTGACGACAGAGAATCTGAGGTAGAATCAAAAAATGATGATAACAAACGTATTCGGGACCAAGTCACCAGAATGGCAAAGGAGATCCAGGAGTTGAAGAAGGGTAAACACCGGGAAAACAGGAAATTTCCTTTGGGAGAGATGAATGCTCCCTTCTCTTGGACGATTAAGAAGGCAGAACTACCTCCCAAATTCAAGATGCCAATCGACAAATTTTCAGGGACCGAGGATCCCTTGAGCCATCTAGAAAGTTTTGTTCACTAGATGGAGGTCTAGAATGCTACCAGGGCCGCCATGTGTAGAATGTTCCCTATCACTCTGACTGACCATGCCAAAACATGGTTCAGGAAGCTACCAGCAGGGAGCATTGATTCATTCACCAGATTGACTACTGACTTCTGTGTTCAGTTTCAGAGCATTAGGCCTCACCCCAGGGATCCCATTCACCTCCAATATGTGATCCAAGAGCGAGGTGAAACTCTCAGAGCTTATGTAGAGAGATTCCACAAGGAAGTGATCCAGATGGGGCTCTTCACGGAAAAGGAGACCTTGGCCAATTTCTAAAGGAATCTATGGCAGGCAAGCTGTTCAGATCCTTCGCCAAGCATCCCCCGGTGACTTACCAGGAAGCCTACAACAGAGCTCTAGAGCAGGTTGAAATTGACGAACAGCTCCGAGTCAAAATGGAGCATGATGATATGAGAACTGCCAAGCGCTAAAAGAAGGAGGCACCTAAGCCGGCACCAGTTCAGAAAAGTCAGAACAGACCTCCCAACAAATCTACATATCGGTCGCCGCACTACCAGCCCTCACGGAACCGGTACCTTATCAGGCGGATTCCGTCCTAGAGCCACACCTCCACCCGAGGAAGTAGCCCGGGTCAATAGAGATGAAAGAGGGTACTCCCACTATACCCCCTTGAATGCATCCCTTGAGACTATCTACCTAGCCATCCTCGACAATGGATTGCTCAGAAAGTCAGGTCCAATAAAGGTACCAGCTGATCAGCGGAACCGCTACAAGTATTGTGATTTCCATGAGGATGTAGGTCATAATACCTCAGAGTGCTATAGTCTGCGGAACCAGATTGAAGCCCTGGTCAGAGGAGGCTGCTTGGAGGAATTCCTTCAACAAGTGCGCGATAATATACTCACTGGAAAGGAGGTGCAGGTCGATATCAAAGCATATGAAGAAGGAAGGAAAGCAAAAGGGAAGGATCTGATGGAGTAGATCCACATTGTCAATACCATCAGTGGAGGTCCCTCCCTAGCAGGAACTTCCAACAATGCTCGAAGGAACCACGCCCGGAAAATTCCTAGAGTAGAAGCAGGCCAGAATGTTTTCAAGGTTACCAGAGGATCACCTCGGTCTCCTCCTGCTGCACAGATCATCTTCACAGAAGAGGACGTATTTAACACCGTCCAGCCTCATGATGATCCCATGGTTATCACTATTCAAATAGCCAATAACTTGGTCCATTGTGTCTTGATTGACACAGATAGCAGCTTTGATATCCTATTCAAAAGTGCTTTGGAGCAATTCAATCTAAAGAGACCTTGCTACAATAGCTGCACTACCCCATTGATTCCCACCGGGTCTATGATCCTACCAGTGACAGTGGGAACAGCGCCACTCTAGTAGAACCTAATGACAGACTTCATTGTGGTAGATACCCCGCCCGCCTACAACAATATACTAGGAAGGCCCTACTTGTCTGCCCTCAAAGGGATCCTGCCTTCAACCAAGATCACCACTTCTCAGAAGAAGATTTTGAAGGCAAAACGGACATCCAATATACCACACTTGGAATGCTGATCATCTCAAGAGGTTCTACCCATAAAGTCATGCAATGGAAATCGGCCAGGATTACTGCAAAACGAATGTTAGAAGATGTTAATAATCATGAGTACTTGTATTCATTTTTCTTTGGTCATCAATAAAGAAGATTTCGTTCTCCATCTGTCTTTGCCTACATTTGTCTACATCTATCTGCTTTATGTCGCCAATTGAATCCGCCATGAATCCAAGAAAGCTACATAGCAATCCTGATGCCCTGGACCGAGTCGATCCCTCCAAGAGGCTCGCCATGAATCCAGGAAAGCTACATAGCAATCCTGATGCCCAGAACCGGGTAGATCCCTTCAGGAGGCTCTCCATGAATCCTGGAAAGCTTCACAGCAATCCTGATGCCCTGGACCGGTTAGATCCCTCTAGCAGGCTCGCCATGAATCTAGGAAAGCTACATAACAATCCTGATGCCCTGGACCGGGTAGATCCCTCCAAGAGGCTCGCCATGAATCCAGGAAAGCTACATAGCAATCCTGATGCCCTGGACTGGGTAGATCCCTTCAGGAGGCTCGCCATGAATCCAGGAAAGCTACACAACACTTCTGATGCCCTAGATCAGATTAATCCATCTAGGAGGATCTCCCCGAGACCAGGAAAAGCCATATGGCACTCCTGTTGCCCTGGCCAGGCACCACCCCCGCTAGGAAGGATCCAGTACCTAAGAGTATAGTTTCCCGATGGATCAGACCTTGGCAGGGCACCACCCCTCACTAAGAAGGTTTTGGATAGTAAGAGCATAGTTTCCAGCCAGATCAAGGCCTTGGCAGGGTACCACGCCCCGCTAAGAAAGACCAGGTGCTAAAGTGGCCTTAGTCGCCTATCTAGGATCTTGCTGCCAGTATTATTTTGCCATTGTTTTTGCCAGAGTACCAAGATTCCTGCAAACAGGAATGTGAGGTACCCAAGTATGATCGCCTCAAGACCAGAAAGAACTGTACGGTCCTTCCTACTGCCTTGGCTGGGTACCACCCCCAGCTAAGAAAGTCCAGGTGCTAAAGTGGCCTTAGTCGCCTACCTGGATCTTATTGCCAGTATTATTTCACCATTGTTTTCGCTAGAGTACCAAGATTCCTACAAACAGAAATGTGAGGTACCCAAGTATGATCGCCTCAAGACCAGAAAAGACCGTATGGCCTTCCTGCTACCTTGGCTGGGTGCCACCCCCCCGCCGGGAAGAATATGGATAGTAAAAGCATAGTTGCCAACCAGATCAAGGCCATGGCCGGGTACCACCCCCCGCTAAGAAAGACCAGGTGCTAAAGCGGCCTTAGTCACCTACCTGAATCTTGCTGCCAGTATATACTCACCATTGTTTTCGCCAGGGTACCAAGATTCCTATGGTAGGAAGGCGAGGTACCGAGATTCGCCAAATATGTTATCCAAGGCATCAAAGCTCCTACAAAC
This sequence comes from Dipteronia sinensis, assembly GCA_033220585.1. Classification (NCBI taxonomy): domain Eukaryota; kingdom Viridiplantae; phylum Streptophyta; class Magnoliopsida; order Sapindales; family Sapindaceae; genus Dipteronia; species Dipteronia sinensis. Next base: position 1,772,397 of record CM065645.1, read on the forward strand.
GGAGGTACGAGGTGCCCAGTTTCGCTAGAATACTTACCTAAAGACCTAGGTTCCATGAAATAGGAAAGCTAGGTACTCAATCATTCGACAAGGTTTCTAGTTTCGCCGGACTATTCGCCATATTACCGAGGATCCTAGAATGGGAATGCTAGGTACCTAGAGTGCGAGAGTGTCCACCGGTATGCTCACCATCATCAAGGAACAAAGATTCCTGGAACATAAAGTATGAGGATCTCCAGTACCCAGATTACTTTCGAATAAATTTCTGGGAGGCTATCAAAGGACCCTAAGGTTCTTTGACGAGGTACCATGGTACTAGTCACCCGCAGTTTCTCTATATACTTCTTTTTTATCTGGTTCCTTGCATTACCAAGTATTGATTAAGTCAGGTTTATGCTGGGGTACTAGTGCTCGAAGTAATGCTACAAGTGCAATAGAATTCAGTCAGCAGATGTGGATGAGAATGGATTTTTCCTTTCATTGATCAAATCAGGATCGAATGAAGGATGGATCGCCGAATCTATACTTTAGTATCAGGATTCATCCGAGGACGAGCATCTATGAAATCGAAATTGCATTAGAGATCTCATTTCAGATTAAGGTGAGGTTCGATCAAGAGTTTAAACTACACATATATGAAGGTAATGAAAAAACCAGTGGCCTTCTCCTCACCAGCTTCACCAGTTATGGATTTTTCTTCTTCTATACTGGATGGAACCCCGCCTACTTCCTGGGTACCCCCCACAACCGAAAGCTCCCTTGCTGTTGCTACTTGATCAGAATTCCCTCCGACTTCTTTGGTTGAAGCAGCCTGATCCTCCACTACCTGGGCAGGGTCAGAAGATAAGATAGGCAAAGTAGACTCTCCATTGTCAGTAGCAGACCGATCCTCTATCTCCTTGACAAATTCTGATGGAGGAGCAGAAGAGGCAAGAACCCATCCTCCAGCCTGAGCCACACCAGCCTCAGGATCCTTCAAACTGGGAGATGATCCAGCACGGCTTGGTGGAAGAAGGGAGATAGAGTTCTGGTCTGCACCTTCTACCACTCCACTGTCTCCAGTAACTTGGGAAGGTCTACCCACATCGAAGGGCACTGCCCCAGCTAGTTCAGCAGCCTTTGCCATGATCTCCTCCCGGTTCCATCCAGCGATGGTACCCAGATCAAACGGAGGGGGGAGAGCTAGAGCCACCTGGTAGCCAGCAAAAAAGTAACCGTCCCCGAAGGCGGTGTCTACTTGAGCATCCAGATAGGCCACACTATCATGAAGGGATTGGATGTCTTTCTCCAGCTCCGTTACTCATTCAGTAGCAATGTCCCTCTCCTCCTTACGGCGAAGGCACTTGAGCCTCTCAATATCCAAAGCATGTTGCATCCTCTCACTGTCAACCTTCGCCTCGTCAGCCTGCTTTTGGGTATTTTCCAGTGATTGGTTCAGAGCTTCCATTCCATGAGCAGCCTTAGCGAGCTCCTTCTTAGACTTTTCCAGCTTAGCGGTAGCACCTTTAACTTGCTCCAAGAGGGAACATGGCCATATTGAACTTAAAAGCCTGACAAAAATAAAGCACTTGTTAGGATATTTTCAACATAGAAGACTAAAGTGAGACAGTTTACCTCAGCTAGAAGGGCAGATCCCCTCCTAATTAGAAGCTCAGTGGGCATGGCGGCCATGACGTCTAAACTCCCACTTGGGCAATAGGCAGCGAAGTGGGCCAGAACTTCATCCTGGCTGCTGTCCTTCGACCTTGACCATGCCTTATCTCGAGATACCACCCGCCTAGCCATAGCAAGGTCAGAACTCTTCTTGACCGGTTTAGATTGACCAGTTGCCACGACCGAAGAAGCAGAAGAAACTGAGGCACCAGCATCAGCAGCATCGACAATATTGACTGGTCTAATGGATAATGCATCTTACACCCGGCTGGAAGCACCTCGATACCTTCCAACTCTGGCTGTAAAAGCCTCCAGCGACCTAGCCGAGGTAGGAAGAGGGGGAGCCGATGATCCAGATATCCCGATCGGGGTCCTATCAGAGCTTGCAGATACACCAACCCCTGCATCAAGATCAGAATTTGCTGAAATCCTAACAGGGGAAGCTGGAGGAGAATCAACAGTACCACCGGCTTGGTGGGGCTCTACCTCAAGAACCGATAGAGATACTGCTAAAACTACAAGGATAGCCAGTGTCAATATTCGCAGAATCAATAAAGCAATATAATAGGAGCAAAGTCAGAAAAGTTTTCTACCTGGAGAAGCTCCGAAAATGCGAAGGTAGTGATCTACCCTCTTTACCTCGAAGGACCTCCATGATGGGAAACTTCGTGTTAATATAATGACGGCCCATGATAGTCCGCAAGATTTTCTCCGATTCTCTAGATAGCTTGCTCTTCTCTAACGCAGGCTTGCCACTGAAAATAGTGGGAACTCAGAACTCGGACCCTGCGATATGAACTGAACTTCCCCATTCACCTCCGAGGATGATCCATTCCTCCTTCAAGGAGGTATCTTTTTTCATGGCCCCCGGTACCACAAATTTCAAGTTGTTTTTAGCGAGAGCATAGAATTGCCCATTTGGACCCGGGGCATTAGAAGCAATCTGAAACACATATCCGATCTCATCTGGACCTGGTTCTCGATCGATGTTATCCTTCTGGCATTGCTCCCTCCACAACACGAGGAACCCCACCAAATGCCTCTAAAATCCTGGTATCAGCTGGAGGGGAGCTAACTGTAAGGCATGTAGGCCCCTAAGTAAGGTAGGATTGAGGGGTAGCCTAACTCCACAATCGAAGGTTGCCGTATGAATCAGGACCTCGCTAGTAGAAGGAGAATACATGTCATACTTCCATAGGGGGACGGCGATAGTGATCTCCTAGGGGATCTTAAAATCTATCCGTAAACGTTTGATGGTTTCGGGAGTACTGGTGGAAGGAGGGACGCATCTATACTCATACGGAAGGGCCATTACCCTCCCTATACTGCATGTGACCTCACCGGCCCTGGTCTCTACCTACCCCAGCAGCGGTTCCTGTTTCTCCACTCGACTCCTAGTCGACATCAACCGGAGCATCGGGATTGTTCGAGAAGCTCACCCCGATTGATATATTCCGGTTAGAACACCGGCGCTGAAGGGGAACGTCGTGCCCCGCTATCACTATCTGGATAGACGTATAGTCGAGGCTCCAATCTCGTCAGATATCGGTCCCATCTAAGTGGTGGCACCGATCTCGCTGGTTTCTTAGGAGTATCTAGATGAGTCTTCCAGGGTAGGTTCCTGTTGGAAAATTCTCCCTTAGTCTCTTGCCAGAAAAACTTGTTAACAATATTGTTGGAACTACGGAAGACTGATTTCTAGTCTTTTTTATAGAATAGGGTTTTGATGTCTACAAAGAGAGTTATGGTCATTTGAGTGACCAAAGGTCAGATTCGGGTAACAGCAGAGATGCTCTATTTTAGTGGTCACTTTGGAGATTTCGAAACCAATCCAAACGGTCATGAAATATTACGAATAGTATACCGTTGGAAAGGTATTGGTGTCTAGTTTATCCAAAAAATTTCAAAACTCACTTTGAATCTTTGTATAAAACGTTATGGTCACAAGACCATACAAAGGTCAGTTTTGAAAAACATTTAAGTCACTGAAAACTGTTAACAAGGTTTTTTGGCAAGGGGCCAAAGGAGAATTTTCCAACTAGTATCAACCTGATGGGCACCAGCCCTAGCTTCTGGGTGACCAGCGAGGTCAATGCCACTACCTAGATGGAGCCGATACTTGGTTAGGACAAGACCTCTATCACCTATCTATCTAGATAGAACACTAGTACCGCGAGCTAACAAAGGTACATACCTCGCCCTACTGAAACTCCTGATATCATGTCAAGACTAGTACAATGATAAATCGCACACCCAGTACCCCTCAAGTGCCTCGACAGTCAGTCAAGGAACCCGATATCCCAATACCCGCCTTGGTACTGCCTTGACTTCCACCTGGTACCTAGTACCTCGATGTATATATTCGGAGCCCTTCCAAGGCAAGTACCTTACCTGCCAATCAATACGAAGATGATCGCGAAGACACAAGCACCACTCCATCAAGAGATAGAACAAGCTCCAAGCATGTAGGATCCGACTGGTATACCAGTACCTCACCCTACCAACAAAATTCAGAATCAGAGTTTCCCTTCAAGCTAAACTCTTGATAGAACCTCGCCTTAATCTGAAATGAGATCCCCAATGCGATTTCGATTTTGATTTCAAAGATGCTCGTCCTCGGATGAATCCTAATACCTAGGTATAGATTCGGTGATCCATCATCTATTTGATCCTGATTTGATCAATGAAAGGAAAAAACCCATTCTCATCCATATCTGCTGACTGAATTTTGTTGCACATTTTCTAATTGTAGCATCACTTCGAGCACCAGTCCCCAGCATAAACCTGACTTAATCAATATTTGGTAATGTAAGGAACCTGATAAAAAAGAAGTATATAGAGAAACTACAGGTGACTGGTACAATGGTACCTTGTCAAAGAACCTTGGGGTCCTTTGATAGCCTTGCAGAAATTTAGTCGAAAGTGATCTGGGTACTGGAGATCCTCATACTTTATGTTCCAGGAATCTTGGTTCCTAGATGATGGTGAGCATACCGGTGGACACTCTCATACTCTAGGTACCTCGCATTCCTATTCTAGGATCCTCGGTAATATGGCGAATAGTCCGGTGAAACTAGAAACCTTGTCGAATGATTGAGTACCTAGCTTTCCTGTTTCATGGAAACTAGGTCTCCAAGTGAGTATTCTGGCAAAACTGGGCACCTCGCACCTCTGTTTGTAGGAGCTTTGTTGCCTTGGCGAACAAATTTGGTGAATCTCGGTACCTCGCCTTCCTACCGTAGGAATCTTGGTACCCTAGCGAAAACAATGGCGAGTATATACTGGCAGCAAGATTCAGGTAGGCGACTAAGGCCGCTTTAGCACCTGGTCTTTCTTAGCGGGGGGTGGTACCCTGCCAAGGCCTTGATCTGGATGGCAACTATGCTCTTACTATCCAGATTTTTCCCGGCGGTGGGGTGACACCCAGCCAAGGTAGCTGGAAGGCCATACTGGTCCTTTTTGGTCTTGAGGCGATCATATTTGGGTATCTCGCATTCCTGTTTGTAGGAATCTTTGTACTCTGGTGAAAACAATGGCGAAATAATACTGTTAACAGAAATTTTGCTCGCGGCAATAAATCTCAGTTAGCACCCTCAAGATCATTACCACGTAGGTGATGACCAAGGTAGAATGTTTATGTGTATGACAGTGCCTAATGGAATTACAAGGAGACAACGATATTGTTAGCTACTCGAAAGAAATAAAAGTCTTTATTGATAACATATGGTATACATCTCTCTCTCTCTCTTACAAATTACTCTCACTTTTTTCTGGTGGATCGTTGGGTATTTGTTGTATGCCTGTCGAATAGTAGTCTCCTCTTTTCCGAGGGAGGAAGTCCTCCCTTTATACAATGTCTTCATAGGTTTAAACTCATTGATTCCCCCTTGACTTTCTCATCCCTCCCCTCCTTATCGGACGGGATTTTTATCTTTAAATGTCATTGACTTTGAGTTAATTGCTCAGTTGAGGATGTCTCGGTGGAAATCAATTTGTTTCCTACTTAGACTCTATTACTTATTCTGTACATCTGTAACGTCTTTAGATATGATCCTATGTATCTTCAGGTCTAGCAGGTTCTCCCGTAGGGATCGTTGAATGTATCACGGTGTGGTACATCAGTTTAGTGAGGTCGATCAGTGTCCTGGCCCCAATATTGAAAAGTTTCGTCTGATATTGAGAAGTTTCGTCCAGCTAGGAGCTAGGTCTGGCCTCCCTTGACCTTTGGAAGCTAGGTGCGGCCCCCTATGGACACCCCCCTGTATCAGCGAGGTATAGGCGAGCTTCTGGATAAATTACGAGGTAACCTCCACTTCGGGGGGATTTCCTGTTTTAAGGTTCGGTGACGCAGGTTTGATCTGACCATTTCGGGCTTTATTCCGGATGTTTCTGGGGCCTGCCCTTGTTCCTACGGGGCGGCATCGTAGCTCGGCTTTGGGTAACATGGTCTCCTGGTGGAGAATCTTGAGCATGGAGCCAGGTTTGGAGGGTGGAAAATTTCCCTTTGGTCCTTAGCTAATTTTAGCTATTAACAGAAGTCCCCTCTGACTTGAACACCAGATGTCGAGCTTGGGGTTGGGGTCAGATTTTTTATTTTATTTGGGAAATCTTTCTTTTTTTACCGTTACCAAAATATTGGGGAAATCTTCTCATTAACTGCGTGACGTGGCGTGAACTGACTAATTTATTTCTGAATTAATCCGGTTGCGTTACGGCAGTCCCTGAGATCCTTTACCGTTACCAGAATCTTGGGGAGATCTCCTCCTTAACTGCGCAAGTGACGTGGCGTGAGCTGACTAGCTTGTTTTTGAGTTAATCAAGTTATGTTACGGCAGTCCCCGAGATTCTCTGCAATCTCAACCGAAGATCTCGACAGCTCGTGCCGCTGCCCTCTTGCCTATATATATCTATTTATCTCAACGTCTTCCTCACATCTTTCGAACTCAAATTTTTCCTAAGATATACTTTCTCTCATAGCCTTTCTCTCATGCTTATCTTTTTCTTCATTCTTCATCCTTACTGACTTTACTATGTCGAAAACCAGTCATGATTCAGTTGACTCCATAGTTGATGGCGAGGAGGTCTTTAGCCTTGCCCCTGGGAAACGGGTAAAGAGGAGCTTAGACAGCGACGATTCCCCGCCCAACCCACAACGTTGGCGGTCAAACAGGAATGTGTCCATTGGGACTAGGTTTTCTAACCACACTAACCATCCTTTGGATATTGCCGATGAAGACGCCGATAAAAAAGTGGGCTGCGACGCCGCGAGAGAACATCGAGTCCCAGCTTCTGGACCCCTTTTGGAGAGGCTCCCTCCTTATGACTTCAGGGTTGTCCCTGATTCCATCATCGATCCAGTCTTGATTGACCGTTTAAGGTCAAAGTATGGCATCCTTGATAGCGTTTCCATCTCGGTGCCCCCCAAGAGTTACAAGTTCTTCAACCCTCCTAAAGGGGTGCTTCCAATTCATGTGGAGGCTCTCAAGAATGGGGTTAGGCTTCCCCTTCATCCGAATCTTCGGTGGGCTCTCAACGCCATCCAGCTTGCTCCCCTCCAGTTGACGTCTGGCTTCTGGAGGCATCTGATTGGCTTCCTCGTGCTATAGAGGGAACAATGTCAGTTGAGCAAGGTGACGAGAGAGCCAGGGAGTAGAGGAGCTGGCCTATCTTTTCTAGGTTGAGAGCCTATCTGGCGCTCCTCGAGGCCAATTTTATGCTAAGGCCAAGAACAAGCTCAACTTTGTTATTCCTGGCGCTTCAAAGAAGGACCCTGCCTGGAAGGAAGAATGGATCCTTGTGGGGGATGATTGGGGGAGCTCGATTGTCATTGGAGGGCATGAGTTCGAGGTTCCCACAGCTTTCATTAACAAACCCTAGTGGGACCGGGACTCCCTGCCCTCTGAATCTGAGGCCATTTTGAAGGCTATTTTAGCCAGGAATTACTTGAACCTGAAGTTCCCTACTATTGAAGCCTTTGATCCTCGTAGGGTGAACCAATACATGCGGATCTCAGACGCTACTCTTCGTAAGTGTCATTGAATTACCTTGCCTTGCCTTGTTGATCAGCTTGGTTCTGACATTTTCCTTTTTAATTTGTTTACTCACAGTTTTTGTCTTTGAACCAGCTTCCCGCAACGTCTCGCGCTCTCCTCAAGCTAGAATTTCTCTTCCCTTTGCTTGGGTCGAACCAGCTCTTGCTCCATCTACCTCCCTAGCTGGGTCCAAGATGGCCAACCTTGCGTCGCGGGCTTTCCGAGCTTTGGGTAAAGCTCCCCAGGTTGTTGGTCCAGCTGATTCTGCCCCGTCTGCTATAGTCGCTAAAGTTGATACCCCTTTGATTCACCCGCCTGATTCCGCTGCGCTTCCAACCCCCTAAGCTTCGGAGGATTCTGGAAGGGGTGTCGCAAGGATTCCTTCCAGCCATTCCCTGCCTCAGTCGAGCTCGACAAGGTAGGATGAAGTCCTAAAACAATTCATCAGGTCTTGTCCGGGCGGTGGGATCTCCAGGATGGCTTCCATGCCCGTGGATGTCCTGATTACCAAGGGGTCTGCTATTTTAGCTGAGGTAATTGCATTTCCTTCATACTGCTTTTGCTAATTTGTTCAGTTTCTAACTCTGGCTTTGTATTTTGTAGGCCTTCAAATTTAATGTAGCGATGGGCTAGCAAGTAGCCCTCCTCCGCGATCGAGCTGCAAAAGCCGAAGCTGAAGCCGAGAGAGCCATGGGATTGCTCAAGCAGGCTCAGTCCTTAGTGGAAGAGATGACCTCTAACCAGGGAAAGGTCGAGATCGAGATGGCTGAGCTTCATTGTGACCATGAGAGGACGAAGCAATCTTATGATCAAGAGCGTCTTCAATCTATCCGGCGGGCTAGACAGAGGGATTCTTGGAGAGTTGAGGCTAAAAAGTTAGACCTCGAGAATCAGTCTTTGATTGCTCAGGTGACCAAGCTGCAAGCCGACGTAGAGACCTCTTTTAGCGATGGATACTTCTATGCTTCCTTTCAGGCCACTGAAGCTCTCCCTCTTCCATTTGATCTGTCAGTCTATTGCCGGCTGGGATAGACAGGAAATAATGATTAAGGCTGCCAAGTTATCTCGCCCTGATGGCGACGAGGCGGTTCCTTCGAACTAAGCATGAGCCGAAAAATAGCCTGCCCGGACAGATCTTCCATTTTCACTTCCTCCCTTTACTACTTCAGGTCCAGGGGTAGTCGTCCAGTAAGGTTCTGTCTTCTCGATCCGAGGGGGACCAGTCAGGAGCTGGGGAAGGAGCTAGGAGCCCATCTGAGGAACCCCCTATGATGGAGATGGAGGTCAACAGGAGCCAGATGGGGTCCATGGCTGCCCTTCTCGATTGCGGCTATCCCGCCTGATGTTATGGAAGTGATTAATGAAGTCCTGGAGGAAGATCCTGTTGATCAACAGATGGAGCCTCTAAATGGAGGGGCGGTTGGCGAGGATAACCAAGATAGACAACTACCCGAAGGGGGGGGGGGTAGATGGCGAGGATCAGTAGTGAAGGAGGAGGACCGGCAAAGGAAAACCCAGAGAGTCCCAAAGCTTGAAGCAGTTCGTTCATGGCTTGTCTTGATTACCCAGAAAAGGGGCTGGGCACCTCGTTTTGCCCTTATTTAGCTTAGCTTTCCTTTTTTTTTCTTTTTTTTTATAGCCCGAGCTCGGAGGTTGGGCTCCCCGTTGGATGGATGTAGCCTTACCGAGGGATAGGCTCATCTTACCTTTAATGAGAAATCAAATAGCTATGAGAACTCTTGTTTAATTCCTAGTCTTGAATAGGAAACATAATTGCATCTGTAACAACAATTTGTTCATACTTCATTAAAACTTTGGTAAGGAATTCTTATTATGATGATCTTAATTCTGCACACGAAAACAAATATTTGTTTTTAAATTCGTCTTGGGGGTGGTAGCCCGACCAAGGCATCAAGAGGGCTATTTAGCTATTTTCTAGTCTCGAGATCTGGATGGCAACTATGCTCTTATACTCAGACTCTTCTTAGGGGTGGTAGCCCGACCAAGGCATCAGAAGGGCTATTTAGCTATTTCCTTGTTTTGAGATCTGTATGGCAACTATGCTCTTACACTCAGATCCTTCTTATGGGTGGTAGCCCGACCAAGGCATCAGGAGGGCTATTTAGCTATTTCCTGGTCTTGAGATCTGGATGGCAACTATGCTCTTTCACCCAGACCCTTCTTGGGGGTGGTAGCCCGACCAAGGCATCAGGAGGGCTATTTAGCTATTTCCTGGTCTTGAGATCTGGATGGCAACTATGCTCTTACACTCAGACCCTTCTTGGGGGTGGTAGCCCGACCAAGGCATCAGGAGGGCTATTTAGCTATTTTCAGGTCTTGAGATCTAGATGGCAACTATGCTATTACACTCAGACCCTTCTTGGGGGTGGTAGCCCGACCAAGGCATCAGGAGGGCTATTTAGCTATTTCCTGGTCTTGAGATCTGGATGGCAACTATGCTCTTACACTCAGACCCTTCTTGGGCGTGGTAGCCCGACCAAGGCATCAGAAGGGCTATTTAGCTATTTCCTGGTCTTGAGATCAGGATGGCAACTATGCTCTTACACTCAGACCCTTCTTGGGCGTGGTAGCCCGACCAAGGCATCAGGAGGGCTATTTAGCTATTTTCTGGTCTCGAAGTGTTTATGTTGAATTTCCCACTCAAGGGTGTAGACACTACTGTGGAACATAGTTGGAGATAAAGATGAAAGAGAAAAATGACTTTATTGATGATCGAGATGTAGTACATCTTTATTAGGGACTCTAATGTAACCTAAATGGGGGTAGTCTGCTGGAGAACTCCATACTCAAGGGTAGAATTTCTTCAAATGATCTGCAATCCAAGTGTGGTCGATGGGTTGTCCGTCCATGTCTTCGAGTTTGTAGGCTCCATTGATAGTCTTATTGGTGGATTCCACTCAGTCCGTTAGTCTGGGGATGGGCTACTGAAGCGAGTGTGAGGTCGGTCCCTAATCCTTTGCAGAAATCTTCGAATCGGGCGTTGTCGAACTGCTTCCCAAGGTCAGCTATAATGATGAGAGGGGTCCCGAATCTACATACCACGTTGGTTTTGATGAACTTGGTCATATTCTTTTCTGATATCCGAGAAAGAGGCCCTGCCTCGACCCATCTTGTGAAGTAGTCGATAGCCACGATAGCATGTTTCATTTTTCCGGGAGCGGTAGGGAGTGGTCCAATTAGGTCGATTCCCCGCATGGTAAAAGGGTAAGGTGAACTAAGGGACAACAGTCTCTCAGGTGGCTGGTGGTTCAAGTTTGATGTTCTTTGACATGGCTCGCAAGATTGAACAAAACTCCTTGCATCTTGGTGGATGGTAGGCCAATAGTACCTCATACGAAGCATCTGATATGCTAGAGCCTCCCCACCTATGTGGTTCCCACAGTCCCTAGAATGAACCTCTCTTAGTGCCCATTTAGCATCATCAGGATGCAAGCACCTAAGTAAGGGGAGGGATCTGCCCCTTCTGTATAGGTACCCATCTACCAAACAATATCGGACCGAGAGTCTTTTAATTCTTCGGGCTTGGTCGGGCTCTTCGGGAAGCTCTCTCTCAAGGAGGTAGGCGACGATCGGGTCCATCCAGCAAGGCTGGCTATTCAGGGAGCAGATTTCTTTATTTGTGGCTATGCTTGGTTGGGAGATCACTTGTAGGGGAATTCCTCGTGGCAAGGATTGGCCTCCGTTTGTCGATATTTTAGCCAGAACATCTGCGCAATGGTTTTGATATCGATGGACCTAATCGATCTTGAATCCCTTAAACTTATTTTTCAGCAACTGAGCTAGCTTTAGATAGGCAACCATATTATCTCCCTTTTCCTGGTACACCCCAATCACCTGATTGACAACAAGTAATGAGTCACTCTTGACTTGTAGGTAATCGGCCTCTAGTTCGATGGCTACCTTCATCCCAGCTAGGAAGGCTTCATACTCTGCTTCATTATTGGTGGCTTTAAACTCGAATCTGAAATAGTGAAAGAAATCAATCCCCTCCGGGTCTATTAAAACTATGCCAGCTCCTCCCCCAGCTTACCCAGATGCTCCATCTATAAAGAGGGTCCATGGCTTGCAGCTTTCCGGCCAATTGTCGATCTCGGATGTCTTTTCAGGGATCTCATTTGGTGTAGAGGGATCCTCTTGATCTGGTAGCGCCGAAAATTCTGCCACGAAGTCAGCCAAAGCATGTGCCTTAATCGTGGTTCAGGGTTTATACTTTAAATCGAACTGAGTGAGCTCTAGGGCCCATAAGACTAGCCTTCCAGACACGTCTGGTCTTTGCAAGAATTGGCGAAGAGGTTGGTCCGTCACCACTGTTATTGTGTGAGCTTGAAAATAGGGACGGAGCTTCCTCGCTGAGATCACCAGAGCATAAGCGAGCTTTTCCAGGAGAATGTAATTCCTCTCTGACTTGGTGGAAGAATGACGCACATAGTATATGGGTCTTTGAAAACCATCGCCACACTCCTTGGCTAAAGCTCCGCTTACTACAGTTTCTGATATGGCCAGGTAGATCTGCAGCTCATCTCCGAGAACTGGCTTGACTACTAACGGTGGGCTTGTTAGGTATTCTTTCAAAGCTTGGAAAGCTTGTTCACTCTCCTGGATCCACTTCATGTTTTTCCCTTGTTTGATGGCTTTGAAGAAAGGGAGACATTTATCAGTGGAGCGAGAGATAAACCTATTGAGCGCCGCTACGCATCCAGTCAGAATTTGTACCTGTTTGAGTGATATTGGGGATTCCAGGTCCAAAATAGCTTTGATTTTTTCTGGGTTGGCCTCTATGCCTCTCTCATGAACCATGAAGCCTAGAAACTTTCACACTGTTACCCCGAAGGCATACTTGGAGGGGTTCAACCGCATCTGGTTTTCTATCAGTATGAGAAAGGTTTTGTGAAGGTCTTCCCGATGTCCTTCTGCGGTTGGTGATTTTGTGATCATGTCATCGATATATACCTCCATCGTCTTTCCTATCTCGGGCTTGAACAGCTTGTTAACCAGTCGTTGGTATGTAGCCCCCGCATTCTTCAAACCGAACGGCATCACCTTGTAGCAGTACAAGCCCTACCCAGTAATGAAACTGGTTTTATCACTGGTCAGCCGGGTGCATTTTAATTTGGTTGTATCCTGAGAACGCGTCCATAAAACTCAAAAGTTTATTTCTGGACTGAGGAGTCAACCAACTGGTCGATCTTTGGTAAAGGAAAACTATCTTTTGGACAAGCCCCGGTTGAGGTCGGTGTAATCGACACACATACGCCACTTCCTATTCGCCTTCGTAACCATGACCACGTTGGCGATCCATTCGAGATAGGGTACTTCTCTGATAAACCCTGCCTTGATCAATTTATCTACCTCTTCCTGCACCGCAGCGTTCCTATCAGCGTTGAAGTGATACCTCTTCTGTTTGACGGGCTTGATTATTGGATCTACCGCTAGTCGATGGGCGGCCAATGATGCCGGGATTCTAGGCATTTCATCATGGCTCCAAGCGAAGATGTTGCTGAATTCCCTGAGAAGATTAATTAAACCTTCTTTCACTTCTGGTTCAATGGTGGCCCCGACCTTGACAAACTTGGAGGGATCGTCATTTCTGATGGGTATCTCTTCAAGTCTATCTACGGGCTATCTGATGGCCCATTCCTTGCTCCGTTCCTCCTTATAAGGCATAATAAGTTCGCTTTTCTGGATGCTGAGGATGCTCCGCGGGCTCCATTACTTCCTGGATTATCCGGGATGTTTCCATGTCTTCCTAGACTAATGCCACCTGTACACATTGTTTTGCTAAAGTTGTAGGATTGGCAGACACTGCGTAGCATTTCTTGGCTGCCTGCTGGTCTCCGCGTACCTCTCCCACCTTGATTCCAACTGGGAATTTCAGGACAATATGGTATATGGACAAGATTCCCTTCAAGGAGGACAGGAATGGTCTCCCTAGGATGGCGTTGTAGGCCGATGGGGTGTCAACCATAACAAAGTCGGTCATAACATTTTGTTGGAGAGGGGTGATTCCAATGATTACTGGAAGGATCATCGACCCCACCGGTATGATCGAATCTCTAGTGAACCTATAGAGTGGAGTGGTACATCTATTATAACAATGTTGCTTCAGGTTTAATTTTTCCAAAGTATCCTTGAAGAGGATATCTACACTGCTACCTGTATCTACGAGCACGCAATGGACCAGACAGTTGGCAATCTATATGGTGATTACCATGGGATCATCATGAGGTTGCACGGTGTTGAAGACATTTGCTTCAGTGAAAACGATCTGTGCTGACTAGGAGGGCTCCATCGGGCTCTGGCTGACCTTGAAGATCCCCCGGCTTTTTTCAATGCGGGGAATCTTCCTCGCGTTGTTTTTTAGAGAATTATTGGAAATGCCAGCCAGTGTGGGACCTCCGCTGATGGTATGTGTCACCTGGATCTGTTGCATTAAGTCAGTCTGTTCCCCTGTCCTCTTCTCTGCGTCCTCACGGATCTCGGCTTGTACCTCCCTTCCAGTCCGAATGTTATCTCTAATCTGTTGTAAGAATTCAATCAAGCATCCCCCCCTTATCAAGGCTTCAATCTAGTTGCGCAAATTATAGCACTCTGAAGTGTTTGTAGGGAAAAATTGCTTAATACCGCAGCGGAAGGCGAAAAATAATTTTCGTATAGTTTAAAATTTTTCTAAAGATTTGAACCTTAACCCTTTAATTAATTAAACTCAAATATACGGTTAGAGTTAAATACCTATTGTCGCGTGATCTGATTGACTTACGTCGATGGTAATCCGCAAGATCTTCAATCCTAGCACGTACGTGAATCACCTAGGAGCGTGGTCTCCCTTTTTCTTTGAATTGCTTACCTTAGAATGGATGTATGGAATTTCTGATCTTGATCTTCAATAGTAAAACACCAAGAGCCTACAAAATAGTTCCGGTCACTTTTGAATTCACAATCAATATGATTGAAACTCGCGTAACCCTAAATCGAAAGTGTGCACAAAACCTTTTGATGTTAAAGGCTTGTAAGTGCACTATCGAATGAGAACTTATTTTTTTTTTCTCTTTTGGCCAAAAATCTATGTGTATAGAGTAGGATTTTTTATTTTCAAAACAAACAAAAATCTCTCTCTATTTTGCTTCAACTAGGTGGCCGAAAATTTATAACCTTATATTTATAGGTTGGCCGAATTTTCTCCTTCACCAAGTAGGGTTGGCCGAATTCATTGAATAGGAAATCTAGGGTTGGTTAATTTCCTTACTTGAAAAGGAATTGTCTTTTTCCCTAATTCCTATCAATTCAAGAATCCTAACCCTTGTAGGACTAGTGGTGGCCGAATTCTTTGTATAATAAGGAGTGTATGTGGACTTAATTCTTATCACATTAGGACTCCTATCACTTAAAAGAATTTCAACCCTAATCCAACACATAGTATCTAATTTACTGATCAGGAAAAGATTTTGATTTAAACTATTAATTAATTAAATAATTAATTAATTCCCATTTAATCAAAACCATAAAATAAAATAATATCTTCGGCTATTTTATTTAGCCTTGCCGCCCACACCATATATATATGGGCCCAATATTAATTTTTTTTTATTTAATCCATTAGACTTTGAATAAAAGCCCACATGTGAACCAGACTTATTCTTACTAAAAGAAACAAGCCTACATGTCTCCTTTTAATATATTAATATAATAGTGCAGCCCATTAAATAAATAATAGACATATTATATTCTTAATATATTAAATGCAATTCTAGATGGACCCATAAATTGGTCCGGTAGAATATATCAAGTGATCCATGCAAGTACGTGTGGATTGTGGATCTTGGCGGGCTATCTAAATTTAAGCTTCAATAGACATAACCTAATCACAATCAACAAATGATTCACTTAGGTCCGATCTATTAATTTTAACTCATTCCACTAAAGAGCTAAAATTGAACTCTTAACTAAAGATAGAATAAGGAGATGTTTCTCATTCATACCCTAGACAATCTTATAGGAGATGGTGTATCCTTGTGCATAATATCAGTAATTGCCAAGAGCTCATAGACCGCCTATAGCTCTCCAAGTTACCATATTTCCTCATATGACCACATTTTGAACTTGGATATTTTGACTTATCCAGAAGCCATGTCTTCAATAATCATTATTGAAAACTCAACGTTGAGATTTAATATACAATACCTCAAAACATCCATATGATGATATTATACTCTCATTTAATAAATGGAGCCACGATGTCCATATCTATAAATGAAGTCCTCTATCGATTAACAAATGAATACCACCAAACTATCGAGGATAGACTATGCTATATAATCGTACTCATTGATAGCTCAAATGATAACACTTGCAACCATAAGTCCATCATTTATCTCAGGATTTAGATAGACTCTCCGATTGTCCTTTATAATAAAAAGACTTATATCTAGTGACGGTTCTAGATAAAGTATTTCATTGTGATCCAGTTCAATGCACCCAGTGCACTAGATTTTTTTACTCGAAAACCTTTCGATGATTTTAGACTCATCATAACTCATTTGATCCCACTCAAATGCTAGTAAAAGAATTCTACAACTTTATCAAGATAGAGGTGCCCAACCTTTAACTTAAGTTGTGAACGTTATTCAAGACTAACTAAAGAATTGTGTCTACCTCATACATATCCGGATGTACAAACAATTCTTCATATCTCATAGTCTTTTGACCTTATGATTATTTACCTTGACAATTATAATTATGAATGCTATAAGATTTTACAGAATCAGAAATCACTTTATTTATATGAAAAGATTGTCAATTACAATATTACACTCTTGCTATTGAGCATAATCCTAACAATCTCCCACTTGTGCTATAGCAAATGTGCCATATCTCTCATTCCCATGTTCTCTAGGTGCCCATCAAAACTCTTCTGAGGTAGAGCCTTTGTGAAGGGATCTACTAGATTTTCTGCCGACGCGATTTTGGTAATCGTCACGTCTCCCCTATGAACAATCTCCCTTAAAAGATGATACTTTCTTTCAATGTGTTTTCCTCTCTTATGACTTCTTGGTTCTTTCGAATTAGCCACTGCTCCACTGTTGTCACAATAGATAGTGATCTGCTTATTTGCACTAGGAACTACTACGAAGTCAATCAAGAATTGGCGAAGCCACACAGCCTCCTTGGCAGCTTCGCATGCAGCTACATACTCTGCTTCCATGGTTGAGTCAGCAATACAAGATTGCTTGATACTCCTCCAAATGATTGCTCCTCCTCCAAGAGTAAACACAGATCCTGATGTGGATTTTTTAGAGTCAGAATCCGATTGGAAATCAGAATCTGTATACCCAATGGGGATTAAATCCCCTCCAGAGTATACAAGCATATTATCTTTCATTTTCCTAAGATACTTGAAAATATGCTTGACTGCTGTCCAGTGATCAGGACCAGGTTTCGATTGAAACCTGCTAACTGTGCCAACAGCAAAACAAATATCTGGTCTAGTACAGAGCATTGCATACATGAGACTTCCAACTGCCGAGGCATATGGAATTCTACTCATGAATTGCTCTTCATGCTCATTCTTAGAAACTTGTTCCTTAGAAAGTTTGATTCCATGCCTAAAAGGTGACATACCTTTCTTGGAATCTTGCATGGAAAACCTAGACAAGATTTTGTCTATGTATGAAGCTTAGGATAGTGCAATCGTTTTATTCTTTCTATCCCTTATTACTTAGATACCTAGAATAAAACTTGCTTCTCCTAAGTCCTTCATATCAAATTGTTTTGCTAACCATTCTTTTACTGATGTCAATACTCCCACATCGTTTCCAATGAGTAATATATCATCTACGTAAAGAATAAGGAAAACCAACTTGTCACCATTGATCCTTTTGTATACACAAGGTTCTTCAAGGTTCTGTAAAAATCCAAAACCTTTTACAGCTTGGTCGAACCTTATGTTCCAGGATCTGGATGCTTGCTTTAATCCATAAATTGATTTTTGCAACTTGCATACCTTTTCTATTTAGGCCCTTTTCAATGAATCCTTCTTGTTGCATCATATAGATGCTTTCGTCAAGACTTCCATTAAGGAAAGCTGTCTTGACGTCCATTTGCCTAAATCTCTAAATCTAAAGATGCTGCAATGGATAAGAGTATCCTAATGGATTTAAGCATGGCCACAGGAGAGAAGGTTTCCTCGTATTCGATACCTTCTTTCTGTGTGTAACCTTTAGCTACCAATCTAGCTTTAAAAGTTTCCACATTTCCATCCATACCTCTTTTCCTTTTGTATACCCACTTGCACCCAATGGGTTTTATCCCTTTAGGCAAGTCTACAAGGGACCATACTTTGTTATCGAACATGGATTCAATCTCAGATTGCATTGCCTTTTGCCAATGGTGACAATCAACATCCTCCATTGCTTCCTTGTATGTGTAGGGATCATCATCGTCAGAGAGATTCTCAACAGATTCTCCTAGACCGATGTATTTTAATTAATTCAAGATAAATATTCGAAAGTGCTTTATCATGATTATTTACTTATATATGCTTTTTGTTTTATTCATAAATCATGACCCCATCACTTATGAACATCCTTGAAAGATAACACTTTAACTGGAGATAATTATGTCACATGGAAAAGGAAAATTGGGTTGTTGCTGCAAAGTGAAAAACATAAGTTTGTTTTAGGAGAATCTGTATAGGATCAACTGGCAAAGCTACTGAAATAAAGATTAAAATACATCCAACTGAAAGATACATCGGTCTATGAGAATCTGTTGAGAATCTCCCAGACGACGATGATCCCTACACGTACAAGGAAGCAATGGAGGATGTTGATTGTCACCATTGGCAAAAGGCAATGCAATCTGAGATTGAATCCATTTTCGATAACAAATTCTGGTCCCTTGTAGACTTGCCTAAAGGGATAAAACCCATTGGGTGCAAGTGGGTATACAAAAGGAAAAGAGGTATGGATGGAAAGGTGGAAACTTTTGAAGCTAGATTGGTAGCTAAAGGTTACACACAGAAAGAAGGTATCGATTACGAGGAAACCTTCTCTCCTGTGGCCATGCTTAAATCCATTAGGATACTCTTATCCATTGCAGCATCTTTAGATTTAGAGATTTGGCAAATGGACGTCAAGACAGCTTTCCTTAATGGAAGTCTTGACGAAAGCATCTATATGATGCAACCAGAAGGATTCATTGAAAAGGGCCAAATGGGAAAGGTATGCAAGTTGCAGAAATCAATTTATGGATTAAAGCAAGCATCCAAATCCTGGAACATAAGGTTCGACCAAGCTGTAAAAGGTTTTAGATTTTTACAGAACCTTGAAGAACCTTGTGTATACAAAAGGATCAAAGGTGACAAGTTGGTTTTCCTTATTCTTTACGTAGATGATATATTACTCATTGGAAACGATGTGGGAGTATTGACATCAGTAAAAGAATGGTTAGCAAAACAATGGTTAGCAAAACAATTTGATATGAAAGACTTAGGAGAAGCAAGTTTTATTCTAGGTATCCAAGTAATAAGGGATAGAAAGAATAAAACGATTGCACTATCCCAAGCTTCATACATAGACAAAATCTTGTCTAGGTTTTCCATGCAAGATTCCAAGAAAGGTATGTTACCTTTTAGGCATGGAATCAAACTTTCTAAGGAACAAGTTCCTAAGAATGAGCATGAAGAGCAATTCATGAGTAGAATTCCATATGCCTCGGCAGTTGGAAGTCTCATGTATGCAATGCTCTGTACTAGACCAGATATTTGTTTTGCTGTTGGCATAGTTAGCAGGTTTCAATCGAAACCTGGTTCTGATCACTAGACAGCAGTCAAGCATATTTTCAATTATCTTAGGAGAACGAAAGATAATATGCTTGTATACTCTGAAGGGGATTTAATCCCCGTTGGGTATACAGATTCTGATTTCCAATCAGATTCTGACTCTAGAAAATCCACATCAGGATCTGTGTTTACTCTTGGAGGAGGAGCAATCATTTGGAGGAGTATCAAGCAATCTTGTATTGCTGACTCCACCATGGAAGCAGAGTATGTAGCTGCATGCGAAGCTGCCAAGGAGGCTGTTTGGCTTCGCCAATTCTTGATTGACTTCGAAGTAGTTCCTAGTGCTAATAAGCAGATCACTATCTACTGTGACAACAGTGGAGAAGTGGCTAATTCGAAAGAACCAAGAAGTCATAAGAGAGGAAAACACATTGAAAGAAAGTATCATCTTTTAAGGGAGATTGTTCATAGGGGAGACGTGACGATTACCAAAATCGCGTCGGCAGAAAATCTAGCAGATCCCTTCATAAAGGCTCTACCTCAGAAGAGTTTTGATAGGCACCTAGAGAACATGGGAATGAGAGATATGACACATTTGCTATAGCGCAAGTGGGAGATTGTTAGGATTATGCTCAATAGCAAGAGTGTAATATTGTAATTGACAATCTTTTCATATAAATAAAGTGATTTCTGATTCTGCAAAATCTTATAGCATTTATAACTATAATTGTCAAGGTAAATAATCATAAGGTCAAAAAACTATGAGATATGAAGAATTGTTTGTACATCCGGATATGTATGAGGTAGACACAATTCTTTAGTTAGTCTTGAATAACATTCACAACTTAAGTTAAAGGTTGGGCACCTCTATCTTGATAAAGTTGTAGAATTCTTTTACTAGCATTTGAGTGGGATCAAATGAGTTATGATGAGTCTAAAATCATCTAAAGGTTTTCGAGTAAAAGAATCTAGTGCACTGGGTGCATTGAACTGGATCACAATGAAATACTTTATCTAGAACCGTCACTAGATATAAGTCTTTTTATTATCAAGACAATCAGAGAGTCTATCTAAATCCTGAGATAAATGATGGACTTATGGTTGCAAGTGTTATCATTTAAGCTATTAATGAGTACGATTATATAGCATAGCCTATCCTCGATAGTTTGGTGGTATTCATTTGTTAATCGATAGAGGACTTCATTTATAGATATGGACATCGTGGCTCCATTTATTAAATGAGAGTATAATATCATCATATGGATGTTTTGAGGTATTGGATATTAAATCTCAACGTTGAGTTTTCAATAATGATTATTGAAGACATGACCCCATCACTTATGAACATCCTGAAAGATAACACTTTAACTGGAGATAATTATGTCACATGGAAAAGGAAAATTGGGTTGTTGCTGCAAAGTGATAAACATAAGTTTGTTTTAGGAGAATCTGTCTAGGATTAAAGATGACAATCAACATCCTCCATTGCTTCCTTGTTTCAGTATTTTAATCTTTGTTTCAGTAGCTTTGCCAGTTGATCCCTCAGTCGCTTGTTCCCAGGTTTCTTTGAATTCAACTCGGATTCTTCACTATCGAGTCTCTTTGATGAACTAGCAACCTCTATCCGGCCCCCCTCATGGACAGGATCCATTTGGGAAGTTTGTCTACTCTCCTCCTCTTGGGCCCAGGCGTTCCCCCTCGATGCAGTTGGATGGGATAGCTCTCGTTGCTTCCGGGTAAAAGCATCTGCGGCAGATTTAACTCACCTAGGTTGATATTGTGAAGGTCTTTTCGGAACTGGGAGCATGGGTCCCAGCCTATCCCGGATCGAAAGTTGGGGCCCCGACCTGTCTCGAGCTGGCTCTGGAAGAGGAGGTCCCAGGCGATCGAAGGCATGCTGCCTAGCTCCGAGCCTGCTCGGCTCTCCCTGATCATTCAGGTTGGTTGGCTGGATCGTGATGCCTTCAGCGAGCAGGCGGATGCGAACAGGTTTCCATGAAGGCTGCCGCTTGTTGGTCGAGGGCGGCCTGGCTCACTATAGGGTGGCCAGAAGCCCGCGCATTAGTTGTTTGGACCGGAGCTTGACTGCCATATCCTAACTTTCTCCTACCCTTTCTAGGGGCTTTTCGCGTAGGCCTCACCGAGGGTTGTTCTGAAACTCCATGTTGGCCTTCGGAAGAGCGGAGCCTCATAGTTCCTGTAAAACAATAAAAATGTAAATGCAAACAGTTGATCTGATTAACTGGGTGTAGGCTTTGTTTCCCACAGACGACACCAGAAAGTGTTTACAGAAATTTTACTCGGGGCAATAAATCTCAGTTAGCACCCTTAAGATCATTACCACGTAGGTGATGACCAAGGTAGAATGTATATGTATATGACAGTGCCTAATGTAATGACAAGGAGACAATGATATTGTTAGCTACTCGAAAGAAACAAAAGTCTTTATTGATAACATATGGTATACATCTCTCTCTCTCTCTTTCAAATTACTCTCACTTTTTTCTAGGGGATCGTTGGGTATTTGTTGTATGCCTGTCGAATAGTAGTCTCCTCTTTTCCGAGGGAGGAAGTCCTCCCTTTATACAATGTCTTCATAGGTTTAAACTCATTGATTCCCCCTTGATTTCTCATCCCTCCCCTCCTTATCGGACGGGATTTTTATCTTTAAATGTCTTTGACTTTGAGTTAATTGCTCAGTTGAGGATGTCTCGGTGGAAATCAATTTGTTTCCTACTTAGACTCTATTACTTGTTCTATACGTCTGTAACATCTTTAGATGTGATCCTGTGTATCTTCAGGTCTAGCAGGTTCTCCAGTAGTGATCGTTGAATGTATCACGGTGTGGTACATCAATTTAGTGAGGTCGATCAGTGTCCTGGCCACGATATTAAGAAGTTTTCGTCCAGCTAGGAGCTAGGTCTGGCCTCCCTTGACCTTTCGAAGCTAGGTGCGGCCCCCTATGGACACCCCCCTATATCAACGAGGTATAGGTGAGCTTCTGGAGAAATAACCGGGTAACCTCAACTTCGAGGGGGATTTCCTATTTTCAGGTTTGGTGACGCGGGCTTGATCTGACCATTCCAGGCTCTATTCAGGATGTTTCTGGGGCCTGCCCTTGT
The DNA here is from genome assembly GCA_033220585.1 of Dipteronia sinensis. NCBI lineage: Eukaryota > Viridiplantae > Streptophyta > Magnoliopsida > Sapindales > Sapindaceae > Dipteronia > Dipteronia sinensis. Next base: position 1,795,001 of record CM065645.1, read on the forward strand.
TCCTACGGGGCGGTATCGTAGCTCAGCTTTGGGTAAAATGGTCTCCTAGTGGAGAATCTCGGGCATGGAGCCAGGTCTGGAGGGTGGAAAATTTCCCTTTGGTCCTTAGCCAATTTTGGCTATTAACAAATACTGGCAGCAAGATCCAGGTAGGCAACTAAGGTTACTTTAGCACCTAGTCTTTCATAGTGGGGGGGGGGGGGGGGGGGGGGGGGGGGGGGGGGGTACCCGGCCAAGGCCTTGATATGACTGGCAACTATGCTCTTACTATCCAAATCCTTCTTTGCGGGGGGTGGTGCCCGGCTGAAAATAAACTAAGAGTGATAAAACTAACCTAAAGGGAGGGTTGAATAGGTTTTAGTTGAATTAAATGCCATCTTTTTGATTAATCAAAAATTAAACAACACAACCGCTAATCTCTAACACAATTAATCATTGCCATAATAAAATGCGGAATAAACAAAATGACACAATGATATGATTTACGTGAGAAACCCTCCAACTGGGTAAAAACTCACGGGCCTAATCGCCAATCGAACCCTCAAATCCACTATTTGCAGAAAGGATTACAACCTAGGTTGACCACATCACACCTAATCGGTTACTAATCCGTTCTTGCTACCCGCAGGCCTTTAATAGTGATTTTAGGCTCTTGCTTGTATACTACCCAAGGCAAATACAAGACTTAACTCTTAAATGAAGAGATATGAAACCTAAAGTGAATATGATGATATTCTAATGCACAAAATGCAAGATCAACACATTTAATGCTTATCTAGTCATGTATGAGTGCTTCAAACATTCCTAGATATCATGTTGCTATATGACACACATATAACCTAGCTATATGAAATCAAAGCATTCCTAGATGCAATAGCTATCACAATACAACAACCCAAACATCAACAAAAATCTCTATTTATAATGAAAAATTATAAACTAGATGCATAAGAAACATAAAACAGATTTCTTGTTAAGCAAGAACACAAAGATGGATGAGAGTGGTGTTCTACTTACCAAGTAAGCTATGTTGATGAAGACCTATGCTTAGAAACATCCTAGATGAAGGAGATGATGATAGAACCATGAATGGATGATGGGTGATTGGGTTTTGCACAATAAAAATAGTTTCTTGCTACCTTTTCTTGCAAGACACTCTTGAGCTCTAAAAGGAATGAAAGAGAATAAGTTATGAAGCTCTAAAGAGGCAAGGAAGAGGAAAGGGCATATATATATCAAGCCCTAGACAAAATGACACCGTTTTGAAAACAATAACAAAAACCCGTCATTACCGCTGTGCGTACCGCGGCTCGGACAAGTTGTCCAGACCGCGGTACACGCAGCAGTGTGCCTACTGGACAACAACGCGGTTTGGACCGCTGTGCGTGCAGTGCACATGCCGCGGTCAAGGCATCAGGGGCCTACTGAAGTTTACCGTTTCACAGACCGCTGGGCGTACATGTGTATAGGACGCGGTCCAGGCAGCGTGAGCTGACTGATGATTACCGCTATGTATGTCGCGGTTCAGGCAGTGCTTGCCAAGCGGTCTAGGCCGCGGAAATTGAAGAAACCATATTTTCTAGGCAGACTCAACACACAAAGTGATGTGAAATATGTGCAAGTGTGGAGTGTGAAAAGTGACATACAATGCATCATTCAATTGTATGTAAACAAGAATATAATGCATGCAAGTGAGTATGTGCAGCTATATCCCTTCAAGTAAAAGTAGAGTCAAGTAATCTACCTTCCTTGAAGCACTTGGAGTCAATTTGAAGATCTTCAATTCCTAATCTACCCATTCACAATGATTAACCCCAAATGTTATTTTGTCGACGAAATAAGCCAATCATAAAGTGAGGAACTTACAATCTCCCCCTTTGGCTATTTCGTGACAAAACCACCACTCACAAAGCAACCTCAAAAAAACAACGAATTGGTCAACAAAAGTTTCTACATTACAATAAAGCCTATAGTCTAAGTCTTGAACATCTTCAAGTCAATCCAAAGCTTGTAGAACCATACAACCTACAATCAACAAAACAAACAAGGATACCTTCTAAGATCAAGTGTGTGAGAGGTGCTTTCAATAACCATAACCACCTACAAACAACATCATTTGCAATAGCCTTAACAAAATACAATCAAAAAAATGTAATCATGCTATGCAATGCAATACTCCCCCTACATGATAGCTCTCAACTCCCCATAAACAAGAAACTGCTAGTCCACGAAAGCTCACAACTCTTCTCCTCCTTTTTGTCATGAGATAGGCAAAAGGAGTCCCCCTCAAAGGGTAAGCTTTTGACAAGGAGAGCTTATAGCATAAAACATATGCAAGTTCATATAAGCAACTTTATGCAACTTAATTAAGTAGGAGAGAATCAAGAAGTTTTATTTGATGAAAATGTGTGACACGATGCTTTGCAAGCAAGACATGCTGCATTCAAGTTCAAAAACAATGGTATTTGGCAAAGCAAACAACAAAGGCTTCCAAAAGAATTCAAACCAATTTTCACCCTTTGTCATGATTTCAAGCAATGATATAGAATGTTTATATGAAGGTCAGTTTAAAGAGCAACTATGTCAAACTTTATAAGCGAAACAAGACATGAGCGACTTTTTGCACCCTATTTGATTTTTCCGGGTAAGATACCCGTATGATAGTAGCCTTGTTCAACTAATAAAGAGAGAGAGAAGACTAAATTTGGATGAGACATCCTTATTTGTTGATAGACTCATGGTCCTTAATTAGTTTAGTCTTCTCATTTGCTTATGGATATAGTTTTGCATTCATGTTTAAGCAATAAAAAATACGTCTTCATGCATATCAACTTAAAGCATGTCATAAATAAAAACATCATGTCATGGAGATCAATTATAGGTCATTCAAATTGTACTTCCAAAGTACATCTCATAGTCCAAAAATGCATGTTTGAACATAAATATAACATGGATTGTAAGAAAAGCAACTTTCACACTTATTAAGAAAATATAACAATATGCACAACCGATCATCTCAAGCAATTAATGCAGAAGCATAAAATATATTAATGTAGCACAATGCACTTTCACGCCAATTTGCTCTCTTTGCTTGAGCTCCCCATATGGGGTCAAGACATACCATATCAAGCCAAATGACAAATCCCAATAGACTTACTAAGGTTGCCAAACCTAATGGTGTCTAAGGGCTTTATAAATAAGTCCGCTAGTTGGTCATTAGTTCCCACATGCTCCAATGCAATAGTTTTGCTCTCAACTAGCTCTCTAATGAAATGATGTCTAATGTCAATGTGCTTTATCCTAGAATGTTGGACGAGATTCTTAGAAATGTTTATGGCACTCATGTTGTCACAAAACAAGGTGAGAGTGCCTTGCTCTAAAGCCATAGTCGGCTAGCATTTGCTGTTAGGATTATGCTCAATAGCAAGAGTGTAATATTGTAATTGACAATCTTTTCATCTAAATAAGGTGATTTCTGATTCTGCAAAATCTTATAGCATTTATAATTATAATTGTCAAGGTAAATAATCATAAGGTCAAAAGACTATGAGATATGAAGAATTGTTTGTACATCCGGATATGTATGAGGTAGACACAATTCTTTAGTTAGTTTTGAATAACGTTCACAACTTAAGTTAAAGGTTGGGCACCTCTATCTTGATAAAGTTGTAGAATTCTTTTACTAGCATTTCAGTGGGATCAAATGAGTTATGATGAGTCTAAAATCATCGAAAGATTTTCGAGTAAAAGAATCTAGTGCACTGGGTGCATTGAACTGGATCACAATGAAATACTTTATCTAGAACCGTCACTAGATATAAGTCTTTTCATTATCAGAACAATCAGAGAGTCTATCTAAATCCTGAGATAAATGATGGACTTACGGTTGCAAGTGTTATCATTTGAGCTATCAATGAGTACGATTATATAGCATAGTCTATCCTTGATAGTTTGGTGGTATTCATTTGTTAATCGATAGAGGACTTCATTTATAGATATGGACATCGTGGCTCCATTTATTAAATGAGAGTATAGTATCATCATATGGATGTTTTGACGTATTGGATATTAAATCTCAACGTTGAGTTTTCAATAATGATTATTGAAGACATGGCTTCTGGACAAGTCAAAATATCCAAGTTCAAAATGTGGTCATATGAGGAAATATGGTAACTTGGAGAGCTATAGGCGGTCTATGAACTCTTGGCGATTACTGATATTATTCACGAGGATACACCATCACCTATAAGATTATCTAGGGTATGAATGAGAAACATCTCCTTATTCTATCTTTATTTAAGAGTTCAATTTTAGCTCTTTAGTGGAATGAGTTAAAATTAATAGATCGGACCTAAGTGAATCATTTGTTGATTGTGATTAGGTTATGTCTATTGAAGCTTAAATTTAGATAGCCTGCCAAGATCCACAATCCACACGTACTTGCATGGATCACTTGATATATTCTACCGGACCAATTTATAGGTCCATCCAGAATTGCATTTAATATATTAAGAATATAATATGTCTATTATTTATTTAATGGGCTGCACTATTATATTAATATATTAAAAGGAGACATGTAGGCTTGTTTCTTTTAGTAAGAATAAGTCTGGTTCACATGTGGGCTTTTATTTAAAGTCTAATGGATTAAATGAAATAAGAAAAATAATATTGGGCCCATATATACATGGTGTGGGCGTCAAGGCTAAATAAAATAGCCTAAGATATTATTTTATTTTATGGTTTTGATTAAATGGGAATTAATTAATTATTTAATTAATTAATAGTTTAAATCAAAATCTTTTCCTGATCAGTAAATTAGATACTATGTGTTGGATTAGGGTTGGAATTCTTTTAAGTGATAGGAGTCCTAATGTGGTAAGAATTAAGTCCACATACACTCCTTATTATACAAAGAATTCGGCCACCACTAGTCCTACAAGGGTTAGGATTCTTGAATTGATAGGAATTAGGGAAAAGGACAATTCCTTTTCAAGTAAGGAAATTAACCAACCCTAGATTTCCTATTCAATGAATTCGGCCAACCCTACTTGGTGAATGAGAAAATTCGGCCAACCTATAAATATAAGGTTATGAATTTTCGGCCACCTAGTTGAAGCAAAATAGAGAGAGATTTTTGTTTGTTTTGAAAATAAAAAATCCTACTCTATACACATAGATTTTTGGCCAAGAGAGAAAAAAAAATAAGTTCTCATTCGATAGTGCACTTACAAGTCTTTAACATCAAAAGGTTTTGTGCACACTTTCGATTTAGGGTTACGCGAGTTTCAATCATATTGATTGTGAATTCAAAAGTGACCAGGAACTATTTTTTAGGCTCTTGGTGTTTTACTATTGAAGATCAAGATCAGAAATTCCATACATCCATTCTAAGGTAAGCAATTCAAAGAAAAAGGGAGACCACGCTCCTAGGTGATTCACGTACGTGCTAGGATTGAAGATCTTGCGGATTACCATCGACGTAAGTCAATCGGATCATGCTGACAAGAGGTATTTAACTCTAACCGTATATTTGAGTTTAATTAATTAAAGGGTTAAGGTTCAAATTTTAAGAAAAATTTTAAACTATACGAAAATTATTTTTTCGCCTTCCGCTGCTAGTTTTAAGCAATTTTTCCCTACATTTGCTTCATCCACAACAATTGGGTACAAGCACTACCGGCGGCTATGTATTCCGCCTCGGCTGTGGATAGGGAAATTGAGTTTTGCTTCTTACAAAACCAAGACACCAAGTTGTTGCCTAGAAAAAATCAACCACCCGATGTACTCTTCCTATCATCACAATTCCCTGCCCAATCGGCATCACTAAATCCAACAAGACTTGGATTAGTATCAAAAGAGTACCAAATCCCATGATTGGAGGTACCATTCACAAAACGAATGATCCTCTTCACCGCAACAAGGTGAGATTCTTTGGGATTGGCTTGGTACCTAGCACAAACACCCACACTAAAGGAGATATCGGGCCTACTTGCGGTCAAGTATAGCAAACTACCTATCATGCCACGATACAAGCTTTGATCAACACTTTTACCACTTGCATCCTTGCTTAGCTTCAAAGTGGTACTCATGGGTGTGTCACAATGTTTAGCATTGTCAAGACCAAACCTCTTCACTAGGCTTTTGGCATACTTAGCTTGGGATATGAAAATCCCATCATGCATTTGCTTAATTTGCAAGCCTAGGAAGTAATTTAGTTCACCAACCATGCTCATTTCAAATTCAAGAGACATGACATCAACAAATTGTCTCACTTTTGACTCATTGGTGGAACCAAATACAATATCATCAACAGAAATTTGAGCTATGAAAAGCTCATCTTTGTTGCACTTGATGAACAAGGTCTTGTCAACACTACCTCTTGAGTAGCCATTGTCAACAAGATAAAGAGTGAGGCGCTCATACCAAGCCCTCGGTGCTTGTTTCAACCCATAAAGTGCCTTTTTGAGGCGATGGACATGATTGGGGTGGTGTGGATCCACAAACCCCTTGGGTTGTTCAACAAACACTTTCCTCATGCAAGAAGCCATTGAGGAAGGCACTCTTAACATCCATTTGGTGTAGTTTGAACTTATACACACAAGAAATGGATAAGAGAAGCCTTATAGACTCAAGACGGGCAACGGGAGCGAAAGTCTCCTCAAAGTCAATACCCTCAATTTGAGAGTATCATTGTGCCACAAGCATAGCCTTGTTGCGCACAATGTTGCCATCCTCATCCGACTTGTTCCTATAAACCCATTTGGTGCCTATGACATTAGTATCCTTGGGTATAGGAACTAGAGTCCAAACCTCATTTCTTTCAAATTGGTTTAGCTCTTCTTGCATGGTAAGAACCCAAACACCTTCATTCACATCTCCAAGAATGTCCATTCTTGTTGTGGAGATGTCTAACCCATGGAGCGGGTTCTTTAGAGTCCAAAGAAGGATCTCTATCAAGAGGTTGATCATTCTCTTCACTATGATTTGACTTCACATCATTTGAAGTTTCACCACACTCCTTCAAAGGAAGGTTACCATTCTCATAAACATCCTCCTCATGGTCAACATTTTTGGGCCTACAATCATCAATGACAACATTTGATGATTCCATGACACTTCGAGTTTTTAGATTGAAAACTCTATAGGCCTTGCTATTGAGTGCATATCCAATGAAAATACCCTCATCACTCTTGGCATCAAACGTGCCAAGTTGATCACGGTCATTAAGAATATAGCACTTACTACCAAAGATATGGAAATAGCTAACATTGGGTTTTCTTCCCTTCCATAACTCATAGGATGTTTGTTTGGTCCCGGGTCTAAGGAAAACTCTATTCCCTATATAACAAGCCGTATTGACGGCTTCGGCCCATAAATTCCTAGGAACCTTGTTGCTAAGCAACATTACCCGAGCCATCTCTTGTAAAACCCTATTCTTCCTTTCCACAACTCCATTTTGTTGGGGAGTTCTAGGAGCCGAGAATTCATGGGAAATACCTAGACCATTACAAAAGCTCTCAAAGCTACTATTCTCAAATTCTTTCCCATGATCACTTCTAATTCTCTTAATGCTCCTAATGTGAGAATTTTTCTCATTTTGAATTTTGACACATAGCATTTTGAATTTATCTAAAGCTTCGGACTTCTCTCTAAGGAAGTAAGTCCATGTGAACCTAGAGAAGTCATCAACCACCACAAGGATATACCTTTTACCACCTAGACTCTCGGTTTGCATGGGACCCATGAGATCCATATGAAGGAGTTCCAATGGCTCCTTGGTACACAGGAATTTTCCTTTCTTGTGCACACTTTTAGTTTGCTTCTCTTGTTGACAAGGTCCACAAACTCCCTCAAACCTCTTCCCAAGCTTAGGAAGACCTCTCATAACATTCAACCTCTCAAGGACTTTCAAGTCACCATAATTCATGTCGCCAAATCTTTGATGCCACAACTCAACTTGCTCACAACTAGATAAGTTACAAGATATGTTACTAGACTCAAGACAATAACAATTGTCACTTGATCTCTTGCCTTTTAGAAGCACTTGCCCATTTTCCTTAAGAATAGAGCAATCAACTTTACCAAACATAACCGAAAGCCCTTCATCACTTAAATGTGATATGCTAATGAGATTGGCTTGCAAGCCATCCACATATAGAGCATTGAGCAAGGAGGGCAAACCAGGAATAGATATATTACCTTTCCTTATGACCTTTTTCCGTGAACCATCACCAAAGGTGACAAATCCACCATCCTCCATCACAAGAGTCTCAAAGAAACTCTTGTTTCCGGTCATGTGCCTAGAACACCCACTATCAAGGTACCAAGTGTTGGAGGCCTTGGCTTTCAAAGCCACTTGAGCCACATAGCAAAAATATTCATTTTTTTCTAGTCCACCTAGGAGCAACATTATCAATCCTAGGAGCCTTTGGTTAATTTGCTCTAAGTTCCCTAGGTGCATGCTTTTTGGCTCTTCTAATCATATTTTTCTCAATCATGTTCTCAAATCTATACAATTTGATATACTTAAAGCAATTTGGCCTAATATGGCCTTCAATACCACAATAATGACAAGTCGGAGTAAAGTAGGAATTCATACCATAGCCTTGTGCAACCATTTGAGGTTTCCTTCTCCTTTGAGTAGTCCTTTGATGTTGAACAAACTCTCTCCTTTGTGGTTGAGCCAAAGTAGCATGTCTTCCTTGTTGAGCATACATGATCCTTGATTGTGGAGGAGGGATCCTTTCATGTGGAGGTCTTGATTGAACTGCTCTAACTTGTTAGTGGTTGAGCCCTTGTTGGAATCTTGGCTTGAGTATGTTTTAAGGATTCTCCAATTTCAATCCTTCTTGTAACTTGTTGTGGGACTTTGACTTCTTCAACTTCCTTAACTCTTGACTAAAGTAGTCTTTTTCAAAGATGTAGTACTCACATCTTCCTCATATCTCAAACCCATCTTGTCACTAGGGCTCTTTCCAATTGAGAGCATCTTGTCAAGCTTCTCGGTTCCGGAGGTTATCTTGGCAATTACTCCTTTTGCCTCTTCAAGCTCCTTCCTTAAGCATTCTTCACTTTTCTTGACCACAACAAGTTCTAACTTCAAGCTTTCTTCCTTTTCTCTTGTTCTTTTCACTTCTTCACTCAAGTGAATCATCTTGGAGGTCAATTCAAGGTTTTTCCTTTTCAACTCTTGAATCTCTTTTTTCTTCTTAGCTCTAGAACTTTTGAAGTATTCCATAAAGTCTTCATAGTCCATCTCCTTATCGAATTCATGCTTGGACTCGGATGAAGTACTCTCATTACTTGAGTCATCATCTTCTTCTGCTAGCTTGTCATTCTCCTCTTCTTGGTCACTCATAACTTCTTTGCTATTGTGAGATGATGAGAAGGCAATGAAGTTTGCAACTTGGTCTTCATCTTCCGAAGACTTTTCTTCCTCCTTTAAGTCTTCACTATCACTCCAAGTAGCATCCATTGCCTTTCCTTTCTTCTTCTTCTTCTTTAAGTTGGCACATTCGGGGGCAAGGTGACCATACCCACTACACTCATAGCATTGAATACTCTTCTTGGAGTCCTTCTCTTCACATTTCTCCACCTTTTTAAAGGGAGTCTTCTTCTTCACAAATTTTCCCTTGGAGCCCATCCCCTTCTTCTCAAACTTCATGAATTGCTTGAACCTCTTTACCATAAGAGCCATTTCTTCATCCGAATCTTCCTCCTCCCTTTCTTCCTTGGAGGTCTTCAGTGCAATGCTCTTTTGCTTCTTTTGAGGTGTTGTTAAAGTAGGGGCTCTTCTTGACTCAAATGCCAACAACTTGCCAATTATCTCACTTGGCTTCATCTTCTTATATTCGCTATTCTCCTCAATAGCAGTCACCTTTGCATCAAATCTCTCCGGGAAGAGACCTCATAATCTTTTGGTTTATCCTTTTATCCGAATATGGATCGCCTAATTGATGACTTTGGTTGACGATATCCATTAGCTTCACTTGGAAGTCATTGAAGCACTCATGATCTTCCATCTTCAAGGACTCAAATTGAGTTTGAAGGACTTGTAGTTTGGAGTCTTTCACTACATCGGCTCCTTCATGTGCCATCTCCAATATTGTCCATGCTTCATGTGCATTCCTTGTGGTTTGGATTAGCTTGTGTTGATTCTCATCCACCGCACACAGGATTGCATGCATGGCCTTGTTGTTCCATTTTGAGGCTTCAAAGTCTTTAGTATCCCATTCCGATTTAGGCTTGGGCACGATGCTTTCATCTTCGAGAGTTTTTGTAGGTGATGTGTAACCATCCTCAATCACCATCTAAACTCGATCGTCAATTTGGCATTGGTAGGATTCCATTTTTCCTTTCCATGATGAGTAATTAACCCCCGTCAGAAGTGGAGGTCTTGAACTCGATGCTCCCTCTCGCTCATATGCATTTCCACTCATGGTGTTTAAGGGTAAATGAGATGAATGCAATCAATCAATAATAGGAAAAAGGAAAACAAGCAAGACACACTGACCAAAAAGCAATCTAATGCAAAACACTCCTAGAGAGCAAAGGATCTCCTAATTATATTAAGGAACCCGCTCTGATACCAATTGAAAATAAACTAAGAGTGATAAAACTAACCTAGAGGGGGGGGTGAATAGGTTTTAGTTGAATTAAATGCCATCTTTTTGATTAATCAAAAATTAAACAACACAACCCCTAATCTCTAACACAATTAATCATTGCCATAATAAAATGCGGAATAAACAAAATGATACAATGATATGATTTACATGAGAAACCCTCCAACTGGGTAAAAACTCACGGGCCTAATCACCAATCGAACCCTCAAATCCACTTTTTGTAGAAACGATTACAACCTAGGTTGACCACATCACACCTAATCAGTTACTAATCCGTTCTTGCTACCCGCAGGCCTTTAATAGTGATTTTAGGCTCTTGCTTGTATACTACCCAAGGCAAATACAAGACTTAACTCTTAAATGAAGAGATATGAAACCTAAAGTGAATATGATGATATTCTAAATGCACAAAATGCAAGATCAACACATTTAATGCTTATCTAGTCAGGTATGAGTGCTTCAAACATTCCTAGATATCATGTTGCTATATGACACACATATAACCTAGCTATATGAAATCAAAGCATTCCTAGATGCAAAAGCTATCACAATATAACAACCCAAACATCAACAAAAATCTCTATTTATAATGAAAAATTATAAACTAGATGCATAAGAAACATAAAACAGATTTCTTGTTAAGCAAGAACACAAAGATGGATGAGAGTGGTGTTCTACTTACCAAGTAAGCTATGTTGATGAAGACCCATGCTTAAAAACATCCTAGATGAAGGAGATGATGATAGAACCATGAATGAATGATGGGTGATTAGGTTTTGCACAATAAAAATGGTTTATTGCTACCTTTTCTTGCAAGAAACTCTTGAGCTCTAAAAGGAATGAAAGAGAATAAGTTTTGAAGCTCTAAAGAGGCAAGGAAGAGGAAAGGGCATATATATATCAAGCCCTAGACGAAATGACACCGTTTTGAAAACAGTAACAAAAACCCGTCATTACCGCTGTGCGTACCGCGGCTCGGACAAGTTGTCCAGACCGCGGTACACACAGCAGTGTACCTACTGGACAGCAACGCGGTTTGGACCGCTGTGCATGCAGTGCACAGGCTGCGGTCAAGGCATCAGGGGCCTACTGAAGTTTACAGTTTCACAGACCGCTGGGCGTACATGTGTACAGGACGCGGTCCAGGCAGCATGAGCCGACTAATGATTACCGCTCTGTATGTCGCGGTTCAGGCATGTGCTTGCCAAGCGGTCTAGGCCGTGAAAATAGAAGAAACCCTATTTTCTAGGCAGACTCAACACACAAAGTGATGTGCAATATGTGCAAGTGTGGAGTGTGAAAAGTGACATACAGTGCATCATTCAATTGTATGTAAACAAGAATATAATGCATGCAGGTGAGTGTGTGCAGCTATATCCCTTCAAGTAAAAGTAGAGTCAAGTAATCTACCTTCCTTGAAGCACTAGGAGTCAATTTGAAGATCTTCAATTCCTAATCTACCCTTTCACAATGATTAACCCCAAATGGTATTTTGTCGATGAAATAAGCCAATCATAATGTAATGGCACATACACCGGCCAAGGTTTGATCCATCGGGCAACTATGCTCTTACGTACTGGATCCTTCCTAGTGGGGGTGGTGCCTGGCCAGGGCAACAGGAGTGCCATGTGGCTTTTCCTGGTCTCGAAGAGATCCTCATAGATGGTTTAATCTGATCTAGGGTATCAAGCGTGCTATGTAGCTTTCCTGGATTTATGGCGATCCTCCTGGAGGGATCTACCCGGTCTAGGGCATCAGGAGTGCTTTGTAGCTTTCCTGGATTTATGGCGATCCTCCTGGAGGGATCTACCCAGTCCAGGGCATCAGGATTGATGTGCAGCTTTCCTAGGATTCATGGCGAGCCTCCTGGAGAGATCTACCCAGTCCAGGGCATCAGGATTGCTGTGTAGCTTTCCTGGATTCATGGCGAGCCTCCTGGAGGGATCTACCCGATCCTGGGTATCAGGATTGCTGTGTAGCTTTCCTGGATTCAAGGCGAGCCTCCAGGAGGAATTTATCTGGTCAAGGGTATCAGGAGTGCTATGTAGCTCTCCTGGATTCATGGCGAGCCTGCTGGAGGAATCTATCCGGTCTAGGGCATGAGGAGTGAAATGTAGCTCTTGATCTTAAAGCAACAATCATGATGGATTCAATTGGCAATATAAAGCCGATAGATGTAGACAAATGTAGGCAAGGACAGATGGAGAAAGAAACCTTCTTTATTTATGATCAAAGAAAAAAGAATACAAGCACTCACGATTACTAACATTTTCTGACAGTCATTTTGGAGTAATCCTGGCCGATTTCCATTGCATGACTTATGGGTATAACCTCTTGAGATGATCAGCATTCCAAGTGCGATCTACTGGATGTCTGTCCATGTCATCCAACTTGTAGGCCCTACCCTGGATCGCTATTTTGATTAGGTAAGAACATTCCCAATTAGGTGAGAGTACTCCGTTCGACCTTTTTCGGGTACTCTGGGTAACCTTTCTGAGCACCAGATCCCCTTCTTTGAAGCTTCGGATTCTCACTTTCTTGTTGAAGTAACTAGCAATCCAGTTCTGGTATACTGCTATCATTTCTGCAATCTTGTCTTGCTTCTCCTCTAGGAGGTCCAGGCTGGCCCTCAGCTTGTCTTCATTTCCCTCGGGGTTAAAATGATGTACCCGAAAAGAAACGAGCTTATGTTCTATAGGAAGGACAGCTTCTACCCCAAAAGCTAGTGAGTAGGGGGTTTCTCCGGTAGCGGTCCTTTTGGTGGTGCGGTAAGCCCATATCACATCCGGGAGTTCATCAGCCCATCTTCATTTCTTCTGCTGAAGCTTTTTCTTCAGGAGCCTCTTGATAGTTTTATTTGTGGCCTCTACCATGACCATTAGTCTGGGGGTGTGCTACGGATGCAAAGCGAAGTTCAATCCCCATACTCCCATAGAATTCCCGGAAATCTGGCATTATCGAACTGCTTACCCAGATCTGTGATGATGACCATCGAAGTCCCAAACTAGCAAACCATATTTTTCTTGATGAACTCGGTTGTATTTGCTTCAGTAATTTTAGAGAGGGCTTCTGCTTCCACCCACCTTGTGAAGTAGTCAATAGCCACGATAGCATGCTTCTGCTGACCTGGCATGTTGGGAGAGGTCCAATTAGATTTACTCCCCAAAATTGATACAGGTTGGCCGTTTTCTGGCATGGTTCACAAGACTGTACGAACTGCCTCGCATCATGGTGCAAGGTCGGCCAGAAATATCCCATGCGTAGCATCTGGTAAGCCAATTTTTCTCCTCCGATGTGATTTCCACAGTCTCTCGAGTGCACTTCCCTCAATGCCCAATTTGTATCCTCGGGATGTAGGCACCTAAGCAAGGGGAGTGACCTACCTCTGCGGTAAAGGTGCCCCTCTACCAAGCAGTATCTGACTGAGGTTCTCTTGATTTTACGAGCTTGATCAGGGTTATCAGGGAGCCTTTCTGACTGAAAGTAATCCGCGATAAGATCCATCCAGCATGGAAGCCGTTCCACGGGGTTGACTTCCTTGCCTTCAGAGATGCTTGACGTAGTGATTATCTGGAGTGAAACTCCTTTCGGTAACGCTTGTCCTCCATTTACAGCTATCTTGGCTAGGACGTCAGCTCAATGATTCTGATGCCTAGGTACCTGCTCGATCCTGAAACCCTTGAAGCGGGGTAACAAGTCCTGCACTTTTTCGAGGTAGGCTGCCATGTTATCCCCTTTGGCCTGGTATAGACCAGTTACTTGGTGAACTACCAGTTGCGAATCACATTTGGCAAGGAGGTAATCAGCTCCTATCTGTGCTGCTGTTCTCATTCCTGCTAACAAAGCCTCATACTCAGCCTCGTTATTGGTGGTGTTAAACCCGAATCTGAAATAGTGACAGCATTCGACTTTCTCTAGGTCGGTTAGGATGATCCAACCCCCACTTCCTGCCTGATTTGATGCTCCATCGATATACAAGGTCCATGTGTTTCGATCGGTAGGCCAATCTGCAGGCTCTCGTTCCTTCGAGGAGCTTGATTCAAGCTCGAGGTAGCATCTTGATCGGGAATTACACTGAATTCTACCACGAAATCTGCCAAAGCCTGGGCCTTGATGGTAGTCCTCGCTTTGTATTTCATGTCGAACTAGGTAAGCTCAAAGGCCAACAGCACGAGTCTTCCCGATACATCTAGCCTTTAAAGAAATTGTCTCAGAGGTTGATCAGTGACTACCAGGATTGTGTGAGTAAGGAAATAAGGGCGGAGCTTCCTGGCTGCTACCACCAATGCAAAGGTGAGCTTCTCCAATAGAATATAGTTCTTTTCTGATTTGGTTTAAGTGCAGCTCATATAGTAGACAAGGTACTGGGCTCCATCTCCGCACTCTTTCACCAATGCTCCGCTGACGGCAGTTTCAGACACTGCTAGGCGGTTTCAGACACTGCTAGGTATAACTGTAATTCTTCTCCTGGTACCGAGCGAGCTAGCAGGGGTGGGCTAGCGAGGTACCTCTTTAATGACTGGAAAGCTAGCTCACTGTCTTGATCCCATTTCATGTTCTTCCCTTGTTTGATTGCCTTCAAGAACGGGGTACACTTGTCAGTGGACCGTGATATGAAACGGTTCAGGGCTGCGATTCGCCCAGTCAAACCTTGCATTTGTCTGAGTGAGGTGGGAGATTCAAGATCTAGGATGGCTTTGATCTTTTCGGGATTAGCCTCGATCCCTCTCTCGTGGACCATGAATCTGAGAACTTTCCCGGCTGTAACTCCGAAGGTGCATTTAGCAGGATTCAAGAGCATCTGATTCTCTTTGACAATCTGGAAAGTCTGGCGGATGTGATCTTGGTGATGTTCAGCTACCTAAGACTTCGTGATCATATCGTCAATGTATACCTCCATTGACTTTCTTATCAGTCCCCTGAATAAGCATTTGACCAGGCGCTGGTAGGTAGCCCCAGCATTTTTGAGTCCAAAGGGCATGACTCTGTAGCAGTACAAGCCTTGCCTAATTATGAAACTGGTTTTATTCCTGGTCCGTTGGGTGCATCATGATCTGGTTGTATCTTGAGAAGGCGTCCATAAAGCTTAAGAGTTTGTTGCCCTCGGTTGAATCTACCAGTTGGTCGATTTTTGATAGTGGGAAGCTATCTTTCGGGCAAGCGTGGTTGAGATCTGTGTAGTCAACGCACATGTGCCCACTTCCCATTTGCTTTGGTCACTATGACTACGTTGGTAATCCATTCAGGGTACCAAGACTCCTTGATGAATTCTGCCTTTAGTAGTTTGTTTACCTCCTCTTGCACCGCAGTATTTCTCGCTTGGTTGAAATGCTTTTCTCTTCTGCTTGACTGGCTTGAAGGTGGGATCCACCGCTAACCTGTGTGTTGCTAAGGTAGCGGGTATCCATGGCATCTCCTCATGACTCCATGCAAAGATGTCATTAAATTCTCATAGGAGCTTTATCAGAGCCTCCTTTACCTCTGTCTTCAATGTTGAACCTATCCTGACAACCTTGGAAAGATCGCCCTCCCTGATAGGTACCTCTTCTAACTCCTTCTGCAGGATGGCCACTGGCCCATCCCTTCTCTTCTTCTCCCCTGATTTCTACGTCTGGGAGTTCCAGCGTGAATTCCATTTCATCGGAGTTTGTTTCGCCTTCAAAATCTTCTTCTGAGAACTGGTGATCTTGGTTGATGGTTACCTGCGCGCATTGCTTAGCCAGCGCTGCTGGATTGGTAGACACTGCGTAACATTTAAGCACAACCTGTTGATCTCCTCGCACTTCGCCCACCTTGTCTCCAACTGGGAATTTCAGGACTTTATGGTATATTGACAAAACTCTTTTAAGAGCATATAGGTAGGGTCTTCCGAGGATGGCGTTGTAGGCGGACGGGGTGTCTACCATAACAAAATCTGTCATCAGGTTCTGTTAGAGTGGCGTTGTCTCTACTATTACTGGTAGGATCATAGACCCGGTGGGACTCAGCGAGTCTCATGTGAACCCGTATAATGGGGTAGTGCAGCTGTTGTAGCAAGGTCTCTTCAGGTTGAATTGCTCCAAAGCACTTTTGAAGAGGATATCAACGCTGCTACCTGTGTCAATCAAGACACGATGGACCAAGTTGTTGGCTATTTAAACAGTGATGAACATGGGATCATCATGAGGCTGGACGATGTTAAATACGTCCCCTTCTGTGAAGATGATCTATGCAGCAGGAGGAGACCGAGGTGATCCTCTGGTAACCTTGAAGACATTTTGGCCTGCTTCTACTCTAGGAATTTTCCTGGCGTGGTTCTTTCGAGCATTGTTGGAAGTTCCTACCAGGGTGGGACCTCTACTGATGGTATTGACAATCTGGATCTGCTCCATCAGATCCTTCCCTTTTGCTTTCCTTCCTTCATCATATGCTTTGATATCAGCCTGCACCTCATTTCCAGTGTGTATGTTATCGCACACTTGTTGGAGGAATTCCTCCAAGCAGCCTCCTGTGACCAGGCCTTCAATTTAGTTATGTAAGGATCCTCGATTTTATGATTGGCTTATTTCATGAGAAACCCCACCACATTGGGGATGATTGTGTAATGGGTAGCTTAGGTCCGAATTGGCAAGCTTCCAAGCATCTCCATGACTTCAAGAGCAAAAGGTATACTCACTTGACTTTGTCTCTTGAATAGTTTAGGTGCACACACACACTTCATGCATGTTTTGTTTATCTTGCATTTGTGTTCTTTATTGTTTATATAAGTGTGCATCCTTTTCAAAAACACTCACTAGCTTGCATTGTATCTCATTTGATAAACATGTTTGACATGTTAATTGTGCTTCATTGTGTGCATCTCACTCACTTCACACTTGCACAACATTCTTGTAAGATAGACATTTTTCTTGAGTGTTAAAAAGGGATTTTCCCTTTAGCGCGGCCTAGACTGCTCGGCAGGCTCTGCTTGCACCGCGGCGCACGGAGCGGTATTCTCCAGTGCGTCATGCGCGACGTGGACAGTGACCTGTGCACTTGCACGCTCAGCGGTCCCAACCGCGGTGTTGTCCAAACGGTGCACTGCTGTATGTACCGCGGTCTGGACACTTACTTGTGCTGCGGTCTAGCAAGCGGTTTTGACGGGATTCTGTTTCCCAAGTTCAAAACGATGTAGTTTTAACTAGGGCTTCATATATATTCTCCCTCTTCTCTTCTTGGCCGACCAAGAGCTCAGAAAATCATTTTTAGAGAGAGGTTAGAGCTCCTAGAGAGAGAAAGCTTCAAGAAAGCATCTTTGACTCTCCAAATCCAAAACCCATCTCCATCTTGCCATCATTTCTAAGCATCTTTAAGGCATGGGTCTTCATCATTAGTTGACTTGGTAAGTTGAACAAAAACCCCATCTTTATCATTTGTTCATACTTTCCGAAGATTGTGTTTTTATTGCATTTATTAGTTGATTAAATGCTAGGACTCTATTTAATGCATCTATTTATGAGTCTTGATAACATGATTGGGTTTGTATTTTGATAGCTTAATTGATTAGGTAATTTTTGCCTAAAAGCTAGGTTATAAATATTCATGTGTGATTAATTGATAACTAGGTTGAGAAATTGTGTTTTAATCAACTAGTTAATGTTCATGAATATTTGATTGTGTTTGTTTGTGATATCTTGCATTATTAGGTCATATATGCCTAAATAGCTAATCCATAAATATTCATGTATGCTTAATTGATGATTAGGTTGACTTTGTGCATCTAGTCAAGTTTATGAATGTTTATGTGAATATATTTGACAATTAGGTTGTTAGAATTTCTCTATAACTAATTGAGACCTCATGTGTGTACATGTAGGCATTGTTTGATAACTAGAGTGTTCAATTGCATTATAACATCTAGTTAAGCATTTTGTGTTTAGTCTTGCACATTATTGCATTGAGTATATTGTCATATACACACTTAGACTTTTATACTCTTCATTGAGTCAAAGTCTTGTGGCTTCGGGGTGAAGTTGCATAAGCATTGAAGTCTTGCAACCAAGTTATGGTTGGCAAGCATCGGTCAAGTGCCACTGTAAAAGGCCTGCGGGTAGAGTAGGAGGTGCTCACGCCAAGAGTAGTGTATCAGTGGATATCACTAGGGATTGAACCAAGAGTGGCGAGTGGTAGTGTCCATAGCCTGAGGTTATCTAGAGTGAGAGTCCGAGTATCACTTGAGGGTGTAACTTTTTACTCATATAATGGATTACTGTGATCGTGTGTGGCTAGAAGGATAGCCCGTGGTTTTTCCCTTGTTGAAGGGTTTCCACGTAAAAATCAAATGTTATTTATTATTCCACACTTTACACTTGATTTTGTATGTTTGTTTATGTTGGGTTATATTATTAATATTGACTAATCGAAAAGTTGGTAATAATCGATTAACAACCCATTCACCCCCCCTCTAGGTTGTTAGACACACGTTTGAGCAGTATTTTCAATTGGTATCAGAGCGGGTTTCTAGATATACTTAGGTGATCCTTGCTCTTGATTGTGTATGTCTTGCATTTGTGTGCATTTTGTTGGTTGCATTCATTTGCATTCATCTCATTCCCTAAACACTATGAGTGGCATTGAGATGATAGAGGGTGATTTGACCTCCAAAGTTGAGAGGGAGATATATGACTCCGATGAGGGGATGACTCTCATGGTTAAGAGATTTAAGAGATTTACAAAATCTCAAAAGAAGGGCATGACCTCCAAGGTGAAGGGAGAAAAGAAAAAGTCAAGGAAAGATGACCCTTGCCTTGAGTGTGGTGGAGTTGGCCACCTTGCCTCCATGTGTGGTAACTTGAAGTACAAGAAGGGAGGAGAAACTATGATCGCTACTTGGAGTGCTAGCGAACTTGAAGTAGTTGAAGAGTGCTCCACAAGCTCGGTTGCTAGTGAGATCAACTACTTCACATTTCCGGGTTCCTACCATGAAGAAACTCATGCCATCACTAAATGTTTATCACTTGAAGATTTCAAGATGGGTGGCCTTGAACTTGGAAACCGAAGAGGAGCATGCTTGAGTGAAGCAAGCCTTGATGATATGACTCTCACAAGCATAAGTGGGAGAAGCCTTGATAGTGATGGCTCATGCTTCGAGAACTCTTGTGATAATAAGGTGGATTATCAAGAGTAGGTTGATTCTCTTCAAAAGACCTTGAAAGAGAAGGAAAATGATATCCTTAGATTAGAAAAGGATAATCTTCAACTAAAAGCCAAAGTGACTCCCTTTGATGATGAAGTGAGGAGATTCAAGGAAAGTGAAGATTTGTTGAAGAAGGAAAATCTTCAATTAAAGGCTAAGTTAGATGACTCCTCGAAGACGGACATGATTGATGTGTCCAAGTACGAAAAGGAGATTGAAGATTGCCACAAAAGGATAAAGGCAATGAAGGATGAACTTGCCAACAAAGAGAACTCCTTGAAGATTGTCAAGGAAAGAGAGATGAGGTACCTTGAAGAATTAAAGAAAGCCAAGGTCAAACAGCCTCAAGCTCAAGGCAAGAGCAAAGCTTCATCCAAGCAAGGTTTAACTCAAGGAAAGTTCACACAAGCCTTGGCAACTCAACCAAAGCCTAGGCAATCCAAGAAGAAAGGATAAGTCCTTGAGAAGCCAACCACCTCCTCCAACAAGTCAACTATCAAGAAAGAAGGTGACCATAAATGACTTGCTCAACCAAGAAGGCATGATCAACCGCCTCAACCACCTCAACAAGCTAGACCACAAAGGTGCCACTGATCGGTCTATTTCTATACATAGTTTAGGTCCCCATTTCCTATTAATTGTGCTTTGTTCTTGGGTGAAATTAGGTATTTTATGTGTTTGTTGAGCATTTATAGGTCACATTCCATGAAAGAGGTGTTAGAAGTTATTTTGAAGAAAAGGAGCAAAAAGCTGAATTTCGGCCAATGCAGATCACCCAGATTGCGGGCCCCATATCTCTCTCCTCGGTTTGAATTGTGTGTTCTACCACCTATGGATGGAAAGCCCTGGAAGTCTAGTTTCCGGTGCACTTTTCGGATCACAATTCCGATATTCCTAGAAGAAGTTATGCCAAATTTAGTAACCGAAGGTCGAGCTGGAGAAGCTGACCGCGGGCCAGACCGCGATTCGTGCAATTTCCTACCTAGCGGTCTACGTAGCGGTACATATCAGTACAGCACTGCGGTGCTGACCGCGGGCGACCTGCAGAGCGACCTAGGCAGCGGTTTTGACGTACTTTTGGCGGATTTCATTCCGAATTAGTCCAGAAATGTTCCAAAACTTCCCAAATCAAATTCTAATGATTTTAGAAGATCAAAACATGTTTGGGAAACTTCCTAAACTCAAATTAGTAGACAATTATCAAGAAAAGAAATCTAATTTAGGAAAGGATTCCAATTCCTTCTCTCATTCTACTTTCCTACTTTGTGAGTTTCCTACAACAAAGCAAATTGGGAGTTCATAAGGAATTATCACCTATAAATATCATGAGTTTCTTGAAGGGAAGAGAAGCCAAGGGAGGTCCCAAGCCACCAAGGGGGCCGTCCCCCATCACTCCGTCACCACACATCACCTCAACACTCATCCATCTTTACACATTGAAGATTTGAAGACGAAGAAGATTACAATTGAAGATCTTAATGGGTTTTATCTTTTCTTTCTCTTTTCTTTTTATTTTCAACATGTGTAACTAATCCCATAACTAGGGAATCAATGTGAACCTTTTGTGAATGCTCATATATGGATTAATTATTATTTCATCAATTAAAATTCTTGATTTATTCATTGTTCTTAATTGCTTGATCCTCATTAGTTTTAATATTTATTCACACCATAGACCAAGGGTGAATAACTATTTGGCATGATTTTAGGGTTAAGACTACCTGAGAATTAGGGTTAGAGTATAGACCAAACCTAATCTTAATTAATGCTCTTTTGAATGAATGAATTTTATCTTTAGCATAGGCCAAGCAAAGTATAGAATTTGGTTCTTAATTCTTGTGCTTAAAGGTTTTCGATCATTGTTCATACCATAGACCAAGGGTGAATAGTGGTTGGGAGCACGTGACTCATCCCATGACCATACGGTAATAGTCACATTAAAGACAAAGAATGAACCCTAGAATTGATTGAATATTGTTTACAAATTAATTCCATATATCGAGTGTTCATAATTGGGGATCATTGATAACCTAGTGCTTTCCTTCTATTGATCACAACTACATTCTTTTTAATTGCTTTCTTAATTTAGTTTAGTTTAATTCAAATCTCAAACAAATCTTTTGTTAATTTTAGTTTAACTTTAATTAGAATTAGTTTTAATTGTTAAATCTCGTTTCCTTGTGGGAACGAACCTTACTTGCCGTTGTGCTTATCTTCACAATTCGTGCACTTGCGAGTATAGTTTTTAATAACATGATTTACACCATCAGCCACCAATCGGCTCAAGCTCCTAGGAGAAGCAAACTGATGCACCATCAAAGACAACCTCATCAACATGGTGATGCTTCGATGAGATCTCAATGTAATGGTATAAACTCTTCTTTTATACCTACTTGTCATTTTTGTGGTATGATTGGTCACTTAAGACCAAATTGCTTTAAATACATTAAGAGGTGTAGGTTAGAAAGCATGAAAGAAAAACGGTTGAAAAAGAAGGCAAATTTGCATGAACCTAGGGAATTTATAAACATGTCAATGACCACTAGAAACGATAAGGTGGAACCTAGGTGGGTTAGAAAGAATGAACCCACTTGCCTAAGTGCCCATGTGACTCCCTTAGATGCAACTAGGTCCATTGGACTTGGTAAGTCTATAGGAGGACATGTCTCCCAATGACTTGGTTGAATTTTGACCCCATGAGGGGAGCTCAAGCAAACAGAGCGAACTTGCATGATTTGCCATATGCAAAAAGTTGATTAATTTTATGATCTTTTATAATTGCTTGAGATGATTGGTTGTACATATGCTTATATAATATTTTCTTAATAAGTTTGCAACATTGCTTTACTTGCAATCCATGTCATATTTTAGTTCAACAATGCATTTTTGGACTAGGAGATTTTGATTGGGAAAGTACATTTGAATGACCCATAATTTAACTCCATGACATGAGAACTTTTAATGACATGCTTAAAATGATTTGCATGAAATGTTTTTTGATTGCTTTAGTGCAAAATATGTGTGAAAGCAAATGAGAAGACTAAACCCAATAAGGATCTAGTATCCATGCAATAAATAAGGATGTCTCATCCAAATTTAGTCTTCTCTCTCTCTCTCTCTTTATTAGTTGAACAAGGCTATTATCATACTGGTATCCTACCCGGAAAAATCAAAAAGGGTGCAAATGTCACTCATGTCTTGTTTCGCTTATAAAGTTTGATATAGTTGCTCTTTAAATTGAAATTCATTTTTGAAACATTATATCTTGTTTGCTTATGATAAAAGGGTATAAATTGGTTTGAATTCTTTTAGAAACCCTTTTGATGTTTGCTTTGCCAAATACCATTGCTTGAACTTGAATGCTATATGTCTTGCATGCAAAGCAACAAATTCACACATTTTTTTTATAAAACTCCTTGAATCTCTCTCAATTATTTAAGTTGCATAAAGTTTGTGTATATGATTATGCAATGTATTTGTGTGAATAGCTCTCTTTGCTAAAGCAACCCGATAGGGGGAGCTCATTTGCCTATATCGTGACAAAAAGGGGGAGAAGTCTTGAGAGATATATGGGGAGCATTGTTTATGCTTTAGGGGAGATATCATGAGAGAGAGAGTAACCTTTTAGGGGGAGCATTGCACATGCAGTCTTTGTATTGCTTTATTTGTATTTAAGTGCAATGCTAGTTTTTATTTGTTCACCTCACTTGCACTTGTTCTTGGAAAGTGCTTCTTGCTATTGTGTGTAGGTACATTGATAATTCTACAAAGAGATTGAATATACTGAAGATTTAGATTCTAGGTATCTCTTTTGTAATGTAGAAGTGATTATGGACAATAGCTTTGTTTTATTTTGTGAGGATTGTTTGTGAGTGGTTGTTTTGTCATGAAATAGCCAAAGGGGGAGATTGTAAGGACCTCGATTTTATGATTGGCTTATTTCATGACAAACCACACCACATTGGGGATGATTGTGTAATGGGTAGCTTAGGTCCGTATTGGCAAGCTTCCAAGCATCTCCATGACTTCCAGAGCAAAAGGTATACTCAATTGACTTTGTCTCTTGAAGAGTTTAGGTGCACACACACACTTCATGCATGTTTTGTTTATCTTGCATTTGTGTTCTTTATTGTTTATATAAGTGTGCATCCTTTTCAAAAATACTCACTAGCTTGCATTGTATCTCATTTGATAAACATGTTTGACATGTTAATTGTGCTTCATTGTGTGCATCTCACTCACTTCACACTTGCACAACATTCTTGTAAGATAGACATTTTTCTTGAGTGTTAAAAAGGGATTTTCCCTTTAGCGCGGCCTAGACCGCTCGGCAGGCTCTGCTTGTACCGCGGTGCACGGAGCGGTATTCTCCAGTGCGTCATGCGCGACGTGGACAGTGACCTGTGCACTTGCACGCTCAGCGGTCCCAACCGCGGTGTTATCCAGATGGTGCATTGCTGTATGTACCGCGGTTTGGACACTTACCTGTGCCGCGGTCTAGCATGAGATTTTGACAGGATTCTGTTTCCCAAGTTCAAAACGATGTAGTTTAAACTAGGGCTTCATATATATTCTCCCTCTTCTTTTCTTGGCCGACCAAGAGCTCAGAAAATCATTTTTAGAGAGAGGTTAGAGCTCCTAGAGAGAGAAAGCTTCAAGAAAGCATATTTGACTCTCCAAACCCAAAACCCATCTCCATCTTGTATCATTAAGGCATGGGTCTTCATCATTAGTTGACTTGGTAAGTTGAACAAAAACCCCATCTTTATCATTTGTTCATACTTTCCAAGATTGTGTTTTTATTGCATTTATTAGTTGATTAAATGTTAGGACTCTATTTAATGCATCTATTTATGAGTCTTGATAACATGATTGGGTTTGTATTTTGATAGCTTAATTGATTAGGTCATTTTTGCCTAAAAGCTAGGTTATAAATATTCATGTGTGATTAATTGATAACTAGGTTGAGAAATTGTGTTTTAATCAACTAGTTAATGTTCATGAATATTTGATTGTGTTTGTTTGTGATAGCTTGCATTATTAGGTCATATATGCCTAAATAGCTAATCCATAAATATTCATGTATGCTTAATTGATGATTAGGTTGACTTTGTGCATCTAGTCAAGTTTATGAATGTTTATGTGAATATATTTGACAATTAGGTCGTTAGAATTTCTCTACAACTAATTGAGACCTCATATGTGTACATGTAGACATTGTTTGATAACTAGAGTGTTCAATTGCATTATAACATCTAGTTAAGCATTTTGTGTTTAGTCTTGCACATTATTGCATTGAGTATATTGTCATATACACACTTAGACTTTTATACTCTTCATTGAGTCAAAGTCTTGTAGCTTCGGGGTGAAGTTGCACAAGCATTGAAGTCTTGCAACCAAGTTGTGGTTGGCAAGCATCGGTCAAGTGCCACTGTAAAGGCCTGCGGGTAGAGTAGGAGGTGCTCACGCCAAGAGTAGTGTATCAGTGGATATCACTAGGGATTGCACCAAGAGTGGCGAGTGGTAGTGTCCATAGCCTGAGGTTATCTAGAGTGAGAGTCCGAGTATCACTTGAGGGTGTAACTTTTTACTCAGATAGTGGATTTCTGTGATCCGTGTGTGGCTAGAAGGATAGCCCATAGTTTTTCCCTTGTTGAAGGATTTCCACGTAAAAGTCAAATGTTATTTATTATTCCGCACTTTACACTTGATTTTGTATGTTTGTTTATGTTGGGTTATATTATTAATATTGACTAATCGAAAAGTTGGTAATAATCGATTAACAACCCATTCACCCCCCCTCTAGGTTGTTAGACACACGTTTGAGCAGTATTTTCAAGTTCTGCAGACAATAGCACTCCGAGGTATTATGACCTACATCCTCATGGAAATCACAATACTTGTAGCGGTTCCGCTGATCAGCTGGTACCTTTATGTGACCTGGCTTCCTGAGCAATCCCTTGTCGCGGATGGCTAGGTAGATAGTCTCAAGAGATGCATTCAAGGGGGTATAGTGGGAGTACCCTCTTTCATCTCTATCGACCCTGGCTACTTCCTTCGATGGAGGTGTGGCTCTGGGCGGAGTCCGCCTGACAAGGTACCAATTCCGCGGGGGCTAGTAGTGCGGCGACCGATATGTAGATTTATTGGGAGGTCTGTTTTGACTTTTCTGAACAGGTGTCCGCTTGGGTGCCTCCTTCTTCTGGCGCTTGGCAGTTCTCATATCATCATGCTCCATTTTGACTCGGAGTTGTTCGCCTATTTCAACCTGCTCTAGAGCTCTGTTGTAGGTTTTGTAAGAACCTCACTTTTGCGATTGGCTTGTTTCATGACAAATCAGATTGGGGATGTTTATGTAACGCGTAGCATAGGTTCTCGAAGACATGCTTCCAATCATCCCAAAGAGCCTCAAGAGAGGTAGTTCACTTGTCCTTAACTCTTGAAGAGATTTAGTTGCACACACTCACATTCTATGCATTTGTATTGACATGTATGTATGGTTGAACACACACACACACACACACACACACTTCTTGCATTTTGGAGTTAATAGGCTGCACAGTGGGTTAGACGACATGCAAGGCCACTTATGCATGTCCCCTGACAATGTCGCCTTAGACTTGAGTTTTTCCCACAGTGTGTTAGGCGACATGCAAGGCCACTTGTGCATGTCGCCTCCAATGTCGCCTTTGTCTTGTAATTTTCCTCCAGTGTGTTAGGCGACTTCATAGGCGACTTGTGTTAGGATTATGCTCAATGGCAAGAGTGTAATATTGTAATTGGCAATCTTCTCATATTAATAAAGTGAATTCTGATTCTTACAATTACTTATAGCATTTATTATTATAATTGTCAAGGTAAATAATCATAAGGTCAAAAAACTATGAGATATAAAGAATTGTTCATACATCCGGATATGTATGAGGTAGACACAATTCTTTAGTTAGTCTTGAATAACGTTCACAACTTAAGTTAAAGGTTGGGCACCTCTATCTTGTTAAAGTTATAGAATTCTTTTACTAGCATTTGAGTGGGATCAAATGAATATGATGAGTCTAAAATCATCGAAAGGTTTTCGAGTAAAAGAATCTAGTGCACTAGGTGCATTGAACTGGATCACAATGAAATACTTTATCTAGAACCGTCACTAGATATAAGTCTTTTCATTAAAGAGGACAATCAGAGAGTCTATCTTAATCCTGAGATAAATGATGGACTTATGGTTGCAAGTGTTATCATTAGAGCTATCGATGAGTACGATTATATAGCATAGTCTATCGTCGATAGTTTGGTGGTATACATTTGTTAATCGATATAGGACTTCATTTATAGATATGGACATCGTAGCTCCATTTATTAAATGAGAGTATAATATCATCATATGGATGTTTTGAGGTATTGGATATTAAATCTCAACGTTAAGTTTTCAATAATGATTATTGAAAACATGGCTTCTAGACAAGTCAAAGTATGCAAGTTCGAAATGTGGTCATATGAGGAAATATGGTAACTTGGAGAGCTATAGGCGGTCTATGAGCTCTTGGCGATTACTGATATTATTCACGAGGATACACCATCTCCTATAAGATTGTCTAGGGTATGAATGAGAAACATCTCCTTATTCTATCTTTATTTAAGAGTTCAATTTTAGCTCTTTAGTGGAATGAGTTAAAATTAATAGATTGGACATAAGTGAATCATTTGTTGATAGTGATTAGGTTGTGTCTATTGAAGCTTAAATTTAGATAGCCCGCCAAGATCCCTAATCCACACGTATTTGCATGGATCACTTGTTATATTCTACCAGGCCGATTTAAGGGTCCATCTAGAATTGTTTTTAATATATCAAGAATATAATATGTCTATTATTTAATTAATGGGCTGCACTATTATATTAATATATTAAAAGGAGACATGTGGGCTTGTTTCTTTTAGTAAGAATGGGTCTGGTTCACATGTGGGCTTTTATTTAAAGTCCAATGGATTAAATGAAATAAGAAAATAATATATGGCCCATTTATATAAGTGGGGCAGCAAAGTGTATATATTAACCTAATATATTATTTTGTTTCATTGTTTTAATTAAATAAGAATTAGTTAATTTATTAATTAATTGTTTAATTAAGAAACAAATCTTTTTCTGATCAGGAAATATATTTCCTAAAGTTATACTATTGGTAGTAGTATATTAAAAGTAAAAGACTTGTTTGATAAGAAAATAAATAATTAATTTTATTTATTTAATCAAATAAGAAGTCTTTTTATTTAGTCAATAAAAGAATAAAAATATCTATGAGTTGGATTAGGTTTTGAAGTCTAAAGGTTGATGGAAATTAGGGTGCAACACAAACTCTTTTTGGTATGTGATTTGCGGCATCCCTAGTCCATTTAGAGGAAGATTTCGGCAATCCTAAATAGAAGAGGAAGCAAAATTTCGGCCACCTATATAATTCCACATATAGAATTCGGCCACAATAGTTGATTGAATGATTCAATTTTTCTTCTTCTTCTCAATTCATAGAAAATGATAATTTTTATTCTACTAAACATAAAAGAGAGAAGAGATTATTCTTTGATAGTACACTGATTGCTTGTTCATCAATAAGCTTGTGTGTACAACATCGAATTAGGTTCACGCGAGTTTCGATCATTAGATTGAAAACTCAAAAGTGACCGGAATAATTTTTGTCTTCTTTTGATTGTTTTGAGACTAACAAAAGAAAAAGAAAACTTTGTTCATCCATTCTCAGGTTTGCAATTCAAAGAAAAAGGGAGACCACGCTCCTAGGTGATTCACATACGTGTTCGGATTGGAAGATCTCGCGGTACTGTTCACGATCACTGTTCACGGGGGGGGGGGGGGTACCGTTCACAATCACTGTTCACACGGGTACTGTTCACGGGCATCGGAAAAGATTTTGCGGATTACCAATCGACGTAAGTCAATCGGATCACGCGTCAAGAGGTATTTAACTCTAACCGTATATATTTGAGTTTAATTAATTAAAAGGTTAAGGTTCAACTTTGAGACAAATTTTAAAACCATACGAAATCTATTTTTCGTTTCTTCCGCTGCGTTTTATATCGATTTTTCCCTACAATTGGTATCAGAGCCTTGGTTGTACCTTTTAATTAATTAACGTATATATACGTGAATCTATTTCTTTTTTATTGTGATTATACATGTTTTAGAAAGAGATGGCACTCTAGGTATTCGCATATATAATTACATGTTGAATGTATGGATTTATATATGTTTTATAAAGTGAATTGTTATTGCTCGATTTTGGTCCTAGAATTTCAATGTAATTTTTGTTTCGGATTTGTAACAAGAAGGGTGGTCTATTATCGCCATAATTCCTTCTTGGTAGTTGCTAGGGTTTTATTTTTTTTGTTTTGTATGTAAAATAAGTGCAGTATTTTTTTTTGTAATCAGGTGCAGTATTTTTTTTGTAAATCTTACTACAGTAAAATAAAATAAAAAAATTTTGCTGCAGTAATTTATTTGTAATATGATGTAATGTATTCGGGTATTGAAAATTCGAAGACAAGAAGAAAAACGAAGCAACCGGAACCGAGAACGAGCACCGTGCGCACCCTAGGACTGGATTGGGCTGCGCATGGCAAGCCCAATCCTTGGTGGGATGCGCAGGGCAACCTTGTGTGGCCTTATGGGCTGCGCAAGGTAGCCCCTTTGTGGGGTTGTGGGCTGTGCACGTTCATGGGAGGAGGCCGAGGGATGAGCGTATGGTTGATGGCAACCTGAAGATCTTGTATTCCTAACAATTGTAATTTACTTGCTTTTCTAGGATGGGCCAAAATTTTTGCTATTTAATTTTTGCTTAAATATTACAATATTTGTTGTTGTATGATAACATGACATTTTAGAATAGGAGTGCCACTCATATATCTCTTTTGGTATGAACATGCATTGAATGATTTAGGTATCTAATTGGCATCTAGATAACTTGGTAAAAATCATTCTTTGGGATTTAATCACACGCCTTAAATAATTGAGTGGGAGAAGGTGTGCAAGAACGCCTATGGCCTCCAAGATTAGTTGAGTTTTATTATTTTTGGTAATCCCCCCAAGGGGCGTCCATAAATGGAATTTAACAAATACTTCTTTACAAGGATAGACTAGACAATTGACTTAAACGAAATCTACTCCCCAAGGAGGGATTTTCGTGACAGAAAATTGAGGGTCGATATCTTGGTAACACACTCAATGTAATTTTATTAATATCCTCCCAAGAGTTCTTGTTAATAAAAATTACAAGGCTAAAATTAAAAACGCTGGTTGTTATGTTAACAATTAGGTGGGACCTAGTCTAACTAGTAAATAGTGCGAACTCCCAAAGTAGGCGTAATATTTATGGGTGTTGGATCACCGTTGAATTTTTATGATTGAATTATTTATTTTAATTCAAGATAATTTTTTAAAAGTGCTATTATCATGATTATTTACTTATATATGTTTTTGTTTTAATCAGAAATCATGACCCCATCACTTATGAACATCCTGAAAGATAACACTTTAACTGGAGATAACTACGTAACATGGAAAAGGAAAATTGGGTTGTTGCTGCAAAGTGAAAAACATAAGTTTGTTCTGACCACTCCTAAACCACCCCTTCCTAATAATGAATCTAATGTGATGCAAAGAGATGAGTATGAGCAGTGGAAGACTTCTGATGATATGGCAAAATGTTACATTATGGCCACTATCTCCGACGTGTTGCAACAGCAACATGAAGGAATGGAGTCCGCCACTGATATAATGATGTCTCTAGAGGAAATGTTAGCTATGAGGTCTAGGACGACTAAGAGAGAGGCAGTGACTGCTTTTATGAATCTTAGGATGAAACCTAGACAATCTATGAAAGATCACATGATGAAAGTCATAGCACATCTTAATATTGCTGAACTAAATGGTGCTGAGATTGATGGTGAGACCAAAATTGATATGGTAGTTAACTCACTGTCAGATTCCTTTGATCAGTTCAAGTTGGACTACACCTTGAACAAAAAGGAATACACCTTGCAGGGCCTAATGCAAGATGTTCAAAGCGCTTAAAAGATCCTTGTGAAAAACAAAGGTCAAGAGATTCATTTGGTTGGTAAAGTTGCTACTGTTAAGACCCGTAAGAAGGTCAAGAAACAACAGAAGAAAAAGCAACTTGGGCCTACCAAGAAGGAAACCAAGAAAGTAACCAAGATCAAAGGGAAATGCTTCCTTTGTGGTGAAAAGGGACATTGGAAAAGAGATTGCCCAAAGTCCCAGAAAAAGAAGGAAGAAGGTAATGTTAATTATCTAGAAACATGTTTTCTGGTAGATTCTACTGATTCTTGGATCATAGACTCTGGAGCCACTAATCATGTTTGTTATTCCTTGCAGGGGTTTCAGGAAAAGAGAAGGTTGAATGAAGATGAAGTCAATTTGCGATTGGGCAACGGAACGTTAGTGTCTGCAAGTGCAGTGAGAGATATTAGAGTTATTTTAGATTCTAGTAGGCATTTAGATTTAATAGACGTTTATTATGTACCTCAATTCAAGAGGAATTTAATTTCAGTTTCTTGTTTAAATAAGTTTGGATATTCGGTTACTTTTAATAAAACTTCTATTATTAGTAAGAATGACAAAGTTGTTTGCAAAGGTACATTGGAAAACGGTTTATTCTTTTTGCATAGAAATATCTCTCACTCGTTAGACACAGAAATAACGGAACCTAATCATAAAAGAGTAAAATTATCAAAAGATGAAACCTATCTTTGGCATTTACGCCTAGGTCACATTAACCTTAATAGGATTAAAAGATTGGTATATGAAGGACCTTTAAGTGACTTAAAGGTTGATGATCTACCAACTTGTGAATCTTGTTTGGAAGGTAAAATGACCAATAGGCCGTTCAATACCAAAGGTGCAAGAGCCACTGAATGTTTAGGACTAGTACACACTGATGTATATGGTCCTATGAGCATTCAAGCTAGAGGTGGATATGAGTACTTCATCACCTTCACAGATGATTACTCAAGATTTGGTTACATGTATCTCATGAGACATAAGTCGGATGCATTTGATATGTTCAAAGCATTCAAAGCTGAAGTAGTAAATCTGCTTGAGAAACATATAAAAATCTTGAGATCTGATCGTGGTGGAGAATATCTATCTGGAGAGTATCTATCTGGAGAGTTTCAGCAATATCTTATTGATAATGGGATAGTTTCTCAGCTTTCTGCACCAGGTACACCCCAACAAAATGGGGTAGCAGAAAGGAGAAATAGGACTCTCTTAGAGATGGTTAGATCAATGTTGAGTTATTCAACACTTCCTATTTCTTTTTGGGGATATGCTCTACAAACAGCAATATATATTCTAAACGATGTACCATCTAAATTTGTCCCTAAAACCCCACATGAATTGTAGACCGGACGAAAGCCTAGTTTACAACACATGAGGATATTTGGTTGTCCTCCACATGTGTTGAAAGGAAAGACAGAAGAGATTGAGTCCCGTTCGGAAACATGTATATTTGTGGGGTATCCAAAAGGAACTAAAGGATATTATTTCTATAGTCCTTCTGATCTAAAAGTATTTGTTTCAACAAATGCTTCATTTCTAGAAAAGGACTATATGAATAATTTTGTGCCCAAAAGTAGAATTGTCCTGAATGAGATGTCAGGAGATACAATTTCACAAGAGGTTTCACAACCTAGCCCAATTGTAAGTTCCACTCCAACACAAGATCAACAACCTACCATTCCTCGTCGTAGTGGGAGGGTTAGAACACAACCCGAAAGATATATCGGTCTAGGAGAATCTGTTGAGAATCTCCCGGACGACGATGATCCCTACACGAACAAGGAAGCTATGGAGGATGTTGATTGTCGTCATTGGCAAAAGGCAATGCAATCCGAGATTGAATCGATGTTCAATAACAAAGTCTGGTCCCTTGTAGACTTGCCTAAAGGGATAACAACCATTGGGTGCAAGTGGGTATACAAGAGGAAAAGAGGTATGGATGGTAAGGTGGAAACCTTTAAAGCTAGACTAGTAGCTAAAGGTTATACATAGAAAGAAGGTATCGATTACGAGGAAACCTTCTCACCTGTGGCCATGCTTAAATCCATTAGGATACTCTTATCCATTGCAGCATCTCTAGACCTAGAGATTTGGCAAATGGACGTCAAGACAGCTTTCCCTAATGGAAGTCTTGATGAGAGCATCTACATGATGCAACCAGAGGGATTCATTGAAAAAGGCCAAGAAGAAAGAGTATGCAAGTTGCAAAAGTCCATATATGGACTAAAGCAAGCATCCAGATCCTGGAACATAAGGTTCGATCAAGCTGTAAAGGGTTTTGGATTTATTCAAAACCCTGACGAACCTTGTGTATACAAGAGGATCAAAGGCGACAAGTTGGTTTTCCTCATTCTTTATGTTGATGATATACTACTCATTGGAAATGATGTAGGTGTATTGACATCAGTGAAAGAATGGTTAGCAAAACAATTTGATATGAAGGACTTAGGAGAAGCAAGTTATATTCTTGGTATCCAAGTAATAAGGGATAGAAAGAATAGAACGATTGCATTATCCCAAGCTTCATACATTGATAAAATCTTGTCTAGATTCACCATGCAAGATTCCAAGAAAGGTATGTTACCTTTTAGACATGGAATCAAACTTTCTAAGGGTCAAGCACCTAAGAATGTGCATGAAGAGCAATTCATGAGTAGAGTTCCATATGCCTCGGCAGTTGGAAGTCTCATGTATGCAATGCTCTGTACTAGACCAGATATTTGTTTTGCTGTTGGCATAGTTAGCAGGTTTCAATCGAAACCTGGTCCTGATCATTGGACGGCAGTCAAGAATATTTTCAAGTATCTCAAGAGAACTAGAGATTATATGCTTGTATACTCTGGAGGGGATTTAATTCCCGTTGGGTATACAGATTCTGATATCCAGTCGAATTCTGACTCCAGAAAATCCACATCAGGATCTGTGTTTACCATTGGAAGAGGAGCAGTCATATGAAGGAGTATCAAGCAATCTTGTATTGCTGATTCCACCATGGAAGCTGAGTATGTTGCTGGATGCGAAGCTGCCAAAGAGGCTGTTTGGCTCCGCCAATTCTTGATTGACATAGAAGTGGTTCCTAGTGCGAATAAGCAGATCACTACACAGTGTGACAACATTGGTGCAGTGGCTAATTCGAAAGAACCAAGAAGTCATAAGAGAGGTAAACACATAGAAAGGAAGTATCACCTTTTGAGGGAAATTGTTCATAGGGGAGACGTGACGATCACCAAAATCGCGTCAGCAGAAAATCTAGCGGATCCCTTCACAAAGGCTCTACCTCAGAAGAGCTTTGATGGACATCTAGAGAACATGGGAATGAGAGATATGACACACTTGCTATAGAGCAAGTGGGAGATTGTTAGGATTATGATCAATGGCAAGAGTGTAATATTGTAATTGACAATCTTCTCATATTAATAAAGTGAATTCTGATTCTTACAATTACTTATAGCATTTATTATTATAATTGTCAAGGTAAATAATCATAAGGTCAAAAGACTATGAGACATGAAGAATTGTTCATACATCCGGATATGTATGAGGTAGACACAATTCTTTAGTTAGTCTTGAATAACGTTCACAACTTAAGTTAAAGGTTGGGCACCTCTATCTTGTTAAAGTTGTAGAATTCTTTTACTAGCATTTAAGTGGGATCAAATGAATATGATGAGTCTAAAATCATCGAAAGGTTTTCGAGTAAAAGAATCTAGTGCACTAGGTGCATTGAACTGGATCACAATGAAATAATTTATCTAGAACCGTCACTAGATATAAGTCTTTTCAATAAAGAGGACAATCGGAGAGTCTATCTTAATCCTGAGATAAATGATGGACTTATGGTTGCAAGTGTTATCATTAGAGCTATCAATGAGTACGATTATATAAGCATAGTCTATCCTCGATAGTTTGGTGGTATACATTTGTTAATCGATAGAGGACTTCATTTATAGATATGGATATCGTGGCTCCATTTATTAAATGAGAATATAATATCATCATATGGATGTTTTGAGGTATTGGATATTAAATCTCAACGTTGAGTTTTCAATAATGATTATTGAAAACATGGCTTCTGGACAAGTCAAAGTATCCAAGTTCGAAATGTGGTCATATGAGGAAATATGGTAACTTGGAGAGCTATAGGCGGTCAATGAGCTCTTGGCGATTACTGATATTATTCACGAGGATACACCATCTCCTATAAGATTGTCTAGGGTATGAATGAGAAACATCTCTTTATTCTATCTTTATTTAAGAGTTCAAATTTAGCTCTTTAGTGGAATGAGTTAAAATTAATAGATAGGACCTAAGTGAATCATTTGTTGATTGTGATTAGGTTGTGTCTACTGAAGCTTAAATTTAGATAGCCCGCCAAGATCCTCAATCCACACGTATTTGCATGGATCACTTGATATATTCTACCGGGCCGATTTAAGGGTCCATCTAGAATTGTTTTTAATATATCAAGAATATAATATGTCTATTATTTAATTAATGGGCTGCACTATTATATTAATATATTAAAAGGAGACATGTGGGCTTGTTTCTTTTAGTAAGAATGGGTTTGGTTCACATGTGGGCTTTTATTTAAAGTCCAATGGATTAAATGAAATAAGAAAATAATATATGGCCCATTTATATAAGTGGGGCGGCAAGGTGTATATATTAACCTAATATATTATTTTGTTTCATTGTTTTAATTAAATAAGAATTAGTTAATTTATTAATTAATTGTTTAATTAAGAAACAAATCTTTTTCTGATCAGGAAATATATTTCCTAAAGTTATACTATTGGTAGTAGTATATTAAAAGTAAAAGACTTGTTTGATAAGAAAATAAATAATTAATTTTATTTATTTAATCAAATAAGAAGTCTTTTTATTTAGTCAATAAAAGAATAAAAATATCTATAAGTTGGATTAGGTTTTGAAGTCTAAAGGTTGATGGAAATTAGGGTGCAACACAAACTCTTTTTGGTATGTGATTTGCGGCAACCCTAGTCCATTTAGAGGAAGATTTCGGCAATCCTAAATAGAAGAGGAAGCAAAATTTCGGCCACCTATATAATTCCACATATAGAATTCGGCCACAATAGTTGATTGAATGATTCAATTTTTCTTCTTCTTCTCAATTCATAGAAAAGGATAATTTTTATTCTACTAAACATAAAAAGAGAGAAGAGATTATTCTTTGATAGTACACTGATTGCTTGTTCATCAATAAGCTTGTGTGTACAACATCGAATTAGGTTCACGCGAGTTTCGATCATTAGATTGAGAACTCAAAAGTGACCGGAATAATTTTTGTCTTCTTTTGATTGTTTTATGACTAACAAAAGAAAAGGACAACTTTGTTCGTCCATTCTCAGGTTTGCAATTCAAAGAAAAAGGGAGACCACGCTCCTAGGTGATTCACGTAGTGTTCGGATTGGAAGATCTCGTGGTACTGTTCACGATCATTGTTCACCGGGGGTGGGGGGTACTGTTCACAATCATTGTTCACGCGGGTACTGTTCACAGGCATCGGAAAAGATTTTACGGATTACCAATCGACGTAAGTCAATCGGATCACGCGTCAAGAGGTATTTAACTCTAACCGTATATATTTGAGTTTAATTAATTAAAAGGTTAAGGTTCAACTTTGAGAAAAATTTTAAAACTATACGAAATCTATTTTTCGTTTCTTCCGCTGCGTTTTATATTGATTTTTCCCTACAACTTGGGCATGTCGCCTTACATGTCGCCTCAGGCTACGTGAGTTTCTTTCCAATGTGTTAGGCGACTTACGAGGCGACTTGGTCATGTCGCCTTGCATGTCGCCTCTGTCACCCGAACTGGGCATTTTCGTCTTTTCACCACAACTCGTTTTCTCTCCTTTATATATTTCATCTTCTCCACCATTTAACCCTAGAGCTCAGAAATTTACATCTTTAGTGAGAGAAAGTGACTCTAAGAGAGAGAGAGCGACTCCAAGAGAGAAAGCTTCAAGAACCCATTTTTTATGAGAGAGAAAGCTTCAAGCTTTGTTACTTGACACTCCAAACCCCAAAACCCACCATCATCTTGTATATAGAGCATCATTCAAACATGGGTCTTCATTAATGTCTTTACTTGGTAAGTAGAACTCACATCCTTGCTCATTTATTGTTCTAGCTTATCAAGACATGTCATTTATTGCTTAGGTTAGCAAATCTTCATATTTATTGTATATCAATTGAAGTTATGACATGTTTGGGGTTTGTATTGTGATAGCTAATATTTAGGACATGTTTGCCATCTAGCTAATTAGGACTCATTGATTGCATTTGTTAATTGCATTTATTGTCCTTGCCATTTTATGTGACAACATGTGTTGATATGGCTTCGTTTTGACGACTAGATTTTAGACTTGCATATCTACATCTAGTTAGGTCTTTATGAGCATTCATATAGACATTGATATCTAGGATTTGTACTTAGTGTCATCTTAAATCCCTAGATAAGCATTTAGTGTTGCCTAGCATTATTTGTATTTTGAGTATTCATATATTCACTTAGGTTGTTAATCTCTTCTTGAGAGTTAAGTCTTGTGACTACAAGGTGTAGTGCACAAGCAAGTGAAGTCTTGCAACCAAGGTGTGGTTGGCAAGCAAAGTGATCAAGGATTCACTATAAAGGCCTGTTGGGTAGTAGTGGTGGGTAAGTGACCGAGAATGGTGTGACTAGAGGTCAACCTAGGTTGTAAACATCATTACAATAGTGGATTTGAGGATCGTGTGTGGCTAGAAGGATAGCCCGTGGTTTTTCCCTTGTTGAAGGGTTTCCACGTAAAAATCAAGTGTTATTTATATTCCGCACTTTTACTTGATTTTGTATGTTTGTTTATGTTGGGTTATATTATTAATATTGACTAATCGAAAAATTGGTAATAATCGATTAACAACCCATTCACCCCCCCCCCCCCCCCCTCTAGGTTGTTAGACACACGCTTAGAGTGTTTTTTTAGGCTTCCTGGTAAGTCTCCGGGGGATGCTTGGCGAAGGATCTGAACAGCCTGCCTGCCCATAGATTCCTTCAGAAATTGGCCAAGGTCTCCTTTTCCGTGAAGACCTTCATCTGGATCACTTCCTTGTGGAATCTCTCCACATAAGCTCTGAGCGTTTCACCCCGCTCCTGGATCACGTATTGGAGGTGAATGGGATCCTTGGGGTGAGGTTTGATGCCCTGAAACTGAGCACATAAGTCAGTAGTCAACCTGGTAAATGAATCAACGCTCTCTGCTGGTAGCTTTCTGAACCATGTTTTGGCATAGTCAGTCAGCGTGGTAGGGAACATTCTGCACATTGCAGCCCTGGTAGCGTTCTGGACCTCCATCTGGTGAACAAAGCTTTCTAGATGGCTCATGGGATCCTCGGTCCCAGAAAATTTGTCGGTTAGCATCTTGAATTTGGGAGGTAGTTCCGCCTCCTTGATCCTTCTAGAGAAGGAAGCATTCATCTCTCCCAAAGGATCTTTCCGGTTTTCCCGGTGTTTACCCTTCTTTAGCTTCTAGATCTCCTTTGCCATTCTGGCGACCTGGTCCCGGATACGTTTGATATCATCATTTTTTGATTCCACCTC
Source organism: Dipteronia sinensis (assembly GCA_033220585.1). Classification (NCBI taxonomy): domain Eukaryota; kingdom Viridiplantae; phylum Streptophyta; class Magnoliopsida; order Sapindales; family Sapindaceae; genus Dipteronia; species Dipteronia sinensis. Next base: position 1,833,465 of record CM065645.1, read on the forward strand.
AGAATCTCTGTCTTCTGACCTCTCCGATGTCACAGAAGTTTCATCCTGCTTCTCTCCATCGGGAGGGTCTTCTCTGATGCCCCTGTTGCTACCTCCTGCCACTGAACGAGGGCACCTCATGGTCGCCTCCTGTTGAGACTGTCTATAGGAAGTTCCTAGTTAGACCAGATAGTGGCGCTCTCTAGGCGGGAGATCGATGGCGGATCTAGCGCGTCGGGGTTGATAACCTATAAGATTCTCTGGAAACGAGGGCGCTGGTCCGAGTCTGTCATGGACTAATGGTAATAGGAGCATGGGCCCGAGTCTATCATAGACAGGTACGGGAGGTGGTGGTCCCAACCTGTCAAAGGGAGGTATCCTGGTACTCTTCTGATTGGAGTCTCCCATGGGATTTGGTGCCGCAGGCTGACTGGTACTGCCTTCGGCGACCATTCGGAGGCGAATGCTCTCTATAAAGGCCGCGATCTGTTTGTCTAGATTGGCAGGTCCAGCTGCTGGGGTAGTAGGTACCTGGGGGGTAATCCGCATGGTAGCTGACGGCTTCGAGGAGGGTTTGCGACCCCTTCCTCCCTTCTTCGGCTTCTAACCCTTTTGGGTTGAAACGTTTGACTGATGTCTTGACGGGTCAGGATGATCCTGAGAGGATCGGAGCTTCATTTTGATGATAGGACTAGAAAACGAGGCAAGCTGGCTTTCTTTTAAGGGTGTGGTGTTCCCCACAGACGGTGCCAAAAAATGTTAACGGAAAAATTCACTCGGGATGAAAATCTCAGTTAACACCCTCGCCCACTACCGGTTGCAGTAGCAGGGTAGGTACCTTCGGTACCGGGGTCCCTTTCTATGATCAGGAGCAAGAGATCAAGTGATGGAGAAAGAACACAAGGGACCGGGAGATGTAAAAGAACACTGTTTTATTTAATAAATCACTATAACATGATTACAATAAGTATACATACACTATTCTCTCTATTTTCACTCTTTTTCACAGGATGGAGATAGAGAAAGAGTTCGTGTCGATAAGTGGATATTTTTCTCTAGTTATTGTCCAAGGACTCTCACTGGCTTCGGAGAATTTTAGAGATAATTCTCCCAGAGTCTCCCTCGTTATGGTAATCTAGAATCCTTGAAAAAATTGCCCTTCTCTCTTTGTCTTTCAATACCGTATATGTAGTATCCTCAAAATCCTCTCGAAATCTGGTTGTCATAATGAAGATCATTGAGAATCCTATTTTAGGTGTTGAAAGGCATTTGAGTGGAGCTGAAGGCGCAAGATTTGATCCCGTTAATCAATGGCGAATTCAAATTCTGATTCGGTTGACCATTGGGTCATTAATGGCGCTTTATTTTGGCGATGGAGTCAACTTTCCTTCTTCATGGAGCTTGGTGGCGATGGAGTCAGCTTTCCTTCTTCGTGGAGCTTGGAGGGAAATTCTGATTTTGAGTTCTGAAGGAGTGTAACACTGGTACCTCATTTTTGATGAGCTTGTTCTGCGTCCTGCTGGGAGGGTGCTTGTGTCTTCGTGCTCCCTATCGTATTGCTTGGAAGGTAGGGTACTTACTTTGGAGGAGCTCCGGGTAGGCATACTAAGTACCAGTTGGGAGTCGGGGTGACACCAAGGCAAATATCGAGTTAGTACCAAGGTGGTCTCGAGGTAGGTATCGAGGTACCATATGCCCTGATTGATGTTGAGATCCTTGCGGGATGCAAGTTATCATCGTACTGGTCTCGAGCTGGTATCAGAATCTTCAGTAGGGCGAGGTACAAGCTTTCGGAGCCAATGTCCTATCTAGATAAATGGATAATCGAGGCTCCAACCTCGTTGGATATCGGTCCCATCTAGGTAGTGCTACCGATCTCGCTGGCTTTCTGGTGTATCTGGATGAGTCTTCCTGGGTAGGTCCCTGTTGGAAAATTATCCCTTGGTCCCTTGCCAGAAAAACCTGTTAACATATTGATTAAGTCAAGTTTATGCTGGGGACTCTTGCCCGAATTTGTGCTACAATCAGAAGCGTGCGACTGAATTCAATCGGCAGATACAGATGGAAATGGGTTTTCTTTTCATTGATCAAATCAAGGAACCCATCCCTTACTTTAAGCTACATACAAGAGAAAAAGTGACAAGAAAATAAACTGGAGGTCTGAAAAAGCCAGCTTCCTCTTTAACTTCTCACCTACTTTCTAGATCTGCCTACCTAGCAACATTGATCTTAATCAGAATCTATGTTGACGATGCTGCCACGAACCCCGGAGGAAGGAACAGAGGCCGTGTTGGGGTCAGCAAAAATAAGGGGGGAGTAGAGATTCCTCCCACGTCCAAGATGCAACATGGCACGAAGCTGCAACTCGCCAGGGTAATGTCTACACCACTGGCAAGGCTGCAGCACCAAAACCCACCATTCATCCTGATCCTGGGAATCTCTACCATTCATGTTCCTCTGGTAGTTAAATCCACCGAGCACAACTCCTTCCACAATACCAAGCATCCTGCCAGTCACAAAGCCGACATCTCCTCCTCCTCCCACAGTGTTAGTTGATACGACGATCATCAGTCAACCTATAGGGGGTTGCCTACTAAAAGGGAAAAGAGATTGTCCGAAGATCAATCTAACAGATAAGGGATATTTATAGAGGTAAAGATCGAGTATCGAGAGCGAGAGGATAAAGTCATTTATGGACACAACATTCAATACATGGGAAAGGGTAGCCTCGCAAAGTGTGCCTCCCCCCCCCATTCGAGGCTTAATGCTTGGGACAATCGAACCTGTCCTGAACTGACATCTGGAAGGGCAGTTGAATACAGAATTCAAACCAATAATGTCTACGCGGGGATCCATAAAAAAATTGAGTACCCCGATCTATATCCGGTTGAGGTCTTGGTACCCGTCCCGGACCACTCACGATATCAACTACATCGAGCGCAATAGTGGATGAACCACCGAATCTCCACTTAGGTACTGTTAACAGAAAAATCACTCAGGGAGTGAAATCTCGGTTGACACCCTCACCCACTACCGGTAGCCAGTAGTGGGATAGGTACCTTTGGTACCACGATCCTTCCTCATAATGTAAATAAGAAGCAATATAGGAAAGATCGACGAGATATGAAATAACACTGTTTTATTCAAGAATATTATAGCGAAGTTATACAGTATACTCTCTTCTCTCGTTTTTCACTCTCTTACACAGGGTAGTGGTGGAGAAAACGTATATGTCGACAAGTGAATATTTTCTCCCAATGATCATCAGTGGACTCTCACGGGCTTCGGAGAATTTCACAAGGGAATTCCACCGGAAAATAACTCTCTCTCTGTCTTTGGCTATCTTAATCTCTAGCAAAAAGAAAAGCCCCTATTTGTCTACCTTTCAATGCCGTATATATAGTTCTTCCAAGAATCCCCATGAAATCTGGTTCCTTTAATGAGGATTGTCGAATGTCCTTTTTTAGGCGTTGAAAGGCATTGCGTGGAGCTAAAGGTGCCAGATTTGATCCCGTTAATTACTATAGAATCCGAATTCTAATCAAGTCTCATTAATGGTGCTTTATTTCGGCCAAGGAGTCAATTTTCCTTCTTCATGGAGCTTGGAGGGAAATTCTGATTCTGAATTCTTTAGTAGGACGAAGTGCTAGTATACCAGTAGGATCTTACCAGCATGTAGCTTGTCCTGTCTCTTGATGGAGTGGCGCTTGTGTCTTCGCGGTCATCTTCGTATTGCTTGTCAGGCAAGGTACCTGCCTTGGAAGGGCTCTGAATATATACATCGAGGTACTAGGTACCAGGTGGAAGTCAAGGTAGTACCAAGGCGGGCATCGGGGTACCGGGTACCTTGATTGATGTCGAGGCACTTGAGGGGTGCTAGGTGTGCGATTTACCATTGTACCGGTCTTGAGTTGATATCGGGAGCTTCAGTAGGGCGAGGTATGTACCTTCGCTAGCTCGCGGTACTAGTGCTACATCTAGATAGATAGGTAATCGAGGTCCTGGCCTTACCAAGTATCGGATCCATCTAGATAGTGGCATTGACCTTGCTGGTCACCCAGAAGCTAGGACTGGCGTCCATCAGGTTGATACTAGTTGGAAAATTCTTCTTTGGTCCCTAGCCAAAAATCCCTGTTAACAGGTACTAAGAGTCATCCAAGAGCAAGCATTTATAGAATCAAGATTACATCGAAGATCCTACTTCAGATTTAAGCAAGTTTCAACCTAGGGTGTAATAAACTACACACGCATGAAGTCAAGGAAAATAAAAAATTCTCATTTCTAAAACTGGGGAGCCCATCCCCCGATCATGGGCTACAGAGAGATAAAATTATCTGGATACTACTGGGTAAGGGATCAAGCTGGGTCATGCATCCTTCTGCTTCTGATTGGCCGTCTCCTCGCCAACTCTGCCACTTATAGTTTCTCCATCTTCAGAACCAGACAGAACCCCGTCTGCTTCTTGGGTGACCACCATAACCAGAAGCTCCACCTGAGACAGATCGTCCAGAAGTTCTCCCGTTGCTTGGTCAGAATCTCCTCTAACTTCCTTGATCAAAGCAGCCTGACCTTCATCCACCTGGACATGGTCAGAAGATAAGATAAGCGGGGAAGATTCTCCATCATCAGTAGCAGGCTGATCCCCTACCTCATTTACAGGCTCTGACGGAGGAGTAGAAGGGGCAGAAATCCCTCCTTCACCCTGAGCCACACCAGCCTCAGGATCCTTCAAACTGGGAGTTACTTCAGCATTGCTTGGTGGAAAAAGGGAGATATAACTCTGGTTTGCCCCTCCAACCACTCCGCTGGCTCTAGCAACCTGGGAGGGTCCAGCCATATCAGAAAGCGCTACCCCCGCTAATTCAACAGCCTTTGCCATAATCTCCTCACGGTTCCATCCAGCAATGGCACTCAGATTAAACGGAGGAGGGAAAGCAAGAGCCACCTAGTAGCTGGTAAAAAAGTAACCATCCCCGAAGGCGGTGTCTACTTGGGCAATCAAGTTGACCACACTACCACGGAGGGATAGAACATCTTTCTCTAGCTCCGCCACCTTTCCCCTGGCAACATCTCTCTCCTCCTTGTAGCGAAGGGACTTGAGCCTCTCAATATCCAAAGCATACTGCATCCTCTCTCTGTCTACCTTCGCCTCTTCAGCTTCCTTTTGGGCATTTACCAGCGACTGATTCAGAGTTTCCATTCCACGAGCAACCTTAGCGAGCTTCTCCTTAGACTTCTCCAGCTCGGCAGTAGCACCTCTAACTTGCTCCAAGAGGGAGCCGACCTGCTGGCTCATGGCCACGTTGAACTAAAAGCCTGACAAAAACAAAGCACTAGTCAGGATATCTCCCACCCTTAATCGGGATAGAAGATTAGAACGAGACAACTTACCTCAGCCAGAAGAGCAGACTCCCTTCTAATTAGTAGCTCGGTGGGCATGGCCGTCATGACACCCAAGCTCCCACCTAGGCAGGAGGCAATAAAGTGGGCCAAAACTTCATCCTGGCTGCTGTCCTTCGACCTCGATCGTGCTTTATCCCAAGGTACCACCGACCTCGCCATAGCAGGGTCAGAACTCTTCTTGACCAGTTTAGATTGACCAGTTGCCACGACGGGAGAAGCATAAGGAGTTGAGGCACCAGCATCAGCAGCACTAGCAACATTGACTGGTCTGATGGGTGACGTATCCTGCACCCGACCAGAAGCACCTCGATACCACCCCACTCTAGCTGTAAAGGCCTCCAGTGATCTAACCGAAACAGGGGGAGGGAGAGCTTGAGATCCATATACCTCGGTCAGGACCCTACCAGGTCTAGTAGATATGCCAACTCTTGTATTGAGATCAGAGCTAGCAGGAAGCCTAGTAGGGGAGAATGGAGAAGAATAGACGGTGCCCCCAGCCTGGTTGAGCTCCACCTCAGGGAACGGTGGAGGTACTGCTGAAACTACCAAGATAGCACAAGTTAATATCAGCAAAATTAATAAAGCACTACAGTGAAAGGAGAATCCAAAAAGATGTTTACCAGGAAGTGCGTCAGAAATACGGAGGGAATATTCCACCCTCCCTGCATCGAAGGCATCCGAGGTAGGATACTGTAGGTTAACATAATTCCTGGCCATGATGGCCTTCAAGATCTTCTCTGACTCAGTGGAGAGCTTACCTTTCTCCAATGGGGGTTTCCCGCTAAAACAGGTAGGAACCATGAATTCAGTTCCTCCAATGTGAACCGAGCTACCCCATTCGCCCTTGACGACGACCCATTCCTCCCTCCATGAGGTATCCTTCTTCGTGGCTCCTGGTACCACAAATTTCAGGTTGTTCTTTGCCCAAGCATAGAACTGCCCCTTCGGACCTAGGGCGTTAGTAGCAATTTGAAATACATATTCGAGCTCGTTAGGTCCCGGTTCCCCGATCGATGTTGTCCCTCCCACACTAATCCCTCCATAGTACCAGGAACCCCACCAAGTGCCTCGAAAACCCTGTAAAAATACAGCTCAAACATGTGTCTAACAACCTAGAGGGGGGGGGGGGGGGGGTTAATGGGTTGTTAATCGATTATTACAAACTTTTTCGATTAGTCAAAATTAATCATAATTAACCAAAACAATCAAACAATAAAAATCAAGTAAAGTAGCGGAAATATAAAGAACACTTGATTTTTACGTGGAAACCCTCCAAACGGGAAAAACCACGGGGCTAGCCATGCTAGCCACTTGAGCCATAGAATTCCACTATATGAAAAGAAAGTTACACCCTCAAGTGATACTCGGACTCTCAATCTCGATAACCTCAGGCTATGGACACTACCACTCGTCACTCTTGGTTCAATCCCTAGTGATATCCCCCAATTCACTACTCTTGGCGTGAGCACCTCCTAATCTACCCCATGGGCCTTTTACAGTGGCTCTTGGTAACCAATGCTTGCCAACCAACCTTTGGTTGCAAGACTTCAATGCTTGTGCAACTTCACCTCGAAGCCTTAAGACTTTGAATCAATGAAGAGTATGAAATGTCTATGTGACCATGTGAAATGATGCTCAATGATGCATTGTAAGAGCATAGTTGCCATCCAGATCTCGAGATCCAGGAAATAGCTAAATAGCCTTCCTGATGCCTTGGTTAGGCTACCACCCCCAAGAAGGGTCTGAGTGTAAGAGCATAGTTGCCATCCAGATCTCGAGACCAGGAAATAGCTAAAATAGCCCTCATGATGCCTTGGTCGGGCTACCACCCCCAAGAAAGGTCTGAGTGTAAGAGCATAGTTGCCATCCTGATCTCGAGACCGGGAAATAGCTAAAATAGCCCTCCTAATGCCTTGGTCGGGCTACCACCCCCAAGAATAATCTGAGTGTAAGAGCATAGTTGCCATCAAGATCTCGAGACCAGGAAATAGCTAAAATAGCCCTCCTGATGCCTTAATCTGGCTGCCACCCCCAAGAAGGGTCTGAGTGTAATAGCATAGTTGCCATCTAGATCTCGAGACCAGGAAATAGCTGAACAACCTTCCTGATGCCTCAATCGGGCTACCTCTCCTAAGACAGATTTAAAAACAAATATTAGTTTTCGTGTGCAGGATCAAGATCATCATAATAAGAATTCCCTACCAAAGTTTTAATGAAGTATGAACAAATTGTCGTTGCGGATGCAATTCTGATTCCTATTCAAGACCTGGGATGGAACAAAAGTTCTCAAAGCTAGTTGATTCCTCATTAAAGATAAGAGGAGCCTATCCCCCGGTAAGGCTACATCTATCCAACGGGGAGCCCAACCCCGAGCTCGGGCTATATAAAAAAGAGAGAAAGCTAAACTAAATAAGAGCAAAACGAGGTGCCCACCCCCTTTTCTGGGTAATCAGGACAAGTCATGAATGAACTGCTTCAAGCTTTGGAACTCTCTTGGTTTTCCTCTGCCGATCCTCCTCCTTCACGCCGATCCTCGCCATCAACCCCCTCTTCAGGTTGTTGTCCATCTTGGTTATCCTCGCTAACCATCCCTCTATTTAGAGGCTCCACATGTTGGTCAGCAGGATCTTCCTCCAGGACTTCATTAATTACTTCTATAACCTCATGAGGGATAGCCGCATCAAGAAAAGCAGCCATGGACCCCGTCTGGCTCCTGTTGACCTTCATCTCCATTATAGGGGGTTCCTCAGACGGGCTCCTAGCTCCTTCCCCAGCTCCTGACTGGTCCCCCTCGGATCGAGAAGACAGAACCTTACTGGAAGACTCCCCGGGACCTGAAGTAGTAAAGATAGGAGGAGGAAATGGAGGATCCGTCTGGACGGGCTGTTTTCCAGCTCCTGCCTAGCTCGAAAGAACCTTCTTATCGCCATCAGGGCGAGATAGCTCAGCAGCCTTAATCATTATTTCCTGTCTATCCCAACCGGTAATAGATGACAGGTCAAAGGGAAGAGGGAGAGCTTCTGCGGCCTGAAAGGAAGCGTAGAAGTATCCATCACTAAAGGAGGTCTCCGCGTCAGCTTGCAGCTTGATCACCTAAGCAATCAAAGCCTGATTCTCGAGGTCCAACTTTTTAGCCTCAGCTTTCCAAGAATCCCTCTGCCTGGCCCACCGGGCAGATTGAAGATGCTCTTGATCGTAAGATTGCTTCGTCCTCTCATGGTCACAACGAAGCTCAGCCATCCAGATCTCAACCTTTCCCTAGTTGGAGGTCATCTCTTCCACTAAGGACTGAGCCTGCTTGAGCAATCCCATGGCTTTCTCGGCTTCGATTTCGGCTTTTACAGCCTGGTCACGAATGAGGGTTACTTGCTGGCCCATCACTACATCAAACTTGAAGGCCTACAAAAGACAAAGCCAAAGTTAGAGATTGAACAAATTAGCAGAAGTAGTATGAAGGAAATGCAATTACCTCACCTAAGATAGTAGACCCATTGGTGATCAGGACATCCACGGGCATGGAGGCCATCCTGGAGATCCCACCACCCAGACAAGACTCGATGAATTGTTCCAGGACTTCGTCCTGCCCCGTCGAGCTCGACTGAGGGCGGGAACGGCTGGAACGAATCCTTGCGACACCCCTTCCAAAATCCTCCGAAGCTTGGGGGGTTGGAAGTGCAGTAGAATCAGAAGGGTGAATCGAGAGGGTAGCAACTTTAGCAACTACAACAGAAGGGGCAGAATCAGTCGGACCAACAGCCTGTGGAGCTTTACCCAAAGCCCGGAAAGCCCGCGACGCAAGGTTGGCCATCTTGGACCCATCTGGGGAGGTAGATGGAGCAAGAGTTGGTGCGACCCCAGCAAAGAGAAGAGGAATTCTAGCTTGAGGAGAACGTTGGACGTCGCGGGAAGCTGGTTCAACGACAAAAACTGTGAGTAAACAAATTAAAAAGGAAAATGTCAGAACCAAGCTAATCAACAAGGCAAGGCAAGGCAATTCAATGACATTTACGAGGAGTAGAGTCTGAGATCCGCAGGTATTGGTTCACCCTACGAGGATCGAAGGCTTCAGCGATTGGGAACTTCAGGTTCAAGTAATTCCTAGCTAAAATAGCCTTCAAAATCACTTCAGACTCAGAGGGCAGGGAGTCCCGGTCCCACGAGGGTTTGTCACTGAAAGCTGTGGGAACCTCGAACTCATGCCCTCCAATGAAAATCGAGCTCCCACAATCATCCCCTGCAAGGATCCATTCTTCCTTCCAAGCGGGGTCCTTCTTCAAAGCGCCAGGTATAACAAAGTTGAGCTTGTTCTTGGCCTTAGCTTAAAACTGACCTCGAGGAGCGCCAGATAGACTCCCAATTTGGAAAAGATAGGCTAGCTCCTCGGCTCCAAGCTCTCTCATCACCTTGTTTAGCTGGCATTGTTCCCTCCATAGCATGAGGAAACCGATCAAATGCCTCCAGAAGCTGGGCGTCAACTGGAGAGGAGCAAGCTGGATAGCGTTGAGAGCTCGGCGAAGAGTAGGATGGAGGGAGAGCCTAACCCCATTCTCGAGAGCCGCGACATGAATTGGAAGGACGCTCTTAGGGGGGTCGAAGAACTCATAACCCTTGGGAGGTACAGATATTGAAATGTTATCGGGAATACCATACTTCGACCTCAAACTACCGGATCAACGATGGAATCAGGGATAACCCTGAAATCATAGGGAGGAAGCCTCTCCAAAGTGGGGCCGGAAGCTGGGACTCGATGCTCCCCCACGGCGTCGATGCCTACTTCTCTATCGGATTCGTCAACGGCTATATCCAAAGGGTGGCCAGGATGGTTAGAAAACTCGATCCCAATGGACACATTCCTGTTCGACCGCCGACGCTGAGGGTTGGGCGGGGAATCGTCGCTGTCTAAGCTCTTCCTTGCCCGTTTCCCCGGGGCAAGGCTAAAGATCTCCTCGCCGTCAACTATGGAGTCAACTGAATCATGACTAGATTTTGACATGATGAAGTCAGTAAGGATGAAGAATGAAGAAAAAGATAAGCTTGAGAGAAAGTATATCTTGGGAAAAATTTGAGTTTGAGAGATGTGAGGAAAACCTTGAGATAAACAAGTATATATAAGCAAGAAAGCAGCAGCACGAGCTATCGTGATCTTTGGTTGAGATCATAAAGAATCTTGGACTGCCGTAACGTAACTGGATTAACTAGGAAACAAGTTAGTCAGCTCACGCCACGTCACTTGCGCAGTTAATGAAGAGATCTCCCCAAGATTTTGGTAACGGTAAAGAATCTCGGGGACTGCCGTAACGCAACGGGATTAATTCAGAAATACATTAGTCAGTTCACGCCACGTCACTTACGCAGTTAATGAGAAGATTTTCCTAATATTCTGGTAACGGTAAAGAAAGAAAGATTTCCCAAATAAAATAAAAAATCTGACCCCAACCCCAAGCTCGACAACCGGTGTTCAAGTCAGAGGGGACTTCTGTTAATAGCCAAAATTGGCTAAGGACCAAAGGGAAATTTTTCACCATCGATGCATGGCTCCATGCCCGAGATCATCCACCAGGAGACCATGTTACCCAAAGCCGAGCTACGATACCGCCCCGTAGGAACAAGGACGGGCTCCAGAAACATCTGGAAGAGAGCCAGGAATGATCAGATCAAGCCTGAGTCACCGAACCTAAAAATAGGAAAATCCCCCCCCACCCCCCAGAAGTCGGGATTACCTCGTAACTTCTCCAGAAGCCCGCCAGTACCTCACTGACATAGTAAGGTGTCCGCAGGAGGCCGTACCTAGCTTCAAAAGGTCAATGGATGATGGACCTAGCTTCTGATTAGACGAAATTCCATTATATCAGGGCAAGAACACTGATCGGCCTCACTACCTGATGTACCCCGCCACATTACATGCCATATTCGACGAGAGAACATGCTAGACCTGAAGACACACAGGATCATATCTTAAGACATTACATGCATACAGAACAAATAATAGAGTCCAAGTAGGAAATAAATTGATCTCCGCCAAGATATCCACGATTCAGCAATTAACTCAAAGTCAATAACATTTAAAATAAAAATCTCTTCCGATAAGGAGGGGAGAGATGGAGAAACTCAAGGGGAGAATTAATTAGTTTAACCTATGAAGACATTATATAAAGGAGGGACTTCCTCCTTCTGAAAAGTAGAGACTACTATTCGACAGGCACACAACAAGTACCCAAATACACCCTTAGAGAGAATGGAGAGCAACTTGAAAGAGAATTGAGAGCAAAGAGAGATGTATATTACATATTATCAATAGAGGAAACCTTTTTTGATTCTTTTGAGTAGCTAATGATATCGTTGTTTCCTTGTCATTTCATTAGGCATTGTTACATATATACGTTCTACCTTGGTCATCACCTACGTGGTAATGATCTCGAGGGTGCTAACTGAGATTTATTGCCCCGAGCTAAATTTCCGTTAACAGAAATGCAATAACAATGAATATACATGAAGTGTGTGATAAACACAAATACATATAATCAAATAAACACACATGCAAGAGATATGGAAATGCATATGAAAGTGTGTGTGTGTGTGTGTATGTGTGCAACTAATCTCTTTAAGAAGTCAAGTCAAGTCAAGTGATATACCTTCTTGAAGCACTTTGGGAAGTCTAGAAGCTTGCCAATCACGATCACCTAAGCTACTCGTTACATAATAATCCCAATGTGGTTTTGACAATGAAATAAGCCAACCAAAATACCAAGGAACTTACAGTATCTGATCCTGATACCTGGTCACCTCTCTAGGTGCCCTCCATAATTCTCCGACCTAGATAATGTGCAGGGAGAGGTACAAGAGAGCTAGGACCAACGGGATCGGTGCTTAGCTCACATACATGGGTAATAAGGAGATAGATGGGAGAATAACAATTCATTTGGTAGAGGTGGACTAACCTAGAGGGAAAAAGCATCACGAATGGTCATATGCTGAAGAAACCCCAAACAGTATCCATAGGAAGGAGAAAGACCCTTCTTTTTATTTTATATATCACGAGAGGTGCTTCGGAGAGCTTACATAAGAAGCATGCTCCAAAGAGCTTATACAAATACATACTGCCACATGGTAGGCCACAGTTCGGAGAGGTACCACCTGGTACAGATACATTTCTAGAGAAAATCGATGTGTATAGTAGTCGATACAATGGTATGAGATGGCAAACTGTATTTCTGGTGGAGAAGTGGGTGAAATCTATCTATCTCTAGTTGATTTTTGGATTCGATCTCAGATTGGAGATTCGAGAGGGCTTGGAGATCGAAGATCAGAGATGTTGGAGAATGACCCAGGATATCGAAGAGTGATTGGAGAAATGTCGGACCGTTGGAGAGATGTCGGAACCCCCTTCTTGGAGAGTGCTTTGTTATATTTATATCTTCTCTTTCTTGTCACCCACTCCATTGATTCAGTTAATTCCTTTCTTAATCATAGGAACACTGATTTCTCATTGATGGAGTTGAATATTCTCTCATTAATGGCGTTGTGATTGACCGTTAAAGAGTTTACTGATCTTTTCATTAATGGGGCTGATTATCTCCATTAAAGGGTTGACTATCTTCGTTAATGGCATTGTGGATTGTCATTAAAAAGTTGACTGATCATTAATGGCATTGTGAATGGCCATTAAAGAGTTGACTGATCATTAATGGCATTGTGGATGGCCATTAAAGAGTGTACTGATCGTTATTGGCGTTGTGAATGGCCGGAGAGTTCAACTGTCTTGCCTGTCTTGCTAGAGTCGAAAGTTGACTCTATATCTTAGCGGCGTGGTACACTGAGGTACCAGTCTGCTCTTGCTAGCGTGGAGCTTGTTCTAGTATGTTGGTATCTTCATGGTACCATTCTTCTTGCTTGGCGGGCATGGTACATATTCCAGTGTGATCATGGACTGGTATCGCGGTACTTGGGTATCGGGTAGATGTTGTGGTACCTAGGTACTAAGTAGATGTCGCGATACCTAGGTACCATGTATGATGTACCGCGGCGCTGGCCCTGCGTGGTAATTGGTAGAATGTGAGATGTGGTACTAACCTCTTTCCAGTTCATGGTGTCGGGTATCCCCGGTATCTGGGTACCGGTCTCAATCTAGGTTTTACCAGGCTCTAGACAGATGGAAAATTCTTCTTTGGACCCCTACCAAAAAAGGCAGTTAACAGAAGTCCCCCTGACTTTAACATCGGTACCTGGTTGGGGTTGGAGTCAGGATCTTGTACTGCTTGAAGAATTTTACTTATCGCCTCTTACTGGTAACCAGTATCTGGCATTCTTGTCTTAGGCGAATCATGGTACCTGGCATTCATGTTCAAGGGATCCTGATACTTAAGAGAACATAAGGTGAACACACTGGGTACCCGACATTCCTATTCTTGGAATCCTAATACATAAGTGAAAAATCTGTGGGCGAAACCGAGTACCTGGCCTTCCTACTTCAAGGAATCTCGGTACTGAGGCGGTAATGCTGGCGAATCAAGCTTAGGCGAAAATACTGGCTAATCACGGTACCTAGCCTTCCTATTTCAAGGAATTTCGGTACATTGCCGAAAACAAGGCGAACACATTTGGCGAATCTAGGTACCTCGCATTCCTGTTCTAGGAATCTTGGTACTTTGGTGACAACAAAGCGAACACATTAGCGAATCTAGGTACCTCGCATTCTTGTTCTAAGAATCTTAGTAGTTTGGCAAAAACAAGGCAAACATATTGGCGAATCTAGGTACCTCGCATTCTTGTTCTAGCAATCTTGGTACTTTGGCGAAAACAAGGCGAACACATTGGCGAAAAGATACTGGTAGGCAACTAAGGCCACTTTAGCACCAGGTCTTTTTTGGCGGGGGGTGGTGCCCGGCCAAGGCTTTGATCTGTCAAGAAACTATGCTCTTATGATCCAGGGCAGCAGGAATGCCATGTTTCCTGGTCTTAAGGCAAACCTTCTAGAAAGATTAATCCGGTCCAGGGCATCAGGAGTGCTGTGTAACTCTCCTGGTTTTAAGGCGATCCTCCTAGAGGGATTAATCCGGTCCAGGGCATCAGGAGTGTTGTGTAGCTCTCCTGACTTTAACGCGATCCTTATGGAGGGATTAATCTGGTCCATGGCATCAGAAGTGTTGTGTAGCTCTTCTAGTCTTAAGGCTATCCTCATGGAGGGATTAATCCGGTCCAGGACATCAGGAGTGATGTGTAGCACTCATAGCTTTAAGGCAATCCTCCTGAAGGGAATAATTCGGTCCATGGCATCAGGAGTGCTGTGTAGCTCTCATGGTCTTAAGGCGATGATCATGGTAGGCAACTACGGCCACTTTAGCACTATAATCATTTCTTGGATAGGATGTAGTCTTAGTCCAAGGCATCGTGCATTCTTATGTAAGGAATCCCGGTTTTCAAATGATGGTTCTGGTAGGCAAATAAGGCCACTTTAGCACCAGGTCTTTCTTGGCGGGGGGTGGTGCCACGACCAAGGCATCGGGAATGTCATGTGGCTTTCCTGGTTTCGATCATAGGAGAAAGGCGATCATATGAGAACTACCAAGGTGATCATAAGAGAACTACCAAGGTGATCATAATAGAACTACCAATGCGATCATACTCAAGGCGATACTGGTCAATGCTCACCCCGCAGGCTTCATTGGTAAGACCTTCTGAGGTGGTACGCGTTCCGGGTACAAATAATAGAGCGACCTTCGTCAAATGAGCTTTTATTGTTGACCGATCATTAGGAGAAATCTTCTCATGTTAAGGTCACTACCCTTCCCACAAGAGTACTAGGGAGAATAGTAAGCTTCTAGTCCCCAAGTGATGCAACCAGTTTAGGAGCCTGCCTGGAGTAAGTAAGAGTCTACAAAAATCTTAATGGGGCTCAAGACTCCTCTTAAACGAACCGGGACCTCGGTAGCTCACTGGGCGTTGAATGGCCCGATACAAATGGGGAGGAGCCATCGGCCTAGCACTGTTCTAGAGGCACGCTTGGGATTCTAGAAGGCTCCAGCAATTGTAATACGGCTCTGGACCATCCTGGAATGAACCGACAGCTCAGTGGCTCACTTAGGCGTTGACCGGCCCGATACACGAAGTGAGGAGCCACTAGGCCTCCACCGGTCGTGCTGCTCTAGAGGCTTGCTTAGGCGTGTTGGAGGCCTCAGCAAATGTAGGAAGCCTTTGGGCTATCCCCAAACAGATCGGGACGGAGGTGGCTCGTTAGGGCATTTAATGGCCCGGTATAAGAGGTAGGGAGCCACTAGTGTGATACTGGTCTGGAGGCATGCTTGGGATCCTAGAAGTTCCTAGCAACTGATATGAGGCTCTGGACCATCATTGAATGAATCGGGACACAGTGGCTCACTTGGGCGTTGAGGAGCCCGATAAAGGAAGTGAGGAGCCATTAGGTCATGCAGTGGTGCTACTACTCCAGAGGCTTGCTTTTGCATGTAGGAGCGTTAGCAAAATGGGAAGCCGTTGGGCTCTCCCCGAATGGATCGGGAGTTCGGTGGCTCACTAGGGCGTTGAGGGGCCTGGGACAAAAGGTAGGGAGCCACCGATGTGATACTGGTCCAGAGGTATGCTTGGGATCCTAGAAGTCCTCAGCAACTGAAATACGACTCTGGACTATCCTTGAATGAATCGAGACACAATGGCTCACTTTGGCGTTGACCAGCCTGGTACAATAAGTGAGGAGCCACTGGGCCATGCAGATGGGCTACTACTTCAGAGGCTTACTTTGGCATGTAGGAGGCCTTCGCATTATGGTTAGCCTTTCGGCTCTCCCCGAACAGATCGGGACGTAGGTGGCTCGCTAGGGCGTTGAATGACCTGTTATAATAGGTAGGGAGCCGCCGGTGTGATACTGGTCCAGAGGCATGCTTGGGATCCTAGAAGTCCCCAACAACTGAAATGCGGCTCTGGACAATCCTTGAATAAATCGGGACTCGGTGACTCACTTGGACGTTAACCGGCCTGGTACAAGAAATGAGGAGCCACTAGCTATACAGAGGGGCTGCTGCTCCAGAGGCTTGCTTTGGCATGTAGAAGGCCTTAGCATTATGGGTAGCCTCTAGGCTCTCCCAGAACAGATCGGGAGGTAGGTGACTCGCTAGGGTGTTGAATGGCCCGTTACAATGAAGTTAGATAATTGTATTGGAGATAATTTTTCTAACTTTTTAGCTATCAATCATATTTGGCAGTCAATTTTCTCCAAATACATATTATATTGAAGATGTTCTAAGCTTCAAGGAAAGTTCTCGGTGGCATAAACCAATTCATTGAAATATTGACCAATTCATCAAAGATTTAAAATTTCAAAAAATAAAAAATAAATAAATCTTTTTATTATGAGGTCAGAGTTCGGTTGTCACCGAAACCATTAATACAATCAATTTTTAATTACTTTGCAAGTAGAACCTCTCTAATAAATCTTTTACATGTAGAATTTCTAACAAAAACAGCATGTAGTTTGGTAGTTAAAAAAAACACTCACAATTATTTAAATTAAAATAAATTAGTTTATTATATTTTTATAATTAATTTTAAAAAAATATATAAAATAAAATAATTTGAAAGTAACTGATTAACTAATTATAACATGTTACTACTTTATTTTTAAATTATTTGAGTATAACATGTCGATTAAATATTAAAGAAATCTTGTAATAAAATTCTAATAATGATATTGAGATTTAATCTTCCAACTAAAATGCCTTGCCTTAATTTAATAGCTTGTATACCGACCGAGTTTGTAGAGCTCAATCTCGTCTCCCATAATAGTGTCAGCTTTGAAAAAAAATGAGAGTTGACTTGGAAACAAAATGAACGAAGACTTGTAAACGTTGATCCATAAAAATATAAAATAGGCTGACTTCGCTTATCTTGTTGCAAGCAAGTAGAGCAAGAGAATGGATTACACTCGTGTGTGGGATTTCTACTGCAAGGTATAGTTGCTTAATTCTTTGGAAATTTTGTTTATAACTTCATATCTTATTTGAATGCTATCAGATTACAATCTTATATTTATTGTTTTTGCTTTCATTGGGTTTGATTTTTACAACAATTTAGCTAATTTTGAAAATAATCAAGCTCGTGTGATGATAGAAATCTAATAAATTAAGCAAGGTATTGGTTTTATTTTTTTACTAAAAATGTGTTTGGAATGCTAAGAGTGATAGCTAACGAGGAAAGGAGGTTTGACTAAAAAAAAAAGAAATAATAATCTTAACGATAATGCTAATTTACCCAGATTTGATGTCCAAATCCGATGTCCTAATGATGTGGCACTATTGTAATCCATTCATTTAAATTGTATTATATTTGGATTATTTAAATGAATGGATTACAGTGTTGCCACATCATTTGGGCACCAGATTTGGACACCAAACTTGGTAAAGTAGCATTACTCTAGTCTTAATAGTTTAAGCTTTTGAGATGAAGCGATCGTAAGATTATACCAGATCCTACTTTACCAACTGTTCTTGCACCAGAGTCCCCTAAATGTATTTTGTGTTGGATTCTCCCCACAAATTTGTTTTGTATTTGTGTTTGGGCTTGGGCGAGATGGCCTATTGGTCCTGCACATGAGAGGGTGTTAGAGATTGACAATGAGAGATGAGCACAGGATCCTAATATGTATGGATATTAGTAAGAAGCTGATATGATAATGGTAGTTTATCGCATCTAATCGAGTATTTAGTAATTCTAGATTCTTTGTTATTTTTCTAACCTATATTTTGGGTAAGCATATAGCTTATCAGAGTCTGTTTTTGTTTTGGCTACTAGTCCTTCATGAAACTTCAATATCTTGGTATTCTTGTGATCAACAGGTATCAAATTATCCATCATTTTGATTAGTTTAGTTTGCAAAACCTATATATCATTGTTGCATCAGTTTTTCATCTTGATTAAATCAGTTTGATTCTAAATGACAGATGTTCAGGTACAAGAAAAGTACACTTGCGGTTCTGTTCCTTATAATAAAAGCAATATCATTTATACTAGATCCGTATGGAGGAAGCCATTTGGGTTTCCTTGTTGCTTCAGTTTTCTTATCTCTGGTTGGTTTCCTTATAACCGGCTACAATTTCACAAAAAGCAGACTGGAAGTTGAAAATGAACGTAATGTGATAGAGTTTGTCTTCTCTATTGTCCAGTTGATTGTTACATACATTTTACATTATTTCTGCAACTTTGGGGGTAAAGCTCAAGTTGAATGCATTCGTTTAAAAATAATGAACAAGTTACAAATTTGTCAGCAATCTAGATTCAACTTATTTCATCAGAAGCTTCAATGGTGGTTGTTAAAACATAGATTACTGATTCATTATCATCTCACTTTCAGGGTGTTTCATCAGATACTCCAACGGTGGTTGATGAAGAAGATATTACAAATTCAAGCGCTCTCCTCCTTCACGTTGCTTCATCAAATGCATCAGCAGTGGTTGATGATGAAGAGAGTACAGATTTTAGAGCACCCCTCGATTCTTCAAATACACCAACCATGTCCGATGATAAAGAATTAGCACTAGTAATCCAAGAGGATGGTTTGATTTTGATAAAGGAACAGGGCGGACTGACGATGATGAAGTTATCGTTGCAATAACCATTCAATCATTCAATCATTCAATCATTTTCGCTTAGAAGATCCAGAACCAGAGATAATTTTTCCAACCATTTCTGATGATGAAGAGATTAGCACTAGTACTCCAAGAGGGTGGATTGAATTTGATAAAGGAACAGGGTTGACTGAAGATGATGAAGTTATTATTGCGAGAACCATTCAATCATTCAATCATTTTAGCTCAGAAGATCTGGAACCAAAGATATTTTTTCCACCAATGTTGAGGTTGCGCCCACACATGAGATCTGCGCAATCTAATCTATGGCAGAGTACTATGGTATGCATCTTAACTTTAAGCATATATTTAGCATATCAATGACGATTGTGACTTGTGAAGCTTCGGGTTTGGGATTGCAATAGCTTTTAAATACTCACTTTTTTCATAATTTCACACCATAATAAGAGTTGGGTAAGTAATTTGAAAAGTGATTATTAAGTAATAGAACTTTTGGTTATTATGAGTTGAATTGTCTGATAATCACCTTTAATTTTTTGTGGTACCAACGTAGAATAAAGCTGTATGTCTTAGAATCTTTAGCAGTTCCAAAAATATTTTAATCATTTGCTATGCGGTTTTTAATCATTGCTTTTGCTATTTTTTTCTTTTTGTAGTTCTTACTTCTTAATTGTTTGAAAACATTTTATCAACCCCTCATTTGAGGCCTAATTACACGTATCCACTCGTTTAGAAATCCATCGTAAAGTCTCGATTTGTTATTGTGTTACCTAACAGTGAGAAAATAGCAACACTAGATGGAGTAAATTGATTTGCATATGTGGAGTAACAACGTTTCGCATATATGATCAGATTAAAGTGCTTGTAAGAGTATGTGTGTGTAGTAGAAGTTAAAGTCTACGCTATTTGATTCTACTCTCTAGTTTTCCAATTCAACAACATGCTGATGACTAAACATTTTAACAAGTAACTTATGTAGTTTAACATGATTTTTGGGATATGTGGATTTGAATGTTAACTTGTGAAGTGAACATTAATGTGTAAGTTGATCATAAAGTTTGTTTAGTTTAATTTGAGTTTTGTGAGTTACGGGAATGTTGCCTCGTGCTCTCTGATAGAAGATATATATGTCCAGCTGAAATGTCATAAATAATACTTTAATCTTGTCGCCATGCAACAGTTGTTTTCAAAACTTATTACTAAAACTGATGTTGAGAAGAAACTGATAGTTCCGACCCAAGCTATGAAGCATTTCTCGATTCCTGAAGGAAAGGAGTTTGCGGATTTTCTGGTGAAGGGCTTGAAAGGAGAAATTTGGAACTTTCGTTTAACCATTCATCCAATGCCTGCTCTGACTGATGGTTGGCTTGAATTTGTGCGAGCTAAAGATCTTGTACCTAATGATGTAGTCACTAGGGATGACAATGGGTCGGGTTCGGGTCGGGTCCTACTAGACCCAGACCCAGACCCACCAAAAAAGCTTGGACCCAGACCCAGACCCAGACCCAGACCCACGTAAATATTGGGGTTCGGGTTCGGGTCTGGACCCGCGGGTCTTGAGCAGACCCAGACCCGCCCCGAGGACCCGTGAAATTTCAATTTTTAGTTTTTCTTTTCTATTTTTATTTTTACCTATTCAATTTTTAACCACTAAAACATGTTCAATAGATGAATAATTAACTTGAATTGAAATAAAACAAAATAACAAAGATGATTAACTATTGAGTTGAGAATTGCAATAACACACAAATCGAATCAGTAATCCATAAAGTCATAAGCTAACACTAAACATTACACAAATAACATCCTAAAACAAACACAACTAGTTTAAAATCAATGACATAACAACTAAAACATTGACCATCAATGAATCAATATTAGTAACTTCATTATGACTTGAATGAGTAGGAATCAGAGTCGGTTGCTCTTGATCTTGGATAATACTTTTTGATGTCGACATTCTGTGACAAAATGACAAGAACTATATGTCAATAATTACCAATACAAAGAACAAACTGTGCAATCAATACAAAGAAAAAACAAGTATCGACAAATAAGAGTACAACATAGCTTGTTATGAACCAAGGCTTGAACCAAGCAGAATTCAAGAGTAAAATAAAAATTGCATTGGTTTCTCTTCCAATAAAATTCATAACAAAACTTGATATAAAATTAGACAAACGCAACCTATATTCTATATAACTCAATCTTAAAAAAAAATTGATAAATGCGAACCAGTTTAGAACCAGTCTTTTACACTAAATTCGAACACAGATCCTTTTCAAACCTATATTCTACACTAAATTTGAACCAGTTTCCTAATCTACACTAAATTCGAACCAGTTTTTTTTTATCTAACTCAGTCACAATTCACAAATCATTTTCAAACATATTCGATTGGTAAAACAGAATCTTATTCGATTGAATTTGGTACTATTTCAAAACTTTATTTTATCATTTTCAAACAGATTTGATTGGTAAAATAGTTTCCTATAGAAGAAAGTTGAACACAAAGAACAAAAATAAGGAGGAAAAATAAATAAATAATTCATTTGGTTCAAAGACAAAAAAACAGATTCGATTGGTAAAACAGAATCGATCGATCCAGACATCTAATAGTGGCTACTAAAACTAAATCGATCCATAATCCCATATAAGAAAACTTGATGAATTCAAGATAAAAGAGCAAGTGTAAGAGAGAGAGAGAGAGAGAGATAGATAGATAGATAGAGAGTTACGAACTTACAGACTTATGGTAAGTGGTGAGCGGTTGTCGGTGAGTGGAGTTATCGGTGATTGAAAGGTGAAGCTGCAGGCGGTCCAAGAAAGTCGAAAGGTGGGAAGAAGAAAAGAAGAAAAGAACAAGAAAATCTGAGAAGTGTGATGTGTGCGGCTGCAAGAAGAAGAAAAGAAGAAATTAGGGTTAGGGAGTTCTTTATATGTAAAATGACACTGTTTTGTACTAATCGGGTCCACGGGTCCGAGTCCGGGTCTTTGACTCAGACCCAGACCAGACCCGACCCGAACCGAACCCTAATCAGGTCTATTATTTTATACCCAGACCCGACCTAGGACCCGAATATAAGGACCCAGACCCGACCCATGCGGTTTGGGTTCGGTTCGGTACTCACGGGTCCGGGTACAATTGCCATCCCTAGTAGTCACCTTCTATGAACTAGGAAACGAGTACAGAGTAGGGGTCTACAGCGAATACAAGTTGTGAAGTTGTAGAGGGTGATCAGCCTAGATCTTATGGTTATCAACTTATTGTTGTTGTTGTTATGGTTATGAAAAATCCTCGGAGAGCATGATAAACATTGTTGTACAAGAGTATGAAATACACATAAATTTCCAAGTCAGTACGCACTGATATAACTTCATCAGTACATTGGATGTGAACCATTAGATTTACATATTTTGACTCAAAGTGTATGCACTTGTCAAAACTTCTCCATAATTAGTGGACCACATTCAATACACTGATATAAATTATATCAGTACGCACTGAGGAGAAAAACACTATATATATATATATATAAATCAACCACTTTAATCGCAACCTCTCTTATCTAGTTTTTTATTTATTTATCACATAACATGTTTTGATTGGATGAGTGTATGAATGACATGGTGAGACCGTCTCATTCAAAACTTTCTTTGTGTTTTGAGTTGTGTACATTTGTCATTAGGTTAGGGCAAGTTTTTCCATTTGTATTATTGTGTCAACAGTTTGAGCATAAGTTGTTGCTTTGCTTGAAGATGAAAACTGGCACAGGTTGTGGTGTAGTTGGAACTGACGCAATAGTTCTCACGTTTAGGGAAAAGCTTCAAAAAATGGGTCTCTACTATTTGCTTGTTATCTCGGCACACATCTTTATATAAGAGTAAAACCAAGTGCAAAAAATAATCTTTGTTAGCAATTTTGGTATATTCAGACTTGAACATGTTCTAAACTTGATTTAACTTCCTAAGCTTAGTTTTCAGCAGTTCTAATCGCCTTTCTTAATTAAAACTCTCTGACATTCTACCGTGAATAGATACTGTGTGTCTCTTGTCGCCATCTCTCATCCAATGCAGTGATTAAGGGCCAATCAAGTTGTATAAATCCGATTCTATATATCCCATAAAATCCTGAGTGGATGGAGCATAGCCAAACCTCGCGAGGGAAGTGGATCGAGGATGACGTTTCAAAGCTGTCAAGCTGAAAAGGGTGATGGGAGCCTTGTTCGGTATCAGGCTTGGTGATGTTTCGGAAGCCAAAGTTGATGGCACAGTAGTAGAGATTCAATTCAAAGCATCACTCCCATCATGGTTGAAAATGGACCGTATGAGTGACAAAAGATCGGTCCTTGTGGTGAAATGTCAGGCCGTGGGCGCTTCTTAGGTGCTGCAATCACACAACAGCAACAGTCCCTGCCATGAGCCCTACTACGGTTGCATCTGATGGGAAAATCCACCATGAGCATTAGCCCTAACGATGGAATATCGGCCAAAAAGAGAAGGAAAGCGAGGCTAACGACCAAAGGGAGCCCAATCTCTGTCTACACGTTAAGACACCAGGGTCCTGCAATTCAAAAGAATACACTAAACTAGAAAACTCTCGTCTTTCCCATAGTTTGTTCATCTTAAATCATTGCACCATGAGCAGTTTAACTTCATACTAACCTGTCCTGCCCATATAGCTTCAGACCTATGCTGGTCTTGCAGCACAAGCACGGACTTGTCACTCAGTCCTAGGACTAAAAAGCTATCAGGGTCTGTATTATGTTTAGAGCCATCTACCGGTATCTGCCAAACAGAATATATAAACTTCAATGCAGTAATAAGCATAGAGGATGATTGAAATGAAACTAGAAAAAAGAAAAGCTTATGGATTTAACAAACGTCATGACATTTACTTGATTATCATTGCAGCCTGGTGGTGCTTTACTCCATTATCAGTGTAGACTAGAACTGTAATATTTGCTTGATTACCACTAGGGGTGGGCACGGTTCGGTTCGGTTCGATTCGGTTTTGGGTAAAACCGAACTGAACCGAAAATATTTCGGTTCACCCAAAATCAAACCGGATTAAACCGAATAGAAAATGGTAACTGAACTGAACTGAACTGATCTGAATCGATTCGGTTCGGTTCGGTTCATTTCGGTTTTGGGCCTAATGGGCCTTATGGGCTTCATGAGTTTAATGAGTTTTTTTTAATATGTTTTAATTTTGATAGGTTGTTGCCTTATTGAATTCCAATTTTGGGCCAAAGTTATATAAGTTTTAATAGCCCAAGCCCAAAAAAACCCAAATCAAACCCAATAATATTTAATTTATATTTCATTAAAAAAAAAAACTCTACAGCCATGAGACATACATTTCAATAATCACAACTCACAAGTTTCAATGTTTCATACATTCATACATGATACATCCATGAGACATACATTTCAATTTTCATAGATAAAAGCTCTAAATCACAAATCCAAACTCCAAATAAAAATAACAATCCAAATCCAAACTCCAAATCAAAATTACAATCAAAACAAACTAAAACAAACTCCAATCAAAATTACAATCTAAATTCAAACTCCAATTCAAAATTACAACTAAAATAAAAATTACAAATCACTTAATTAGTAATAACAATAAAATAAGACCAAATAGGAAATGAAATAATGACAGTAAAATAATTCCAACTTCCTGCATTCATAAATGAAACGGTAATTAGTAATGAGTAATAATGAGCAATGACAGTAAAATAAATGACTTGCATCCATGTTAGAAGGATGCAAGGCCATCATCATGAAACAAAATATATATATATATATATATATATATATATATATATGCATATACAAACGATTAAAGGCTTACCTTCATGGCTTCATATCATTAATCATTCCTCCTTAATTTTTATCCTCCATAGAAACATTTGTCACTCCACTCTCATACTCTACATTAAGATCAAGACAAAAAAAAAACAATTAAATTACATAATAATAAATAACATTAATAAAAAAATAACAAGTTTGATAAGTCCACCTTAATATTAAATACTTACCGATTTCAACATTGATATAATGTTCTAACAAATGAACCGATTCATCTTCATTTTGAGCATGTTCCTGAACAACACGCGGTTCAGCAATAGGGCAAGTTGCTTGCAACAAATTTCCGGTCAAAATTAACCCCTCAACTATTTTAGGAGTCAAAGAACTCCTAAATGGATCAAGAATGCGACCACCGGTGCTAAATGCGGACTCAGAAGCAACTGTTGAAACCGGCATTGCAAAGATATCTCTTGCAACCAATGATAATATAGGAAACTTCACTAAAGAATTCTTCCACCAAGCCAAAACATCAAATCTCT
The DNA here is from genome assembly GCA_033220585.1 of Dipteronia sinensis. Taxonomy (NCBI): domain Eukaryota; kingdom Viridiplantae; phylum Streptophyta; class Magnoliopsida; order Sapindales; family Sapindaceae; genus Dipteronia; species Dipteronia sinensis. The sequence goes on from CM065645.1 coordinate 1,858,795, forward strand.
CATTCAATTTCTCAACACGCTTCAACAAATACAAATCCACCTCACTTTTCCCTTTATTAATATCTTCTTCTTGTTGCTTCATTCCTCATAAACTATCATCTTCATCAGTTGCCTTTAACCTGCCAAATTCTAAGTCATCACTAGGTCCACCACCAACTCCAAATGAGAACACATCATCGGTTTCCTTTGCACCCCCACCCGAACTACCATAAAATCGAGTATACCATTCATACAAGTCTAACAACACACCTTTCAACTTAGAAATCATTGATTGAGATTCTTCCACACCATAAATGGAATCAAACCGAAACTTCACATAACCCAATTTGTACCTTGGGTCAAGAACAACTGCTAAGATCAACAAGTTATTGGTTTTTTCTAAACCCCCCCCCACCCCAATACTTGTCGAATTTTTGCTGCATACTCACAGCAATTTTACTCACAAGTGGATCTCTTTCGTTAGTCAATGAATTTAGTTGATTACGGATGGTGCACCAACTCTTAAAATAAATGTTGGAAGTCACACGTAATGATGCACTAAAATCCAAGGTAATAGCATAAAAGGTTGCTAAGAAATTGATAAACACCTTGGCATTATCCCAATCATCACAATTAGAGGGTCCTATCCGTTTCTGCTCATTTTCATCATCTCTGAAATAGTTCATATAATGAATATCTTCCTCTCCTAATCGCTCAAATGCTTTTCTAAGCTTCACTGCACTTTCCAACATCAAGTAAGTTGAATTCCACCTTGTAGGAACATCTAGCACTACCAACCCCTTAGTCCCAATCTTCTCATGTGCAACTGCATTTTTAAATCTATCTAGTTTACTGGGAGAAGATTTCACAAATTTCATTGCATTGCGAATCGCTACAATTGAGTCATGCAAATCTTTCAACCCATCACTGACTATTAGATTTAGGATATGTGCACAACACCGTACATGCAAGTACTTGCCCCCCAAAACCGCTCCATCATCTTGCCAACTATTTAATTTCTTAATCACATAACCAATGGCAGTGGTGTTTGCAGTTGCATTATCCACGGTTATTGTGAAAACCTTATCAATACCCCACTCAGTCAAGACATTCTCAATACACTTTCCAATTGAATCTCCTTTATGATCAACTATTTGACTAAAGCTCAGAATCCTCTTGTGCAGCTGCCAATCATAGTCAATAAAATGAGCAGTGACAACCATATAGTTTATATTTTGTATTGATGTCCACGTGTCTGTGGTTAGACAAACCCTCACCTTACTCCGACTAAAATACTTCTTCAACTTCATCTTCTCATCAATGTACAATTGATATAACTCTCTAACAATGGTTCTCCTAGATGAGAGATCAAATAAAGGGCAAAGTTCAAAGCAAAACCTATGGAATCCCCGATTCTCAACAAATCTAAATGGTAATTCATCGAGTATCAACATCTCCGCTAAGGCCCTCCTACATCTAAGTTGATCAAATTTTGACACCCCTAAACTACTCCCAAAACCTGATACAGATGGTTGTTTCACCAACACTTTTTGTGTTGGATCTACAGGCCGATACTTTTTGCATCGTTTATCAATATGTGTGTTCATGTTTGTGGTGCTACAACCCGAGTCAAATGCATAAGTATCACCACAATACTTGCATCTAGCTCTTTTCTTCCCCTCTTTGGAGACATATTCATCGAAATGTATCCAACATTTTGATTTTTTTTTTCCTTTCCTACCACCTACCTGTAAACCCTTCTTTGAAATCTTCCCCTTTCCAATGGAGCTAGAATTCTCTAAGGTCTCCGGACCCGAGTCACTACTCCCATCCATTCAATCAATATTAGGATCAATCTCCATCTACTCGCAATTTCACATACAAATAAATAATAAAAATAAGTAATTAGACACAAACACAATCACAATCACAGAATTAGAACCAACAGAATTTTTAATCTGATACTATGTCTCTTTGTGGAATGGGGAGATGTCTGATTTGTCTCAATCTTTGGCTCTTTGCTATATTAGAACTGCTTTTGCTTTGATGTTAATCGAGACAATACACACAACACAATACTTTTTTATTTGCTTATATTATCATAAATCAACACCGAAACGTTTCACACATTTTTGGATGTCTTTTTCTTCCATCACCACCACCATCAAATCATATCATCCTAGGATCAATGATAAACCTAATTTCTTTGCAATTATTGGAAAAGAAAGAAGCAACTTCATTTTAATTAGAATTGATTCACTTTTAAGGTTAGATCCAAAAATGATTTTCAGATATAATACAATTGAATTAAGTTTCTTTAAATTATAAAAAGTGGATGAATGATCAGAGTCACATTATAACAAAAGAATCCTTCTTATTCAATCTCAATGTTGACCACCACTATAGAGATGTTTCATGCCTCAAATATTCATGTCATTTCTATTCTGCTATCATATCAACACAACCATGTTGTCATTTTTTTCAAATAAAGAAATTTTTTGAAACAAAAAACAAGAAATATATTGTCAAAAAATTGTGTATATGACCAACTGTGTATATATATACAATCTACTTATATCTGTCAATTAAAATTAAGAAAACCAACAAAAAAAAAATTTGTTCATTTAAATAAATAGAATTGAAAGATTCCATGAAATCTACAAAATCTACCCGTAGTTCTTTACTTCTTTATAAGGGGGGCACTGGGATGTCCTATGCAAGTACAACTGTTCTACCAAAAAAGAAGCAAAATTCAACTTGAATACATGGCCATAGATAATATTACCTTTGAATACACAGTAGTGCAATTACATTTATAAAGCAAATATATATATATATATATCAGTTGCAGGGTTGTTAATGATCACCAGAAAACCAACAGAAAACAGAGCACACTACAACCCAAACCAAATCAGACATCTCCCCATTCCACAAAGAAACATAGTATCAGAACCAATCACAAAATCACATACTCATGTCTTTTATTACAAAATTGAATAGTTTAACAGTTTAATAAAGAGACAAGAACTAACCTTTGAAGTTGTTCTCGTTGAAGCAGTCAAGCAGTCAAGCTGGAGATGAAGATTGAAGACGTTGTAATTGGACGAGCACGAGCATTTGGGATGTCAGATGTGAGTGAAACAAAAAAAACATAAGAAAATTAGAAAAAAGAAGAAGAAATTTAGAACAAAATAAGAGAAATTGACAAACCTTGGATGAACAGATCGTAAAATCAGATGTTGTGGAACGAAATTGGACGAGCTAAGATGTTCATTCAAGTGAGAAGAGCAGATCGCCAAACAGCTGTTGACATTTGAGCAGATTGGCATAGATGAGAGTTGAAAGAAGAAGAATATGGCGTAGATGACAGCTGGCGACTGGCGTAGATGAAAGCTGAAAGAAGATGATAGCTGATGCCTTGCGTTGAGATTTGAGAAGAAGATGATAGCTGGAGTTGAGAGAGAAGAGAAGAGAAGAGAAGAGAAGAAAACAGGTCGGCGAACTCAGAGAGTCAGAGAAGAGAATGTGAAGACTGAAGATAGCTAGGGTTTTTTTTTTTTTTTAAGTTTTATAGCCGGTTTTTTCGGTTCAAACCGGTTTTGGGAAAACAAACCGGTTTGAACCGAAATATTTTCGGTTTTTAAAGTTTTAAACCGGTTTAAACCGATTTGACGAACCGAACCGAACCGAACCCCTATTTTTCGGTTCGATTCCGAACTTAATGCCCACCCCTAATTACCACTACAAACTGGAGCTTTGATATTTACTTGGTTATCTATGCAAGACCGGCTCTGTTTCTAGATACAGTTCCATACAATTTGTTTCTGGCTTGTCCTGCCACATCAAGTACGATATCTAAAGAATCGTCATCATTGATGGGTACATGTATGAATTCTCTAGAAGCTGGATACCTGCATGCATATGATCTTCATTCTAAACTGCTGCCTGTCAAACCCGGTAATTCTATACATCTTTTCCAGCAAATCATTATATGTTGGGTCATAGCTGACCCTGATAGGCCTTGGCGCTGCAAATTCATAAGAAATGCCATTTGATCCACTTGTTATCTTCCCATTCCAGTAACACATTATTGTAACACCTGTCTAGCCATCTTCTGCCATTCACCAACTCAACCCAGACAATACATAATCATCAGTTAAGCATTTATGAAGCCAAAAGGATACATTACATGTATAATAAGTAGAACAACGAGAAATTTATAAAATTTACATAACATTAACATGTAAGATTGATACATATGCAATCTAAATTCAATCTTATATAACTTCACGGTCTTTCTACTCGGTACCATCCTCTAGAAATCAAGAACATCCAAAATAATTGAAATATAAAATTGTTACAATAGATATAAGCGAAACTCTTCCTCAATCTGATGTGAGCGGTGCTTAAACTAAAAACCTCTTATACAACGGAGAAAGTTTGGATTGAAAGAACAATCTTAGTTGCATATACTGAGTAAGCTCATTAAAAAAAATTTAACTGAAAGGGTTTGCTTTCTCTTTGAGGCATTTTAATAGACAATTAGTGTGCAAGTGAAAAACCAAAAAACAAAAACAACGCCAAAAAAAAACACCTGGAATGTATTCACAACATGTATTTTGATTCTGAGGGAGAAGTTGCCCTGAAGTGAGTTTTTGTGATATTTGATTACGTTGCTGCTTCTTCTTCATTCTATACTGAGTTTACTCGGAGAAGTGGATAAACCTTCTCGCGTGTTTAAGACTGAACAATGTTAAAACCTAAAAGCCTTTTTTCCAGTGTGAGATGTTGTAGCGGTTTTAGAATACCAGCGTCTAAAAGCCGCTAGTTAAAGTCGAAGAATAGCCGTTAAAAGCAAATACTTAATTCAAAAAATAAAACATAAATAAAGTAGAACCTCTGTAAATTAATCTTCTGTAAATTAATTTCCTCTCTAAATTAATAAAAACAAATTCGGTCCCGACTCAGGTTAGTGTACAAAATTAATAAACTCATCTATTGTAATAATTAATAATTTCTTTTTGAAACCTAAAATAAAATTTTTGTCCCAACTGTCGTATAAATTAATAATTTCATAAAAATACAAAATATATTATATATTATTCAAGAACTAGAAAAGTATTTCAATATGCTAGTTTGCACTAGGTCACCATGTGTGATATTTTTGGCTTCATTCTTTATCTTTTGATTTGTCCTCAATAAACTATTGTCATCACCTTCTTGTTGCAGACAAAAGGTTTCAATTAAATTTATCATTTCAACAGCTTTAATTGTAAAGATTTTAGGTACCTTATGATTGTCGTCGTCTTCATCTAATCTCAACCATATCATCATTATTTTGCCTTGTGATATCATTGATGATAACCTCTTTAGTTGGAGTGTAACACACTTCTTCTTTAAATTTGGTAGGCAGATAGTATACTGTGGTGTTCCTAAGTTGGATGTGATTATGTAGCTCTAAAAGTGGTACATAAGCAGTAAAATTGTCAAGGAGAAGCGAACCTTTCGATTTGCCATAGGCAGTGCAATTGCGATTAGGAATCCTGAAAAAAAAGGGAACTTCTCTTGAAAATAAAACCGACTAAACAAGGAATCCCGAAAAGGAACCTTCCCAAACAAAAAAAAAACGACTTCCATAAGTTTTTAAAGATAAAATAACATTTTATAAGATAAAACTCTTTAAATTAATAACCCCTCTAAATTAATAATCAAGGGTGGGTCCCAAGAATATTAATTTAGAGAGGTTCTATAATAAAGAAAAGCAAATCGTTTGTACAAGGAAATTCGTGAGAATGTTTAAAAAAACATAAAGGGTAAATTACACTAACCTACCACGATTATATGTATAATTGCACTAAAACCCATAACAAAATAAAAATAACATAAACATACATTCTGATCCGTTGACTAACACTAAACTTATCCCGATTATATGCATAATTGCACTAAAACGTATGAAAATATCAAAATAACACAAAGATACCCTCTGATCCGTTGACTAGCGTAGACCACCGTTAGTTAGTTACAAATGAGAAGAATTGTCGCTTTTGCCCTTATAGAAATAATACTTAATTATATAAAATCAGTTAATTAATTAAAAATAAAAATATTAGAAAATATAATATATAAAAAGGTATTATTATGGATGTTTGAGAGGATGATGATGTTAATTATTATTATTATTTATTTATTTTTGATGATGATGATAATTTTTTTAATTACTATTTATTTTCCTTTTAAGTAGTTGTTTAGTTTTAAATTTTAATTAATATAAAACTCTTGACTCGCCACATCTGCTTCAAGAATTTTATATTGATTAAAATTTTAAACTAAACAACTAATTAAACGGAAAATAAATATTAATTTAAAAAATTATCATCATCATCAAAAATAAATAAATAATAATAATAATTAACATCATCATCCTCCCAAATATCCACGGTAATATCTTTTTTATATATTATATCTTCTAATATTTTTATTTTTAATTAATTAACTGATTTTATATAATTAAATATTATTTCTATAAGGGCAAAAGTGACAATTCTTCTCATTTGTGACTAACTAGCAGTGGTAAACGTTAGTCAACAGATCATAGGGTATGTTTGTGTTATTTTGATATTTTTATGGGTTTTAGTGCAATTAAGCATATAATCGGGGTAAGTTAGTGTTAGTCAATGGATTATAGGGTATATTTGTGTTATTTTGATATCTTAACAGGTTTTAGTGCAATTGTGCATATAATCGGAATAAGTTAGTGTAATTTGCCCTAAAATAAATCTTCTAAAAGTTGTTCAAATTATTTTGTTTTTATTTAAATTTATGAGACATGTGAACAAAAAATAATTTTATTATTATTATTATATATATTAATTAAATATGTGCAATATTATTAAAATTTTACAAGTACTCAGTTTAACCCCTCAAAAAAATTTAAAATTCTTAAAAAAAAAACATAAAATTATTATTAAATTTTAAACCATTTTCACTTTGGCCGTCATATTTTTTTTTTACAATAGCACATCCAAACTTGAATTTCATGCTCTACCGCTGAATGTTAATTGTCATATTCCTATAAATGCACATTAATTAGAATCACTCAATCTTGCCGGTTATATATACTCTCTCTAAAATTGTCTTATAATTTGACCATCAGAGTATAAACTATATAAACACGTATGATTATGATCTTCTTCTTCAATTACAAATAAATTTCACTTTTATTAAAATATATATATATATTTTTACAAAAAATAAAAGAAGCAGCAGGAAAACTCACACAAAACACTCTAAAAAAATAATATATAAATACATCACCTTAATATCATAATAAAGTATTAATATTAAACACCAATATGAGAAGTGATTAGAGTTCTTTTTTATTTTTTAAGCTATTTAAAATAAACAATATATTAAAATAAAGATTTTTGTACTATATATAATTATGTTGAAACTGGAAATATGTTACATGTAGGGGATAGTATCGGAAGAAAAGATTTTGGATTGCATTTAATGCAATTCAGTGATTTGCAATTAAGTGAAAAGTCAGGATTTTTTACTTTATATTTTAAGTTGTTTTTTGGCATTTTTAAGTTGTTTGACCACTTATAAAAACAAACAAAACAACTTAATAATTATGATTCAGACCCATTAAGTTTTAAGTGGAAAAAACAAACGACCCCTAAGTCTTAAACTAAGTGGTTGTACACATTTTCTCGATATTTATGATATGATTTCTCTTCTTATTCATCAAACCGATAGTTTTAAATCGATAAAACAAAATAATAAAAATGAATTTTAGTTATAAAAGCAGAAGTCTTCAAGTATACACGCATATTGATAGATAAATTACCTGAAGAATGGACGCAAGATTTTGCACTCAATATCCAGCCCCAATCGTTTTCTGCTATCCTTAAACTTCAGACTTCGTGGGTGTGGCCACAACCCTAATTTTCTTATTACTCTTCTGTGCATTCTTCTATATCTATACATATAATAAAACAAATTACAAAAAACCCTAGTCTGAATTTTATTAGGCTAGTAGAGGGACTAACCCACTAGTTCAAATCATCTTGTGACCCACTAGCATTTTAAAATTAACTTTGAGTTATTCCACTAAAAGCATAAAGTTACAATCTAGTAACGTGTAGTGGTCAAAAATACGTCAGCCCAAATAATCATATAGGAAAATACACTAAGTATGTCTAATATAATCTAGAGGGGGGGTGAATGGGTTATTAATCGATTATTACAAACTTTTTCGATTAGTCAATATTAACAATAAAACCCAATTCAATTAAACAATCAATCAACAAAATTAAAGTACGGAAAACAATAAATAACACGTTGAATTGATTTACGTGAGAAACCCTCCAACTGGACAAAACTCACGGGCTATCCTTCTAGCCACACACGGTCACAGAAATCCATTATATGAATAAAATGTTACACCCTCAAGTGATACTCGGACTCTCACTCTCGACAACCTCAAGCTATGGACACTACCACTCATCACTCTTGGTTCAGTCTCTAGTGATATCCCCCGATCAACTACTCATGGCGTGAACACCTCCTATTCTACCCACATGCCTTTTACATTGGTACTTAATCAATGCTTGCCAACCCACCCTTGGTTGCATGACTTTCTTGCTTATGCAACTTCACCTAGAAGTCAGAAGATTTTGACTCTATGAAGAGTATAAAGGTCTAAGGGGTCATATGTTTTTTCCACTTAAAACTTAATGTGTCTGAATCATAATTATTAAGTTGTTTCGTTTGTTTTTTTAAGTGGTTAAACAACTTAAAAATACCAAAAGACAACTTAAAATAAAAAGTAAAATATTCTGACTTTTCACTTAATTACAAATCACTGAATTGCATTAAATGCAATCCAAAATATTTTCTTCCGATATTATCCCTTATATATAATATATTTCTAATTTCATCATAATTATATATAGTATAGAAATCTTTATTTTAATATATTGCTTATTTTAAGTTGCTTTTAAAAATAAAAAAGATCCCTAATCACTTCTCATATTGGTGTTTAATATCAATATTTTTTACAATATTAGGGTGATGTATTTATATATTATTTTTTTAGAGTGTTTTGTATGAGTTTTCCTGCAGCCTCTTTATTTTTTGGAAAAAAAAAACCGTTTCTTTTCTTAGTAAAAATGAAGTTTATTTGTAATCGAAGAAGATTATGATCATATGTGTTCATAAATAATTATTTATTATTTTTGGATTGTTTTTATTCCATATTATATGTATTATTGTTTAAATTGGGTATAAATATAAAATTACTTAGTTTCAAACAATTTTACTTTAAAAAAACAAATATGTTGACAATACATTCAGATGTGAGGAAAAAAAAACAAACATGTCATTCAAGTTCAGATTTCAGTCCATTATTCAGTCTTCAGAAAAATTCATGACTGTTCAGTTTTCAGACAAAAAAACAAACAACCCTTAAGTGAATATAAGACAATATGCTCAAATGCAATAATGTGTAAGACCACACACAAAATGCTTAACTAAATGTTATAATGCAATTTAACAGTCTAGTTATCAAACAATGCATACATTCCCATACATAAGGACTTAATTAGATGTATAGATAAAATCTAACAACCTAATTGTCATATAAAGTCCAACCAACACAAGTTGTCACAACATTTAATAAGGGAAATAAATATGCAATCAAGAAATGCAATTAATGATGCATAAATATCAAAGTCTAGATGCAAAGCATAAAGGCTTAGCTAGATGGGCAATATGGTCCTAAAGTCTAGCTATCATAAACAAACTCAACAATCAACATAAAAATCTCAACTTGCAAATAAAAAAACTAATTTTGATGCAAACAAGTCATAAATGAGATTTCTTGTAAAGTAAGAACATTATAATGAATGAAGATGGTGTTCTAATTACCAAGTCATGTGTATTGATGAAGACTCATGCAAGAACACATCCTAGATGAAGCTAGATGATGTTTGATTCATGAATGAATGATGAGTTTTGAGTTTGGAGAGTTAAAGAACAACTCTTAGAGCTTCTCTCACTAAGGAACTCTTCCTCTCTTTAAAATCTGAAAATTCAGCTCTAAAAAACGACTGGAGAAGATGAAGGAATTTATATATGAAGCCCTAGACAGTACTACACTGTTTTGATTAAAAATCAAAAACTGGGCTTTTCCACGGTACGGTTTCCCAGTTTGCTTAGACGAGCGTACTGCTGAGACAACATTGTGAACTTCCGCGATTGTAGGATCCGCAGTTCGCTTAGACGAGCGTACCGCGGAGACAACACTGTGAACTTTTGCGGTACATATTCCGCGGTTCACTTCGACGAGTGTATTGCGGAGACAATAGAGAGCCAAAACAGCTGTTCACAGAAACAACAGGCGTGGTATGCTTAGACAGAGCGTACCGCGAAAATTCAAGAAACTTGAATTTCCAAAGGGAATTTTGACCATGTTCCATGGACCAAATCCCTATGCCCCTAGACCAAACTTAGAGAAGAAATGGACCTTATCTAGAGGTTAAACATCACGCTAAGACAAGCACACCATTGTGCATGCGCGGACGATTCCGAACATACAAACGGAAACGAATTTACACCACACAAAACCACAATTAAGTCTAAGAATGAAGTGCAAGTGTGCTTGTGAAAAGAATGCATACATGAGCAACAACGGAACAATTGCATGTCAATACAAATGCATGTAGTGTGTGTGCAATATGTAAAGGATACACATATATAAATAATAAAGAACACAAATGCAAGATGAACAAAGCATGCATGAAGTGTGTGCATGCACCTAAACTCTTCAAGAGACAAAGTCAAGTGAATATACTTTTTGCTCTTGAAAGTCACGGAGATGCTTCGAAGCTTCCTATCGAAAGCCTAAGCTACCCATTACAAAGACATCCCCAAATGTGGTTTGTCATAAAATAAGTCAATCATAAAAATGAGGTTCTTACAATGCATTTTGATTCCCACGCCCTAAATAAGTCATTTCTAAGAATCTAAAAATACCCACTTATTAAGATAGACCTAATAAAGCTCATGATCCAATAGTCAAGCCCAGTAGAGTGCCAATCTTAATAGACCCAATAATGAGCTTGGACCGAAACAACTAGATAAAGGCCCAAATAGGGACCCGTATCAGTCAAAGTCAAACTTGGAACATGAATCTTCTGTCATTAAGTCTATAACATCTTCATTAAGTCTGTAACATCTACATCAATGCCATTAAGTCTGTAATGTCTATATCAATACTATTAAGTTAGCTAACCGTTGGCTCATTCTCTTCCTCCTTTAAATAGCTTCTATCATAAATAGACCTCAATCTAAGATAGTTTTTATCAACTCACATATATTCAGATTGGTCTATATCGACCTCGATTATCATCTATCATATCCCCATCTTTGGTCCATGTCGACCTCGACATAATCTGGTGGTTTACGTTGTCCTCTATATAACCATATCGAATATCTCCATGTTGGTCTACATCGACCTCGACATAATTCGGTGGTCTATGTTGACGTTTATATAGTCATATCGACTATCTCCTTATTTGTCTACAACGACCTTGACATAATCTGGTGGTCTACATCGACCTCTACATGAGTCAAGATCAAGTGACATTGGTTATAACATATCACAACTAATATCAGTCATGTTCAATGTATATTTAATATACACTAGTGTTCTCTATTTGAAGTCCTCACTTTAGTGATCGAACAAGATAAATCATGTGCTAAATAAATAAGAAAGTTACAATTTATCATTATTAAATGCCTATTTCATAAATAACTGTGAATAGTTTTTGCTGACAATAATTTGTGACTTATATCTTTCTGTAGTAGCATCTTATGTTAATATATAAATCACACACTATAATTAAATTTGGACATATGCTCAAATATGTGAACAAAACACAATATTATTATATCATAAAAATGTTATTAATTATAATTCATGCTTTAAGGGCATTAAAATAATCTTACATCGGACAAAAAACATATGTGGATACGTAAAGACATCTACCTTGTATCCAAAGAATAGTTATCTAGAGCACACTATTAGTTCTCTCAACACATTCATCATTAGTTGAGTAGTCGTGCACCATTCATATGTTTGATGAAACAATCATAAGAAAACCTCTCCCTTATGTTGTGGGAGTAAATTGATAACTATAGAATTGTGTATGATTAATTTATACCTTTATTCCTTAGTTGCTTGTTTTGTTTTGATTTAAACTTGTACCTTTTTTTACGTTTCTTTTGTTATTTTTTAGTTAGTCGAGTCTTTAGGAGCTAAATCAAAACAAGATTGAAGGTTTTTGATAAATGATGTAGGACAATTGGCTTTGGATTTTGAAGAAGAGATGAATAGAAAATTGTCCAAAAGAGGTGTTTCAATGAAACGGGCATAACTTTTCGCTCGGTTGACAGATTTCCTATTATAATATGTTTTCGGAAAGGGTTTTCGAAGCTCCATAGCTGTACAACCTGGGCTTGCCTGGTTGACGTCATTTACTCCCTCAACGGAGCTGTTTAAGATAGGTTATCGGGCATCCGAAGATTTTTATGTTTTTATTTGTTTTCCGTTTTTATTTTATTTAGCTGAGGATATTTTAGTCTTTTCCGTTTTTAGGGATTTCAAAGCCTATTTAAGGCTTTTGTTATCAGTTTCGAGGTATTCAATAAATTTAACAATTTGGTTTCAGTTTCTTTTTTCTGGTGGATTCCAGTTTATGTTCTGTTAGGGTTACGCTTGTGATCCTAGAACTTCCGTTCTGCGTCAATAAATCCCATGGAAACTACCCTCTATAGATAGGTCAACTTTAAGGATTAAAATGTACTTGCTCAAAATGAACTAGGTGTGGAGTCATAGGGCTACAAAGGTTTGTAAGTTATCTTTGTAGAGAATTTTATGGTTTGTAATTCCAAGCTTTCTAGATAAAGTTATGTTGATTTTACTACAAGAAGGCTAGTTTAAAATTTTGATGTGGAATTTTGGAAATGAGCCATTAATGGGTGCCAATCTTGGAAAGAAAACCTTTGATAAATTCTTGGCATTTGAGAAAGACAATAAAGGCCCAATATGTATTTTATTTCAATTTATAACAAATCTTAATCACTTTGTGTTAAGATCAGTTGAAATTGGATTAAGAATCCTAAATCTAGTAGGATTGAGTTTTTCTATTTTGGATCACCTTAATTTGAATTTATTGAAGGCTATTAAGAGAATAAGAGGCGAATTGAAGAGTTGAACAACTTCTTGGGAAATCACTTACTGTTAGAGTTTTATCTTTCTTCTTCCCTCATTCGAAATGTCAACAGCCAGCCATCACCATCTACGTACCATCTAGTCTCCACCTCTAACTTACCCTTCTCGACCTCACAAGGTCTCATATTCAATTGCTCGACATCCACGTCGACCTACAGTTTGGCCGTTATTTGTACCTTATTTATATCCATTCTTCTTCTCCATTGTTGGTCTACGGTCGACTTCATACCACGTTGGTTTAGGGTCAACCTAACACCACGTTGGTCTCTAGTCGACGTCATACCAAGTTGATTACAATCAACTCTCCATTTTTGGTCTACGGTCGACCTCATACCAAGTTGATCTCTAATTAACTCTCTATCATTAGTCTACGATCAACATCATACCTCGTTGGTCTCCGGTCGACCTCATACCAAGTACATCTTCAATCATATTCTCCATTGTTGATCTTCGGTCGACTCCATACCATCGTTAGTTTCCATTCAACCTCATAGCAAGTTGATCTCAAATCAACTATTAATCGTTGGTCTACGGTTGATGTCATACCACGTTGGTCTTTGAAGACGTCATACCAAGTTGATCTCTAACCATCTTTAGTCAACGTTTGTTTACGGTCGATGCATACCACGTTGCTCGATGGTTAACCTTGACATAATCAACCCATAAATCTCCACTTTACATTGGTCTACAATTGACTACATAATACACTAGTCTCAAAATTGACCTCGACATAATTAACCAGCACATCTCCACCCCACATTGGTCTACAGTTGACGTCGTAATATGTTAGTGTCCGGTCAACCTCGACATAATCAACCCTCACATCTCGTTGGTAAATTTATCTATTCCGATTGATTGTAAATTTTTAGTGTTTACATGTGTTTGAGTTTAGGTGTAGTTTTTTTGTTATTATTAAATATGTATTGTTTATAATTTTTATAATTTTAATGTTTGTTAAATAATTTTTAATTTAAGTTTTTTACTCATTTACCTATGTATTCTTAAGTCTTTAACATAATTTCTAATGGTAGGGGTATTTTTCGGTTTTGTTAAATGGTAAGGCAACGGAGGAAAAAAAATCAATTTGTAGCCATATAGCCATATAGGGGATATTTCGGAGTGGAAATACGGCAAACTATTTGGAGAAAATGGTTATTTCCCCTTACCATTTCGCTTGCGTGAATCAACGGCAGTAAAATTTTGTTGAGAAACAGACGTAGAATCTTTTTTGTTTTTTTTTTCCTAAAAGAAAATAAAAAACACTGACGGTCCTGATCACGCCACGTGTCCACCATTTCGCTCTCTCTAGTCTCTAGTCTCTGAAACCCGTACCCGCTTATAAATACTGAAAAAGAAACCAAAAACAGAACAGTCTCAAGAGACTCCACTCCAGCGAATCGAATCACAGTGGTGGTGGTGAGATGGCAACGACGCCGTTTAGCGGGATGATGACGAAAGGCGGTTCGCGGACGGTACTGATAACGGGAGTGAGCAAAGGACTGGGGAGAGCTCTTGCGGTGGAGCTCGCAAAGAGAGGCCACACTGTAATCGGCTGCGCCCGCACACAGGAGAAACTCCTCTCTCTCCAGTCCGAATTCCCCAATTCAGACAACCACCTCTTCCTCAATGTCGACGTGGTCCGTTCTCTTTGCTTCTTTTTTTCTTAATTTTTTATTTAATTTGTACAAAATCATAAAGCAAATTTGAAGTTTATTTATTTATTTTAATTTGTGAGAATGGTTTTTTTGACATAAAAACGTTGTTGCAGAAATCGAATAGTAGTGTTGAAGAACTGGCGCGTGTTGTGGTGGAGAAGAAGGGTGTTCCTGATATCATAGGTATACGAATACTTCGTATTGTCGTGTTTCGTGCTAGTTTAAAGTGTTTTCTTGTGCAGTTTTTTAATGGGAATGGATTAAATTGTGTGAAAGTTTTGAAATTTTGGAGAATTTATAGTACCTGTGTGTCTATGATGCCAAAATAGATTGCGATTGTTCCACTAGATTTTTTCTCGACAGTTTTAAGTGGCCTAAACTAGGGTTTGTATAGGTGATGAAGTGAACTGAAAAAAGGCCTGAAATTAGCAATATCATATGAATCAGTTTGACAATAAAAGGAAAAAAAAAATGGGGCAAATATTTTATGGCTCAAAAATAATGATAAATCTTGGTGAATGGTGGTTCACTTACCATTTGGGATTTTTGCTGCCTTAAAATGCTAATATATAGTCAGAAATTTATGGTTCTCTTCTGGTTCTGAAATCTCATTTTCTTAAATCAAGGTTTAATGGCCTTTAATAACTATAATCAAAGTATAATTCTAGGTGGAAATTTGGCTCGTGCAATGCTTTGATGCTGCTATATTGGTTTTCATTTGGTGCCTTACTTTTATAGTTAAACTTTTTGTGCTCGTGGACTAAATGAAGGTGTTTCCAGTAAACAATGCAGGTACCATTAATAAAAATAACAAAATTTGGGAGGTTCCTCCAGAAGAATTTGAGTCTGTTATTGATACTAATGTGAAAGGGGTAACAAATATGTTGCGTCACTTCATCCCTCTAATGATTCCGAGCAAGCAAGGGATTATTGTTAATATGTCTTCTGGGTGGGGAAGATCCGGTGCTGCTCTGGTAAATTGATATGTTCACTGTACTCGTATCTCAAATATATGATTTATTTCTTGAATTATATCGATCTGGTGTCGATACAAATCATAGCTTTAGATTGTTTAAATAATTTTAAATGTATATATTTATTTCATATGACAAACTTAAACTGATTTCTTAGTCAATTCTTTGGGAAACTGTATTTTTAGTGCACTATGTCTCACTTGTTTTTGTGCTTACCTTATTTTACTCTTTTATTCTTCTAAACGATGTTGATGATTTATGCTTGAAACCACTTCATGTATCAACAGGTTGCACCTTATTGTGCCTCAAAATGGGCTGTTGAAGGGTTATCCAGATCAGTGGCAAAGGAGTTACCTGATGGGATGGCAATTGTCGCACTAAATCCTGGTGTGATAAACACTGAGATGCTTGCATCATGTTTTGGCGCTTCGGCTGCCTTATATCAGGCACCTGATGCATGGTATGTAATCCTCATTTAGTCATTTACAGAAGTAAATATTTTCTTTCTAATTATGTGTCGGTTCACTTTGGATTCCCCCTGTTCTCATATTCTTCTAATTTGAACAAACATTCTTTCAACAATCAAATCATATTGATACATTTTATATACAAGAAAACGGGTATGCAAAGGACAGCTTAATTGAGCTAGGATATACTGGAGTCCCATATAAGAGAGATAGTAAAAAGGAGAAGTCAGCTCTATATAATGTAGGCAAGATGTTATGTCGGAGAGACACAAAGAAGCTATGTAATAGCAAATTACTACATTTTAGCCATTTTTATGAACCCAGATAATCTGCTTAAAGAGTGCAGGCAATCTCCTGAGCCTCTTTGCTAAGATCACTAGACTATAATTGGCCCACTTTTATTTGCAGTATAAAGATTTTAGACTTGCTACAGTAGTTAAGAAAATAGAGATGGCTTAATTGTAAAATTTATATTGAATAGCTTCTGCACACTTGAACCTGACAATGAAAGTGACCAATTTACGTAAACAAATCCTTCCCATGTACGGCTATTGAGTTAATTACCCTTGTAATAATATATTTAGGGATTTATAGATGTTACGATAGTGAGAAAAAAGAATACTCTGAGCTTTTAGTTAATTATCTCTTGTTTTAAGTACATATAGTGTCTATTTCATTAGAACCATCATTCATTGAAGTTCATAGAATATCCAAAAGTTCATAGGGTTTTATTTTTGTCCTCTGGAAGTTGTGTGGCGTAATTCTAAATATATGATTTTTATCTATTAAGGATGTGTTGATATCATCTGCCTTGTAAATGTTCTGACTTGGTGATGTTCCCATTGAACCTATAACATTTCAGGGCTTTGAAGGCAGCGACAATGATACTCAATCTTACAGGGGCGGACAATGGTGCATCTCTTACTGTGTGACAGAAGTGCCTACTTAACACAATCAGCATCCATGTATGTGCCAAAAACTTTTCAGCAATCATACCAGAGTTCTATGCCATCACTGAAGTTGAGAGTCGATTGAAGTCATCTCTGCTTACCTTTTTCCGCCACAACTTCATTGTCCGGTCTAACTGCTGTTCCGACTACATTGAGATGTTTGGTCTAACTGCTGTTCCGTCTATATTGAGATGCTTAATCTTTAGGCCGAGGCTATAAAAACTTGATTGCTGACTAGTAGAAAGATCTTGTTATTGTAGCTAGAAAACCAAGCCTGTGATGATTCCCAGTCGTACTCCATTTAGGAATTGATTTTACCTGATTATTGTACTACCTTGAATATCAATTACAGAACATAACCTTGTATCTCCAAAGAAGTGTCGTCTGGTTTATTAAATTTTGTTTCTCCATACAAGTGAAGATGAGGGCTTCTATTTTTAGAATTGTTTTGTTTTTTATCCTTGTCCCATAAAAGGAATATTGCTTGGAATAAGTTTGTCCCTTAGACAAAGGAAGTAAATATGGATTTCAATAAAAATATTGGGATCCAAATTTATGGAAATGTTGGTGGAAATATCACTAACATCCTATATTGGGAATATTTAGGAATATTTGGTACTCTCAAAATATGGAAAATACCCGGATATTTTCGATATCAGTTGCTTTAGAGATTTGAAAGGAAGGCTTTTTGAACAAACCGACTCTGGTATCATGTTAAATACCAGAATTTTTTTTAGTGTCAAAATTTCTTATATTTTAATCTTGATGCATACTTTGATGAGGAAAGCTAAGCTAACCACGATTTGATGCTGTTGTATGATTTAATATTGATATTGGAGCAAATATCAAAACATTGAACAACTGGTATTGCCAAATCTCCCAGAAATATTAAAGGAAAGAAATCTCCCTTTTGCATAATCTTCTATGAGATTATTAGAGTATTTTCGATGTAAGAGTGGCTTGTGAAAAAAAGAGATGTTATATAGGATAAACAGGCATTCCATTAATAATTATGTCTTCAATGCAACTGTGCATATTCAATTTCAAACTGACGTGACAAAAAAAAATAGACATTGTCAACATGACTGTTCACTTTTAAACGGTCTGTTGAACAACTCTTTTTTAGGTTGAGTCATCAAACATTTTAATTTTTCATTTATTTTTTATAAGGAAATAAAATAAAAAAGAAAATGGGAAATAAAATTAGACACGTTATTAAAACAAAATGTGTTTTAAACGGAAGTATTGAAGACCAAAATTTAAGTTTATTGTCTATCAAGTCCATATTTATGCTAAATAGGAAGCAAGTCTCTTGATATTGTTACCATATCAACAATTATTCATATGCAAGCCATTTTTATATTGAAGATGCTCTTATATTTTGATTTTGTGACCTGTAATTAGACAGAATGTTAGTGGCAGAATCCAAATCCGACCTAGTAACAATTAAATTCAGTTGAGATTTGCAAATTTTGTGTCCGTGTTCGTGTTGATACCAAATTACCAAATTACCAAATCACATCGAAACTCACACCTGTTTTCATCTCTGTAAAGGTATAAAATAGCAGTAAGCTATAAAGACAGGCAAACTTGTAAAAACTAGCAGTAAGTAAAGGAAAATTTCCACTTTCAAGGACATATGGATGTAACGATGTAAGAAAATATTGGTGGAGTAATAGAAGAATCCGTCAAGTTACCAAGTCTGAATTATAAGAAGTCCAAAACACCCTTGCATTATATTAAATAAAACAAAAAACAAAATAAAATGACATAATTAATCCCCAAAGAGCTAACTTTTTGTAAAAACCAAAATATACAAATCAACCCACAGAGACATAAGTTAATTTACACAACATAATATAGCAAAATTAGAAATGCAAATTTTGTAGAGAAAAAAAGATAGAGATAAAATGGTACCTGATAAAGTAAAAGAAAACAGAAAAAAAACATGAATTAAAGCGATTTTCCTTGAACAGCTAGAGAGAGAAAGAGAAATTGGGACTTAAGAGTTCGAGGCAGATATATGGGATGGTGGCCTAAATATAGAGAAATATTAGAGAGGAGCAAAGGATTGTGATGAATTATTTTAGAACACTTCATATTACTGTATACAAATATATAACTAATTGACAATATATCTTAAATAGGACAATTCATATTATGCAAGGGAGTTGAACCAATAACAGAGAATTTAATGTCAAAACTCCATTATTAGATAGATGTTAGGAGTTTATGTTGAGAAGTAAATCTGAAAACCAAAGGTTTTTTCAGTTAAAAAAAAATTGATGGGTTGTTTAATTATTGAAGAATTGAAATGAATATAAAAATAATTTAAAGCCAATTCTTCCAAATAAATACATTAATGCATTTAAATATAAAGCTCCTTCATGGCAACATGTGATGCTGTGAGGGTCAGCTTTTATAATTACTAGTATGCGGCCTGTACGATGTGTGGGTATTGTAAAATAAAATTGAAAAATCATATAAATCGGCATGATCCTGATTCACAATTTTGATCTGTCATATTTTCATATTTTTTATACATATAATTAAAATTTCCATGACTGAAAAAAAGTAATCACCACTCTTATTTATAAAGGTTCGGAAAAATATATCAAATCAACTAATTCAAATTCACTTTATCAATATAAGGAACTCAAGGTAACTTCAAACACACAATAAAAACAGACACACACACACACACTCTCTCTCTCTCTCTCTCTCTCTCTCTCTCTCTCTCTCTCTCTCTCTCTTTAATACTTCAACCGGTATTTTGAAGGAAAAAATTACATGAAATGATTTCAACTTACTTTTAAATAACAAATAACTGTTTCTAAATGAATGGTGTATTTCCCAATTTGTACGTAATAAAAGTTGTATGTAAAAGAATATATGAATTTTATGGTTTTTAAGTTTTTTTTTTCAAATCTTTTCAAGTAAAGATATTGTTTGTGGATGTGTGGTTTGATTAGAATTCTCTTTGTAGAATAGTTATTATTGCATTGGATGTCTCTTAAAGTAATTTTGATAAGGGATATTAATATCTTATTTAACAAAAGTCAAATATGCGGTACTATAATATATCCGGATATTGCTTAGGGTTTTTTGGCTTATGATCTTTTATGATGATTTTTCTCTTAGGTCAGTCCAATTTTAGAAAAAAAAAATATATGGGTTACTATTAGGTAGATTTTTCTTTGGTTGCATCATCTAGATGCTCTCATTAAGATTTCCATTCAAAAATGCAGTGACGTCCATTTGCCAAATTTTATAATCGAAATAGGCAGCCATGGATAGGAGAATCCTAATAGACTTAAACATGGCCACTGGCGAGAAGGTCTCTTCATAATCAACCCCTTCCTTTTGGGTATAACCCCTTGCCACTAGTCTTGCCTTGAAGGTCCTACCTTCCCGTCTATTCCTCTTTTTCTTTTGTAGATCAACTTACACTCTATGAGTTTTATCCCATCCGGTAAGTCTACAAGTTCCCAGACTTAGTTGGAGTAAATAGACTCCATCTCAAGATTCATGGCTTTAAGCCATTCCTCTTTGTCAGGATCTTCCATTGCATTCTTAAATGACAATGGATCATTCACACTATCAAAAGAGATCACAGCTCGTCCCTCTTTGATACCCACATAGCGTTCAGGGTGTTGTACAACCCTCCTACTACGTCTAGGTGGTAGTGTATCCTGACTATGAATTATCTGACTATCAGATGTTAATGGATCAACAACTCTTGTTGCCTAAACACTAGTCGTATCAGGCTCCATCTCATTTAATACGAATTTCTTTGAGGTTTGTGATCACTCATATAATTATCCTCAAGAAACGTTTCATTTGTCTAAGGGTGGGCACGGTTCATTGAACCGAACCAAACCGACCCAAACCGTACCAAAATATGGTGTTTGGTTCGGTTTTAAAGTTGAGTTCGGTTCAATTCGGTTCTAACCAAATGAACCTCATAGAATATGGTTCGGTTTCGGTTTTGGACCTTCCAAAACCGAACCGAACCGACGAACCGAACTATAAATACAAAAAAAAAAACAAATTTTATTATGGATTATATGTTGGATTATTTATGTATGATCTTATTTTATTTTAGACTTCTATCATTCTATGTAATGTATGGACTGAATTTGGTAGAATGGATAACTATTGAACATGTACTTATGATTGAATTGGACTAAATTTGATTAGTTAAATAGTAATGTGGTCTATTTAGATGTGTTTTTAATGTAAGGGATTGTTGAAAAAAAAACCCAAAATCAATTGTCCAAAGGCTAAAGGTCTAAATACAAAAATAGGACTGATAAAAAATATAAAAATTGAAAAAATATATAAAAAAAACCTCAAAGCCCATTAGGTCCAAAACCGAATTGAACCGAACCGAACCGAGATAAAGGTGTTCGGTTCAATTCGGTTTTGTGGTCCAATACGGTTTAAACCGATTCAAGTTTTTAAAAACCGAAAATATAACGATTCAATACGGTTTTGGCCAAAACCGAACCGAACCGAACCGCGCCCACCCATACATTTGTCGATACAAATACATTGTTTTCCTCAGGACTATAAAAGTATCCACCTCTAATCTCCTTAGAATAATCTACAAACAAGCATACCATAGACTTAGGGTCTAGCTTTCCAGTTATGTTCTTCAGTACTTGTACTGGACACCCCTATATACAGAAATGTGACAAACTAACTTTACGACTATTCCACAACTCTAGGAGAGTTGATCACGTCAAACTACACACGTTATGACTCTCACGATAGTATGAGGTCGGAATGTAGTACAATGATAAAGTATGGATCGTTCCCACAAGGACTGAGGGCGTGATTACTGGATTTTATCGGCTTATATACTATTTGAAAAATCAATAATAAAATTATCTAGATTTTCCACAAAAGCAGTTAATTCTAAAGCAATTAAAAACACAAATCACAACAAGAAATGAGTGTGATAATATGACGAAAACGTGCTAGAACTCGAATCCACCTCACCCTTCCAATTAGACACTTAACTCACTTAAACTCTTAATTGTGCAAGTATAAATTATAGATTTATAGGTTTGTGTTCCCTAAATTGATTTCTAATCTCTCTCGATGTTTTAGAAATCACATCCACGCATACAAAATATGTATGAATTCGTTAAACTCTATGGAACACACACATGAACCCTATATGCTAGCCTAGTGATACTATCACTTTCTAGTCATATATAGTGAACATTTTGCCTATCAAGTGATCATTCATAGTGATGGCCAGTCAAGATAAAAGCATTAAGCATGCAAAACATTCATATATCTACACAAGCACATGTAGAGAAATTCAATGAGTCATTTGTATGGATTATGGGTTTGGTTTCATCTTGCTCTAGCCCAAAAGAATTTAGTTCATATCACACAAATGTGCCATATACATCATCAAATAAGTACAGACCATAGGCAAATACAAGAAGAGTTAAAGATAAAGTTCAAGAAATAAACTAATTGAAGGTCTCCTTCTTACAAGTGCTTAGCTCTAATGGCTTCCTTTTTTCCAAGAATCCAACTCCTAGCTACTCTAAGATGGGTTGATGATCCACCAAAGTCAAGAGAGAGCTAAAGTTTTCTGCTGGGAGACAGGAGTGTTCTTGTTGTGATGTGTAGATAGAGAATGAAGAATGAATTAAGAATGTGTAGAGAATGTGGAATCAGAGAATGTGTCACCGGTGGAGGTTTAGTTTTTGGCACAATAATTAAATCCAAGTGGTAGGGACTAGAGCGTTAAATTCGAATGGGGCATTCCTTTCTCAAGTCAATAAGCATGACAAGTTGACAACGACACCTCCACGGGAGACTTCGTGGGAGGATTTGCAGACTCTCTCGCGAAACTCCATTTTTCGCACAGGTGAAGGCTCTTCCTTGAGAATGTCCGCATGAGGTTGAGTCGTAGAATTATCCCATGGAAACAGCTGCCAAAAACTCCGTCTAGGTTCCGCGGTACTGCTGGCGAGATACCTGGACGGAGGTCATCTTTCAAAAATTACATTTTTACCCCAAAAGTTCCATGTTTCTGCACTTTGGTCCTTCAGTTGAAAACCCTCCTGAAACACTTATTTGAACCGTTAAAAACATGGTTTCACCTGGGAATAAGTATGAAAGATAAAGAAAAGGGGTACATAAAGTGTAGAAATAAAAATTATCAAATACCCCCAAACTTATCTTTTGCTCATCCCGAGCAAAACCGAAGCAAAGAAAAACCTAAAATAACCCAAAATAAAATAAATTACTAAAATATTTTCTGCTGAGCAAAAAGAAAAGTGAGATACGATGTTGGGTGTAGCAAAGTGTGAGCAACAAAAAGTAATGCTAAGACCACTGAGACTAAACAAGAATTTCAAAAGCCAAGATGCTACAACAAGAGAGGTTGCAATTCCATACTTAATAGTGAACTATGCTTCAAAAGCATCGAACACAATGGTCATAAGATAACATTTCTCTTTGACTATAAACATTTCCGGTTCTCTCTCATTTTTACCATATAGAACCTAAGCTCACTCGACTAACACATGCGGCTGGAAGTTATGCACAAGAAAATTTTCAAATTACCCGCATGATATCATTTTTTGAAAAAGACCGTTTGAATTGAAGTGCAATAGGACCACAAGAATGGAATTGATCATTAAGAACAGGGCAAAACACCAAAGAATACCTTGTAAACAAGCTAAATCCCTTCTAAAGATCAATTAGGACTTCTTTAAAGCTCGGTTGAGGTTATGGTTTATTAGCGATGGATAGGTTAGGTGGATATGGTATTTGAGGTAAGCTAGCGATTACGTTAAAGATTTCCACTTGGCACGTTTTTCTCCTTTGATTGAGTGCTTAGGCACAACATTTTATTCTAAACATATTTACAAAGATAAAAGCATTTATTCTTATTTTTTTGAGAGAAAAGTCATATTTACAAAATTTACACAATCGGCATAAATACAAACTATTTGCAGTATAAACTCTTCGAGCTTCACTTCTCGATGTTCTTTAACCATAATCGAAGCTAGAGGTTGGTTTAGTGTTTAGGTAATATGTGGTGATGCGTTTATGATATGGGAGGGTATAGTGATTGGTTTTAGTGTGTGGGTTATCATTGTTAGGACATTCTAGCATACACACACAAGGCCATGGGATTGTGTTTGGGGACATTTTAAAGTGACTAACACACATTGCATACGTCATCTCTAAAGGCACATAGTAAGCAAGCAAACAAGGCAGAACTTCAATGATGCCCTTAAGTGGTTATTCTTTAATGACCAATGCATGGAGTGAGGTCCTTTAAAAAAGAATTTCTACTTATTAATCTACATGAAGAGAGTTTAAGAATTACAAAGAAATTCACACTCATAAGGACACAATTTTTAGCTCTTGCCTCACACGGGTAGCCTCCACTAATGATCTAGACATCTTAAGCGTGATACCCTATTTGCTAAGGCATATTAAAGCTAATAAGGTGTGTGCAAGTAATGTGGTGCAGCTTTGACTAATGCTACCCAAGCCCGGACACAGTGAAACAAAGCATACAATGAAATACTTCCCATGCTACAACCCTAAAAGCATCCCAACAATTTTTGAAAAGTTATTAAAAATGGCTCAAAACGCAGAAAATAATAATAATTGGCCATACCCCCAAACTTAAATTAAACTTTGTCCTTAAAATTTGCATAATGTTTGGAAAATTTTGACAGAGTTCCATTTAAAACTGGGAATACTACCTGTTGACGGTGATTTTTAAGATTATGTAAACTCGATCATGCGTCTAACAAATTGTCATGAATTGACAATAATATTATGAACAAGAAAGATAAAAAGAGCATGCAAACATAGATTTTACATGGAAAACCCAAGAAGGAAAAACACCACGGTTGCCAATAATGGCGAGGGAAAGACTTCATTATGATGAATCTGTAACAAGCTCAACCTCTCTTACACTCTTGTATACTTAGTTTTCATTAACCACTTTAAGGGTGTTGTTAGGGTCTATTTATACACGTATAGAACTCTAATTTTTGGAGTACAAGTAAAAGAAAAGGTGGTAGTAACTTAATGAGACTCTAACTTGTTGGAGTCGTTTTAATCTTCTTTCCTGTTTTGCATTGCTTGTGTTTTAAATGTATCAGGTCTTTTTCCTATTATGGACTCTGATATCTTTAAGGAAGTTTGTTTCCTTATCAGAATATGCTACGTAAAATCTTATTTGAATAAGATTCTTCTTTTGCGCATTTGAGTCGTGATTACATTGAATTCTACATTGTCCACATGTCGCTTAACCGACCATCAGCCAAACCTGACCAAACCCTTTTCACCCCGACCAAAGATCTACACCCGATCAGATAACTGAACCAGATCATTTGGGTTTCCCTCACCATCTTGGGCTTTCCTGACCGGATTTTCTTTACTTGATCAATCTAATTACTTTGGTTGAATGTTTTCCACCCGACCATCTAAGTAACACTGACTAGGTATTACGCGGTTATCTTCTTGCCATCTTAGGTTGGCTCAATCTAGTCGACATTCGTTGATACGTCACTTTTAATCCCCACGAAACATGGTGTTTATGCTGGCGTGTTATCTTTCCGGATTTTTCCAATAACACTACCAATTGTAAACTGAATAGATATATATATATATATATATATATATATATACAAAAAGAATAAAAGATACCAATCTCAGTAAAATCCTATTTTTAAGCACAACAAGACACCGCACCCTTAAGTCTAAACATAAAGTATATATATAATGCTAGAGATATAAATATCTAAAGAGATATCAAAATAAATCCAAAGTTCAAAGTAAATGTAAAAATGCAACATGCAAAATGAAATATGGCTAGCTAAGTGTGGATGGCTACATTGATCCCTCTATTTGTCCCTTTTGCTTTTGGTCCTTCGCGAGTGCCTCAGCCTCGGCTGCCAACATCTCTGCCTCACTCAGGGCCTCTCTCTTAACAGTAGCTGTCTCTAAAATTATGGGTCCCCCAACTGGTCTAAACGGCCTTCTGAGAGGCTGCAAACCCAACTCTCTCCTCGTCACTTCAATGTCAGCATCTATATGATCTAACCTGTCATGGACCTTGCTGACATGTTCCTTTAATGCCTGCACCTCCTCAAGGATGTCACCAACATACTCATCATGATAATCTTTCATATTCATCTCAGACTTCTTGATGGCATCCAAAATCAGCTACAAAGGAGTCTGATCCATATTACATTTCTTAGAGGGAATCTCACCAAATGTAGCTCATCCATAGACCTATCCTGAACCATTGAAGCCTTACCCATTTTTCTCTTTTTTCCAGCAATACTGGTCCCAGTCTCCTCAGTAGTAAGCTTCGATTTCTTCTTTTTTGTTGCTAGGATCTTGTCCCAAGAGGATCTCTCTAGGTCAATAGAGGAAGCAGTATCATCCATGCCATCCAAATCTACTCCAGCCTCTCTGCACAACTCTGTTATCATACATGGAAAAATCAGCTGGTTGCTCAAGGATAGACAGCTCCCAGCTTGGACCAGCTCCCTTTTTACAATCTTACCCACATCAATCTCCCTCTCATGCAGCATTAAGTAGATAACCTTGGCAGTTTCAAAGAATTGTTAAAGAACAACTGCCAAAAAGCCAACTTGTCGTACATGTTAGAGTGCTTAACCCGATGATTCATTGAATTTCATGCTGTTAACGGCTTTGTCACCAAGCAGTTAGCGAACTGTGCACCGCCTTTCACAAAGATGTTGTCCGAAAGAACTCCATACTCAAACTGTCTTAAATTTTCCACTGGAGTTCGAAAGTACCTATTAATGTCACTAGCTTGGACTTGGACTTCTTTACCCCGCACCATTACTGAACCCCAAACGGTGAATTCTGTATGACTTATCCCTCCGAAGAACTCTCTAACAATCTCATCCTTATATGGCGGTGGCCTGGATACATATATCTCTCACTTTCGTTTCCTCACCACCTCTGGAATGGGAGTCCCACTAAGCTCCTCCAATTTTATTCCCCGTTACGGAATAATTTCCTTCTTCATATTCATCATTTCAAGCCGGATTTCATAGTCCAAATTCAGCACATATTTTAACCCTTTCGAGCTTGTTTTCTTTCTAGGCTTACCTATTTGCGGTCAGAAGAACACCAGTAATTCGGCGGTCAGAAAGAAGGTCACTCCAACCGCCGATCCAACCGCCTATCGACCAGCGAGAGGCCAATTTTGGCGAACTTTTAGGGGCAGTTTCTTCCTTTCACCATCATTTCCAGCCCTAACCTCCCAACACTATATAAACACTCATTTCTCTCTTCTCTTCAGACTTCTTCTTCCCCAAAAACTTCATCTTCTTCATCCATTAAGAGAGAGAGAAGCTTTCAAGCTTCCATGGAGGTTTTCCTCCATGGTAAGCTCACCACCTCGATTTCTAACCATCACCCACCACATTTGTAAGTAGATTGCAGGAGATTAGAAGTGGTCATTGACCAAATTCGAACCAAACATCATCAATGGAGTCTAGCACATTTTGGAGGGGCTCTCCACTTGGGTTTTTCTCCTTTTAACTCAATCTCTTGTATTTCTTGTTTTCCATATGTGTAACCCCCACTTGGGAATATTTGTAAACCTAATTTGTGCTCAATATAATGTGTGGTTGTTTATATATCTAAGTTGTGTTTTGATTCATTCTTGTTATCATTTATTATATCTCTTATCTTGAAATGCTTGTGTATGGAGATTGGAAATTAATATATGTTCATGAATGGGATTAGGAGTAAATTAATGTAATTGTAGGAGTAGTTGTAATCAAATGTCCCATTTGTGTGTGTATGTTGATGGAAAGTCAAATTTGCATGTGTATGGATGGATTCGAGTGAATTAGAGTTAGGATTGTGCCATTGGAAAGGCCATTCCGGGCATAGACTTGACTAATTAGCTAGGAAGAATGAATGAACTTGTTAATTTCCATATTTAAAGAGGTTTGGTTCATTTTTTTTTTGTTATACATTGGTCTTTAGTTATTCCTCACGCTAGGGGCTCTAGGTGAGTTATGATTAGAGATACAATAATTGGGAATTCGGCTATTTCTTGCTCTAGAGGCTCTAGGCAAGTTATGGTTGGAGGAACAATTACTCTTTCCATATTCATTACACCTAAAGTTGCCATTTTACAATTACCATGTTAGTATTGGGGCTCAATCTAGCATTGGTTTGTAGAATTGGTTCACAAATGTCGGTTGCGGTTTCGTGTTTGAGATGCTCTCGATACACTCTTCAACCGTTAGCTCTATGAATGGGTATAAATCGGATTGAGGCAAAAACGAACCCTTAACTTGAATTGGATATGCTTAATGTCTAACAACCCACTTGTGTGCACTTATGTTTGGTAAACTTGTAAACCCTTGTGTGACCACTTTCATGCATCTCTCATATCCACCATTTTATTATTTCTCATTTAAACACCATACTCACCCTTCCATATTCTCTTTATTTTTATATTTTCATTTTCATTTTCTTTTCTACACACACACACACAACACCACTTCACACACCATTTTCACCTCTCCACATTCTATTTACATGCTTTCCCTAAACTCTAAAACTTGAAACGGTTAACAACACATCCCTGCGGAACGATACCCTTGCTTGCACGATGTACTAGTTTTATTTCTATATATGTCTTTTGACTCGTGCCTTATAGCAAGATTGATTTTATTATAAATGTTTGACGATGCTTTCAACGATGCAAAAATGCCATTCGTCAGTCGCTTATATGCATTTATGTATGGTGAACTCGTAGACCATTGTGTAACCATTATCTTGCATCTCTCCTATCCACCCTTTTATTTGTCACATTAAACACTATCATCACCTTTCCATATTCTTTGTTTGTTTTCTATTTTGCTTTCTTTTCATTTTCCTTGCACACCGCATTATGCACACACTGCACACACACCATTCTCACCATATCCGCATTCTATTTTACTTGCTTTCAATAAACACTAAAACATGAATTGGTTGACGGATACCACCTCCCTGTGGACGATACCATCGCTTACCGCTTTACCTGTTTTCAAACTTTAGAGTACATTGCGTAGGAATTCATATAAATATCTTTTGATAACTAGCAATAAACTATTTCTTTTATTTATGTTCAATTCACATTTACAAATTACAAGCTTTAGGGCAAAAACTCTAACACTTGGGTCTTGGGCTTTAGTCTTCAAATATTCACACAATTGAAATAAGGGCACATCTTATTGATTATGTTCCAAGTTCCATGCTATTTCACCTATACTTCACAAAAATAACCCTAATTAAATGAAAATAATAAAATCAAATAGATAACAAATCCAAATTAATGGATATAAATATGATATAAAATATGCCCATCACTGGCGTTTATGTTTTGTTCGGCTATTGCCTGTTAGGCTCTTCTTAGTTTTGTTTTGGCCTTTTGTCGTGTGGATTTTCTCTTTGTGGGGTTTCCAGTTGTTCCTCTGTTTTCCTTTTGGGTTCCCCTGTTTTGTTGTTTGTTTTCCTTAATTGGCTTTGTTAGCTTGTTGGCTTGGTTGTGAGGTTTCCCCTTGCATGCTTTCAATAAACTTTGTTGTTCGAAAAAACAATTAAGCAATATAATATATCATAGGATAATTGCAATAAAATACCTTGAGGTTTACCATTAAGGCTTAATATTCAATCAATGATATTAATTGCTACAACCCCCACATCGTAAGTCAAACTCCGTAAGGGTGCGTTTGGTGCGAGGACGGGACAGGACAAGGTGAGATTGGACTGGACTGGACTGGACTGGACTAGACAGTTGTTCCGTATTGTGTTTGGAATGTCTGGGACAGAACTGTGGACTGTACTGTTATGCGTTTGGTATGGCAGGGACAGGACCGGACAAGAGGTTCAAATAACCAGAGTGCCCTCCTTATATATAATAATATTAAAATGTAACATATTATTATATTATATATATTATTATTTAATATACAAAAATATTTATTATATTAATATAATATATATATATATATTAATAATATATATTATATTATATATATATATCCTATATATAATAATATATATGATATATTAAATATTATTATATATATAATATATATAAGATATATAATAATATAATATATATATATTATATATTAAATATATATTATTAAATATTATTGTATAGGTAATAATAATATTATATAGATAATAATATTTTATATTATTATATAATAATAATATATTATATATTATATATTATATATATACTATAATATATATATTATATTTATATTACATATATATTATATATATAAGATATATATATTTATTTTTATGATATATTTATTAATACATATATATATATATATTTATATTTATATGATATATCAACCATTATTAATATATATATATATAATATATTAAATATTATTATATATAGGATATATATATTATTATATAATATATATTAAAATAATATATATACATATACATTATATATATTAATTATATCCTATATATAATAATATATATATATATATATGTGATATATTAAATATTATTATTATATATAATATATATAAGATATATAATAATATGATATATTAAATATTATTATTATAATATATACAAGATATATATTATTTTATATATTATTATACAATATATATAATATTATATTATATTATATATGTAATTATAATATATATATATATATATTATTGAAATATATATGTATATATATAATACATTGGATATGATTGTAATTTTTTGAACATATGAAGAGTAAATTGGTCTTTCTGACACTTGTCCCATGCCATGGGACAAGTAGTCCTATGATCTGAGGTAAGACAGTTTTTCCTTATTTTTGTCCCATCTTATCTCGTGCTGTCCCATGTTATTGTCGTGCCAAACATGGGATAAGAGGTAACTGTCCCACGTTGTTCTGTCATGTACCACGTACCAAACGCAGCCTAAGAGCTAACAATGGACAGAATTTTTAAAGGTAAAATCATCATTGTCCAACAGAAACAGAATAAAAACGAAAGGAAAAAAAATCAAACGGAGAAAAATTCTAAACCAATGGATCTGATAAGATGGTCCCCATATGATCTGATCAGATGGAGCTTCAATCTGATCGATGGATCAGAGCTCCATATGTAATCCAGTTGAGCAAATCACTAATTCGATGGAGGAATCAGGGAGAGGTTGAAGATGTAAGATCAGAAGAAGACGCGTTCGTCTAGAGGGAAGCAGAAGAGCCAGAACCACCGGGTGCCGCGAATCTCGTTGGCGACAATGGAGGAGAGGCAGATACCCACGAAATGACGGTTGGGATCAACCTAATGGCGAGCTTTGGAAGGCTAGGAATGGGCCAAGCAGGACCCTGCGGCTTCAACGGAGAATGAGGAGCAACAGATCTACTCCTCCACCGGCTCTACAAGCAGGTCTGATGCATTCGCATTCACATTTGAGATATAATACAACAAGTGGCCCCGCAATTCTGATGAGTGCTTTCAGTACTAGTAGTTTTTTTAATTGTTTCACCAAAAACTAGTGGCAGTGGTCCTTTTCTAATCCACGATTATCCGTCAACCGCCATTAAAGGATTATACCCATATCAACTGACACCCAACAAAGCTTTTGTTCAAACCTAATGATGACCTAGTTTTTATTTTAATTAGTTAAGTTTTTATATTTAATTTAAAACTAAATTATTAAATTGTTGTTTAATAATTTAAAAGTAAAAGGGTAATTAAAACTTTTTAAAATAAAGTGTAAGGGCATTCTGGACCTTTCTCGACCAAAGCGTAGTCAACAGTTAAATGGGATGGAAGTCAACGTTGACAAGGGGTCTGCTGCAATTAAGTCTATTTGTTGAATATCTGATTCAGTTGAGCAAATCACTCATTCGATGGAGGAACCGAGGAGAGGTTGAAGACGTAAGATCATAAGAAAATGTGTTTGTTCAGAGGGAAGCGGAAGAGCCAGAAACACCGGGTGCCGCGAATCTCGTCGGTGACAACGAATGAGAGGCAGATACCCATGAAATGATGGTTGATATCAACCTAATGGCGAGCTCTGGAAGGCAAGGAATGGGCCAAACGGGACCCGACGGCTTAGACGGAGAACGAGGAGCAACATATCTAATCCTCCACCGGCTCCATGAGCAGATCTGATGCAATTCTCATTCACATTTGAGATATAATGCAACAAGTGATCCCACAGTTCCGATGAGTGCTTTTAGTAATAGTAGTTTTTTTTAATTGTTTCACGAAAAACTAGTGGCAGTGGTCCTTCTGAAATCCACCATTGTCCGCCAACTGTCATTAAAAGATCAGACCCATATCAACAAATACCCAACAAAGCTTTTGTTCCTAGTTTTTTTTAATTAGTTAACTTTTTTATTTAATTTAAAACTAAAAATTATTAAATTGTTATTTAATAATTTAAAAGTGAAAAGGGTAATTAAGACTTTTTAAAATAAATGTAGGGATGTTCTGGAACTTTTCCAACCAAAGCTTAGTAAACAGTTAAATGGGATGGAAGTCAAGGTTAACAAGGGGGTCTGCTACAATTAAGTCTTTTTTGTTGAATATTAAGCCTTTTTGGAAAAACTTGGATATATTATTGCAGTTAGGGGTGGGCGTTTAATGGATCGGTTTACTTTTCGAGTGAAACGATAAAAAACTGACAATGTTCGGTTTTTGAAAAAGTGAACCGATCCGATCAACTTAACAATTGTGAACCGATCAAAAACCGATTGAATTGGACCGGTTCGGTTTTTTTGGTTTTGAGCCAACTAGGCCAAATTCTTGGGCTTTAATTATTATACATATTTTCATATTTTAATCCTTTTGGGCCTTGGACCAAATTAAATTATGGGCTTGAACAAATTGAAAATACTAGTTTAAAATAATATTCATAAAAAAACACTAAGAAAAAAAAATATGATATGACATACTTTCATAATTTTATAGTTTCATGGACTATTACACATTAAATTAAGGTTTTTTTTATATATATATATATATATGTTGGATTTCGGTTCGGTTTTCCGGTTTGGGATAGCGAATTGGAAAAAAACCCGATCTAATCGGTTTTCAAAAAAATGAATCGAACTAAACCGGTCAACATAAGAAATTCGGAAAAAAACCGATTGGATCGGATCGGTTCGGTTCATCGGTTCGGTTCGGTTTATTGGTTTTTTACCCACCCCTAATTGCAGTTAGCCCATATATCATTGGTATATTATATATTAATTAGTATATCACTATATGTCCATATACTAATTCATTAACCATAAGTGAAGATACAAGAAGGGCTAGTATTCAGTCAGATTTGCTCCCTAGCGAAGGAGAAGGCTAACAAGGCTAAATTATATGCTAAGGAGTTCCCCGATCTGGGGATGGCTTGACACTTACAAACATCAATATCTAAGAATAGGGCCTTAATGTCATTAACAATGAATTTTGCATCACCTAAAAAGGACTCAGTGGAGTTTAGGATAGATGCTACATTGGAGGCGTCAACTTCTGCAATCTTAACAGGGATATTGTAGAATTTAGTGAGCGGAAGACCCCCCGCCCCCCGAAGAGCTAAAAATTCCTCAATTTCAGCACCAAAAGAACCAACCATGGATTTGGAACAAGCAACGATTACTTTGCCTTTGTCGTCTCTAATTGCAGCTCCAAGTCCGATAGACATGGAATTACCACGAATGGCTACATCAGTATTCAGCTTCAGAAGACCTCGAGGGGGAGCGAGCCAATCAACAGAAACACTAGTCACTGCGGAGGTCCCGAATGAGAGAAGGCATTCTTAGAATTCTGGAATTCTAGAAGCAGCTATTCAGCCCAAGAAGCAACCAGCATATGATATTTAGACTTTCCACAGTTGAGGATAGAGTTTCTATGTTCCCAGATAGCCCAGGTGGTCATGGATACTTAAGATAATTCAATAATACTCACATTACGAAGGAAGCTCGAGAACATATCCATCACATGGGTCATCTTCAAATCATCGAAAAGGCCGTCAAAAAGAGTCCAACCCCAGATTTTCCATGCCTCGCCGCACCAAAAACAAGCATGATCAGAGGTTTCAACAGCAGCACCACATCTGGGGCAAGAGGGCTCGAACCAAAATTTTCTTTTCCAGAGATTGGCAAGAGATGAGATGGTATTCATGCAAGCTTACCAAATAAAGATCCTAACCTTACGAGGAAGGTTGAGATTCCACATCGAGGTCTACTAGGTTTGGGAGGAGGAAGAGATGGAAGTTGAGTCTTTTAATTTATCCTGTAAGGCAATGCATTATTCACTTTTCACCAAGTAAATACCCTTCTTGTCAAAGTGCCAAGATAGAGGGTCTTGGCCTTCTCCCCGGCTCATAGGAATAGACAGAATAGTCTCTATATCAATCGAAAATAAATGTTGGTCCAGTTCACTAAGTTCCACCCAAATCAAGATCTGTTAATGAGCTCGGCAACTCGGAGGTCGATGCCAGGATCCGGGGTGATAGTCCTTAAGGTGCTAGGATGGGGGAGCCTTTGATATTTGAAGTCTTTAATATTATTGCCATCTCTCACAGTCCATCTTAGGCCCTTCACAAATAGGGATCTGCCACACCCAAGACTCCATCAGTTATGAGAGAAACCCGATTTTATAAGTGCATGCTAAAAGTCTGAGTCCCTGAAATATTTAGCTCTCAAGACCTATGAAGCTAAGGCATTTGGGGACTTCAGGATTCATCAGGCCTGTTTGGCCAAAAGAGCCTTGTTGAAGAGCGATAAGTCTCTGAACCCGAGGCCCCCACACAATTTTGGAAGGCACATATTATCTTAATTTACCCAGCAGATTTTCCTTTTACCCTCACGAGAGCCCCACAAGAGTTTCGAAATCATCTTAGTCTGATCTTTACTTAAGCTGATTAGGAGCTTGAAGAGGCTCATGGCATAGGATAGGATGGCCTGAGCGAATTCCTTTACAAGGACTTCCTTCCCACCAAAATGAACAGGTTGCCTTTCCATCCCCTAATTTTCTTCCACAAATTTTCCTTGATCTTATTAAATAACATGTGTTTGTTTCTCCCCACAAATGTAAGGAGACAAAGATACTTATCCTGTGCATTGCCAATAACAATCTCTGGAGACTCTAGAATGTCTTTTTTAACAAGAAACTCC
Source organism: Dipteronia sinensis (assembly GCA_033220585.1). Taxonomy (NCBI): domain Eukaryota; kingdom Viridiplantae; phylum Streptophyta; class Magnoliopsida; order Sapindales; family Sapindaceae; genus Dipteronia; species Dipteronia sinensis. The sequence continues at coordinate 1,894,322 of CM065645.1, forward strand.
ACATTCGAACTAAAGGTGGCTATGGAATTCGAAAGGTTCACGTTTTGCCCTGACCCCTGCTCATAGATGCTAAGAATATTGCGCATACGAGAGTAGCTGATATTGAAAGCCCTGCAAAACCGAATATAGTCGTCAGCGAAAAAGATGTGGCTAATGAGAGGCCCCCCTTGCAACAGCTGACACCAAACATTCTTCCATTCCTCTTAGAATTTACGATAAGACAAGATAAGGCTTCAGCATAAAGAATAAATAGGTATGGGAGAGGGGACACCATTGTCTAAGACCTCTAGAGGGATCCACCTTACAAACGGCCTATCTATTAAGCAAAAAGGAAAGATTAGAGGAGCAGACACAATCCATTATCAGAGCCACCCATCTAGAAGGGAATTACATTTTTTCTAAGACTTCTTTGAGAAAGTGCCATACGACCCGGTCGTAGGCCTTGCTCATATCTAATTTGATTGCCATCATGCTTCTCTTCCCTGCTTTCCTATGACTAATAGAATGCAACGTCTCGAAGGCTATAAGAACATTATCAAAAATTTGTCTCCGCAGGACAAAAACAGATTGGTTTATAGAGATGATAGTCGGAAGGAAACTCTTAATTCTGTTCACCAACACTTTGGTCAATATCTTATACACCACACTGTGCAAGGATATAGGCCAAAAGTTTTTAGGCGAGAGAGGGCTGTGCACTTTTGGAATCAGGACAACATTCGTTTGGTTGAACTCTACGATGGAGGTTTCACCGTTTAACACATAAAGGCAAACTCTGGAAACATCTGCACAATAATCTTCCAATACTTCTGAAAAAAATGGCCTGAAAACCATCCGGCCTTGGTGCCTTAGTAGTCCACATGCTAAAGATAGATGCTTTTATCTCATCATTCGTAAATTCACCACCCAACTCCATTCTCATATCCTCTGTAAGTCTAGCTCGGATGGTCTTAGTAGCTTTTCTAATAGCAAGAGGTGATGGGTTAGAAGGATGAAAAATAGAAGAGAAGTACTCACTAATCACATCAGTCATTTCTTCCTCAGAGTCTTGGGGGCATTCTCTTGTGTCAAGAAGTCTGGGGATGAAATTCTTCTTCTTCCTTGATGAGTCTCATGCATGGAAACATTTTGAGTTGTGGTCACCTGTACACAACCAATCGGCTATGGATCTTTGTTTATAGTAAATTTCATATCTCTCAAGAATGCCTTCCACAGTATTTTCCAGAGCTTTAATTTTCTTCATGATACCCTCGTCACCACACCTTTTGTATAGGTTCTCTATTTTTATGTTCTTCTCTTCAACTTGCTTTCGGAGGTTTCCAAATTGCTCTGTACTTTAGCCCATTAATTTAGTAGCACACCCATTTAGTTTGGTTTTAAGGTCCCTTATCGAACTGGTTAGCCCTTTCTCGTTCCATGCTTCAGTCACCACTCTGCCAATATCTTCCTCCTTGAACCAGAAAGGTTCAAATTGGAAGTCCTTCTCTCTTTTTATAAACTCACTTCTGTTAGAGGTACACATCAAAAGTAAATGCCGATGATCGAAAGAATTAAATCCCAAGTGATCCACTCTAATTTGGTGAAACATGTCCCGCCATTGTTTATCTACCAAAACCCTGTCTAATCTTTCTTGGACATTATTTCTCCCCTCTCTCCTATTATTCAAAGTATACATGGGGCCTGAAAAGCCTAAATCAACAAGGTCACAGTTCTCAATAGCCTGTCTAAAGTGAAGCATTCCTAAGATAGCCTTCTCTGAACCGCCAGAGTTTTCATTCACGCTTAGCAACTCATTAAAGTAACCACCACAAATCCATGGAAGTCTATCAACATCTTTGAGGCGACGCATCAAAGTATAAGACTTAATTCTCTTGCTAGGATTTGGATCCTCATAGAAGCCAGAGAAATGCCACGGAGGACCATCCTCCATTTGAATCCCAGCATTTATATGCCCTGTAGAAAATGAGAGAACCGAGACAACCAGATTATCTTTCCATAAGAGAAGGAGACCCCCACTTTTCCCGATACAATCAACACCAAAACCACCACCTTAACCCAATAGTTTTGTGATCTTACTAGCTCGATTTCAACTCAAATTTGTTTCCGAGAGAAAAACCAGGTCTGAGGAGTGCTTTCTTAGCAGCCTTTTGAAGGCCGTAAATGTATGGGGGTTCCCCAAGCCACGCACGTTCCAACAAAGGCCTATCATGGCTCCAAGCGGGCTTGCACCATAAGCTCCTCCGATATAGAAATATCTGTAGTAGAAAAAGCAGACTTCGTTTTTTTTTAATCTCTATTATCCTCTGGTAAATCAAAAACCACTATTCTCTTGCAAACATGGAATCGCACATCTGTTTGAGGGGAAAATCTTATATGCACCCGGTGCAATGCACCAGTCCAATGAGTGCATGTCATGTGGCATGGAGAACCAATTAAATGAGTTCTCCATGCCATATGGCATGCACCCATTGGTTAGGGTGCATTGCACCGGGTGTATGCAAGTTTTTCTCATGTTTGAGACTCAAATGGGCCACCCATATTTCCTGGAGATCTCTGGATATTTCTTCCATCATTTAGAGATTTCTTACCATTATTGTTCTTAGGGGATATCTTAGTCTGATTAGGGGAGAGGCTATTTCTTTTAGCATGTTTTTTCATCGAGAGACTGACCGCCAATCTTCACTGTAGAGGACTCGCTAACATCCGAGCAACTTGCTACTGTCGTGCTTCTGTTGCTAAACTCTTCCATTTTTGGTTCCTTTTTTCTTAGGAGGAAGATGGTTCACATACTGAAATAGCTTTACCAAGAGTTGATTTTTTTCATGTTTTTCCCTGTATCTTTGGACTGGTCCAGTTGTATATCCAAAATAAGGTCATTAGCTTCTAAACCCATAACATCACAGGATGGCCCAATTATAATTTCTTTATTCACTTGGTCCCCATCCGTTGCTAACTCTTTAGGCCCAATGCTTGGCCCATCAACACACATCTTATCCAACATCCCTAGCTCATCCACCTCCCCCAGCTGTAGGGTTTCTGAGGATTTCATTGCCACCTTCTTCTTTGGTCCCTCCGCAGTACTGGTAGAGTCACCTTTCTGGGATGCTAAAGAGCCAGCTTTCAATGCAGAGGACACATTCTCCTCTAAATCACGGGAGCCCCTCAGCGACCCACTTCTGCTTGAGGATCCTCCCGTTACTTAGGATTGAGACTTAGCTTTCAATTTCTCTAACATCAGAGCCCTACCCAAACTTGGTTATTGATCCCTCCATAGCTTCCCTTTTAGTATCCATATTCGGACACTCATTAATTCCATGGCCCACTCTTCTACACGCATAACAAATCTCCGGGAGCCTCTCATACTTTAAATCCACTACCACAATATTATCCAATCTGTCCAGTTTCAATCTGAGCCACCTCTTAAAGGCTTAGAGATATCAACTTGAGCCTTGACTCTTAAGAATTTGCCCCAGCAGTCTCTAGATTCCGTTGGGATTTCAATAACTTCACCAATTTGTTCCGTTAGCTATCTCGATGTTCGCCGATTCATACATATAATAGGAATCTCATGGATTTGTACCCAGAACTCTACCATGTTAAATCTCAACTTCTGAATCTCCCATATGCCCTTTAGTTTCTCAAGGGTTAACAAACATTTATCGAAATGCCACAGCCTCTTTACCGGACACGATTCCGGTCATCTAAGTAGAACATGAAAATATTCTCACCTACTGCTTCAATTTCAACTTGACCAAAGGAGCTCCATAATTGCTCAATCAAGGACTTGAAAGCTTCTTTGTTAACCTTCTTCCTGGATAAAACCTTCCCTACTAAACAGTGGTCAAGATCCTCCACACCCGCTCTTTCTACCTCTTTTGAGATTTGGTGGATCACACCATCCTCATCCTTAATTGAGAGGTTTTCACACAGCCTTGCAATTTCATTCACACTCATTTCAACTACCCACATTGAAGAAGTCTTCGAAGCTTAGCTGTGGCGAAGAACCCCTGTTTCCTCTTCTACCGGTTAGATCGAAGAACCCTTGGAACACTATCCCGAACAATACCTTCGTCAAGGCTTCTCAGCGGACACCTATCTATTACCCAGCAGTGACGAACCCCTGTCTTCAAAATGACTTTATGGTGGTAACTAGCATCCCTAAGAAAGTAAACCTTCTACTTGAAAATGGAAGACCTTCTACCCTTTGGACCTCTACTTACATGCCTTTTCCTCGAGAGAGAGAGAGAGAGAGAGAGAGAGAGAGAGAGAGAGAAAAGGAGAAAAGACTACGAGAAAAACTCGTACGAACAATTCGAAAAGCAACCTACCAATATTCTGTTGATCAGCACACGGATGCTAGAATATCAGGCTTCAAGATTGTTGACCCGCGCAGGATGCTGAAATTGGGAGATAATTAGAGAAAATTCAAAAAATTTAGTTTATCAAAAGTTGTCTCTTTAAATCCTAATACAATCTATTTAAAGGGAAAAAAATTCGAAATCTCTTAGACTCCTAAAGATCCTACATGAAATCGGGAAAGAATCCCCGAATAAAAAGCTAAAAACAAATTCTAATCAAAAAAGGAAAAAAAACACATAATTAAATATAAAATAAATGGAAATAAAATAATTTGTATTAATTATAAGAATATTTTTAAAATATAAAATCTTCAACAATATCTTTGATAATCACTTCCTGCATCATTCTCTTCAGGTGGAGAAAATTCGTCCTCGAATTTTGATTATCTTCATCCTAAAAACTTAGATAAAATTTTTGAGTGCTAACAGCCGAGATTGTATATGACGAACTTTAAATTTTTTACTTCTTGTCATAATGTCTATCCAATCGCTCCAGTAGAATGAAACAAATTCATTAATCATCACTTTTGACAACAAAAGATAAAATAATGAATCTTTATGGTGAGAAACGTGTGATTCACAAAAATAATCCATAAATCCCAAATTACTCACGGACTCCTTTTCAAATATCTCTTCATCAAAAACAGGTGGTAGATCATAATCAACAAAGGCTTCCTCTGATAGATATGTATCATTGTAGAACAATGAAGGATCGGATTCCTCCTCGTCACTTTCTTTAGACTAACTGTAACCACCAGAATTAGGGCTTAGACCCTGAAACGGGTTTTGGTTGGCCAATAACATAGCAATATGCTCTGCTAAATGTGTAGCCTGTTGCTCCAACTGTGTTATGAGGCTATGTTCATAGGCTTCGCCTACTAGGGATCCTGTTTGGTGGACTTCTCTTCGACACCATGTCGATGTCATCGCAGGCGAATCGGGCTCTGATACCAACTGATGTAGTGGAAACGTCTACGAGAAAAACTCGCACGAACAATTCGAAAAGCAACCTACCAATATTCTATTGATCTGCACACAGATGCCAGAATATCAGGCTTCAAGATCGTTGCCCTGAGCAGAGTGCCGAAATTAGGAGATAATTAGATAAACTCTAAAATTTTTATTAATCAAAAGTTGTCTCTTCAAACCCTAATACAATCTATTTAAAGGAAACAAATTCGAAATCTCTTAGACTTCTAAAGATCCTAAATGAAATCGGGAAAGAATCCCAAATAAAAAGCTAAAAACAAATTCTAATCAAAGAAGGAAAAAAAAAACACATAATTAAATATAAAATAAATGGAAATAAAATAATTTGTATTAATTACAAGAATAATTTTAAAATCTAAAATCTTCAACAATATCTTTGATAATCTCTTTTGCATTAGACCCATGCATATACTAAATCATTATCTATCAATATTTATAGTATAGTATGCTATTTATACTATATCACCATAATAATATCAATTTATCCCTATAAATATATATTATAATATGATCAATCGTATGAATAGTATTATATTATATTAATGATAAGTGCTAATATATTAATAATATATATTATTATGATGATATCTGGTATTTCATTGTAAAATACGATTTAATCGAACTTTTTTTCTTAGAACTTCTTAAATACTTTATTATACCTATGTAGAAATTTTAAGGTAATTAAATTCTGTTTGCCAAATATGAATTTTATAGTGGTTAGTAAACGAAATTTAAACTGAAAACTTAAAACTCACATATTTCATTGTAAAATGCGATAATCCAAATTTTTTTTCCCATAAAACTTCTTAAAATACTTTATTGTACAAACTTTCAAATAATAATAATAATAATAATAGTCACCACTTATTATTGTGACAACAAGAATTCCTAATTTAACATATTTTGGATTGTCCCGATTGCCTCATCTATACATGACGCCCTCTATTACTAGGCAAAAATGTGGCTCTAATTTTTATCAATCTATTTGCAACATTTTTGATGTTGATCCTATCCTCGGGTAAATCCATGGTACAATCTATGGCCAAACTTAAGATTGATGATAAACATTGTTCACGTGATGAGAAATTTTCGTCCTCCATTTGAAGTAAATCATTATCCACAACTTCTATGATCGAACGATTAAACGAGTCACCAACCTAATGCCTTAAGCTCATCGCTTCCGTAAAGATTTCATCAGTCGGCTTCTTCTTTGTGAATGTTTCCATCAGCAGGATACCATAGCTATAAATATCGCTTTCTCGAGAAACCCTTCCTTCTTTTCCATACTCTGCAAATGACTTGATTAGTTTCAATATTAACAATTAATGTAATTATCAAAAACTTTTTTGAAGTATCACACTAGTAGATAAATTCGAGGGTTTTTTTGGGAGGGGGAGGATTCGAACTCGCAACCTCGTGGTACATTTACGAGGGGTTTTACCGCCAGATCAACCTCACATTGTCATGTAAATATCAATAACATTATAACAAAGTGGAAAATATCTTTTCAATAAAAAAGAGTAAAATATGGAACATTTTTACCTGGTGCCATATAACCAATTGTGGCAAAGGTTTGTGTTTGTGCTATGAATTCTTCTTCACCTAGGAGTTTTGCGATGCCAAAATCACTTAAGTGTCCAACCATGCTTTGGTCTAGCAATACATTGCTCAGCTTGATGTCACAATGAACTATAGGGACCGAATAACCAAAGTGAAGGTACTCCAAAGCCGATGCCACATCTATTAGTATATTCAACCTTTGTAATATGTCCAAAAAGTATTCATTAGAATACAATAAGCTTTCTAGGCTCCCATTAGGCATGTATTCTAGCACCAACGCTTTCAAATCCTCATTTGTACAACTGCTAATAACTTTGACAATGTTTCGATGACGAATACCACTCATCACTTCACATTCAACATTGAAGCTCTTAAGTGCTCTTTCCATTTGTATGTGGAACACCTTTACTGCAATCTCCATCCCATCTAAAAGACTCCCTTTGAAAACTGAACCAAAACCCCCTCTTCCTAGTAGCTTGCTTTCATTAAATCCGTCTGTTGCTTGAACGAGTTCTTGGTAAGATACTCTTCTCCATATTGGTCGTTCCGATACATCAAAATCATTATTATTAGCTTGTTGTGATCTCCTCTTTCGATATCCTCTCATCACAATGAGCAAAGTGAAACATACAATAAGTGTTAGTGACAAAGTAATGGCTAGGACAACCGCGATCCTAGATTTTTTATGAGTTCTTGTTTTGCAGGGGGGTACTTGCAGCCGGGGAAAACCACATAGTGCATGGTTCATCATAAAAGATTCAGCAGAGAAGTTTGGAAAAGGTCCCTTTGTTGGAATTTTCCCCTCTAATTGATTGGAAGACATGTTTAGATATTTGAGGTATGATAGAGCCTCCAAAGAATTGGGAATAACTCCAGAAAGATTATTATTGGACAAATCCAAAAACTCTAAGCTTGTTAAGCCCCCAAATGATTCTGGAATTGAGCCTTGTAAGCTATTATATCTTAAGGAGAGAAGCTGTAAATTTTGTAGGCTTCCAATTGTGGCTGGGATGTCACCAGTTAAATGATTCCCTGACAAATCTACACGTATGGCAACCTTCAAATTTCCAAAGTCTAATGGAAGAGTTCCATTTAGAGAGTTTGAAGACAAGTTAATTTCCAAGAGGTCTTTAAGGTTCCCAAGAGATGTGGGTATAACAGAAGTCAACTCATTGGAGCCTAACCAGAGGTATCTTAGACTAGTTAGATTACCTAAACATGTAGGTATGGGTCCCGAAAGCTTATTACCTTCCATGTACAAATAAGCCAGGTTATCTAAACGACAAAGATAATTTGGGATTGATCCTTCTAGGTTATTATTTCGAATGTTCAAAGCTTGAAGTTTAGGCAAGTTTCCAAGTGTAGCAGGAATTGATCCAGTCAATTCATTTTGGCCCAAGTGTAAAGCTATCAAGTTTTTCAGGCTACTAAATTCTTGGGGAATGTTTCCAGTGATGTTGCAATATCCCAGATGAAGTAATTCCAACGAAAGAGAAAGATTCCCTATTGAACTTGGAATGAAGCCATTTAGGGGATTGCAAGCTAAAGACAATACTCTTAAATTCTTGCAATTTGTGAATGAGGCAAGGAAGCTCAACTCTTGAGTAGAAGAAGTGAAGTAATTATCAATTAAGTTGAACCACTTAAGACTTGTTAAGCCATTGCCTATTGTGCTTGGAATAAAACCTGAGAATGAGTTATTTCCAATCTCTAGATTTTGGAGCTTGGAAGAATTGGTGATGATGCCGAGAAATGTCCCACTTAAATAATTATTTGCAAGATTTAACACCTCAATATTTGGAAGCCCAAAGCCAATAGTTGATGGAAGGCTACCTGAAAGTGTGTTGTTGTTAAGCACAAGCTGTTTCAATGTTGAAATGTTGAAAAATGTATCTGGAACTTTGCCAACTAGGTTGTTTTGTTCAAGCCCCAAGACCACTAGATTATGAAGATTACCAATTTCATAAGGTATCTCACCTGCATGCGAATTGTGAAGCATATTTTATTGAATCTACGGCTAAAAATAAAATTGTACTAAATAATATTGTTGATTGATTCAATAAAGTACCTACCAATCATGTTGTTACCGCCTAGAGCTAGTGCTTCTAACTTGGTCAAGTTTCCGATAGCCCTCGGTATGCGTCCTCTGAACTGATTATATGATAGGGAAACAATAGTAAGCTCTCTGCATTGCCACAAATTGTATGGGATTGTACCTGTGATTTGATTATATGATAACTGTAGGTCTTCAAGCACGGACCGATGATGATGTGAACACATATTTTGAGGGAGGTCACCTGTCAAACTATTATTTGTAAAATCAATATGCCACAGAGACGAAATGTTGAACAGAGGTAAAGGAATCTGCCCAGTTAATTGGATATTATCATGCAGTTCAAGGATCTCCAATTCTACAAGATTCCCCAACTCCTTTGGAATTTCTCCTGCAAAAAATAATTAAATCAAATCTTCTGATTCACCGACTGAAAGCATCAATTATTATTAGTGTAATTACCTTGAAGTTTATTGTCACCAATTGATAGAGTCTTCAGCTTAGTCAGGTTGCCGATATCTTTTGGTATTCCTCCTCTGAAATTGTTAAATGACAAGTCCAAAATTTGCAGCTGCTTGCACTCCGATATAACGGACGGTATTTCTCCCTCAAACAAGTTTTCAGATAAATCAAGTGACATCAAATTAGATCCACCACCAGATACATTAACTAATATTGATGAGAATTGATTGTGTTTGAGTATGAGCTCTTGCAATGAAGATATGCTGAATATGGAGGAGGGTACATTACCCGAAAGCTGGTTATGATTTAAATTAATATATTTCAATCGATGTAAACGAGCCAACTCATAAGGAAGAAAGCCATAAAAGTTGTTGTCGTTGATGGATAGCAATGCAAGGAAAGATAGATTTCCAAGTTGAGGTGGGATGGTCCCTGTAAGACTAAGATTAGAAATATTCAAAGCTGTGACTCTATGATGATGAACACCACAAGTGACACCAACCCAATTACAGATAGAGGTACTCGTGGACCAATTTTTGGCCAACAAAGTATCTGGATCATGAGTTATACGGGTTTTCAAAGCAAGAAGAGCATTTTCATCCGTGGTAATGTTTTTGATTGATAATAATGAGCTAGAAGCAAGGGAACGAAGTAAGAAGAAAACTGTGAACAAACGGAGAGTTTGATTTGTTTCCATGAGAGATGAATTCTCCTAATATAATTAATTTGATGACAAATGTTATGACAAACAAGCAGGTATGCATATGTATAAATAATAATGCAAATTAAAGTAGTGACATATGAATTCTCACTTTCACTTTCCATTTTCACATTACAATTTCAAGTCCACAACAAACATCAAGTCTTGGTTGGATTTTGAGTATAAGATAAGATAATTATGAAATAAACTTGAAGACCGGTGTTGACTCACAAATAAACTTGACACGCACCCCATGTACTAGCGACTTCTCTTTCCATTTCACATATGAAGTAGGTGTTGGAAAATTTGTGATAAACTAATGCTTTGGGAGCATTATTTGAGTGTGATCGGTTCCATAAAAATGGAAGATCAATGTGTATTCGAATTCTCCTCCGTGATCCACATCGACCCTGAACCTACGGATTTCATGACTTGTGTGTGGGCGCAACCCGCGTACACGAATGCCACTCCGATTAGACTGTCATAGGACAAACGACCTTTTGCTACTGCTTGGAATTTAATTTTTCTAAGTCAATGTTTATATTGATATGGAAAGAATTAATTCAATTTAATTTTCCCTAAATTAAACGTGTAATGATAAGGAAATTCCGTTTTGGATTCTAGATACTTACTTGATCACTAAGTAAATAGAATCGGTGATTAATTAGAAATAAATCTATTGGAGATTGATTTTTAATTAATATCATTTTCATTGGAAACGTAATTGACAAGTATTTCCTAAACAATCCTCTTGATTTCGGTTTTATTAAAACCCTAATCTATTCATCAGAAACCACATTCAGAATACACACAGAAATCACAAAATTCTTTATTTTCTTTTCTATTCTTCTTGGTTCCGTTTCTTGGTAAGTTTGAACTTGATTTGAGTTCGCTGAGAGTGTTTGTGCCTTGCACGATCACTGTTAAACCGTTGTATCATGGGAGACAATCGTCATACACATACAGTGTTATCCGGTGAAATTATCTTAAGGACACCGTGTGAAATGCGGACCTCGGTTTTCCCCTAACGTTCTGATTTGTGTTTCATTATCTCCGTCCTTTACAGATTCGTACCAGACTGTTTTCGGTAAACGAAACAACAGCAGAAATATTGACTTCAAAACAGTTTCAATAGGTCAATATTAATTGATTGTTGACTACTGGTTGACGCTGTCTTTGTCGGATTGAAAGAAAAAGGAAGAAAATAATTGAAGACAAAACAAAAGCAAAAGTAGCACTGACCACCCCATTATTGTCAGCTTTGTTAGCTTTAACACAACCTTTTTGACTATTGAAATTTGGCCTTTTGCTTTTAAAATTTGGAAGAAATAAGTGCTGCATTCTTACCGTTAGATTTTCCTACGCTTTGAGCTAAAATTTTTTATATTTTTAGAAAACGCTTTAAACTATCATTTTTAGCATAACTAAAAATGGTTTGCTTTAATTCAGTAGGTAGATTTTCTACCGCTTTATATATATTTTTTACTTGATCCCTCATTAGGGTAACATTTATAATATCAAGGGGCCTTTCAGAAATTACCTCCTTGTCTTTGCTACTATTCTCTTGCTTTTTATCTATAATATCTAGCTAAGAATCGAGACCATATAATAGACTTAATCTTTAATGAACCTAACGATTATTTAACAGATAATATATTTGAAAATATTTGTAATAATCTAGACTTAGATAACAATGACATAGATGAAATCCTTCTAGAAAATATGAATTTTGACCAACTTAGAAATAGTCTGCAAGATATATGTTATATAGAAAATGAAGTCTTTGTAGGAGAAGATAAACCAAAAGTGGAAGAAGGACAAGGTAGCGGACAAAGTGGTAGGATCCCTGATATAGAGGATTTACCAGAATCTAGAATAGATGATTATTTAGCAAAACGTGGAATACATGATTCCAAAGAAAGTTATAAAGATTATAAAGATAAAGAAAGAAAATATAAAGCTAAAACAAAGTTAGAAAATTGGAGAAAAGAGCCAGAGGCTAAAGATATATTAATATTAAGTCTACAAGGTCATAGGCCTAGTGAATGGAAAACCATATTTAATAAATGGGAAGGAAATTTAATTAGACATTTTATGGAAGCCCTGAGTAGTATTGTAGATTATAAATATAAATTAGTATATCTTGACCATGATCAAGTTCTTAACTTTTATTGGAAATTATTACTATACAGCCCTGAGCACTGCTAAAATCTTCATGACTCTAATCAGTATATTGATGAACGTACGACCTGCATGATATGTGAAAGAAGCTACAAAGTGTTTGTGAGATATTATTGAAGATTTTTGGTTTTAAAAATATTTTTATAACTTATTCCAAGCCAAGTAGAATTTATTTAGATTATTGGATTTTCCTAATATAGCTAAACTTGGAGTCCAAGTCAAGCTAGGAATCTCCCGTGAATAAGATCTGAATTTTATTGTTTTCTCATTCAATTCATCATCAATAAAAAAGTTCATTAGAATAATTGTGTGTTTTCTTTATTTATTCATTTCCGCTTCGTCAAGTGGTATCAGAGTATGGTTTTCGATGACTTTATGATGTCGCGCCACGGTTCAGAAGGAAACCATTGTAATGACGGTGATCAAAGGATGAGGGCAATAGCAACCAAAGAAGGTCCGCTCAATTTGTGTGTTGAACGTTGATAGCTTTTTGATGAGTCTATGGAAACTGACAGCCAATAATGAATTATTTTTCATGGGAGCTAAAATTAAAAGATGACCAACATGGAATTTTGAAATACTTAGGATATCATATTCATATTATATCATACATATATTTCTTAAGATTTGTATGATACATTACTCACCTATATATTTGTACCTTTTCTGCCACCTTTTTCAATTTTTTATTTTATACGTAAATTATTATTTTTTTAATCTAAAATTGGACAACCCTAAGTGGATAAAGCTGAAAACCCCCTAGACAATGTGTATATATATATAGGGTTAGGCTATAGAACACCGGTGTATTCATACACCATGTAGAAAATATTTTGATCGTAATTTAAAAAAATAGAAATCCAACCTTAGATCACAATATTTTCAACTTCGATCGTAATATTTTCTACAGATGTATAGGTACACCGGTGTTCTATAGATTATCCCATATATATATATATATATATATATATATATATATATATATATATATTCTCATAAGAGATCTGTTGGGATTTTGAACCGATGAACGCAGAAATGACATGCCTAATATTTACCCATAACTCATAGCAATTAACGTTAAAAGTAGAAAAATAAGATAAGAGAAAATAAACCAATCACAACACAAGATATACGTGGAAAACCCAAATCTGGTAAAAACCCACGGGCCGTCAGTACAATAGAGAAAGTTTCACTATATGATAAATTGTTACAACTATATACTCCAGGATTCTCTCTCACACCTCAACCCCAAACCATTGAGCCTTACCAAGCTCTAAAGCTCACAAACCGAGCTTTACATCATGACTCTCAGCTCACAACACCCACAAGATCCTCACCAAGAACCCCTAATATCCCCTAGGTCTCCCCTGGATATCACCCATAAATCTCTAACTTGATCCACTAATATTCCTCGGATCCCTCCCCAGATATTCTCTAAGGTCTCCCCCTGATCTACCCACTCTCTACTATTACATGTGTTCTTTTTGTTCCACACAAAATAACCTAATTACAGGGTCTATTTATACTAGTTACAGAGAGTTTAAGATAAAAGGAAATCCTACTCCTAAACGTACATGACTTACTTGTTTCACATAAATAGTATTTCCTTTTATGACAAGTCTTCTTGTAAAGAGTATTTCTTTTCCTTCAAGCACAAGAACTTCCCAAAAGAACACTTTCGTTTTCCCCTAAAGATTTCCCGTTCCACGCATGTTTATTATTGACTACAGTTCTGGTCATATGTTGGTTGGCCATACCTTACACCGTTACAAGTCACCGGAATCAGACCGCTTAGAAAACCACGATCTACATCAACCCCGAACCTTCGGATTGCATGGCTTGTGTGTGGGCGAGACCCGCATACACGAATGCCGCTCCGATTGGACTGTCATAGGACAAATGACCTTTTGCTACTGCTTGGAATTTAATTTTTCTAAGTCAATATTTATATTGATATGGAAAGAATTAATTCAATTTAATTTTCCCTAAATTAAACGTGTAATGATAAGGAAATTCCGTTTTGGATTCTAGATATTTACTTGATCACTAAGTAAATAGAATCGGTGATTAATTAGAAATAAATCTCTTGGAGATTGATTTTTAATTAATATCTTTTTTATTGAAAACGTAATTGACAAGTATTTCCTAAACTATCCTCTTGATTTCGGTTTTATTTAAACCATAATCTATTCATCAGAAACCACATTCAGAATACACACATAAATCATGAAATTCTTTGTTTTCTTTTCTGTTTTTCCTGGTTCCGTTTCTTGGTAAGTTTGAACTTGATTTGAGTTCGCTGAGCGTGTTTGTGCCTTGCACGATCACTGTTAAACCTTTGTATCTTGGGAGACAATCGTCATATACATACAGTGTTACCTGACGAAATTGTCTTAAGGACACCGTGTAAAACACGGACCTCGGTTTTCCTCTAACGTTCCGGTTTGTGTTTCATTATGTTCGTCCTTTACAGATTCGTACCAGATTGTTTTCTGTAAACGAAACAACAGCAGAAATATTGACTTCAAAACAGTTTCAATAGGTCAATATTAATTGATTGTTGATTACTGGTTGACGCCGTCTTTGTCGGATTGAAAAAAAAAAGGAAGAAAATAATTGAAGACAAAACAAAAGCAATAGTAGCACTAACCACCCCATTATTGTCAGCTTTGTTAGCTTTAACACAACCTTTTTGACTGTTGAAACTTTTTAAAATTTGGAAGAAATAAGTGCTGCATTCTTACTATCCATGATCAAGTTCTTAACTTTTATTGGAAATTATTACTATACAGCCCTGAGCACTGCTAAAATCTTCATGACTCTAATCAGTATATTGATGAACGTACGACCTGCATGATATGTGAAAGAAGCTACAAAGTGTTTTGTGAGATATTATTGAAGATTTTGGGTTTTAAAAATATTTTTATAACTTATTCCAAGTCAAGTAGAATTTATTTAGATTATTGGATTTTTCTAATATAGCTAAACTTGGAGTCCAAGTCAAGTTAGGATTCTCCTGTGAATAAGATCTGAATTTTATTGTTTTCTCATTCAATTCATCATCAATAAAAAAGTTCATCAGAATAATTGTGTGTTTTCTTTATTTATTCATTTTTGCTTCGTCAAGTGGTACCAGAGTGTGGTTTTCGATGACCTTATGATGTCGCGCCACGGTCCAAAAGGAAACCATTGTAATGACGGTGATCAAAGGATGAGGGCAATAGCAACCAAAGAAGGTCCGCTCAATTTGTCTGTTGAATGTTGATAGCTTTTTGATGAGTCTATGGAAACTGACAGCGAATAATGAATTATTTTTCATGGGAGCTAAAATTAAAAGATGGCCAACATGGAATTTTGTAATACTTAGGATATCATATTCATATTATATCATACATATATTTCTTAAGATTTGTAGGATACATTACTCACCTATATATTTGTACCTTTTCTGCCACCTTTTTCAATTTTTTATTTTATACGTAAATTATTATTTTTTTAATCTAAAATTGGACAACCCTAAGTGGATAAAGCTGAAAACCCCCTAGACAATGTGTATATATATAGGGTTAGACTATAGAGCACCAGTGTATTCATACACCGTGTAGAAAATATTTTGATCGTAATTTAAAAAAATAGAAATCCAACCTTAGATCACAATATTTTCAACTTCGATCGTAATATTTTCTACAGATGTACGGGTACACTGGTGTTCTATAGATTGTCCCATACATATATATTCTCATAAGAGATCTGTTGGGATTTTAAACCGATGAACGCGGAAATGACATGTCTAATATTTACCCATAACTCATAGCAATTAAAGTTAAAAGCAGAAAAATAAGATAAGAGAAAATAAACCAATCACAACACAAGATACACGTGGAAAACCCAAATCTGGTAAAAACCCACGGGCCGTCAGTACAATAGAGAAAGTTTCACTATATGATAAATTGTTACAACTATATACTCCAGGATTCTCTCTCACACCTCAACCCCAAACCATTGAGCCTTACCAAGCTCTAAAGCTCACAAACCGAGCTTTACATCATGACTCTCAGCTTACAACGCCCACAAGATCCTCACTAAGAACCCCCAATATCCCCTAGGTCTCCCCTGGATATCACCCATAAATTTCTAACTTGATCCACTAATATTCCTCGGATCCCTCCCCAGATATTCTCTAAGGTCTCCCTCTGATCTAGCCACTCTCTACTATTACATGTGTTCTTTTTGTTCCACACAAAATAACCTAATTACAGGGTCTATTTATACTAGTTACAGAGAGTTTAAGATAAAAGGAAATCCTACTCCTAAACGTACATGACTTACTTGTTTCACATAAATAGTATTTCCTTTTATGACAAGTCTTCTTGTAAAGAGTATTTCTTTTCCTTCAAGCACAAGAACTTCCCAAAAGAACACTTTCGTTTTCCCCTAAAGATTTCCCGTTCCACGCATGTTTATTATTGACTACAGTTCTGGTCATATGTTGGTTGGCCATACCTTACACCGTTATAAGTCACCGGAATTAGACCGCTCAGAAAACCGCGATCTACATCGACCCCGAACCTTCGGATTGCATGACTTGTGTGTGGGCGCGACCCGCGTACACGAATGCCAATCCGATTGGACTGTCATAGGACAAACGACCTTTTGCTACTGCTTGGAATTTAATTTTTCTACTTCAATGTTTATATTGATATGGAAAGAATTAATTCAATTTAATTTTCCCTAAATTAAACGTGTAATGATAAGGAAATTCCGTTTTGGATTCTAGATACTTACTTGATTACTAAGTAAATAGAATCGGTGATTAATTAGAAATAAATCTCTTGGAGATTGATTTTTAGTTAATATCTTTTTCATTGAAAACGTAATTGACAAGTATTTCCTAAACAATCCTCTTGATTTTTGTTTTATTAAAACCCTAATCTATTCATCAGAAACCACATTCAGAATACATACAGAAATCACGAAATTCTTTGTTTTCTTTTCTGTTCTTCCTAGTTCTAGTTTCTTGGTAAGTTGGAACTTGATTTGAGTTCGCTAAGAGTGTTTGTGCCTTGCACGATCACTGTTAAACCGTTGTATCCTGGGAGACAATCGTCATACACATACGGTGTTACCCGGCTAAATTGTCTTAAGGACACCGTGTGAAACACGGACCTCGGTTTTCTCCTAACGTTCTGGTTTGTGTTTCATTATCTCCGTCCTTTACAGATTCGTACCATATTGTAAACGAAACAACAGTAGGAATATTGACTTCAAAACAGTTTCAATAGGTCAATATTAATTGATTGTTGACTACTGGTTGACGCCGTCTTTATCGGATTGAAAAAAAAAGGAAGAAAATAATTGAAGACAAAACAAAAGCAAAAGTAGCACTAACCACCCCATTATTGTCAGCTTTGTTAGCTTTAACACAACCTTTTTGACTATTGAAATTTCGCCTTTTGCTTTTTAAAATTTGGAAGAAATAAGTGCTGCATTCTTACTATCCATGATCAAGTTCTTAACTTTTATTGGAAATTATTACTATACAGCCCTGAGCACTGCTAAAATCTTCATGACTCTAATCAGTAAATTGATGAACGTACGACCTGTATGATATGTGAAAGAAGCTACAAAGTGTTTGTGAGATATTATTGAAAATTTTGGGTTTTAAAAATATTTTTATAACTTATTCCAAGTCAAGTAGAATTTATTTAGATTATTGGATTTTCCTAATATAGCTAAACTTGGAGTCCAAGTCAAGCTAGGAATCTCCCGTGAATAAGATCTGAATTTTATTGTTTTCTCATTCAATTCATCATCAATAAAAAAGTTCATCAGAATAATTGTGTGTTTTCTTTATTTATTCCTTTCCGCTTCGTCAAGTGGTATCAGAGTGTGGTTTTCGATTACCTTATGATGTCGCGCCACGGTCCAGAAGGAAACCATTGTAATGACGGTGATCAAAGGATAAGGGCAATAGCAACCAAAGAAGGTCCGCTCAATTTGTGTGTTGAATGTTGATAGCTTTTTGATGAGTCTATGGAAACTGACAGCCAATAATGAATTATTTTTCATGGGAGCTAAAATTAAAAGATGACCAACATGGAATTTTGTAATACTTAGGATATCATATTCATATTATATCATACATATATTTCTTAAGATTTGTATGATACATTACTCACCTGTATATTTGTACCTTTTCTGCCACCTTTTTCAATTTTTTATTTTATACGTAAATTATTATTTTTTTAATCTAAAATTGGACAACCCTAAGTGGATAAAGCTGAAAACCCCCTAGACAGTATATATATAGGGTTAGGCTATAGAACACCTGGTGTATTCATACACCGTGTAGAAAATATTTTGATCGTAATTTGAAAAAGTGTAATCCAACCTTAGATCACAATATTTTCAACTTCGATCGTAATATTTTCTACACGATGTACGGGTACATCGGTGTTCTATAGATTGTCCCATATATATATATATATATATATATATTCTCATAAGAGATCTGTTGGGATTTTAAACCGATGAACGCGGAAATGACATGCCTAATATTTGCCCATAACTCATAGCAATTAACGTCAAAAGCAGAAAAGTAAGATAAGAGAAAATAAACCAATTACAACACAAGATATACGTGGAAAACCCAAATCGGGTAAAAACCCACGGGCCGTCAGTACAATAGAGAAAGTTTCACTATATGATAAATTATTACAACTATATACTCCGGGATTCTCTCTCACACCTCAACCCCAAACCATTGAGTCTTACCAAGCCCTAAAGCTCACAAACCGAGCTTTACATCATGACTCTCAGCTCACAACGCCCACAAGATCCTCACCAAGAACCCCCAATATCCCCTAGGTCTCCCCTGGATATCACCCATAAATCTCTAACTTGATCCACTAATATTCCTCGGATCCCTCCCCAGATATTCTCTAAGGTCTCCCCCTGATCTAACCACTCTCTACTATTACATGTGTTCTTTTTGGTCCACATAAAATAACCTAATTACAAGGTCTATTTATACTAGTTACATATAGTTTAAGATAAAAGGAAATCCTACTCCTAAACGTACATGACTTACTTGTTTCACATAAATAGTATTTCCTTTTATGACAAGTCTTCTTGTAAAGAGTATTTCTTTTCCTTCAAGCACAAGAACTTCCTAAAAGAACACTTTCGTTTTCCCCTAAAGATTTCCCGTTCCATGCATATTTATTATTGACTATAGTTCTGGTCATATGTTGGCTGGCCTATACCTTACACCGTTATAAGTCAACGGAATCAGACCGCTCAGAAAACCGCGATCCACACACCCTTTGACGAGGACCGCTGTCTGACCCTCAGCGGTTTGGACGGCATAATCTCCTGGAATTGGACCGCTGTGCAAATAGCACAGTGCAAGGCACAACGCCTCTTACCGCTGTCCCTTGCATAACAATACCCACAACTGTTTCTTCAATCTTCGGTTTCTTCAGTTCTTATGGTATTCAAAACTCCCACAGACACCAAATCCAACTTCCAAGTCTTCAGGAAGCTACACATCAGTTGAGTCTTGTTTGGTTCAATTGGATTCTTTTGAGAATAAAACCAAAACCTAACAATTCTCTCATTTGGCTTGAATTCGTAAGACCTTTGTCCACAGCCACGACTCTCTATACTGAGAATCAACATACCCCACTACACTGTATAACCACTTAGGAACGAATCATTCTAAGATTTTTTTTATGTTCGTTTTTCCGGCACCATGTCAAAAATAACATGTTGAAATTGTGGTATGGTGTCGTCAGCCATGGATATCCTTATCCACCATACACCTTACATCACCTTCTAACCAATGCCTTGTGCACAATTGTGGACCACTAGCAGTAACATATCCTCTTCCATGGCCAGTGGAGAAACTTGCCAAAAGAATAAACGTGTCATTGCATCACCCAATCCGGTGAAAGACTTGTTGTTAGTACGAGGAGTGATTTGCCGAATAAGCCCCACACCACATTAGAGATTTCGAGCATTCCTTTTTTTTTTTAATTGCATTCAGGAGTTTTTTTTATATCGCCTTGTGTAGTCCAGATTGGATCTCCATAACTCATACTTGCCACCACAAGCCAAACTTCTCCTCTATCACTATACTTCCTTTCATCAAACCCTACTGCGTTCGAAACCGCTTTCAAAACGTATCTCCATTGCTAAACCCATACTAGGCAACCATCATCATCATCCCAATACCACCAAGTCCTCTATTTGATCACTCGTAAAGACTTGACACCTCCATCGCCAAACCATGTGGCTCTGATACCAGTTGTTGGGATTTTGAACCGATGAGCGCGGAAACAACATGCCTAATATTCGCCCATAACTCATAGCAATTAACGTCAAAAGCAAAAAAATAAGATTAGAGAAAATAAACCAATCACAACACAAGATATACGTGGAAAACCAAAATCGGGTAAAAATCCACGTGCCGTAAGAATGACAGAGAAAGATTTACTATATTATAAATTGTTATAACCATATACTCCAGGATTCTCTCTCACACCTCAACCTCAAACCATTGAGCCTTACCAAGTCCTCAAGCTCACAAATTGAGCTTTACATCATGACTCTCAGTTCACAACGCTCACAAGATCCTCACCAAGAACCCCTAATATCCCCTATGTCTCCCCTGGATATCACCCATAAATCCCTAACTTGATCAACTAATATTTCCCGGATCCTTCCCTAGATATTCCTTAAGGTCTCCCTCTGATATAACCACTTTCTAATGTTACATGTGTTCTTTTTGCTCCATACAAAATAACCTAATTACATGGTCTATTTATACTAGTTACAGGGAGTTTAAGATAAAAGGAAATTCTACTCCTAAACGTACAAGACTTACTTGTTTCACATAAATAATATGTCCTTTTATGACAAGTCTTCTTGTAAAGAGTATTCATTTTCCTTCAAGCACAAGAACTTCTCAAAAGAACACTTTCCTTTTCCCATAAAGATTTCCCGTTCCACGCATGCTTATGATTGACTACGGTTCTGGTCATATGCTGGCTAGCCACACCTTACACCGTTAAGTCACCGGAATCAAACCGCTCAGAAAATCGCTATCCACACACCCTTTGACGAGGACCGCTGTCCGACCCACAGCGGTTTGGACAACACAATCTCCTGGAATTGGATCGATATGCAAATAGCACAGCGCCTCATACCGTTGTGGGAACCAGTGTCCTTTGCACAATGTTACCCACATCGATTTTTCAATCTTCGGTTCCTTCAATTCTTTTGGTCTTCAAACCTCCCACAGACACCAAATCCAACTTCCAAATGTTATCCCACGTCTCCAAGAAGCTTCACATCAGTTGTTTCTTATTTGGTTCAATTGGGTTCACTTGAGAGTATAAGCCGAAACCTAACAGGATCCATTAGTTTAATTCCCGTAAGGACCTAGATGAAATCACGTCGATTTCTATGAATTTTGATATGAATTTTTTTTGTGGATAATAAGTTCAGTGAAATCTACATATCAATAAAATTTAAGATTTTTTCAAATACTACAACTCTTTATCCCGATTTTGTTAAATACGAAGGTATCGAAAAATGGACAAAATATAGGAAAATTCAACAAAAATAGTTATAGTGCTTGAAAATTTCTCAAACTTAAATAGAGAGATTTCATTGACCATATCGTCAACAAAAAAATTCAGATCAAAATTCATAAAAATGAATGTGATTTCATCAAAATCCTTACTGTAATTAAAATAAGGTATCTCTTTTGAGAGAACCACTATATATATATATATATATATATATATATACATATATGTGTGTGTGTGTGTGGGTGCCAATATTGACACCCGAATTTAGTTACAAAAATATCTCAATTGGAATTTACCAATAATAACAAATTAGTTTAATTAAAAATAAACGAATTACTATGTACACTCATTAATTACACCTATATATTCAACTATATCACTTTATTTATAAAAAAAAAAAGTAACCCTACCCTAATTCTATTTCAAGTGTCAAAATCTCTAATTATCATGTAACAAAGTAATGGAAAAAGAATTTCTAGAGGACTATGATTATAGAGAGGTATTTATTTATTTATTTATTTATTTTGTTATGAACTCTATCAATGAAAAAAGGATAGCAGTACATATCTCATTGTTGTAACAATGATCGAATTTTTATGAATTCTCAACAGAGCATGAACAATGTTGGAGTCGAATGTACTATGGACTGCAACAGTGAATTTACAAATTACGATGTATAGTTATGCTTATAACAATGTTGGTCTGTTATTCCTTTGTTCCCTGTTTTGGTTGTTAATAAAATCTTTCTATTTCAAAAAAATAAAATAAAAATGTTATTGTCATAAAAGAAAGTTTGTTACTCTGTTTTCTTTTGTTGGAAGAGAACTCCACTTCTTCATTGCTATTTTTTTATTATTGTTTTCTTTTCTTTTCTTTTTTGTTTTTTGTTTTGTTTTCTTACTGAGTTCTCATGCATTATATTAGAAGATTAATTTTGTTTTTTTCAAACTGTATTTTCGAGCCTAGAGAACTTAAGAATTTATTATTTGTGAAAATAGATGTGTTAATAACTTAAGAAGGTTTACAAATAAATTGTATTAAAATGAAAACATTCATTTAAATAAGGGTACTATTGGTATTAAGATGAGTGTTTATAGTAATGTTTTAATTTTGAATTTTAGACATGGGTGTACTTATAAATATATATGTGTTTATCATATCTATGAGTGTCAATATCCACACCCTATATATATATATGTATATATCTATATATATATATATATATATATATATATCAAATTAATCTAATGTAAGTGTGTGACATATAATTATAACAAATAAATTTAACATTTTTTTTAACATTGATAAATAAATAAATAAATTGAACTACATAATGTTCCGCACTGGTGACAGATCGAACATGCAACATTGTTAGACTGAATGAAACACTCTTTTCACAAAGTCACATTTGGATGGTGTTATTATTTAATATGGATAGAAGTTGAGGTGGTCAAAATAAATCTCTCTCGTAAACACGTTAATGAGACCCCCATTAGCCTTTTGTGATTTTTAGGATTCAAACCGCTGACTTACTAGTTATTTTCTCAAGCCCCATGCTAGTCCATTTATCAGCTGAGTTACGCCCCCGGGTGCAACTCAAGTATCACATAATAGATTTAAAAAAAACAGGTGTATAACATTAATTAATTTAGAAACTGTTGAAATTAAATAAAATTAATTTAATGCAAAGTACTTTTGATTTATGTCATCACTACAAAAAAAATGATCTTTAGTGACACATTTCTTTGTGACAAATTTTGATTGTATCGCCGTTAGGGATGACAATGGGTCAGGTTCGGGTCGGGTCCTACCAGACCCAGACCCAAACTCATCAAAAAAATTTAGACCTAGACCTAGACCCAGATCCATGAAAATTTTCGGGTTTGGGTTCGGGTCTGGACCCACGGGTCTTAAGCAGACCTAGACCTGCCCCGAGGACCCGTGAAATTTCATGGGTCCAGGTCTTGACCCGTAAACCCACAGACCCACAGACCCGTAAAACTTTTAATATACTATAAAACTCACTTTTTTTCATTTTTCCTTTCTATTTGTTTCTTACCTATTCAATTTTTAATTAGTAAAACATGTTCAGTACATGAATAATTAACTTGAATTGAAATAGGTTAGGTCACCTAAATATATAAAACGACGGTATTTAAGTGTTTTGTATTAATCGGGTCCACGGGTCGGGGTCCGGGTTTTTGGCTCAGACCCAGACCCGACTCAAACCCGAATCGGGTCTGCTATTTTGGACCCAGACCCGACCAGCGACCCGAATGTGAGGACCCGACCCGACCCATGCGGTTCGGGTTCGGTTCGGTACTCGCGGGTTCGGGTACAATTGCCATCCCTAATCGCCGTTGGTATTATTTGTGACAAAATTTACTATTTGTCAATATGTTTTGTTCAATTGAAACTTTTAAAAAATAATTGTCACAATTAGTTACAAAACTTGATAATTTGTGACAAATAATATAATTAGTCACAAAATTACCTTTTTAAAAAGAAATATTTTATTTTATAAATAATTAGGTTTTTAAAAGGCATATTAATATTTAGTTATTTACATTAAAAAAAGATTCAATTAATATTTTCTCTCTTAGAAAAAAAAAAGCCACACACAAAAAATGCCACAATCATACTGTGTTTTTTTTCCTTTCTTTTTTTTTCCTTGAAACACTTTTTAGGTTTGAAATAGTGTTTCATTGAAGTACCGAGATTATAGAGAAACTTCTGTCCAGATAAAAATGTATGCTTCTCTTGATTTTATGTTTTTAGGGTTTGTTTTCTTATACTTATTTTTCAAGGTCGGATTCTTAAATTCGAGTTTTATATATTGAAAGTGTTTTTGAATAAGGTATGCTTTTTTTTAAATTTAGAATTGTATATATCTGTTTAGGGTGTTTTTTTAATTTCATGATTTATAGTTGTTTGTTCTTAGGTATCCACAGTATATGTCAATATTAGCTTATGTGCATACAAACTGTTTGATAAAATAATTCTTATAGAACAACCAATTGTTTGATACTTTCTCTTGATTTCATTTTTTTAGAGTTTGTTTCCTGGTACTTGTTTTCAAGGTCAGAATCTCAAATTCGAGTTTCATATATTGAAAGTGTCTTCGAATAAGGTATGATTTTTTTTTTGTATGTAGAATATTATATATATATATATATATAAATATATGTTTAGGAATGTTTTTTAAGTTTAATTTGTTTTCAATTTTTTAAGGAACTCATTATTATTATTTCATGATTTATATTTTTTGTTATTAAATTTCCACAGTATATGTCAATATTAGTTTATATGCATATTAACTGTTTGATAAAACGAATCTTATAGAACAACTAATTGTTTGATGCAACCAAACTATTATACTATAATTTGTCATGTAGTTCACAAAAAAAGAGTTCAAACACTCAATAAGATATTTGATATTTGGCTGGATGAATAGATTGACATTATTGAGGACTTTATATAAAGATGAATAGATTAAACATTATGAAGGACTTTATATGAAGATGAATAGATTAATAGTTCCAATAAGTTTTATACCTGGATATCAAACTTATAGAATTTATTTTATAGTTGTATTAAGTTTTGCCAATATTATTGCATTTTTCCTCGGTTTCATTTTGGTGACTTTAATTTGTTCTCACTGTTTTTTTTTCTTCATGTCTTCATGTCTTTAGGCTTCTCTTGCAAAATCTAAAGATTCTTTAGCTACCTGACAATTGTCAGTGGGTCATTGGCTTCTAATATTTCACAATCAAGACCTCGGAAGTTTCAAGTTTGTGGTTATATAGTTGGAAGTTACAGTGTGTGACCTACCACTTATGTTAACTTAGACTAGCCGGCTTACATGTGTTATTTAGTAATAGACTCTCATAGATGTTGGATTACTTTTGTATCAATTCGATATTATGTTAGTTTTTGTTTATTTTTTAGTGGAATGATTATTTATGGAACTCAATGTCATTGTTAGATAATTCATGCAGATGCTTTTAAAACAATATTAAATAAAAGATAATATTTGTAAGCCTCAAAATGATTGAGTTTTGTATGTATTCATGTGTGTATATATATATATATATATATATATATATATTTATATATTGACACAACTTGGAGGACAAGAAAATTAGAGAACAACTAAACTATACAACTTGCATTACAAGCTCTTGGAGTGCAAGCAAAGAAATATTAAAAGACTTTCCAATTATAAAGATTTCATAGTCTTATCACACCCCCGTAAGCTGACAGGACATGGGCAAACTGGAAGCTTGGAAATCAAGTAACGGAAGCGAGAAGTGGATAATCTTTTAGTAAGGAAATCAGCAAGTTGATCTTGAGTAGACAAATAACAAACTTTGAGTTTTTTTCGAACCACCTTTTCATGAACATAATGATAATCAATTTTACATGATGAGTGTGTGCATGAAAAACAGGATTAGAAGCCAATGAGATTGCACTAATGTTATCACACCAAATGCGAGGACAAGTGAGATGAAGATGTAAATCTTTAAAAATAGAACGAAACCAAGAAATAGTGGCAGCCGTATAAGCAAGTTGATGATACTCAGCCTCAGTGCTAGAACGAGAAACCCCCTTGCTTTTTGGAACTCCATGATATGAGATTAGGACCCAAGAAACGACATGAACCACCTGTAGAGCAACGATCATCTGGGTCATCAGCATAATCTGCATTTCAATAAGGTTGTAAGGTCATCATAGAACCTGGAGAATAAACAAGACCATGTGTATAAGTGCTCTTCAAATAGCGCAAGATCCGTTTAACTACAATCCAATGGGTAGATGTTGGTCTATACATGTATTGACAAACTTGATTAATAACAAAAGAGATGTCAGGCCATGTAAGCATAATATATTGTAAATCACCTACAACACTTCGATACTCAGTAAATCACCATCAAAGACACTAAGACGATGGACCACTCACTGCTGGTGTAGTCACGGGCTTGGAGTCCAAAAATATTGTACTACCCAAAAGATCTGTAACATACTTGGATTGAAAAAAGCGAAGCCCAAATGGAGTTTGAGTAGCTTCAATGCCCAAAAAGTAGTGTAAAAGACCAAGATCCTTCACGGAAAATAGTTGACCCATGTGGCTAATCAACTGATAAATATGTGGAGGACTATTCCCTGTAATAAGAATGTCATCAATTTAGATGAGAAGATAAATAAGAACTGAACCATGAGAATAAATAAACAAGGAATAGTCAGCATGGGATTCAAGAAAACCTAATTGCTCAAAATGATTAGAGAAGCATTGAAACCATGCTCTAAAGGCTTGTTTAAGACTGTAGAGAGAAAGTCGAAGCTTGCACACAAAATTTGGAAACCTTGGATCAACAAAACTTATGGGTTGATGCATGTACACATCTTCTTAAAGATAGCTATTGAAAAAGGCATTTTAAACGTCCAATTGTCTGACATGCAACTTATTTGTGACAGATATAGCAAAATAAGGCATATGGTATTGTGATTAATCACCGGACTGAAAGTTTCTCTAAAATCAAGACCTGGTTGTTGATGAAAACCATTACCACCAACGAGCTTTATAGCATTCAATACTTCCATCAGACTTGCACTTAATGCGATACACCCATTTGTTTGAAAGAACATTATAGGATGGATGAGGGGGAACCAACACCCATGTATCAGGCCAACACGCTGAAGAGCATTGAACTCTTCTCTCATTGATGTTCGCCATTGTTTATCTTTATTAGCCTGTACAAAAGCAGAAGGCTCACCAACATCATTAGTTATGGAAACAACAACATAATTCGGATTTGGTTTCATAATACCAACCTTTGCTCTAGTAATCATAGGATGTGAGGGAGGAAGATCATCTTGAGGCATAATGACACGAGTAATGAGTGGTGAGTATGGAGGAGAATGTAGGAAGACTGAAGAAAAGTCTAAACAGGGGCTTGGATAGGTGTAGAAGACATGTTGGGAGGACCGTTAGTAGACGGGGTTGGTGTGGGGGAAACTGGAGTTGGTAAACTAGTTGACTGAACTGGAATTGATTGAGTGACAATGACCTAAGAAGGAGAAGGAGCGAGGCTAGCTAAGGAAACATGTCATGGAGGGTTGGAAGCAATCCAAAGTATGTGTAGACCAGTGGGATTTGGCATTGAACAATCCACTCCCGTAGGTGTAGCAATAATGGTCTCATGAAAAGGAAAACTCTGTTAATCAAAAATAACATGGGGTGACAAAAAAAAGTACCCGTAGAAATATCTAAACAACGATAACCGTGTTGATTTAAAGAGTAACCTAAGAAAACACACATTTTAGAAAAAAAAATTGTTACTTGTTAGAATTGCAGGGCTGAATATAGGGATAACATGCACAACCAAATATTTAAAAAAAAATCATACTGAGGAGTTTTAGAAAACAATAAAAAATAAAGTTTGCGAAAATTTAATGATTGAGAAGGTAGACGAGTTAATAATTAAATAGCTGTATGAAAAGCTTCAACCTAATATTTATTAGGAATGGAGGCATGTGCAAGCAAAGAATGGCCCATGTCGACAATTTGGCTATGTTTGCGTTTAGCTACCCCATTTTGTTCAGGATGATGAGGGCAAGTAATACGATGATTAATACCATGAAGTTGCAAAAATTCTCTTAAATGGTGGTTAACATATCCACAGCCACCTTAGAATGAAGAGATTTGATAGTGGTAGAAAACATATTTTCCTAGTGGTGGCAAATTGGACCCGGGCCTGGCTGGCCTGGTTGCGTGACAGCTCTGCCTGGCCAAGAAACAGGCCAGGCGAATGCTTGGTACCAAGCACGCCTAGGCTGGGCCGTAAGGGTGAGGCCCGTAGGTCTGCGGGTCGGCCTGGTAAGTCTTGCCAACTTTTTTTTCTTCAAATAAAACTAATCAAACAATATATATTAATATATGCATAAATGTATAAAGATAAACATTTAGTGAATTGGCTTAAAGCTCACAACTTTTTTCTCAACAACCATAGTTCGATTCCCTCCCATACCAGTTTTCAAAAAAAAAAATTAGTAAAACTTATTAAATAATATATATATAGTATAATATGCATTATTTATCAAAATTGAATTTGTAGTAAAGTGGTTACGTCACTCAACTTACTCATCGTAGCCTTGGTTCAAAACCCACCAGAAACATTTTTACAAATTTTTTAAAAAAATCAAACCTGTGGGCCGGCCCGACGTGGCATGTGGGATGGGCCTCAGGCCTAGGCTAGGCCTCAATTTCCTTAATAGGTCGGGCTAAGTTTTCGCTGCAGGCTTCTTTAGGCCGAGCCGTCCAACTTGCCACCACCAGGTCCTGAAACAAGTAAATTATTCGAAGAAATAACTTTATTCAAAACTAAAATAGGAGGGTGTCCAAGTCTTGAGTGCCACGCTTGCGCATCACTTCGAACCCTAAGATAAGCAAAAGGATGACTTGATCGAAAAACATGACCAAGAAAAGGATAAAGACCATTTTTGCTCAGCCCATGAAGAAAATATCTTCTTCGTTGCAAAATCTTAGGCAATGAAAGAATTAGGAAAAAAAGTAAAACTACAATTATTATCATTAACAAATTTGTGAATAGACAAAATATTACGAGAAGCTTGAGGGCAATAATGAACATCGGATAACAAAAAAGTAGAAGAATCAGTAGAAAGATATGAATGAGCAATGAATTTAATATGCAAATCTGAACCTCCTAACACAACACCAATTATATCTTGACCACGATACTCATGCGGATTCAACAAGTTTCTGTCATCTGTAGTGATATAAGCATTGACACCGGTATCAGTTAACCAAGATTGTGAACCAAAATATGCAGAAGTAGAGACCATATCAGAAAGATGTTGAGTGGGAATACGTCATTCGTACTCATGATTCATGCGATTATGGCAATCAAGAGCTGAGTGTCCCATCCTGTTACAAATTTGATATTGCAAACGATTACCATTGGAAAAAGATCCAGAACGAATTTCTAGAATTAGTAGCACCCATATTGTTAAAGGCTAAAGAAGAAAAACCATGACCGTTAGAGGAAAATGAACTATAACCATTAGAACCGTGACCACGAAAAAAGCCACGACCACCATTTTTGCGAGAATAATTACGGCTTCCCTAGTCAGTTTGACCACCATGAGATGCTGTCATAGCTACAGTAGATTCGGTAGTGGCTTGCTGCTGCTATAAGGAATTCAAACGGCGCTCTGCACTGAGGACTAGTGTTTCAAGGCCAAAATATGTGATGGGAGTTTCACGAGCTTGAACCGAGGCAACTGTATTTTCATAACTACGGCAAACATTGCTTATAATGATGGCAACCAAATCTTGATCAGAAACTAGTCTTTCAGAGAGAGGAAGATTATCAGCAATAGCATGTACTTTATCTAAGAAATCAGATATAGAAAGATCACTCCTTCAGGTATTAACCAATTCAAAGTGCAACTCGATAACTCTTTGTTTATTCTGAGAGGCAAAACGTTCTTCCAACGACACCTATACTTCATGGACCGAAGTATAACGTGCAACAATGCTAAGAATAGGCAAAGAAAGTGAGCCATTAATCCAAGAGAGAACAAGCTGATCATTCTGAATCCATTCTTGATAAGGGGGATTAACTGTGGTAGTATCTTTACCATTATCTCTTTGACAAAGGCAGGAGGAAAAAAACCTTCACCATTAACATATATTTGCAAGTTTTTCTTCGAAGAAGAGGGACAATTTGAGCAAGCCATAAAAAATAATTGTTTCCATCAAGATGAACATAAACATAGTTGGTGATATTCGGCATGAGAGAAGAAGAGGAGCCAACATGCATATTGGACGTGGAACTCATGATAAGAACTCAAAAGAAAAAAAAATACATATGAGAGATAGTCGTGAGACTATTTAGAGCTCTGATACTATGAAATAATATTAAATAAAAGATAATATTTGTAAGCCTCAAGATGATTGAGGTTTGTATGTATTCATATATATATATATATATATATATATATATTGATTACAACTTGGAAGACAATAAAATTGGAGAATAAGTAAACTATACAACTTGAAGTACAAGCTCTTGGAGTGTAAGCAAAGAAATATTAAAAGACTTTCCAATTATAAAGATTTCATAGTCATATCAGCTTTATGTCATTCTTAGATAATATTTCCAGATGTTTGATATTATTCTCGGACAATTCTTCCATATGCTTGATATCTTTCTTATACTCTTCCATAATATTTAGGATGTGTGTAAGAAACAAATTTTAGGGTTTAAGAGTTAAGATTTTTTTTTTCAAGAAACGCATTACAAGAACGTGAGTTTTTTTTTTCTGTTAAAAAAGGAATGTGAGATTTTTCCTTAAATTGTATGTCTCTTTAAGTAATTTTGATAAAGGAAAAAAAATAATACTGCATAATTATAAAAGTCGGGCATAAATAGACTGATAGGAGGTGTGCCAATAACACCACTTATAAATCAATTGGAAAAAATAGTAAAATTTTAGAAATGGATAGATGGGATTTATTATTTACATAATGAAATATATAAAAGATTTTTTTTTTCTAAAATGGTGTCTCGTTCTTTTCTAAATATTTAAAAGAAAGTGGTTTTCAAGAAGGTTTAACGTACCGAACAATTTATAGGGAAGACCATCCTAAGGTCATCTCCAACGCAAAAACTCAATTTGGTGCAACTTTTGTACTAAAATGATGTAACTTTCACACTATTTGTTTTCCCATCTTCAACCCAATACACCAAATGTAACACTAAAAGGTATAGTCCCTTTCTTTCCCTTATTTATTTATTTATTATTTCGTGACAATTAATATTTCACCTCATAATTAATATAATATTGTAATAAGTTAAGAAATTATGAAATTAGTACATTAAGAAATTAAATTTAATTAACTAAAATATTGCATTTATTATTAAATTAACTTAAACATTACATTTCATAAAATAAAATAAAAACATAAAAATAAAAGCACATATTTTATCATTATGAAGTTTGTATGAAGTTTTTAATATTCTTATTAATTAATGTATTTTGTTTTAATTTTTTGTGTTTTCAATTTAGTGATTTTTGTTTTAAAAAATTTAGAAAATTTTTTGTGATACACTTAATTTTAGTTTATTAAAAATGTTAAAATAAATAATAATTAAACAAAATCATTAAATAATAAAATGATACAATTTGGAATAAATTTATTGATTAAGGGATACAATCAGAATATATATTATTAAATATGGGTCAAATTAAGACTAAAAGAAACTTTAAGCATGAAAAAATAAACTGAATTGTTGCGCCAAATGAACAGTGTTGTGCCAGATCTAGTGCAACAATATTCAAGCAAGCAAAATGGCGCAGGGTTATAGCATATGATTGGAGAGCAACTTTTGCTCCATTTTGCCATTTTCCTCCATTTTGGCACAGGGTCGGAGATGCCCTAATGACTCCACTGCAACATGAGTTACAATTTTTAATTGCACCACTTACCCCAAAATGAAACAATTAATAATTATTTTAAAATATTAATAAAAAATAAACTAACTCATTCAAGTCACTCTTTAATAAAGATGGCAATTGGGGTTGCCCTTCACCAATTCTTGTCCAGAACCTCATTGACAAGTCTTTGAATTCTTTGTCCAGAAACTCACCATAAGACATGCATAAGTAGTGTAGCTAATTCTAAATAACAAATGTCATAATGTAATTGGCAATAATGCCAATAAAGCACGAAGTGCACGTCTGAGATTCCTTATTGCGTTTGCCCTTTTCAATTTTTCGGCTAGCTAGCAGCCTTCCTCAAAATTTTCTAAATAAAACAAATAAGGTAAGTACTTAATTAAAAATTAATTTCATCATTTCCTTACCTTGGTGAATCCTATAGCAGCATATGTATCGACAGAGTATCCACTAAATATATCATCGCTTAGATATGAATATTCCAATCGAAGTACCTCTATAGAGTTCTTGGAAAAATTCTTCGATCTCCCCTACCATCTTGGGAGCCGGATTTATCACGTCCACTAGAAATTTTCTCACAAGCCAACCCTGAAATTTAATAATACTACTAATAAACTACACAAAAATGCAAAACAAACATTTCTCTGATCCTTTGCACGGTGTCTCTCATCTTCGGGATATCCGAGAACAAACCCAACAGAATTAAATTGATTAGCTAATCTAGCACATTCTTTGGATTGCCATATCCTTCTTCCTTAGAACAAGGAATGGTTCAGGTCTCATGAAGCTAAGGATGTTAACTTCCCAACATCCACAACACAGAGACCGGATTTTTGGCTTCCCACATCAACACCTAGCAAACTTTTCCCAGCGTTCTTGGCAAAATCATAAAGATTCAAAGGTTTTATATATCTCATGTTTCAAACTATCTCTACATAGCCAAAAGAACATAAATCAAATTGATAATTAGTGTAAGCTAAACCAGGACATTGCTTGATTACTACAAATTATATATGTTGTTCCCATCATACAACTAACAAAAGTCACGATGGATTTGTGGAGGATAAACCAGGGTATTGCTTGACTACAAGTTCGTGCAGGGTAAACCAGCTCATTGATCGACTAGTTAGCAATTTTTAATATTGTTATTTGTTTTAAGTCAAATATAAAGCTATTATGACATGAAGCCTATATTTTTCTTTTTGATATAATATAGGCATGTAATTCTCTCATTCACTTTTTACATCTATTTTCTTCTTCGAAATTTATTTGTTTTATGTGATTTTTTTTTCTATTTGTAAATATGTAGATGTGCGTCAGTATGTATGGAGGCGGCATGTCTCCTTTTTATACAAAACACTGTATTGTTTTTTAATACAAATTTCACATTGCTAACCGCACTTAAATTTACATCATATCACGACAATTTCATTATTCCTATTGAATTCAAACCCCTTGAAAACCTTCACATAACTTTTCAACTGGTAAACACACTCTAAAATTAACCGTTTAATAACCGATACAAATGGTAAAGATTTTTTTTTTGTTATTTTGCAAAATTTAGTGACTAAATTAGTACGCCCTTTAAAAATTAAGGAACATTTTTATTAGATTAACAAATGAGAAAATGTGGTATTTCATTCCAATCACATTAAATAATTTAATCCAATCCAACCTGGCTAACGAGGCTTAATTATTTTTATCTATCATTATCATAATAGAAATCCAAAGTGTTTCACAAAAAAAAAAAAATCCAATGAAGTCCCTCTTATAGCAATACATGATTTAAATTACCATAGAGTTCATTTCTCTTTATACACCTACATGCATCCACAAAGATGTGATTGTGCAAAATCCACCACCATTTATTAGAAGTCCTTTGTAGGCTTGGCTGTCTATTGAGAACCTAAACCTTTTGGATATATTTATTATTACACATTTATTTACTTGTAGACCGACCATCCCCATTTCAGGTTATATATCTAGAACCTGAAGGTTATGGATTTATTTGCACTTGATTTAATAAAGTGCAACTTAAACTGCGTTTATCTAGATTGACGGACCAGATCTTGAAGTTTCTGGATTTATTTATTATTATTCTATTTAACTTAGCATGGTTTTGACAACTGATCAGAAATTGAAGTTTTAAATTTAAATTTCACTAAGAACCTGAAATTCTTGATTTATTATTATTATTATTATTATTATTATATTACTTTGATCTATCTAGCAGATCAATGGATATCTTTGCTTAGGTTTTTGCCCCACTGGGTTTTTCTTAACAAAGTATAAATGTGAGCAAGGTTTTGAAGAAAACATCACTTCTGGACATATGTGCATAGTACTCGTTCTCCCTTCAATCAGGTTTTGTCCCGCTAGGTTTTCTGGACAAGGTTTAATGAGACAAATTTGAGCACGTCCAACACTACTAGATCCAGAAGATCATTTGTTATGGTTGAATTTGGAAAGAAGAAGAAACTCTGAGAAAATAGCATAGGAGAAGAGAAACAGAGGGATGGAAAAACAGAGTGAGAAAATTAGTAGAGGATTTTTTTTTGGCAATTATACGTTAAATTCATTTCATCAGACTTTGGCTTCTTATAACCTTACAATAAGAATTAAACAATTACATTATTGGAAAGTAGGTTTAATAAACCAACTAACTGAAAGTGAAAGTGAATCTATCTAAATGGTGCAACATACCTGCATGTTGGCCATAAACAACAAATACAAAGACAACTACTTATTTTATCCTAACTATTTATTGACCAAATCTAAAACTCCCTAACAATCTGAAGGCTGCTGCATACATGTAAACGAGCTAGGCACAAATAAGTGCACATGTCATCATTGTATATATTTTGTGAAGTTTTTTGTCCCATCGAATTTTTCCTAGCAAATTAAGATCATTAGGAGATCCAACATAAAGTGTTATAAAACATGGCTTTCCACTACCGAACTTACTTGCCACCTACCAAATTCACATAGGTGACTGGCATTTACAACTGCAGAGCATTTGATTGGTGTCATGTCCTAATATTTATACAATATTATTGAATTTAATTCCCCATTCGAGGGGTCATAATATTTCTTTAATATAGTCTTTCAAAAAGACTAGAATTCAATCTCCAAAAAAGAAAAAGAAAAAAAAAAGGACTAGATTTCATTTAAGCAAACAAAAAAGCTTTTCTTTTCAAAGTTTTTTCCAACAAAATTAGGTGTCCAAAAAGGTAACCACACCCAATATCATAAATATTTATTAAGGAATTTTTTTTTTCTTTTTTAAAAGTCAGACCTACAAAAACTAACAGTTTAATAAGGAATAAAAAAAGTAAAGAATTTTACTTTTGTTTTTGTTATTATATAAAATTTAGTGACTAGATTAGTACAACCTTTAAAAATTAAGGAACATTTTTGTTAGATTAACAAATGAAACAAGAAAATAATATTTCGTTCCAACTTCTAATCACATGAAATAATTTAATCCAATCTAACGAGGTCTAATTATTTTTATCTATTATTATCATAATACAAATCCACTAAAGGCACTTTTATAGCAATACATGATTTAAATTATCATAGAGTTAATTTCTCTTTATTATCCACCTACATGGCAAAATCTACCACCATTCATTCGGAATCCTCCATTTCCTCGCCACACCAGTTTCTTTTCCTATCTACAACGGTGTTAAAAAAATCTTGGCTTGCTTGCCAAATATCAAAATAACAATACAAGTTAGACATAACATTCAAAGACGGCTTTAAAATAAATTGGAAAAAGATTGAACAGTAAATATGAAAATATTCTCAATTCGAACACTCAAAGGAGTTTGGAATTAAACAAGGTTCAAGATTTTGCATAAAATCAATAAATAAAATTTTAAATCTTACCAAGTTTTACGTACGCTCAATTTATAAGAAGTTAAATTTGTGGACGCTCAACAAGAAAAGAACTATTAATTGGCCATTTATTAATTAAGTAGTTTTCTTTGAAGACAAAACAAAATCATAAAACATTAAAATACAAAATATTGTCTCATAATAATCAAATATTGGACATGGGATGAGCAAGACTTACCTGTAGCATATGTCTATTGTTGGAAAATTCCATAATGTGGGGCCACATATGTAAATATTAAATGTATTGTGCCATCTTTGATTAAACCTAAATTAAAGTGGTCTAATTAAGATTTAAAGTTGTAAGGGTTAAGGGTATAATTGTTATGGAGTTAATGTGTAGATACCAAAGTGCTGTTTCTAAGTTGATGAGGGGCCGAATTAGAAATATCAAAACATATAATAATCTGATTATTATATTAAGGGTTATGGTCCCTAAATTACATGATACTTTTGGCTTGTTTGTATCCCCATCATCAGAACAAGAAAACACTTTTGTGTCCCAAGGATCATGATAATTTGGAAGATCCCAACCCATTCTCCAACCTCCAGCAATGGATTCATGTATGCTTCCGCTCTTTCTTATCTCCTCTTTCTCTTGAATTGACATGGGTTTAGAAACATTAATTTAGGGTTTGATTAAGTATGATATAGAAACATGTTTAGGTTAAACTTTTGGATTAATTATATGTCTATACATTTTGATTATGTGTTAATCAAATTACTTACAAGTGGTATTAGAGCCACCCATGATTGATTCTTGAGAATTTGAGATTTGAGGTTTTTTGGTTTTAAGCAAATTATGAATATTTTGGAATTAAAAAAAATATTAAATAAATAATTTTCTGGATTCATATCAGTCTTCTAGACCGATGTTGAAGGTTCAATCAACGCCCATGTTCCGGTGAGAACCCGTGCATTTTGGGCGAGGAAGACGATAGTCGGTCATCGACCACGATCTAGTCCAGATCAGGCAATCCATCGCCACCTCCAGCAATCGGTCGCTCGATTGTGTGCGATCTTGGGCGTCGCCGTGTGCGATCTGCATTTGTGGGTCATGTGCTGCTTGGCCACCTTTCGTGGTTGCCTTCTAGTGACCGTGAAGCGGTATGAAGCTACGACGGTGACAAACTAGGGTTTACAGAGCTTGATTTTGCTCTAGGCCATTTTTAGAGAATTTGATATGCTTAAGGAACTGTTTTGTAATTATTCTAGGTCATTGTGAAATTTTGACAAAATTTAGGGCCATTATATAATTTTGACAAAATTGGGGCAATTATCTAATTTTAATAAACTTGGGGCCATTATGTAATTTTAACAAATTTTAGGGCTATTATGTAATTTTGATTAAAAATTTTGAAGAATCAACACAAATTCAAATATTTTTTGGTATATCTTTTATGGTTAATTAAAGTAGTCTATCATTTTAAATGGACTAATTGAAACAAGATGTCGCCAAAGTGACCTCTCTTGAGTAAATTGTTCATGAGGAATGTTAGATGTTAGATGTTTGTGTGTATGTAAATTCATGCGAGTATTAGCCAGCCTAAAGGAAGGTTAATACTTGGTGGAATTGCACGCACACCTGTAGA
The DNA here is from genome assembly GCA_033220585.1 of Dipteronia sinensis. Taxonomy (NCBI): domain Eukaryota; kingdom Viridiplantae; phylum Streptophyta; class Magnoliopsida; order Sapindales; family Sapindaceae; genus Dipteronia; species Dipteronia sinensis. The sequence goes on from CM065645.1 coordinate 1,932,190, forward strand.
GGTAAACATGTGACGATTATAAGGTTTTACGGGTGAATAATAAGTCGATTCAAATATAAATTTATTATTTGATATGAATTATTGTCAATGTTTGATCACTACAACAAGAGTACCACTTACAATTAATATTATTGTCCAAAGATTTGATATTAATGTTGTGCTAAGTATCTTGAGATGAGACTTACCATTATTTGAATTTGTTGATTGTTGTATTTGGTTATTAATGTGAGCATGTTTGTTTGTTTGTTTGTTTGTTTGTTTGTTTTGTTCTCTTTAAAGCTAGTGATTCTACTATATCTACTAATATCAACTCAATACACATGCTTAATGGGACCAACTTTAAGGATTGGAAAGAGAACGTACATATTGTTCTCGGCTGCATGGATCTAAACATTGCGCTTCGGACAGAGCAGCCCGCCTCTCTTACGAATGCAAGTTCTCCCGATGACAGGAAGAGCTTTGAGAAGTGGGATTGCTCAAATCGCATGAGTTTTATAATCATCAAGCGCGGAATTCCAGAGGCATTTAGGGGTGCGGTATTTGAAAAGATAACTAAAGCCAAAAATTTCCTTGTCGAAATTGAAAAGCGTTTTGCAAAAAAAAAATGATAAGGTAGAAACAAGTACGCTTTTGCAAAACTTGATTTCTATGGAAGTACAAAGACAAGGGGAACATAAGAGAGTACATTATGGAAAATGTCTCATATTGCTTCTAAGCTTAAGGCACTGAAGCTCGAGCTGTCTGACGACTTGCTCGTGCATTTGGTATCAATATCACTTCCTGTATAATATAGTCAATTTAAGGTCAGTTACAACTGTCAAAAGGAGAAATGGACTCTTAATGAGCTCATTTCTTACTGTGTGCAAGAGGAAGAGAGAATGAAGCAAGACAGAACCGAAAGTGATCATTTGGCTTGCACCTCTAAGGATAAGGGCAAAATGAGTGTTAGGTCTGACCGTGGTGGTGTATACTACAAGCAGATAAGATGGTTCAGGTGTACAACGTCGAGGATCGTTTGCTAAATTCCTAGAGGAACTTGGAATCGTCCCACAGTACACCATGCCGGGATCACCCAGCATGAATAATGTAGCTGAAAGGTGAAACCGGACTCTTAAGGATATGGTAAGGAGTATGATTTGTCATTCCACTTTACCAGAGTCACTTTGGGGAGAAGCACTGAAAACAACAACTTATATTCTGAACCAAGTGCCAACTAAAGCAGCTGTAAAAACACCTTATGAGCTTTGGAAAGGCAGAAAGCCTAGTCTAAAGCACTTTCACATTTGGGGATGTCCAGCTAAGGCAAGGCCTTACAAGCCATATGAAAAGAAATTGGACTCCAAAACAGTGAACAACTACTTCATTGGCTACTCTGAGCGATCCAAGGGCTATAAGTTTTATGATCCCATACTTAGGTCAATTTTTGATATCGGAACTACAACATTTTTTAAGGATGTTGAGTTTGGGGGAGAAATAAGGTCAGAGACATTGTCTTTAAGGAGGAATCGGTTTCGATTCCCACTATCACTTTTGACAATGTGCAGGCTTCTATAGCTGTCATTAATCAAGAAGCGAATCTAGATCCTCAACCAGACAATGTTGAACAACCCCTCATTCAAGATGAGATAATTATTCTTGCGGAACAAACTCAAAAACATCAAGAACCAGTGCCATTAAGGCGATCCCCTAGAGAAAGGAGAAATGCTATTTCAGACGATTTTTTCATATTTCTCCAAGAACATGAGGAAGAAATTGGAATGGTGGAAGATGATCCAATCAACTTATATCAAGCCATGCAGTGTTCCAACTCTCAAAAGTGGATTGATGCCATGAATGCGGAGTATAAGTCTATGCAAGAAAATAAGTTTTAGGGAACTTGTCCTATTATCAGAATGTGCGAAGCCCACTGGTTGTAAATGGATATTAAAAACCAAAAGGGATTCAAAAGGTAATGTGGAGAGGTATAAGACTCGTCTTATAACTAAAGGTTTTACCCAAAAGGAAGTGATTAACATTAAAAAGACTTTCTCTCCGGTTTCAACGAAGATTCTTTTAGGACAATCATGGCACTTGTTGCACATTTTGACCTTGAGCTTCATCAGATGGATGTCAAAACGGCGTTTCTCAATAGTGACATTGAAGAAACAATTTATATATGTACAAAAAAACTTTGAGTCGGGAGGCCCAAAGAATATGATTTGTAAATTGACAAAGTCCATCTATGGACTCAAGCAAGCTTCCCATCAGTGGTATTACAAGTTTCATCAAGTGATTATTTCGTTTGGTTTTGAGATAAATGCTGTTGATAGTTGTTTGTATCACAAATTCAGTGGGAGTAAGCACATATTCCTGGCTTTATATGTTGATGTCATACTGCTTGCCACAAATGATATAGGTATGCTGCACGAAACCAAGAGATTTCTATCAAAGAATTTTCAGATGAAAGATCTTGGTAACACCTCCTATGTATTAGGGATCTAGATACAACGAGATCACTCTCGGGGTATTCTTGGATTATCAAAAATGAGCTATATCGATAAAGTGCTTAAAAGGTTTGGCATGCATGACAGCAAACCAGGTGACACCCCTGTAGCTAAGGGAGACAATTTTAGTCTCAGTCAGTGCCCTAAAAATAACCTTGAAGTTAAGGAAATGTAGAAGATTCCCTATGCATCAGCTGTAGGGAGTCTAATGTATGCTCATGTGTATACGTGTCCGGATATTGCGTACATTGTTGGTATGTTAGGCAGATATTTAAGTAACCCTGGGATGGATCATTGGAAAGTAGCCAAGCAGGTTATGAGGTATTTATAGAGAACATAAGATCACATGCTCACATATAGGAGATTATATCAGTTGGAGATCATATGGTATTCCGACTTCGATTATGCTGGAGACAGTAGGAGATCCACATCAAGCTATATATACCTGTTGGCTGGTGGGGCTATTTCTTGGAGAAGTACCAAGCAGACACTCATAGCTTCTTCCACTATGGCAGCAAAGTTTGTAACATGCTATGATGCATCCAACCATGGAATATGGCTTGTAGAATTTTGTCACTGGGTTACGCATTCTGGAAGGTATTGAAAGACCACTCAAACTACACTGTGACAATAAGTTAGCAGTGCTATATTCTAACAACAACATGAGCTCATCTAGGTCAAAGTATATTGACATTAAGTTTCTAGTTGTGAATGAGAGAGTGTAGAATGGACAGATATCCATAAAGCACGTTGGGACAAACTCCATGATAATAGATTCGCTTACAAAGGGATTACCACCCAAGGTCTTTCATGAGCACACTGCTCATATGTGTGTTATTTTGTGTGAGGATATCACATTATAGTGGGAGTTTGTATCATTTTGTATGTTATTGCTTTATGTTTGATATTGGACATACTTATACATTTATGTATTTGGATATTTTTCTGATCAGAAATAAAGTATTTAGTTCATTTCACTCGTTATATTATGTTAAATATTGATCTCACTAAAGAATAAAGTAGGACCAGTTGGAAATAGACATGTATAGATCACATTGCATGTAATTTCCATGCTACGCATCCATGATTGATCTATGTCATTTGGCTATGTTGGTATACTGTATTCGTGACCATTGATGGGTTTAGTCACGCTACATGTGACGAAAACCGCTTTGATCCTATATCGGCATAATCAATAGATGATATTGTTCGGATATACCCTAAAATTATGATGGTAAAATTTTGGAGCTCATAAAGTCATATACATTTGTAAAGTTACATATGTGGCCCAGTGAGAGATTGTTGGAAAATTCTATCATGTGGGGCCACACATGTAAATATTAAATGTGTTGTGCTATCTTTGGTTAAACCTAAATTAAAGCGGTCAAATTAAGATTTAAAGTTTTAAGGCTTAAGGGTATAATTGTTATGGAGTTAATGTGTAGATACCATAGTGCTAAAACAAATTTGACTGACGGGCCGAACTAGAAATAGCAAAACATATAATAATCTGATTATTATATTTAGGGTTATGGTCCTCAAATTATACGATACTTTTTGGCTTGTCTATATCTCCATCACCAGAACAAGAAAACACTTTTATGTTCCAAGGATCATAATAATTTGGAGGGGTATTATCACTAAAGTCCCTACTTTTTCATGAATTGTCACCTTTTTAAACGTCGTTACTATATTAGTCACTTTAGTCCCTTATTTTTTCAAAATACATCACTTTAGTCCATTTGACCAAAAACTAACGGTCAACTATAACAGAATATGTAAAAATACAATTTTACCCTTTATTCTTATTTTTAAAAGTTTTTCTTTTAGTCCCTCTAGTTTCAATAATAGTCGGATAACCCCTGAAAAAATTAAAATGCTTCCATCAAGGATTGAACCTTCAACCTTGAGATTAAAACCCACAAGCTCTAAGCAGCTGAGTTACTCTAGCTCATTGTTGAAGATTTGTTGATTTACATATATATAGTTATATATTTTAAAATAAACTCATATATAGTTATATAATTTAAAATAAACTCATATATAGTTATATAATTAAAATAAACTCATATTAATATATAATATATATATAATAATAAAATAAACTCATATTAATAATAATAATAATATAAAAATATATTTATGAAAATAAAAAAGAAAATAACAAAACAAAAGAAACTCAGAAAATCCAATAAATCAAAGCCCATAATATTTTTTTTTTTTTCTTTTTGGATTTTTTTCCTTTTCAAAAAATATATTTTTATAATTTGGCAAAAAAAAAACCCTAGAAAATCAAAGAACATAAATTGAAAAGGGAAAACATCAACAACAAAAAAAGAAAATAATAAAACAAATTAAACTCATATTTATATAATTTAAAATAAAATCATATATAATAATAATATATAAAACATATATATATAAATGAAAAAGAAAATAACAAAAGGAAAGGAAAAAAAGAAAAAAAAAGCAAATTTTTTGATTATTTTTCTTTTATGTTGCTGATTTTTTTCCCTTTTCAATTTATGGGTGTTTGATTTTCTGGGTTTTTTTTTATCAAATTGAAATAGTATATTTTTTGAAAAGGAAAAAAATTCAAAAAGAAAAAAAAAATTATAAGCTTTGATTTTTTGGATTTTCTAGGTTTTCTTTTGTTTTGTTATTTTCTTTTTTATTTTCATAAATATGTTTTTATATATTATTATTAAATATGAGTTTATTTTAAATTATATAAACATATTTAAATTAGTTTAAACAAATGATATAACTATATATATATATACACACATACACACACACACACATTAAAATCAACAAATCTTCAACAATGAACTAGAATAGCTCAGAATCTCAAGGTTTAAAAAAAAACAAGTGACTAATATGGTAAAAACGTTTAAAAATGTGACAATTCATAAAAAAAGGGACTTTAGTGACAATACCCCTAATTTGGAAGATCTCAACTCGTTCCATTGCCTAATTCAGATACGTTTCCGTTCTTTCTTATCTCCTCTTTCTCTTGAATTGACATGAGTTTAGAAATATGAATTTAGGGTCTGATTAAGTATAATATAGAAACATATTTAGGTTAATTATGTACCTATACATATTGATTATGTATTAATCAAATTACTTGCATCTTGCATATAAAAAGTCAACAAGGTGCCCTTCACCTCGAACACCAAGTGACCTTGAGATCTTGTCCATCATGTCAATGAATTGTTTACATTCAACACAATTACAATAACATACTGTAATTTGTACGAGTAATGCAGAATAATCAATAATAAAAAATATCTACTTGACAGAACTTGTAATGAACCACATGACCCAAGAAACTGAGATCTTATCCTTATAGATTGTACACAGTACACATGCATACCTCCGAAGTAATATTGTCTTTCCAATATGTATACTTTAACTTTCAAATTTTCCTTCTTTGTTTAGGTCGTCTAATAAGATATAAAATAAGATAAGGAATATAAATAGATAAAGAGAGGTAATGAATTAGAATGAGAATGAATGAAATGCCCTGCAAATTATATTCAGACCTCTGAACAAGAGATTGTTTGTTATAAACATGAGACATGAGCGAAATTAAGGAAATAGCTAAACAGAGAAATCAAAAACTTACACATTCTTGAACTTTATCTACCAAATTATCCAAAATGCGTTCGTCTCTCTTAAAACAACTGAAGCTGTTCAATCACTGGTTAGTATATGCATAAGAGATGTCATACCCATATTCAGATGCAAGTACACTTTGAGACGGTCAGATATGGCACTGCTCACAGACTTATCACTAACATCCAAACCTAGTAACAGAAGTCATCTTCATACCTTCCCCAAACAACTGCAACATCTAACACTCAATTCAACTCAACTGTATGAATATTTATTTAAAATTAATAAATAAAAACACCTTGTACTCTGCCTCTGCTGTCTGATATCTTGAGGGATTACAAGTTTAACTTATATATATATATATATATATATATATATATATATATATATATATATATGGATTATCAGGGTCCAGTCCGGTGATATTTGATCCGAAACAGGAATAAATTACTTGCGGACCGAGTCTTAGGGACTATCTGTTTTTTTTATCTAAAGTCTTATAAGACCTTAATTTATTAGATATATGGATAAGTCTTATAAATTATGATACTATGATATGTTTGTTTTTTTCATTTTGGATGACTTATTACAAATGTAAAATTGATTAGGTTGTGTTAGAGTTTCTTCAAAATTAGGAATTTTTAGAAAATTGATTTTTAATATTTTATTATGTACAGATAAAATTATAAATGTATAAATTATTATAGAACATTTGTAAAAATTTACTAAAAAACTCTACTGTAGCACTTTTTTAACAAGATAAAAGTTACATTTTTATACTTTTTCTAAAAGACATATATATCTTAATATAAGATATAAGTTGAAAAAACATTTAAAATATAAGAGACAATAAGTCTTAATGTGAAAAAAAAAAAAACAAACAGCCCTTTAGTACTCTGAAAAGCAGTGAGTCGACCAATTGAGTTTAAACAAAATTTCATGAATACATTTGTATTATTTTACAATATTAATAATAAATTTAATTATAAAACAGCATAATACAATCAAATATAGTAATAACACAATCCAGTCCTTTGCGATGTTATGTGCTCGTATATACTAAACCTAATTCAATCCAATCCTGTATAGTACGGTACATATCATGAGTTATATATGCAAAGGACCACGGGTCTGTACAGGATATGAGTTTGCAAGAATCGGAACTCTGCTACAATTTTGTTATGTGCCTATCGAGAATAAACGATGGGATTTAGTTGTTTCATGTTTATCAAATTGGTTATATAAAGCAAGACTAGCAAGTAATGGAGTTTATCAGAATTTTATCAATCAAATTGTTGTTAGTTTATTCTCACTTTGATGCCCAGTTTTCCTCGAATTAAACCAATTCTAAACTTGTTCGGTCCTACTCAAAATAAGTAAGCGTAAAAATTATTTCATTAAACGAGACGTAACATCCGACCATTGTTCAATTACTCGATCCGTTACTGTTGCACATAACATATTGGTATCAGAGCAAGACATGGATGAACAAATGTTTGATCAAAGGTTAGGTTCTTTCAAGAAGGCGCAGGACACTGCAAAAGGAGATACAAAGAATGCTTGCAGCTATGAATGCACGTTCGATTAACTTTCGGGTTCAGGGATTAAGGAGCAAGGCAAAGGTTCACATACTCGAACTGGTGGGAGCCAAGCAAGCGCAAACAGAGGAACCACTTGAAATAACTCGACTCATTCCTATCTTCCAAGAATGCTGAAACTCGATTTTCCTCGCTACAACGAAATAGAAGATCCAACAAGTTGAATCTACCGAACAGAACAATTCTTTGAATTTCATCGCACCACAGAAGATGAGAGAGTGCCTTTAGTCTCTTTTAATTTGGAGGGTGATGAGAGAGTGCCTTTAGCCTCTTGTAAAATATTACAGTGTTCACGCAAGAGAACCAAGATTAATTAATTATTCACTTATTATCATTATCACAACATTTCATTATGAAACAACACAACCTATATCTGCATTCATTTATCACAACTTTTGGTCTTATAGACTCCTCGTTTGCAAGTATCTTAGTAGAAAATATAAATTGAGATTTTAACTCGAAGCTCATCATTCTTAATGCTGCATACTGAAGTCAAGACCCTTGATCTGAATAAAAAGAAACGAACAAATTTCAGCCTGGATAAGGATAATGATATCTCTACCAAGAAACCCAAAAACAAAAATAAAATATAAACACCCAGACAGAGCAATATGCACTCACTCTGGGTTTTAGAACTTAAAGACATTGGTTTTTGACTCTTTCTAACTCGATCAATTGTCAAGAAACATTATGTGCAGGACAATAACACTAATTACTGGTAAACCAAACTAGTCCCAACACTGAAAGAAAACAGAATACTAGCAAAAACTTTGAACTAATGCAGTTAGTGAATCATCAGTGGTAAAATATTATTACATACCTCTGCCTTATTATCCCATTAGTTTATGAGGAAGGGCAATCTGGCTGATTTTCTGGCATTGCATTTTGAAAAGCTGGTAGTTGACTGTATGCTTCATGCAACCTCAGTAAAAGAGGGTATTTAGTCTGCTTACAAGTTACAACAATGAGCAAAGAGACTATGTCAATAAAAAAAAAGAGCAAAGAGACTTGTTGGAAGGTGATGCTTAATATATATGTGTGTGTGTGTGTATATATATATATATATATATATATATTTATAGGTCAAATAGAGAACATGAACAATGAGACTTAATCAATTAATTTGCTCATGGTAGCATTATGAACAATGATCCAATTAAACAGAAATAGGGACGTAGAACAGATAAAGCCATTAATTTTTCCATAAAACTTATAGCTTCAAGTTTATATGAGTTTCAAAGAACATAGTGATGTTGCAAGTTATTGTGAAATCAGAAATCAGACACAAAAATTGCTTCAAGATATGAATTTAATACATGAAACTCATAGGATTAGAATTACCATGTCAACATTGAACCAGTTGATTGCTGCATGAATTTGAGGTGCTAAAAACAAATCTGCCTGCAAGATTACATTGTAAATTTGTAATATATATATATATAGTATGAACACTCATATTACATTAATTCATATTACACATTCTGTTCTTTTCGCATATACATGCCACATACAAATAATGGTTGACATATACATGGTTGACATTACAGATAAATTTATATGGTATATCATCTCAAAAGTTGATAGGTCTGGGAGCAGAACTATGAGCAGATAGAAATCCTTAAGAATGGTAATGAATCAGATTCTTATATTGCATATTGGTGCCATGAAATAAAAAAAAAAAATTAAAAAAAAAAAAGCTTGCACAATGAGGCAGCAAACACAAATCATCATTCTTTCAACACATTTTTCACACACTCCTTCACTCTTTTTCTCAAATGTTAATGCCTAAATTCATCTTTGAAAAACAGAGCAAACTCAATGTTTGGAACTAGATCAAAGGCAGGATGAATACTGTTACTAGAGAAGTCCTTTTACTGTGTAATTTTACAAATTTGAAGGTTATATTGTACATAAATTTATACTCATCTGAACTAGCCAAATTCATAGTCCATCCCAAACCATTCTCTCTCACCCACTTAAATCACATGGCAGAGCATCCAAACCTTTTTAAGTACCATGTAGATGCATACACACTTTGATGTACCATGTAGATGCATACACACATTTGAAGCTGGAAAAACAAACCAGGTAAACTTCATCTCCAGTTGCATATTTCCCAGCATGGTCTTTCAACAGCTTCTCCAGTGCTGAAACAAATGCAAGTTATTGTCAAATCTAATCAGAAAACTGATACAGGAAATATAGAAAATAACAACTCAACAAAATATAAGTTCACATTTGGTAGGATAATTTGGGAGGAATGCAAATATGACATCGAATCATATATAAAGCGATTTTATACATGTATGATGTATGGATACAGATATAAGAGTGTACAGGCAAGGGTATGCATGTATGTATACATAACTTAGTTCTCAGAGTAGCCTTACGCCTTAGCCCTTAGTTTTGTCAAAACTTGAAACACAATCTTAGAAGTATGAAGCCATCAACAATGGACCTATCAATGTTTTTACCCGCACAGAGCTATAAGAGTAATCCAGCAATACCCATTCAAATTTCCATTAAATCACCGTTACTGAAATTGCTCATTAAAATACTAAATGGATTTGACTATCATGATACAGATGTAAAAACCTCGTTTGTAGAAAGAAAAAAAAATGGTGTGTCCATGTGTGTATATGTGTAAGATTGGATGTAAGGCATACCTGCAAACCCATTTCCAATGTGAAATCTGTTAGAATATTTCATTATTAATGTAGAATATATTCGTTATTAATGTAGGATATTTTTGTATAGTTGACAATCTGTTAATTGCCGATTATAGGAGATTGTTAGATTAATTGTAGAGATTGTAGGAGATCAATTACTTGATTCTCACTCTGTACTTTTCCTATATATTGCCTCCATATGGAGAGGAATAAAACAAAAAAACTTCTGATTTGTTCATGGTATCAGAGCCTAAAACAAATGTTTAGGTTTCTTCTCTATCACTATTTCAAAAAAATAAAAAAATAAAAAATTAAAAAAAATTTCTATTGCTACAGTACGTCATCTACAGTACGTCGCTACAGTATTTTTTTCTACTACTACAGTACTTCATCTACAGTACGTTTCTCTCTACTGCTACAGTCTCATCTACAGTACTTTACCGTTTTACTGTTCCGACAGTCAGTTTCACTGTTCTGACTCCGGATTTACTATTCCGCTGCTGCTACAACTGTTGTTACTGTTATCATTGCGATGGCAAATCCCAATGAAGAAAAATCTGACATGCCAAGTCCTATGGAATCGCTTCCATCACTACCTCCTATTTCTCCAATTTATTCTTATGACAACTCTTCCAAAATTGAGATTAAATTGGACGGAACAAACTATCCCCTATGGTCTGAGTTCGTTGAGATCTTTGTAGCCGGGAAAGATAAATATGGATTTCTCACCGGGGAAAGTGTTAAACCTGCGACCACCACTCCCGTCTATAGACGATGGTTGGCAGATAATGCTCTTGTGCAAGGATGGCTCCTTGGATCCATGACTCCTAAGATTATGGGGATGTTTATCCGATTACCTACAGCTCAGGCCATTTGGGATGCAGTTGCTCGTACCTACTACGATGGTGCAGATCAATCCATTATCTACGAGCTTAACAGCAGAGCATTTAGTATGCGCCAATCTTGGCGTCCTATTTCAGAATACTACAGGGAATTTAACACGATATGGCAAGAATTGGATCAACGATGTCCAAATGATATGACTGATGCTACAAATGTGGTCAAACTTAATGATCGCATTGAAAAACAGAGAGTTTATATGTTCCTGGCAGGGCTAGATCCTGAATTTGACAAAGTGCGGGCCGATGTTTTACGCATGGATCCATTTCCTGGTGTTGAAGGGGCATTTGCTTATGTCCGTCGTGAAGCACAACGTCGGGTCACTATGCTGGCCCCACCACAAGTAAGTGATAGTTCTGCTTTATTAATCAATAAGGGGAATACGGGGGATCGGAAATGTACTCACTGTGGACAGAAAAATCATATCTGAGATGCTTACTGGAGATTGAATGGGTATCCTGAGTGGTACTTGGAAAAGAGGAAGAAAGGGACTCCAAAGATCGGAACTGCCGCTCTTGCATCCTCCTCCGTTCCACAGGGTAATATATATGATTCCCAAAGCTTAGGTATTTTTCATTCTGCTTTCAGTGTTTCTACAATTTCTAGTAATAGTACGTGGATAATTGATTCTGGTGCAACCGATCACATGACCTGTAATTCTCAAAACTTTATTCATCATAGTCCAACCGAAACAAAAAAGGTGTCATACGATGATGGTACACCCACCCCAGTTCATGGGGCTGGTTCCATATCTCTTACTCCATCCTTACATTTATCATCAGTTTTACGTGTGCCCACTTTATCTAGTAATTTACTCTCTATCAGTAAAATTACTAAGTCTCTAAATTGTATTGTTATGTTCTGGCCTTCTCATTGTGTGTTTCAGGACATCACAACCAAGGAGACGATTGGAACTGGTGAAGAAAAATGGGGGTTGTACTACTTTACAGCATATAGTGTCTCAAGCTCATCCAGCCCAAGTCATCTTCACAAAGTGGTACAAGTTACAGCCGACAACGAGAGTAATATCTTTCTGTGGCATAGGCGTTTAGGTCATTGTTCATTTGGATATTTAAAATTTTTGTTTCCTTCTTTGTTTAAAACTGTTGGACATAATAATCTACGGTGTGAATCATGTGTTTTGTCCAAACACCACCGCACTGTTTTTCCTCCTAGTAATAGTAATAAAAGTTCTATACCTTTCGCTCTTGTTCATTCTGATGTTTGGGGTCCTTCTAATGTTGTGTCTGTGTCCGGTATGCGTTGGTTTGTTACATTTATTGATGATTGTACACTCATGACTTGGATTTTTCCTTTAAAAAATAAAAGTGATGTATGTGACGTTTTTCAAAAATTTTATCATATGATCTTAACCTAGTTTCATAAGAAAATTCAAATTTTACGATCAGATAATGGTGGTGAATATCTGAATCATAGTCTAAAAACTTTTTGTTTGCAAAACGGTATTCTCCACCAAACATCTTGTGCACATACCCCACAACAAAATGGCACTGCCGAGCGTAAAAATCGTCATCTCTTAGAAGTTGCACGATCTTTACTACTTGAAATGCATATGCCTAAATCTTTTTAGGGTGATGCAGTACTATCTGCTGCATATCTCATTAACCGCATGCCATCCAATGTGTTGTCTTTTCAAACTCCACTACAATCATTTTCTCATTACTGTGATATTTCCTCTGCATTGCATATTCTTCCTCGGGTTTTTGGATGTGTGGTATATGTCCATATCCATACTCATCATCGAGGTAAGTTGGACCCACGGGCCCTTAAATGTGTTTTCCTCGGCTATTCTAGCTCACAAAAAGGGTACAAATGTTATCATCCTCCAACCGGTAAAGTTTTTGTGTCACAAGATGTTACATTCTGGGAAGATGAGGCTTACTTTGCCTCGGAGACTTCTTTTCAGGGGGGGGAATCCCGACTATGAAGAGAAGTCTCCCACAACTGACAATGGTATACCCATTAGTTTGAGAGGTCCTTCTGAGGAATCTTCTGATCTATCTCATGAGAGTCATAGTCTCACAGAAAAGACAGAACCAATCTTGAGAGTATATGAAAGAAACAATAAAGGGAAAGGAAAACAGGGGGAGTCTGTAGTACAACCTTCCTCTTCTTTACTACAGGTTCATCAATTAGACCTTGAGGTTGAAAATGCTCCTAAGGTAATTTCTGAACCCTCCTCTTTATCTAATGACTTACCTAGTGAAAATCACACAGATCCTGACCCCAGTCTATCTACTAGACGGTATCCTAGTCGAGAACATAGACCGTCGAGAACATAGACCACCTATACGGTTTGGCTTCTCTTCTGAACAACCTTCGGTAGGTAGTAAAACTCTTTATTCTATTACTGATTACACCTCAACTCACATGCTTTCTGATTTCTTCAAAGCATTTGCACATCAATTATCCTCTGTATCTATTCCTAGTAAATTGCAGGATGCCCTGACTGACCAGAAATGGGTACAAGCCATGGAAGAAGAGATGAATGCATTATAGAAAAACTGCACATGGGAGGTGGTAGATCTACCTAAAAGAAAGAAGGTTGTTGGGTGTCGGTGGATTTATACCATCAAGCACAAAGCAGATGGCTCGGTTGAAAGGTACAAGGCTAGGCTTGTTGCTAAGGGATATACTCAGACATACGGGGTTGACTACCAGGAGACTTTTGCTCCGGTTGCTAAGCTAAACACCGTTAGGGTTCTTCTATCACTAGCAGCGAACTTGGATTGGCCATTGAAACAGTTCGATGTGAAGAATGCTTTCCTACATGGGGAACTCAGTGAAGAAGTGTATATAGAACTTCCTCCCAGTTTCGAGTCTCAAACTGGCAAAGTATGTAAGCTGAAAAAAGCCCTTTATGGTCTAAAACAATCACCTAGAGCCTGGTTTGGACGATTCAGTGCGTCCATGAGGAGATTTGGATACCATCAAAGCAACTCGGATCACACCTTATTCTTTAACAGAAAGGGTGATAAGATCACTATACTAATTGTCTATGTTGACGATATGATTGTTACAGGAAATGATGACCTAGAGATGACTAATCTTCAAGGTTACTTGGCCACGGAATTTGAAATGAAAGATCAGGGATTACTGAGGTATTTTCTGGGAATTGAGGTAGCCCGATCAAAACATGGAATTTTCCTTAGTCAAAGAAAATACGTTCTAGATCTACTTACAGAAACTGAAATGCTAGCTAGCAAACCAGTAGATACCCCTATGGATCAGAATCATAAGTTATGTGAGTGTCCGGATCACCCTGATCAAACCCCGACGAACAAAGAAAGATATCAGAGACTTGTAGGTAAACTCATCTACCTTTCACATACTCGTCCTGATATTGCTTATGCAGTGAGTGTAGTGAGCCAGTTTATGCATGCTCCTACTGAGAGTTATATGAATGCAGTTCTTCGAATTCTAAGGTATCTGAAATGAGCTCCTGGTAAAGGGTTAATGTTCTCTCGCAAGGAACACTTGGACATCGAGGGATATACAGATGCTGACTGGGCTGGAAATACGAGTGACCGAAGATCTACGTCCGGTTATTTCACCTTCGTAGGAGGTAACCTTGTTACTTGGAGAAGTAAGAAACAGACAGTTGTGTCACGATCCAGTGCTGAGGCTGAGTTCCGAGGAATTGCACAAGGGATCTCTGAGTTACTATGGCTGAAGAATTTATTGAGTGATTTGGGATTTCATCAGAGAGGCTGCATGAGACTATATTGTGATAATAAGGCTTCAGTAAAGATTGCTAACAATCCAGTACAGCATGATCGTACTAAGCATGTGGAGATTGATCGATTCTTCATCAAAGAGAAATTAGAAGAAAAGATAATCGAGCTTCCTTTTGTTCCAAGTAAGGACCAACTTGCAGATATCCTTACAAAGGCCATTAATGGAAGGAGTTTTCATGACTCAATTAGCAAGTTGGGCATGAGTGACATCTACGCACCAACCTGAGGGGGAGTGTTAGAATATTTCATTATTAATGTAGAATATATTCGTTATTAATGTAGGATATCTTTGTATAGTTGACAATCTGTTAATTGCTGATTATAGGAGATTGTTAGATTAATTGTAGAGATTGTAGGAGATCAATTACTTGATTCTCACTCTGTACTTTTCCTATATATTGCCTCCATATGGAGAGGAATAAAACAAAAAAACTTCTGATTTGTTCAAAATCCAACCCAAGAAAGTTTCTCATCCATACTAATTTTCTGCTGGATGCATTTCTTTAAATAAACAACCAAACAATTATTATCACACATATATATATATATATATATATATATATCCCAAAAATGCTACAACAGGTCATTAACTTTCACAATATAAAGCAGGTTCAGATACACACCAGTTCCCCAAGATTCTGATGAGGCTGTATGCTAGAGGAAACAATGTTTGCAGCCTACAAGTCAGGAGACCAAAAAAATCCGTTCGTATCAAATATGAAACGTATTTCAAATCAATTGTATAACAGAACAAAAATTGAGTCCATGAGCAGAAACACTAAGGTAAGAAGAATAAGTTAACAAAGAAAGGGAATCTCATAGTTATTTTCGTAATAATGAGTGTGCTAGTTAGTTGTGGACTAAAAGTACATTAACCAAACACATGATGAGCAAACCAATTTGTTGATAGTAAATTATCAACGCAAAAAGTGAAATGATCCAAAGACTAAATAGTTAAAGCAAATGGAAATAGACCTGATAATTGATAGCTTTCTTCTTAATCTCAGAAGGCAACAATGGATGGTGTTGAGGATACTTCTCTTCCAGATACTGTAAACATGATAATGACAACCAATCAACCATTTTGCCAAGAAACAAAGGAGAAGCTAATTAAAAGATTCTTCTTCTTTTTCTTTAAAAAGAAAAAAGAACTGACCATTAAAATAGCAAACGAATCAGAAAGAAGAACATCTCCATCAACCAGCGCAGGCACATAACCAATAGGATTCAGCTTTCTGAACTCTACATATACCAAATTTAAAAATAAAAAAAAATCAAACAAAATCAAACCCATATCCAGTTTTGAACCTTAACCATCCATCTGGGATTCTGGGTAAATATAATTAAAAAATAAATAAAAGAAGCTGACCAGGAGTATGTTGATCTCCCTTCACCAAGTTGACTACATTGTACTCATATTCAAGCCCTGTAAGCATACAAACACAACCCAATATTAAATCTTTGTAATTAATTGAAACATGAGAAGCAAAAGAGAGTGAATCGGAAGACAAAAAGAGTACCTTTCAAGTTGAGGCTGATTCTGACACGACAAGAACAAGAGCTCATCCAATAAGAATGGAGTTGAAGCTTATTGTTACCATCATTTACACTTGCCTGATCATCAAAACAATAATAATAATTACATTGAAAACAAAACAATAATCAATCACCATTTACAAGATGACGATTTTTCATGGTACCATGTTGTCTCAAAGGTTGTGTTGACGGACTCACTAGTCACTACTGACTACTCGTCTACTCCAACACGACTCCTTTAATCTTTTTGCTTTGTTTTCTTCAAAAAAAAATTTATTTTATGTTTTTATTATTGTTTGGGCCATTGCTGATATATACTTATCCATTAAAAAGCCCAGGTGCTGGCAAAACCAAAACCTATATATTTTAGTAGTTGGGCTTCATTTAAATCATCAACGCTCCTCCTAAGCAATACAATCGAATCTCCTTGTTCATACGATAGAGGGAGGTCATTATTTGATGCCTAGTGAAGTTTCAGCTGCTCTTTCGGTGTCACCGGTTTGATTCAAGGCTCATCTCAAATAAGCCCCCTGAAATATGCATGCTACATTGGACTGCAAATCAATTTATACAATTTTTTAGAAAATAGAATTTCATCATTTTCTTTCATAATTGTATATTAAGGTTTTTTTTTTGTTGCAATTTTATTATAATTCATGATAAATGTACGAATGATGTGTCAGCACCGTAATTCATGTACGGTCTGGAAATCTACTCCCATAACGGGAGATAACTACTGCATTTGAAAGATTAAAATGGTCATGTCAAACTTTTTGAAGATTCAGTGAATCAAACTTTCTCAACATATGTACATTTTTAACAATCTTTCATTTTTTTTTTGCAAAGTATATGTCTTTCATTCAAACCGTTGAATATTAATTGATATCATTTATTCATGGATCATCGAGACCCTCTTATTTCCATAGATATTGGAGATGTTCATGACCACACAAGAGCAATCTGCTTTTATCTTGTCTGATATGGCTTCTCCGGACAATAATGTAGTTGCTTTTCATAACATGGCTCGCTTTTATCTTTTGTTAATGTTACCATTGCTGATTTTACTACTCTCACCATCCCAACTTTTCTTGGGATTGAAGGTTTCTTTAACGTACTTTTATTTCCTTGCAATCATTCATTAATTAATTTGATATGTATTTATAATAAATTTATTGATCATGCATGCAGGTCCTGTGTTTCTGACATACGGCGGCCCCGTTCTTATCATCGCATTTCTTTCAGTTCCATATCTTCTCATCTCCCGGAAACATAAACTCCAAGAGTATACATCTACATCAATAATTACGTGAGATAAATTTCTTTCTGTTTATAGTAACGAGGTTGCGGATTCTAGTCGTGTAGTTAACTGTTTGTGCACGCGTACGTAGGAATAAGAAGATGAGTAGTCCGAAATGCTCAAGTTACAGCTTATCGACGTTCCCGCTTGTTGTGGATGGACCCCTTGGTGTTGTTTCTGCCGCCGAGTGTATGGGAATACTGCTCTTTGTTTCTTATTTGTTGGTCTGTTGTTGTTTATGCTGTGGGTGGGGAGGCAGTACTTGTTGATGTAAAGAGTGATGTCCTATTCGTATCTATCTATATGTGTTTGTGTGTTAGTATTGTTACATGCATTGATACATAAATAAGAATTTCAGAAAATATTGTTTGTTGATGATCAGGCCTTTCATGTTTGATATCGCGGGAGTTTCATTGGGGTATATTGGGATATTTTGCTTGGCATTCCTGTTCCTTCCAATAATCCAATAGTAAGGGGGTCGATTCTTCTGCGTTCCATGGATATACCTTTTGAACATGCTACAAGATATCATATATGGCTCGCACATCTCATAGTTTTCTTGTTTCTTCTCCATGGAATTTGCTTTATGGTTGAATGGTCAATCGAGGGTGTTCTTCTAGAAGAGGTATGTCACTCATCTCTCTCTCTCTAATAAATTATTCAAAACTAAAGAGTCCAATCTCACCAGGTCTTAACAAACCGCTGGTCCATAATGGTGTCAGCTTTCAAAAACTAACATATATGCATATGCAGATCTTGAGGTGGAAAAGTAGCGGGGTATCAAATCTTACTGGAGTTATAAACCTCCCAATTGTAATGATGTGGGTAACATCACTTGGTATAGTGAGGCAACACTATTTCGAAGTGTTCTTATACACACACACAACTTCTACATCTTATTTGTCATCTTCTTGGCTTTGCATATCGGTGCC
Source organism: Dipteronia sinensis (assembly GCA_033220585.1). Classification (NCBI taxonomy): domain Eukaryota; kingdom Viridiplantae; phylum Streptophyta; class Magnoliopsida; order Sapindales; family Sapindaceae; genus Dipteronia; species Dipteronia sinensis. The sequence continues at coordinate 1,950,984 of CM065645.1, forward strand.
ATGTATATGAGTATATGAGAATAGTGCCATGTATATCGAGGGTACTCTTCTAGAACAGGTATGTCACTCATCTCTTTCTCTCTAATAAAATATTCAAAACTAGCACCTAGGGTCTCTTGCTTTTGTGGTTGGAGTCTTCAAAATGAAGCACCAATACCGGTGTTCAAACTCTAGTATTGTAAATATAATCTCACATTTGTCCAATCTTACCGGGTCCTAACAGATCCTTAACTTATAACGGTGTCAGCTTTCCAAAAAAAAAAAAAACTGGCTACTCCAATTAACAATTTAACATACATACAGATCTTGATGTGGGAAAGCAGTGAGACATCAAATCTTGCTGGAGTTATCAACCACGTAATTATTGTAATTATGTGGGTGACATCGCTTGGTCCAGTGAGGTAACACGATTTCGAAGTGTCTCCTGTACACACACCATCTCTACATATTATTTATCATCTTCTTGGCTTTGCATATCGGTGCCATAAATATGAGTACGTATAGTTGCTGCAACTATATTGCTTTTCATGCTCGATCGTTTTCTAAGGTTTTGCAAATCAATAAACAATGCTCATATACTTTCAACCACATATTTTACCCAAGGAATTCTTAAATTGGTCCTCTCCAAACCCAAAAGTAATTAAAGTGTTCTAGTAGGTGCTAGGCGCCAGTTATACGGTGGACTGGTGCCCAGCACATAGACCGCATAGGCAGCGACTAGGCGACGCTTTATTCTATTCCTGATCTGAATTGATAATTTTAGAATAAAAAAACAATCAATATATAATTCTTTCATTTTGAAAAAGATTAAAAAAAAAAAATTATTATCCGATAACATAGGAAGATGTGTCTCTCCACTCTCATCCCCTATATCACAACCTAGTTGGCACCCACCAATTTCTTCCTTTTTTTTATTAACATATTTATATATTTTTTATTTATCTCAATCAGAGTGTTTATCTCCCTCCTTGATCAGAGTTTTTTTCTTTATCTCAATTTTTCAAGACTCTCTCTCTCTCTTTCTTCTCTCTCCTATTAAAAAAAAGATGTTAACGGAAAAATTCACTCGGGATGAAAATCTCGGTTAACACCCTCACCCACTACCGGTAGCAGTAGCGGGGTAGGTACCTTCGGTACCGGGGTCCCTCTTTTTAGTATGGTCGAGATCAATAGATCAAAGAATGGAGAAAGAACACAAAGAGACCGGGAGATGTAAAATGAACACTGTTTTATTCAATCAATCACTACGGTAGAATTACAATATGTATACATGCATATTTCTCTATATTTTCACTCTTTCACACAGGATAGAGATGGAGAAAACGTTTGTGTCGATAAGTTGATATTTTTCCTCCAGTGATTGTCAATGGACTTTCACTGGCTTCTGGGAATCTCCCAGGCTCTCTCTCTGGTTCTGGTGATCAAGAATACTCAAAGAAGTCCTCCCTTGATTTACTCTTCAATGCCGTCTATATAGTACTCTCCAGAATCTCCCCAAAATCCGGTTCTCTTAATGAAGATTATAGAGAGTCCTATTTTAAGCGTTGAAAGGCATTTGCGTGGAGTTGAAGGCGCGGGATTAGATCCCGTTAATCAATGGTGAATTCAAATTCTGATTTGGTCGACCATTGGGTCATTAATGGCGTTTTATTTTGGCGATGAAGTCAACTTTCCTTCTTCGTGGAGCTTGATGGCGATGGAGTCGACTTTCCTTTTTCGTGGAGCTTGGAGGGAAATTCTGACTTTGAGTTCTGACGGAGGGTAGTGCTGGTACCTCATTTTGATGAGCTTGTTCCGCCTCCTGCTGGAATGGTGCATTGTGTCTTCGTGTACCCTATCGTATTGCCTGGGGGTAGGATACTTGCCTTGAGAGAGCTCTGGATAAGCATACTAAGTACCAGGCGGGAGTCAGGGTGGCACCAAGGCAGACATCGAGGTGGTATCGAGGTAGGTATCGAGGTACCTGGTACCTTGGTACCTTGATCAACGTCGAGATGCTTGCGGGGTTATTGGCATGCAAGCTATCATCGTACTGGTCTTGAACTGGTATCAGGAGCTTCAGTAGGGCGAGATACATGCTTTCGGAGCTGATATCCTATCTAGATAGATGGATAGTCGAGGTTCTAACCTCGTCGGATATCGATTCCATCTTGGTGTAAGGTACCGATCTCGTAGGTCTCTTGGAGTATCTGGATGAATCTTCCTGGATAGATATCTGTTTGGAAAATTCTCCTTTGGTCCCTTGCCAGAAAAACCTGTTAACAGAAGTCCCCCCTGACTTGAACACCGGTATCAGGTTGGGGTTGGAGTCAGGATAGATAGCGCTTAGAGAATTTTTCGTAACGTCTCATAGGAGGGAATCTTCTCTTTGCACGCTGATTTAAATTCCATGTCAGGGTAAGCCGAATTCAAAAAGGAAAATATTTAGGGGGCGCACGTTTCTCGAAACCGATCTCTCTACGTCGTCGATTTTACCGCGACATTAATTACCTTTTCTGTCTGTTACAAGTAATCATCCCTATATAAACTCTGGTGCCTTCACAAGTGATTCGTATCAAGCAAAACTTCCTGATTGAGATTTTCTAGCAAAAGAAAACCTAGCCTCAACCTTCAACCTTCAACCTTCAACCCTCGGAACATCGCAATCGGGACAGGCTTCTCGAACAATCCTAAGACTCTGGTTGATATCGACCAGGAGTCGAGTGAAGATGTAGGAACCGCTGTCGGGGTAGGTAGAGACCGGGCCGGCGAGGTCACTGACAGTATAGGGAGGGTACTGGCCCTTCCGTATGAGTATAGATGCGTTTCTTCTTCTACCAGTACTCCAGAAACCATTAAACGTTTACGGAGAGTGAAAATACACTCTTAGTGTGTGTCTACAACCTAGAGGGGGGGGGGGGGGGGATGAATAGGTTGTTAATCGATTATTACCAATTTTTCGATTAGTCAATATTAAACAAATAACCCAATTAAATCAAACATACAAAATCAAGTGTAAAGTGCGGAATAATAAATAACACTTGATTTTTACGTGGAAACCCTTAAACAAAGGGAAAAACCACGGGTTATCCTTCTAGCCACACACGATCCTCAAATCCACTATATGAGTAAAAAGTTACACCCTCAAGTGATACTCGGACTCTCACTCTAGATAACCTCAGGCTATGGACACTACCACTCGCCACTCTTGGTTCAATCCCTAGTGATATCCACTGATACACTACTATTGGTGTGAGCACCTCCTACTCTACCCGCAGGCCTTTTACAATGGATTCTTGACCAATGCTTGCCAACCACAACTTGGTTGCAAGACTTCAATGCTTGTGCAACTTCACCCCGAAGCCACAAGACTTTGACTCAATGAAGAGAACTATGTGTCTATGTGATCATGTAAATGATGCTCAATGCAAATTATGCTAGACAACACAAATTGCTCAACTAGGAGTTTGTAGAAACAAATCCAAGTTGTCAAATGTCTAAATGCAAGGCATAAAGACTTAACTAGATGTTATCAATAACAACCAATCCTAGCTATCACAAACAATCACAATGAATCAACAAATATGCTCACAATGTATTCAACATAAACTTAGCATATATTCATGTGATTAAGACAAGACATTTAATCATTCACTAAATGCAAGTCTTAGACAAAAGTCTATCAACAAACAAACTCAATTAGATTTGTAGAGAATTTCCAACAAACTAATTGTTACACAAAATATGCATAAACATTCAGTAAGCTTAACTAGTTGATTAAGAATCAATATTTCAACCTAGTTATCAATGAATCACAAATAAATGTTTATGACCTAGCTTTTAGGTAAAAATGACCTAATCAATTAAGCTATCAAAATACAAACCCAATCATGTTATCAAGACTCATAAATATGCAATAATAGAGTCTAGGTATTTAATCATGCAATAAATACCTAATCAAGAGTAAGAAGAACAATAAATGATATTCAAAGAAGTTCTTGCTTACCTAGTCATGAAACAATGAAGACCCATGCTCATATGATGTTGAATGATGCAAGATGGAGATGGGTTTTGGGTTTGGAGAGTCAAAGATGTTTTCTTGAAGCTTTCTCTCTCTAGGAGCTCTAACCTCTCTCTAAAAATGAATTTTTGAGCTCTTGGTCGGCCAAGAAGAGAAGAGGAAGAATATATATGAAGCCTTAGTTAAAACTACATCGTTTTGAACTTGGGAAACTGAATCCCGTCAAAACCGCTTGCTAGACCGCGGCGCAGGTAAGTGTCCAAACCGTGATACATACAGTAGTGCACCGTTTGGACAACACTACGGTTGGGACCGCTGTGCGTGCAAGTGCACAGGTCGCGGTCCATGTCGCGCATGATGCACTGGAGAATACCGCTCCGTGGGCCGCGGTGCAAGCAGAGCCCGCCGAGCGGTTTAGGCCGCGCTAAAGGGAAAAATCCATTTTTAACACTCAAGATAAAAGTCTATCTTACATGAATGTTGTGCAAGTGTGAAGTGAGTGAGATGCACACAATGAAGCACAATTAACATGTCAAACATGTTATCAACTAAGATACAATGCAAGATATGATATCTAATGTAAGCTAGTAAGTGTTTTAGAAAAGGATGCACACTTATACAAACAATAAAGAACTCAAATGCAAGATAAACAAAACATGCATGAAGTGTATGTGTGCACCTAAACTCTTCAAGAGACAAAGTCAAGTGAATATACCTTTTGCTCTTGAAGTCATGGAGATGCTTGGAAGCTTGCCAATACGGACCTAAGCTACCCATTACACAATCATCCCCAATGTGGTGGTTTGTCATGAAATAATCCAATCATAAAATCGAGGTCCTTACAGAGAGATTTCAAGATCCCTAAAGAGATCACTATCGCCGTCCCTCCACGGGAGTATGATATGTATTCTCCTTCTACCGACGAGGTCCTGATTCATACGGCAGCCTTCGATTGCTGGGTCAGGCTACCCCTCCACCCCACCTTACGTAGGGCGCTACATGCCTTACAGTTAGCTCCCATCCAGTTGACACTAGGATTTTGGAGGCATTTGGTTGGGTTCCTCTTGTTGTGGAGGGAGCAATGCCAGAAAGATAACATCGATCGGGAACCAGGTCCGGATGAGATTGGGTATATGTTTCAGATTGCTGCTAATGCCCCAGGTCCAAAGGGGCAATTCTATGCTCGCTGCCAAAAACAACTTGCAATTTATGGTACCGGGGGCCACGAAAAAGGATACCTCATGGAAGGAGGAATGGATCATCCTCGGAGGTGAATGGGGAAGCTTGGTTCATATCGGAGGGTCTGAGTTCCGAGTTCCCAATATTTTCAGTGGCAAGCCCGCGTTAGAGAAGAGCAAGCTATTTGGAGAATCAGAGAAAATCTTGCGGCTATCATGGCCCGTCATTATGTTAACACGAAGTTTCCCATCACGGAAGCCTTCGAGGCAAAGAGGGTAGATCACTACCTTCGCATTTCCGGAGCTTCTCCAGGTAGAAAACTTTTCTGACTTTGCTCTTATTATATTGTTTTATTGATTCTGCGAATATTGACTCTGGCTATCTTTGTAGTTTCAGCAGTATCTCTATCGGTTCCTGAGGTGGAGCCCCACCAAGCTGGCGGTACTGTTGATTCTCCTCCGACTTCCTCTGTCAGGCTTCCAGCCAGTTCCGATCTTGATACAGGGGTTGGTGTAGCTACTGGCTCTGATAGGATTCCGATAGGGGTATCAGGATCGCCAGCTCCCTCTCTTCCTACCTCGGCTAGGTCGCTGGAGGCTTTTACAGCCAATTGGGGAGGTACCGAGATGCTTCCAGCTGAGTACAAGATGTTTCAGCCTCTCAGACCAGTCAATCTTGCAGCTGCCATTGATGCCGGTGCCTCAGCTCTTTCTGCTTCTCCCGTTATAGCAACTGGTCAGCCTAAACAGATTGAGAAAAGTTTTGACTCTGCTATGAAGAAGCAGGTGGTACCTCGAGATAAGGCTCGGTCGAGGTCGAAGGACAGCAGCCAGGATGAAGTTCTGGCCCACTTCACGGCTTCCTGCCCAGGTGGGGGTCTAGATGTTATGACTGCCATGCCGAATGAGCTTCTAATTAGAAGGGGAGCTGCCCTTCTGGCTAAGGTAAGTTGTCTTACTTTAATCCTTTATCCATGTAAAAGGTTAAGAATATTCTGACCAGTGCATTGTTTTTGTCAGGTTTTTAAGTTCAACGTGGCCATGAGCCAACATGTTGGCCTCCTTTTAGAGCAAGTCAGAAGTGCTACTGCCGAGCTGGAGAGGTCTAAAGAGGAGCTTGCTAAGGCTGCTCAGGGAATGGAAGGTCTGGACCAGTCACTAGCAAATACCCAAAAGGAAGCTGACGAGGCGAAGGTTGATAGGAAGAGGATGCAGCATGCTCTGGATATGGAGAAGCTCAGGTCCCTCCGCCGTAAGGAGGGGAGGGATATTATGAAGGAGAGAATAGTGGAGCTGGAGAAAGAAATCCAGTCACTTCGAAGTAGTGTGGCCAATCTAGATGCCCATGTAGACACCGCCTTCGGGGACGGTTACTTTTTTGCTGGCTACCAGGTGGCTCTAGCTCTCCCTCCTCCGTTTGATCTAGGTGACATTGCTAGGTTGGAACCGGGAGGAGATCATGGCAAGGGCTGTTGAACTAGCTAGGGCAGCGCCTTCTGATGTGGCTAGACCCTCCCAGGTTGCTGGAACCAGTGAAGGGGCAGACCAGAGTTCTATCTCTCTTCTTCCACCAAGAAATGCTAGAGTAACTCCCAGTTTGAAGGATCCTGAGGTTGGCGTGGTACAAACTGGAGGAAAGGTTCTTGCCTTCTCCACTCCTCCAGTAGAATCTGTCAAGGAGGTAGGAGATCGGCCTACTACTGATGATGAAGGAGCTGCTCTGCCTGTCTCATCTTCTGACCCTGCCCAGGAAAAGGAAGGTCAGGCTGCTCTAATCGAGGAAATTGGAGGGGAGCTTCAAGGAGGTCCGTCTCCAATGGAAATTCTGGTTGCTGTAGGTGCTCAGGAAGCAGGCGGGGCTTCATACAGTATTGGAGAAGGAGAAAACATAACTGGTGAAGTTGGCAAGGAGACGGACGCTAAGGAACAGGAGGATGCTTGATCCAGCTTGATCCCTCATTCAGTCTTTTTTTTTATACTTTTCTTTTGTAGCCCGGGATCGGGGAATGGGCTCCCCAGTTTCAGAAATGAAATTTTTTTTGTAGTCATTAAAACTTGCACCCTGCTTTAATCTGAAGTGAGATCCCCAATGTGATTTTGATTGTATAGATGCTTGTCCTCGGATAAATCCCGATTTGATCAGTGAAGGGAAAATCCATTTTCATTTATATTTGCTGATAGAATTCCGTCGCACATTTTCTGATTGTAGCATCACTTTAAGCACTAGTCCCCTAACATAAAACTTGACTTAATCAGTACTTGGTAATGCAAGGAACCTGGTAAGAAGAAGCGCATAAGGAAATCTGCGGGTGACTGGTACCGTGGTACCTTGCCAAAGAACCTTGGGGTCCTTTGATAGCCTCGCGGAAATTTAGCCAAGAGTAATCTGGGTACTGGAGATCCTCATATTTTCTATTCTAGGAATCCTGGTTCCTTGATGATGGTTAGCATACCGGTGGACAATCTACACTCCAGGTACCTTGTATTCCCAGTTCTAGGAACCTCGGTAGCGTGACTAGTAGTTCGGCGAAACTAGAAACTTTGCCAAATGATTGAGTACCTAGCTTGCCTGTTTCATGAAACCTAGGTCTCCTAGATGAGTATTCTGGCTAAACTGGGCACCTCGCATCTCTGTTTGTAGAAGCTTTGGGGCCTTGGCGAACAAAATTTGGTGAATATCGGTACCTCGCATTCCCGTTAGCAGGAATCATGGTATTTTAGCGAAAACAAATGGCGGATACATACTGGCAGCAAGATCCTGGTAGGCAACTGGAGCCACTTTATCTCCCTGTCTTTCTTAGCGAAGGGTGGTACTCGGCCAAGGCCTTGATCTGGCTGGCAGCTATGTTCTTACTATCCGGACTCTTCCTAGTGAGGGATGGTACCCAGCCAAGGCAGCAGGAAGGCCATATGGTCCTTTCTGGTCTTGAGGCGATAGTATTTTGGGTACCTCGCATTCTTGTTTGTAGGAATCATGGTATCCTGGCGAAACCAATGGCGAATAAACACTGGCAGCAAGATCCAGGTAGGCAACTAAGGCCACTTTAGCACCTGGTATTTCTCAGCGGAGGGTGGTACTCAGCCAAGGCCTTGATCTAGCTGGCAGCTATGTTCTTACTATCCGGACTCTTCTTAGTGAGGGATGGTACCCATCCAAGGCAGTAGGAAGGCCATATGGTCCTTTCTGGTCTTGAGGCGATCGTATTTTGGGTACCTCGCATTCCTGTTTGTAGGAATCGTGGTATCCTGGCGAAAACAATGGCGAATAAACACTGGCAGCAAGATCCAGGTAGGCAACTAAGGCCACTTTAGCACCTGGTCTTTCTCAGCGGAGGGTGGTACCCGGCCAAGGCCTTGATCTGGCTTGCAGCTATGCTCTTACTATCCAGATCCTTCTTAGAGGGGGGTGGTGCCCAGGCCAAGGTCTGAATCCATCTGGGCAACTATGCTATTACGTACTGGATCCTTCCTAGCAGGGGGTGGTGCCCGGCCAGGGCAGCAGGAAGGCCATATGGTCATTTCTGGTCTTGAGGCGATCGTATTTTGGGTACCTCGCATTCCTGTTTGTAGGAATAGTGGTATCCTGGAGAAAACAATGGCGAATAAACACCTGGCAGCAAGATCCAGGTAGGCAACTAAGGCCACTTTAGCACCTGGTCTTTCTCAGCGGGGGGTGGTACCCGGCCAAGGCCTTGATCTGGCTGGCAGCTATGCTCTTACTATCCAGATCCTTCTTAGAGGGGGGTGGTGCCCGGCCAAGGTCTGAACCATCGGGCAACTATGCTCTTACGTACTGGATTCCTTCCTAGCGGGTGGTGGTACCCGGCCAGGGCAGCAGGAAGGCTATATAGTCCTTTCTGGTCTTGAGGCGATCCTCCTAGATGGACTAATCTGATCCAGGGCATCAGGAGTGCTATATAGCTCTCCCGTATTTATGGCAATCCTCCTGGAGGGATCTACCCGGTCCAGGGCATCAGGAGTGCTATGTAGCTTATCTGGTCTTAGATCGACAATCATGTGGGATTCAATTGGCAACATAAAGTAGGTAGATGTATACAAATGTAGGCAGGAACAAATAGAGAAAGAAACCTTCTTTATTAATGATCAAAGAAAAAGGAATACAAGCACTCACGACTACTAACATCTTCTAACAGTTGTGTAGGAGTGATCCTGGCCGATTTACATTGCAGGACTTATGGGTAGAACCTCTTGAGGTGATCAGCATTCCACGTGTGGTCTACTGGACGTCCGTCCATATCATTCAACTTGTAGGCCCCACCCTGGATTACCATTTTGATTATGTAAGGACCTTCCTAATTAGGTGATAGTACTCCGTCTGACCTCTTCCGGGTATTCTGGGTAACCTTTCTGAGCACCAGATCCCCTTCTTTGAAGCTTCGACTTCTCACTTTCTTGTTAAAGTAACGAGCAATCTGGTTCTGGTAAACTACTACTCTTTCGGCTATCCTGTTCTGCTTCTCCTCTAGAAGGTCCAGGCTGGCCCTCAGCTTGTTATCATTTCTATCGGGGTCAAAATGTTGCACCCGGAAAGAGACGATCTTGTGCTCTATAGGGAGGACAGCTTCTACCCTGAAAGCTAACGAGTAGGGGGTTTCTCCGGTAGCGGTCCTCTTGGTGGTGTGATATGTCCATAGTACATCCGAGAGTTCATCAGCCCATCTTCCTTTCTTCTACTGAAGGTTTTTCTTGAGGAGCCTCTTGATGATTTTGTTTGTGGCTTCCACTAGGCCATTAGTCTGGGGGTGTGCCACGGATGCTGAAGCGGAGTTCAATCCCCAAACTTTCACTGAATTCCCAGAATCTGGCGTTGTCGAACTGCTTACCCAGATCTGTGATGATGACCATCAGTAGTCCCGAATCGGCAAACCACATTTTTCTTGACAAACTCTGTTGTATTTGCTTCAGTAATTCTGGAGAGGGGTTCTGCTTCCACCCACCTGGTGAAGTAATCAATAGCCACGATTGCATGCTTCTGCTGACCTGGCGCGGTTGGGAGAGGTCCAATTAGGTCCACTCCCCATAATGCAAATGGATACGGCGAGCTGATGGTTGATAACCGTTCTGGAGGTAGGTGATACAGGTTGGCCGTTTTCTGACACGGTTCACAAGACTGTACGAACTGCCTTGCATCATGGTGCAAGGTCAGCCAGAAATATCCCATACGTAGCACCTGGTAAGCCAATGCTTCTCCTCCGATATGATTTCCACAGTCTTCGAAGTGCACTTCCCTCAATGCCTAACTCGCATCCTCAAGATGTAGGCATCTGAGCAAGGGGAGTGATCTACCTCTACTGTAAAGGTGTCCCTCTATCAAGCAGTATCGAACCGAGGTTCTTTTGATCTTGCGAGCTTGATTAGGGTTTCAGGGAGCTTTTTTGATTGAAGGTACTCCTGCGATAGGATCCATCCAGCATGGAAATCGCTCCACGGGGTTTACTTCCTTGCCTTTAGAAATGCTTGATACAGTGATTACCTGGAGCGAAACTCCTTTCGGCAGCGATTGTCCTACATTGGCAGCTATCTTGGCTAGGACGTCAGCTCGATGATTCTGCTACCTAGGTATCTGCTCGATCCTGAAACCCTTGAAGCGAGGCAACCGTTCTTGCACTTTTTCAAGGTAGGCGACCATGTTATCCCCATTGGCCTGGTATAAACCAGTTATTTGGTTGACTACCAGCTGTGAATCACATTTGGCAAGGAGGTAATCAGCTCCCAGCTCTACTACCGCTCTCATCCCTACTAACAAGGCCTCATATTCAGCCTCATTATTGGTGGTGTTAAACCCGAATCTGAATCAATGGCAGCATTCGACTTTCTCTGGGTCAGTTAGAATTACCCCACCCCGGCTTCCTGCTTGATTCGATGCTCCATCGGTATATAAGATCCAGATGTTTCGATCGGTAGGCCAATCTACAGGCTCTTGTTCCTCCGGAGGAGCTTGAATCAGGCTCGGGGTAGCTCCTTGATCGGGGATCGCACTGAATTCTACCACGAAATCTGCCAAAGCCTGGGCCTTGATGGTAGTCCTGCCTTAGTATTTGATGTCAAACTAGGTAAGCTCAAGGGCCCACAGTACGAGTCTTCCCGATAAGTTCGGCCTTTGAAGAAACTGTGCAAAGGTTGATCAGTGACTACCACGATGGTTTGAGCAAGGGAGTAAGGGCGGAGCTTCCTGGCTGCTACTATCAGTGCAAAGACGAGCTTCTCCAAGAGAACGTAGTTCTTTTCTGATTTGGTTAGGGCACGGCTTACATAGTAGACAGGGCGCTGGGCTCCATCTCTGCACTCTTTCACCAATGCTCCGCTGGTGGCGGTTTCAGACATTGCCAGGTATAACTGTAGTTCTTCTCTTGGTACCGGGCTAGCTAGCAGGGGCGGGCTAGCGAGGTACTCTTTTAATGACTGGAAAGATTGCTCACTGCCTTGGTCCCATTTCATGTTCTTCCCCTGTTTAATTGCCTCGAAGAATGGGATGCACTTGTCAATGGATCGCGATATGAAACGGTTTCAGGGCTGCAATTCGCCCAATCAAACCTTGTACTTGTCTGAGTGAGGTGGGAGATTCAAGATCCAGGATGGCTTTGGTCTTTTCAGGATTAGCTTCAATCCCTCTCTCGTGGACCATGAATCCGAGAAATTTCCCTATTGTAACCTTTTAAGGCGTATTTAGCCGGATTCAGACGCATCTGATTTTCCCTGACTATCTGGAAAGTCTGGCGGAGGTGGTCTTGGTGATGTTCAGCTATCTGAGACTTCATGATCATATCATCAATATATACCTCCATTGACTTTCCTATCAGTCCCCTGAATAAGCGGTTGACCAGGCTCTGGTAGGTAGCCCCAGCGTTCTTGAGCCCGAATGGCATGACTCTGTAGCAGTACAGGCCTTGCCCGGTTATGAAACTGGTTTCATCCTAGTCAGCTGGGTGCATCAGGATCTGGTTGTATCCTGAGAAGGCGTCCATAAAGCTTAGGAGCTTGTTGCACGCGGTTGAATCTACTAGTTGGTCAATTTTTGGTAGCGAGAACCTATCCTTCGGGCAGGCACGGTTAAGATCTGTGTAGTCAACGTACATGCGCCACTTCCCATTCATTTTGGTCACCATGACTATGTTGGCAATCCATTGGGGGTGCCGAGACTCCCTGATGAACTCTGCCTTTAGTAGTTTGTGTACCTCCTCTTGCACCGTAGCATTTTTTGCTTGGTTGAAATGCCTTCTCTTCTGCTTGACTGGCTTGAAGGCGGGATCCAGCGCTAACCTATGTGTTGCTAAGGTAGCGGGTACCCCCGGTATCTCCTCATGACTCCATGCAAAGATGTCATTATATTCTCGCAGGAGCTTTACCAGAGCCTCTCTTACCTCCGTCTCCAATGTTGAACCTATCCTGACAACCTTGGAAGAATCGGCCTCCCTGATAGGTACCTCTTATAACTCTTCTGCAGGATGGCTACTGGCCCATCCTTTTTCTTCTTCTCCCCTGATTTCTATGTCGGGGAGCTCTGGCGTGGATCCCATTTCATCTGAATCTGTTTCGCCTTCGAAATCTTCCTCCTAGAACTGGTGATTTTGGTTAATAGTTACCTGCACGCATTGCTTAGCCAGCGCTGCTGGATTGGTAGATACTGCATAACACTTGTGTGCATCCTGTAGATCTCCTCTCACTTCGCCCACCTTGTCTCCTACTGGAAATTTCAGGACGTTATGGTATATCGACAAGACTCCTTTGAGAGCAGATAGGTAGGGTCTTCCCAGGATGGCGTTGTAGGCGGACGGGGTGTCTACTACAACGAAATCCGTCATCAGGTTTTGCTGGAGTGGCGCTGTCCCTACTATTACTAGTAGGATCATAGACCCGATGGGGATTAGTGAGTCTTCTGTGAACCCGTATAATGGGGTAGTACAGCTGTTGTAGCAAGGTCTTTTCAGGTTGAATTGCTCCAAAGTACTTTTGAAGAGGATGTCAACGCTGCTACCTGTGTCAATCAAGACACGATGGACCAAGTTGTTGGCTATCTGTACAATGATGACCCCCTAATAACTTTGAAGATACTCTGGCTTGCTTTCAATCTGGGAGCTTTCCTGGCATGGTTTTTTTGAGCATTGTTGGAGATTCCGGCCAGGGTGGGACCTCCGTTGATGGTATTGACAATATGGATCTGCTCCATCAGATCCTTCCCTTTTGCTTTCCTTTCTTCTTCATATGCTTTGATATCGGCCTTCACCTCCTTTCCAGTGCGTATGTTGTCGCGTACCTGTTGGAGGAATTCCTCCAAGCAACCTCCCCTAACCAAGGCTTCAATCTGGTTCCGCAGACTATAACACTCTGAGGTATTATGACCTACATCCTCATGGAAGTCACAATACTTGTAGCGGTTTCGCTAATCAGCTAGTACCTTCATTGGACCTGGCTTTCTAAGCAGTCCCTTGTCACGGATGGCGACGTAGATAGTTTCGCGAGATGTGTTCAAGGGGTGTAATGGGAGTATCCTCTTTCATCTCTATCGACCCGAGCTACTTCCTTAGGTGGAGGTGTAACTCTGGGCTGAGTCCGCCTGACAGGGTACCGGTTCCGCAGGGGCTGGTAGTGCGGTGACCGATACGTAGATTGTTGGGAGGTCTGTTCTGACTTTTCTGAACTGGTGCCGGCTTGAGCACCTTCTCCCTCTTCTGGAGCTTGGCAATTCTCATATCATCGTGCTCCATTTTGACTCAGAGCTGCTCGTCTATTTCAACCTGCTTTAGAGCTCTATTGTAGGCTTATTGGTAGGTCTCCGGAGGATGTTTGGCGAAGGATCTGAACAGCCTGCCTGCCCATATGTTCCTTCTGAAATTGGCCAAAGTCTCCCTTTCCGCGAAGACCCCCATCTGGATCACTTCCTTGTGAAACCTCTCTAAGTAGGCTTCGAGCGTTTAACCCCGCTCCTGGATCATATATTGGAGATGAATGGGATCCTTAGGGTGAGGTTTGATGCCTTGAAACTGAGCATAGAAGTCAGTAGTCAACCTGGTGAATGAATCCACGCTTTCCGCTGGTAGTTTCCTGAACCATGTCTTGGCACAGTCAGTGAGCGTGGTAAAGAACATTCTGCACATGGCGGCCCAGGTAGCATTCTGGACCTCCATCTGGTGAATAAAACTTTCTAGATGGCTCAGGGGATTCTCGGTTCCAGAAAATTTATCTGTTGGCATTTTGAGTTTGGGAGGTAGTTCTGCCTCCTTGATCCTTCTACAAAAGGAGCATTCATCTCTCCCAAAGGATTTTTCCATTTTTCCCGGTGTTTACCCTCCTTCAGCTCCTGGATCTCTTTTGCCATTCTTGCGACCTGGTCCCAGATACACTTGTTGCCATCATTTCCTGATTCCACCTCAGAATCTTGGTAGTCAGATCCCTCCGATGTCGCAGAGGTTTCATTCTGCTTCTCTCCATGGGGAGGGTCTTCTCCGGTGCCCCTGCTGCTGTCTCCGGCTATTGAACGAGGGCGCCTCCTGGTCGTTTCCTATTGAGGCTGTCTAGAAGAAGCTTCTAGTTGGACCAGATGGCGACGCTCCCTAGGCGGGAGATCAATGGCGGATTTAGCTCATCGGGGTTGATAACCTGTAGGATTCCCTGGAACCGGGGGTACTGGTCCGAGTCTATCATGGACCGAAGGTATTGGGGGCATGGGCCCGAGTCTATCAGGGACTGGTATAGGAGGTGGTGGTCCCAACCTATCGAAGGGAGGTATCCTGGTACCTTACCGATTGGCATTTCCCCTGGGATTCGGTACCGCAGGTTGGCTGGTACTGCCTTCGGCAACCATTCAGAGGTGAATGCTCTCTATAAAGGCCGTGACCTGTTGGCCTAGATCGGCAGGTCCAGCTGCTGGGGTAGCAGGTACCTAGGGGGTAATCCGCGTGGTAGCTGACGGCTTTGGGGCGGGTTTGCAACCCTTTCCCCTCTTCTTCTGCTTCTGACCCATTCGGGTTGAAGCGTTCGACTCATATCCTGACGGGTCAGGATGATCCTGAGAGGATCGAAGCTTCATTATGATAATCTAGTAAGAAAACGAGATGCACAGGCTTTCTTTTGAAGGTGTGGTTTTCCCACAGAGGGCGCCAAAAAGTGTTAACAGAAAAATTCACTCGGGATGAAAATCTCGGTTAACACCCTGACCCACTACCGGTAGCACCAGCGGGGTAGGTACCTTCGGTACAGGGGTCCCTTTTTTTAGTATGGTCGAGATCGATAGATCAAAGAATGGAGAAAAAACACAAAGGGACCGGGAGATGTAAAATGAACACTGTTTTATTCAATCAATCACTACGGTAGAATTACAATATGTATACATGCATATTTCTCTATATTTTCACTCTTTCACACATGATGGAGATGGAGAAAACGTTCGTGTCCATAAGTGGATAATTTTCCTCTAGTGATTGTCAATGGACTTTCACTGGCTTCCGAGAATCTCCCGGGCTCTCTCTCTGGTTCTGGTGATCAAGAATACTCCAAGAAGTCCTCCCTTGATTTACCCTTCAATGCCGTCTATATAGTACTCTCCAGAATCTCCCCAAAATCCGGTTCCCTTAATGAAGATTATAGAGAGTCCTATTTTAAGCATTGAAAGGTATTTACGTGGAGCTGAAGGCACGGGATTAGATCCCGTTAATCAATGGTGAATTCAAATTCTGATTCGGTCGACCATTGGGTCATTAATGGCATTTTATTTTGGCGATGGAGTCAACTTTCCTTCTTTGTGGAGCTTGATGGCGATGGAGTCAACTTTCCTTCTTCGTGGAGCTTAATGGCGACGGAGTCGACTTTCCTTTTTCGTGGAGCTTGGAGGGAAATTCTGACTTTGAGTTCTGACGGAGGGTAGTGCTGGTACCTCATTTTGATGAGCTTGTTCCGCCTCCAGCTGGAATGGTGCTTGTGTCTTCGTGTACCCTATCGTATTGCCTGGGGGGTAGGATACTTGCCTTGAAGGAGCTTTGGATAAGCATACTAAGTACCAGGCTGGAGTCAGGGTGGCACCAAGGCAGACATCGAGGTGGTATCGAGGTAGGTATCAGGTACCTGGTACCTTGGTACCTTGATCAACGTCGAGATGCTTCCGGGGTTCTGGGCGTGCAAGCTATCATTGTAGGGAAAAATTGCTTAAAACCGCAGCGGAAGGCGAAAAAATAATTTTCGTATAGTTTAAAATTTTTCTAAAGATTTGAACATTAACCCTTTAATTAATTAAACTCAAATATACGGTTAGAGTTAAATACCTCTTGTTGCGTGATCCGATTGACTTACGTCGATGGTAATCCGCAAGATCTTCAATCCTAGCATGTACGTGAATCACCTAGGAGCGTGGTCTCCCTTTTTTGTTTTGAATTGCTTACCTTAGAATGGACATATGGAATTTCTGATCTTGATCTTCAATAGTAAAACACCAAGAGCCTAAAAAAAATAGTTCCGGTCACTTTTGAATTCACAATCAATATGATTGAAACTCGCGTAACCCTAAATCGAAAGTGTGCACGAAACCTTTTGATGTTAAAGGCTTGTAAGTGCACTATCGAATGAGAACTTATTTTCTTTTTCTCTCTTGGCCGAAAATCTATGTGTATAGAGTAGGATTTTTTATTTTCAAAACAAACAAAAAAACTCTCTCTATTTTTCTTCCTTGTGGCAGAAAATTCATAACCTTATATTTATAGGTTGGCCGAATTTTCTCCTTCACCAAGTAGGGTTGGCCGAATTCATTGAATAGGAAATCTAGAGTTGGTTAATTTCCTTACTTGAAAAGGAATTGTCTTTTTCCCTAATTTCTATCAATTCAAGAATCCTAACCCTTGTAGGACTAGTGGTGGCCGAATTATTTGTATAATAAGGAGTGTATATGGACTTAATCCTTACCACATTAAGACTCCTATCACTTAAAAGAATTCCAACCCTAATCCAACACCTAGTATTTAATTTACTGATCAGGAAAAGATTTTGATTTAAACTATTAATTAATTAAATAATTAATTAATTCCCATTTAATCAAAACAATAAAATAAAATAATATCTTGGGCTATTTTATTTAGCCTTGCCGCCCACACCATGTATATATGGGCCCAATATTATTTTTCTTATTTTATTTAATCCATTAGACTTTAAATAAAAGCCCACATGTGAACCAGACTTATTCTTACTAAAAGAAACAAGCCTACATGTCTCCTTTTAATATATTAATATAATAGTGCAGCCCATTAAATAAATAATAGACATATTATATTCTTAATATATTAAATGCAATTCTAGATGGACCCATAAATTGGTCCGGTAGAATATATCAAGTGATCCATGCAAGTACGTGTGGATTGTGGATCTTGGCGGGCTATCTAAATTTAAGCTTCAATAGACATAACCTAATCACAATCAACAAATGATTCACTTAGGTCCGATCTATTAATTTTAACTCATTCCACTAAAGAGCTAAAATTAAACTCTTAAATAAAGATAGAATAAGGAGATGTTTCTCATTCATACCCTAGACAATCTTATAGGAGATGGTGTATCCTCGTGAATAATATCAGTAATCGTCAAGAGCTCATAGACCGCCTATAGCTCTCCAAGTTACCATATTTCTTCATATGACCACATTTTGAACTTGGATATTTTGACTTGTCTAGAAGCCATGTCTTCAATAATCATTATTGAAAACTCAACGTTGAGATTTAGTATCCAATACCTCAAAACATCCATATGATGATATTATACTCTCATTTAATAAATGGAGCCACGATGTCCATATCTATAAATGAAGTCCTCTATCGATTAACAAATGAATACCACCAAACTATCGAGGATAGACTATGCTATATAATCGTACTCATTGATAGCTCAAATGATAACACTTACAACCATAAGTCCATCATTTATCTCAGGATTTAGATAGACTCTCTGATTGTCCTGATAATGAAAAGACTTATATGTAGTGACGGTTCTAGATAAAGTATTTCATTGTGATCCAGTTCAATGCACCCAGTGCACTAGATTCTTTTACTAGAAAACCTTTCGATGATTTTAGACTCATCATAACTCATTTGATCCCACTCAAATGCTAGTAAAAGAATTCTACAACTTTATCAAGATAGAGGTGCCCAACCTTTAACTTAAGTTGTGAACGTTATTCAAGACTAACTAAAGAATTGTGTCTACCTCATACATATCCGGATGTCCAAACAATTTTTCATATCTCATAGTCTTTTGACCTTATGATTATTTACCTTGACAATTATAATTATAAATGCTATAAGATTTTGCAGAATCAGAAATCACTTTATTTATATGAAAAGATTGTCAATTACAATATTACACTCTTGCTATTGAGCATAATCCTAACAATCATCGTACTGGTCTTGAACTGGTATCAGGAGCTTCAGTAGGGCGAGATACATGCTTTCGGAGCTGATATCTTATCTAGATAGATGGATAGTCGAGGTTCTAACCTCGTCGGATATCGACTCCATCTTGGTGAAGGTACCGATCTCGTAGGTCTCTTGGAGTATCTAGATGAATCTTCCTGGATAGATCTCTGTTTGGAAAATTCTCCTTTGGTCCTTTGCCAGAAAAACCTGTTAACAAAAGACTTTCTTTCTCTCTCAAGCTCTCCATCTCTCTTTTCACGACTTCACATTCTTCTTCTTTTTCACCTCCTCATTCTTCTTCTTTTTAATCTTCTTCTTTTTCTTAAATTTCTCTGTTTTGTTTCTTTTTTTTTTCTTTTTTTTCTTAATCTTCTTCTTCTTCACCGAACGACAGAGCCTTTGGCGACAATGGCGGCTACATTGGCGGGGTGGCAATGAGAGGCTCTGTTCTAATAATGAACATTTTTTAAAACGATTATGCCAATTAATCGGCTGTAAAAATCTCCCTAGGCGGCCGACTAGTCAGTGCTAGTCAGCGACCAGTCGGCCAGCCTCGTAGAAAGGTTGAGTAGGGCCTAGTCGCTGCAGCCGGAATCGCCTAAGGCCTAGTCGGCCGCCTAGGCCGATTTCTAGAGCACTGTTAATTAATAACATGCAAATTGATGTGATTTCATTTTTTGCAATCTGTTTAATGGTGTAGATCTTCGATACAATGCTCTCAGTTTTATATTCCTTTGAGTTGGGGAAGTTTATCGGTTGCAATGGCATCCATTCAGTGTTTCATCTAGCTCTCTAGATAGTGATCAAACTCATCTTTTAGTTATCATAAAAGCTCTTGGTGGCTGTACAACAAAGATAAATGAAATTCCCTCAAGAATTTGTAGGGCTCATCAATGTCTAGAAGAGCATCAACTTTCGGGAATAACAACTTTTGTTAAGGGACCTTATGGGCATGAAGTCCCACACCAATTGATGGCAGGATAATTCCTAACTTCATTTTTTGTGGTAGGTGATGTTGAAAATCGTGTTATTAAAAACTATACTCGCAAGTGCACGAATCGTGAAGATAAGCACAACGGCAAGTAAAGTTCGTTCCCACAAGGAAAAGAGATTTAACAATTAAAACTAATTCTAATTAAAGTTAAACTAAAATTAACAAAAGATTTGTTTGAGATTTGAATTAAACTAAACTAAATTAAGAAAGCAATTAAAAAGAATGGTATTTGTGATCAATAGAAGGAAAGCACTAGGTTATCAATGATCCCTAATTATGAACACTCGATATATGGAATTAATTTGTAAACAAGATTCAATCAATTCTAGGGTTCATTCTTTGTCTTTAATGTGACTATTACCGTATGGTCATGGGATGAGTCACGTGCTCCCAACCACTATTCACCCTTGGTCTATGGTATGAACAATGATCGGAAACCCTTTAAGCACAAGAATTAAGAACCAAATTCTATACTTTGCTTGGCCTATGCTAAAGATAAAATTCATTCATTCAAAAGAGCATTAATTAAGATTAGGTTTGGTCTATAC
Organism: Dipteronia sinensis; assembly: GCA_033220585.1. Classification (NCBI taxonomy): domain Eukaryota; kingdom Viridiplantae; phylum Streptophyta; class Magnoliopsida; order Sapindales; family Sapindaceae; genus Dipteronia; species Dipteronia sinensis. The sequence continues at coordinate 1,971,113 of CM065645.1, forward strand.
TCTAACCCTAATTCTCAGATAGTCTTAACCCTAAAATCATGCCAAATAATCATCCACCCTTGGTCTATGGTGTGAATAAATATTAAAACTAATGAGGAGGTAAGCAATTAAGAACAATGAATAAATCAAGAATTAAATTGATGAAATAATAATTAATCCATATATGAGCATTCACAAAAGGTTCACATTGATTCCCTAGTTATGGGATTAGTTACACATGTTGAAAATAAGAAGAAAAGAGAAAGAAGAGATAAAACCCATTAAGATCTTCAATTGTAGTCTTCTTCGTCTTCAAATCTTCAATGTGTAAAGATGGATGAGTGTGTTGTTGTTCTATGAATAAAAAGTAGAAAAAGTGAAAAGTTCTTCTCTAACTCTCAATAAGAAGTATTTATATGATCTCCAAAAATTAGGGCTTCAAGATCTCCTTCGAAAACAAGGAATGTGCACGACCGCTCTCTATACCACTTGGCGGACTCATTCCTGAACCGCGGTCTGTGCAGCTATGTACCTACTGATCTTCAGCGCTTGGTGGACCGCGACTGAAGTAATTCTTGTCAAGCGGTATGAACCGCGGGTAACAAACGAGTACATACTGATCTTCAGCGCTCGGTGGACCGCGACTGAAGTAATTCTTGTCAAGCGGTATGAACCGCGGGTAACAAACGAGTACATACTGATCTTCAGCGCTCGGTGGACCGCGACCGAAGTAATTCTTGTCAAGCGGTATGAACCGCGGGTAACAAACGAGTACATACTAATCTTCAGCGCTCGGGGGACCGCGACTTATGCAGTGCATGGAAAGCGACCTCCACAGCGGTTCTTCACAGATTTGCCCTTTTTCTCACTTTTAGACTCCTTTTCTTGGAAGAATTAACAAACACCTCTTTTAAGGAAATGTGACCTACACATGCTCAACAAACACATAAAATACCTAATTTCACTCAAGAACAAAGCGTAAATAATAGGAAATGGGGACCTAAAATATGTATATAAATAGACCGATCAAATACCCCGAAACCTATCTTTTGCTAGTCCTCGAGCAAAACTAGAATAAAAACAAAAACTAAAAACAAACAAAACCTAAAAACCAAAACAAAATTCTAAACTAAGCCATTTTCGTAAGGAACACGATAGCATTGAGCGTATGCTACAAGCCTTTAGACTCCTAAGTACAACACCTATAAACCTCTAAAGTTATCCTGCAAATACCTGTCATCCAAAATATATTTGAAAAGTGCCCATATTGAAACAATGCATGCAAAAACCAATAAGTAAAAACTAAAGATAAGTCACGAAATTGAATACATTGCTCAATTTAATGAAAAGCCCACACTCAAAACGTTCAAGTTTCCAATCTGCCTTCACTAGATGCCATAGATGTAATTCGCCTTGACTCTACTTCTCACAGTATGTCACTTATTAATTCACACAGAACCTAGGCTGATACACTCATCAAGCATATGCGATAGAAGTTATGCACAAGAAAATTCAAGTATTGATCGCATATGAATTTATAATTGAAAGAACGCTCCAATGTATGCAAAAGATCTCATGAAAGAATCAAGCATTATGAACAAGATAATCACATGAATTATTTATACCTTCATAGCAAGGACCAGTAGATCAGTTAAACTTTCATTTAGGTTGTAATGGGGCCATTGGGTTAAGGTTAAGAAAGAATGGGAAAAAATGGAATTCAAGAACCTAGGACCATACCATGAGAGTCTTCAATTGCTCTTCCGGCTTCACATAAATCTTTGTAGTCTTCATTGAATTCATTGTAAATGAAATTTTCATTCATCTCAGTCAAAATCTTCAAAAGTCACCATTTCCTTCTTAACAAAACTCCTCTTGAGTTGATACAATTTTGCAATATAATTATCGTAATTGCACTAATGAAAAATTATTCTCTGATTCTCTTCAACTACTTTCCTCTCTTTTTTTTTCTTTTTTTTTTCTTTTTCTTCTTTTCCTTTTATTTATTTATTTATTTATTTTTTAAATAATTCGAATCAGAGAATTACATAGAAATTCACAAATATCAAACTTACACTTTTGGATTGAATGCAGCTCTTCCTTCAATGGTCTTCGATTAATATACACAAGCAGAACCATCACGTCTTCTTCACTTCCTCAAAGCATGATCCCAAGTTATAAGGTATGGCTAAGTTATGGCTTATTGGGTTATATTAGATGTGGTGAAGAAAGAAAAGCTTATTCAGTGTTTGGCTTCAAACAGGGCTATGGAGCACACACAAAATGTAGGAAATAGTTAAGGCCTTGTAAATGGTTCATACACACATAGTCTAATCATCACTTCCACTGGTTCGACTCACTCAAGATCAAAATAAACATGTGAAATCTTTTATTGATGAAAGTTCTATAATGCTCAATGTATAACCTATAGAGATCAAATCTAATGCTAAGAACCTACTGAGTGTTTAGGAGTAGAAACAAATCCCTCATAATGTATCATTTATGTACGCTTTTTGGCTTAGTGAACTCACAAGGGTAGTCTCCACTATTAATCATGGCAATCCAACTGAGCATCCTATCCACTATCACATCAAGAGCATGTCATAAATTTTGAAAAAAAAATGCAATGTAATACTCTAAGTGGCAAGACGTTAGTGTAAACTCAGTGAGTAATGCATATTATCTCGGGGCACAATTCAAAGTAGTTTATCAAGGATTCACAAGAAAACAGACTCTAAAAACAAAAAACTTAACTTAAACCCCCTACCCCTAAATACACCCCCAAACCTAATTTCAGCATTGCCCCCAATGGTGACAAGAAACAAAAATGGGGTGAAAAACAGAAAATAAATCCAAAATGAAAGACAGAAAATAGAATTAGAGGGAAGAGAGAATTGGCGCAGCTGCTGTGGGAAATTTGAATTCCACGAGCTGCGCTGTACCTTATAAGCACAAAATTGTGCCCTACCGCGGTGCGGGTCACTTACCTGCGTCGCGGTACACCACGCGGTGATGCCTAAATATCTTCTCCTGAACCTGTAAAACGCACCGTTTTATTTAATATAGCGCGGGACAGGCAACTTACCTGGAACGCGGTGCACAAAGCGGTACAGTCCAGTGATGTTACGCTATGTAGCACGCGGTGCGGACAGACTGCCCAGAGCACGGTACAACCAGCGGTACATGTCAGAATGCACACGCTCGCCCGACCGCGATGTAGGTATATGCCTACAAAGCGGTATATGAGGCGGTAAACTTCAGAATACGCATGCTTTTAATACCGCTATCCAGGCAGTGTGCCTAGAAAGCGGTATGTAGAGCGGTACGGATTTCTCCTTCTGTCAAAACCTGTTCTGTTCAGCTCAAATATGCACACATTAAAAAGTATCAATTCTTAACTTGAAAACTAAACCTTCGAGATACCCCCAAACCTGAATTAAACATTATCCGTCAACAAAATTCAAAACAAAATAAAATGACAATGTTCAACTCAAATCCAAAAACACTCGAGACACACACTATTATATGAAAAAATAGAAAAAAAAATAATAAAAATAAAAATAAAATAAAATAAAATAAACTAAATGAAAAGAAAGAAAATACCTGGGTGGGTTGCCTCCCACCAAGCGCTTTATTTAACGTCTAGGCAAGACTTATGAGAGCTCTACGGCTCTTTGAGCACGATCCATTCAATGGTACGGATTTCATTTGATGGGTTCAAATAAGGTTTCAACCTATGGCCATTGACTTTAAACGATCATCCGCTCTTTAAATTCTGAATCTCGACTGCTCCATTAGGAAAAACTTGGGTAACACAGAATGGCCCCATCCATTTCGTTTTTAGCTTTCCTAGAAACAACCTCAAACGCGATTGATATACAAGGACTAACATTCCAGGATGAAATTCTTTCAGACGAATATTCTTATCATGCAGTTCTTTAGTCCTCTCTTTATATATCTTGGCATTCTCATAGGCATTGTTCCGAAATTCTTCTAGTTCATTCATTTGCAAACTCCTCTCTTCTCCAGCTTTATCTAAATCGAAATTCAACTTCTTCAGGGCCCAGTAGGCATTATGTTCCAATTCCACTGGCAGGTGACATGCTTTCCCAAAAACTATCATGTAAGGACTCATCCCAATTGAGGTCTTGTAAGCAGTTCTATATGCCCATAAGGCATCATTAAGCTTGAGCGACCAATCCTTCCTATTTGGTTGCACCGTCTTCTCCAAGATTTGCTTAATTTGCCGGTTACTTACTTCAACCTGTCCTGATGTCTGAGGATGATATGGAGTTGCCACATTGTGTTTGACACTATACTTTTTCATTAACGAGGCAAAAACCTTGTTACAAAAATGGCTCCCTCCGTCACTTATGATTGCACGAGGAGTCCCAAACCTGGTAAAAATATTCTCCTTGACAAACTTCACCACCACTTGGCTATCATTGGTCCTGGTTGCTATTGCTTCAATCCATTTCGAAACATAGTCCACAGTAACTAAAATGTAATTATATCCGTACGAAGATGGAAAGGGTCCCATAAAGTCAATTCCCCATACGTCAAATATTTCCACAACCGACTGGTTTGATAATGGCATCTCATCTCTTTTTCCAATGTTCCCAGTCCTCTGGCACCTGTCACAAGAAATACAAAAAGTATAAGCATCTTTAAATAATGATGTCCAGAAGAAACCTGATGGAAGAACTTTAAGAGTAGTTTTTTTAGCACTAAAGTGCCCTCCACAATGAAGATTGTGGCAAAATTTCAGCACATCTTGCTGCTCTTCTTCAGGTACACATCGCCGAATGATTTGATCGGCACCAAATTTGAACAGGTATGGTTCGTCCCAAAAATAATGCTTGGTGATGGAGAGAAATCTTCTCTTTGCTTGCGAGCTCATCTCAGGTGGTATGATTCCATTTGCGAGATAATTCACAATGTCCGCATACCATGGATCTTTGCCTACTATCTTCATAAGCTGCTCATCTGGAAAGTTCTCATTAATGGGTAAGTTCTCAGTATGCTCTTTTATTTCATCATCTTCTACTAATCGAGAGAGATGATCTGCCACCACATTCTCGCTGCCCTTTTTGTCCCTGATTTCCAAATCAAATTCTTGCAGTAAAAGGATCCACCGGAGTAATCTCGGTTTCGCTTCCTTTTTAGTTAGCAAATACTTTAATGCAGCATGATCAGAATAAACAATTACCTTAGATCCTATCAAATATGATCGAAATATTTCTAAAGCACTAACAACAGCAAGCAATTCTTTTTCTGTGGTGGAGTAATTTAATTGTGCATCATTCAAAGTACGACTAGTGTAGTAAATAACATGAGGTAGTTTATCTATTCGCTGTCCTAAAACAGCTCCTACAGCATAGTCAGATGCATCACACATTAATTCAAAAGGAATGGACCAATCAGGGGGTATAATTATAGGAGTAGATGTCAATTTACTTTTCAGAGATTCAAAAGCATGTAAGCAATCATCATCAAACACAAATGCAGTATCCTTGGTCAAGAGATTACATAGGGGGCGACTAATTTTTGAAAAATCTTTAATAAAACGCCTATAAAAACCTGCATGACCAAGAAAACTCCTCACTCCCTTCACCGAGGTGAGAGGTGGAAGTTTTGCAATTACCTCAATTTTAGCACTATCTACTTCTATCCCTTTTTCAGAAATAACATGCCCTAAAACTATTCCAGTTTTAACCATAAAATGGCTTTTCTCCCAACTAAGTGTCAAATTAGTCTCAGTGCATCTTTTCAAAACAAGAGTTAAGTTATCAAGACAATGGTCAAAAGAGTTGCCAAAAACAGAAAAATCATCCATAAATACCTCGATAAACTTCTCTAACATGTCGGAGAAAATTGACATCATGCATCTCTGGACAGTGGCAGGAGCGTTGCATAACCCGAAAGGCATTCTTCGATATGCAAAGGTGCCAAAGGGGCATGTGAAAGTTGTCTTCTCTTGGTCCTCTAGAGCAATGGCAATTTGATTGTATCCTGAAAATCCATCCAGGAAACAATAATAAGCATGTCCCGCCAGGCGCTCAAGCATCTGGTCAATGAACGGCAAAGGAAAGTGATCCTTTTTGGTTGCCGTGTTGAGCTTGCAGTAATCTATGCACACTCTCCATCCTGTTGTCTTCCTTGTTGGAATCAACTCATTGTTCTCATTGGCAACAACAGTGATTCCTGACTTCTTTGGTACCACATGGACCGGACTCACCCACTTACTATCAGATATTGGGTATATAATACCCACCTTGAGTAGTTTCAAAACCTCTTCTCGTACCACTTCTTTCAGGTTTGGATTAATCCTTCTTTGAGTCTCTCTGGAGTACTTTGCATCATCTTCTAATAAGATCTTGTGCATGCAAATGGAAGGGCTTATTCCCTTAATATCTGCTATAGTCCATCCAATTGCAGCTTTATGTTCCTTGAGCACCGTAAGTAACTTCTCTTCTTTTTCCTCATCTAGGTCAGAAGCTATGATCACTGGGAGGGTTTCATTCTCTCCTAAGAAAGCATATTTTAGAGTAGAAGGAAGTTGTTTGAGTTCTAATGCTGGGTGAGAACTCGTAGATGGCACCAAGAACTTGTTGATTTCATCTTCAATTTCTGCAATGACTTCTGTAATATCAACATTGTCTTCTATACCCTCTTCTTGTTGTTCTTCTTCATTATCTTCGAAGACGTCTTTCACCCAGTCCAGTAATTCATCAAGGCTTTCATTTGATAATTCCTCTTGGATTACGGAATTAACCACTTCAACCGAACAATAATCGACCGAATAGCCATCGTCGGCTGCCTCAGGTAATTTCAATGCCTCAAAGACCTTGAACTCCGCAGTCTCATCTAACATTATCATTGTTAGCTTCCTATTCTATACATCAATAAAGGTCTTTGCAGTCGCCATGAAAGGTCTTCCCAATAGAATTGGCTTGCTACCTCTTTCCTTGGCTCCCTCATCCATGTCAAGAATTACAAAGTCAGCAGGAATAATAAGATTGTCTACCTGAACCAGTACGTCTTCAACATAACCTCTTGGGTATCTGACTGAACCATCAGCTAGCAACAATGACATGGTTGTCTTCTTTAGATCATTCAACCCCAATTGCTCATAGATATTGTAGGGCATCAAATTGATGCTGGCTCCCATATCTAACATTGCTCTCTCCAAGGTGGTACCTCCAATAGTAATATTGATGCAGAAACTTCCGGGATCTTGGAGTTTTTGTGGCAGAGACTTTTGAAGGACAGCATTGGCGCTTCCGGCCATGAATTCCTGATGATTCTCTAGAAACCTCGGCTTGTAAGTGTGGAGACTCTTGAAGAATTTTGCATAGGCTGGCATCTTCTGGATCATCTCCAATAGAGGCAAATTGACATTGACCTTTGACAGGATGTCATATATATCTTTGTATGATTTTTCCAATTTGCTCTTTTGCAATCTTCCTGGGAATGGAACCGGAGGAACATATGGATTTGGAGATTTATGCAGAAGTGGTGTTTTCCTTGACTTTTCCACCACTATCTCTTCTTCTTTTTCTGGTACCATGTTTGCTTCTGAAGGACCTGAAACATCAGTAGAATTATTAGAAAGTTCAGCAGGTCTATTATTAATTAATTCCTTACCATTCCTGAGAACTGTCATGGCCTTCGCTTGTTCAGTATGGCTGGGAAATTTTCCTGGTTCGCTCATTTGCTTAGCTTCAGCCATTTGTCCAATTTGAGTCTCCAGCTTTCGAATAGACGCATCCATGTTTTGGAATCTTACAATATTATCTTGTTCAGCTTGATTCAATCTTTGATCCATATTTTGTATGAATTGCTTCATTGTATCTTCCAGCGACGAGTTCTTGGATTGATATTCAGGATTCTTGGCACCGGCATTATATTGTCTCTGACCATAATTATTGTTGTTTCCCCATTGATTTCCGGTATTTTGATTATTGCTCCATGAGAAATTTGGATGATTTCTCCATCCCGGATTATAGGTATTTGAGAAAGGATCATTCTGTGGTCTTGAATTGAAATTATTCATGGCTTGAATCTCTTCCTCTTCATTAGGTCCAGTACCTCTTGCTTGATAAGCTTCCATGCCGTACCCTGGTTGTTCACATCCCATGTATTTATTTTCTCTCATTTGTCCTACCTGGTTCACAAGTAATTCGATGGACTTTTGCATTTGTGACATTTGCATTGAATTCCCGGTATTAGCATCGACTTCATAGATTCCCTTCCTTCTCCTAGAACTCTTTTGATGAGAATTACTAGCTAATTTTTCAAAGATCGATTTCAACTCTTCCGGTGTCTTGTCAGTCATGGATCCTCCACAAGCGTTATTCACCAAAACTGTTGAGACGTCATTAAGGCCATCATAGAACCATTGACAAAGTTGGTGGGTATGGTACCCATGCTGAGGACAATCAAAAATAAGCATTTTGTAACGCTCTCAGGCTTCATAGAATGTTTCTTGGTCTCCTTGGAAGAAATTAGTAATCTTGGCCCTTATCTCACTGGTTTTCTGAGGAGAATAGAATTGGTCAGTCAGCTTCTCTACTACCTCATCCCAGGTTGTCAGTGAGGCTGGAGGCAAGGTCAACAACCAAGTCTTCGCTTTGTCCTTCAAGGCATGTGGAATACACCTCATACGCAGCTGGTTTTCTGTCACCCTATTGTTTGGAAAGGCTTGAATTGCTGCATAGAATTCTCTGAGGAATTTGAGCACATCTTCATTCGGTAGACCATGAAAAGCTGGCAGCAAATTATAATGGAAGCTCTTCAGCTCATAGTTTCGTGCTGCCTCATCTAGTGCGATGCATAAAGGATGGTTGTCAACAAAAGGCCTACTATAATCCTTCATGGTTTTGATAAGTACAGCTGGTGGATCTGGAACCTGTTGAATGTTGCGATCTTCCATCAGTCTGTCATTGCTCTCAGTCTAATACGATCAATGTTGTCGTTCAACGGTAGTAATTCACCTTGCAGTGATCTTCTACCTTGCATTCACCGTTGAAACCCTGTAACCAAAGACAGACACACAGTAAACTACGACAATAAAATAAAATAAAAATAAAAACTAAAAAAATCTAAAAATTAATGACACGACTACCTAAGTTAGACTAAATCTATTAACTAAAACTAAAACTAAAACTAGAATTAACCAATAAATTCAACTTTTCCCCGGCAGCGGCGCCAAAAACTTGATGTTGAAAATCGTGTTATTAAAAACTATACTCGCAAGTGCACGAATCGTGAAGATAAGCACAACGGCAAGTAAAGTTCGTTCCCACAAGGAAAAGAGATTTAACAATTAAAACTAATTCTAATTAAAGTTAAACTAAAATTAACAAAAGATTTGTTTGAGATTTGAATTAAACTAAACTAAATTAAGAAAGCAATTAAAAAGAATGGTATTTGTGATCAATAGAAGGAAAGCACTAGGTTATCAATGATCCCCAATTATGAACACTCGATATATGGAATTAATTTGTAAACAAGATTCAATCAATTCTAGGGTTCATTCTTTGTCTTTAATGTGACTATTACCGTATGGTCATGGGATGAGTCACGTACTCCCAACCACTATTCACCCTTGGTCTATGGTATGAACAATGATCGGAAACCCTTTAAGCACAAGAATTAAGAACCAAATTCTATACTTTGCTTGGCCTATGCTAAAGATAAAATTCATTCATTCAAAAGAGCATTAATTAAGATTAGGTTTGGTCTATACTCTAACCCTAATTCTCAGATAGTCTTAACCCTAAAATCATGCCAAATAATCATCCACCCTTGGTCTATGGTGTGAATAAATATTAAAACTAATGAGGAGGTAAGCAATTAAGAACAATTAATAAATCAAGAATTAAATTGATGAAATAATAATTAATCCATATATGAGCATTCACAAAAGGTTCACATTGATTCCCTAGTTATGGGATTAGTTACACATGTTGAAAATAAGAAGAAAAGAGAAAGAAGAGATAAAACCCATTAAGATCTTCAATTGTAGTCTTCTTCGTCTTCAAATCTTCAATGTGTAAAGATGGATGAGTGTGTTGTTGTTCTAGGAATAAAAAGTAGAAAAAGTGAAAAGTTCTTCTCTAACTCTCAATAAGAAGTATTTATATGATCTCTAAAAATTAGGGCTTCAAGATCTCCTTCGAAAACAAGGAATGTGCACGACCGCTCTCTATACCGCTTGGCGGACTCATTCCTGAACCGCGGTCTGTGCAGCTATGTACCTACTGATCTTCAGCGCTTGATGGACCGCGACTGAAGTAATTCTTGTCAAGCGGTATGAACCGCGGGTAACAAACGAGTACATACTGATCTTCAGCGCTCGGTGGACCGCGACCGAAGTAATTCTTATCAAGCGGTATGAACCGCGGGTAACAAACGAGTACATACTGATCTTCAGCGCTCGGTGGACCGCGACTTATGCAGTGCATGGAAAGCGACCTCCACAGCGGTTCTTCACAGATTTGCCCCTTTTCTCACTTTTAGACTCCTTTTCTTGGAAGAATTAACAAACACCTCTTTTAAGGAAATGTGACCTACACATGCTCAACAAACACATAAAATACCTAATTTCACTCAAGAACAAAGCGTAAATAATAGGAAATGGGGACCTAAAATATGTATATAAATAGACCGATCAGTAGGATAATATTTGATACCCATCACATGTGCGTTCTCATTTGGGTGGTTCATCATATTCGTCTTCCTCTTCTCTTTTTTTTCTCTCTCTCATCTTCACTCAAATTTGATCCTAATTCCTAATCTCTCATCTCCACCTCAAAAATTCAAAAAATCAAAAGGGTTTGGTAGTGGCTGTTTCCAGGAGGGGGATGTCGGCAGTCGTGTTTAGGTTTGAGTTTTGTTTGGCCGCCTCCTGACGTTGGATTTGAGGGTGTTTTGTGGTGGGTGGTAGTGGTGATTGACTGTGTTGATTTTTTGGATTTGACTATTTGTTTGGGTTTCGGTGGGGTTGGGGTCGATTTCGGTTGGGATTTTTGGGGTTTGTAACTGGGATTTGTGGTTTGATTTTGGTGGTAGGAGGGGCCGTTGGTTTCAGGCGGCAGTGAGGTTGCTCTGTTCAACATTCTTAGCAATTGAAAATGCTTTCATAGGAAAAATCTCACTTATAAGCAAAATAGAAAGAACAAAAATTTCATAAGAGATCCGGACCTTAATAATGGCAGTCTGATTGTGAACAATTCTTGAGAGATCGGACACAATTCCTTGACTGACTTTAAATCGTTTTCCATTTCTGAGATTTTCTTGTTTCCATGTATCAAGGGAATTTGTGGTTCAATTTTTTATATGAGTTGACAGTGGTGGTGTATTAGAAAAATTCTCTACATTTTCACCCATCTCTCTCCTTCATCTTCAACCTAAAAGAAATTCCTATTTGCTCCAAATTAACGATTTTGATTAATTTTATAATTAAATGATACTTGACTATGAGAAATCAAGAATAATTGAGCAACGAAACTGATAGAGAGTTAGGAATTATGCAAAGTGAATGAGTGTTAGTTCTGACTGTATTTTAGTGTCGTGAAAGAAAAAAGAAAAGTAAACTAAATAACTAAATCTCAGCCTTCAATTTCTTTATTAGCCATGTGTAAGAAGATCTGATAAAGCTCAGCACATATTGTGCTCAATAGAGGATCCTTGTCCTTTACAATAACGTTACAAATTGGACTTTGTAACGTTACATAGTGACATTTACATTCTCCCAAAAACCTGAAAAATTGCCCTCACACACACACACACACACACACACACACACACACACACACACACACACACACACACACATATATATATATATATATATATAAAACCATGCAACTATTGATAAGACAATTTATATACCTATTTGAGGTCCCTATTTCCTAGCTTTTGTACTCGTTTTCGAGCATGTTTGTATATGTAATGTGTTTAGTGAGCTTTGTGAATGTTATATTCCATAAATAAGGCGTTTGAACATAATTGAAGAGATTTAGAGGTTAAAAGGGCTGAAATGGAAAAAGCTTTGCAGAACACCTAAATTTGGAGGGCCATAGATCTTTTCTCAGATCAAACTGGGTTTCATGCCATATATTTTCGAAAAGCCTCGGATGTCTAGTTTCTAGTGCTTTTTAAAGATCTAAATTTCAGGTTTTCTAGAGGAAGTTATACCATATTTTCGTAATGGTGCGTGATATTGGAAATGACTGAAATGCCAAAACCACTATACACCCGCCCTACGTAGGACGGGTGAACAACAGTTTTACTCCAGAAACCTTCCGACTTTGATTTGCCTCTAAACCACCATACGTATAGCGATTGTATAGAGCCCTAAGCACTAGTTTTATAATTTTTTGGCCGAATTTGAGGGGCAATCTTGTCGTTTCACACCCCATTTTGTACCTTAACCTCCCCACTCTACAAATACCTCATTTTCTCACCTTCCTGCGGAGCACACACCCTTTACAAACCCTCATTTTCATTGTATTCCTCCTTCATCCTCTTCCCCAAATAAGAGAGAGAGCTTCCAAGTTCCCATGGAGGTAAAACCTCCATGGAAGCTCTGTTGGGGTTTATGCCCTAAAGATGTAATTAGTAAATGGATTTATGAAATAAATAAAAAGAAAAGTTCAATTCATTCTTGTTGTGTTGTTTATTTTATAACTTGTGCATCTATTAACATCCTAGATTGCAGGATGTAATCTCGAACTGTGTATATGATTGTCATATACAGATGGATACAGTAAGATATGTGCAATCTAAAGAGTCCATAGATAGCAAATAAAGCTGGGTACTTTATTTGTGGTTAATCTATAGCTGCGGTCCATTTCGTAATGTACGGTGATTCTATCCTGAATCATTCATATGAGATATGGGATTTGAGGCACCTTGTATGATATGATCATATAGGACTGGGTCATGATCTATATGAATCTCTCACCAAGATCCGTTTACTGATGAGATTCATATATATCAACTAATGATGGCTATATATGGGTGATCTTAATCCTGAGTGTCTTATCGACTCCTTCAGGTTAGATCGTGGTCTTTAATATACCATGGGTGAGGTCAGATGCAATTCCTGATCAATATACTCCGTATGTTGGGATTGCGGTTTGGCCTGTGGCTGGGAAGGTATGTACACAATAGTGGAATCCACTCCTTCTTGTGAGAAGTAGATGGTAATTCCCTTAAGGGTTGATTCGGGGCTTGGACAATATGAGCGCTCTCCTAATTCCGTGAGGAAATAGGATTTATTGTTCATTAGAGAATCAACGGTACTTAAAAGATATATGTAATAAAAGGGGTATAACGGACATTATGACTCAGCTCTAATTATGAAATACTGTGGAGGATCACACCATGTGTAATAGCTATATCGATGGACACCGAGTTGTATCGGTTTGTGTAAAAGCGTCTACAGTTGAGATAGTGCAGCTTCGGGTTTTTAGTGGAATAACACCGGAGTTAATAATCAAGGAATATTAATTAAAGAGATTAATTAATGATTCTGAGGATTATTGGAGCTCAAAATACTGTGGGTCCATTAGGTCCCCTTGCTAGCCCGATCGATTTAGGTAACAAGGGTCACGGTTAATTAATTGGATTGTCCAATGAATTGTGTTACGAAAGTGACACGTATTTATTCGGGAATTAATTGAATAATGAGATTATTTAATTAATGAATAATGGTGATTAAATAAATTAAATAATAAGATTATTTAATTTTGTTATTAATCACTAAATGGAGGATGTTAGTTGATATTTGATTTTAAATAGAATAAGATAATATGATTATTTTATTTTATTAAATTAAATATTTGAAATTGAATTTAAAATGTTTAAATTCAAAATAAATATTTAATTATCTTTTAAAATAAAAGATATGAGATATCAATTTTAAAAGATTTTGTTTTAAAATCTAAAGAGATATCAATTAAAGAGTTTTAGTTATAATATATATATATATATATATATATATATATATATATATGATATATATTGATAACAAAAACATAGCACACAAAGGATATACACAAGTGTTTGTATATGATACAAACTCATGATGCATAAAGAAAAAAAAACAATCAGGTGTGCGTGAATACCTAGAAGAGGAAAAAGAGTGCAGGCGTGCACTATTGAAGAAAATAAAAAAAAGAATATAAAGTTATTTTTTGTTTAACAACTAGAATGGTTCTAGTTTTGTTTTCTCTTGGAAGAAATTGTTTCTTCTTCATTCTCTCTACATCCTCCTAAGTTCCTGAGTACGTGACGCGCCCACACACAGTTATCCGTCCCAGGATATAGCGAGGAAGATCAGTGGTACAGACCAGGAGCATATCGTAAATTGAAGGAGCCTCCAAACGTTGGTAAGGTTCTAAATTTTCTTTTAATATATTAATTACAATTTCCTGTGTTTACATATTGTATGTATTAGTTCTGGAAAAAGAATTGCGATCCTAAGTTCACTGGTCCCAGATCGTTTATGATCTGTATAAAAACTTTTAAAACCTATTTCCGCTGCGTTACCAGTTAACGGGGTTCCAACAATTGGTATCAGAGCCAATTTTGTTTTTAGAACCGGAAATTGTTTTCGATGCTCCTGTATGTATGATTGTGTATGCACTGCTTAAATTGACTGTATGTTATTTTTGTATGTATATTAAATTTGTTAATTTACAAAAACATGATTGATCGTTAATTATATGGTACTGTGGATTTAGGGTTCATGGGTTGTATTATATTTTTTTAATTTTTTTTTGTTATTGTAATGTAAAAAAAAATGTAAACTATATTGAAGACCTGGAAAAATCGCGAAGTCGGAAGGGCGAAATCAGAAATACGCATGACGAGTACTGTTCACACGTACTGTTACTGGTACTATTTATGCATGGTATTGTTCATACGTGGTACTGTTCATGCGTGGTACTGTTCATGTCAAGTACTATTACGTCGTCTTGCACGGTTCCGTTGGCAAGTGTTGCCTAGTGCGTTCCGTGCGAATTTCCTATTTCGGATTCATGAGATGAATCGGAGTGACCTGAAGAGACTAGAAGACTCGGAAATTACAAAAAGACCAAGAAATGCCTTGGGCGTATTTTTGTAATTTTAGATTCCAATTTTTTTTAGGTTAAATAATCCACAGTACTCAGTCAATTCATTTATGCTTTATATTATGTGAGGATAAAAGCATTGTCATGCATACGTATGTCATTTAGATTAGATGTGCCTACACAAATATATTTGATATGTCATACATGCATCATAGCTTAATTTTTATGTATTTTTTTTAATATGATTAAAATCAGTAAATACATTATTGGCTATGAAAATGAGATTAGTTTTTTAATTGTTAGAAAACTTGTTAATTCTCATTAATATTAATATGGTTATTAAAGTGTTTAATATGTTAGATTAATAGAGTCATTTATTAAAATTAGGATTAATATGATTAATGACCTAATAATAAATGAACCAAATAAAGTATTAGAGTTTTAATAGTTAAAACTTAGTAAATACTATCCTAATAATCCGAGCTTAGTAAATAGTTTACAAAAGCTTAGATTATTCACTAATAGATTAGATTTTTAATAGTTAAAAATCATTAATAATTTATTACTTAATTAGAATTTATTTATAATAATGAATTTGTTAATGCGCTAGATAATTTGATTAAAGTTAGCCGTTTGATCTTGTAGAGTCTAGGTGCATTAACGGATAATAGAAAACTCTAATTTTTAAATAGTGAGTGGGAGAGGGATATATTACATATATATCTCACAGTCTCCATCATTAGTTTAACACCGTGAGATCCGAGTGGGGCCTCGTGACGGCTTTGCTTTCGTCCTTCCTAAGGGAGGATTTCCACAAAGATCAATACCAAGGTTGACTTCCTAACGGATAGGATTTCTGAGGGTATTTCGGGATTGACAGACCCTAAGGCGGCAATTCTCGAGTTAAGCTCATGAGATCTGAAATAGTGAGTTACACTCACGAAGGTTTTGATTAAGTTTTGTTAATTAAAAACCTGACTGAATAAATGATGGTTGAATGATATGGAATAAGAGTTATTCTAGAATATCATTTGATTGAGAATGTCTCGGTCCAACATGCAAAGACTTGACCGACCCTAAGGCGGCACTTCTTTGTGGTATGTTGGATTGTCGTGGTATAGCAACTGTTTTTGGGTTTTTCTAGTTCGTTAAACATGTTCATGCATCATGTTTAAATTTATGCCAAAGCACTGACAGTTGTTTTAATAAATGACTGAATGAATGTTTTATTTATTTCAGCAATTATGTATTCTACATTACTTCAAATTCTTGCAAACGAAAAATTAACTGGCGATAACTATACTAAGTGGAAACTTAATTTTAATGTAATATTGGTCACCAAAGACCTCAAGTTTGTGCTTACGGAGGAATGTCCTCCGGTGCCTACTGCCAATGCCACACGAACTGTTCATGAGGCATACCAGCGATGGGTCTCATCTCATGAGAAGGCCCGAACATATATGTTGGCTTCTATGACAGACGTGCTTGTCACAAAGCACGAAGCAATGACTACAACATTCAAAATTATGGAGTCATTGCAAGCTATGTTCGGGCAACCCTCCGAGCAAAAGTGACACGAAGCTATTCGTTCTGCTATGCTCGCTCGCATGAAGGGAGGTACATCAGTTCGGGAACATGTCATGAGCATGATGTCCTACTTCAACATGGCAGAAGTCAATGGCGGGGCCATTGATGAACCCAGTCAAGTAAGCATCATACTGACGACTCTTCCGAAGAGTTTTGATCAGTTTAAGAGCAACTACGGGATGAACAAGTTAAAGTTCAGTCTCTCACAGTTGCTCAATGAGCTCGATACTTTTGAGTCCTTGACTAAGGACAACAAAAGTAAGATCAGTGAGGCAAATGTTGTTGAACCATCTTCCTCCAATAATAAGAAGAGGAAGAGGAAGAGGTCTGTTAGAAGGTTCGGGGTAAGCCCAAACCCAAGAAAGCCCAGAGCAAAAAGAAGGGCACCTCCACCGACCAAGGCAAAGGAAAATGTTTCCATTGAGACAAGGTCGGGCACTAGAAGAGGAACTGTCCTCAGTACCTAGAGGAGGTAGCCACGAAGAAGAAGAAAGGTAAATATGATTTACTTGTTCTTGAATCTTGTTTAGTGGAAGATGATTCTTCACCCTGGATAGTTGATTCAGGGGCCACTAACCATATTTGTTCTTCTTTGCAGTGGATTGATTCTTGGACATAGCTAGAGGAGGGAGCCTTCTCAATACGTGTGGGGTCGGGGGATGTCGTGTCGGCCAAAGCAGTGGGAGCAATAAGATTACAATTTTGTAATAATAATAGTTTTTTATTATTGAACAATGTTTTTTATATTCCTGGATTTACACGGAATTTTATTTCCATTTCTAAGTTGTTAGAACAATCGTATTATGTTTCTTTTAATAATAAGTCTGTTATTATTGAAAAGAATGATCTGAATATTTGTTCAGGAATTAATGAAAACAATTTGTATGTGTTAAGACCGTTAATACATGCTACACTGCTTAACATCGAAATGTTTAAGGTTAAAAAACCAAAAACTAAACGACATAAGATTTCTCCAGATAATGACACGTATCTCTGGCATCTAAGGCTTGGTCATATCAACCTTGACCAGATAGACAGACTAGTAAAAAATGGACCTTTAAGTGAGTTAAAGGTTAACACCTTACCTGTTTGCGAATCCTGTTTAGAAGGTAAGATGACTAAGAGACCTTTTACTGGAAAAGGGCTTAGAGCTATATAGCCACTAGAACTTATACATACAGACGTCTGTGGACCGATGAATGTTAGAGCTAGGGGTGACTATAAGTATTATGTCACCTTCATAGATGACTACTCAAGATACAGATATGTCTACCTGGTGCAACGAAAGTCGGAAACATTTGAAAAGTTTAAAGAATTCTGAGCTAAAGTTGAGAATCAATTAGGTAGGACTATCAAGTCATTACGATCAGATCGTGGAGGTGAGTACCTTGACCAAGAGTTTGAAGACTTCATGGTCGAGCATGGATTAGTTTCCCAACTCACAGCTCCTGATACACCTCAGCAAAATGGTGTAGCGGAGAGGAGAAATAGAACCCTGATGAAAATGGTGAGATCTATGATTAATTTCTCATCATTACCAAATTCCTTCTAGGGATATGCGTTACGAACAGCAGCATACATTTTGAATGTAGTGCCATCCAAATGTGTTCCTAAGACTCCCCTAGAGTTGTGGAATGGTTGTAAAGCTAGTTTGCGACATTTCCGCTTATGGGGGTGTCCAGCACACGTGCTGAAGAACAGAAGTGGAAAGTTAGACCCCAAATCTATGGTCTGCCTGTTTGTAGGATACTCCAAAGAGACCAGAGATGGATACTTCTATAGTCCCGAAGATAACAAAGTATTTGTATCGACAAATGCAACATTTCTTGAGGATAATTATATTAGTGACCATAAACCTCGTTCTAAGATTGTATTGAATAAGTTGGAGCCTGGTGAGCTAGTGCTTCATCAACAAGAGTTGTTGATCCATAAACATCTGAGAGTCAGATGGTCCATGATCAGGATACATTATCACCTAGACGTAGTGGGAAGGTTGTAAGACAACCTGAACGCTATTTAGGTATAGGTGAGGGACAAAGTGTTGTCTCTGCTGATAGTGTGGATGATCCATTGACATTTAAGAATGCAATGGAAGATCCTGATAAAGAAAAATAAAGGTAGTTTTCTTAGTCCTATACGTGGACGACATCCTACTCATTGGGAATGATGTGGGAATGTTATCTGATGTAAAGGGCTGGCTGGCTAGCTAATTCCAAATGAAAGATTTGGGAGAGGCGAGTTATGTTCTAGGGATTCAACTTATAAGGGATCATAAGAACAAATTCATAGCACTGTCTCAGGCATCGTATATCGACAAAATTCTTGTGTGATTTTCGATGTAGAACTTCAAGAAAAGTAATTTACCTTCTGGGCATGAAGTTCACTTGTCTAAGGAACAGTGTCCTAAGAAACCTCAAGAAATTGAGGATATGACACTTGTACCCTATGCATCAGCAGTAGGTAGTCTCATGTATGCTATGTTATGCATGAGACCGGACATCTGCTATGCAGTGGGAGTAGTCAGCATGTACTAGTCCAACCCAGAATTGGATCATTGGGTTGCTGTCAAGACTATTCTCAAGTATTTTCAGAGAACGAGAAACTATATGCTAGTGTATTCCGGACAGGATTTGATCCCGTTAGGATACACAGATTCTCATTTTCAGTCAGACAAGGATTCTAGGAAGTCCACGTCTGGATCAATTTTCACCCTGGGTGGTGTAGCCATTGTGTGGAGAAGTATTAAGCAATCTTGCATTGCTGACTCCACCATGGAAGCCAAATATGTAGCCGCTTGTGAAGCTGCTAAAGAGGCTGTTTAGCTCCGTAAGTTCTTGAGTGATCTGAAAGTTGTTTCAGATCTGGATAAGCCCATCACACTTTATTGTGATAACAGTGGTGCTAGTTGTTAATTCCAAAGAAACAAGAAGCCACAAGAGAGGAAAGCATATAGAGAGAAAGTATCATCTCATTAAAGAAATAGTGCAGAGAGGAGATGTGATCGTCACCAAGATAGCCTCATAAGACAATCATGCTGATCCATTTACGAAGACCTTACCGGCTAAAGTGTTTTTGGGTCACCTAGATGGTCTAGGGTTACGAAACATGCCTCACATGCTTTAGTGCAAGTGAGAGATTGTTAGGGTTTATGCCCTAAAGATGTAATTTGTAAATGGATTTATGAAATAAATAAAAAGAAAAGTTCAATTCATTCTTGTTGTGTTGTTTATTTTATAACTTGTGTATCTATGAACATCCTAGATTGCCAGATGTAATCTCGAACTGTGTATATGAGTGTCATATACAAATGGATACAGTAAGAGACGTGCAATCTAAAGAGTCCATAGATAGCAAATAAAGCTGGGTACTTTATTTGTGGTTAATCTATAGTTACGGTCCAAATCTAATGTACGGTGATTCTATCCTGAATCATTCATATGAGATATGGGAATGGAGGCACCTTGTATGATGTGATCATATAGGACTGGGCCATGATCTATATGAATCTCTCACCAAGATCCATTTACTGATGAGATTCATATATATCAACTAATGATGGCTATATGTGGGTGATCTTATTCCTGCGTATCTTATCGACTCCTTCAGGTTAGATCGTGGTCTTTGATATACCATGGGTGAGGTCAGATGCAATTCCTGATCAATATACTCCGTATGTTAGGATTGCGGTTTGGCTTGTGGCTGGGAAGGTATGTACACAATAGTGGAATCCACTCCTTCTTGTGAGAAGTAGATGGTAGTTCCCTTAAGGGTTGATTCGGGGCTTGGACAATATGAGCGCTCTCCTAATTCTGTGAGGAAATAGGATTTATTGTTCATTAGAGAATCAACGATACTTAAAGGATATATGTAATAAGAGGGGTATAACGGACATTATGACCCAGCTCTAATTATGAACTACTATGGAGGATCACACCATGTGTAATAGCTATATCGATGGACACCGAGTTGTATCGGTTTGTGTAAAAGCGTCTACAGTTGAGATAGTGCAGCTTCGGGTTTTTAGTGGAATAACACCGGAGTTAATAATCAAAGAATATTAATTAAAGAGTTTAATTAATGATTCCGAGGATTATTGGAGCTCAAAATACTGTGGGTCCATTAGGTCCCCTTGCTAGCCCGATCGATTTAGGTAACAAGGGTCACGGTTAATTAACTGGATTGTCCAATGAATTGTGTTACGAAAGTGACACGTATTTATTCGGGAATTAATTGAATAATGAGATTATTTAATTAATGAATAATGGTGATTAAATAAATTAAATAATAAGATTATTTATTTTGTTATTAATCACTATATAAAGGATGTTAGTTGATATTTGATTTTAAATAGAATAAGATAATATTATTATTTTATTTTATTAAATTAAATATTTGAAATTGAATTTAAAATGTTTAAATTCAAAATAAATATTTAATTATATTTTAAAATAAAAGATATGAGATATCAATTTTAAAAGATTTTGTTTTAAAATCTAAAGAGATATCAATTAAAGAGTTTTAGTTATAATAATATATATATGATATATATTGATAATAAAAACATAGCACACAAAGGATATACACAAGTGTTTGTATATGATACAAACTCATGATGTATAAAGGAAAAAAAACCATCAGGTGTGCGTGAATACCTAGAAGAGGAAAAAGAGTGCAGGCGTGCACTATTGAAGAAAATAAAAAAAAGAATATAAAGTTATTTTTTTTAACAACTAGAATGGTTCTAGTTTTGTTTTCTCTTGGAAGAAATTGTTTCTTTTTCATTCTCTCTACATGCTCCTAAGTTCCCGAGTACGTGACGCGCCCACACGCAGTTACTAGTCCCGGGATATAGCGAGGAAGATCAGTGGTACAGACCAGGATCATATCGTAAAGTGAAGGAGCCTCCAAACGTTGGTAAGGTTCTAAATTTTCTTTTAATATATTGATTACAATTTCCTGTGTTTTCATATTGTATGTATTAGTTTCGGAAAAAGAATTGCGATCCTAAGTTCACTGGTCTCAGATCGTTTATGATCTATATAAAAATTTTAAAAACCTATTTCCGTTGTGTTACCAGTGAACGGGGTTCCAACAAGCTCACCATACATCTCCACCACCACCTTTTACACTTCTTCAACCCATCTTAGAGTAGATTTCCAGGAGAAAGAAGAGCTCTAAGGAACAATTGCAAGCCGAGCAACAACAAAGGAAATGGAGAGACTTTGGAGGAAATTTCTTCTAGGGTTTTCTCTACAACTCATTTATTTTTGTATTTCTTGTTTTTTTTGATGTATAATCACCATTTGGGAATGTTTAAAGCCTACACTTATGCTATATGTATGATTGTTCTTAATTCGTTTGGGTTTTGTTCTATTTTTTGTTTATCCATGATTTAATCTCTTATTGTGATATGCATATGTATGGAGAGTTGGAAATTAATGTGTATCCATGAATGAGATTAGGAGTAGAATAACTTAATTTAATAGTAGTATAATTTAACATCCCATGTTTGTTTGTTTGTTGATGGATGACTTAAATGCTATGTTTAGAATTATTTGAATGATTCAGTATTAGCTCCAAATAATGGGAGAAGTTTGGTTGATGCATTTACATGCTAAATTAGACTTTGGTTCCATATTCTTGTGATTAATGGGTATTTATTTTAAGGCACAATTTCTCATCGATCTCATGGCTTGAGTTAGGTGATGAATTGATTTTGGTTAATTCCTTAATCAAGAGAATGAATCATTTACTTGAATTGAATCTACTTAATGTTTAACAATCAACTTGATATGCATTGTTGTTTGGTGAACTTATTTCCCGTTTAAGCCATCCAGCTTAGGGAGATTATAGAAGAAATGAGAGAGCTTCTCTTCTATGAAAGGGTTGGGCATTCAAGAAGATTGAAGACTTGTCGTGATCGTCTAGCGGACAAGACATCTCGATTGACGATCGAGAAAACCTGGCATTCAAATCCTGTTAGCGGATGGGTTCTTCTTTATTTCATTTTTGTATTTCTTTTCTTTGTATTTCTTGTCTCTTCTTTGATGTGTACTTTCATTCATTAGAGATTAGATGTAAACCTAGCATTGTTGCAACTTTTATTGAATATGTTTATTGATGATTGAGTGGTTATTTAAGTTCTTAATGCTTTTAAGTGATTAGCCACCACTTGAATGAACATTGGTTGTTGTGTGATGAATCGAGAGGAGAAGCACACAACTTGCACTATTAGATGTCCACTACGTGTAGGGTAAGGTAGAGATAAGCGATGATTTGCATGTATAGTTGCTAAATGTGTCTCATAGTTCTTAATGAACTCGTGTGTATTTCGAGTAGCTATTGAGAGATAGGTTGCTGGTGCATGTGGGCATAGTCTTTATTGCTCGAGAGAGAATATTGGCAAGGATTAAGTGAGCACGACTTTCAATACTGATAGGCATGTTTCTATGAATTTATGTGATTGTTATAGTGGAGTTATCTTCTTAGTGTAACCATATATCATGCATCTATCCATTCTATCCTTGTAAATACCATTGTATATAATGTATATTTTTATAGCAATATTTACATTTTCATAGCAACAATTTCATACAGTGCACTCACAACACACACCCTAATCTGTTTTCCAATTCATTTAAGCTATGAATAGTTGGCGGATTACACTTCCTCGTGGGAACGAACTTAACTTATCATTGTATTACTCCAACGGCCTTGTACTATTGTGAGTGCCCATTTTGGAACGGTCAACTATCTAATCCAATTTTGTTCCTTGAATCTGGTAGGTACAAAAAACTTGTTTTGATAGCTGGTTGCATTGGGATTGCACTATTTTTAGCCGTATTGAGTGATATTTTTCAGCTCGTGAGGTCGAGAAAACCCTGTCTGTTGCAAGACATATTACTTGTTTGGACAAGGAAGAAATCGAATGAGCTCTCTCTTTTTTCCACAATCGACATCAAGTTATTAGTTCCTCAAAATCTTGACATTCTTGTTTATATCACTCAGGAATCTGAACCTCCATTAATGGTAAGTCTAGTTGTACGTATACCTAGTTTCAATTTAATAATCCAAATACTTAAGGAGTGTTAGGCCCAGTTTGGTATTGCTTCCCAACCTGCTTTTGGGGTTAAAAGTGATTCTGTACTAATGATAGGGTGTTTGGTAAAATTTTAGGGAAGTGATTTTGGGCACTTTTAGCTTCTCTCAACTAAGTTTTTGAGAAGCTATAATTTGTAGCTTTTGGAAATCAACTTTCTGGGGAAACAATGTTGAAAACGCACTACAGTGCAATATTTAATTAATTTTTATCAAATTTCCTATCTTATCCTTTGTCTTTCAAGAAAATGCGCTATAGTTCAATTTTTAATGAATTTGCACACGGCTTGAACATGAGTATGCTAATAAATTAATATTCCAAGTGGATTTATTTGCACATAGTATGATATATATTATTAAATTTTAGTCAAGAGTTCTGGTTAATGGTTATTATCATATATATGTACATGCATCTAAGGATTCTTTTAATATTTATGTAAAACAAAAAAATTATTTATTATTATTATTATAATAAAATATAATAATTTTATTATATTATTATTATATTTTGCAGAAAAGGAGAAATAATAATATTATTATTATTTTAGTTCCAAATATTAACCTTCATTTTCAATTATTAAAATCCCTATAAAAAATTTCTGTTGAAGTTTATCAGAGAATTATAGTAGACAAGTCTCATTACAACTGTGTCCTTTTAATAATTTTATACAGTCACATCACTTTTTACTTCCTGTTTACCAAACACAATGAACCTGATTTTTGGTTCTCACAGCACTTTTACAAATCAGTTTACCGAGCACTCAACTGATTTTTCCCACAGCAGATCTAAAAACAATTCCCCTCACTGCATAACAATACCAGACTGAGCCTTAATTTGTTTGTTGTTTTTTTTCTTTAACTTTAACACTAATAGGTTTGGATTGGACTTTTTTTTTAATAGTAAAAACAAAGTTCGAAATACCCCCAATTAACTGAAAATAAAAATAAAAATTTGTTGACTTTAACACTAATAGGTTTGGATTGGACTTGTTTTTTTTTTTAAATAGTAAAAAAAAAACTTATAAATACCCCTAATTAACTGAAAATAAAAATAAATATTTGTTGACTCAACATCTAATACCAAATCAATTAATTACATCAAATATATTTCATTCCAAGAATATCCTACAAAGATAAAATATATCCTATAATATCAAATAAAAATTAATAACAATTAATAGTAAAAAAGATATAAATGTCAAATTAATTGTTTTTTAAATAATTTTGTTAACAAAACAAACAAGTTATATTCAAAATAAAAACTAACAGGGTTTCATGTTTCGGTCTATATTTAATATTTATGGCGCGTTTACTAATCATGAATTCTACATAGGAAAGAGAATTAAATTTATGTTTTTTTAAATTCATGTGTTTACTAAGGGGGGTGTATTGAATTAAGATTCTCGAGGATAAACATAAAGCTTGTCCTTGTTTTTAGATGGGTTGCAGAATGAGGGATCTAATTGGCAAACTCAAACCAACCTCTAAATATTTTGCTAAATTGCCAAAGTAGAACATAGAGCATAGCTTGACTCAAACCAACCTCTACAAGTTTGCTAAATTGCCAAAGCAGAACATAGAACATAGCTTGATTTACATATGGAACTAAACAACGGTATTGATGTGCGCATGAACTTATTCCTGCTGTGTAGACTGTTTCTTTTCTATGGCTTCCTTCAACTTCCATCCCAATGCAAATACCAAAGGAGGTGGAACAGCATTCCCAATCTGCCTATGCTGGTGTTGAATATTCCCTACATATTTATAGGCATCGGGGAACCCTGCAGGCACAAGAATAATCAAATTACTTCACTAAAAACGCACAGCACAATGCATTTTGTTTAACATGATAATGAGCTAATCATTTAAATAACTCCTGGCTAAGTTTCTAGAAATAGAAACATGAGAATATTTAGTTGGGAACGTGCATATTCACGTACAGTGATTATCCGATCCTGTTTGGGTTAAAAGCACACTCCCACTTTACCCATTGGTTAGGGTCAGTAATAGAGGTGGGAAAGTTTCCTTCCCATTCTAACCTTCCACACAGGCCCTTCCATTCATTGTGCCTATTGGCCGTATTAGGCAGGCACCAGGGTATTAAATCCACTGTTTGTCATGTGGACAACTGAATCTGCAGGGGTAAAAACGAAAATCATATAAATGTAAAAAATATCCATCAAGATGCAAAATAAACTTCAGGAACACACCCATAGAAAGAAGCATTGCATACCTTTTCCCCTCAGAGATCACGCCAGTTTGCACCGGGACGTTTTTGAATTTTTTGACACCTAATGACATTCAACTCATTCATTTCCTTTAAGGTATGATCGATTAAGACCAATATGTCTCCTCGAATTTTCTTTTGAAACTAAAGATTTAGGTTCATATTTGTACTGTGAATTAAAATGCAACCAATAAGGCCTTAGAGTAGATCAAGTAATAATAAAGGATTAAAAAAAAGGGATATTAAGATTTTAGTCCCTCTAGTTAGCGTTAATCTGGGTTTGATCCACTAGTTTTTGGAATTACTAACTTTAGTCCACTGGTTCTTTAACAATACCTATTTCAGTCCCTACCGTCCAATTCCGTTAGATTTCCGTTGACTTCCATTAGGTCAACAAGGGCTAAAGTTAGATTTTCGTTAACTTTAGTCCACTAGTTTTTGGAATTTACTAAATTTAATCCACTAGTTTTTGGAACTTACTAACTTTAGTCCATTGGTTCTCTGACTTTCGTTGACTTAACGGAAACCGTTATAGAATGACTAAAGTTAGTAATTTTAAAAACTAGTGGACCAAACCCAGATTAACACTAACTAGAGGGACTAAAATCATAATAACCAAAAAAAAAATAGTATGAACTTGTAATATAGGAAGACACAGTATTTAAGATTACAGCTGGGACCCAATTGTATCTCTAACGGTTATTGAACGGAAAGGAGCGCCGTTTGTTGTACCTATTACAGCAGCATAATGGGTGTCTTCAGACTTCAGATAATTTGACCTTTAGCCCAAGACTAGCAAAGACATGCATTGGCCCGGGCCATTCAGGGAGTTGTTCCTCGTGAGAAGCTGCCCATATGAATGCACATTTGCGAGATTGAGAAACACCATAGGTTCCAGCTTCCAGTATACCAAACCTCACCTACAATAATCCAAATAAATTAATAGGCCAATTGTGGCATTCATCATCTCATATACAACACGTTCCGGAAAATTTAATATGCATCCTTCTTCAGGTGATCCAATTAATTAAATTTATCAGAAGTTATAAAGACTTCTTTTGATCAGTGATGCAATGGATTTGCTAAATATGTTCTTATTTTTTCCACCGGATGATAGGCAAAAATAAAAAATAAAACATCTACCTAATAACCCATCTGAAGGAGAGAAGTTAGAGTTAGACGGAACGTCTGTTCTTTGTTAAATGACACAAAGTTCCTCACATTCTCTAGAAGAAAAAATCCACAGCGGAAGTACTCAGCCAAAGGTAAGAATGCCAAGATCATCTGACATTGAACTTTACTTCAAGTGCCTTGATTAAATCTATTCATTCCAGAAAATACCTGCCAATGAAAAAAAGAAAAGAAAATAAAATTAGTTAACCGGGTTGTATACATTATTTAGAATTGCTTACACAATCAAATCCAGGAAGAAGGAAGAATGCTCGATGTACCTAACAATGAGGTCCTCCATTGATGAAATCCACTTGTTCTGGCCGCGGTAAATTATGGATCTCCTTTTCATCAAATTTTTCTGGTGATTCTCTGTACAAACAATCCACTGTTTGTGGCAACTTGGTTGCTGTAGGCGATTCTGTGCTGGTGGGAACTGCAGATTCAGATCAACTGCCTCCTATTTATGATATAGAGTAAATGTTTGAAAGCTCGGATGCAAGAAAGATGGATCACGGCAGGCGGATGCCAAGAGGCTAGCAAACTGTTCTTGCTAACACTGCTTATGAGAGAGAGGAAATTGTTGTTGTTCAAATTCGATCGATTCCTTGTGGACACCAGCATCGGAAGGCAAATGCTTACAAGGATAAGGCTGTTAGAGAAGAAGCATAGGATCGCAAAATTAAAGTATTATCAACAGTGTATTTTTGCAAGAGTTTATACTGGCCTGAGAGGTGCATGTACATTTTTTCATTTCCAACAGAAACCGTTGGACTTGGCAGCGGAGTGTGCCACTCTTGTAAAATTAAGGAAAATGAGAGGGAGAAAGAAACTCTTAAGTTCGATTTATGCGGGAATGATTTTACTTCCAAAGGAACTAAATACCGCGTTCATGACTTTGTATACCTATCGCCTGATCATTTTGCAGCTAAAGATAGAGATTAGGAAACATTTAGGGGTGGGAGGAATGTTGGACTGAAAGCATATGCTATTTGCCAGTTGCTGGAGATTGAAGTACCAAAGGAGCAAGGTTCCGCCGAATCTACTTAGGTTAAAGTACAAAGATTTTTCAGATCAGAGGACATATCAGCAGAGAAAACATACTACTCTGACATTCGAGAGGTAAGGAATGTTTTTAAAAATATTCCTTACCTCTCGAATGTCATAGCAGTATGGTTTCTCTGATGATATGTCCTCATGTCAGAAAATTCTTTGTACTTTAACCTTAGTAGATTTCGCCGAACCTCGTTCCTTTGATACTTCAATCCCAAGCAATTGGCAAACAACATATGCTTTCAGTCCTGCATTCCTTCCACCCTTAAATGTTCCCTGATCCTTATCTTCAGCTGCAAAATTATCAGGCGATAGGTACACAAAGTCATTAATGCGGTATTCAATTCCCTTGAAAGTGAAACCATACCCACACAAATCCAACTTAAGAGCTTCTGTCTCCCTCTCAGTTTCCTTAATTTGACAAGAGTGGTAGGCTCCGCTCCCAAGTCCCATGGTTTCTGTTGGAAGACGAAAGAAAGCACCTCTCTCAGGCCAGCATTAACTCTCACAATAAAATTGTTGCAACATTATCTGTCCTTGAACCTCATGCCTTTCAACTGCGGATGGATTGCTGTCTGTTTTATAAGAAGACGGTTTTCCTCTAGGCATTTCTGCAATCCTTGGAAAACAGTCTAGTCAGAACAGAGGTAAAAATGAACCTTCTATTTACATTTATTAGAGGATGAAGAATTATGAGAAAAATATGAATCTTATTCCACTAATTCTCAATGAGAGATTATCAAAACATATATACATGAGAGGAAGTTTGTTACTCTTTCACAAGATCAGGACTCTAAACATATCTTCATAGCTACTATAGATCAGATTGATTGACAACTTACTCATATCTCTTTATTACAAACATCTAGTGATAAGATAAGTAAACAAGAGACTAATTCCGACACCCCCCTAAAGCTAGGTTGCAGATAATGTTTATTATTCCCAACTTGGTACTCAAGTCTTCAAAGTTGACTCTAGGAAGAGCCATTGTGAGAATGTCGGCTGTCTGAATACCAGAGGGTGTGAAAACCATTTTGATATTTCCTTCTTCTATTTCTTCTTTGATAAAGTGTTTTTTCTATCTTCACATGTTTTGTCTTGTCATGATGTACATGATTCTTGGCTATGCTTATAGAAGCTTGGTTATCACAAAACATTTGTATAGTTTCGTCCATAAGAACTTTCAGTTCTGTTAAAAATCTTCATAGCCATATCCCTTCGTAAATTCCATGTGCCATGGCCCAAAACTTTGCTTCGGCACTACTCCCCAAGACCACTGATTGCTTTTTGCTTTGCCAAGTGACTAAAGTTTCCTACACATAGGTACAGTGCTCTAAAGTGGATCTTCGATCTGTTGCTGAATCTGCTCGATCATCATCAGAGAAGATCTCTACATCTCTGCTTGTGCCCTTTTTGAAGTATATGTTGGTGGGATGGTATGGTTGAGGTCACTTGTGGTGCACCTCTGAGAGAGATTTCGAGCACTCAATAGGAGGAGAAACTTCAAACTCTTTTTATATCTCTCTATATTTTCTTACACCACTCCACACTTTTACAATAAAATCTTCATTCCTTTATATAAGGAAATGAGATGAGAAAAACACAAACAAAATAAATTCAAACAATGAAACAAAGTCAAAGATATGCTTCAATTGTTTGGTGGTGGTAGTTGGGGGTTGGCAGGAGATGGCAGCTGGATGGTGGCAGCTGGAAGTCAAGCTTATTGGCTACTGGACGGTGGATGTTTGGAAGTCAAGTTTAATTTTCAACATCCCTCTTAAACTTGACTCTCCATGCTTTGCCATACCGAGCATTATCTTTAGCCTTGAAAACACATCATGTTTGAGAGGCTTGGTGAAAATATCAGCAGCTTGATCATATGTCCTCCAAGAGACTAGTTCCACCTCTTTATCCTTCACATGCTCTCTGATGAAATGATACCTCGTATCAATATGTTTGCTTCTTTCATGGAATACTGGATTCTTTGCTAGCGCAATTGCTGACCGATTGTCGATGTAGACCTCTATGGGATTTACTTGTGGAAATCCCAAGTACTGTAACACATTCCTGATCCAGATACCATGAAAAACAGCTGAGCAGGCAGCAATGTACTCAGCTTCACATGATGATAGTGTCGTAATGGCTTGCTTTTTGGATGACCATGTGAAGGCTGCATCTCCCATAAAAAACGTAAAACCTGTCGTGCTTTTACGTTCATCCAGATCTCTTCCCCAATCACTATCTGAATAGCCAATCAACCTGCAATCTTCACTTTTGGTATACAATATACCATCATCAACATTACATTTTATGTACCGGAATATCCTCTTTGCTGCATCCAGGTGAGACTGGTCAGAAGTCTCCATGTATCTGCTGACTAGTCTAACTCCATAGAGTATATCTAGCCTGGTACACGTTAAGTATCTCAAGCTTCCAACCAAGCTCTTGAAGTAGGTTGGATCAATATCTCCTATTTCATTCTTTCTTAACTCTATTCTTGTTTCTACTGGAGTTGTGACAGGATTGCATTTTTCCATACCAAATCTTTTCAGAATTTCTTTTGCATAGATACTCTGAGAGATGAAGATACCTTTTTCATTTTGCACAACTTCAATGCCGAGAAAATGAGCCATTAGACCAATGTTAGTCATCTCAAATTCTTTCGCCATTCTCCGTTTGAAATCTTCAGACATGGCTGGATTATTGCCGGTGAAGATCAAGTCATCAATATATAGGCATGCATATAACAAGCTTCCATCAGTCTCCTTCTTCATGTATAGTGCATGCTCATATGGACATTTCTCAAATCCGCTCTCTTGGAAGTAATTATCAATCCTCGTGTTCCATGTGCGAGGTGCTTGCTTCAAACCATATAGAGCTTTCTTTAGTCTGCACACTTTATCTTCTCTACCTTTCTTCACATATCCAGGTGGTTGTTCCACATAGATTTCTTCTTCAAGAAAGTCATTCAGGAATGCTGACTTTACGTCAAGTTGGTAAATTTTCCAACCTTTCTGAGCTGCCAATGATATCAGCAATCTGATGGTTTCTAGTCTGGCAACCGGGGCAAAGACTTCTCCGTAATCAACTCATTCCTTTTGCTTATAGCCTTTTGCTACAAGTCTTGCCTTGTATCTCTAGACTTCTCTTTTTGCATCTCTTTTGGTCTTGTAGACCCATTTCACGCTGATAGTTTTTCGGCCTTCTGGGAGAGTAGTCAACTCCCATGTCTTGTTCTTTTCAATGGATTGAATCTCCTCATCCATTACACTTCTCCAATTTTTCTTTTGGTTAGCCTCTTCAAAGCTAACTGGATCACTTATCATCAGCAGACAATACAGAGTAATATCTTCTTCCACCTGTTATATATTTTCATACAGATCTTCTAGGCTACGTGTCCCTCTAGGCCTCATATCTGAAAAGTCACGATCAATTGGTAATGGAGTATCATACCTTTGAGGTGATAGGAAACCACGTTGAGGAGTCTGCTGATCTCTGGGTATTTGTGGCTTTCTAGCCACTTCTCTTATTTCTTCTACAGGTATCAACTCTGCACTTCTGGAAGCTTTGGTCTGATCCCAATTTCAGGATTCATTTTCTTCAAAAATGACATCTCTACTGAAGATCACTTTCTTGGTGACAGGGTTGTATAGCCGGTAACCCATTGTTCTGTCACCGTACCCAACAAGGATACATTTTTTTCTTTTATCTTCAAGCTTGGTTCGTCTTGCTTCTAGGACCTTGATGTAGGCGATGGAGCCAAAAACTCAGAGGTGACTCACACTTGGTTTGTGAGTGCTCCATGCTTCTTGCGGTGTCTTTGTATCTAGACTCTTTGTAGGACATCTGTTTAGTAGATATACCGCACACAAAACTGCTTCAGCCCAAAAGCTTTTGGGCATGTTTTTATCCTTTAACATGCTTCTGACCATGTTAAGGATTGTTTAATTCTTCCTTTCAGCTACACCATTTAACTGAGGAGTATAAACTAGTGTAAACTGATGTCTGATTCCTTGTTGCTTAAGAAATTCTTGGAAAGCACCTGCAGTGTATTCTCCACCTTGATTTGATCTCAGTGTTTTAATGTAGAAGCCAATTTGCTTCTCCACAAGAGTTTTGAACTCTTTGAAGTGATCAAATACCTTCTTTCTTAGGAAATAGACCCAAGTCTTCCTGCTGTAGTCATCAATGAAGGTAAGAAAGTATTGATTCTGTCCATTTGATACTGGCGTCAATGGACCACACACATCTGTGTGAACGAGCTGTAGTGGCATGGTTGCTTTCCAATTTGCCTCATTTCCGAAGCTATTTCTGTGTTGTTTACTAAGAACACAGCTTTCACATATCTTATTTGGGTGATGGATATTTGGCAATCCTTTCACCATCTTCTTACTTCTCAATTACTTTAAACTTTCAAAGTTGAGATGTCCATACCTTAGATGCCACATCCAATCTTTGTCATTGATGATGGCTGTCAAACACTTTGACATATCATGATGAATTGCAAGAGGAAACATCCTGTTCTTCGTCATCTGGATTCGAGTAACCAGCTTTCCTCGAGCATCTGTGATGGTGAGTTGCATATTTTGAAGGCTAGTATGATAACCTTTCTCTATGAGTTTTCTGAGACTTAGGATGTTTGTCCTCATGTCTGGAACATAATAGACATTGGAGATGAATGCATGATCTCCTTTCTTCTGCTTAATCATGACATCTCCTATTCCTTGGACAGGGATTTTTGAGAAGTCGCCAAATGAGATTTCTCCACGAGCTTTCTCATCAAGTTCAGTGAATAAGTCTTTCCTGCCAGTCATGTAGTTGCTGGCTCCAGAATCAAGAAACCAAACATTTTGGTATTGATAGGTTAAGTTGTGTGCCATCAATATCAACGATTCTCCTTCAACTTGCTCTTTCTCTGCAAAGTTAGAATTTTCATTTACCTCATTTGGATTACCTCTACACTCGTTGCTATAGTGGCCATATTTGTGGCAGTCATAGCATTGAACATTTCTTTTGTCAATGTTTGGGCGATTGTTGTAGCCGCCTTTTCTTCCATGTCCTCTTCCTAGTGGGACATAGTTCAGTTGTCCACGTTCTCCACTATTTGTGTCTCTTCGTCTTCTGCCTCTACCGTTGGTTTCGGCATTTCCAGAACCTCTTCCACTAGATCTTTTACCTCGTTCTCTTCCTTGTTGTGAGGTTCCCCCTTGCTCGTATCTTTTTTCATTGAGGGAGAGCTTTGACTGGAGAGCTTGCTCCAATACTTTGTCGTCACTTCTTCTTATGACTTTCTGCGCATGGGCTTGCAATGAACCCACTAGTTCTTCAACAGACATCGTCACCAGATCTTTTGTTTCTTCTAGTGCCACAACTATAAAATCAAACTTTGGATCCAATGATCTCAAAAATTTCACCGAAATTCTCATGTCGATGAGAGTTTCTCCATATCTTCTTAGCTGATTCGCAATGACCATAACTCGTGTATAGAACTTAGCAATGGATTCATTAGATTTCATCCTTAGGGATTCGAACTCACCTCGTAGAGTTTGAAGAAAGATTCTTTTCACTTTGTCAGCACCTTTGTAGGTCTTGTGAAGAGTGTCCCAGATTTCTTTCGACGACTTAGAGGATGCTATGATCTCGAACTTGGCCTCGTCTATTCCTTGATAGATTATGGACTTTGCTTTACAATCTCTCTTTCGATCGGCTTTAAGAGTTGTTGTCTGAGCATCTGTCAAGTCTTCTTCAGCTTCTTTGGAGGTGAGTTCTGTGTATCCATCCTCCATAATGTCCATGATATCTTGAGAACCTAGTAGATCTCTCATTTGTATGCACCAATTGTCATAGTTGTCTTTGGTGAGTTTCAGGATTACAATATGCGCGTTTCCGTTGGCCATCAAGACTTGAAATGCTTAGAACACTATTCTAGAGTTTGAATTTGCAGAAACTGAGTGTACGGTTGCGTCAGAAATGGTCCAAAACGTTGGAAACCAGTCTGAGTTTGTCGAAAAAATGAGTTCGGAAGCGTCCGAAACGAGCGGTCAAACTTTTGGCAAAAAGTCAACCTAGATAACCGAATATTCTCTTTTGGATGGAATATTCCAGGCGGTATAATGCCGTTAGTGACATCATCACTATGTCAGTAAGCCAGCAGGTCCGGGTCGGGTCACGGGTCGGAGCTGGCGAACCGGGACGGATGTCGGGTCGGATCACGGGTCGGATCCTACAAGTCGGGTGAGGAAGACGATCGACGAGTGGCTATGATGCGCCGGAGGTGTGGCTGCGCGTGGACTCACGCTCCAACTTTAGGGGGTGCATGCGGCTTCGTCGGAGCTTCGATTTGGGTGAAATTTTCACCGTTGCACTCTTAGCGATGAGTAAAACACTCTGGTGTGATCAATTTTGATCATTTTGATTTCTGGGACAATTCGGTTTTGGCCTCTGTTTTCTGAGTTTCTGGTTCTCCTGGGCTCTGATACCACTATTGGTATGATGGTGTGGTTGAGGTCACTTGTGGTGCACCTCGGAGAGAGATTTCGAGCACTCAACAGAAGGAAAAACTTCAAACTCTTTTTATATCTCTATATATTTTCTTACACCACTCCACACTTTTACAATACAATCTTCATTCCTTTATATATGGAAATGAGTTGAGAAAAACACAAACAAAATAAATTCAAACAATGAAACAAAGTCAAAGATAAGTTGCAATTGTTTGGTGGTGGTAGTTGAGGGTTGGCAGAGGTGGCAGCTGGATGGTGGCAGCTTGAAGTCAAGCTTAGTGGCTGCTGGACGGTGGATGTCTGGAAGTCAAGTTTAATTTTCAACAGTATAAACCTTTTCTTGATGTTATCTTCAAATATCTCAAAATTCTGAACATTGCATCCACATGCTCTTCGGAAGGATTATTCATGAATATGCTTACTGCACTCATTGGAAACCGATATCTAATCTTGTGTGTCAGAGGTAAATAATCTTTCCCACAAGCTGTTGATAATTGCATTTGTTGACAGAAATTTTGCCCAAGGGTTACGAGTTCTTCAACCCCCCTAAAGGCGTGCTTCCAATTCATGTGGCGGCTCTCGAGAATGGGGTTAGGCTTCCCCTTCATCCGACTCTTCTACGATCTCACAACGTCATCCAGCTTGCTCCCCTCCAGTTGACGCATGGCTTCTGGAGGCATTTGATTGGCTTCCTCGTGCTATGGAGGGAACAATGTCAGCTGAGCAAGGTGACTAGAGAGCCGGGAGCAGAGGAGCTGGCTTATCTTTTCCAGATCGGGAGCCTGTCTGGCGCTCCTCGAGGCCAGTTTTATGCTCAAGCCAAGAACAAGCTCAACTTTGTTATTTCTGGCGCTTCGAAGAAGGACCCTGACTGGAAGAAATAATGGATCCTCTCTGGGATGATTGGGGGAGCTCGATTTTCATTGGGGGGCATGAGTTCAAGGTTCCCACAGCTTTCAGTGACAAACCCTCATAGGACCGGGACTCTTCGCCTTCTGAATCTGAAACTATTTTGAAGGCTATTCTAGCCAGGAACTACTTGAACCTGAAGTTCCCAACCGCTGAAGCCTTCGATCCTCGTAGGGTGAATCAATACCTGCGGATCTCAGACGCTACTCCTCATAAGTGTCATTGATTTGCCTTGCCTTATCTTGTTGATTAGCTTGGTTCTGACATTTTCCTTTTTGATTTGTTTACTCACAGTTTTTGTCTTTGAACCAGCTTTCCGCGACGTACAATGTTCTCCTCAAGCTAGAACTCCTCTTCCCTTTGCTGGGGTCGCACCAGCTCTTGCTCAATCTACCTCCCCAGCTGGATCCAAGATGGCTAACCGTGCGTCGCGGGCTTTCCGGGCTTTGGGTAAAGCTCCCAGGCTGTTGGTCCGACTGCTTCTGCCCCTTCCATTGTAGTCGCTAAAGTTGCTGCTCCATCGATTCGCCCTTCTGATTTCGCTGCGCTTCCAACCCCCCGAGCTTCAGAGGACTTTGAAAGGGGTGTCGCAAGGATTCCTCCTAGCCGTTCCAGCCCTCAATCGAGCTCTCCGGGTGGCTTAGAGAATCTTCCGGGTGGCTTAGAGAATCTTCCGTTCCAGAGAATTTATCTACTGGCAATTTAAATTTTGGTGGGAGCTCCGCTTCCCGGATCCTCCTAGTGAAGGGAGCGTTCATCTCGCTCAAGGGATCCTTTTTATCCTCCTTATTCTTTCCTTTTCTTATCTACTGGACCTCTTTCTGTAGCTTTTCCAGCTGATCCCTTTATCGTTTGTTCCTAGGTTTCTCTGAATTGACCTCGGATTCTTCACTGCCGAGTCTCTCGGATGAACTGGAAACCTCTATCCGGTCCCCTTCATGGACAAGATCCTTTCAGGAAGTTTGTCTACTCTCCTCCTCTTGGGCCCGGGTGTTCCTCTTTGATACCATTGGGAGAGGTACCTCTCGTTGCTCCCGGGTCAAGGCATCTACGGCAGACTTAACTCGCCTGGGTTGATATTGTGAAGGTCTTTTCAGAACTGGGGGCATGGGTCCCAGCCTATCCCGGATCGAAAGTTGGGGCCCAGACCGGTCTCGAGCTGGCTCTAGAAGAGGAGGTCCCAGGCAATCAAAGGCATGTTGCCTAGCTCCGAACCTGCTCGGTTCTCCTTGATCATTCGGGTTCGTTGGCTGGACTGTGATGCCTTTGGCGAGCAGACGGATGCAGATGGTTTCCATGAAGGCTGCCGCTTGTTGGTCGAGCGCGGCCTGGCTCAATATAGGTGGCCAGAAGCCCGCGCATTAGTTGTTTGGACTGGAGCTTGATTGCCATATTCAGACTTCCTCCCCTTTCTTGGGGCCTTTCGCGTAGGCCTCGCCAAGGGTTGTTCTGAAACTCCATGTTGGCCTTGGCATGAGCGGAGCCTCATGGTTCCTATAAACAACGAAAATGCAAATGCAAATAGTTGACTTGATTAACTGGGTGTAGGGTAATTTCCCACAGATAGCGCCAGAAAGTGTTAACGGAAATTTTGCTCAAGACGAGAAATCTCAGTTAACACCCTCGAGATCACTACCACGTAGGTGGTGGCCAAGGTTGATCGTATGTGTAAAAATGCTTTATAAAATGACAAGGAATAATGATACAATTCACCACCCAAAAGAAAGAAAAATATTCTCTTTATTGATCATGTATGATATATAAATCTCTCTCAAATTGCTCTCAATTCTCTCTAGGGTGTAGTCGGGTACTTGTCGTATACATGTCGAATAGTAGTCCCTTCTTTCAGAAGCCGGAAGTCCTTCCTTTATACAATGTCTTCATAGGTTAAACTAATTAACTCTCCCCTTGATTTTCTCCATCCCTCCCCTCCTTATCGGACGAGATTTTTACTTTTTAAATGTCATTGACTTTGAATTAATTGCTAAGTTGAGGATATCTTAGTGGAGATCAATTTGTTTCCTACTTAGACTCTATTTCTTGTTCTGTACGTATGTAACGTCTTTAGATGTAATCATGTGTGTCTTCGGGTCTACCGTGATCCCCCATTGGGGTCGTTGAATATGGTATGTATCATGGTGAGGTCGATCAGTGTCCTGGCCCTGATATTAAGGAGTTTCGTCTAGCTAGGAGCTAGGTTTAGCCTCATTTGACCTTTTGAGGCTAGGTGCGGCCTCCTGCGAACATCCCCTTGTGTCAGCGAGGTATAGGCGAGCTTCTGGAGAATTTGCGAGGTAATCCCGACTTCGGGGGGATCTCCTGGTTTCAGGTTCAATGATGCAGGCTCGATCTGACCGAGCCGAGCTCTACTCCGGGTGTTTCTGAAGCCCATCCTTATTCCTGTAGGGCGGTACCGTAGCTCGGCTTTAGGTAACATGGTTTCCTGGTGGATGACCTCTAGCATGGAGCCAGGTTTGGAGGGTGGAAAATTTCCATTTGGTCCTTAGCCAAATTTGGCTATTAACAGCATTTGTCTACGGGTGCACTTCCTTTAATTGTTCCCAGTTTGGTAGTGTGGTCCATAGGATTCTTGGCAGGTTTGCATTCAAGCATTCTGGTCTCTCTTAGTAAATCTGAGATATACTTAAGTTGAGAGTTGTAATACTCGTTTTAGACTGAGCCACCTCCATGCCAAGGAAGTATTTAAGGCTTCCTAGGTCTTTGATTTCGAATTCTTTTGCCAAAAATATTTCAGCCTTTGTATTTCCTCATCATAGTTCTTTGAAAGAATAATATCATCTACGTATACAATGAGGATGGCAATCTTCCCTACGGGTGCATGTTTGACAAATAGTGTGTGGTCAGCTTGACACTGTGAATATCCGTACATTTGCACTACCTTTGTGAACCTCTCTAACCAAGCCTGTGGGGATTTCTTAAGACCATATAACGATTTTCTGAGTCTACATACTTTATTGGTTTTTGAGTATACTTCAAGACCTGGAGGAACCTCCACGCACACCTCTTCTTCTAAGTTGCCATATAGGATACGTTCATAACATCTAACTGATAAAGTGGTTAACTAAGTTAGCTGCTAATGACAGTAAAACCTGAATGATGTTGAGTTTGCCTACCAGAGCAAATGTCTCCTCATAATCAATCTCATAGAACTATATGAATCCCTTAGCGACTAATCAGGCTTTAAACCACTCCACACTCCCATTTGCTTTATGCTGCACGGTAAAAATCCCTTTGCAGCCCATTGGATTATTCCCTTTTGACAGCTCTGACATTTCCCAAGTCTCATTGTTTACTAAAGCTCTCAATTCTTTCCAAGCATCAACCATT
The DNA here is from genome assembly GCA_033220585.1 of Dipteronia sinensis. Lineage (NCBI taxonomy): Eukaryota > Viridiplantae > Streptophyta > Magnoliopsida > Sapindales > Sapindaceae > Dipteronia > Dipteronia sinensis. Next base: position 2,010,073 of record CM065645.1, read on the forward strand.
CATTCGGGTACCTTAAGAGCCTCTTGTATGTTGTTAGGAACCTGTATCCTTGAGATGTTGACAACAAAGGACCGAAAGCTTGGAAATAAGCCCTCATAAAAGATAAATGTGCACATAGGGTAAAAAAGACGATCTCTGCATTCTCTCACTCTCTTTCTCAAAGCAATGTGTTGATCAATGTTAGAAACTCACTCTCATTATGAGTTGAATCATAACAAATGTTACCTTCACTGCCAATTTTTTGTGTTTGGCTTAGATTCTTGTACTAGTGGATTTAGTTCTGATTCTTAGAACTGATTTGAACGTGTTTGGTGATCTATCCCTTTCCCGTTCTTCATGTTCCTATTATAGACAATAAACTCGTTATTAACAGCATGTTGTGTAAGATTGTGCTTGGATGTGGTATTTAGATTTTCAATTTGTTGACTAGGTTGACTAGCCGACTCAGGTTGATTAGTATCAGGTGATTTGGGGATATTATGTGACATGTGAGAATAAGACTCTAGTGTTTCAGTTGGACTCAAAAATTGATGAGATAGAATTTCAGTTGGACTAGATGACATGAATGGATGAGATGTAGTATCAGTTGGACTAGATGACATGAATGGATTGGTGATAAGTGTTTCCCAACCCTTAAAATCCTAAACAATGTTTACTATTTCTCAAAACTGAAATTATTGATTCTCATTATCCCCCGGAATATTAGTTTTGGGATAATATGACACATTTTCCATAAATGTTATATTCGTAGAGATGTAGAATCTCTTTGTTGCTGGAGAATAACATTTAGACCCCTTTTGTGTTGGAGAATATCCAACAAATATAGACTTGACAGATTTAGGGTCTTGTCTGCAACGATTTTTCTTATTAATATGAACAAATGCAAAGCAATCGAACACCCTAGAAGGAATGTGTGTAATAATCCGTGTATTAGGATAAGATTTGAGAAGTACTTGACACGTTGTTTGAAACCTAAGAACCCTAGACGGTAACCTAAGGATTATATTCGCCATTGTAAGAACGACTTCACCCCAAAACTGCTTAGAGACATTAGTAAAAACCATAAGGGATCTTGCTACCTCTAAAATATGTATGTTCTTTCTTTTTGAGACTTTTTTTTAGGAGTCTCAACACATGAACTTTGATGCACAATCCCTTCACTCAACAAATAATTCATCAACATGGAATTAAAATTTTTCTTAGCATTGTTAGTTCTCAAAACTTGGATTTTAGCCTAAAACTTATTTTGGATCATCCTATTAAAATTTTTAAAATTGATCCACTTCAAATTTTACTTTCATGAGGAAAATCCAAGTTATTCTAGTGTGATCGTCAGTAAATGAAACAAACCATCTAGAACCGGTAATGTTATTAATCCTAAATGGTCTCATACATCGCTGTGGATCATTGAAAAATGACATTATGTTTTGTATAATTGATTTGGATAGACTTGTCGAGTATATTTAGATAACTGTCAAATTTCACACTGAAAGTGCTTGGGATATTTATTATCAAATAATGCTGAATTTCTTTTTCAAAGGTACAAAAAATTAAGGTGACCTAACCAATAGGGCTACAACATTATTAAACTATCATTATTTGTCCTAGAATACGAACTAAACTAACTCTTTAGGGATACAAAATATGCTGTTTGAGGTTGTCTTTCATAATAATCTTCAACCTTAAGGAGACAGTCCTGAACACATCTTGGCATTGCCAATAATCTTCTCTGAATCTAAGTCTTGAAATTTAGAACGATTTGGAATTTTTTTTTGTTATATAGTATAGCTACTGAGTGAGTTTGCTAATTGATAATAGGTTGCAATCTAGGCTTGGGATTAAATAGTACTGAGTGAAGTTTGAGATTTTTTAAAATCATAATAGAACTTGTGTCTGCAACCTCTGACAGTGAACCATCGAAAATTCTAACAGTAAAATTACCATGACATGGGCTATAAGTTTTGAAAATCTTGGCATCTCTTGTCATATGGTCCGAGTCACCTGAGTCAACAATTCATGGACTACACTGCTCTCTTTTTGACATTCAAGGCATTTAGAAAGATATCTTTTTGTGCCAAAGATTCGGTGCCAATAACTGATGAGTTGGAGCTTTGTGATGATTGGCTAAAAAACCTCTACAACACTCCCATCTATTCCTTGTTGAATGTGTTAGATTTGGTAGAGAGGGAACCTTCATTGCCTAATATCATGCTCCCATAACTTTCTATTTCATTGGTGGATCGGGTTAGTTTTCAATCTACTGGTTTACAATGGATGTTACAACAAGTTTCCTTTGTGTTTCCTGGCTTTCGACAGTGATCACACCATGACCTTCCTCTCATAGGCCTACTATCATTGAAGTTTGTTAACAATAAAATCACTCGGGGAGTGAAAACTCAATTAACACCCTCAACCCGCTACCCCGGAGGATGAAGCGGGGGGTAGGTACTTCGTACCATGGTTCTGACAAGGTGATATAGCAAGGTGTGGTAGGTACCTCGAGGTAGCGTGGTTCTTGTATAGCTGAGAGAGGCAAGGTGAGGGCGAGGTAGGTAAAAGAACAATCATCCCGCCCATCCGGTGTAGTAGGCTGGTACCCGATCTAGGTATTTGATCCATGTACCTGGTTACCTCTCTAGGTGCCCTCCATAATTCCCCGACCTAGATAACGTGCAAGGAGAGGTACATGAGGGCTAGGACCAGCGAGGTCGGTACCTAGCTCATATACTTGCATAATGAATGAGATAAAAGGGAGAATGACAACTCATTTGGTAGAGGTGGACTGACCTAGGGGGAAATAGCATCACAATTGATCACATGCTGAAAAACCCCCAGGCAGTATCCGTAGGAAGGAGAAAGATCATTCTTTATATTTATATATCTCGAGAGGTGCTCCGGAGAGCTTACATAAATACAATCCGGGACCTGGTAGATCACCGTTGGAGGGATACCACTAGGTACCGATACATTCATGGAGAAAATTGATATGTACAATAGTCGATACAATGGTAGGAGATGTCGACCTGTATTTCTGGTGAAGAAGTGGGCTAAATCTAGGACAGGAGACACCTTGGAGATATGAGAGAGCTTAGATGTATATTGTTGACCATCGGAGAATGGAGATATCGGACATGAGTTCTGCGATTGGAGCCCGAGCATAGTGACCAAGTCAGACCCTGAGTTGGTGAACTCTCTTTATCGTTCGAACCCAGCTATAGGATATGGTTACTGTCTTTTTTGGACTCAACCTCTTTCCTTGGAAAGAACTCGGTCGTATTTGTATGTCTCATTCTTATTGCCCACTCCATTAATTAATACGTAATCAAAGGAATGTTGATACGGCATTAATGGAGTTAAATATTCTCTCATTAATAACGTTATGACTGGCCATTAATGTAGTTGACTGCTTCCTTCATTAATGGCGTTGTGAATAGCCATTAATGGATTTGACCGATTCCTTCATTAATGGCGTTGTGAATGGCCATTAATGGAGTTGACTGATTCCTTCATTAATGGCGTTGTGAATGGCCATTAATGGAGTTGACTGAATCCCTTATTAATGGAGTTATGAATGGCCATTAATGAGGTCAGATGGTGTTGCATGCTTCTTCCCTTCAGGCGAGGTATTCTGGTGTACTAGTCCCTTATCGCTGGCGTGGCACTTGTTCTAGCATGCTAGTATCTTCATGGTACCATTCTTCCTGCTCGACGAGTAGGATACCTGTTTGTGGTGGATAGGATACCTATCTTGGACGGGTTCTGGATGGATAGCGAGGTACCCAGGTACCAGGTAGATGTCGAGGTACCTGGGTGCTAGACCGCTATCGAGATACTCGGGTACTAGGAGTGTGTCGAGGTACCTGGATTCCATAAGAGAGGTACCAGGTACCGTGAGGTACAAAGTATGGGGTATCGTGGTACCAGCTTTAGAGTAGATACATAGTGTGATACTTACTCTTTTTGGTTCGTATCTCTAGCGCTTAATCTAGGTAGATAGGTAGTCGAGGTTCTGGCCCTACCATGTATTGATTCCTTCAAGGTCGAGGTATCGATCCCGCTAGATACCTGGGAGCTGGGAATGGTCCCTACCAGGTGGTTACTTGGTGGAAAATTCTTCTTTGGACCACTGCCAAAAAACACTGTTAACAAAGTTGTTTTACAGCCCCCGAGCAGTAAGTGCAGAGCTTTCGGTGACTATGCTAGTAGAGTTGTTTTCGGCTTTAACAGTAGACCTCATCATAACCTTTTTCGACTCTCTTCTTTGCGAACTTTTGAAAACACTTCTTGGATTCTAGGAAGTGGCTTAGTTTCTAGAACCTTCATCGCACTTAATCAAGGTTTTGATTTAATTCGAGTAAAAATTTGAAGATCCTCTTCTGCTCTACAATGTCTTGTACAAGACTTCATATTTGGGACAAGTCCATTTGTGCTTTTCAAACATCTCCAGTTGCTGCCAATGGTTTAGGGTATAGATAGAAGGAGTCAGTGCTCAAGTCAAGGCCCTGGCAAGGAGTCAGTGCTCAAGTCAAGCTATAAGGCAAGGGATCAGGCAAAAGGAAAAGCTATGGGTTGAAGCTTTGGGCAACCCAGAGCAAGACTTGGCACACTTTCTTTCCCGTTGCGGAGAGACCTCTCAGAATGGAGCATTTTGTCTTGGATAATTTGTGCAATCACTCGAAGGAGATGCCTTTGTATGATATAGCATATCAGGTATAGCTTGCTTTGCTCACTCACAAGGGCTGGAGGACTGGATAAGAATGGTATGGTAAGTCAGGTGAGGGTGTTGAAGAACTGGGTGACTGTCAACTCTTCTTGATGCAGATCATGGAGTATGCTCTCTATTCCAAACAGCTTTGTAGAGTTGTCACTGTTCGAATAGGTTTGTTTTGCTACATCCCATATCTCATTTGCAGTTTCATAGAGTGGAAAAATTTTCCCTTATGTTGTTAGTCATGGAATTTTTAAGCCCTGACATCACCAAGCTATTCTTTGTTTTCCATTGCGTAAATGTTGGGTCTTCCTTTTCCGATGTCGTGCATACTCCGGTGATGTATTCATCTTTCCCCTTTCCACAGATGAACATCAACATAGATTTAGACAATTAGAGGTAGTTGTGGCCCATTCTGTTTATGACCAGTAATGGGCAGATGAGGGAAATAAGGATTGTCAGAACCACCAATATTATTTGATGTGGTTTGTTTCGGATTTGAGAAAAGGATATATTTAAGGGTGTACTAGGAGTGGCCATCTCGTACTTAGTTATTTAGGAGATTCCGGTTTAAGATATGACTCTAATACCATGAAGAAATATTTGAGAAAAATATAAATCTTATTCTATTAATTCTCATAGAGACATTATCATAAAATATATACATGAGAGGAAGTTTGTTACTCTTCCTCAAGACCAGGACTCTAAACATATCTTCATATCTAAGATAGATACTATAGAAACTACCCGGCCTAGAGATCAGATTGAGTAACAACTTACTCATATCTCTTTATTATAAACATCTAGTGATAAGATAAGTAAAAAGAGACTAATTCCGATAAAGGAAGTAATATATAGATATCGACCACAAAGAAATAGGAAATGAGAATGAGTAGCCAAAGGTAGAAGTCCAATTTATTACAACAAAATATGCAATAGATGAAAATGACCAAAATATATGAAGAAATTACAGTAAGGCACCTGTGTTAGGAATCTAAATTAAGCATTTCTTATAAGTGTAAGAACTAAACTAATTCCAAAGACAAAGCAAAAAAGCAAGCTAAATTCATCATTACATATGCAGAATGCTCTTAAAAGTGATAATTCACTGCATAGATGATAATGATTTCTACTAAAAATGTTATCGATGGTCTTCCTTTAAATTTTCTAGATGACGCCCGTACTAAGTATACAAGTTGAAACAAAATCTACAATATTCATTAGCATGTATAGACATACGGAGGGTGCACATAGATACCGCAAAACTACTCACTAAACTTGATAGCATTTCCATGCCCTCATACAAGTTCATGTCATATGATTTATAACAATTCGATATATGGTAATAACTACATATTGTCCACGTTATGGAAATCAAATCAGAATATTAAGGCATTAAAAAGCATAATAAGAAAATAATATCAAACGATTCCATGCATATTCGAACTTGAACTTCTATATAGGTAAAATAAAAGTGACACATACAAAACCAAGAATATAAAGCCTGAGAAATGGAAAGCTCAAAGTATAATTATAATCTATGACAAATAAGAAGTCTAGATCTGAAATATCATAAAACATGTCAACATGTCTGTGTAGGTGTAAATTTATACATTAATGGATCGACTAATTTAAAACTACTTTATTTCCAATCTCATCAAGCAATTTGATTTAAACGTGTTTTACAAACAAATTGACAAACACAACAGAACACTCTATAGAAAAATGAAAATATATGGTTCATATAGTCTCAACTATCAAAAAACTTCACATTCACCAAATGAACTACCAAAGAACAAACTTTTAATCTTATGACAACATACCCAATAATTAGAATCACAAACCCAAAAGCATAAAATTGTCAAACAACATAAAATAAAAATAATTGCAATTAGAACAAAAGCCACAAATAAAAATCTAGATTCAACCCTAATTAAACATAAAAATGCTTTACTTACTTCACTTTCTACTAGCAAAAGAAATATATTCTCTCTCTAGACCCTTCTTTTGCTCGCTCTATCTCTCTCTCGCGAATTAAATCTCTATCTAGTGTGTTCACCAGTGCGCTCATCTAAATCTATATATTTATACACACAACATGCCCTAAATCCTTATTGGACCTGTCTCAGGAACAAACACATGTCACTTCCCAAAATGTATGCACGTGCATTGGCTCAATATACACACATTCATCCGAGTTAATTTGTTGTAATTTTTGGAGAGCAAAAAAAAGAAGGAAAAAAAACAGCGAAAATCTGACCTGGATTTTGATGTTTTCTTTGCTCTCATTCAATACACTTGCTAACCCCATTTAACTCTTTACTATCTATAGATAATGCCGCGTAGATTTACCCCTCTATTTGAAAACCAATCTCCAATTTTTACAATATCAGCAACAAAAACAGTCATAGCCCACCAAACCCACTAAACAAAGAAAACCCAACAAACCAATTCTGAAAAAAATTAATAGAAATGTAAAAATGTTAAGCATGTGACATATTGAGATCTATAAAAGCAAACGGGTGAACAGGAAAACTGTTAAGTCTCATGTGTTGATGTTTATGGAAAATCCTTGTGAGTTTCACTCCTGCAATCAACGATAGATAATCATCTTAATCTAATTGAATAACTGTACAACTTTCCACTTATAGCCAAATAAACCAGTATCAATATGAATTGAGATCAAATGCATACCCAATTATCATCTCTCCTTAGACAAATAGAATGCGAAACCAACTAAAAAATTTGAACTATGTCCAAATTTGCACCTTACCCCCTATACTTTTTTTTTTCTGCCACTAAACCCCCATAACTCTCATAAATTGGCAATAGCTGACGGAACAGTAACACCGTCAATTTTTCTATCATGACAAATTGCACTAAGTTCCCCTTATTATATACATAATTGCACCAAATAGGAAAAAAATAATAATATGACATAAATACCCCTTTGACCAAATTTTAAAAATCAAAATTTTAAATTTAAAATTGAAATAAGGGTTAAAAGATAATAAAATTCTGAACTTTTTGATAAAGAAAATTAAATAAATAAAGACATGAAAAAAATATTAAACTAAATAGTATTATTATTTTTGTAATTTGCACCACCGTGAATAGTTGAGATGGATGGTGGAGATTAATCTAAATATCTACCTAATTGTTTTTTTTAAATAATTTTTATTGAAAATACATAAATGTGTGTCTAAACTAACCTAGAGGGAGGGTGAATATGTTTTACCAAAATTAATTGCCAATTTTTTTGGTCAATCAAAATTAATCACACAACCCTTAATCTCTAACACAATCAATCATTGTCATAAAGTAAATGCGGAATAAAAAGAATGACACAATGATTTGATTTATGTGAGAAAACCCCAATAAGATAAAAACTCACGGGCTTAATCGCCAATCGAACTCTCAAATCCATTATTTGCAAAAAAGATTACAACCTAGGTTGACCACATCACTCTCAATCGGTTCCTAATTCGTTCTCGCTACCCGCAGGCCTTTAACAATGATTTTAGGCTCTTGCTTGTATACAACCAACAGTTTATACAAGACTTCACTCTCAAGAGGAGAGATGTGCAACCTAAAGTGAATATTAAGAATATTCTAAATGCATAAATGCTAGGTCAACACATTTAATGCTCATATAGTCATGGATGAGTAAGTCAAACAATCTTAGAATTGGGTTTTGGTCAAGAAAGATTGAATCTTGGTGGCTTTTCTAGCAAGTCACTCTTGAGCTCTATAAATAGAGTTAAATTGAAATTTGAAGCTCTAAGGAGGCTAAAAAGGGAAAATGATCTATATATAAGAAGCCCTAATTGAAGTGACGTCGATTTGAGACTAACCAACAAAATCTCGTCATTACCGCTATATATACCGCGGCTCGGGCAAGTTGTCCAGACCGCGGTACGCACAACAGTGCACACATTGGAAAACACCGTGGTTGGGATCGCTGTGCAGGCAAGTGCACAGGCCGCAGTACAGGCAACAAAGGCCTTCTAGAGAAAAACGCAATAGGGACCACTTTGCAGGCATGTGCACCAACTGCGGTACACACTACGCATGACATACTGGAGTTTACCATTCCGTGTGCCACGGTGCAAACAGGTGCTTGCCCAGCGGACTAGGCCGTGCTAAAGGGAAAAATCTATTTTCAACACACAGGAAAAAATCTATCTTACATGAATGTTGTGTTGATGTGAAGCGAGTGAAATGCACACAAAAAAGAAGCACAATTAACATGCAAAATATGTTATTAAATGAGATACAATACAAGATACAATAACTAATGCACCTAGTGAGTGTGTGCAACTAAATCTCTTCAATTAAGAGTAAAGTCAAGTTAATTACCTTCATTGAAGCGCTTGATGTCCAAAAACATGTGATGATGGAAGCTCTTTGAACCTAAGCTACCTTTACACATCGAAACCCAATTATGATTTTGTCAATGAAATAAGCCAATCATAAAATGAGGCACTTACAATCTCCCCATTTAGCTATTTCGTGACAAAATAACCACTCACAAAGCAACCTCACAAAAACAGAAGAAAGTTGGTCAACAAAATTTTCTGCATTACAATAAGACCTATAATATAAGTCTTGAACATCTTCAAGTCAATCCAAAGATTGTAGAAAATTTCAACCTACACACAATCAACAAGACAAACAAAAATACCTTCTAAGAACAAGTGTGTGAGAGGTGCTTTCAATAATCACAAGCAACATAAACAACATTTGCGATAGCCTTAATAAATTGAACCAATATAATCAAATAATGTAATCATGCTATGCATTGCAATACTCCCCCCTAAGTGATTGCTCTCTTCCTCCCAAAGAATAAACACAACCCCCCCTAAAAATGATGCCAAATGAACCACTATTTCTCACAACTTTTCTCCTTATTTTTGTCATGAGATAGACAAAGGGAGTCCCTATAATAGGTAAGCATTTGGCAAGGAGAGTTCATAGTACAAATACATATGCATAATCATATAAGCAACTTTATGCAATTCAATTAAGTAAGAGAGATTCAAGAGTTTTATTTTATGAAAATGTGTGACAGGATGCTTTGCAAGCAAGACATGTTGCATTCAAGATCAAAACAATAGTATTTGGCAAAGCAAACAACAAGGGTTTCCAAAAGAATTCAAACCAATTTTCACTATTTGTCATGATTTCAATCAAGGATATAGATTGTATAAGAAATTCAATTTTAAAGAGCAGCTATATCAAACTTTATAAGCAGAACAAGACATGAGCGACTTTTGCAGCCTTTTTGATTTTTTCGGGTAAGATACCCGTATGATAGTAGCCTTATTCAACTAATAAAGAGAGAGAGACTTTGGATTGTAAAATCCTTTTAATGGATACATGATCCTTGTTGATTGAAGTCTCAACATTGCTTGTCACACATATTTTTGCATTCATAATTAAGCAATTAAAAAAAAATCTTCATGCATATCAACTCAAGGCATGTCATTAATAAAAACATCATGTTATGGAGATCAATTATAGGTCATTCAAAATGTACTTCCAAAGTAAATTTCCTAGTCCAAAAATACATGTTTGAACATAAATATGACATGAATTGCAAGAAAAGCAGTTTGCACACTTATTAAGAAAATAACATAAGCATATGAACAACCAATCATCTCAAACAATTAATAAAGGAGCATAAAGAATATCAACGTAACACAATGCAATTTTTATGCCAATTTGCTCTCTTTGCTTGAGCTTCCAATATAGGGTCAAGACATGCCATTTCAAGTCAAATGACAAATCCCAATAGACTTACTAAGGTTACCAAATCTAATAATGTCTAAGGGCCTTGTAAACAAATCCGCTAGTTGGTCATTAGTTCCCACATGCTCTAATGCAATAGTTTGCTCTCAACCAGCTCTCTAATGAAATGATGTATAATTTCAATGTGCTTTGTCCTAGAATGTTGTAAGGGATTCTTTGAAATGTTGATGGCACTCATGTTATCACAAAACAAAGTGAGAGTGCCTTGCGCTAAGCCATAATCGACTAGCATTTGTTTCATCCACAACAATTGAGTGTAAGCACTACCGACGACTATGTATTCCGCCTCGGCCGTGGATAGGGAAATTGAGTTTTGCTTCTTGCAAAACCAAGATACCAAATTGTTTCCTAGGAAGAAGCAACCACCCGATGTACTCTTCCAATCATCACAATTTCCCGCCCAATCGGCATCACTAAATCCAACAAGACTTGGATTAGTGTCAAAGTAGTACCAAATCCCTTGATTTTAAGTACCATTCACAAATCGAATGATCCTCTTCACCGCAACAAGGTGAGATTCTTTGGGATTAGCTTAGTACCTAGCACAAACACCCACACTAAAAGCAATATTGGGTCTACTTGCGGTCAAGAAGAGCAAGCAACCTATCATACCCTGATATAAGCTTTGATCAACACTCTTACCACTAACATCTTTGCTTAGCTTCAAGGTGGTACTCATGGGTGTGTCACAATGTTTGGCATTATCAATGCTAAACTTCTTCACTAGGTTCTTTGCATACTTAACTTGGGATATGAAAACCCCATCATGCATTTGCTGAATTTGCAAGCCTAAGAAGTAATTTAGTTCACCAACCATGCTCATTTCAAATTCAAGAAACATGACATCAACAAATTATTGCACTTTTGACATGTTAGTGGAACCAAACACAATGTCATCAACATAAATTTGAGCTATGAAAAGCTCATCTTTATTGCACTTGATGAACAAGGTCTTGTCAACACTACCTCTTGAGTAGCCATTGTCAACAATATAGTGAGTGAGGTGCTCATACTAAGCCATCAGTGCTTGTTTCAACCCATATAGTGCCTTTTTGAGGCAATAGGCATGATTAGGGTGGTGTGGATCCACAAACCCCTTGGGTTGTTCAACAAACACTTCCTCATGCAAGAAGCCATTGAAGACGGCACTCTTAACATCCATTTGGTGTAGTTTAAACTTGTACACACAAGAAATGGAAAAGAGAAGCCTTATAGACTCAAGACAGGCAACGGAAGTAAAAGTCTCCTCAAAGTCAATACCCTCAATTTGAGAGTATTCTTGTCCCACAAGCCTAGCCTTGTTGCGTACAATGTTGCCATTTTAATTTGATTTGTTCCTAAACACCCATTTGGTGCCTATCACATTGGTATTCTTAGGCCCAGGAACTAGAGTCCAAACCTCATTTCTTTCAAATTGGTTGAGTTCTTTTTTGCATGGCAAGAACCCAAAATTAATTATTCAAGGCTTCATCAACCTTCTTGGGTTCTATTTGAGAGTTGTAGCAAGTATGGCTAATTTGATTAGCTATTTGACGCATAGTCCTAACACCCTCATTAACATCTCCAATGATATCATTTTTATCATAGAGTTTCCTAACCCATGGTACGGGTTTATTAGAGTCCAAAGGTGGATCTCTATCATGAGGTTGATCATCCTCTCCACTATGATTTAACTTCATATCACTTGAAGTCTCACCACACTCTTTCAAAGGAAGGTCATTATTCTCACAAACATCCTCCTCATGGATATCATTTTTGGGCCTACAATCATCAATGACAACATTTGATGATTCCATGATACTTTGAGTTTTTAAGTTATAAACTATATAGGCCTTGCTATTGAATGCATATCGAATGAAAATAACCTCATCACTCTTGGCATCAAACTTGCCAAGTTGATCTTGGTCATTAAGAATATAGTACTTACTTTCAAAGATGTGGAAATAGCTAACATTGGGTTTTCTTCCCTTCCATAACTCATAGGATGTTTGTTTGGTCCCGGGTCTAAGAAATACTATATTCCTTATATAACAAGCTGTATTGTCGGCTTCGGCCCGTAGATTCCTAGGAACCTTGTTGCTAAGCAACATCACCTGAGGCATCTCTTGTAAGACCCTATTCTTCCTTTCCATAACTCCATTTTGTTGGGAGTTCTCGGGGCCGAGAATTCATGGGAAATACTTAGACCATTACAAAAGCTCTCAAAGCTACTATTCTCAAACTCTTTCTCATGATTACTCCTAATTCTCTTAATGCTCCTAATGTGAGAATTTCTCTTATTTTGAATTTTGACATATAGCATTTTTAATTTTTCAAAAGCTTCAAACTTCTCTCTAAGAAAGTAGGTCCAAGTGAACCTAAAGAAGTCATCAACCACCACAAGGATATATCTTTTACCACTTAAACTTTTGGTTTGCATGTGTTAACGGAAATTTTGCTCAAGGTGAGAAATCTCAGTTAACACCCTCAAGACCACTACCACGTAGGTGGTGGCCAAGGTTTATTGTATGTGTAGCAATGATTTATAAAATGACAAGAAAGCAAGAATATTTTATTAAACGTGCATGGTATACAAATACAGAAATTCTTTTATCTTTGCTCTCAACTCTCTCTAGGGATTGGTTGATTGTTTGTCGTATGCTTGTCGAATAGTAGTCTCCTTTTTCATTCTCTTTCTTTTCTATTTATACATAGTTTGTAGGTCAAACAGACTGATTCTCCCCTTGATTTTCTCAGTTTCTTCCCTCCTTATCGGGCGGGATTTCCTGTTTAAATGTCATTGACTTTGCCGAATTGAGAGTATCGTGGTGGAGATCAGCTTATTTCCTTTTTGGATTCTATTACTTGTTCTGCATATAGGTACCGTTTCCAGATATGATTCAGTGTACCCCTCGTACCTTTCCGCATGATCATATATAGAGGTCGTTGAATATGGCATGGTGTGGTGCATAGAGGTCGTTGAATATGGCATGGTGTGGCGCACCAACCAGTGAGGTTGGTTAGTGTTCTAACCTTGATATCTAAGAAGTTTCATCCAGCTTGGAGCCAGATCTGGCTTCCCTTGACCCTTTCGAAGCTAGGTATGGCTTTCCCTGACCTTTCGAAGCTAGGTGCGGCCTTCCTTCATCCAGCTTGGAGCCAGGTCTGGCTTCCCTTAACCCTTTCAAAGCTAGGTGTGGCTTCCCCTGTCCTTTCAAAGCTAGGTGCGGCCATCTAGGGACATTCTTCTGTGGTAATCGAGGTACCGGCGAGTCTTTGGAGCGTATGCGAGGTGACCTCGACTTAGGGGAGCTTCTAGCTTTGGTGATGCGGGCTAGATCTGATCGTTCCGGGCTCTATCCCGGATGTTTCCGGAGTCTGTCCTTGTTCCTGGGGTGATATCGTAGTTCGGCTCTAGATAGAGAGGTCTCCTGGTCGAAACTCTCGGGTATGGAACCAGGTCTGGGAGGTGGAAAATTTTCCTTTGGTCCTTAGCTAATTTTGGCTATTAACAGAAGTCCCCTCTGACTTGAACACCAGACGTCGAGCTCGGGGTTGGGGTCAGATTTTTACTTTATTTGGGAAATCTTCCTCTTTTTACCGTTACCGAAATATTGGGGAAATTTCTTCATTTGAGTGACGTGATGCGAACCGATTAATTTATCTTCGCATTAATCTGATTGCGTTACGGCAGTCCCCGAGATTTTTTACCGTTACCAGAATCTTGGGGAGATCTTCCTCTTAACTGCGTAAGTGATGTGGCGTGAGATGATTAGCCCGCTGTTGAGTTTAATCCGGTTACATTACTGTAGTTGATTTTTTACCGTTACCAGACGAGTATCTCGATAGCTCGTGCTGTTGCCCTCCTTCCTATATATATGTCTATTTTCCTCCTTGTCTTCCTCACATCTCTTCGAGCTAAAAATTTTTTGCTGAGAAATATTTCCATAGCCTTTCCTCTAAGCTCGCTTCTTTCTTCACTCTCCGTCCTTTTTGGCTTTTACAATGTCAAAAAACAGTCGCGACTCAGCTGATTCCATACTCGACGGCGAGAAGGTCGTCAGTCTAACTCTGGGCAAGCGGGCTAGGAGGAGTTCTGATGGCGACGATTCCTTGCCCACCTTGCAACGTCGGCGGTCAAGTAGGAATGTATCCATCGGGACTGGGTTCTCCAACCATCCCGACCACCCTTTGGATATCGCCGATGATGACTCCGACAAAGAAGCGGACGGTGGCACCGCGAGGGAGCGTCGGGTCTCGGCTCCTGGTCCCCTTGTGGAGAGGCTCCCTCCTTAAGATTTCCTGGTTGTCCCAGATTCCACCGTTGACCCGGTGTCGATTGATCGCTTGAGGTCAAAGTTTGGAATCCCCGACAGCGTATCCATCTCGGTGCCTCCTAAAAATTACGAGTTCTTCAATCCCCCTAAAGGCATGCTTCCGATTCATGTGGCCACTCTTGAGAACGGGATCAGGCTTCCCCTCCATCCGACCCTTCGACGGGCTCTCAACGCTATCCAGCTCGCTCCCCTCCAGTTGACGCATGGCTTCTGGAGGCATCTATTTGGTTTCCTTGTATTATGGAGGGAACAATGCCAGATGAGTAAGGTGATGAGGGAGACGGGTGCAGAGGAGCTGGCCTATCTCTTCCAGATTTGGAGCTTGTTTGGGGCTCCTTGAGGTCATTTCTATGCCAAGGCCAAGAACAAGCTCAACTTCATCGTTCCTGGTGCCTCGAAGAAGGACCCCGTGTGGAAAGAAGAATGGATCCTGGCAGGGGATGACTGGGGGAGCTCGATTTTCATCGGAGGGCATGAATTCGAGGTTCCCACGGCTTTCAGTGACAAGCCCTCTTGGGACCGATACTCCCTGCCTTCTGAGTCCGAAGCCGTTTTAAAGGCTATTCTAGCACGGAATTATTTGAATCTGAAGTTCCCTACTGCTGAAGCTTTTGATCCTCGTAGGGTGAACAAGTATTTGCGGATTTCAAACGCTATTCCTCATAAGTGTCATTGAGTTGCTTCGCCTTATTACTTAGCTTGGTTCTAACGTTTTCTTTTTTAATCTGCTTATTCACAGTTTTCGACGTGGAACCGGCCACCCGTCACGTCTCACGCTCCCCTCAAGGTGGAGTTTCTCTTCCCTCCTCTGGGGTCGAACCCGCTCTGGCTTCGTCTATCTCTCTGTCCCATCTAGTAACATCAACTACGACTTGGACGAAAGTTGGCCGGTTGACTTTACCCGACCGTATTTATTTTACCTGATCGATTCATCCGACCACTAGCCAATCACTAGAGGCTGTTTTTCTTTTCTGATGACGTGGTCTGCCATATATTCTGGATTATCCAATATCTTTGCTAACATGTCATGCTACCGAAAAATCCTATAACAATACCCTTTCAAATCCACAAGATAAGTTCTTGGCAACTCGATAAAAGGGATTCATATAGTTTTTCCTTTGATTTTTTTAACGCTCAGATCCTCTCGCTCATCTGGGCGAATCTGAGACCCATTTTTAGTGTTATTTAGCTTTACTTGAATCCATCTTTGAGCAAATTTTATTGGCTCTCGGATCCTCTTTCATCCTAGTTTGGCTTCATTTAGATCCATCTTTGAACGGATCTGACTAACGCTCGAATCCTTTTTCACCTGTTCTTGGATCCATCTTTGAACATATCTTACTAACGCTCGTATCCTTTCTAGACAGGGTGTCTTAGCCTAATCTTGTCCTCTTTGCACTACTTCTACCCGAAACATCTTTTTTTTCTATAGTACAGTACTCCGCCACCTAACGCTTTTGTCGCTGTGTATAGGATATCCTTTAAAGGCAATTTCTGATGATCTTTCAAAGTTTTGGTGCTCGAGACAGCTTGAAAATTTCAAAGTTGAAGACCATAAGAGGAACTAAATAAGGTTTCCTTGAGTAACATCTTTCCTCAAAAGCTGAGAAAAACGTAATAGATATCGTTGCTCTCAGAAAAGTAAGATGGCGCTTTACCGAAATTGTGCTTCTTAGCATCCACCCCCTATGGCCACTACCATATAGACACATATTCATGGCGAGTTGGGGGCTCTTGTTCTCCAGGTGTTCATGTTGCTCAAAATCTACCCCCCAAGTATCGTTTGTCATTTAGGAGTTGATGTCGATGTGCAGGGTGGGAACCATGCTTTAGGCACATTAGCTCACTTTTTTTACGGGACATTCCAAGCGTTCGACTTGGATCTTTATTGCCCCTTTAAACTCTTTCTCGGCTGATTTTTTTATTTTTTACTTTTTTTGCAAATCGGATTATATCTTTAGCTGACCAGACACTCTAACCGACCAGATTCTATCTTTGGCCGATCAAAATCTTTGGCCGAACAAGCTATATCTTTTGGTTAAACAGATTATATCTTTCATAGACCAAACTCTTCCTTTTAGCCGATCTTTCTTATAGATCGGTCTTCGTTTTGGCCGATCTTTCTTGTAGATCGGTCTAATTTTTTCTTTTAGACCTTCCTGCTACTATTTCTGTAATTGAGAAAGACATTTTATGTGTGTATAAATATAATTTAGACTTTTGACTTACTTATATTTGAATTTGACCATTATTGGCTCTTCTGCAATTGCTCCCTGGTTTTTACACTTCTCGTAAATTGTTCAAGAGGCTCGCTCGGCTAGCAGATAAGGATTTAGGCTTTCTGGCTCAGGCCAAATCGAGGTTTTATTTTACACCGCGGGGGGTCTTGACTCACCATATCTAAGTTTCAACTCACCTTCTGGGTTTCTTTACTTGATTTTTAGCAAGCCAAACTAACCTCAAGACGTTTAGCTCAGGTGGCTCAGATCTTGCATTTGAAAGCTTCCTGACTGTTTTTATGTGCACTTGCCCATTGAAGCTTTGTACCTGCACATTTTAAACTTAACAGAAATGCAATTAAGTAGAAAAGTCTCTACCCTCTTTTCTTTTTTTTTAAAAACCGGCACGCTGACAGTGTTTTATTTTTTGACCGATCTTCTTATAGATCGATCTCTATGTTTTTTTTACTTGACTGGTTTTTCATTGAGTATCTGATTACCCCAATCTGATCAAGTATCTCATTAGACTCAATCATCTGACCAGAAATCTCATTAAACCCGATCATATGACACTGATATGTTATCTCACTAAACTGATCAGTTTTGCTTTGATGGATGATCGGTCTTTGAGTTTGTCCGCTAGGGCTTGCTCATGATGAAAACTCGGTCAGGTATTGGCTGGTCACTTGGTTGATTTTTGGTGACGTGGCATACTTAGTTACCGATATTTTAGTAACGATGCTGGCTTGTCAGTCGACTAATATTTACCAATAACAATACTTTTTTGAACACTTGAGTTGAGCATCTTGATCTACTTTCTCAAAGGATCTACTCGGTGAGCTGTTGGGCATATTATCGACTTTTGTTTCAAGCTGAGCATCTCACTTAACTTAATTGAACCAAGTGTTTAACCGGTCTTAAGTCTGAGTAGTCCATTGGCTTAGTCAATTTGCACGCTTTATTGGACCTGATCGATTTGCCCAATTAGCTTCTAACTGAGTATATTATTACCTCAGTCTGACCAAGTATCTTTATCAAACTGTTCACTTTTAGATCTAATCAGTTATCTTTGTCAAACTGAACACCTTGTAGTTGATTAGTTATCTCATTACACTGACCACTTTGTGACTGATCAGTTATCTCCGCTCTGGTCTATAGTTCTAGTTGGCTTTTGCGTTGATTTGCTCTAGTCGCTATCGATCAGTCTCGTCATTTGCCAAGTAATGTTTTTTTTGTTTTTATACTGAATATCTAATTACCTCGGTCTGATCAAGTATTTTATTACACTGTTCAATTTTATGGCTAGTTAGTCATCTTGTTAAACTGATCGCTTTGAGTTGATCAGTCATTTTGTTGGCTGATCATTTTTTATCTGATCAGCTATTTTATTGGGTGATCATTTTTTATCCGATCAGCTATCTTATTAGCTGACCATCTTTGATGTTGATCAACTATCTTATTAGCTGATTGTCTTTGACCCGATAAGTTATCTTATTAACTGACCGAACTTAGTCTGACCAGTTATCTTATTAACTGACCATTTTTGAACCGATCAGTTATCTCATTAAATGACCAAACTTGGTCTGACCCGATCGGTTATCTTATTAACCGATCATCTTTTGTTGGCTGTGTGAACAATATTTGACCTTGCTTACTTGGGCTATTCATGATCAATCTCGATATTTACCAAGTAGTGTTCTTCGGGACCATTTTCATGGTATCTAATTGTTAACACCATTTTTTGGTGGGGGTCCACAAGAGAATTTTCCACTGAACTACTACCTGGTAGGAACCATTCCTAGCTCCCAGGTACCTGGAAGTAACGGCACCGCGACCTTGGAAGAATCGATACCCGATAAGGCCAGAACCTCTACCAGCTATCTACCTAGCTGAGGCACCAGAACTACGAGCTCGAGATAATAAGTACCAAACCATATCATAACTTCTGATACCAAGTGAAGACCAGCGCCGCGATACCGCATATTCAATACCTCGCAGGCACCTAGCACCTCCTATCTGACACCTAGGTACCACGGATATCTACCCGGTACCTGGGCACTTCGACGTCTACCTGGTACCCGAAGTACCTTGATGTCAGCCCAAAATCAAACTGAGATAAACATCCTATCCGCCCAAACAGGACGAAGGTCACCATGACAATACCATAACACCTTCAAAGAAAGGCTCCATCCCCAGCGAGAGAAGAACAAGCGCCACACCATCAAGGTGCAGAGCAGAACAAGCTCCAGGCCAACGAGAGGCAGAACACTACAACTATTTACCACGCCACCAGGATATAGCACCTTTATACCCTTCCAAGCAACGTAAGCATGAAAAGTTAACTCCTTCGCCATTTAAAGCGCCATAAATGAGACCAAAAGGTCAACCGAATCAGAGTTTAAATACGACAATGATTAAAGGGATCCAATCATGCGCCTTTAGCCTCACTCAATGTCTTTCAACGCCTAAAAAATGACTCCAAATAATCCTTATTAATACGACCAGGTTTTAGGGGAATATTGGACTTCTACAAATACAGCCATGAAGGACGAAGAGGGGGATCTAGAATCTCTTCAGAAAAACTTCTCTTGAATTCTTTGAAGCCTGTGAGAGTTTAGGGAAGATCACTAGAAGGATTTTGCTAGCCACTTATCGACATAAACGAATGCTCCATTACCATCATGTGTAAAATAAAGAGAAGAGAGCGTATTATAATACCTGTGTAAACACACATCCAATAAATAGTGCCTATCTTGTTTATTTTCTTTATTTATACTCTCCCCTCTTGATCTCCAACGTAAGAAAAATCCCAGGTACCAAAGGTACCTACTGATGTGTTAAATCGTGTTATAAAATACTCACTCGCAAGTGCAAGAATCGTGAAGATAAGTACAGCGGCAAGTAGAGATCGTTCCCACGAGGAAAAGTGATTTATCGATTAAGCTAATTCTAATTCTAATTAAACTAAAAGTAACCAAAGAGATTATTTTGAGAATTGAATTAAACTAAATTAAACTAAGAAACTAAATTAATTAAAGTCAAGTAACAAGAAATTATGGATTGTGATCAAGGAATGAGAAATATGTTGGTTGCAAAATAGCAAACAAAAATATTATCAAACCTTGCAAGTGCACAAATCGTAAACGATAGAACAATACGCAAGCAAGGGTCGTTCCCACGAGGAATGAATTACCTACGGAAGTTAAGAATTTAAAAACACTAAATTAAGACACTCTAAGACTCTAAGACAACTTAAATAAAACACAACTCACACACACGATTGGGGGTTTTTGAATTGATTATTAAAAACTAAGAATTTAAATTAAACTAAAATTAAGCAATGCAGCAGAAAGATTATTTGGAAAAAATCAATAAAGAAAAACTAGCTAGAACTTCCTATCCACCACTAAACATTCATCCAATCCATGAACAATAATCGAGTTAAAGAAGTCAAACATGATGCAGACGTTCACGACAAGGTGATGGTGTCTCACTCAAGTCGTATGATTCTCTTTTAGTTGGTATGTAAATTGCATGGTGTCTACATAAATACTTATACTCCAAATTATAACCTAGCATGGTGTCTACTTAGATTTAATAATTAAAATTCATTAAGAATGAAGAGAATATGAACATCATATAAACCCTTGAACATGGTATCTATTCTAGGTAATTTATGAAACAACTTCCCTTAATTGAGTCTTATTTCAATCAATTGTTGCAACCAAGGATAGATTTATATGGTGTCCGATTTGTATCCTTGCAACATAAATCCTAAAATTATGCTCCTAAGGTGATCAATCAAAGAAACACAATAAAAGAAAGACAATTTTTATGGGGAATTGAATTCATCAAGTAAGAAAATAATACTCTATTAAAACAATATGTCTATGAAATTGAAATCATGTCTAGGGCTTCAAGTTAGCCTTCGCTATGAAAAGTTTAGTTACACATCATAACTATAAAAAGCAAATAAAAACATTAAAATTAAAGAAAGGTAGAAGAAGAGAGAAAATAAAAACTATGAAGGATCTTCGGTCTTCAATCTTCAATAATTAATCTTTTTTTTTTCTCTTCAAGAAACTATTGGTATTTATAGGTGACTACTCCTTGTAGAATCCTAATTTGCTTTGTTGTAGGAAACACACCAAGTAGGAAAATAGAATTAATTAAGGAATGGAAATTCTTTCCTAACTTGGATTTCCTCTTTGGAAATTAATTCCTAATTTGAGTTTAAGAAATTTTCCAAGCATGTCTTGATTTTTTAGAGTCTTTTAGGATTTGATTTGGAAAGTTTTGGGACAATTCTGGACCAATTTGGAACCGATTCGGAGTAGAAATCTGCCAAAAATAAGCAACGACCGCTGTGGAACCGCTGCCATAATTTAGAGCACAATTGATAGTGTAACAATACTAGAGAAACATCGCTGTGCAAAAGTGCAGCGATCCCACAGCGTATCACATACTTATATAGGAGCGATGTGTGTACCGCTGCCATAATGCACATCACAAGTGACAGCGGTCCACAATTAACAAAGGCTGCTGTGTGGCTGCTGTTAAAAAGCTAAAGCGATGCACATTTAAATTGCAAAGGCTGCTATTGAACATATAAAGAGGTGCAATCATTGCAAATTGACTTGGTTAATTATGCTTTAGTCCCTTTTTATGACAATTGTACTTTAATTCCTTCATTCTCTTTAAATCACCTTTTTATCTTCAAATTTACTCCAAGAGCAATCTTCTACACAATCTCAACAAACACATTAAAATATTCAATTTCACTCAAGAATATAACATAAAACATAGGAATTAGGGGTCTCAAATATCAACATTTATCGACCTAACAAATACCCCCAAACCTAGCTTTTGCTAGTCCTAGAGCAAAAAATAAAAAATAAATAAATAAATAAAAATAAACTTATCTAAACTAGGCCATTTTCATAGGGAAACACGATAGCATTGAGCGTATACTACACGCCTTTAAACCTCTAGGTGTCCCTAGTAAGAGGAGTTATAGTCTTCTGAGGGTTTACAACAATGCTACCCACAAACATATATTTCTACCGAAAAATCAAATAATAAAGATACAACTCAAATGTACCATTCAAAGCCAATGCATGCTAAAGCCACTAAATAAAGACTAAAATTATGCCACAAATGTAAATGCATGCTTGGTTTTAATGAAAAGCCCACACTCGAGACACTCTAGTTTCAAAAATACATTCGTCAAACGCCATAGATATAATTCGCCTCGACTCTAATTCTCACAGGATGTCGCTCATTAATATCACACAGAACCTAGGCAAATACACTCATCAAGGATATGCGAAAGAAGTTATGCACAAGAAATTTCAAGTTATAATCGCATATGAATATATAATAAAAAGAACGCTTAATTTTTTATGCAAATGATCTCATGAACGGAATCAGACATTAAGAACAAGATAGAGCACATGTTTACCTTTACTCTCGAGCTAGCATCCCCAAAAGATCAATTAGGTCTTTTCTATGGTTGTAACGGGGCCATTGGGTGAAGGTATAAGAAAGGACAGGAAAATGATAGCAAACAAACCTAGGATCATATCAAGATATGCTTCGGAAATCTTCAAACTTGGCCGAATTTCTTCAAATTCTTCATTCCAATTCCATCTAGGCTTCTTGAACAAGTTTCGTTCATCCTCCTTCTTCAGTTGACTTTGATTTCACATCGCTTCATTTTAAAGCTCTATTCCTTTTCACTTTCATTTGATTTCATCATCTCATTCATTTATCTTTTTTTTCAACTTTTTTATTTCTTCATTTTTTTTCAACTTTTTTTTGAGAGATGAGAATTTGTACATCAATTACATAATTCTTCAAAAACCTTCTTTGCATTTAATCTTCTTGTTTTGCCTTGGTACATGCACTTCATGAGTCACCCATTTCGAACTCTCTTCAATCATCTTCATCAACTCAATATGATCCCAAGCTATAAGGTATGGCTAAAATATGGCTAATTGGGGTTAAGTTAATGTGGGTGATGAAAGAAAAAGCTTATAGTGTTTGGCTTCAAAATTGGCTATGGAGCACACACATAAAGGTAGGAAATATTTAAGGAATTTTAAGTAGTACAGCACACATTGCCTATATCACTTCTAATGGTTCAACCAAATCAAGAGCAAAGTCCACATGTGATATCCTTTTATGATGAATGTTCTTTAATATCCAATGCATAACCTATTGAGATGAATTTCTAATGCTAAGAACCTAATGAGTGTTTAAGAGTAGAAATAAAAAAAAACCCTCTTATAATGTTATTTATGTACGCTTTTTGGCTTAGTGAACTCACAAGGGTAGTCTCCACTATTAATTATGGCAATTCAACTAAGCATCCAATCCACTATCACATCAAGAGAATGTCATAAGTTTTGAAAAATTCAATGCACTACTCTAAGTGGCAAGACATTAGTCTAAACTTAGTGAATAAAGCATACATTACGGCTCTTAAAACACACAAAAGAAGCATCTCAATATGGAGGACAAAAATTCCAAAAACTGGTGACTTTCAAAATCGACCTTTATCCTTCAATTGGTGTATATCTCTCAGAATACTCAAAATAATTTTCTCAAATTTTAACACAAGAAAATAAACATGCAAACAAACACTTTTCATTCCGAAAACATTTCAAAAATCGATTTGAAAGATGTGAAAACAAGCGATGAAAACAGCTCACTCGCGGATTCGGGAAACAGAGCATCGCTTCTGACCTTTGGTCAAAGAATTGATCATAACTTTAAAACTACCACCCAGAATTTTTCGTTCTTTATACCGTTGGATTCATATCGAAAAATCAAAGAACTCAACATGGACGGAAAAATTTATTTCCTTGCCAAAAGATACAGTTTTAAAGAAAATATTTGTCCAAAAATGTCTCCAGCAGAACAAGAAAACTCAAAGACTCAAAAACACACAAAAAACAAAAATGAAAAATTAAACCACACCTCCAAACCTAATCTAAACATTGTCCTCAATGTATAAACAAGAAATAGAATGAAATAAGTAGGGAAGGAGGAGCGACACAAACAAAAATAAAAATAAAAACAAAAAAGAAAGAAAAACTTGGATAGGTTGCCTCCCACCTATCGCTTGGTTTAACGTCTCGGCTCGACGCATTCAGCTCATCACCTCATCCATCCACCATAAGGTTGGGCATGTGGAAATTGACACCATCTTTCTTGAGATCACCCTTTCTCATCCATACTTGCCTTTCCTTCTTACTTCCATGATTTCGACTCTCGTTCCTCCGTTTGCATTGTCTAATATATTTATAACACCTTGGTCGAATGTGACCCTTCATATTGCAATAATGGCAAAAGGGGACAAGTCTAGGAAAGTTACTTTCTTGGTGGCTATGATTAGGTGGTGAAGTACGCCCTTGCTCTCTGTTTCTTCTCCTCCTTCTCCTCTTGGTGATCGACTTACTTGACTAATTTGTACTTACTTTGTCAAGCTGAAATCTTGCCAGTTGTTTCATTACCTCGGCGGTCAATGACTTGATCTCTTTATCAGCCTTTGCAAGCTTTGTAATGTTGTTGAGTTCTTTATTCTTCATAATCTCCAAGGCTATATCTCTCTGTTCAATTTCGGCCTTCATAAGCCGCATTCGTTGGTCAAACTCATCTTTGAGTTCTTCTCTCTCTTAGGCAAACTCCTCAAATTTCTTCAAAGAAGATTCCCTTTCTTTTTCTAGGAATTCAATTCTTGCCATCAAATCTAAATAGGAAGAAGTGACTCTTCGATTTTTTACCTTGTCAACCACCTTATTTGACTCATCCTCTAAACCTTCCACGAGTGCATCCAAATCTTCATTAGATAAGTCCGATAGATCCTCAGATTCGCACACTTCCACTACAAAGCAGTCAAGAGCACCGACCGGTTGCTTCATAGATTCAAGGACATCAATTTCATAGAACTTGGTGAGGCTTACACCTGTATCTTGATTTTCCTCCTTTCGTGGCAATGAACATGACCACGGATCACGCCATAGGTCCCGCATGAGATTTGATGCATCTTCCTCTGTTCTTAACCCATGAATTAACACCATATCCAAAGGAGTTTCTTCTTGTGATGTTTCAATTACCTCTAGAACCAATTTATCCATGATATCTATAGAAAAACAAGCACCCTCATCATTAGGAAACTTAAAAGCATCAAATACATTGAATTTTACTGTCTCGTCATTCATTGACATTGTAAGTGTGCCTTCATAAATATTGATCATTGTCTTTGCCATCCTCATGAATGGTCTTCCAAGGATCAAAGGAAGATCTCTTCCGGGAGTGGGAGCATCCTCCATCTCGAGTACTAGAAAGTCTGCTGGAAAAATTAATTCATTGACCTTGACTAGTACGTCTTCTAGCACTCCTCTTGGGTATCGAATGGATCGATCGGCAAGTTGTATACTCACTGAGGTTCCCTTGAGTTGGCCTATCTTCAAAGATTCAAACACAGAAAATGGCATTAAATTAATAGAAGCACCTAAATCAAGTAAAGCCTTTTCAAACCTTTGGGTTCTGATGATGCACGTGATCATGAAGCTCCTCTGATCCTTGAGTTTTGGAGGTAGCTTGCGCAAGAGCACAGCAGAGACCTCCTCATTTAGAGCCACATTTTCCTTCTCCTTGAATGTTCTCTTGTTTGTGCACAATTCCTTGAGAAACTTTGCATACCTTGGAATTTGTTGAATAGCATCCAGTAAAGGAATGTTGATTTGTACTTTCCGAAAGGTATCAAGGATGTCTTTCGTGCTTTGCTCTCTCTTTCGCTTTACAAGTCTTCCCGGATATGGTACTTGTGCTAAGATTTCAGCACTTGGTTCCTCAACCACTGTATCCTTCTTCTTCTGTTGTCGGTTCTTTTGAAAGACTTCTTCTTCTTTTTCTTTAGCCTTCATGTCTACTTCCATCTCTTCCTTTCCTTGTCCCACTTCCTTGCCACTTCAAAGAGTGATTGCCTTTGCGGATTCTTGATTTCCCTTCGGGTTTTGGATCACTTGACTTGGAAGTCTACCTTGGTCTCTTTGTCTCAACGAGGATGCTATATGCCCAATTTGGTTCTCTATGTTCTTGATAGATTGCCTCGTTTCCTACATAAAAGATTGGGTAATTAGCGCTAAAGATTCCATTATTTCATCGAGGGACTTACCTTGTCTTGGAGGTTGTTGAGGTGCAAATTGATTTTGAACCAGTGGTGGCATTAATGCATTTTGAGTGTTCTTCCATCCAAAGTTTGGATGTTGTCGCCAACCAGGATTATATGTGTTGGAGAATGGATCATTCCTGTGCCTTTGTTGTTGCACATAATTTGCCATCTCCTCCCCATTGCCGCCTAGACTCGGATATGACTCCGAAGAGTGTCCCGGATTCGTGCATACCGGGCACACTTGAGAATTCGGGATCAATTGTTGAACTAACTTTGTCAATTGTGTGATTTGGGGTCCATAATCATTTGTGCTCACCTCATAAACTCCAGCTTTCTTCGGAGTGGCTCTTCGGTAGTTGAATTGTTGAGAATTCTCCGAAAGCCTCTCGATTATCTCCTGAGCCTCCAATGCATTCTTATTCATCAATCCCCATCCACTTGTAGCATCAACCATGATCCTCTCAAAGTCAAGTAACCCTTCATAGAAGTATTGTACGAGAATGTTGCTCTATCCCATGATGCTGGCAAGAGTTGAGTAGCCTTTGATAACGCTCCCAATATTCATGGAATGGTTCACCATCGAGTTGCTGCACCCCCATAATTTCTTTCCGAATTTTGTTTGTGCGTTGAGTTGGAAAGAATTTTGAAAGGAACTTTACCGTTAGATCGACCCATGATGCGATGGATCCACTTGGTAGTGAGTAAAGCCAGTCTTTGGCTTTGTCATTGAGTGAGAAGGGAAAAAGTCTCAAACGAATTCCCTCATCATTCTCGCCTCCATTAGTGATAGTGGTGCACACTGCAAAGAATTCCTTGATGTGAATGTGAGGATCCTCTCTTGATTTTCCATAGAATGTTGGAAGAAGATGGATTGTACCACTCTTGATCTCGAAATTGATGTTGGGCGGAAGAATGATGCATGATGGTTGGTCCAAAGCCTTAGGGATTGTGAACTCCTTGAGCGGTCTAGTGAGATTGTTCAATGCCACTTGGACAACCGCTTGATTTGGTTGAATGTCTTCATCTATGTTTCTTTCTTGGTTTCTTCTCAGTTGATAAAGAGTTCTCTCGATCTCAGGATCTTGTTCTATAGGATGAGTATCCACAGAACGATGACCGTTCATAAACATACAAAAAAAAAAATTAAAGGAAAAATTACCAAATAAACCTAAGAAAAAATTAAAACAAAAACAAACTAAAAACTAAAGTAAGCAATTTATTCCCCGGCAGCGGCGCCAAAAACTTGTTGGTTGCAAAATAGCAAACAAAAATATTATCAAACCTTGCAAGTGCACAAATCGTAAACGATAGTACAATAGGCAAGCAAGGGTCGTTCCCACGAGGAATGAATTACCTATGGAAGTTAAGAATTTAAAAACACTAAATTAAGACAATCTAAGACTCTAAGACAACTTAAATAAAACACAACTCACACACAATAGGGGGTTTTTGAATTGATTATTAAAAACTAAGAATTAAAATTAAACTAAAATTAAGAAAAGCAGCAAAAAGATTATTTGGAAAAACTCAATAAAGAAAAAATAGCTAGAACTTCCTATCCACCACTAAACATTCATCCAATCCATAGACAATAATCGAGTTAAAGAAGTCAAACTTGATGCAGAAGTTCACAACAAGGAGATGGTATCTCACTCAAGTCATATGATTCTCTCTTAGTTGGTATGTAAATTGCATGGTGTCTACATAAATACTTATACTCCAAATTATAACCTAGCATGGTGTCTACTTAGATTTAATAATTGGAATTCATTAAGAATGAAGAGAATATGAACATCGCATAAACCCTTGAACATGGTATCTATTCTAGGTAATTTATGAAACAACTTCCCTTAATTAAGTCTTATTTCAATCAATTGTTGCAACCAATGATAGATTTATATGGTGTCCGATTTGTATCCTTGCAACATAAATCCTAAAATTATGCTCCTAAGGTGATCAATCAAAGAAACACAATAAAAGAAAGACAATTTTTATGGGGAATTGAATTCATCAAGTAAGAAAATAATACTCTATTAAAACAATATGTCTATGAAATTGAAATCATGTCTAGGGCTTCAAGTTAGCCTTCGCTATGAAAAGTTTAGTTACACATCATAACTATAAAAAGCAAATAAAAAAATTAAAATTAAAGAAAGGTAGAAGAAGAGAGAAAATAAAAACTATGAAGGATCTTCGGTCTTCAATCTTCAATAATTAATCTTTTTTTTTCTCTTCAAGAAACTCTTGGTATTTATAGGTGACTACTCCTTGTAGACTCCTAATTTGCTTTGTTGTAGGAAACACACCAAGTAGGAAAATAGAATTAATTAAGGAATGGAAATTCTTTCCTAACTTGGATTTCCTCTTTGGAAATTAATTCCTAATTTGAGTTTAGGAAATTTTCCAAGCATGTCTTGATTTTTTAGAGTCTTTTAGGATTTGATTTGGGAAGTTTTGGGACAATTCTATACTAATTTGGAACCAATTCGGAGTAGAAATCTGCCAAAAATAAGCAACGACCGCTGTGGGACCGCTGCCATAATTTAGAGCGCAATTGACAGCGTAACAATACTGGAGAAACATCGTTGTGCAAAAGTTCAGCGATCCCACAGCTTATCACATACTTATATTGGAGCGATGTATGTACCGCTGCCATAATGCACATCACAAGTGACAGCGGTCCACAATTAACAAAGGCTGCTGTTAAAAAGCTAAAGCGATGCACATTTAAATTGCAAAGGCTGCTGTTGAACATATAAAGAGGTGCAATCATTGCAAATTGAGTTGGTTAATTATGCTTTAGTCCCTTTTTATGACAATTGTACTTTAATTCCTTCATTCTCTTTAAATCACCTTTTTATCTTCAAATTTACTCCAAGAGCTATCTTCTACACAATCTCAACAAACACGTTAAAATATTCAATTTCACTCAAGAACATAACATAAAACATAGGAATTAGGGGTCTCAAATATCAACATTTATCGACCTAACAAAATACTAGGTCATCAATGATTCCCAATTATAAACACTCAATGTATGGAATTAACTTGTAAACAAATTCAATTAATTCAAGGGTTCATTCTTTATCTTTAATATGACTATTACCGTACGATCACGGGATGAGTCACGTGTTCCCAACCACTATTCACCCTTTGATCTATGGTGTGAACAATAATCGGAAACCCATTAAGTTCAAGAATAAAGAACCAAAATCTAAACTTTGTTGTGATCTATGCTAAAGATAAATTTTATTTATTCAAGTGAGCATTAATCAGGATTATGTTTTGATCTATACTCTAACCCTAATTATCTGATAGTCTTAACCCTAAAATCATGCCAAATAATCATCCACCCTTTGGTCTATGGCGTGAATGAAAATTAAAACTAATGAGGAGTCAAGCAATTAAGCACAATGAATAAATCAAGAATTAAATTGATGAAATAATAATTAATCCACACAAGAGCATTCACAAATGGTTCACATTGATTCCCTAGTTATGAGATTAGTTACACATGATGAAAATAAAAAGAGAAGAGAAAGAAAAGATAAAACTCATCTTGGCCTTCAATGAGTTCTTCAAGTCTTCAATGATGAATCTTCTTCGTCTTTGAATCTTCAATGTGTAAAGATGAATGAATATTGTGAGGTGATGTATGGTGGGGGATGGCCCCCTTGGTGGCTTGGGACTTCCCTTGTCTTGTGTCTCTCGAAATTAGGGTTCAAAGGAGTTTAAATAGGTGTATATGCTAGGCCATGTCCTTAAACAACAAGGAAATCAATTCCCTTTTAGAACTCTACCTTTTTGGGATTTTATTTCTTTCCTAAACCATCCAAATTGATTACTTATTGAAGGAAGATAAAGATTAAGTGTCAACTTGCTTTCCAAGACTTACACTCATGTCCAAGAAGGTAATATTTCCCATTCCGACAACTTGCAAAACAAATCCTGTCACTATTCACGGATTTTATGACTGACTGATTTGCGCAATAGGTACTCAAATAGGCATAACTTCTTCTAGGAAATTCGTATCGATGAGCCGTAAATTGGGATGGAAACTAGATTTTTGGGGCTTCATATCCATAGGTGGTATAACACACAATTCAATTGCAGTTGAGTGATATGGCCTTCGTAACATGGCTTGTCTGCATTGATACGGGAAACCGTTTTGACTACCGCTGTGATAATCCACAGCGGTATAACAGCGTTTTGGAAGGTGTTATTCTGCCCTTTTTAGTGCTATTGGTACCGCTATCATAATTAACAACGGTCAAGACAACGGTCAAGGAAAATTGCATATTAGTCCCTCAACTCTTCAATAATTGCCCTTTTCCTATAAAATTCTCCAAACACATCACTTAGATCCAAAAACCTGAAAATGCTCAAAACACAAATTAAAACCCCTAAATAACTCAAGAAACAAGCAATTGATTGGAGGAATGAGGGTAAAAAATATATATAAAAAATGACCGATCACCTACCCCGCTGCCGCCTACCGGTAGCGGTCGAGGGTGTTAAATGGAAGTCCGCTCCCTGAGTGGATTTTTCTGTTAACACTAATTTATAGACACTTGTCTTTTATCTGGAAATTAAGTCATTGGAACATCTCCAATTAGTCTGTTACTCAAGATTCGTTGCAATGGAGATGTTCTATATCTCATTAATTTAACTTAACTTAGACAAGTTTCTCAGTAGCTGGCATTCAAGCTTGAGTATTCCATTACCCCATTCAACTTTCACGCATCCTATCAGATATCTAACACTTGAAGGCGCTCTAACAATGCTTCTATACACCCAGCTAGTTTCGGTGAGCATGCATCGACTTTGTAACTTCTGCTTTCGACCTCCTCACTAGGCCCCCTGAGCACCTGTTTGGCCTTGGCAATCTCTGGTGCTATGGGCTTGTCTCTATGAACGGAGACAATATTTTTTGAACACTTTTCTTGGTCTTTTGAGCTTTTAGGCGTTTATCCGGACTAGGTCCAATCTTTAATGTTTCTTTGGACATTTAATTGGACTAGGTCCGACTTTAACGCTTCTATAGGTGCATATGCCTGTCTGAGTAGGCTCTGTCTCTTCATGCTTTAACTTCACTTGATAGGAGATCCGAAATTGCTAACATTTTTTTTTGCTCAGAGTCGGTAAATCAAGGATGTTCCCTCCTTATATTTTTGTATAATATTCCATCTCATGCCTTCCTAAATCACTGCAAAGAAGCAACCAAGACAATTTAATAATCAATATTAACCTGTGTAGTAGGCGTTTCTATCTCCAGTGTAGAGCTGTGATATCCCGAATATCGTCAAACATTTTTTATAGTGAATGATCTTTAGGACCTTCCACGAATTGCAACAATCCATCTTATTCTTTATATATATATATATATATATTGGCAAGGAATGACCGGATTTGTGGCTGCAGGCAATCCTTAGATCAAACTGCCAAGATTGAGATGATCTGCTATTATTCGACTTTTTGCATGTGATGAATGGTGGTGATCGATCCTCCGGCTTTAGTCTTGTACTCCAACTTCCGTTCCACTCCATCTTTTTTTATATATACATATATCAGTTATCTTATTAAACCGATTACTTTGCGACTGATCAGTTATGTTATTAAACTGATTAACTTTGAACCGATCAGTTATCTTATTATACTGATCAACTTTGGACCGATAAGTTTGAAGAAAAAAAACATGCGGCGGAAACGAAAAATTAGATTGGTATATTTTAAAATTTTTCCTTATAAAAGAAAGAACCTTAACCCTTGATTAATTAACATATAATTAAAGTATCATACATTTTCCACGTGACGATTGATGTTGCTGTCGATTGAATCCGCTTATGTCGAATTGAATCCTCAAGATCTTCCAATCCAATCACGAATATGAATCACCTAGGAGTGTGGGCTCCCTTTCTTTTGAATTGTAAACCTGAGGATGGAAAAACAAACATTTTTCTTTCGTTAGTCACAATATCTCTCATAGAGAAAACAAAGAACGTTCGGTCACTTTTGAATTCTCAATCTATTAATCAAAAAACTCGTGTGAACCCTAATTCGATCTTGTTCACAAAGCCTTTTGATATAAAAGCCACTAGTGCACTATCGAAAACAAAAACGCTCTCTCTTTCTCTTTCTCTTGGCAGAATTCTATGAGTTGTAGAAGTTTTTTTTTAAAGCAAACGAATGATTAAAAAAAAACTTCTTCTTGTAAACTATTCTTGGCCGAATTTTGATGATAAAAAATTATGTGGGTGGCCGAATTCTTTGATAGAGTTATATATATAGTGGCCAAAAATTCTCCTTCTTTATGGAGGATTTTTGTTTCACCAAAACTCTTATCAACTTAGTAGTTCAACTCTATTACAACTCATGAATATATTATCCAATAATAAATTATTGAATATCAAAAAAATAATTGTTACTTTATCGATAACTTCCTAATTGACTAATTATCGATTAGAGTTTTGATAGATATCAAAAACCTCCTAATTTGACCAGATAAATAAAAGCTTTTTATTTATCTACTTATCAAATAAGGTTTTTGATTCTTATCATACTACTAACAATAGTATGACACTAAGAGTCATACTCATAGTTAGAAAAAGATTTTGACTTTTAATCAAATAATTAATTAATCAATAAATCAATTAATTTCCATTTGATTACATAATAAAATAAAAACAATATATTAAGCTAATACTTTTAGCCTTGCCGCCCAAGCCTATACATGGGCTATATAATGTTTTTCCATTTTATTAAATCCATTGGACTTTAATAAAAAGTTCACATGTGAACTAGACCTATTCTTAATTATTAAAAATTAGTCTACATGCCTTAAATTAATACATTAATATAATTTAGCAGCCCATTTATTTAAAATGTGCAATTATATTCTTAATGTATTAATGGAATGCTAAACGCACCCCATTAGGGCCGCCCAAGGATTCCCACATCATTGGCCGCCCATCCCAGGCCTTTGAAGTGTTACCGAGTGTCTTGATCACACACATGATCGCACATGTCCAAAACTTTTGGATTCCGAAATCCAAAACCAATTCTAGATGGACCTCGAAATTTGTCCGGTTGAATATATCAAGTGATCCATTCAAGTTCGTGCGGATTGAGGATCTTGGCGGGCTATCTAAATTTAAGCTTCAATAGATATAACCTAATCACAATCAACAAATGATTCACTTAGGTTTGATCTATTAATTTTAGCTTATTCCACTAAAGAGCTAAAATTGAACTCTTAAATAAAGATAGAATAAGTTAATGTTACTCATTCGTACCATAGACAACCTTATTGGGGATAGTGTATCCTCGTGAAAAATACCAGTAATCACCAAAAGTTCATAGACCGTCTATAGCTCTCCTAGTTACCATATTTACTTATATGACCATATTTTGAACTAGGATATTTTGACTTGTCCAGAAGCCATGTTTCAATAGACAATATTGAAAACTCAACGTTAAGATTTAATATTCAATACCTCAAAATATTCATATCATGATATTCTACTCACATTTAATAAATGGAGCCACGATGTCCATATCTATAAATGAAGTTCTCTATCGATTAACAAATGAATACTACCAAACCATCGAAGATAGACTATGCTATATAATTGTACTCACTGATAGCTCAAATGATAACACTTGTAACCATAAGTCAATCATTTATCTCAGGATTGAGATAGACTATCCGATTTTTCTTAAGTGAAAACTTTTATCCATTGACGGTTCTAGATAAAGTATTTCACTATGATCCTATTCAATGCACCTAGTTCACTAGATTCTTTTTCCCAAAGAAACTACACTTTGATGATTTTAGACTCATCATAACACATTTGATCCCACTCAAATGCTAGCAAAAGAATCAACAACTTTAACAAGGTAAAGGTGTTGGGGTTTATGCCCTAAAGATGTAATTTGTAAATGGATTTATGAAATAAATAAAAAAGAAAAGTTCAATTCATTCTTGTTGTGTTGTTTATTTTATAACTTGTGCATATATTAACATCCTAGATTGCTGGATGTAATCTCGAACTGTGCATATGAGTGTCATATACGGATGGATACAGTAAGAGAAGTGCAATTTAAAGAGTCCATAGAGAGTAAATAAAGCTGGATATTTTATTTGTGGTTAATCTATAGCTGCGGTCTATTCCGTAATGTACAGTGGTTCTATCCTGAATCATTCATATGAGATATGGGAATGGAGGCACCTTGTATGATGTGATCGTATAGGACTGAGCCATGATCTATATGAATCTCTCACCAAGATCCGTTTACTAATGAGACTCATATATATCAACTAATGATGGCTATATGTGGGTGATCTTAATCCTGAGTGTCTTATCGACTCCTTCAGGTTAGATCATGGTCTTTGATATACCATGGGTGAGGTCAGATGCAATTCCTGATCAATATACTCTGTATGTTGGGATTGTAGTTTGGCTTATGGCTGGGAAGGTATGTACACAATAGTAGAATCCACTCCTTCTTGTGAGAAGTAGATGGTAGTTCCCTTAAGGGTTGATTCGGGGCTTGGACAATATGAGCGCTTTCCTAATTCTGTGAGGAAATAGGATTTATTGTTCATTAGAGAATCAATGGTACTTAAAGGATATATGGAATTAGAGGGGTATAACGGACATTATGATCCAACTCTTTTTATGAACTACTGTGGAGGATCACACCATATGTAATAGCTATATCGATGGACACCGAGTTGTATCGGTCTCTGTAAAAACGTCTACAGTTGAGAGAGTGTGGCTTCAGCTTTTAAGTGGAATAACACCGGAGTTAATAATCAAGGAATATTAATTAAAGAGTTTAATTAATAATTCTGAAGTTTATTGGAGCTCAAAATACAGTAGGTCCATTAGGTCCCCTTGTTAGCCCGATTGAATTAGGTAACAAAGGTCACGATTAATTAATTGGATTGTCCAATTAATTGTGTTACGAAAGTAACACGTGTTTATTCGGGAACTAATTGAATAATGAGATTATTTAATTAATTAATAATGGTGATTAAATAAATTAAATAATAAGATTATTTAATTATGTTATTAATCACTAAATGGAGGGTTTCATTTGTTATTTATTTTTGAATAGTGGGATAATGAGATCTCCTTTATTAAATAAAATAAATTGAAATATATTTGAATTTAAATTGTTTAAATTCAAATATACATATTATGTTTTTTGATAAATAAAATATAGATTTTAGTTTAAAAGACAAGGTGTGGTTATTTGAAAAGATATAAAAGAGTTTTATATTTTTGAAAAACTTTAACCTGATATGCATGCATATATATATTAGTGTTGGTATAGGATAATAATACTATGTTTGTGCGTGAATCAATTACAAAAACAAACGAAACAAAAAGGGAGAAGAATACGCATGCAAGGTGCGCACAAGTAAAACACACCAAAGGAGAAAAAGACAAAAACTTTGCTTTTGCTCTGTGAAGTCAAATATTGCATCATATGCAATAAGTATGTGCATAAAAAAAATATTGATCAAGGCTGATATATAATTTTTTTTTGTTCAACGCATGTATATATTGGTCAACGCAAATCAAGTGCATGATAGATTTATATTGATCAACGCAAAATTTAAAAGTTGTGCAAGTGTGTGTGGTGCAAGGGTTGCATATTGAACAAAAAGAAATTGTTTTTTCTTCTTCATTCTCTCTGAATCCTCCATTCAAGTTTTTGAGACTGTGACGCGTCCACACGCAGTTATCAGTCCCGAGATATAGCGAGGAAGATCAGTGGTACAGATCAGGAGCGTATCGTAAAGTGAAGGAGTCTCCAAACGTTGGTAAGGTTCTAATTTTATTTTAATATATTGATTACAATTTCATGTGTTTACATATTGTATGTATTAATTCCGAAAAAATAATTACTATCTCAAGTTCACTGGTTACAGATCGTTTATGATCTGTATAAAAAAAAATTTAAACCTATTTCCGCTGCGTTACCAGTGAACGGGGTTCCAACAATTGGTATCAGAGCCAATTTTTTTTTTTCGTAACAGAAAATTGTTTTCGATGCTCCTGTATATATGATTGTGTAGACACTATTTAAATTGACTGTATGTTGTTTTTGTATGTATATTAAATTTGTTAATTTACAAAAACATGATTGATGGTTAATTATATGGTATTGTGGATTTAGGGTTCATGGATTGTATTAATTTTTATTTTATTTTATTTAGTTTTCTTAGTCCTATACATGGACAACATCCTACTCATTGGGAATGATGTGGGAATGTTATCTGATGTAAAGGGTTGGCTAGCTAGCCAATTCCAAATGAAAGATTTGGGAGAGGCGAGTGATGTTCTAGTGATCCAACTTATAAGGGATCATAAGAACAAACGCATATCATTGTCTCAAGCATCGTTTATCAATAAGATTCTTGTGCGATTTTCGATGCAGAACTCCAAGAAAGGTAATTTACCTTCTAGGCATGGAGTTCACTTGTCTAAGGAACAGTGTCCTATGACACCTCAAGAAGTTGAGGATATGAGACGTGTACCCTATGCATCAGCAGTAGGTAGTCTCATGTATGCTATGTTATGCACGAGATCGGACATCTGCTATGCAGTAGGAGTAGTCAGCAGGTACCAGTCCAATCCAAGATTGGATCATTGGGTTGCTGTCAAGACTATTCTCAAGTATCTTTAGGGAACGAGAAACTATATGCTAGTGTATTCCAGACAAGATTGGATCTCGTTAGGATACCCATATTCTGATTTTTAGTCATACAGGGATTCCAGAAAATCTACGTCTAGATCAGTATTCACCCTAGGTGGTGGAGCCATTGTGTCAAGAAGTATAAAGCAATCTTGCATTGCTGACTCCACCATGGAAGCCGAATATGTAGCCTCTTGTGAAGCTGCTAAAGAGGCTGTTTGGCTCCATAAGTTCTTGAGTGATCTGGAAGTTGTTCCAGATATGGATAAGCCCATCATACTTTATTGTGATAACAGTGGTACTGTGGTTAATTCCAAAGAACCAAGAAGCCACAATAGAGGAAAG
This sequence comes from Dipteronia sinensis, assembly GCA_033220585.1. Lineage (NCBI taxonomy): Eukaryota > Viridiplantae > Streptophyta > Magnoliopsida > Sapindales > Sapindaceae > Dipteronia > Dipteronia sinensis. The sequence continues at coordinate 2,047,360 of CM065645.1, forward strand.
CATATAGAGAGAAAGTATCATCTCAGTGCAGAGAGGAGATGTGATCTTCACCAAGATAGCCTCACAAGACAATCATGCTAATCCATTTACGAAGCCTTACCGGCTAGAGTGTTTTTAGGTCATCTAGATGGTCTAGGGTTACAAGACATGCCTCACATGCTTGAGTGAAAGTGGGTGAGTGTTGGGGTTTATGCCCTAAAGATGTAATTTGTAAATGGCTTTATGAAATAAATAAAAAGAAAATTTCAATTCATGCTTGTTGTGTTGTTTATTTTATAACTTGTGCATATATTAACATTCTAGATTGTTGGATGTAATCTTGAACTATGCATATGAGTGTCATATACTGATGGATACAGTAAGAGACGTGCAATCTAAAGAGTCCATAGATAGCCAATAAAGTTGGGTACTTTATTTGTGGTTAATCTATAGCTGCGGTCCATTCCGTAATGTACGGCGGTTCTATCCTGAATCATTCTTATGAGATATGGGAATGCAGGCACCTTGTATGATGTGATCGTATAGGACTGAGCCATGATCTATATGAATCTCTCACGAAGATCCGTTTACTGATGAGACTCATATATATCAACTAATGATGGCTATATGTGGGTGATCTTAATCCTGAGTGTCTTATCGACTCCTTCAGGTTAGATCATGGTCTTTGATATACCATGGGTGAGGTCAGATGCAATTCCTGATCAATATACTTCGTATGTTGGGATTGCAGTTGGCTTGTGGCTGGGAATGTATGTACACAATAGTTGAATCCACTCCATCTTGTGAGAAGTAGATGGTAGTTCCCTTAAGGGTTGATTCTGGGGTTGGACAATATGAGCTCTCTCTTAATTCCGTAAGGAAATAGGATTTATTGTTCATTAGAGAATCAATGGTACTTAAAGGATATATGTAATTAGAGGGGTATAACGGACATTATGATCCAACTCTAATTATGAACTACTGTGGAGGATCACACCATGTGTAATAGCTATATCGATGGACAACGAGTTGTATCGGTCTGTGTACAAACGTCTACAGTTGAGAGAGTGCAGCTTCGGGTTTTTAGTGGAATAACACTGAAGTTTATAATCAAGGAATATTAATTAAAGAGTTTAATTAATAATTTTGAGGATTATTGGAGCTCAAAATATTGTAGGTCCATTAGTCCTCTTGCTAGCCCGATCGAATTAGGTAACAAGGGTCACGATTAATTAATTGGATTGTCCAATTAATTGTGTTACATAAGTGACACGTGTTTATTCGGGAACTAATTGAATAATGAGATTATTTAATTAATGAATAATGATGATTAAATAAATTAAATAATAAGATTATTTAATTATGTTATTAATCACTAAATTGAGGGTTTCATTTGTTATTTATTTTTGAATAGTGAGATAATGAGATTATCTCATTTATTAAACAAAATAAATTGAAATATATTTGAATTTAAATTGTTTAAATTTAAATATACGTATTATCTTTTTTGATAAATAAAATATAGATTTTATTTTAAAAGACAAGGTGTGGTTATTTGAAAAAGATATAAAAGAGTTTTAAATTTTTGAAAAACCTTAACCAGATATGTATGCACATATATTAGTGTTGGTATAGGATACAAATACTATGTTTGTGCATGAATCAATTACAAAAACAAACGAAACAAAAAGAGAGAAGAATACGCATGCAAGGTGCGCACAAGTAAAACACACCAAAGGAGAAAAAGACAAAAAGTTTGCTTTTGCTCTGTGAGTAAAATATTGCATCAGATGTAATAAGTATGTGCAAAAAAAAAAATTATTGATCAAGGCTGATATATAATTTTTTTTTTGTTCAACGCATGTATATATTGGACAACACAAATCAAGTGCATGATAGATTTATATTGATCAACACAAAATTTAAAAGTTGTGCAAGTGTTTGTGGTGCAAGGGTTACACATTGAACAAAAAGAAATTGTTTCTTCTTCTTCATTCTCTCTGAATCCTCCATTCAAGTTCCTTAGACCATGATGCGTCCACACGCAGTTATCAGTCCCGAGATATAGCGAGGAAGATCAATGGTACAGATCAGGAGCATATCGTAAAGTGAAAGAGCCTTCAAACGTTGGTAAGGTTCTAATTTTCTTTTAATATATTGATTACAATTTCCTGTGTTTACATATTGTATGTATTAATTCCGGAAAAATAATTACGATCTCAAGTTTACTGGTTACAGATCGTTTATGATCTGTATGAAAAAATTTTAAAACCTATTTCCGCTGCGTTACCAGTGAACAGATTTCCAACAAAAAGCGTCCAACCTTTATCTTAAGATGTGAATATTGTTCAAGATTAACTTAAGAATTATGTCTACCTCATACATATCCAGATGTACAAACAATTCTTCATTTCTCATAGTCTTTTGACCTTAATATTATTTAGTTTTGACAATTATAATAATTAAACTATAAATGCTATAAGATTTGTTAAACTAGAAATCACTTTATTCATATGAAAGATTGTCAAATACATTATTACACTCTTACTATTGAGCATAATCCTAACAAAGTTATCTTATTACACTGATCAACTTTTGACCGGTCAGTTATCTTATTATACTGATCAACTTTGGACTGTTATGTTATTTTTTATTATTATTATTCATCAGCCGAATCACCGGGTTGGAGAAGTGACTTTGCTAAAAACTGCTTTGCAACTGCGAAATTTTTTTTACGTCTCCTGCTCCTTTGCTATGATGTGAAACCCCCTAGCCCCCTAGCAATTGTTAAAGAATGTTTTATTTGAACGGAGTGCTTTTAACATCGCGTCCTATTTTCTTCCTTCGTTTTTTTAAAAACACTCTGCTGAGTAGCTGGTCGGGGTATCTAATAGAATAAGTGACTTGAAATATCTACGAAGGTTGAATACCTCTAGTGAATCAAATGGTTGTGATGAGCTGAGTGGTTCTGCCAAACTGAACAGCTACTAGCGAGCCAAATAAGCTGATACTTAGATTTTGCTGCTTTGTTCACCAGTTGTATTTAGCAGAGTTTTTTCTAAATAATCGTGTTGAGGCGGCGGAAGTGAAATACAATCAACTTTTAATTGCCACACATGTGGCCCTGATCGGCAGACTATATTGCCACCCATTTGAGCGACCTGGAGCCAGTGTGAGGTTTCTGTGAAGCCATTTTAAACTTTCGACGGTCGATGGCTCGCCGTTTAGTTGATGATTGCTTTGATGTGGTCACAGTCTGGATTCTTCATTGATATGTCAAACCCGGAAAGCCTATGGGAAGCTATCTTTTCTGAGTTGAATCAGATGAACCTCTCATGACTCTGAAGTTTAGTTGCTTATGTTGTAAATTATTCAATTGTTGTCGGGTTAACTGATAATAGATAGCTAATCCGACTCAGCTGATGATTGACTCGTGACGTTTTTCTACCATCGTAAGTCTGATTTTCAACGCTCATCGAGGTGAACTTTTTCTTCAAGTGCATCTTGAATTTTTTTTACCGAACTCTGTTTACGAATTCGCTTGCTTGTGCATCTCCTGGCAATGATAGAACAACTAATCCACCCCCTAGCACCCTTATTTTTTTTGTTCGGGCTTGCTAGAGTGTCTCGGTGTTTTGTTTGTTTTTGTTGTAGGTGCCAGGATAGTCTTGATTTCTATCGATGTGCCTCTTTGTAATGACTCTATTAAGATCTGACCTCTCGCCTCGGTTGATCTTTTTCATTGACCATGCCACCCTCTCTTCTTCTTTTTTCTAGCCGGAATCTTTGACAGACTAGATTTTGTCTTCAGCTGACCAGAAACTCAAATCGACTGGATTCTATCTTTGGACGACCATAATTTTGGCCAACTAGAATCTTTGGCATAACAGGTTCCATCTTTGGCCTACCAGAATCTTTCGTTTGTCCGAACTTTGGTCGAATAGATTCTATCTTTGACAGCCGATAGTGTGGTGTCATCCGGCAATTTGCGAATGCAATCACGGTTTGGAGTTCTATTGACATGTCTAATCAAGAAGCTTTCAAAAGGCAACCTCATCTTAGTCAAACGTGATAATCCTTTCACTATAAAAATTGTTAGTCAGATGACAACATTTAATGACCGTTTTAGGGAGTGACCCTTACTCTGATTTTTTTTAAAGCATCCGTCGGGCTCCGTTTACGGTTCTAAAGTATAAATAATTAAATATGCTTGCTCATGTAATAAAAGATAATAGTTAGTCATAAACGAGTTTTATTCGTATAAGACATAGCATATTTGGTAGAGCATAATCTTTATATTAACAGAAGAGATCAAACCCGGATTGATGAACGTAGTTGTTGGCAATGTGAAGCCAATGCTACACTTCCATCTCTGACCGGGCCACTAAGGTTATAGGGCCTCCTGTTTGTTGAAACATTTAAGTGTGTCAAGACGAAATTTGATTCCCGCGTGCCGAGACTCGATACATGAGCTAGCATTTTTCAACTTGTTTTCTATACCAAACAGGTGAGTGGTGTTCGCACAAGTAATAATAATCATGTACTTAATGTGACCAAATATTTGTACAGTTTTCCCGAGCAATGCAGTGCTTGTTTTAGATTAACTAAGGTAAAAGATGTCTACTCCACTAGCCCCCAAAGAAGAAGATTTGTGATCCTAATTTGGTCCCATCCCATGAATGAAAAACAAAATGCAGACAAGTAAGTTGAACCTACTAACCTAGCGTAGTACAGTACATTAGCCCTTTTTCTAAATCCATCAAACATCCATTTCTTGACCATTTCCATCTTCAGGTCTCCCTCTCTTTCCTCATCCCTAGGAAAACCAACCACAACTACTCCCACACTCTTTTTTTTTGTCTTTTAAACCAAATCATCCCAATTCACAAAAAATAAATAATAATTCACAATTGCAAAAATATTAATAAATCCCACAAATTTCCATCCATAATCTTTTTTATATAGAGAATTATGACAACCTTATGCAAGTATTTATCTTTTTCTTTTCCTTTTTATCCCAAATTTAATGAATTTTGAATTCAAAACTGTTACTTTCCATTTCCAATTAAACTAACTCAAAAGTTGTAAAAGATGGCTTTTTAATGAATATAATCTTTTTTAAAGGAAAATGATGAATTTTATGCTAAATTGAATTGCAAGAAAAGAGGACAGATACATGTAGCTTGATAATAGAAGAGAAAGACATCCAAATCAAGATGATTTGTACATAATGAAATTTTCTTGAGAACCAAACAGTGTATACACATAATTACATCCACCCAAACCACCACAGACTAATTAAGTTCAGTGTAGTGCAGTGCTCAGCAATTCTCATAAGTGGAATAATTAAGGTCAACTATCTATAGACTATAATTACTCTCTTGATTCTTGAGTGTATTCAAAATTCTTGACTATAATTACAACAGAGAAGATCACGACAAACAGAAAAAGACTAGAATTAAACAGAAAAAGAAAAGAAGAGATGGATATAGAATTTGTACTTTAGATTCTAGCTGAGAGAATAAAGAGGTTTAAGGTCGTTGACAGTCGTTGATTGCGGTAGCTTTGAAGAGACCCATATGGCGAGGTCAGAAGACAGAGTTGACAGACGACGAGGTTAGGAGACCCAGTCGGTGAGGAGACCCAGACGACGAGGTCGTGCGGTGGGCAGCGGGCTAGGTCTGAGAGAATTAGAAGAGAAATTAAAGAAGAAGAAGGCGAGCAGTGTTGAAAAAAAGAAGAAGAAGAAAAGATGAATATAAACTATGTACCTGAGAGAGCGAAGAGGTTGAAGCCTTGAGGGTGGTTGACGTCCAGCCACAGCATTTAGGAGATTAGACCTGAGAAGTTTCGAGTGAGAGATGTGCGGCGGACTAGGTTAGGCAAAGAGATGTTCTGCTCAGAGTGAGAATGTGAGATGAAAAAAAATATATATTTATACTTAATACCGGTTCGGTTTACCGGTTTAGAGGACCAAACCGGAAAATGAAAATACACTAAGAGTGATAAAACAAACCTAGAGGGCGGGTGAATAGGTTTTAGTTAAATTAAATGCCATCTTTTTGATTAATCAAAATTAAACAACACAACCCCTAATCTCTAACACAATCAATCATTGCCATAATAAAAATGTGGAATAAACAAAAAGATACAATGATATGATTTACGTGAGAAACACTCAAACTGGTTAAAAACTCATGGGCCTAATCGCCAATCAAACCCTCAAATCCACTATTTGCAGAAACGATTACAACCTAGATTGACCACATCACACCTAATCGGTTACTAATCCATCCTTGCTAGCCGCAGGCCTTTAATAGTGATTTTAGGCGTTTGCTTGTATACTACCAAAGGCAAATACAAGACTTAACTCTTAAATGAAGAGACATGAACCCTAAAGTGAATATGATGATATTCTAAATGCATAAAATGCAAGGTCAACACATTTAATGCTTATCTAGTCATGTATGAATGCTTCAAACAATCCTAGATATCATGTTGCTATATGACACACATATAACCTAGCTATATGAAATCAAAGCATTCCTAGATGCAATAGCTATCACAATACAACAACCCAAACATCAACAAAAATCTCTATTTATAATGCAAAATTATAATCTAGATGCAAAAGAAACATAAAAGAGATTTCTTGTTAAGCAAGAACACAAAGATGGATGAGAGTGGTGTTCTACATACCAAGTAAGCTATGTTGATGAAGACCCATGCTTAGAAACATCCTAGATGAAACTAGATAATGATAGAACCATGAATGAATGATGGGTGATTGGGTTTTGGACAATAAAAATGGTTTCTTGTTATCTTTTCTTGCAAGACACTCTTGAGCTCTAAAAGGAATGAAAAAGAATGGATTCTGAAGCTCTCTAGAAGCAAGGAAGAGGAAAGGGTATATATATATGAAGCCCTATACGAAATGACATCGTTTTGAAAAACAGTAACAAAATCCCGTCATTACTGCTGTACGTACCGTGGCTCGGGCAAGTTGTCCAGACCGCGGTACATGCAGTAGTGTGCCTACTGGACAACATCACGGTTGGGACCGCTGTACGTGCAGTGCACAGGCCGTGGTCAAGGTAGCAGGGGCCTACTGATGTTTACCGCGTCAAGGACCGCTGGGCGTACATATGTACAGGACGCGGCAAGGCAGCATGGGCCAACTGATGTTTACTGCTCCGTATGCTGCGGTGCAAGCAGCGCCTGCCAAGTGGTCTAGGCCGCGGTAAGAGAAGAAACTCTCTTTTCCATGCAGACTCAACACACTAACTAATGTGCAATATGTGCAAATGTGAAGTGTGATAAATGGCATACAATGCATCATCCAATTACATGTAAACAAGAATATAATGCATGCAAGTGAGTGTGTGCAACTATATTCCTTCAAGTAAAAGTAGAGTCAAGTAATCTACCTTCCTTGAAGCACTTGGAGTCCAATGGAAGATCTTCAATTCCTAATCTACCCTTTTACAATGATTAACCCCAATTGTGATTTTGTCAATGAAATAAGTCAATCATAAAGTGAGGCACTTACAATCTCCCCCTTTGGCTATTTCGTGACAAAACCACCACTCACAAAGCAACCTCACAAAAACATAAGATTGATCAACAAAATTTTCTACATTACAATAAAGCCTATAGTCTTGAACATCTTCTAGTCAATCCAAAGCTTGTAGAACCATCCAACCTACACACAATCAACAAAACAAATAAGGATACCTTCCAAGATCAAGTGTGTGAGAGGTGCTTTCAATAACCATAAACAACAACAACAAAAAAATTTGCAATAGCCTTAAAAAAATAAACCAATACAATCAAATAATGTAATCATGCTATTATGCAATGAATGCAATACTCCCCCTACATGATAGCTCTCAATTCCCCCTAAAAAAGATACTACTAGTCCACTAAAGCTCACAACTCTTCTCCCCCTTTTTGTCATGAGATAGGCAAAGGGAGTCCCCCTTAATGGGTAAGCTTTTGGCAAGGAGAGCTTATAGCACAAAACATATGCAAGTTCATATAAGCAACTTTATGCAACTCAATTAAGTAGGAGAGAATCAAGGAGTTTTATTTTATGAAAATGTGTGACACGATGCTTTGCAAGCAAGACATGTTGCATTCAAGTTCAAAAACAATGGTATTTGGCAAAGCAAACAACAAGGGTTTCCAAAAGAATTCAAACCAACTTTCACCCTTTGTCATGATTTCAAGCAATGATATAGATTTTTTTTATAAGAAATTCAATTTAAAGAGCAACTATATCAAACTTTATAAGCGAAACAAGACATGAGCGACTTTTTGCACCCTATTTGATTTTTCGGGTAAGATACCTCTATGATAGTAGCCTTGTTCAACTAATAAAGAGAGAGAGAAGACTAAATTTGGATGAGACATCCTTATTTATTGAATAGACAGATGGTCCTTATTTAGTTTAGTCTTCTCATTTGCTTATGCATACAGTTTTGCATTCATGTTTAAGCAATAAAAAAATACGTCTTCATGCATATCAACTTGAAGCATGTCATTAATAAAAACATCATGTCATGGAGATCAATTATAGGTCATTCAAATTGTACTTCCAAAGTAAATCTCCTAGTCCAAAATGCATGTTTGAACATAAATATAACATGGATGGCAAGAAAAGCAATTTTCACACTTATTAAGAAAATAACATAACCATATGCACAACCGCTCAACTCAAGCAATTAATGAAGGAGCATAAAATATATCAATGTAGCACAATGCACTTTCATGCCAACTTGCTCTCTTTGCTTGAGCTCCCCATATGGGGTCAAGACATACCATTTCAAGCCAAATGACAAATCCCAATAGAGTTACTAAGATTGCCAAACCTAATGGTGTCTAAGGGCTTTGTAAATAAGTCTGCTAGTTGGTCATTAGTTCCCACATGCTCCAATGTAATAGTTTTGCTCTCAACTAGCTCTGTAATGAAATGATATCTAATGTCAATGTGCTTTGTCCTAGAATGTTAGACGGGATTCTTAGAAATGTTTATGGCACTCATGCTGTCACAAAACAAAGTGAGAGTGCCTTGCTCTAAGCCATAGTCGGCTAGCATTTGCTTCATCCACAATAATTGAGTACATGTACTACCGGCGGCTATGTATTCCGCCTCGGTAGTGGATAGGGAAATTGAGTTTTGCTTCTTGTAAAACCAAGACACCAAGTTGTTGCCTAGAAAAAAACAATCACCCGATGTACTCTTCTATTATTACAATTCCCCGCCCAATCGGCATCACTAAATCCAACAAGACTTGGATTAGTATCAAAGGAGTACCAAATCCCATGATTGGAGGTACCATTCACAAAATGAATGATCCTCTTCAACGCAACAAGGTGAGATTCTTTGGGATTGGCTTGGTACCTAGCACAAACACCCACACTAAAAGAGATATCGGGCCTACTAGCGGTCAAGTATAGCAAACTACCTATCATACCACGATACAAGCTTTGATCAACACTTTTACCACTAGCATCCTTGCTTAGCTTCAAAGTGGTACTCATGGGTGTGTCACAATGTTTGGCATTGTCAAGACCAAACTTCTTTACTAGGCTTTGGGCTTACTTAGCTTGGGATATGAAAATCCTATCATGCATTAGCTTAATTTGCAAGCCTAGGAAGTAATTTAGTTCACCAACCATGCTCATTTCAAATTCAAGAGACATGACATCAACAAATTGTCTCACTTTTGACTCATTGGCGGAACCAAATACAATATCATCAACATAAATTTGAGCTATGAAAAGCTCATCTTTGTTGCAGTTGATGAACAAGGTCTTGTTAACACTACCTCTTAAGTAGCCATTGTCAAAAAGATAAAGAGTGAGGCACTCATACCAAGCCCTTGGTGCTTGTTTCAACCCATAAAGTGCCTTTTTGAGGCGATAGACATGATTGGGGTGGTGTGGATCCATAAACCCCTTGGGTTGTTCAACAAACACTTTCTCATGCAAGAAGCAATTGAGGAAGGCACTCTTAACATCCATTTGGTGTTGTTTGAACTTGTATATACAAGAAATGAACAAGAGAAGCCTTATAGACTCAAGACGGGCAACGGGAGCAAAAGTCTCCTCAAAGTCAATACCCTCAATTTGAGAGTATCCTTGTGCCATAAGCCTAGCCTTGTTGTGTACAATGTTGTCATCCTCATCCGACTTGTTCCTATACACTCATTTGGTGCCTATGACATTAGTATCCTTGGGTCTAGGAACTAGAGTCCAAACCTCATTTCTTTCAAATTGGTTTAGCTCTTCTTGCATGGCAAAAACCCAAAACTCATCATTCAAGGCTTCATCAACCTTTTTGGGTTCAACTTGAGAGGTGTAACAAGTATAGCTAATTTTATTAGCTATTTGACACCTAGTCCTAACACCTTCATTCACATCTCCAAGAATGTCATTCTTGTTGTGGAGATGTCTAACCCATAGAGCAGATTCTTTAGAGTCCAAAGATGGATCTCTATCAAGAGGTTGATCATCCTCTCCACTATGATTTGACTTCACATCACTTGAAGTCTCACCACACTCCTTCAAAGAAAAGTCACCATTCTCACAAACATCCTCTTCATGGTCAACATTTTTGGGCCTACAATCATCAATGACAACATTTGATGATTCCATGACACTTTGAGTTTTTAGATTGTAAACTCTATAGGCCTTGCTATTGAGTGCATATCCAATGAAAATACCCTCATCACTCTTGGCATCAAACTTGCCAAGTTGATCACGGTCATTAAGAATATAACATTTACTACCAAAGATATAGAAATAGCTAACATTTGGTTTTCTTCCCTTCCATAACTAATAGGATGTTTGTTTGGTCCCAGGTCTAAGGAAAACTCTATTCCCTATATAACAAGCCGTATTGACGGCTTCGGCCTATAAATTCCTAGGAACCTTGTTGCTAAGCAACATCACCCGAGCCATCTCTTGTAAAACCTTATTCTTTCTTTCCACAACTCCATTTTGTTGGGGAGTTCTAGGAGTCGAGAATTCATAGGAAATACCTAGACCATTACAAAAGCTCTCAAAGCTAATATTCTCAAATTATTTCCCATGATCACTTCTAATTCTCTTAATGCTCATAATGTGAGAATTTTTCTCATTTTGAATTTTGACACATAGCATTTTGAATTTCTCAAAAGCTTCGGACTTCTCTCTAAGGAAGTAAGTCCATATGAACCTAGAGAAGTCATCAACCACTACAAGGATATACCTTTTACCACCTAGACTCTCGGTTCGCATGGGACCCATGAGGTCCATATGAAGGAGTTCCAATGGCTCCTTGGTACAAAGGAATTTTCCCTTCTTGTGCACACTTTTGGTTTGCTTCCCTTGTTTACAAGGTCCACAAACTCTTTCAAACCTCTTCCCTGTAGGGAAAAATCGATATAAAACGCAGCGGAAGAAACGAAAAATAGATTTCGTATGGTTTTAAAATTTTTCTCAAAGTTGAACCTTAACCTTTTAATTAATTAAACTCAAATATATACGGTTAGAGTTAAATACCTCTTGACGCGTGATCCGATTGACTTACGTCGATTGGTAATCCTTAAAATCTTTTCCGATGCCCGTGAACAGTACCCTCGTGAACAGTGATTGTGAACAGTACCCGCGTGAACAGTGATCGTGAACAGTACCCGCGTGAACAGTGATCGTGAACAGTACCCGCGTGAACAGTACAGCGAGATCTTCTAATTCGAACACGTACGTGAATCACCTAGGAGCGTGGTCTCCCTTTTTCTTTGAATTGCAAACCTGAGAATGGATGAACAAAGTTTTCTTTTTCTTTTGTTAGTCACAAAACAATCAAAAGAAGACAAAAATTATTCCAGTCACTTTTGAGTTCTCAATCTAATGATCGAAACTCTCGTGAACCTAATTCGATGTTGTACACACAAGCTTATTGATGAACAAGCAATCATTGTACTATCAAAGAATAATCTCTTCTCTCTTTCATGTTTAGTAGAATAAAAATTATCCTTTTCTATGAATTGAGAAGAGGAAGAAAAATTGAATCATTCAATCAACTATATTGGCCGAATTCTATATGTGGTATTATATAGGTGGCCGAAATTTTGCTTCCTCTTCTATTTAGGATTGCCGAAATCTTCCTCTAAATGGACTAGGGTTGCCGCAAATCACATACCAAAAAGAGTTTGTGTTGCACCCTAATTTCCATCAACCTTTAGACTTCAAAACCTAATCCAACTCATAGATATTTTTATTCTTTTATTGACTAAATAAAAAGACTTCTTATTTGATTAAATAAATAAAATTAATTATTTATTTTCTTATCAAACAAGTCTTTTACTTTTAATATACTACTACCAATAGTATAACTTTAGGAAATATATTTCCTGATCAGAAAAAGATTTGTTTCTTAATTAAACAATTAATTAATAAATTAACTAATTCTTATTTAATTAAAACAATGAAACAAAATAATATATTAGGTTAATATATACACCTTGCCGCCCCACTTATATAAATGGGCCATATATTATTTTCTTATTTCATTTAATCCATTGGACTTTAAATAAAAGCCCACATGTGAACCAGACTCATTCTTACTAAAAGAAACAAGCTCACATGTCTCCTTTTAATATATTAATATAATAGTGCAGCCCATTAATTAAATAATAGACATATTATATTCTTGATATATTAAAAACAATTCTAGATGGACCCTTAAATCGGCCCGGTAGAATATATCAAGTGATCCATGCAAATACGTGTGGATTGGGGATCTTGGCGGGCTATCTAAATTTAAGCTTCAATAGACACAACCTAATCACAATCAACAAATGATTCACTTAGGTCCAATCTATTAATTTTAACTCATTCCACTAAAGAGCTAAAATTGAACTCTTAAATAAGGATAGAATAAGGAGACGTTTCTCATTCATACCCTAGACAATCTTATAGGAGATGATGTATCCTCGTGAATAATATCAGTAATCGCCAAGAGCTCATAGACCGACTATAGCTCTCCAAGTTACCATATTTCCTCATATGACCACATTTTGAACTTGGATACTTTGACTTGTCCAGAAGCTATGTTTTCAATAATCATTATTGAAAACTCAACGTTGAGATTTAATATCCAATACCTCAAAACATCCATATGATGATATTATACTCTCATTTAATAAATGGAGCCACGATGTCCATATCTATAAATGAAGTTCTCTATCGATTAACAAATGTATACCACCAAACTATCGAGGATAGACTATGCTATATAATCATACTCATTGATAGCTCTAATGATAACACTTGCAACCATAAGTCCATCATTTATCTCAGGATTAAGATAGACTCTCCGATTGTCCTCTTTCATGAAAAGACTTATATCTAGTGACGGTTCTAGATAAAGTGTTTCATTGTGATCCAGTTCAATGCACCTAGTGCACTAGATTCTTTTACTCGAAAACCTTTCGATGATTTTAGACTCATCATATTCATTTGATCCCACTCAAATGCTAGTAAAAGAATTCTACAACTTTAACAAGATAGAGGTGCCCAACCTTTAACTTAAGTTGTGAACGTTATTCAAGACTAACTAAAGAATTGTGTCTACCTCATACATATTCGGATGTATGAACAATTCTTCATGTCTCATAGTCTTTTGACCTTATGATTATTTACCTTGACAATTATAATAATAAATGCTATAAGTAATTGTAAGAATCAGAATTCACTTTATTAATATGAGAAGATTGTCAATTACAATATTACACTCTTGCCATTGAGCATAATCCTAACATTCCCAAGCTTGGGAAGGCCTCTCACAACATTCAACCTCTCAATGACTTTCAATTCACTATAATTCATGTGGCCAAATATTTGATGCCACAACTCAACTTGCTCACAACTAGACAAGTCACAAGAGATGTTACTAGACTCAAGACAATAACAATTGTCATTTGATCTCTTGCCTTTTAAAAGAACTTGCCCATTTTCCTTAAGAATAGAGCAATCAACTTTGCCAAACATAACCGAAAGCCCTTCATCACTTAAATGTGATATACTTATGAGATTGGCTTGCAAGCCATCTAGATAGAGAGCATTGAGTAAGGAGGGCAAACCAGGAATATATATAGTACCTTTCCCTATGACCTTTTTCCGTGAACCATTACCAAAGGTGACAAATCCACCATCCTCCATCACAAGAGTCTCAAAGAAACTCTTGTTTCCGGTCATGTGCCTAAAACACCCATTATCAAGATACCAAGTGTTAGAGGCCTTGGCTTTCAAAGCCACTTGAGCCACACAGAAAAAATATTCATTTTTTCTAGTCCACCTAAGAGCAACATTATCAATCCTAAGAGCCTTTGGTTCATTTGCTCTAAGTTCCCTAGGTGCATGCTTTTTGGCCCTTCTAAGCATATTTTTCTCAATCATGTTCTCAAATCTACACAATTTGATATACTTAAAGCAATTAGGCATTATATGGCCTTCAATACCACAATAATGACAAGTAAGAGTGAAGTAGGAGTTCATACCATAGCCTTGTGCAACCATTTGAGGTTTCCTTCTCCTTTGAGTAGTCCTTTGATGTTGAACAAACTCTCTCCTTTGTGGTTGAGCCAAAGTAGCATGTCTTCCTTGTTGATCATACATGATCCTTTCATGTGGAGGAGGGATCTTTTCATGTGGAGGTCTTGATTGAAATGCTCTAACTGGTTGTGGTTGAGCCATTGTTGGAATCTTGGCTTGAGCATGTTTTGAGGATTCTCCAATTTCAATCCTTCTTGTAATTTGTTGTGGGACTTTGACTTCTTCAACTTCTTGACTTTTGACAAAAGTAGTCTTTTTCAAAGAGGTAGTACTCACATCTTCCTCATATCCCAAACCCCTCTTATCACTAAGGCTCTTTCCAATTGATAGCATCTTGTCAAGCTTCTCGGTTCCAGAGGTCATCTTGGCAATTACTCATTTTGCCTCTTCAAGCTTCTTCCTTAAGCATTCTTCACTTTTCTTGACCACAACAAGTTCCAACTTCAAGATTTCTTCCCTTTTTCTTGTTCTTTTCACTTCTTCACTCAAGTGAATCATCTTGGAGGTCAATTCAAGGTTCTTCCTTTTCAACTCTTGAATCTCTTTTTTCTTCTTAGCTCTAGAACTTTTGAAGTATTCCATGAAGTCTTCATAGTCTATCTCCTTATCAAATTCATGCTTGGACTCGGATGAAGTACTCTCATTACTTGAGTCATCTTCTTCTTCTTCTAGTTTGTCATTCTCCTCTTCTTGGTCACTCATAACTTCCTTGCTATTGTGAGATGATGAGAAGGCAATGAAGTTTGCAACTTGGTGTTCATCATCCGAAGACTTTTCTTCCTCCTCTAAGTCTTCACTATCACTCCAAGTAGCCGCCATCGCCTTTCATTTCTTCTTCTTCCTTAAGTTAGCACATTCGGGAGCAATGTGACCATACCCACTACACTTTTAGCATTGAATACTCTTCTTGGAGTCCTTTTCTCCACCTTTTTAAAAGGAGTCTTCTTCTTCACAAATTTTCCATTGGAGCCCATCCCCTTCTTCTCAAACTTCATTAATTGCTTGAACCTCTTCACCATAAGAGCCATTTCTTCATCCGAATCTTCTTCCTCCCTTTCTTCCTTGGAGGACTTCAATGCAATACTTTTTTGCTTCTTTTGAGGTGTTGTTGAAGTAGGGGCTCTTCTTGACTCAAAAGCTATCAACTTGCCAATTATCTCACTTGGCTTCATTTTCTTATATTCGCTATTTTCCTCAATAGCCGTCACCTTTGCATCAAATCTCTCCGGGAGAGACCTCATAATTTTTTGGTTTATCCTTTTATCCGTATATGGATCGCCTAATTGATGACTTTAGTTGACGATATCCATTAGCTTCACTTGGAAGTCATTGAAGCACTTGTGATCTTCCATCTTCAAGGACTCAAATTGAGTTTGAAGAACTTGTAGTTTGGAGTCTTTTACTACATCAATTCCTTCATGTGCCATCTCCAATATTGTCCATGCTTCATGTGCATTCCTTATGGTTTGGATTAGCTTGTGTTGATTCTCATCCACCGCATACAAGATTGCATGCATGGCCTTATTGTTCCATTTGGAGGCTTTAAAATCTTTAGTATCCCATTCCGATTTAGGCTTGGGCACGATGCTTTCATCTTCGAGAGTCTTGGTAGGTGATGTGTAACCATCCTCAATCACCATCCAAACTCGATCGTCAATTTGGCATAGGTAGGATTCCATTTTTCCTTTCCATGATGAGTAATTAACCCCCGTCAGAAGTGGAGGTCTTCAACTCGATGCTCCCTCTCGCTCATATGCGTTTCCACTCATGGTGTTTCAGGGTGAATGAGATGAATGCAATCAATCAAACAGAAAGAAAAGGAAAACAAGCAAGACACATTAACCAAAAATGAAATCTAATGCAAAACACTCCTAGAGAGCAAATGATCTCCTAATTATGTTAAGGAACCTGCTCTGATACCAATTGAAAATACACTAAGAGTGATAAAACTAACCTAGAGGGGGGGTGAATAGGTTTTAGTTAAATTAAATGCCATCTTTTTGATTAATCAAATTTAAACAACACAACCCCTAGTCTCTAACACAATCAATCATTGCCATAATAAAAATGCGGAATAAACAATAAAACACAATGATATGATTTACATGAGAAACCCTCCAACTGGGTAAAAACTCACGGGCCTAATCGCCAATCGAACCCTCAAATCCACTATTTGTAGAAACGATTACAACCTAGGTTGACCACATCACACATAATCGGTTACTAATCCGTCCTTGCTACCCGCAGGCCTTTAATAGTGATTTTAGGCTCTTGCTTGTATACTACCAAAGGCAAATACAAGACTTAACTCTTAAATGAAGAGACATGAACCCTAAAGTGAATATGATGATATTCTAAATGCATAAAATGCAAGGTCAACACATTTAATGCTTATCTAGTCATGTATGAATGCTTCAAACAATCCTACATATCATGTTGCTATATGACACACATATAACCTAGCTATATGAAATCAAATCATTCCTAGATGCAATAGCTATCACAATAAAACAACCCAAACATCAACAAAAATCTCTATTTATAATGAAAAATTATAATCTAGATGCAAAAAAAACATAAAAGAGATTTTTTGTTAAGCAAGAACACAAAGATGGATGCGAGTGGTGTTCTACATACCAAGTAAGCTATGTTGATGAAGACCCATGCTTAGAAACATCCTAGATGAAACTAGATGATGATAGAACCATGAATGAATGATGGGTGATTGGGTTTTGGACAATAAAAATGGTTTCTTGTTATCTTTTCTTGCAAGACACTCTTGAGCTCTAAAAGGAATGAAAAAGAATGGATTCTGAAGCTCTCTAGAGGCAAGGAAGAGGAAAGGGAATATATATATATGAAGCCCTAGACGAAATGACACAGTTTTGAAAAACAGTAACAAAATCCCGTCATTACTGCTGTGCGTACCGTGGCTCGGGCAAGTTGTCCAGCCACGGTACATGCAGTAGTGTGCCTACTGGACAATATCGGGGTTGAGACCGCTGTACGTGCAGTGCACAGGCCGTGGTCAAGGTAGCAGGGGCCTACTGATGTTTACCGCGTCAAGGACCGCTAGGCGTACATGTGTACAGGACGCGGCAAGGCAGCATGGGCCAACTGATGTTTACTGCTCCGTATGCCGCGGTGCAAGCAGCGCCTGCCAAGTGGTCTAGGCCGCGGTAAGAGAACAAACTCTCTTTTCCAAGCAGACTCAACACACTAAGTAATGTGCAATATGTGCAAATGTGGAGTGTGATAATGACATACAATGCATCATCCAATAACATGTAAACAAGAATATAATGCATGCAAGTGAGTGTGTGCAACTATATCCCTTCAAGTTAAAATAGAGTCAAGTAATCTACCTTCCTTGAAGCACTTGAAGTCCAATGGAAGATCTTCAATTCTTATCTACCCTTTTACAATGATTAAGGAAAGGACATATATATATATATATGAAGCCCTAGACGAAATGACACCGTTTTGAAAAACAGTAACAAAATCCCGTCATTACCGTTATACGTACCGTGACTCAGGCAAGTTGTCCAGACCCCGGTAAACACAGCAGTGTGCCTACTGGACAACATCGCGGTTGGGACAGCTATGCGTGCAGTGCACAGGCCGCGGTCAATGCAGCAGGGACCTACTGATGTTTACCGCGTCAGGGACCGCTGGGCGTACATGTGTACAGGACGCGGTCAAGGTAGCATGGACCAACTGATGTTTACAGCTCTGTATGCCGTGGTGCAAGCAGCGCCTGCCAAGTGGTCTTGGCCGCGGTAAGAGAAGAAACTCTCTTTTCCAGGCAGAGTCAACACACTAAGTAATGTGCAATATGTGCAAGTGTGGAGTGTGATAAATGACATACAATGCATCATCCAATAACATGTAAACAAGAATATAATGCATGCAAGTGAGTGTGTGCAACTATATCCCTTCAAGTTAAAATAGAGTCAAGTAATCTACCTTCCTTGAAGCACTTGAAGTCCAATGGAAGATCTTCAATTCTTAGTCTACCCTTTTACAATGATTAACCCCAGCTGTGATTTTGTCAATGAAATTAGCCAATCATAAAGTGAGGCACTTACAGAAAAAAACCAAACCAGTCGGTTTTCTAAAATTATCAACCGAAATATACCGACCAGCCAACTAAAATCGAAAAAAACCGATTGGACCGGTTCGGTTCGGTTGGCCAATTTTCTGCCCACCCCTAGTTGAATTGACGAAGAGCCGAGTGGGTTCAGTTAAGAATTGACATTGGGTGTTCTATACCAAGATGGGCTCAGTTTCTGACACGTGTCAATGTAAACTTGTCCTCAGACCCCTATTTACGATGAACCGCAACGTTCTGGAGATCGTCAAATATTCCTCGGGATGAATTGTATTTTGAATCTTACATCCTTGGAAATCTCTATGTGTCTATTTTACAGCAAAATTTACGGTTCGTGATTTCTAGAGGGAGTTATCTCTATTTTAGCCGCTGGTGGTCGAGATAGAAAATCATCCGCGAATCACTTTATTAATGTTTCGGGGGCTATAACATACTCCACAAGTTGAACCAGATTGCGAACCATATATTTCTGGAACGGTCCGGATGTATAGTTTCCAATGGTTTTTATGGATTGTGATTTTGACTTCTGTAAAGGGAGATATGCCCATTTTAGTGTTCGATGGTCAGATCAGAAATCTATCCGCTATCTATTTTCTTCAATATTGCGGGAGCCACCAAATATTGCTCAGATTGAAATAGGCTACAAACCATATATTCTTGGAAAGCCTTGGATATCTAGTTTCCAGTGGTTTTTACGGTTCACAAATCTAAGTTTTGTAGAGGGAGATATGCTTACTTTAGTGTCCATTGGTCAGAAATTTCACGATTCGCGACAACTTTTTTTTTTTACTGTCAGAATGGGAAAGCAATTCCTCGAACGGATTTTTGACACTTTGAAGCTTTGACTATTGTTTTTGCAATATTCTTCCTCTGAATTTGGTCACGACTACAGCTCTTTCTACAGGTCATGTAGTTGATCCATATAGGAATCCCTTCTGTGGTCTGTTCATGAAGGTTCCTCGAAGTCGAGTTCTAGCCACCTCTTTCTAGCACCAATCATTGAAAAGTCAACCGCCAAACATTAACACGTAGGTAGATCGAAGCTTTAACCAGTCTAGGGTTGAATAATCAAAGTATTTTTCTCCACGTGGATGCGATACGATTTGTTCGTATTTGTGAATGATAATGTAGAAAAGTAGGAAATGAAGCATAAATCAAGCATAACACATGTTTTACGTGGTAAAACCCCAAGGCCGGGAAACATCCATGGTTGCCTGTGACGGTGCGAAGAAATTCACTATGAATAGAATGATTACACACGCAATCTCTCCTTCTCTCTTGTTGTTGTTATGCTTTTTTCTTATACATAGATAGATTGATTGATCGATCGATTGATTCTTAGATCCCACGATATCTAGATCTCTCCATAGGTGAATGGGATTGAAAAAAACCTCTTTTACACAATAAGATTATGGGTCTATTTATATGTGAATAAAACCCTAATCTCTGTTGTACAAGGAAAGGTGGTAAAGTTTAATTAGAACTTGTTACTTATTGAAGTTGTATTTAACTTCTTTCCTGTTTTGGAAATCTTGCTTGTTGAATTAGAATCTTTGTAGGATTCTAGTTGAGTAGTCCATTTAGGACTTATTTCCTGATTGGTGTGCAATCTTCTAAAAGAGCAGAGTTATTGCTTGATCTAGACACTCAGATATGTAGGAGGAAATAATAATATTCCCTTATCGGAATATGGTTCTAGATTCCTTACTTGAGTAAGATTCTTCCTCTTCGTAATTAAGTCGTAGTTGACCTCGTGTTACTGTCTTGACTGAGCATCTCTTGGTCAACCATTTCCCAATTCGACAGGGTCTTCTTTTCCCGATTGGGTTTAGACCTATCTTGGCCTATCGGTTCAGTTTGACCGTCCCGTCTAGTAACATCAACTATGACTTGGATGAATGTTGACCGGCTGACTTTACCTGACCGTGCTTATTTTACCCGATCGGTTCATCCGACTGCTAGCCAATCACTAGAGACTGTTTTTCTTCTCTGACGACGTGGTCTGCCATATATTCTTGATTATCCGATATCTTTGCTGACATGTCATGCTACCGACAAATCCATGTACCATAGGTCAATTCAAGGTTCTTCCTCTTCAACTATTGAATCTCATTTTCCTTCTTCAATCTAGAACTCTTAAAGTATTTCATGAAGTCTTCATAGTCCATCTCCTCATCATATTCATGTTTGGACTCGGATGAAGTACTACCACCACTTGAGTCATCTTCTTCTTCTTGCTTGTCATCTTCCTCTTCTTTGTCACTCATAACTTCATTACCGTTATGATATGATGAGAAGGCAATGAAGTTAGCAACTTGATCTTCATCATTCGAGAACTTTTCTTCCTCTTATAAGTCTTCACTATCACTCTAAGTAGCCATCATAGCCTTTCCTTTCTTTTTCTTTTTCAAATTAGCGCACTCAGGAGCAATGTGTCTATACCCACTTCACTCGTAGCATTGAACACCCTTCTTGAGTCCTCTTGAATTTGTTCCACCTTCTTGAAAGGGGTTTTCTTCTTCATAAATTTTCCCTTGGAGCCTAAACCCTTCTTCTTAAACTTCGTAAATTTCTTGAACCTCTTCACCATTAGAGCCATTTCTTCATTCAAATCTTCTTCCTCATTTTCATCTTTGGAGATCTTCAATGCAATGCTCTTTTGCTTCTTTTGAGGTGTTGTTAAAATATGGGCTTTTCTTGACTCAAAGGATAAAACTTGCCAATCACTTCACTTGGCTTCATCTTCTTATATTCACTATTCTCCTCAATAGCGGTCACTTTTGTATCTAATCTTTCAGGAATAGACCTCATAATTTTCTGATTTATCATCCTATTAGAATATGGATCTCCCAATTGGTGACTTTGGTTGACAATATCCATTATCTTCACTTGGAAGTCATTAAAGCACTCGTGAAGAACGTGTAACTTAAAGTCCTTTACCACATCGATTCCAATATGGTCCATGCTTCATGTGCATTCCTTATGGTTTGGATTAACTTGTGTTGGTTCTCATCCACAGCACACTAGATTGCCTGCATGGCCTTGTTGTTTCATTTGGAGGCTTCAAAATCTTAAATACTCCACTCCGATTTCGGCTTGGGAATAATATCTCCATCTTCAAGAGTTTTGGTGGGTGATGTGTATCCATCCTCATTCACCATCCAAACTCGATCATCTATTTGGCACAGGTAGGACTCCATTTTTCCCTTCCATGATGAGTAATTAACCCCGGTTAGAAGTGGAGGTCTTATACTCGATACTCTCTCTTGCTCATTCCTATTTCCAATCATGATGTTTAAGAGTAAATGTATGCAAGTGAAATGAATGCAAACAACCTGTATGTAAGTAAAATGAATGCAAACAACCAAACAAAGCAAACAAGAAAGATGACCAAATGCAATTAACTAAATGCAAGACACTCCTAAGAGCAAGAGATCTCCTAATTATGTTAAGGAACATGCTCTGATACCAGTTGAAAATACACAAATGTGTGTCTAAACTAACTTAGAAAAAGGAGGGTGAATAGGTTTTACCAAAATTAATTGCCAACTTTTTTGGTTAATCAAAATTAATCACACAACCCATAATCTCTAACACAATCAATCATTGTCATAAAGTAAATGCAAAATAAAAAGAATGACACAATGATTTGATTTATGTGAGAAAACCCCAATAGGATAAAAGCTCACGGGCCTAATTGCCAATCAAATTCTCAAATACACTATTTGCAAAAACGATTAAAACCTAGGTTGACCACATCCCACCCAATCAGTTACTAATCCACTTTCGCTACCCGTAGGTCTTTAATAGTTGTTTTAGGCTCTTGCTTGTATACAACCAATGGTATACGTTATAGGGATTTTTTGATAGCATGACAAGTCAGCGTGATCACCTGAAAATATGGTGATTAGATATGCAACATCACCAAAGTCAGCCAGGATAGATCAACCCAAGACGACTAGTAGATGAACTCAAGGCTTGATCAAGTTTATCTAAGATGGTCGGGGAAACTAACCGATCAGGTACGAATAACCTGATCGGGGAAACTAGCCGATCGGGTAGAGATAACCTAGTCGGGTAAATACAATCCAATCAGGGTAAAAGAGATCTGGTCGGGTAAGGTAGCTGATCAGTTAGATGACGCATGAGAGTCATTAAAGGCAATCACGACTCAGATACGTAAAAGAAGAGTTTTATTCAAATAAGATATCATTAAGTAAACTCTGATAAGGAAACAAACTTCCTTATAGATATCAGAGTCCAAATCATGCAACAAGTCTAATTCATTCAATTTATAGAAGATGCAAAACTGGAAAAAAGAAAAAGACGACTTCAACAAGTAACAAGTCCTAATTAGACACTACCACCTTTCCTTATTTGTATATAAGGATTATGGTCCTATGCATATATAAATAAACCCATAATCTCATAAAAAAAGAAGAAGAGATAAAAACATACGTAGGAAAAAACAGAAAAGAGAGAAACAGAGTGTGTAATCATATTATTCATAGTGAATTCTACTCCTTGCCGACACCGGCAACCGTGGATGTTTCTCCGATTTGGGGTTTTACCACGTAAAATCTGTGTTTTCTTAATCTCTTCATCTTTCTTGTTCATAACATTATTGTCACCTCACCATAACTTGTGTGACACGTGATCGACTTTACGTAATCCAAAAATCACCGTCAACAATTGGCGCTAGAAGGAAGGGGGTGTGGACTAACTTTTGCCAACTTAACCTCGAAGAACTTGTGAAGCAGTGATATGGCGGATAATAGGGATGGAAGTCAGTCCCCACATGATGTTAGCACCCCTCATGGTATTAACAACTCTGGCCTAGTGAACACCAGTATTGCTGAAGGAAGTTTGCCTGCTGTGACTCCTACCTCAACTGGTCAAGCCGCGATAACTTCCACAGACACTCCCCTTGAAATTTCCCCAGATGCATTCAAACAGGTCCAAGAGTCCCTGAGGAGAGTCATTGAAGACGTCGCTAGACAGGGAATCAATATAACCGCAACTACTAATTTGACATCACCATACCAACTATCTACACCTATGGTGGCCTAAGACCCCAAGGTGCATGCTAAGATAATGGATGCGACACCAGGCGCACCCCGTAAAGTTGGTAAAGATAAGGCATATTACCTCAGAAAGGGGGAGTACTCCCAAAGGGGAGATGAAAGAATCATCGGAGGAAGTAGGCAATATCGATACCAAACAGATTCTGAGCCGGAGGAAACCCGTAAAGATGTTCGTAGACGGGACCGATCTAGTTCATCAGATGACAGTGATTAACCACCCCGCAGAACACGCCGGAAGGGTAAATCTCTGCTGAGATTCGATACCCCAAAGATGGGCACCCACATAATCCAGCAAGAACTCACCGACCACCAGCAATCGGGAATAGATAATGAGCCAGAAGAAGAGCGAGATAGCTTGATACGGAAATTGACCCAGAAGGTAGAAGCACTAGAACGTCGCCAAATGCCACAAGATTTATTAGATGATGATTCTGAAAGCCCCTTCATGAACAACATTCTCCAAACCCAGTTCCCGAAAAGATTCAGAATGCCTCAGGTTGAACAGTTTAAAGCAAACACGGATCCAAAGGAACACGTGAAACTTTTTCGAAGTGCGATGGCGCAATACGCTTACAATGACCAGTTGTTGTGCTTGACGTTCCCACAAACGCTCGGGGACTTAGGGTCTAGGTGGTTTGGAAGGCTCCCTTAGGGAACAATCAAGAATTTCTGAGAATTGACCCAAGCTTTTTCACGACAGTTTTTATGAAATATACAAAGGAGGAAATCAATGGCTCACCTCGCCACCCTCAAACAGGGAAAGAACGAATCATTAAAAGATTACCTGAAAAGGTTTTCTCAGGAAATGTCAGGGATCCATAATCCTAATGATGAGGCTGTGGTGGCCGCCTTCACCAACAACTTACAAAAGGGTAGGCTTTCCTTCGATTTGAGGAGGGTAAGCCCACATACATACACCAGCCTAATAGATGTAGCAGACAGTTATGCAATGGCTGAAGAAGAGGAGTTGGCTCAGGGGGGTAGTTATATGAACGGGGGTCGCCCTGGGGAGAACACCAATGTAAAGAACCAGAAGGGTGATCACCATGAAAGTGATGGAAATAAGGATGATCGTAGAAACAGTCAGAATGACAGGAAGTTCCATGGTCAATACACCAACTACACTCCCCTCACTAAGAGACAAGAGGAAATCCTAGCTATCGTAGAAGATGAGAAGCTAATCAAGTATCCTTCTAGACAGTCAGCCCACGCCCGAAGAGACAAGACAAAATACTGTAGGTTCCATAAGGAAAGTAGTCACGATACATCAAAGTGCTACCAAATAAGAGATCACATTGAGACACTTATTAGGGAGGGTCATCTCAAAGATTTGATTCTTAAAAGGGCAGACGACCAGCAAAAGGATCCCCTCAGGGACGATCTACCAAGGGGAAACCAGGAAAAGAATTGAAGCCCGGACCGAGGCAGCAGCGAATGGACAGTCAATACTATATTCTGAGGACCCTAAAAAAAATGTACTCTTAAGAGAGATAACTTAGTTACATTCAGTTTTTGTTTAAATATTTTCTAGCTTGTTTTTGATTTTTAGTTTTTCTAATTATTTTTGGTTTTGATGTTGCTAATTTGCAGACCGATTAATAAAGAAGCCAAGAGTGGTGTTCAATTTTTTTTATAAATCATCTTTGTAATCAAAGATAAACTCGCAGCACTGACACCTGGCATGGTGAGTGAAGGTGCCCGAGATGCTGAGAAGTCAGTTGTTAGAGATCTGATGCGCCTGCCGAACTAACTAGGTGTATATAAAGCATTGTCAGCAATTCGGCCACCCTGAAGTGCCGGTTATACAGGGAAAAAACACTCGGGTACGCCATCGGGAAAAACCTGGTGAGATGCGTTCGGCTGTGTTAGTATTGCACTAACGATTCCGCCAAACCCTTGCAAACAGAAAAAATCGGGAGACATCCTTGGTGACTTGTTTACATGGGAAAAACAAGGGAAAATGGGGCAAGGTTCCCAGAACACCTCTTAGCTGAAGACTCAAGACGGTTGGGAATTATCCCGAACAAGTAATTGGGACACCGTCTGAATCAACTTCAAGGACCAAGATGGTTGGAAATTATCCTAGGCAAAGAGCCAGAACACCGATCGGTCCAAGATTGATTAGTTTAATAAGATACTTGATCAGTTTAGCAACAAAAACGATCAATTAAATAAGATACTTGATCAGGATAAGGCGATAAGATCAGAAGCATTAAAAAATTCAAGTATTCAAATCCCCTTCGACGAGTCGCCAAGAACTCATCTCGTGGATTTGAGGGAGTATTGTTATAGGGATTTTTTGATAGCATGACAAGTCAACATGATCACCTGAAAATACGGTGATTAGATATGCCACATCACCAAAGTCAGCCAGGAGAGATCAACCCAAGATGACCAATAGATGATCTCAAGGCCTGATCAAGTTTATCTAAGATGGTTGGGGAAACTAACCGATCAGGTACGAATAACCTGATCGGGGAAACTAGCTGATCGGGTAGAGATAACCTGGTCAGGTAAATACAATCCGATCGGGGTAAAAGAGATCAGATCGGGTTAGGAAGCTGATCAGTTAGATGATGCATGAGAGTCATTAAAGGCAATCACGACTCATATACATAAAAGAAGAGTTTTATTCAAATAAGATATCACGAAGTAAACTTTGATAAGGAAACAAACTTCCTTATAGATATCAGAGTCCAAATCAGGCAACAAGTCTAATTCATTCAATTTATGGAAGACGTGAAACTGGAAAAAAGAAAAAGACGACTTCAACAAGTAACAAGTCCTAATTAGACACTACCACCTTTCCTTATTTGTATACAAGGATTAGGGTCCTATGTATATATAAATAGACCTATAATCTCATACAAAAAAGAGATAAAAACATATGTGGGAAATAACAGAAAACAGAGAAATAGAGTGTGTAATCATATTATTCATAGTGAATTCTTCTCCTCGCCGACACCGGCAACCGTGGATGTTTTCCCGATTTGGGGTTTTACCAAGTAAAATCTGTGTTTTCTTAATCTCTTCATCTTTCTTGTTCATAACATTATTGTCAACTAACCATAACTTGTGTGACACGTGATCGGCTTTACGTAATCCAAAAATCACCATCAACAGTATATACAAGACTCACTCTCAAGAGAAGAGATATCCAACATAAAGTGAATATTAAGAATATTCTAAACGCATAAATTCTAGGTTCACACATTTAATGCTCATCTAGTCATAGATAAGTAAGTCAAAAAATTCTAGATATCTTGTTGCTATATGACATACACATAACTTAGCTATTTAGAGGCAAATGCAAACCTAGATGCAATAGCTATCATAATACAAAACCCAACAAACACACAAAGATCTCAACTTAAAGATAAAAAACTTAAACTTGATGCAAACAAGTCATAAAAGAGCTATCTTGCTAAGTTAGAACACTAGAATGAATGGAGATGGTGTTCTACTTACCAAATCATGTGTTTTGATGCAGACACATGCAAGAATACATCCTAGATGGAGCTAGGTGATGTTTGATCCATGAATGAAAGATGGGTATTTGGGTTTTGGTCAAGAAAGAATGAATCTTGGTGGCTTTTCTTGCAAGTCACTCTTGAGCTCTATAAATGGAGTTAAATTTAAATATGAAGCTCTAAGGAGGCTAAGAAGGGAAAATGTTCTATATATAAGATGCCCTAATTGAAGTGACGTCGTTTTGAGACCGGCCAACAAAATCATGTCATTACCGCTATGTATACCGCTGCTCGGGCAAGTTGTCTAGACAGCGGTATCCATAACAGTGCACACACAGGACAACACCGCGGTTGAGACCGCTATGCAGGCAAGTGCACAGGCCGCTATACAGGCAACAGAGGCCTTTTGGAGAAAACCGTGGTAGGGACAGCTTTACAGGCATGTGCACCAACCGCGGTACACACTACGCATGACATACTGGAGTTTACTGCTCCATGTGCCGCGATGCAAGCAGGTGCTTGCCCAGCAGTCTAGGCCAGGCTGAAGGGAAAAATCCCTTTTCAACACATAGGAAAAAACTTACATGAATGTTGTGCAGGTGTGAAGTGAGTGAAATGCACACAAAAGAGAAGCACAATTAACATGCAAAACATGTTATCAAATGAGATACAATGCAAGATATAATAACTAATGCATCTAGTAAGTGTGTGCAACTAAATCTCTTCAATTAAGAGTAAAGTCAAGTTAATTACCGTCCTTGAAGTACTTGATGTCCAAAAGCATTTGATGATGGAATCTCTTTGAACCTAAGCTACCCTTACACATTGAAACTCAATTGTGATTTTATCAATTAAATAAGCCAATCATAAAATGAGGCACTTACAATTATTTTTATATTACTATTATTATTATTATCATTATTTTATTATTATTATATTTATTTTATTTTATTTTACTATTATTATTATTATCACTATTGTATTATTATTATTATTATTGAAATTATTAATACCCTTATTATTGTAAATGAACAAGTGATATTTAGGGATATTTAAATAAAAAAGACAATTTAAATGATAATTTCCCTTAAATTATTTAAATATTCATCTGGGTTTTATATTTAGGGATATTTAAATAAAAAAGAATTTAAATAATTGTTAAATCAATTTAATTTTTCATTTCTCTATTAATTTTATTTTATTTATTAAAAAGTTCATAATTTTATTATTATTTAACCATTATTTCAATTTTAAATTTAATCTTTTTTTTGAATTTTGGTCAGAGGGGTATTTAGGTCATATTATTATATATTTTTCGGTTTAATGCAATTATGTATATAATAAGGGGAATTTAGTACAATTTCCCATGACAGAAAAATGGAAGGCGTTACCATCATGTCGGCTATTGCTAATTTATGAGAGTTCAGGGGATTTAATGATGGAAAAAAAAGTATAGGGGGTAAGGTGCAAATTCGGGTATAGTCCAGGGGGGTTCAATGCCACTTAGCCTAATATCTATTAAGATATAAAATAAACTTTAGGAACCCACCCTAGAGAAAGAAGCGTTGCATACCTTTTCTCCTTGGAGATGCTTTGGAATTTTTCGACACCTAATGCATACCGTTACTCCTCGAAGATCACGCCAATCAGCACCGGACCGCTTTATAATTTTTCGACATCTAAGGCATTCGGTTCATTCATTTCCTTTGAGATATGATCAGTTAAGACTTAAGACTAGCATGACTCCTTGAATTTTCTTTTGGAACCAAGATACTGATTCATATTTGTACTATGAATTAAAATCCAAGCAATAGGCCTTAGAGTAGATTGAGTAATAATAAAGGATAATTTTTTTTTGATGAAATAGTAATATAGGAAGAAATATTATGAAAGATAATAGAGAAAACCTCACTTCCATATTTGTTATAGAAGCCATATTTCCAACGAGGTCACCATAATTGTATCTCTGAATAGTTATTGAACGGAAAGTAGTGTAATTTTCTGTACTCCAAACAGCAACATAATGGGTGTCTTCAGATAATTTGACCTTCAGCTCAGGACTAGCAAAGACGTGCATTGGCTTGGGCCATTCAGAGAGTTGAACTTTACTCTGTTGGAATTACGGGATTGATTCCTTGATTATTTCCTTTACTAGTTAGCCTATTTTTGGGTCATGTTGACCAATCTATTATTTTATTTTTATTCTCCATTATTAGGATTGATTTTTTTCTTTTTTAGCTTGTACTGCTAGGCTATATATACTAGGGCAATGTACATGAATATATATGTTTTTGATTTCCAGAAATTCAATTTGGTATCAGAGCTCTTTCAAAGCCTTTCGGCTATTTTTTTTCTTTTTCACAGCCTTTCATTCTTTCCATTATTCATAGGCTCACCACGGTCTTGTTATTATTTAGATTCATGACTACTGAAAAGAAAGATGATACTACTGCTCATCTAACTCCAGCAGATCCTACAGCTTCTCATCCCCATCCCACACCGACTCAACGTGTCACGAGCGTGTTGTTGAATGGGAAGAATTTTCATGCCTGGTCTCGCTCTCTTCGTCTCTACCTTGGTGGAAAACGCAAGATTAGGTGGATTCTTGGAAAGAAGCCCCAGCCGAACTAATTCGACCCCAGTTATGATCAGTGGTATGTTGACAACTGCATCATTCTAGGTTGGATGTTCAATTCCATGGAGGACCGAATCTATCATATGTTCATGTATCACAATACCGTTCTTAGGTTATGGACTGCCTTGACACAGATGTATGCTCATACACATTGTGATTCACGAATATTCAAACTTTATCGAGATATCTCTCATGCCTCTCAGAAAGCCTTGGGACTTTCTGTTGCTGAATGTTTTACGTATCTCCAGACTAGATAGGAAGAACTTGCTCAGTACGAACCCCTCACTGATTTTTCTAGTGATGCCATCGTTGAGTCCAAGAGTCTTGATCATCGGCACACATATCAATTTCTGATGGGTTTAAAACCTGAATTTAAATCTCTACAAACTCAGATTTTAAACACATCTCTTATGCCTTCTTTGTATGAGGCGTTTGCTACTGTGGATGGTGATGATCGGCGGCGGCATCTTTTACCCCCTCAGTTGCCTAAATCCTCTCCTCCCATTCCAGATCAGATGGCTTTTGCTACTCCTTCAAGTTCTCGTCCGGTTGGTAATCGCCCATATTGTCAACATTGTCGTAAGCCAGGCCATCTCATTGATCGTTGCTTTGAACTCCATCCTGAATTGAAGCAACAATATTCTCGAGGCCGTGGTGGTAGACGAGGCAAAGGTTCTCCTCATACTGGTGTTGTTGCTGAGATGACTTTTACTTCTGCTCCATCAGATTACAGTCAACTTCAGTCCCAAATTGCTCAACTACAGTCACACTTGGGCTTGGCACCATCTTCTGGCCCCATGGCTGCTATTGCTACAGGTACTCCTACTGCCCTTCATGGTAAATCAGACTACCCCACTTGGATTTTGGATTCTGGAGCAAATAATCACATGACTGGTGAGTTATCTAATTTTACATCTCCTGTCACACTTATTAACCAAACGGTTTGTATTGCCGATGGGTCCTCCATTTCCATCTTAGTCAGGGAGATGTTCGCTTGTCTTCAGATATCACCCTTCATTCTGTTTATCATGTTCCTAATTTTGCCTATAATCTTTTGTCTGTTAGTTGCCTTGCGAAAAATCTTAATTGTACTGTTATTTTCCTATCCGACCGTTGTTTTTTACAGGACCTGACTTCGAAAAAGATTTTTGGCAGGGGGTATGAGTGAGATGGACTCTACTACTTTAGCAGTCCTCTGCCTTCCAGAGTGTCTCTCTTTAGTCCGCAAGTTTCTGGTTTATCTGTTTTTGACTCTTCAGCTTTTTCTTCTCAAACTTTAGATTTGTGGCATGCTCGTTTAGGACATGCAAACTTTCAATATTTGTATTGGTTATTTCCATCTTTAAATAAAACTTGCAAGGATTCTCAATTTAAATGTGTGGTTTGTGAATTGTCAAAACATACTCGCACTACATATATTCCTCGTATGCACCGTGCCCCTAGTGCCTTTGATCTCATTCACTCCGATGTGTAGGGCCCTTCCCCTGTCACGGCCTTATCCCAACACTGTTACTATGTCACATTCATTGATGATTACACTAGGTGCACTTGGGTCTATCATATGAAGAAAAAGTATGAAGTCTTCACTCATTTTTCTAATTTTCTTTAACTAATTAAAACACAATATAAAAATGTTGTACACAATATTAGGTCTGATAATGTCGAGAGTATTTATCAAATGAGTTTCGGTCTAAACTTAACAAAAGAGGTATTCTCCAACAACTTACCTGTCCTAACACACCTGAGCAGAATGGTGTGGCGGAACGTAAAACAGTCACATTATATCAGTAGTTTGATGCCTCCTATGTGGTATGGGTGTTCCCAAACATTTCTGGCACATGGTTGTTCTCACTGCCATTTACCTTATAAATCGCACTCCCAGTCGAGTGCTACAAGGCAAAGCACCTCTTTACCTCCTCCAGCATAATAGCACCATATTTCCTCTCTTACCTCGTGTCTTTGGATGCACATGTTTTGTTTAAAACCATAGTCCTACGCGTACCAAACTCGATGATAAGGTTGTCTGGTGTGTCTCTTTAGGTTATTCCTCAATGTCCAAAGGGTATAGGTGTTATGATCCTGTCTCTCGTCAGCTTTATCACTCTTTGGATGTTACTTTTCTAGAGACTGTTCCTTTTTTCTCAGGTACTTCTACTTTGTCAGGACTTGCTGTGGAGACTTCAGTGGAGGATAGCTCCTTGCTTCCGCGTCTGGTTCCAATATTTGAGCCATCTCCGCTGTCCTCTACTTCCTCCCCTAGCAGGTCCATTCCTCTGACCCCCACCACAAAACCCTTACAGGTCTATTCACGACGTCTGTGCGCATAAGATCCTCTGCCAGTTTATTCTCCGGACTCAGGTATCTCACCCCCTCCTTTAGTTTCTGATGTTCCTCCTCGTTATCCAACCAGTGATCGTCACCCTCATTCTCGCTATCTTCTTTCTAGCATTACTAATCATCCCATTGCCAAGTATATTTCGTATCAGGGAATTTCAGATCACTACCAGTCTATTCTTAGTCAGGTTGATTCAGTTTCCATTCCTCGTTCTGATCGTGAGGCTCTCTTGAATCCTAAGTGGGTGGCTGACATGCAAGCGGAAATGGATGCTCTTCAGCAAAATCAGACTTTGGAGCTTGTTACTTTGCCTCCTAGTGAGCGCATAGTTGGTTGTAAGTGGGTTTTCACGGTTAAATATCTGAAGGATAACACTATTGACCGATATAAGGCCCGCCTTGTTGCCAAAGGATTTACTCAGGTTCCGGGCAAGGACTTTGGTGCTACATTTGCTCCAGTTGCTAAATTAACCACAATTTGTCTTCTGGTCTCACTTGCTGCTTCATATTCTTGGCCTCTTCATCAGATGGATGTCAAGAGTGCGTTTCTCAATGGTGATTTGTTAGAAACTATATACATGGATTCACCACCTGGTTTTCGGGCTCAGGGGGAGTATTCAGGGAAAGTATGTCGCCTCCGAAAATCCCTTTATGGTCTTAAACAGTCTCCTCGGGCATGGTTTAGCCGTTTTAGTGATGTGGTTCTAACTATGGGATTTATTCGATGTCACTCAGATCATACGTGCTTCATTCGTCGCCATCCTCAAGGTCAATGCATTATCATCTCAGTTTATGTTGATGACATCATTATTACTGGAGATGATGCTTATGGTATTGTCCAAGTAAAGTGTGATCTCGGGCAAGTTTTTAACATTAAGGATTTAGGCCATTTTCGTTACTTTCTTGGCATTGAGGTTGCTCGATCTAGCCGGGGCATATCTCTATCCTTGATTATTTCCTTTACTAGTTAGCCTATTTTTGGGTCATGTTGACCAATCTATTATTTTATTTTTATTCTCCATTATTAGGATTGATTCTACATTATTAGGATTGATTTTTTTCCTTTTTAGCTTGTACAGCTAGGGCTATATATACTAGGGCAATGTACATGAATATATATGTTTTCAATTTACTCCAAGTGCCTTGATTAAATCTAATAATCACTCCATAAGCTAATGAAAAAAAAATGGAAAATAAAGTTAGTTTACCAGGATATATACATTATTTAGAATTGCTTACACAATCAAATCCAGGAAGAAGGAAGAATGCTTGATGTACTTGACAAGGAGGTCCTCAATTGATGAATTCCACTTGTCCTGGCGGCGGCAAATTGTTGATCTCCTTTTCATCGATTTTCTCTGCTAACTCAGCAGCTTCCGGAGTTGAAATACAGTCATCAACATCCCCACATGCTGACATGATCGCCCTGCATTCAGTTTATCAATTTTCTGATGAGATGAGAGTTGACAAAAGAATCAACACTGATAACAATAACAAAAATTGGTAAGTAGATAACAATAGACCCAAAGCCAACCAACTAGAAACATTATGAAAGAGTAAAAAATATAATCAAGGAAAGGTGTAATTACTTTCATTACTTCGAAGAAAGAGACTAAGATAGTAGTAAACTGAAACTAGGTTTTACAAGAAAACAAAATTAAAGATAACACTGCAGTTACCATTGAACATTGAACAAAATAAATGACTTAAACACATTGCATATTAAAGCAAGCATCTACCTCAGGATCACATTGCAGCTATTCACGAACATCAATGCATCTGTATGATTAAGCTTAAATACTTCTCCTGCAGGCTCTTCATATTATATTGCCCACTTAGCAGGGAGACACCTGTGTGTAAGAAGCATGTATTGTTATTGAGCAGTTCATAATAGACTTTATTTAGCTTTTACTTCTAGATGAAACTGCCCAACAAAAATAAAAGAAAAGAAAAGAAACACACCTGCTCGATCCTTTCAGTTGATTTCTTTATAGCTCCTTCCAATGAAGCCTTGAGCTGAAATTATGTGACAATCTATGGGTCGCGTTATGACAACCGATGACGGAAGTGGATTTTGTCTTAATTCTGATTCTAGTGAGTCTTCCTCTTCAGGAGTCTTAATTCTGATCCTAGTGAGTCTTCCTCTTCAGGAGCACAGAATATGGATGGATCGGAATTCAGATATTTCTGAGTGCGATAAAGGAATGGATGGTTGAATTTGGATCTTCAATGATCTCAACATCATTTCGACCTGATATGGCCTGGTAAGTATCTATATTCATTCTTACAGTGTTTTGCATGTCACTTTCCTTCCATTAAAAGTTACTCTAGGAAAATTAATCTTTCAAGTGTTTCTCATGGAACTCGTATGCCTCTACAAGTGCAGTTTAGAAAAATTAATTACAACCTATCAATATTTTCTTTGCATTAATAAACGGAAAAGGTTGGAATTTCTATTTTCTAGTGATATAGTGAAGAAACATATGAACTGATTTGTTATCAAACTAGTTTTGTTTTTTAAGGTATTGGCTTGGAAAACCATCAAAACAGTATGCCCCATGGTACGAACCAGTTCTAAAAATTGTAAGGCTGGCTGTTGCTATAATTACCTTATTGAAGGATCAGGCCAGAGCATCATGACTGTCATTTACAGAAGTAATAAAAAGAGTTTCTGAGTTCAATCAGAATCATCCTGCTTATATTTCTTCCAATCCATCCACAGTTGAAAGGCATGAGGTGGTTCATGGACAAATAATAGTGAAACAATTTTCTGAATTTCCGGACAAAACAATCAAGAAGTGCACTTTTGTGACTGGTCTTTGTGTTAAAATGGGAGAAAGGAACCATATTAAGTGGCTGGTAAAGAAGAAAGTGGCCCTGAAGATGGTTCATGGCAGGCTGATGCAAAGAGGCTCGCAAACTGTTCTTGCTAACACTGCTAATGAGAGAGAGGTGTTTTTGACTTTTCACTGTCTGGAATTTGAACTCGGAGATGTGAAGGAAATTGTTGTGGTTCAAATTCGATCGATTCCTTGGGGACACCAGCATCGGAAAGCAAATGCTTACAAGGATAAGGCTGTTAGAGAAGAAGCAGAGGATCGCAAAATTAAAGGATTATCAACAATGTATTTTTGCAAGAGTTTATACTGGCCTGAGAGAGAGAGGTGCATTTATTCGTCTTCCAACAGAAACCATTGGACTTGGCAGCGGAGCGTGCCACTCTTGTAAAATTCAGGAAATTGAGAGGGAGAAAGAAACTCTTAAAATGCAGGAATGGTTTCACTTCTAAAGGAACTGAATACCGTGTTCATGATTTTGTATACCTATCACCTGATCATTTTGCAGCTAAAGATAGGGATCAGGAAACACTTAGGGGTGGGAGGGATGTTGGACTGAAAGCATATGCCATTCGTCAGTTGCTGGAGATTGAAGTACCAAAGGAACAAGGTTCCACCAATTCTACTAAGGTTAAAGTACACAGATTTTTCAGATCGGCGGACATATCAGCAGAGAAAGCATACTACTCTGACATTCGAGAGGTTAGGAATGTTTTTAAAAATAAGAAATACAGTATCTTAGAAGTTACATATCTAAACCTCAGAGTCGATATCGATTTTGAGCAGGATGCTTGATATGTAGCCTATGTTTTGTGGCATGAGTAAACCGGTGGAGTTAACACATTCTAAACCATTTTCTTGTGTTCTTTTTTCCTTTATTATCTTCTGTTGTTGAAATTCTCTATTTGAATTGTTCATGTTATCAGGTTATTGTGGGCCATATGTAATTATGTAGCATGTTTTGTGATAGAATTTCCAGGTATATTACGGTGAGCCAGTATGGACAGTTCCTATTTTTGGAATAGAAGGAAAGTGTGATATTCGAAAGAAGGATCATTTTTATCCGGATAGTCATGTAATCATTGACCACATCTTCTTTTGTGAACACTTATATGATCCCGATAAGGTAGCTATCAAGTAGGTAGTTTATATTTTCTTCATTATCCGATAATACATATTAAGTGGTCCAACCTCCTTATTGTTGGTTTGCTTAGTTGGATTACTTTTCTCATTCTTTTTTTTTTTTTTTTTATGTTTATAGAACTATAGCTTCTTCTTTATTGACTTTGATAAATCTCGATGATCAATTTCCAGCTAACATCAAGCTTAATCTTCTAAAGAAAGGGTGGTCAATGATACCAATAAAAGAAAGAAAAAGGGTAAAAGTAAAGAGGGAGAGCTCTCAAGATGAAATTTCAAAAGAAATCCATAAGAAATGCCTGGCCACCCTAGATATTTTTGAAATTTCGTCTTGGAGCTCTCCCTCTTTACTTTTACCCTTTTCCTTCTTTTAATGGCATCATCGGCCACCCTTTCTTTTAGCAGACTAAGCTTGATGTTAGCTGGCAACTGATCATCAAGATTTTTCAAAGTCACTAAAAGGAGAAACTATAGTTCTACAAAGATAAAAATGAATAAAAAACAAACAAACGATAGAAGCCAACACAGAAGGAGATTGGACCACTTTATATGTATTATAGGACAATGAAGAAAACATAAACTACCTGTGTTTCATAGCTCCCTGCTTATGACCATATAAGTGTTCACAAAAGAAGATATGTTCAAATGTTATAGGACTATCAATAGATGGAAGATCGTGCTTCTTCCTAATGTCACATTTTCCTTCTAGTGCAATGATAGGAACTGTCAATACTTGCTCATCGTAAAAAACCTGGAAATTCAATGACGCAGAACGGAAGTTCTAGGATCACAAGCGTAACCCTAATAGAACATAAACTGGAATCCACCAGAAAAAAGAAACTGAAACCAAATTGTAAAATTTATTGAATACCTCGAAACTAATAACAAAAGCCTTAAATAGGCTTTGAAAACCCTAAAACAGAAAAGACTAAAATATCCTCATCTAAATAAAATAAAAACGGAAAACAAATAAAAACATAAAAAACTTCGGATGCCCGATAACCTATCTTAAACAGCTCCGTTGAGGGAGTAAATGACGTCAACCGGGCAAGCCCGGTTGTACCGCCATGGAGCTTCAAAAACCCTTTCCGAAAACATATTATAATAGGAAATCTGTCAACCGAGCTAAAAGTTATGCCCGTTTCATTGAAACACCTCTTTTGGACAATTTTCTATCCATCTCTTCTTCAAAGTCCAAAGCCAATTGTCCTACATCATTCAATTACATAACATACTTCATAAGACGACAATAACAGGATAATATGAACAAGTCAAATAGAAGATTTAAACAGAAGGTAATAAATGAGAAAAAGAACACAAGAAGACGGTTCATAATAGATTTAAGAGACTAGTGAGCTTCCTATTTTTGAGTCTAAAATAAAGACAATGTGTTAACCTTGAGATTTAGAATATTCCTATGAGATAATGTAATGTGTTAACCTTGAGATATATAAGACTCCTATGAGAAAATGTGATAGCTCTACCAGTTTACTCATACCACAAAACATAGGCTAAATATCAAGCATAGTGCTCAAAACCGATATCTGGACTTTGAGGCTTAGATTATGTAACTTCTAAGTTATTTCCTATTTTAAAAAATATTCCTTACCTCTCGAATGTCAGAGCAGTATGCATTCTCTTCTGATATGTCCTCGTGACTGAAAATTCTTTGTACCTTATCGCGGAACCTTGTTCCTTTGATACTTCAATCTCAAGCAATTGGCAAAAGACATATGCTTTCAATCCCACATTCCTCCCACCCTTAAATGTTTCCTGATCCTTATCTTCAGCCAGCCTTACAATTTTTAGAACTGGTTCGTACCATGGGGCATACTGTTTTGATGGCTTTCAAAGCCAATACCTGAAGAAACAAAAATAATTTGATAACAAATCATTTCACTATATTGCTAAAGAACAGAAATTCCAACTTCGTCCTTTTTTTAGGCAAAATTTATTAATGCAAAGAAAATATGAATAGGTTGTAATTCATTTTTCTATCTCACACGTTTAGGGGCATACAAGTTCCATGACAAACACTTAAATGATTAATTTTCCTGGATCAGAAAAAGCATCTGTTGTTGAAAATAAAAGGGATGCTGTTGTTGAAGAAGAGATTGCCGCCCGGGCTTGACAGCTGGACAGGAAGAGTCTTGTCCAAACAGGAGACTTACAGACTTTATCTTTCATGATATTAATGGCAAAATCTGTTGAAATGCTGGAAGTTGATAACTTGTTTATTACAGGCGTCATATTGCCTCTAGAAGCAAGTTATGTAATATGGCGGCAGAGGATAGTCATTCCCAATTTCATCTTCATTAATTTTAACATACAATTTGTTTGATGCAGCAACTGGTTGCCTATTTCTCTTGCTTGTCATCGATCACCAGTTCTCCTCTTCCTGCAACAACCTGGCCAATTTCTTTTACACCTCTTCTTCAGCTCCACATCAGATGACCCGGACCGACTGAGTTGCCCTCCTTCAAAAAATTTCGGATCTGTATTTATCACACTGCCTGATGCAGTAGCGTCTGCAATCACATCACTCGCGTCTTTCTTATTTTTTCTCTTAAAGCAGCAAGCACAGGTAAATCCTCAAAGACCTGATCGTTTTACATAGATGTTTCATCCAAACCAATGAGTTGATTGTATATAAATTCACCCTGTAAAATGATGAAGTAAGAGTTGTCTGTTGCATGAGCGATAGCAAAAATTTTCCTAACGGGAAATCTATTAAGGACTTCATCATTTTACAGGGTGAATTTATATACAATCAACTCATTGGTTTGGACGATGCATCAATGGAAAACGATCAGGTCTTTGAGGATTTACCTGTGCTTGCTGCTTTAAGAGAAGAAATAAGAAACACACGAGTGATGTGATTGCAGAGGCTACTGCATGAGGCAGTGTGATGAATACAGATCAGAAATTTTTTTTAGGAGAGCAAATCAGTTGGTCCGGGTCATCTGATTGTGGGGCTGAAGAAGAGGTGTATAAGAAATTGGCCAGGTTGTTGCAGGAAGAAGAGAGCTGGCAATCGATGACAAGCTAGAGAAATCGGTAACCAGTTGCTGCATCAAACAAATTATATGTTAAAATTAATGAAGATGAAATTGCGAATGACTATCCTCTGCCGGCATATTACAGAACTTGCTTCTAGAGGCAATATAACGCCTGTAATAAACAAGTTATCAATTTCCAGCATTTCAACAGATTTTGGATTTCCATTAACATCATGAAAGATAACGTCTGTAAGTCTCCTGTTTGGACGAAACTCTTCCTGTCCAGCTGTCAATCCCGGGCGGCAATCTCTTCTTCAACAACAGCATCCCTTTTATTTTCAACAACAAATGCTTTTTCTGATAAGCAAATAGATTTTTCCTTAAAATCCGAACATGTAGCAGCTTGTCTTGGCATCTTCTGACCAGAAGATGCTTTGGTTGCAGTGTCCGACCTACTTCTCTTCTGTTTTGGTGTAGTGTTCGCATCACAATTGCAGTCTGTTTTATTAGCACGCGGTCTTCCTCTATGCATTTCTGCAATCCTGGGAAAGCAAATGTCTAGTCAAAACACCGGTAAAAAAACATTCTATTTACATTTATTAGAGGAAGTAATGGATAGATATTGACCACAAAGATATAATAAATGAGAATGAGTAACCAATGTTAGAAGTCCAATTTATTACAACAAAAAATGCAATAGATGAAAATGACCAAAATATATGAAGAAATTAGAGTAAGGCACCGGTGTTAAGAATCTAAATTAAGCATGTCTTATAAGTGTGAGTACTGAACAAAGTCTACAGACAAAGCAAAAGGCAAGCTAAATTCATCGTTACATATGCAAAAATGCTCTTAAAAGCGGTAATTCACTGCATAGCTGATGATGATTTCTACTAAGATGTTATTTAAGGTCTTCCCTTAAATTTTCTAGATGACACCCGTAATAAGTATACAAGTTGAAGCAAAAGCAACGATATTCATTAAAATATTAAGACATGCAGAGATGCACATAGATACCGCAAAACTACTCACTAAACCTATATCGTTTGCATCCCTTTATACAAGTTCATGCCATAGCTTTATAACAATTCAATCTATGGTAATAATTACATGCTGTCCATGTTATGGAAATCAAATCAGGATATTAAGGCATTACGGCATAATAAGCAAATAATATCAAACGAATCCATGCATATTCGAATGTGAACCTCTTTATAAGTAAAATAAAAGTGACTCATACAAAATCAAGAATATAAGGCCAAAGAAAATGAAAGCTCAAAATATAATTATCATCTACGACAAACGAGTAGACTAGATCTGAAATACCCAAAAGCATGTCAACATGTGTGTGTAGGTGTAGATCTATAGATACATGGATTGCTTAATTTAAAACTACTATATCTCCAATCTCATCAAGTTATTTGATTTAAACATGTTTTACAAACAAATTGACAAACACAACAGAACACCTCAAAGATAAATGAAAATCTATGGTTCATATAATTGTAACTATCAAAAAACTTCAGGTTCACCAAATGAACCATCAAAGAACAAACTTTTAATCTATACCAACATACCCAATAATCAGAATCACAAACCCAAAAGCATAAAATTGTCAAACAACAAAAAATAAAAAATAAATGCAATTAGAACAAATGCCACACATGAAAATTTAGATTCAACCCTAACTGAATATAAAAATGCTTTACTTACTTTACTTTCTACTAGCATAGGAAATATCTTCTCTCTCTAGACCCTTCTCTTGCGCTCTCTCTCTCTCTATCTCGAATTAAATCTCTATCTAGTGTGTTCACTGGCTCCCCTAAATCTCTTTATTTATATACACGGAATGCCCTAAAACCTGACTGGACCCGGAACAAACACACGTCTCTCACAAAAAGGTTTGCACGTGCATTGGCTCACTATACACACATGCGTATGAGTTAATTTGTTGCAATTTTTAGAGAGCAAAAAAAAGTAAAAAACAAGAAAATCTGACCTGGATTCTTGTTGTATTCTTGCCTCTCATTCAATACGCTTGCTCCCCATTTAACTCTTTACTATCATAGATAATGCCGCGCAGATTCACCCCCTTATTTAAAAACCAATCTCCAATTTCGGCAATAGCGGAAACAAAAACAGCCACAACCCACCAAACCCATCAAACCAAGCAAACCCACTATACCAATTCGGAAAAAAATGATAGAAATGTAAAAATGATAAGCACATGACATACCGAGATCAATAAAAGAAAGGGGTAAACGGAACTGCTGCTAAGTCACCTGTGTTGATGTTTGTGGAAAATCCTTGTGAGTTTCACTCCTGCAATCAGCGATAGATAATCATCTCAATCTAATTGAATAACCGTAAAATTTTCCACTTATAAATTTTCCAAATAAACAAGTATCAATATGAATTAAGATCAAATGCATACCCAATCTCATCTCTCCCGAGACAAATAGATTGTGAAACCAACTACAAAATGAACAAGATATTAAGAAGCGGAACATTGTAGCATATTTTTATCAATAAGAAAAGGTTAATCATATGCACTCTCGATTTGTCTGTAACCGGTCGCTTGCCTAAAGTAATATAAGCTTCCGAAGCATCACAGTTTTGTAACTTGTATTGGAAATTTAAAGTCTCTCTCTAGTCAAAACCACAGAAATAACAAAGCAGCATACCTTGTCTGAGATTCTGCAACATTGTGACCTACCTTCAACAATAATTTTTCAACAGATACTTTTTCTGATAAGCGAATAGATTT
Source organism: Dipteronia sinensis (assembly GCA_033220585.1). Taxonomy (NCBI): domain Eukaryota; kingdom Viridiplantae; phylum Streptophyta; class Magnoliopsida; order Sapindales; family Sapindaceae; genus Dipteronia; species Dipteronia sinensis. Next base: position 2,089,317 of record CM065645.1, read on the forward strand.
GTCCTTACAATCCAAAAGTTCAACAGCTCGTCTTGGCATCTTCCAACCAGAAGATGCCATAGAAGCATTCTCCAACCTGCGTCTGTTTTATCAGCATGCGATCTTCCTCTAGGCATTTCTGCAATCCCTGGAAAACAAATGTCCAGTCAAAACAGAGGTAAAAAAGAACAATCTATTTACATATTTACATTTATAAATCTGCGGTTACTTTATTAGAAATAATAGATAGATATGGACCACAAAGGAATAGGAAATGAGAATGAGTAACCAATGTTAGAAGTCCAATTTATTAAAACAAATTATGCAATAAATGAAAATGACCAAAATATAAGAAGAGATTAGAGTAAGGCACCAGTGTTAGGAATCTGAATTAAGAGAAAATATGTTTAGTAACAAGGCCTACAATCGAAAAGGGAACCACAAATCGGTTAAAACCAACAGAAAGAATAATTGGTAATTATGCATCAAAATCCTGAGAGATCTATAAACAACGAAATGCAACCACTTGAGACAGTCTTTATATCAGTGCATGTCAAGGAGGGAAATTAAATGCCTGTCTTATATGTGCAAGTACTAAAAAAAGTCAAAATGCAAGCTAAATTCATCATTATATATGCAGAATGCTCTTATAATTTGTCATTATAAAGGCGCTAATTCACTACATAGCTGATGATGATTTCTACTAAGAATATTATGGAAGGTCTTCCCTTAAATTTTCTACATGACACCCGTACTAAGCATACAAGTTGAAGCAAATGCTAAAATAGTCATTAACATGTTAAGACATGCAGAGATGCACTCTAAGATACCGAACAACTACTCACCGAATCTGATAGCATTTCAATCCCTTCATACAACTTCATGCCATAGCTTTAAAACAACTTCTTTGCAGTTCACATATAATATATATTATAACCCAAAAAAATACTAGATTAACGAAAAAGTTTATACCGCTGCAAATGAGACAGTCTAAAACAAGAGTGTATGATGAAAATGGTATATAGAAGACTGGTGGTGCTGTGACATTTACTCCATTATCAGTGTGTACTGGCTCTTTAATATTGACTTGATTACCACTACAGACTAGAGCTATGATATTTATTTGGTTATCTATGGATACTAGCTCTCTTCCTAGATACAGTTCCATAGAATTCAGGCTGTCGTGCTCGACCACATCAAATACGATATCTATAGACTCAACATCATTGATGGGTGCAGGTATAAATTCTATACACGATGGATACCAGCATATGATCTTCATTCTAAACCGCAGCCTGTCAAGCCTGGTAATGCTATACATCTTTTCCAGGAAGTCATTATTTGTTGTGTCATAGCTGACCCTGATAGGCTTCGGCGTTGCATATACTGAGTAGACAATTAAAAAATGATGACTAAAAGGGTTTGGTTTCTAAATGAGGCATTTTAAGAGACAATTAGTGTGCAAGTAATAAACCCAAAAAAAAAGCACATGGAATGTAGTTACAACATTGATAACTCCCATTTCTACACTTGATGTAGCCTCCACAGCCTATCAATTGCATCCGTTTCCGGGTAAAAACCAGATATTTAACGCAGATCATTTAATCGTTAAATATCTGGTTTTTACCGGGAAACGGATGCAATTGATAGGCTGTGGAGGCTACATCAAGTGTAGAAATGGGAGTTATCAAATACCTTCAAACCTATCTTTTGTTCATCCCCGAGCAAAAACCGAAACAAACAAGCATTTTTCTACCGAGTCAACAAAAGATGAGATGCGACGTTGGGCGAATCACAATGTAGTCAAAAGGCATGCCAAGGTATGTAGACCAAGGTGCTACAACACTAAGGATTACAATTCCGGACTTCTTAGTGGAGTTAGTGTCAAAAGCATCGAACACAAGAGTCATTGGATAGCATTTCGCCTTGACTCTAAGCCTCACAAGTTTTCTCTCATTTTTCCACACCAAACCTAGGCTCACTCATCAACATATGCGAGTTGGAGTTTATGCACAAAGACTTTTCAACGTTAAACGCATATGAAAAATTTCAAGGACGCTCGTGTTTTCATGTAAATGGACCTCAAGAATGGAATCAAGCATTAAGAACACCCTTGTTTTCAAACTAGACTCCTCCTAAAGATCAATTAGGACTTCTTTCTAAGTTCGAGAGGGGTTGATGATTTGATGGTGATGGAGAGGCCGGGTGGGTATGGTTTTATTGGTGAGCTAATGATCATGCTAGAATCTCCTTTAAACATTGGTAAGCATCTAGGCTTTTAATCAACTTTGAACACTTTGTACAAATGGTAGTTGCTTTGCATTTGTGCAACTCTTTACATTACAATTTTAAGGCTTTTCATGCTTTAGAAATTTTTTTATTTATTTATTAGCCTTTATCTTTGTACAATTTATATAATGAGCCTAAGTATCCGCTTCTTGAATAGGGTTTGGAACATGGAATGTAGTTACAACATGTATTTTGATTCTGGGAAAAGTTGCCCTGATGTGGGTTTTTCTGATATTTGATTACTTTGCTGCAGGTCTCCAAGCACCCCTCTTAACGAGTTATTTTCTCTTACAGTAAACTATCCTCATTGAGTACGAATAAAACCTTGTTGGGAGCTCTCGCGACAAGCACAAAGCTTTCAATGCAGTACATATTCCACCTCAGCGACAAAGTTTTTATGTTCATCATTATGGCTAATCATCTGACTAACGGTTTGACTTTATTGTTGACCGGATTTTACTGTAGTGTCAACACACTTGATTGTATAATATGCACAAAACATCACACTAAAAGAAAAGAAACCATGATTCAAGAGTAGTTATCTTTATATATAGCACATCCATTCTTAATTCAATGGTTGTGCACTGCGTAGAGACCTCTTCCTTATAATGTAAGAGTAGTTATCTACTTATCTAGAATACACTAGAAGTTCTCTCATTTTTACATTCAATCTCGGCTGAGTGGTCGTTCATGAAGGGATGAGTAAGAAATTTAAGTTTGGAGGATCATTAAACAAAAACAAATATTTTAAAGGGTCTAAAGTTTTTAATAACTATTTTATAGTTTTTTATATGGATTTTAGTGAACTAAAATTGTTATTAAATTGAAAAAAAGAGCAAATAGGTCTTTTTAGTCAAAAAAAAATAGATGGTTTATTGTTTTTAGCCATAATTAGTATTTTTATTATTCTTACCCAAATTTTGACTGTGAAGACTGATATGCCCCTTATTTATTCATTTTTTTAATTGTTTTATTTTTTGATTTTTGTCTGAAAAGTTTCCCTTCTCTCTTCTTCTTTCACGATTTCCACTTTTCAGAATTTGTTACATTTTTTCTTTTTGTCTGAAAAGCTTACCTTCTCTCTCTATTTCACGAGTCCACCTCTCATGCTTTCTCTCTTTATCTGAAAAACTTCCCTTCTTTGTTCTTTTTCTGTCTCCATTTTTTCAAATTCGTGCTCTCCATTAGGGGTGTGCAACAACCCGCTAAACCGACCCAAACCGACTAACCCAACCCATAATCGGTGGGTTGGTTCAATTATTAATATAAATGAAAAGTCAATCGGTTTATAAACCACAAAACCGATCAAATTCGGTTCGGTCTCGGGTTACGTGAAATACAACCCAAGTAACCCGAACCAAACCACTACTTTAAGGTTTTCACTTTTCACTTTTAAATTTTAAAATATTATTAATAAACATGTCTTATCTTGTCTTGTTGACTACTTGACTAGTTGTCCTAGACTCCTAGTCATTCAACGTTTCCCATTTTATTTAATTTAGGTTTTTATAATAAAACTAAATAAAACCTACTCTACTTTTTTACATCGATTAACTCATTAACCTAAATCTCAGTGTGCTGTTTTCATTCCCTCTCATGCTCTCACTTTCGGTTCACCTCAAGCCATCAAGGTATTAACTATCTACTGAACAACTCTTTTAATTCTTTATACTATATATATATATATATACATATAATATCTCTCAATACTTTTTTGTTTTTGTTTTAAATCACTGTATTCTTTAATATATATATATATATATATATATATATATATATATATTTAATATCACTATGATTGAAACGTTTGCTTGTTTTTAGTCTTTTATATAAATATATATATATATATATATTTATATATTTATATACAAACTGATATAGATTTAAGTTCTTTTTCATACTGTTATATATTTATATTTATAAACATACTGATGCATGTACCGTACAACAATCACTTTTTTTTAAATAACATGTATATATTCTTAACTATTTATATATATATATATATTTATATCTTTGTTGTGTTCTCTTTATTTATATATATACAATTAAATGTTATTTTTTCTTCCTTTATAATATTGGTTGTTGTTAATTTATTAATTATATAATGTTTTTTTAATTATCAAAATAATTGAATAATCCGTGTATTTAATTATTTTATTGTTGTCATTTATTTGTAGGTTTACGAATTACGATGGCTGAAAACTCAAATACTACTATAGTGGAACCTTCTGATACTCTAACAAAAGATGAAGTATTGGTTGCCACCAATGTTGGAACGAAAAGAAGGCCAACGAAAACGCCATCAAAAGTGTGGATTCACTTCACCAAAAATGAAGGAGGTAATAGGTGTACCTATAATTACTGCGGTAAAGATTATGCTTGTGGTAGTAAAAAAGTTGGTACTAGTACTTTATGGACTCATTTGAACGATCAGTGCAAAAAATATCAGAATCGTTTGGTGGATGAAAAACAAAAGGTACTGACTTTTGAAAAAACAAATATGGGTGATGGTTCTTGTAATTTTATAGCTGTGGGATTTAGTAAAGATTCATGTAGGAAGGCATTGAGTAAAATGATAGTTCTTGATGAGTTGCCCTTTAGTTTTGTTGAAAGAGAAGGATTTCGTCAATTTTGTTCTGTAGCATGCCCGAAATTTGATCCTCCTTCTTGAACTACAATTGCTAGAGATATAAATCAACTTTATTTAGATGAGAAAGTAATGTTGAAAAGCATGTTTTCTTTTAATAAGCAAAGGGTTTGCCTTACTACTGATTGTTGGACTTCAATTCAAAATACTAATTATATGGTTATCACAGCTCATTTTATTGATAGTGGGTGGGAATTACATAAAAGAATTTTAAACTTTTGTGTGGTACCTAATCATAAGGGTGAAACCATTGGGAAAATCATTGAGGCATGCATAATTGATTGGGGTATAGATAGAGTATTAACGATAACTGTTGATAATGCTAGTGTCAATGATGTTGCTATCAAGTATGTGAAAAGAAAGTTGAGTAATTGGGTTGCTGATGGGATTATATTGGAAGGTGAGTTTTTTCACGTACGTTGTTGTGCTCATATTTTGAATCTAATTGTTAATGAGGGTTTGAAAGATATACATGAGTCAATAATTAGTATCCGTAATGTTGTACGATATGTAAGATCATCTCCTTCTAGGTTACAAAAATTTTAAAAATGTATTGAGCATGAAAAAATAGAGTGTAAAGGAAATGTGATATATAGATGTGTGTACTAGGTGGAATTCCACCTATTTGATGTTGGAAAGTGCTTTAAAATTTCAAAAAGCATTTGAGCGGTTGGAGGAAGAGGATGGAAATTATGTTACCTATTTCTTAGAGGATGAGAGTGGGAAAAGGAAGATGGGGCCACCTAGATTTAATGATTGGGAAACATCTAGAGTATTTGTTAAATTTTTGAAGAAATTTTAAGATGCAATGTTGAAATTTAGTGCTTTTTTGTTTGTTACATCTAATCTGTATTTTCATGAAGTGTTGTTAATTCAGTCCGAGTTGACAGAATTAAGTACAAATACAGATCCTTTTTTAGGCACTATGGCAACTAGTATGAAGCGAAAATATGACAAATACTTGGGTTCCATTGAAAGCATAAACAAACTTTTGCTTATTTCAATTGTGCTTGACCCTCGATATAAGTTGGATTATGTGACATTTTGTCATAGTCATTTGTATGGTAATGATAAGGGTGAAGAAATGACAAAAGGTTTGAAAGAACTTTTATGTCGTCTTTATAAGTTTTATAATGGGCGGAACTCTAATTCTATTGGTACCCAATCTTCTACCGATGTTCAATTATTGAATGGGATGAATGTAGACAAGGATAAGCATGATGGTGATTTTCGTTTCGCAATGCTTCAGAAATTCAAAAAAATGCGAGAAACGAAAGATTGTATTGATACAAAAAATGAGGTGGATAGATATCTGTTGGAGCCAAGTGAAGATCCCTATAATGAAAACTTTGATATTCTACTTTGGTGGAAATTAAATGCCACAAAGTATCAAGTTTTATCACATATTGCAAAGGACGTGTTTGTGATTCCAGTATCTACAGTGGCTTCTGAGTCTGCCTTCAGCACAGGAGGGTGTATTCTTGATTCATTCCGAAGTTCTTTGGGTGCTAAAACGGTGGAGGCCTTAATATGTACACAGAATTGGTTGCGGTCTACTTCTCGGTCAATTAAATTTGAATCAATAGTTGAAGAGATGAAATTTCTAGAAGTAGTTGAATCAGGTAATATATTTGTCATTTTCTTTCTCTTTATTTACTTTTTTTTTTTAGAATGCATCAATTCTTACAACTTTTTTGATTTATTTGGTGAGCTGTTTTTTTTTCTTTTTCTATAAAGTTTTTGGGACATGCAATGATGGAGCCTATGACTATTGATTAATATTTTTCAATATTCTTTTTTATGGTAAGATACTAAGATATATGAAGTCTTTATTGTATAATGCTAATTTATAATTTTTTATAATATCTTTCTTATGTGACTAATTAAATTTTTTTAATTTGGTTTATTACAGGTTTTCAGTACATTGGCTGTGAGGATTTAGAGCAAGCTTTAGGAAGGGCTGAAAACTTTTTTTTAATTACTCTTGATTTATATGATTGGATATCTTGTTGAATTTTATTTTGGATATTTATGGATGAAAACTTTCTCATACATTTTGAAATACTTTTTTAATGGAGTCATTGATGATGGATTATGATTTCTTTTTTAATATTTAGATGTTTAATTGATGATTTATTATGAACAGTTGAACACTTTGACTTTTTTTTATTATATTAATTGGAATTAAGAATTAGTTCATTTCTTTTGACCATAGATTCATTTACTATTTGTTTATTTATTGTTATGAATTTTATATTTTTATAATAATACAAAACCAAAAAAAAAGATTTTTGAGTTCAAATATAAAATGATAAACCTACCCAAACCAACCCGACTTTTTTTGGTTTGGTTTGAATCGGTTTGAAAAATCACATTGGTTTGGTTTGGGTTGAAATGTATCCAAACCGATCTATATTGGTTTGGTTTGACGTTGAGCTTCAACCCAAACCAAACCGAAAATGCACACCCATACTCTCCATCTCTCTTCCATCTCCACCATTGTTAAAACTATGCTGCCTAGATCTGAAATTCGAAACCTAATTTTTTCAAATTTGTGCTCTCCATCTCTCTGGCTACCATTGTTGAAACTTGAAACCTAGTTTTTTTGTCTCTGTAATGTACAAAAAACAAATATAGGATATTCTGATTTGGCTTCGAATTTAACGGATTGGGATTCGTATTTAACGGATTTGGGTTCGTTTTTTATGATGATTCGAGATGCTTCAGGTCCTTCTTCTAAAGGTATGTATTTGAAACCCTATTTTAATTTGTTTCATTTACAGATGTAATGATGATTAAGGTTGAAGAAGATGGTTTACTTTGGTGTGTTTAATTGATTTACTCTAGTGTGTTTAAGTGATAAGCCATGGTGTGCTTAATTGATAACATGTGGTGTGTTTAATTGATTATCCATGATGTTGACTCGCTTCAAGTGGGCGCTCGCAAGTGTAAGAGACCGGAGTGTAGTACAATAATAAGTAAAGTTCGTTCCCACGAAGATTGAGGAGTTGATTACCGAAATTGATTAATTCAATTACTATTTGAACAATGATTAAAGAGAGACATTGTCTTGAAACTACAATTACTCTAAATTAAGCTATTAAGAAACTACAAAGTAAATGATGAACTTGAATGTAATGATGAAAGTAAATATATGATGAGAAGTGCTAAGACAAAGAATCCACCTCACCCTCTAACAAATGAAGCTCTAGACTCACTCAAAAACCCAATTAGTGCACTTGTGTATTGTAGACCCGTATACCCAACAAAAACCTATATTCTCCCTCGAGTAATAAAAATAATATCCAAGCACTCCCAAAGCCTATCTCTCGATGACCCTAGAATATATGCATGAATTCATTAGGAGCTATGGCACACATACAAGGATCCTATAATCTAGCCTCGTGTATCTCTACCTTACTAGACATGTATAGTGGACATTTTATCAAACATGTGGTGTGCATCACCCCTCGGTCCATAACATACCACCAAAAATCATTCAAGGTGATCAATCTAGTGAAAGCATTAAGTATTCAAAAACATCCATACATAACACAAGGCATAAATGAATAAAGGAGTAGTCTTTATAAATAAAATCAAGGGTTTGGTCTCATCAAGTCTTAGCAAAGGAAAGTTAGTTCATTTTATACATATGAGAGCCATCCACAACATATATGATAGTAAATACATGGCTCTACAACAAAAAGTAAATGAGAAAGAGTTTAGAGAAAACTAAATGAAGAGCTTCCTCGTTGTCTTGATTCTTCTTCTCCTTCTTGTTGTCTCCAACCCCTTTTTTGCCTAAAAGTGTGAGATGATGATGGATTTGGTGGATGGAAGTGTGAAGGCTTTGAATTGTAGGGAAAGGTAGTGTCTTGGTAGTTTTCTTGGAAGATGTGTGGGTTGTGTGTGAGGAAGATGAAAGGGTGAGGTTTCAAGAAAGTGTTTTTGGGTAGGGAGTGGTTGGTTAGGTCTGAAAATAGCAAAAGAATATAAAGAAGAGTGAATTAGGGCAGGGGCAAAAAGGTCATTTTCTTGATTTTATACTTTTTCTGGGTAAAGGGGCGACCTTGGGGCAACCTCGGTGAGGTCACCCTAAGGTCGCTTTGCTCTCTGTCTGAAAGGAGGAGTTTTGGGGCAACTTTGGTTGAAGTGACCTGGAGGTCACCTTGAGGTCGCTTTTGCATCTGGTGGAGAGCTTCTTGAGCCGAGAGAATAGCGACCTTGGGTGACCTTGACGAGGTCACCTTGAGGTCGCTTTTGCATCTGTTTTGCATTTTTGAGTTTTTTCTTCTCCACTTCAACTCCATCCAACACCATTAAGCTCCAAACCAAACTTTGACCTGCATAACTTGATTTAAGGGTTAAAAACACGGTTTTACCCGAGAGACGCGCACAAATTGATAAGAATTTGGGGCTACATTTGCATGTAGAAATAGAGCAATCAGCTGTGTGTATTGTGTAATTTGTTTTGTCCTGGTGTGTGTCAATTGATTCACCTTGGTGTGTTTAATTTGGATACCGTGGTGTGTTTAATTTTGTGTATGTCGTTGTGTGTTTAATTTGGTTTGCCCTTGGTGTGTTTAAATTGGTTACCGTGATGTGTTTAATTTAGTGTGTATCGTGGTGCGTTTAATTTGGTTTGCCCTTGTATGTTTAATTTGGTTTGCCCTGGTGTGTTTAATATGGTTTGCTCTGATGTGTTTAATATGGTTTGCCCCTGGTGTGTTTAATATGGTTTGCCCCTGGTGTGTTTAATTTGTTTTCCCCTGGTGTGTTTAATTTTGTTTACCCCTAGTGTGTTTAAATTGATTTTCCCCTGGTGTGTTTAATTTTGTTTTCCCCTGGTGTGTTTAAATTTTTTTTCCCCTGGTGTGTTTAATTTGTTTTCCCCTAGTGTGTTTAATTTGGTTTCTCCTGGTGTGTTTAATTTTGTTTACCCTTGGTGTGCTTTATTTGGTTTGCCCTGGTGTATTTAATTTGGTTTTCTCTGGTGTGTTTAATTTGTTTAATTTGTTATCTCGTGGTGTGTTTAATTTGTTTTCCCCTAGTGTGTTTAATTTGGTTTGTGTTTAATTTGGTTTGCCCCTGGTGTGTTTAATTTTATTGCCCCTGGTGTGTTTAATTTGGTCGCCCTTTGTGTGTTTAATTTGGTTTGCCCCTGGTGTGTTTAATTGGGTTGCCCTAGTGTGTTTAATTAGGTTGCCCTAGTTTGTTTAATTGGATTGCCCTAATGTGATTATTTGGTTTGCCCTTGTGTGTTTAATTGGGTTGTCATTGTGTGTTTAATTGGGTTGTCATTGTGTGTTTAATTCGTTGCACCTTATATAATGTGTGACTGGTTTAATAAATTGAAATCTAAATGTGAGATTTTGATTGGTTGAAATGCAGGAATTTACAAAATTGTCCAAACCCCCTGGCCGATCACCAAGGCAATGTTCCGGACCCACAAACAGATCCACCACTGCCTCGACGTCGTAAGTGCAAGTCATGTGGACAAGAGGGACACAACATACAGACGTGTCCAACACCGCCATATGATATCCCTACGGATCTAGACAATGAAGTTGAATGAGGTATGCTCCCATATTAATTTCATATCTGAAACGAATGTTAAATTAAATAATTATAAACAACTATTCGGTTTTTTTTTAGTAAACTTTAGAGATTTTTAAGCATATTTTTAGAAGTAGGTCTTTGTAGCTTTGAGGAATTTAGGAAAGATTGGAAAAAAATGTAAACCTATCTGAGAAGATATTTTGTTTTGTGAAATATGAGAAAGCCTCCACAAGTGTTCCCACTGGTTGTGCTAGGTTCGGTTGAGTGGAGAATTGAGTTTTGTTTAATTTTCTGTTAGTTTAAATGTCCATTGTAATAACCTAGTTCTCTGTTTACAGCAAAGTTGAAGCGTGCAAATAAATCATAGGCATTGCATGAACCCCAAAAGTTACGGAAGAAGCAGTTGGCTAAAGAAAGGGTGAAAGTAAAGAAGGTTGCTGACATGATTATATTTTGTTTTTCAGTATGTAACTGTTGGATGGATCATACTGCAGTACAATTAATATACGCATTTGATTTGTTTCTGTCTTGTCTACTTGTAATTTACATATTTTGTTGCTCTATGATAATTCTTGATATTATTAATTGATCTTCAGAAAAGATAAATAATCAATCAAAAGTGAATGGCTTATAAAATAATAGCTACATTAATCCAAAAAACAGTGTTTTAGATCACTTAAACACACGAGTTTTATTGAATTGAACACATCAGTGTTATACAATTAAACACACAAGTGCGCTATAATTAAACACACAAGTGTTATACAATTAAACACTCCAGTGTTATTGAATTTAACACACCAGTGTATTGAACGAAACAAACCGGTGTTATTGAATTAAACACACCGGTGTCATACAATTAAACACATCAGTGCGCTTTGAATTAAACACACCAGTGTTATTGAATGAAACACACCAATGTATTGAATGAAACAAACCAGTGTTATGAATTAAACACATCAAATAAACACAGCACACCCACACCAAAATCTGTACTCATCAACAACAAAATTAATAACAGACATCATAATTCAAAACATATAACACATCATAAACATAAACATATAACTTCATATTCAACATTTTGCCATCATCCCAACATTTCTACTTACAACACCAATACCAACTTCATTTTAAACATTTGTTATATAATTAAACAAAACAGCCACTGTAAAGACACCACTACAAGACAGTTTTTTCAGGCTGCAGCAGGAACGGCTTCGACGCGTCCATGGTATGAGTTCCCACCTCTGTACAAATAAAAAAATGCAATGAAACAATGGAATTATATTCGTTTTCACAACTCATACCATCACATTATTACTTGTAAAAAGAAAGAACATATAAACGAAAAAGCTAATAGTGAAATTCAAACCAGGAAATTCGTCTACAACTCTATGCCCGATTAAACACACTAGTTCGGTATAACAATAATCAATATATCAACGATAAACATATAGCTTTACGGTATAAACAAAAATCAATATATCTGTTAGCTCATGTTTCGTAGTGTCACGTTTACTTGTGTGACACGGTCAATATGTCACATTTACCCCATGTGACGCGGTCAATATGCCACAATTACCCGTGTGACACGGTCAATAACAATAGGTGTACACACAGAATCCCAGCTGGGTCAATAAAATAGCAATAACAATAACTATAGAACAATAGCCAAAACAATCTTATAAATTCATATATACTTGAAATCAATAGCATTTTATATAACTATAACAATATAAATGGTAGCGATAGCATTCTTTATATTACTATCAGTACAATATAGCAGTAGTATTCTTAAAGGAACCATATCAATATAAAAAATATAAAATTGTAGTAGTATTTTAGTAAAACTATGTCGGTATAAATAATAGCAATCCAACGATATTTGACAATATATAAGCAAGGATCAGTTTCAAAAACAGTTTATGTACCATTCTTAAACAACTTGATCAAAATCTATAACATCTTTGACAAATATAATAGAGTAGAATACAATAAAGAGACAGTAAATTTGAAAATTCGATATGTAACACACCATGAATGAATTTACATATAGAATTACGAATCGACTCTTGCTCTAGAACCTCACTCTAGAACCTCAAGAATCACCCAAACCTGTATGTTTACAAATTCAAATACTATCATAACCTCATCACTGTAACAATTTTCAATAGTGTAAACTAACTTGTATCTAACAAAACTTATAACCTACTTTCTCGATCAACTAGTTCCAGAATTTCAGAATTGACCACACTCTGATCTATGATTTTTAATTAATCTCCTAGGTCACCAAATCTTATAAAACTTGACATGGATAATTATGACATATAGGATATGCTACAGTAAAAATATCAAATTAATCTATGATCATTAGAATATGCAAAATCCATTCTTTTCTCGTTTTCTCAAATCTCTTTAGCAGAGAACGAAATCCAACCTCTTTCCACTCTGGAAGTTATAAAGATATTTATATACATGTAAAAATCATGAAATTTTGTAGACTTGCAGTAGACATAGAAACCTATCTATATGTAAGTTTTCATAATTTTTAAAAATATATAACCAGTTCTAAATGTTTTACGGACCCAGGTTGTTCTGTCAAAACAGAGTATTCCAACAGCCTTGGTAATGGACTCAACACTACAATAGAAATCACGCTAAGGGCTATTAACAACGGGATAAATTCAAATCAATCATACACATGCCTATTCTCATAAACAAATCATAAAATTAGTTTAACATATCTAAGAAATCCTTGATTTTTCTTACATAATCATTTTTCTTCTTTGATTTTTCAAGTATGATTTTCCAGCAGAATCTAGTTAAAGGCAATTGTATTGATACCCAATAAACTACACTAAACAGCCAAAATATCACACTAAGAATCAATACACATTGCTGCAAAGAACCCTATTTTCCCAAATCATAATATTTGTTTTCTAGATCCATTCACATTTCAGACCCCCTCATTTCCCACATTACAAAAACAGCTACATGCAATCTTTTTTGGCTTTTCCCACATTGAAAAAATCAACTCAATTTAAAATCAAAATCAAAATAAAATTCTAAATCGAAATAAAAATCAACATATATATAACTCAAATCCAATCCAAATCAAAATCAATCCAAATCAAAATCAAATTCGAAATCGAAATCGAAATCAACTCCATCTCAAATGCACAAATGCAACCAAAAATACAAATAAAAACAAACCCTAAAATCAAATGTAAAGAGGAAGTGCAAACCTTTTCGTTTCTTCCATGCCGGTGATTCGAATCAAAGTCGGTCGCCTCTCGTCTCTTTCCGGTGGTCACGGTCGGTCGTCGGAACTTGGTCTCTCTCCGTCTTCACCATCAGATCTCGTCTCTCTCCGGGGTCGGGTCTTGCTCGTGTCTCTGTCTTCACCGTCGTCGTCGTCGTGTCTTGGTCGTCGTCGGAGGTTCATCGGAGGAGGATCTTAGTCGTCTCTCTTGGTCATCCGTCGAGTCTCTTTGTTGTTCATTTCTTTTGCTTTTCAAAAACTGAACACTTTTTTTTTGTTATTTCATTTGTTTATTATTTCATTTAGATTATTCTTTTGTTTATTATTTCATTTAGATTATCTTCTCTCTTTTTTTGTAATTCATTTTCACTTGAGCGCAATTGTGTCCAAAAAGTGGATTTTTTGGTAAAAACAATAAAAATAATAATTTTTGTAAAAACAATAAACATCTTAATTTTTTGGTTACTTATAAAGTTTACCCTTGAAAAAATCACTTTTCACCCCTCTCGTGGGAGTAAATAGTTATTTACACACACTAACATTACTTAATTTCAATAGACTCTGACATATCCATAACCTAAAAGGAAGATTGCTTAAATGGCATTTCCTATGATTGAAAGAGCAAAATTGTCCACCTTTGAAAAAGTATGTAAAAATGTCCAAATAAATAATCAAGTAACCAAGTGTGGTAGCCAAAAATAGCCTCTGGGCCCAGCGTTTAGATCCACCACCAACTTCGTGTTGGATCCGGTTCAGGCCCAACTAATTCAGGTCGACCCATGCAGCCTTGCCAGTCATCAATTAACTTGGTCTCTCCTTCACTTCCACTGAAATCGTGGAAAAGGGGAACACCTGTTTAAACTAGTAAAACAACCATGTAATCTAATAAAATCCGCCATGATTTCAGGGATACTTCTCAACAGGTTTCTAACATTCGAAGGATTTGGGGGGGGTCTATAAATAGAACCCTCCATTCACCGGAGACTGGGCATGAACTCTCTTTCCTTTTAAAAAAGCTCTTTGCGTGCTAAAACTCTGCCAAAAGATCAACTCCGATCACCAGAATATCTTCATCAAATTTAAATCAAGATCACTCTCAACCATTTCGCTCAGCCCAAGCGCACCTAAGGCTAAAATTCGATCACCAATCCATTTTCTTTAACTCGCTTCTTGTTGGTTCTATTTGTTTTCTTCTATTTTGCAAGTATTTGGTGCAAACGACACATCCGATTCGACGGTTAAGACCTAGTTGCTTGGGCTTAACTTGAATCTGATCTGACCCACATTAATTATAGATCGACCATCTAAAGTTTGGCGCCCACGGTGGGGCTTATTGCAGCTTCTAGACGAACCAGTTGAATCAAACAAATGACTCCCAAGATGTCAGGGGATGGAAACACACCGATCGTTGAAGAGCAGCTCGCCACACTGACTGCACAAATGGCTGCCAACGTCGAAAAACTATGAGAGCTCGAGGTAGAGAATACTATTGTCCAAACTCACAACGCTGAGCTATAATCCATCATTGAAGGTACACCTATCAACGCACCACCAGTGCCACCAATCCTAGTAGTCGAAGCCACACGGGACACTAACAGGACATCCCCGAATGAGCCAGTCACGGATCCCCAAGGACAAGAAATGAACCTTGGCGAAGGACCAAACCCACAGGGCGCGACCCACACAGTTGGTGTCAAGGAGGATCCACCAAACGTGTCGGTCCCATAGGGAACCCCACGAGAAGAAGACCAGAACTGTGACCTGCATACATATAACGCTTTTAGAACCCTCTGTGTCACTACAATCGACCCTAGATCTGGTAAAATCTAATTTGGGTTTACATGTCTTCGCTGACCCTAAACATTCTTACAGGTTTGCATAAATGGAAGCCCTCATTCAAAGAATTCATAGAATCCAAGCACCAATCAAGAAAAGCACAGCGAATAGCTTCGCAAACTTGCCATTTGTAGACGTCATCGCTCCCGTCGAGATGCCTAGGAAGTTTAGCTTCCCAATCATAAAACAATTCCAAGGCACAACAGACCAGGACAACCACATCGCAAAGTACAAACAACGGATGTTCACCGTAGCAATCCCACGCGACCTCCGGGAGGCATGCATGTGCAAAGCGTTCCGATCCAGCCTCGGCGGCCACGCCCTACAATGGTATATTAATTTGCCTAACAATTATATTACCTCATTTACGTAGCTTACAGATACGTTCGTGGAGCAATTCACGAGGATTCAAAAGCTCGAGAAGCAGTCGAACGACCTTTATACAATAACCCAAAGACAAGGCTAGAACTTGAGAGTGTACGTTGGACGCTTCAACAGAGAAAAGGTGCAGATCCCCCATTGCAACCAGGCCACCGCAATCTCAGCCTTCAGGAACGGACTCTGGTTTGACTCTGACCAACACAAATGATGAAATACCCATGCAAGACGATGGAATATGTATTAGCAAAAGTGTGGGCACAAATTAAATGGGAAGAGGACGAAGCGAACTATATCGAAAAGACCAACAACTACAACAGGTGCAATGACAATGTCGATCAAAGATTAACCGAAAAAAGGGTCGAACCCTATCCAACAAGTAATCGTCGCGACAATAACTCCCGTTATAATGGACCAAATGACAAGAGGTCGTACGTTCAAAATCTACATAGAACTGGTCGATCACAAGCCCCAATCCCAGAATACAATCTCAGCATTGAACTAGTCGACCTTGTGGCAATAATGAAAGATATGGGAAGAACAGTCAAGTGGCCAAGGAAGATGAATGCTCCACCAGAGTATCGAGATGCCCACTTTCGATGGGAGTTTCAAGGAGATCACGACCATTAAATAGTAGATTGCATCGCCTTTAAACTAGAAGTGGTAGAACTTCTAGCAAGGACATCTATTAGAGTACTTAACCGACAAGGGTAAGGAGATTGTCGCTATACGCGACGAAAAGAAACAAGCCAATTCGGATGACAGTCCACCAGCACCTCCTCAATAAGAAAGAGTCATCAATTATATCACATGCAGCTCAGAGGTTAGCGACGTAAGTTACTCTTTCGTAAAGAGGCATACTCAACAAGTGTCGAACCTGGAAATCTAGCCCGACAGAGAGCATAAGTCAAAGATCGATGAAACTGTCATATTCAAGCAATCCGACAAATAAGATTTTCACCTCACCATGACGCCTTAATCATTATTTTAATCGACAATGGTAGCTCTTGTAATATTTTATTTAACTATGCACTCAAAGAAATACGGGTCGAGGAATCTAAAATCAGTAGTCAAACGACAGTATTAACAGGATTCAATAGCAAGCATAAGAGCATGCTAGGCGAGATTGTACTACCAGTCTACGATGAAGGGGTGAACCTGTATATCAATTTCTTGGTGCTCGACTGTCAATCTCCCTACAACGAAATATTGGGCAGACTGTGGATTCACGAGATGAAAGTGATCCCCTCGACCTACCACTAAATGATCAAATTCCCTCCCCCTAGTAGGGAGTGCGATAAATCAAGGGTGAACAGAGAGCAGTAAGAGAATGCTACCAGAATGCCATAAAGAAGAAAATTGAGCAATTATAGCAATTACAGGAAACAAAGGTCGAATCGACTCCAAAAGACCCTAAGATGGAGAAACTCAGTGAAGTGTCGATCGACCAAGAGCAACCGTTGTATAAAGTTCTAATCGGATCGAGGCTACCCGAAGAGACCCGGAATCAGTTGATAGACTTCCTAAAAGAACCCCGTAATATTTTCGCTTGGTCACACTCAAATATGGTCGGGATCGACCTAGAGGTAATTGTCCATCGTTTGTAGGTAGACCTTGATTATCCACCAGTAAGGCAGAAGATGAGGAAGTTCTCACCAGAAAGAAATAAAGTTATCAACGAAGAGGTCCAGAAGTTGATCGACATCGGATCAGTTAGGGAAGTGAAATACCCGGACTGGTTGGCTAACGTCGTGGTCGTAAAGAAGAAAAATGAAAAGTGGTCATTTGCATCGAATTCACAGATCTCAACAAAGCATGCCCCAAGGACACATTTCCACTTCCTCACATCGATATGCTAGTCGGTGCCACAGCAGGGTCTGACCTACATATACAACTAGATTCTCACGCACCCGATGGACCAAGAAAATACCGCTTTCTTCACCGAACAAGGTATTTTCTGCTATAAGGTTATGCCATTTGGTCTAAAAAATACAGGTGCCACATACCAAAGATTGGTCAACAAGATATTCGCTGACATGCTCGAGTCAACTATAGATGCCTACATCGATGACATGCTGGTCAAATCACTCATCACTCAACAACATATAGACCACTTGAAGCAGTCGTTCGACGTACTCGATCAAATCACTCATCTATACTAACCTCTTTTTCTACCCCAAAACACCATCTTTAACCTTCCATACCTCACCAAATCCGCACATTTCCCTTACCTACTCATGGAACCCATTCAAGAAGGAAACTTGGGAGCTTGGGTTGAAGTTTGAAGGCAAGAGGACTCACCAAACATCATGGGTTTTCTCTTAACTTTTTCTTCTTCCATTTTTCCATGTAATTTAATGAATAGCTAAACCCATTGGGTGTGACCATTAGACCTAATATTAATATTATTCAATCACTTAATCTCATTCAATGTTTTTCATATCTACTTGTCTTGAATTGAATATCACTATTTAATACAAGTTGGTATTGAATTAATTTGTCGCTTTGATTTAGCAAACATCATGTTATTTTGAATCTAAGCTCGATTTGAATGGGAATGATAAATGAGAATAATATCACTCCTAGTTATCTTGGTTTATTAATCGTTAAGCTTAAAGGAATTCTCTCTACCACTCAATTTAAATATCATAATTGAGTTGTAGTTGAGAATTATGTGGTTCTATGAATCACAACTAAGGAAAGATTGACCATAATTTGATTGGATAGGTGCTTAATGAGATTAAAATGATAACACCCATTGTTTATGCTTGGATTGCATTGACTCCCTAGTCTCACACCATACATTCTAACTTGCTAATTTATAGTTGTCATTATTAATTTGCTAATTGTTTCATTAGTTAATTGTTGCAATTTATAAATTCCATTTCTCTACACCAATTTTAACATGCAATTTACTTTCATACACTAGTTTAGATTAGCGTAGGATAGTTAGCTCTCAACCAATACACTTCCTGATTTCTATGTATTGATCCCTTACTTGCATGATATATCACCATTAATCTCATGTGATTGCGAGGGTATTTTTGACCAACAATCAAATGGCACCACTGAGGGGATTGGTGCTAATAGTATTGGTTGAATTTAGATTCTTTTTGTTAGTTTCTTTTTATTTTGTGATCATTAGCTAGTTCTTATCTTGATTTCAGTTTTAGTCACATTTAATTTTTAGTGTTTATTTTATATTTTTTTTGTTTCAATTTTATTTTGTTGGGTAGTTTTGTTTTCTCATGTTTTAGAATTGATGGATTTCTTCAGGCAACACACGAGACCTATCAGCGAACTATGTGGAAATTTCTACAATCTGGTGCCAAGCTACTAGCCTTATAACAATTCATACAACCAGGATTGGAGAACTCACCAAAACTCCTCATAGAGCTACAATGAGGTCAATACCTCTGAGCAGCCTATCTCACCATACCAACCAATGACCAAATCATTTGAAGATAAGATGAGAGAGTTAACGCAAGCTTCTCAACGGACCAATGAGCAATGGAAATCAATTCAAGCTTCTCAATGGGCAACTATGCAATTAATCCAAGCCTCACAATAAGCAGCCAAGCAGAATTTCAAAAACTATATGTCACATAACTGGCCATAACAACCAACAGAGTCCACATTTGAAGAGAATTTCTATAATTCCATCCAAGCCACCAATAAAAGCTATCAAAGTATGGAAGATTCGGTGAAAAGAATTCAGGTGCACCTTAAGACTATCGCTAAAGCTAGGAATATTCAAATGTATGAAGAGGTCATAAGTCAACCGGAGCAAGAACAGAATGAAGAGCCTTCTAAACTCCACAACTCAACCGACATGTATTGCTTCAATATTAAAGTGATCAAACTGGTGGAATCCTCAAATAGCGCGGTGACTGGCTCCAAGTGGGAGCTTGCAAGTGTACGTGGCCGGAGTGCAATACAATAATAAGTAAAGTTCGTTGCCACGAAGATTGAGGAGTTGATTACCGAAATTAATTGATTTAGTCACTATTTGAACAATGATTACAGAGAGTGATATTCTTAAAAGCTACAATTACCCTAAATTAAACTATTAAGCAACTTCAAAGTAAATGGTGAATTTGAAAGTAAAAATGAATGAAACTATATAATGAGAAATGCTAAGACATAGAATACAACTAATTAAGTTCTAGACTCACTCAACTACCCAATTAGTACAAATGTGTATTGCAGACCCGTGTACCCAACAATAATCTCTATTCTCCCTCGAGTAATAGAAATGACATACAAGCATATCCAAAGCCTATCTCTCGATGACCCTAGAATATATGCATGAATTCATTAAGAACTTTGGCACACACACACAAGAGTCTTATACGCTAGCCTCGTGTATCTCTACCTTACTAGACATATATAATGGACATTTTAGCAAGCATGTGGCATGCATCGTCCCTCAGTTCGTAGCACACCACCAAATATCAATCACAAAGGTGATCAATCTAGTGAAAGCATTAAGCATTCAAAAACATCCATACAAAACACAAGGCACACATGAATAAAAAAGTGGTCTTTATAGATAAATTCAAAGGTTTGGTTTCATCAAGCCTTAGCAAGAGGAAATTAGTTCATGTTACACATGAAAGCCATCCAAAACATATATGAGAATAAATACATAGCTTTACAACAAATATAGGAGAGAAAGAGTTTAGAGAAAACTATATGGAGAGTCTCATCCTCTTTTGATTCTTCTTCTCCTTCTTGTTGTCTTCAGCTCCCTTTTACCCAAAAACATGAAATGATGATGGATTTGGTGTATAGGTGTGGTGAAGGCTTTGGATTGTAGGGAAAGATGGTGTCTTGTTAATTTTCTTGGGAGATGTGTAGGTTGTGTGTGAGGAAGATGAAAGGGTGAGGTTTTAAGAAAGTTCTTGGGTAGGGAGTGGTGTTTAGGTCTGAAAATAGCAAGGGATTATAGAGGAGAGTGAATTATGGCAGTGGCAAAAAGGTAATTTTCCTGATTTTGTACCTTTTCTAGGCAAAGAGGCGACCTTGATAAGAAACAATGTATGTCACTTTGCTCTCTATCTAAAATGAGGAGTCCTGACCCGAGGTAATAGCGACATTGGGGCGACTTGGCTGAGGTCAGGTCACCATGAGGTCGCTTTCTTGTCTGGTGGAGGGGGGTCTTAAGCCGATAGGAAAGCGACCTTGTGGCCACTTGGATAAGGTTGCCTTGAGGTCGCTTTTGCGTTTGTTCTTGCTTCTTAGGCTGTTTCAGGCCCATTTTAACTCCAACCAACACCATTAAGCTCCAAACCTAACTTAGACCTGCACAACTTATTTAAAGGGTTAAAAACACGGTTTTACCCTAGAAATGCTCACAAATTGATGAGAATATGGGGCTACATAACATGTAGAAGTGGAGCAATCAAATACCCCCAAACCTATCATTTGGTCGTCCTCGAGCAAAACCCAAAAGAGAAAGAAACAAAAACAAAGGAGAATAAACTAAGATAACACCACTTTCATGGGTGACATGATGGCACTTAGCATGTGACCACAAGCCCTTTTAAACCCCTAAGCGATCCCTAGAGGACGAGTGAATTCTTGTGAGGGTTTACAGAACGATACCTACAAACATCTTTCCTGCTAATCCAACTATAGACAGAGATGTGAAAATAGGTGAACCGAAATGGAGACACATGCATGTTAAGACCACTAAGTAAAGGCTTAGAACAATGCACGCTAAGGTGCTACAACAAGAGAGATTGCAATTCCATACTTCTTAGTGAACTCAGCTTCAAAAGCATCGAACATAAGAGACTTACGATAGCATTTCTCCTCGACTCTAAACCTTTTCGAATCTCTCTCATTTTACCACACATAACCTACGCTCACACAACAAGCATATGCGGTTGGAGGTTATGCACAAGGAATTTTCAAACTTTACACACATGTGATGAATTTTGAAAAACCGATTCATTTAAATACAAATGGACCATATAACGGATTTGAGCATTAAGATCGAAAGCAAAGTACCATACACACCTTCACCTACAAGCAAGACCTCTCCTAAAGGTCAATTAAGACTTCTTTTAGGCTCAAGTGATGTTGCGATTATGTTGGTGATGGAGAGGCTGGGTGGATATGGTATTGTGAATGAGTTAGTGATTATGCTAGAGAATTCATTGCGATGATCTTTTCACACTTTAATCGAGCGCCTAGGCATGAGTTTTGACTTTTAAGCACTTTATGCTATTTGTAGTTGCCTTATAAGTTGGAAACTTTTTACATTTTGAGCTCATAAGGCTTTTTGTGCTTTTCTTTTTCTTTAGCACTTATTATTTATTTCATTTTAAGCCTTTTTCTTTGCACAAGATATACTTTTTGCCTAAGTAAACGCTAATTTGCAAATTTATACTACTTTGAGCTTCGTTTATTTATACTCTCTAGCCATAATCATTGCCATGGGGTAGGCTAGTGTTTGGTTATTTGTGGTGATGTGTATATGAAATGGGAAGGTACGGTGATTTGTTTTAGTGTGTAGGTCTACATTGTTAGGACATTCAAGCACACACACAAGGCAAGGGACATGTTTGGGTTATGTTTAAGTAACTAACACACATTGCCTACGTCATCTCTAAAGGCATAGGTCTAGCAAACAAACAAAGGCGAAGATTGAGGTGATGCTCTTAAATGGTCTTTCTATAATATCCAAAGATGTGGAGTGAGGTCCTTTTATTTATGCTTATTTATCTACAAGAAAAGTGTTTAAGATTTGACAATGAACTATGCACTAATAAGGACATTATATAGGTTCTGGCCTAACACGGGTAGTCTCTACTAATGAGCTAGACTTAAGTACGATACGCATTCACTAAGGCACCTTAGAGTCTGGTAAGGTGTGTGCAAGCAATGTGGTGTAGCTTTAACTAGCACCATCCATTGCCTATACTCAGAGGAACAAAACAAACAAAAGATTGCCTCCAAAGGCACAACCCAAGGGTATCTCATTAAGCAAGAAAATGCTCCAAAATTTGGCAAAGCAGGAGAATGGACAAAACTGACTCTACAACCACACAATCAAGTAAAAATTTGGACAAACAGACAAGACAATCATACAAAAACAAAACAAGACACACAATGGTCACTGGATGGCCGCACCCCCAAACCTAAACGAAACATTGTTCCCAATGTTTGCACAATAATGAATCAAACAATGTAAGCTTAGAAGTGGGAGGGAAACCAAATGTAACCCACACAAGCAAAGCACGAACCTAGGTGGGAGGCACAGTACAACGCCGCACACTTAAGCTAAACAAGAACTAAGATAGGAAGAAATACCTAGGTGGGTTACCTCTTATCAAACGCTTCGTTTAACGTCTTGGCTAGACAAATTTTGCTCCTCTTATCAATCTAGATCACCAACCGGCGCGACATCATAGCCACCCTCTTTACTCAACTTGTATAAGGCATAAAACATCATCACCTAAAACCCATTCACTTTCTTTGTTTCTTCTACCGCACACATTTCCTTCATTCTCTAATCCCAATTATCCAACTTCTTATCAATTTTTACCAAGGGAGTTGCTTGGGTTTTGCTCACGACTCCATACGAGCTTCTTTGTGGCTTCCTTTCATTTTCTTTCTTGAAGCACCATGACCCAAGCTAGACTTAGGTGACTCTTTTAGAATGTCTCTTCTAAACTCTTCCCCCATGGGAGGATTAACAACATCAACTCTTAAACATGTTTGGGATAGTGAAAGGTTCTCGATGGCCTTAAGCATGTATAACACTTCCTTTTCATCTTTAACCCTCAATGTCAGCTTGTCCTCTTTGTGATCAACCAATGCTCCACTAGTTTTCAAGAATGGCCTCCCAAAGATCAATAGAATCTTTATATCTTCTTCCATATCTAGAATCACAAAGTCAACCAGGAAGTAGAATTTACCCACCTTCATGAGAACAACTTCCATTACTCTATATGGGTGTTTTATAGATCGATCCGCTAATTGAAGGGTTACTCTTATAGGTTTCACTTCTCCCAACCCTAACTTTTTGAAAACAGAATACGGTATCAAGATAATGCATGCTCCCGAATCTATTAAAGCTCTCTCAAACTCCACATTCCCAATAGCACATGGAATAGTAAACATTCAGGGATCTTTCAATTTTTAGGGGTGTTTGTTTTAAAGGATTGAGCTACACTCCTCCATGAGTGCCACTGTTTCCAAATCCTCTAACCTCTTCTTCTTCGATAGTAACTCCTTCAAAAACTTCATGTATTTTGGCATTTGTGCCATTGCTTCAATGAATGTTGTAAGTGCCTCACTTTATGATTGGCTTATTTCGTTGACAAAATCACAATTGGGGTTAATCATCGTAAAAGGGTAGATTAGGAATTGAAGATCTTCTATTGGACTCCAAGTGCTTCAAGGAAGGTAGATTACTTGACTCTACTTTTACTTGAAGGGGTATAGTTGCCACACTCACTTGCGTGCATTATACTCTTGTTTACATGTAATTGGATGATGCATTGAAATGCCATTTATCACACTCCACACTTGCACATTTTGTACATTACTTAGTGTGTTGAGTCTGCCTAGAAAAGATAATTTATTCTCTTACCGCGGCCTAGACAGATTGGCAAGCTCTGCTGGCACCGCAGCATATAGAGCGGTAAACATCAGCAGGCCCATGCTGCCTTGACCGCGTCCTGTACACATGTACTCCCAGCGGTCCCTTACGCGGTAAACATCAATAGGCCCCTACTGCCTTGACCGCGGCCTGTACACTGCACGTATAGCGGTCCCAACCGCGATGTAGTCCAGTAGGCACATTGCTGCGTGTACCGCGGTCTGGACAACTTGTCTGAGCCGCGGTATGCACAGTGGTAATGACGGGATTTTGTTACTGTTTTCAAAATGGTGTCATTTCGTCTAGGGCTTCATATATATATATGCCATTTCCTCTTCCTTGCCTCTTTAGAGCTTCAGAATCCATTCTCTTTCATTCCTTTTAGAGCTCAAGAGTGACTTGCAAGAAAAGGTAGCAAGAAACCATTTTAATTGTCCAAAACTCAATCACCCATCATTCAGTCATGGTCTATCATCATCTAGTTTCATCTAGGATGTTTCTAAGCATGGGTCTTCATCAACATAGCTTACTTGGTAAGTAGAACACCACTCTCATCCATCTTTGTGTTCTTGTTTAACAAGAAATCTCTTTTATGTTTCTTTTGCATCTAGATTATAATTTTTCATTATAAATAGAGATTTTTGTTGATGTTTGGGTTGTTGTATTGTCATAGCTATTGCATCTAGGAATGCTTTGATTTCATATAGCTAGGTTATATGTGTATCATATAGCAACATGATATCTAGGATTGTTTGAAACATTCATACATGACTAGATAAGCATTAAATGTGTTGACCTTGCATTTTATGCATTTAGAATATCATCATATTCACTTTAGGTTTCATATATCTTCATCATATACAAGCAAGAGCCTAAAATCACTATTAAAGGCCTGCGGGTAGCAAGGACGGATTAGTAACCGATTAGGTGTGATGTGGTCAACCTAGGTTGTAATCGTTTTTACAAATAGTGGATTTGAGGGTTCGATTGGCGATTAGGCCCGTGAGTTTTTACCCAGTTGGAGGGTTTCTCACGTAAATCATATCATTGTGTCATTTTGTTTATTCCGCATTTTTATTATGGCAATGATTAATTGTGTTAGAGATTAGGGGTGGTGGTTTTTAATTTTGATTAATCAAAAAGATGGCATTTAAGTTGGTTAAAACCTATTCACCCCCCCCCCCCCCCCCCCCTAGGTTAGTTTTATCACTCTTAGTGTATTTTCAAATGTTATGTTGATGTGAAGTCTCTTGAAAACCTCCAAAAAGTTAGCAAAGTTCTGAGCATCTTAGTGTTTTTTAAGTCTTTGTGTGTAAGGGATGGGTGGCACATACGCTTTGACTTAGGACGTAGAAGGTAGATCGAATGAAGTGGACGGAAGATGATCATTTTTCTTCTCATTATTCTTTTGCTCATAAGAGGTTGCATCTTCATCTTCAAGTGGCAACTTCTTGTTAACCCCTCTATCTATATCCTCAATCCCACATGGGTTAAATCACATTTCCACTTCTTAAGAAAATAGCATGACATTGCTCTTTGGGGTTGTTTTCTGTGTTACTAGGCAACACCCCTTGTTGCCTTCCTTGTATAGCCATTGTCAATTGCTCGACTTGCATTTCTAAGTTCTGAATGGAAGCTTGAGAATGTTGGGCTACTTGGTCAATCTTCATGTCAAGCTTTTTAATTGCAGTATCTTGAGCTTCCATATGAACATCGAGCTTGTTCATGTATTTTAAGAAGAGGTCCTCTAAGGTAGGCTTCATTTCTCCTTGATTGTTCACTATTTGGTTCTAGAATCCGGGTGGTTGTCTTTGGTTGAGATTTTGTTGAGGTTAGGGTTGATATCTTTCCAAGAGAAGTTAGGATGGTTTCTCCATCCAGGGTTATAAGTGTTTGAGAATGGGTTGTTTTGGTTTTGGTTAGTCAATTGGTTATTCATGGGATTTTGGAAGTTACTGTTGTAGTTAACAAATGAGACTTGTTTCGACGAACCTGAGGCAAATAGGCTCCCAACTTGGCAATCTATACTCGAATGTGGCCCTAAACATAGCTCACAACTAGCCACATTCACTTGACTAGACCCTGCATTCATATTGTTCATTTGCTTAGTAAGCGCCGCTAGTGAGTTTTCAAACTTGTCAATTCATCTACCTTTAGCACACCCGAAGTTTTCCTCGGTAATTGCCTATAACTTCCCCAATGGCTATTGTTAAGTGCCATTTCTTCCAAAAGGTCATGGGTGGCGTCCAACTATTTGTTCATGAGTGAGCCTCCCGTAGCCGCATCTACCAAGTTCCTTATAGAAATTGTGACTCCTTGGTAGAAGGTTTGCAAGGTTTGCCACTCAGCAAGTCCGTTATAGGGGCACTTCAGGATAAGCTCTTTGAATCTCGCTCATGCTTCATAAAGGCTCTCATTTTCAAATTGTGCGAAAGTTGTGATCTCATTCCGAAGGCGAACGATTTTCCCAGGAGGGAGGTACTTATTCAAGAATGCATGTGCCAATTGATCAAATGTAATGATGGAATTTGGAGGTAGTGATTGCAACCATGTCTTCGTTCTGTCTCTCAAAGAGAATGGAAACAACTTCAGCTTGATAAAGTTCTCAGAAACTCCGTTGTATTTAAAGTTGTCACATATATCGTTGAAACTTTAAAGATGCATGTTTAATTATCATTTGGCAGCCCGTGGACTGAACTATAGTAGCAATAATCTAAATGACCGCTGGCTTGATCTCAAAAGTATTGGCTGCAACTGTCGGCCTACAAAAGGAAGACATGTTCTGCTCAACTCTAGGCATAGAAAAACCCCATAGAGCCCGACCATCTTCAACATGGTTACCCCCCCTGATCTTGGTTTGCAACCGGAGGCAACTCCTCTTGATCCCGAATTGCATTCGGATTGTCTATCATTGTTCTGCGTGCTCTCGCTGCACTTCTGTTTCTACGAGCTAACCTCTCAATCTCTGGGTCAAACTCGAAGGACACAAGATCTCTACTCCTTATATGTAGGTGAATACAAAAGTAGCATGCTTGAAAAGCCAACAACAAACACTAAATTAGAAAGTAAGAGAAAAAGGTCCAAACTAGTAACAAACCAACTAGTATCAATATCAACTCTCCGCTCAATCCCCAGCAGCGGCACCAAAAATTGACTCGCTCCAAGTGGGCGCTCGAAAGTGTACAAGGCCGGAATGTAGTACAATAATAAGTAAAGTTCGTTCCCATGAAGATTGAGGAGTTGATTACCGAAATTGATTGATTTAGTCACTATTTGAACAATGATTAAAGAGAGTGATATTCTTAAAAGCTACAATTACTCTAAATTAAAATATTAAGCAACTTCAAAGTAAATGGTGAATTTGAAGATAAAAATGAATGTAATTATATGATGAGAAATGGTAAGACATAGAATCCACCTCACCTTCTAACTAATTAAGTTCTAGACTCACTCAACTACCCTATTAGTACAAATATGTATTGTAGACCCGTGTACCCAACAATAATCTCTATTCTCCCTCGAGTAATAGAAATTACATCCAAGCATACCTAAAGTCTATCTCTCGATGACCCTAGAATATATACATGAATTCATTAAGAACTTTGGCACACACACAAGAGTCATATACGCTAGCCTCACGTACCTCTACCTTACTAGACATATATAGTGGAAATTTCATCAAACATGTGGCGTGCGTCGCCCCTCGGTTCATATCACACCACCAAATATCATTCACAAAGGTGATCAATCTAGTGAAGCATTAAGCATTCAAAAACATCCATACAAAAACAAGGCACACATGAATAAAAGAGTGGTCTTTATAGATAAATTCAAGGGTTTGATATCATCAAGCCTTAGCAAGAGAAAATTAGTTCATGTTACACATGAGAGCCATCCAAAACATATATGAGAATAAATACATCGCTCTACAACAAAATATAGGAGAGAAAGAGTTTAGAGAAAACTATATGGAGAGTCTCATCCTCTTCTTGATTCTTCTTCTCCTTCTTATTGTCTTCAACTCTCTTTTGTCCAAAAACTTGAAATGATGATGGATTTGTGTATGGGTGTGGTGAAGGCTTTGGATTGTAGGGAAAGGTGGTTTCTTGATAGTTTCTTGGGAGATGTGTCGGGTTATGAGTGAGGAAGATGAAAGGGTGAAGTTTTAAGAGAGTTCATGGGTAGGGAGTGGTGTTTCGGTCTGAAAATAGCAAGGGATTATATAGGAGAGTGAATTAGGGCATGGTAAAAAAGGTAATTTTCCTGATTGTGTACCTTTTATAGGCAAAAGAGTGACATTGGGGCAACCTAGATGAGATACAATGCAAGTCGTTTTGCTCTCTGTCTGAAATGAGGAGTCCTGACTCGAGGTAATAGCAACCTTAAGGCAGCTTGGCTGAGGTTGTCCTGAGGTCGCTTTCTTGTCTAATGGGGGGGTCTTGAGCCTATAGGATAGCGACCTTGGGGCGACTTGGATGAGGTTGCCCTAAGGTCGCTTTTGCATCTGTTCTTGCTACTTAGGTTGTTTCTAGTCCACTTCAACTATAACCAACACCATTAAGCTCCAAACCTAACTTAGACCTACACAACTTATTTGAAGGGTTAAAAACACGGTTTTACCCGAGAGACGCGTATGAATTGCTGAGAATATAGGGCTACATTACATGTAGAAGTGAAGCAGTCACTCGAAAGATGACATGGATGAAATTCTAAGAAATTTTGAAGAAGCGTGAAGCAAGGAAATGAAAGAGATAAACAAAGAAGAGTTGATCAAGGAGAACAAGAAGTTGATAAGTGTCATTGTAGACTTATTGCTAAAAGTAGACTCGCTTGAGAAGGAAAATGACTCATCCTTGAAGGAGTTTGAAGAGATCAAGGAAGATTTTTCAAAAATAATACAGCTAATACAAGCCGAAATCGAAACAAGGGACATGGCTTTGGAGATAATAAAAAAGAAGGAATTTGACCACCTTGTAGAACTTGCAAAGGCTAAGCAAGAGATTAAGGCAATGACCAATGAAATGATTCCACCTCCAAAAGAAGAGAGTTTGACATGAGTCAAGGAAATTCAAGTGCCGAGATCAAAAAGCCAATTCCTAACAAATCAAAGAAGAAGAAAGCCAACAAGAAGAGCAAGCAAGCTCCACCTCCACCTCCAACAAAGACCTACCAACAAGGTAACATTCCTAACTTTATCCTCGTATGCCACCAATACCATAAGAGAGGTCACATTAGACCACTATGCCATGAATATGCACGGCAAAGCACATAAGGGATTTTAAAACAAAGAAAGAATTATATGCATGTTAGGAAAGTGTGGGGGAAATCCCAGCTGAAGGAGATTCCACATAATGGAACACTTTGGGTGAGGAAGAAAGGTGTTGAATATAATGTAATGTACAAGAAAAATGAAAAAAAAAGGGTTAGAAAAGTTTAATTTTAAGTTTGGGTTAGAAAATTAAAATTCGGCGACCAATTCAATCACACAAAAACTCAAGAAACTTTATTTTTTCTTAAATAGTGCGGTTCATCGATTCGGTTCGGTTTTTGATATCCAAAACCAAACTAAACCGAAAACAATTCATTTTTCAAAAGAACTAAATCGGCTTGAACCGAATAGAATATATGAACTGAACCGGAAACTCTATTTTCAGTTTGGTTCGGTTCCGGATTCTGTGCCCACCCTTATCCAAAATCATCAAACATCACCTAACCATCTTATCAATCCACAAAAACAAACTAATAATATATATATATATATATATATATATATCTTCATCTCTATCAATTCCACAAAAGAATTTTAATTTTCTTTCCATCTCTGCAACAAAATCCAACACACCACAATCATCAAACAACTCCTAACATCATCTTCAACAATTCCACAAAAAAAATTTATAAGTGTCTTTATCTCTAATGAAAAGACAGAACAGCTTCAATCTTCATCTCTTTATCGACGCCATCTCTCCATCTTTGAGCTTTCTCCTACCTATGGAGAAACCTTCATCTTTAATTAAAATATTTTAAAAGAATTAAAAAATTCTGGTTTTTTTATTTTGGTCAAAAAGACCATCTTGCCCATAGTTGTTAGGAGGTAAAGGTAGAAAACTAATTGAAGAGGATGTTTGTACACCATTTTTCAAACATCAGGTAAATTGCACAAACATGTGATGTCTACTACACCAAATGTGCTATATTCATGTAATTTCTACTAACCTAAT
Organism: Dipteronia sinensis; assembly: GCA_033220585.1. Lineage (NCBI taxonomy): Eukaryota > Viridiplantae > Streptophyta > Magnoliopsida > Sapindales > Sapindaceae > Dipteronia > Dipteronia sinensis. The sequence continues at coordinate 2,120,108 of CM065645.1, forward strand.
GTGATGTTTATGCAATTTGCCTTATTTTTAGGGTGATTTACATTTTATTGGGTAAATTGCACAAACATTCCCTGACATTAGGCCTGATTGCAACCATATACAACTTTTGCTCAAAATTGCACTAACATACCCTGGCTTTAGTGGGAGATCGTTCAAAGTTATAAGGGAAAAGATAAAATTGTCCATTTTCATTGGAATGATATGCAATAAAAAAATTTTATTTTTTACTCCACTAGAAATGTGAACAGACTTTTTGAATAATAATTAAAAATAACTTCACTTATTTCAAAAATAAATTAATGAAAATTTTTTTTAGGGCTATACCAATTAGGTCCTGGACTTGTGAAAAAAATACTCCAAGTTGTTTGCGGCTTTTACAGAAGTGACCAAATTGGTCTTTATATTTTTTCCAAGTGCCAAATTAATCCCTCTAACTAAGTTCCATCAGTCAACTTCAACTGTGCAGAGGTAAAATTGTATTTTACTCCTAAACAATATAATAATGACACATGCACAGTTTTTTTATAACACATGCATATTTTTGTTTATTTTATTTGTGGGTGAAAATACAACTCAAACGTGTGTCTAATAACCCAGAAGGGGGTGAAAAGGTTTTAATCAAGTTAATTACCAACTTTTCCTGATTAGTCAATATTAAAAAATTCACCCCATAAACAAACATACAAAATCAAGTGTAAAGCGTGGAAATTAAAAGACACTTGATTTTTACGTAGAAACCCTTCAACAAGGGAAAAACCACGGGCTAACCACTTAGTCACACTGATCCTCAAATCAACTATTGTAATGATGTTTACAACCTAGGTTGACCTCTAGTCACACCATTCTCGGTCACTAACCCACCACTACTACCCAACCGGCCCTTATAGTGAATTCTTGATCACTTTGCTTGCCAACCACACCTTGGTTACAAGACTTCACTTGCTTGTGCACTACCCCTATGAATTACAAGACTTAACTCATAGAAGAGATAAAAATAGACTAAGTGAATATATGGATATTCTAAATGCAGTAGAGTGCAAGACATGACACTATATGCTTAATTAGATGTTGAGATGCAAATCTAACAACCTAATTATCAAACAAGCCAAATCAACCTAAGTTGTCATTAATCATGGCAATGACAATAAATGCAATCATCAAATGCAATCAATAAGTCCTAATCAATAATGTCTAAATGCAATGCATAAAGACTTAGCTAGAAGGCAATAATGTCCTAAATGCTAACTATAACAAGCACACTCAATCAAATATTCATGAACATTAACTAGTTGATTTAAAACATAATTTCTCAACCTAGTTATCAATAAATCACACATGAATATTTATGACATAGCTTTTAGGAACAAATGACCTAATCAATTAAGCTATCAATAAATGGGCAATCTCAATCGATAGACAAAAACACAAACATACTCAAAACATGCTTAATCAAAGAACCATGCAATTAATCAACAAAGTAATTGCTAATCGTAAGCAAAAATGAACAAATATGCTAACAATAAGTTCTAAGACATGTTCAACATATAAGGATATGAAAGCATGAAGACCCATGAGTAGATGCTGCTTGAAAGATGCTAGATGCACATGGGGTTTGTGTTTGGTTGAGTAAATATCAAGTCTTGGAGCTCTCTCTCTCTCTCTCTAGAAGATAATTTCTCTCACTAAAAATGTATTCTTGATGCTCTAAAAATGAAATTGGAGAGAAGAGAACATATATATAACAGCCCTAGAAGAAGTTGTTAGGGTTTTTGCCCTAAAGCTTGTAATTTGTAAATGTGAAATGAACATAAATAAAAGAAGTAGTTTATTCATTCAAATTGTTTCATACTTTTATATAACATGTGTATTTAACATCCAAGATTGCCGGATGTAATTCAAACTGAGTATCTGATTGTCATATACGGATGGATTCATTTTGAAACAAGCAATCTAAAGAGTCCGTATATAGCAAATAAAGCTGGGTACTTTATTTGTGGTTAATCTACAACTGCGGTCCATTATGTAATGTACGGTGATCTTATCCTGGATCATTCATATGGTGATATGAGAATGGAGGCACCTTATATGATGTGATCATATATGACTGGCCACGATCTATATGAATCTCTCAATAAGATCCGTTACATGATGAGATTCATATATATCGATAAATGATGGCTATAAATTGGTGATCTTAATCCTGAGTGTCTTATCAACTCCTTCAGGTTAGATCGTGTTTTTTGATGTACCATGGGTGAGGTCGGAGTTGCATTCCCGATCAATATGCTCCGTATGTTGGGATCGCGGTTTGGCTTGTGGCTGGGAAGGTTTGTACACAATAGTGGAATCCACTCCTTCTTGCGAGAAGTAGATAGTAGTTCCCTTAAGGGTTGATTCGGGGCTTGAACAATATGAGCGCTCTCCTAATTCCGTGAGGAATGTAGGATTTATTGTTCATTAGAGAATCAATGGTACTTAATGGAAAAGATGTAATTAGAGGGGTACACCGGACATTATGACCCAGCTCTAATTATGAACTACTTGTGGAGGATTATACCATATGTAAAAACTATATCGATGGACACCGAAAGTTATTGGTTTGTGTAAAAACATCTACAGTTGAGAGAATGCAGCTTCGGGTTTTTAGTGGAATAACACCGAAGTTAATAATCATGAAATATTAATTAAAGAGCTTAATTAATTATTTATAAGGATCATTGGAGCTCGAAATACTGTGGGTCCATTAGGTCCCCTTGCTAGCCCGATTGAGTAAGGTAACAAGGGTTACGGTTTTTTAATTGGATCGTCCAATTAATTGAGTTACGAAAGTAACACGTGTTTATTCGGGAATTAATTGAATAATGAGATTACTTAATTAATGAATATTAATGATTATGTAATTAAATAATTAGATTATTTAATTATACGATTCGTTAGTTGGAGGGTGTTATACAAGTTGAATTTAAAAGGTTTAAATTCAAACCATTAATTATCTTTTATTAATTAAAGGATTAATTAATAAAGGTTATCAGTTAAAAGAATAAATGAATATAAGATATATATTTGTTTTTGAAAACTGATACACGCATAGAATTGAATATATCAATTCTCTTGATTCATTTGCATTGAATGAATTAATTGCTTGAAATTAATAGAAGAGAATAAAATCAATTCGTTTGATTCAATTGTTTTTAAGTTCTCTCAATTGTATTAAATACAATTGGTTGCGTGAAACAAAAAGAAGAAATCAGAGAGGTGTGCTGCTAGAGAAAGAGAAAAAAATAATAATAATAATTTTTTCTTTGATTCATGGTGGCCGAATTCCACACCTAGAAAACAAGAGTTGTTTTCGTGAGTTTCTTCTACCTCCACTTAAGTTTCGGAAACCCGTGACCCGCCCACACGCTGTTGCCAATCGCGGGACATAGCCGGGAAGATCTTGTGGTTCAAATCAGAAAGCAGATCGGAAAAGAAAGAAGGAGCCTTCAAATGCTGGTATGAAATAGTTTCTTCTCCTACTTATTGTTTTTGATTATTACTGTACAAATAGGTTTACTTGATGATTGCATAAAAAAATTTTAAAACACCATTCCGCTGCGCAATCCAAAACCTGGAACCAACAGAAGTGACGTAGTTTTGAAAAGTTAGGCACAAAACAGGGCACTGCACGAGTCCAGTACGTGGGTAAGGGACCTGTGCACTACCCGCGTAAAAGAGAAACCTGAGAAACAACATACTTGATGCACGGGTACCCATGCAGAAAGAGACCCAAGAAAGCTCAAGGGCAATGTACGGGTACTGCGCGGGTAAAGGACCCACACACAACCCGCACAATGGAGAAACCCGAGGAAACTCAGGGTTAATGGGCGGGTATTGCACGGGTAAGAGACCCACGCACAACCCGCACACTAGAGACCTTTAGAGAGGTCACTCATCGTGCTAAGAAAAACACTCCATCGTGCAGCGCCGACGTTTCCAATCAAGTATCAGGAAACGAATAACACCACACAAAAACCACACCTAAGACTATGAATGAAGTGCAAGTGTGATTGTGAAATGAATGCACACAAAATAAATAAGGAATAAATGCATAACAACACAAATGCATGTAGGTGTGTGTGTGTGTGTGTGTGTGTGTGTGTGTGTGTGTGTGTGTGTGTGTGTGTGTGTGTGCAACAACAAATGCATGTCAATAAAAAGGCATGTAAGTGTGTGTGTGTGTGTGTGTGTGTGTGTGTGTGTGTGTGTGTGTGTGTGTGTGTGTGTGTGTAACTAAATCTCTTCAACAGTTAAGAGCAAGTGAACTACCTCTCTTGAAGCTCTTTGGGATCTTGGAAGCTTGTTGATGAAGAAACATAATAAGACCTAAGCTACCCATTACAAAGTGATCCAAATGTGGTTTGTCATGAAATAAGCCAATCAAAAATAGAGGTCCTTACAGTGGGTTTTGATTTTTAAATAATTTTGTCAACAGTGCTTGTATAATATTAACTAAAAAAAACAATTATATAAAAAAGGTAAAAGACTAAACTGGAATGAATGGTAACTTTGTTTATAAAACAATGGTATAATTGACACATCTTGTTAATATATTTTTAGATTTTTTTTAAAAAAGGTACAAATGGTGTTTTATTAATAATATTTTTTGTATTTTGTTGTAATTATAACGGTGAATTTAATGCATAAAAAACAAAACAACTTCACTCTAATATGGTAAATAAAAGGTATTTACGTATTTTAACTAAAATTGTTAAAGTCAACTGTTATATTTAACACCGTTAAACCTTGAAAAAGATCAATTTTGTCACTTCTAAAAAAATAGGGACTAATTTGACACTTGGGAAAAATGTGAGGACTAATTTGTCACTTTTGTAAAAGTTACAAACAACTTAGAATTAAAAAAAAAGCCCATAACCTAATTGGTAATTGCCTATTTTTATATTTAAAATATATATATAATAAGAGCCAGATCTGGTCCAGAAAGGGAGAGGGTCACAAACCCTCTCTCTATTGTTAGGCGAGGAGATAGGGGGGAGGCCAGCATCCCTACCACCGGATGGAGCACCACTTCATCAGCAAACGTCATATGGAAACGGCACCACCGTCTTTGCTCCAAATGTAGTCGCGGCCTTTGGTGCTCCATCCGATAAAACTTATGATTTTTTAAGACAAATTTATGATATTTGGTTTGGAGCATACTGAAAGTTTTTTGTTTTTTCTTTTGTGAAATAAATTTGTGGTTTTTATTATTATCTTGATTAAAGAAGATGGTTTGTTCTTGGTTTGGGTTGGATTTATTTGTTTGTAACTCTTTGATTCCCTTATTTGAACAGTTGAAGTGATTTTGGGATAGATGTTATGGTATATTTTGTATCTTCTGTTTGATAAAAATCCTCTAGTAGTTTTGTTGAGATGGAATTTAATGAATGAAAGGTGTGTAAGACTTGAGAAAATGAAAGAAAATGGGATGAATGTGTTTGATGATGGTTCTTAAGTAATTTTGGAGAGTTGGAATTCAATGAAGAAAAGATGTTTGGGTTTTAAGAAAATGAAGGAAAAGAAATATACTGTAAGGGAGAAAATAACAATGATCTTTTTTTTAATAAATTTATTTTATTTTATTTTTGAAAAAGAATAAATTTATTAATTTTAAAATAATAAAATAAAATATTAAATAAGTAATAATGGGTATTTAAGTCATTATGCGCTAAAAGGGTTGTCAATCGTTAGAGTTGACCGAAGTCAATTAACGGTAGGGTTTGTTTGTGTAATTTTGGACAAATGTTGCATATAACTGCAATTACATCTAAACTGGAGGATGTTTGTGAAATTAACCACATTTTAGTCCCTAACTTTTGGTAAAATATTTATTTTTTTAAACGTGTTTACTTTTATAGCACATGTGATCCCTTACTTTTTAGAAATACATCAAATAGGTCCCTCAATTAGTCAGTTGTTAGTCCAACTTAACAATTCTAGAGGAATTTTTGTCTTTCAACAAGAAACATGTCACATGTCAAAAAAATGAAAAATAAAAAAAATCAATATTTTATAGCACAAAATAAAATTAATATAGAATTATAAATAAAAAGATATTTTAAAAAATCAAGTGGAGGCAAGGCATCCACCATCATCGTTGATGATAAAGGCTCTGCACCCACTGGCCACTGGAAAAACAGAAGGAGGCCGCGACATCTTCCCTAACTTTTTCTGGGGGCACAAGCTCCTCCTCCTTTCCTACATTTCTAATGGAGACAACAGCTTCGACATTTCTTTTTTTTTCCCCGTTTTTTATTGTTTTTAGTTCTTAAACTTTTTTTTTTGAAAAATCTTCTTGAACCTTTTTTTAATAATTAGTTTTTAATTATTTCATTTTTAAAACAAGTTTTATTGTTAATTTTGTATTCCTTTGAAATTTTGTTTTAATTTTTAATTTCAATTTATAATTTTAATTTTATTTTATGTGATGAATACTATTTTTCTAAAGTGTTTATTTTAAGATTTTTGATACATATATAAGATTTTTTTTTTCTAAAGAAATTCTGTGATATAATATTTTATAGTATCATTTATTTTAATTGTTTTTAAAATATATGTTTTAGTAACGTGTCAAATTGTAAAAGGTTGGAGGGCAAAAGCATCATTCTAACTCAATAATTTAATACAAAGGATAAAATGGTTAATTTGTATTTTTAACAAGTTTAACGGTCAAAATTAAGGTCTGAGAGACCTATTTGATGTATTTTTAAAAAGAAAGGGAACATGTGTACTATAAAAGCAGACACATTTAAAAAATAAGTATTTCGCCAAAAGTTAGGAACTAAAATGTAAATCCAACTTATTTTATTGTCAACTTTTTCTTATTTTTTGTTCTTGATGGATACTTGATGATGAAAGCTATACTAACCAATTTAATGCAGCTATATCAATTATCTCGAAATCTTGATATTGGAGCAAATATCTAAAAATTGAACAAACACAAGATGAAAAAATGGTACGTACACCTTTCAGTTATAAAACTTGAGATCGAAGAATTCTTTAGAAATTTAGTAAGAACCTGTAGTTCAAAAGAGTAATTTGGTATTGTCAAACATGGGCAGATATATATGAGAGGGCTATCATAGATTGGGAGGATATATATATATATATAATAATTTTCACATAAGTGCGCACTGATAGAATTATATAAGGACATTGAATGTGGGTCACTCATTTTACATATTTTGACTTTGTATGTATGCACTTGTCAAAACTCTTTTATAAATGAGTGGTTCACATTCAATGTCATTATATAATTCTATCAGTGCGCACTGACAGGAAAATGACTGTATATATATATATATATATATATATATATATATATATATATATATAAAGGGCTAATTACACAAACGACCTTTAAAGTTTGATAATATTACAAAAATATGATATTTTTGTCTAAACTTAGTGAAATGTAAATATTTCGTTGTTCAAAGTAAATTATAAAAATGCACATTATATTATGGCTTCTAACATTATAGAATTAAGTCATTTGCTAGTTTAAATAATTTTTTTGAACTACAAGTTTAAATAATTGCTTATGCATAAATTTTATAATGCATTTCATATTCTTGATTAGTCTATTACTGAGTTGGTGTAATCTTAATATTAAAAAATAAACAAATACTTTCATCAAGAATTATATAAAAGGTATTTTATTCGTAATCAATGGCTCACATGTCTTGCAGATTTTATTATATTAGTGTGCATTGATGAAGAAAATTACAAGAGTTTTCTCCACGGTTCACACTAAATTTATCAGATTAAACAAAAAAAGATAAATTCAACTATTGATAGCAATGGAGCTAACTTTTTTATTTATTTATCGAAATAAGCTCTATAGAGCTTTTTTTACTACTAATAATAGAAGTAAAAATAAAAACAAAAACCAAAAAACGAAAGTAGAGGGGCGCGCATGCCTACCAAAGAAAAAAAATACTATATATATATCAGTGTTCGAAAAATCGAAAAAATCTGCGGACTAGGCGCCGCCTATACGCTAGGCGGACGCCGGCCGTCCCGTTTCAGTCAAAACGATCATATTAGACGGCCGGAAAAAAAATCATCGGATATGGCCTGAAAAATCGGCCGATCTAGTTAAAAAATCTGGCTCCGCGGAATCAAAATCGTTGACTCCGCCTAGTCGTACCAAACGTGACCATCACCATTGTTCGCCACCGCCGGCGAGTGGATTGTCACCACACCGACTGGAAGCTTTAGTAGGCGTCGGAGATCAAAACCCATGTGTCCGGTGTCTGTAAACAAGATTGAAGAACATAGAAAGAAGAAGAAATAAAGTGTGAGAGAGGGAGGGGATCAGATCGTGAGATATAACTATAGAAGAAGAAATGAAGTCTGGAAAAAGTTGAAGAATGGGGAAAGAAAAGAGTGAAAGAAAAGTGAGAGAGAGGACCATCGGATTACGAGAGATAAGAGAGAGAAGAGAAAAATTAAATAATATATATATTATAAATAAAAAGAGTAAAAGATAAAATATTAATGTGGATTGTGGACTGTGGAATACAGTTGGGAACAGGTAAGAAGCATTAAAAAAGAAAGAAAAAAAATAATGGGATAGTGATCCAGTACTGATGACACACATTAAGTAATGTGGAGTCCAACTATCATTGGTGATGGTGGGTTGATGGTACATGATTTAAAACTGTAAAATAAAAAAGAAATAAAAAAAAACTCACTGCCTAGGCGGGCGCCTAAGCGCCGCCCTAGGCGCTAGGCGCTAGGCACTGGGCTACCGCCCGACTAACGCCTAGCGTTTACTAGAACACTGATATATATAGTGGTTCTCTCATAAGAAATCCCTTATTTTAATTTTGGTAAGGGTCTTGATAAAATCACATCCATTTTTATGAATTTTGATTTGAATTTTTTTTGTGAATGATACGTTCAATGAAATCTAAATATGAATAAAATTTGAGAATTTTTCAAGCACTACAACTAATTTTCTTGAATTTTTCTATATTTCGCTCATTTTCTGATACCTTCATATTTAACAAAACCAAGATGAATAGTTGTAGCGTTTGAAAAATTCTCAAATTTTATTTATAGGTAGATGTCATTGAACATATCATCCACACACAAAAAAATCAGATCAAAATTCATAAAAATGAATGTGATTACATCAAAGTCCTTACCGAAATTAAAAAAGAGATCTCTTGTGAGAGAACCAATTTATATATATGTATATATATAATTTAGCTCGGACATGAAATATTTCCTGGGTTCCCTTTGTTGTCAGATCTTCTAGAAATATTAAAGGAAAGTAGGAAAAAAGTGATAGGTTTAAAAACGCACCACTAACAACAACAAACAAATTTATCCTCTTGTGTGAACCTAATAGGAAGCAATTAAATAGAGCAGTAAATAACACAACCACAAGCTCAATCACAAATACAAGAACACCAAGAATTTTAGGTGAAAAACCTCCCCAAATTGAGGAGTAAAAACCATGGGTCCTCCGAAATCTCCACTATCAAAATATAATGGGAATACACATAGTTCTCTCTAGCTAAACTAGAGGCATATAACACAGCAATCTCAAGATGAACTAACCTTGGCAACACATGCAATATTAACAAGCAAAACAAGAGTGATAGGATTGCACAAACTCAAATCCTCTGTTCCAGGTGTGTAACTCTCTGTAGACACTCCCGATCAATGATCCAACCAACCAGATTTTAGAACCAAGAGTGAAGAACTTGCTGACCATATTTCAGCCCAATCAGACCACAGTCAAAGAGATATCACTCTTTAAAGAAACTTGCGCAATACATCCCATGTTTTCTGTCCAACCCTGTTCGAAACCACAAAACCCACAAAAGAGAATTCCAATTGACAATTCCACCGTCCAGAATATAGTCCCATGTGTTGTGAACACGTCAGAAAAATTTGAGCTCGATGGACTACGAATTGACCTCCGATTAGCCCTTTGAAGAATTCTAAACATCAACCTCTAAACCCAGAATTTCTGCACTCTTTTTCTCTCTTTGCACACACACACTGAATTCTCTCTCTTCTCTCTTCTTGTCTAATTTTTAGCAAGGGTTTCAAGCCTTTTATACCAGCTGTGAAAGTACAAAAAACTCATTTGGCCATCCGCATATATCAAGTGGGCTTTACCATGAATACATGATAAACTCTCTTTGGGCCATCTCCATATTAAGAGGAAACCCAACCCAATAAATCTCCCCCTTTCCAACTATGTGGAGGGATTCGCCATCCCAGCGATCGAACAACAAACTTCAAGATTCTCCCTCGGTAGTGCCTTTGTCAACATATCAGAGCCATTATGATTGGTATGGATTTTCTCAAGTTCAAACAACTTGTCATTAATAGCATCTCTTATCCAATGATACCTCACATCAATGTGCTTTGATCTTGCATGAAAGGAAGAATTCTTACCAAGGTGAATTGCTCTTTGACTATCGTAAAATATTATATATCTCTATTGCTTGAAATCGAGCTCTTGTAGAAACCTCTTCATCCACAACAACTCTTTATATGCTTCAGTTGCTGCAATGAATTCCGTTTCGGTTGTAGAAAGTGCAACACATTTCTGTAGCCTTGATTGCCAAGCTACAGCTCCATATGCAAAAGTAATCAAGAAACCAGAAGTAGACTTACGGGTGTCCACATCTCCTACCATATCAGCATCTGTATAGCCAAATAGCAATGGCTTCTCATTGCAAAAACCAAGTCTCAAACTAGAAGTACCTTGTAGATATCTCATAATCCAGTTAACTGCATTCCAATGCTCTCTCCCAAGATTGGACAAAAACTGGCTAATAACACCAACAACATAGGCTATGTATGGACTTGTATATACCATTGCATACATCAAACTTCCCACCGCTAAAGCATATGGATCCCTTTCCATATCTTTCTTCCATACATCTGTAGAGGGACACTGCTCGGTGTTTAGCTTAAAGTGGGTAGCAAAAGAAGAGCTAACCATTTTAGCTTTGTCCATGTTGAACCTCTAAAGTACCTTTTCAATGTACTTCTCCTATGACAGATATAACTTATTGGCACTCCTCTCACGATGAATTCTTATGCCAAGAATTTGCTTTGCTGGCCCTAAATCCTTTATAGCAAAAGTTTTATTCAACCGTATCTTCAACCTGTCAATCCTTGAAGAATTTCTATCAATAATCAACATGCCATCGACATAGAGCAATAGTATAATAAAATCATCATCAGAGAATTTTTGTATAAAAACACAATGATCATAAGTTGTTTTTTGGTAGCCCTGCTCCCCCATAACTGACTCAAACTTCGTATACCATTGTCTGGTGCTTGCTTCAAACTATAAAGGCTTTTCCTCAGCTTGCACACATAATACTCTTTTCCTTTTACCTTGAAACCCTCTGGCTGCTCCATATAAATTTCCTTGTCTAAATTACCATGGAGAAAAGGAGTCTTCACATCCATCTGCTCAACCACCAAATGAAGACTAGCTGCTAGACCCAAAACCACATGAGTAGAAGACATTTTAACAACTGGAGAAAAATCTCATGTAAATCAATACATTTCTTCTGACTGAATCCCTTGACAACCAATCTAGCTTTGTATCATGGTTGTGTGGCATGTTGTTCTTGCTTCACTTTTTATACTTACTTGTTCTTCAAAGCTCTTTTGCCCTTAGGCAACTTTACCAACTCAAATGTATGATTTTCATGCAGTGACTTCATCTCATCTTGCATGGCATCAACCCACTCCTTCTTGTGTTCATCTTCCATGGCTTCTGCATAACATTCGAGCTCTCCCTCGCCAGTTAGTAACAGATACTCATTAACAGAATACTGTGTGGAAGGTTGGCGGTCCCTAGTAGACCTCTTGAGTGGAACATCTGGTGGAACCTCTGGTACTGGTGACTACTCATGAATATCATCATCAATCTCAACATGTGTATGAGTATCAGCATCATCTGTACCATTATGGTCATCCTGAATTTTATCTCTAACCTATACTGGCACATGTGTCAGAGAAACTGGATCTAAGTCTATCTTATCATCATCATATTGAGAAACTGTTTTATCCGTCTTCTCAATATCCTGTATGGTTTGGTCTTCCATAAACACAACATCTCGACTTCTTATAAGCTTTTTCTGTATCGGATCATAAACCTGTAGCCGAACTCATCTTGGCCATATTCGAGGGACCCGTAGTTTTTACTCCTCAATTTGGGGAGGTTTTCCACGTAAATTGAAAAACCTCCCAAGGATTAAAAACTCGAACGTGGTGTCTGGTGAATACATCTCCCAAGGATTGGCATCATGTCATCATCATGAGGGGATGATGAACCTTCGAATTCGAGGACGAATTCTGTCCAACCCGGAGAGAATGATGCGGATCAGCCCAAGGCAAAACAACAATTGGAGAGATGGCATGTGGCAACACATGAGCAAATTTCGTGGGCCTTTTTTTAGGGCAAACGGGCTCAAAATTAGTATTATAATATATTTCCGGAAAGCCCAAGACAAGCCCTACAAATGTTAGAAGAGTACATCTTCAATAACGGACTGCATCATGTCCGAATTTGGCCGACAAGTTTCGTGCGCACAAAGACAACTGTTTCATTTTTTATTGTTTCCAATTATCTCCATGATTCGATACGAATATTTTATTTCCTTTTATTTTATATGTAATTAGGTTTTTAATTATTTTATGATTTGATTTTATAAAATCAAATCCAATTTCCTTATTAGATAGGTTTTTAATATTTTAGAATTCTTTTGATTTTTTAGGAGATTTGATATCCTTGTCATCCGAGATTGTTTCCCGATTTAGTGGAGTTATGTTAGGAGTCAATTAGCTTTTATTTTCGTAAATAATCCGGGATTGTTTTCCGATTTAGTGGAGTTATGTTAGGAGTCAAAGAGATTATTTTCTCTATTTAGTTGGTTGTAATCGCTCTGCGGTTTTGGAGATTGGAATTAAAAAAAAAAAACTTCTTGAGTAGTTAACTCAAATATCTCTTTTTTTTTCTGTTTTTCTGTGGAATTATAGATCAAAGAAACCCTTGTGTGTTCGAACGCGTGTGAGTTCCGTTCCACGCTGCATCATATTGTTTATTGTTGTTAGTGGTGCGTTTTATCCTATCAAAGTGGAATCAAAGCGAAGTTTTAGTAATCTTGTGTCTTGTGTTGAACAATGGAGATTAATAAAAGTAGAATGATTAATCTGAATGGTTCTAATTATCATGTGTGGAAGGGGAAAATGGAAGACCTTCTGTATGTTAAAGATTATTACTTGCTTGTGTTTGCAGAACAAAAACCTGAAGATAAAATTGATGCTGAATGGACTTTACTTTATCGTCAGGTGTATGGGTATATCAGGCAGTAGGTAGATGATAATAATTTGAACCATGTTAGTGAGGAAACCCATGCACGTTCTTTATGGAACAAGCTTGAACAATTGTATGCTCGGAAGACTGGGAACAATAAGTTGTTTCTAATAAAGAAGTTGATAGGTTTGAAATACAATGATAGAACTCCTTTATCAGATCACTTGAATGCTTACCAGGGAATTTTTAATCAGTTGGCTGAGATGAATATCAAGTTCGAATATGAGGTACATGGGTTATGGCTTCTAGGCACATTACCGGACTCGTGGGAGACGTTTAGAACGTCGGTATCTAACTCAGCTCCAAATGGTGTTGTTACTATGGATTTGGCTAAGAGTAGTGTTCTGAATGAAGAAATGAGAAGAAAGTCACATGGTCTGTCACAGTCAGATGTCTTAGTCATGGAAAAGAGGGGGATGAGTAAGCGTAGAGGTCTGAAGAACAGAGACATAAGCAAAAGCAAGTCCAACAGGTTTGCCAATGTTGAGTATTATCATTATGGTCAAAAGGGGCATATAAAGAAGTATTGTCGACAACTCAAAAGAGACTACAAAAATGATAAGGGGAAGGAAAAGAAAACTAATGATAGCAATGATGTTGATAGAGTTTCTGCCGTCAGAGATAATTTCCTTGTTGTGTATGATGATGATGTTGTCAACCTTGCATGCCATGAGACTAGATGGGTGATTGATAGTGGTGCCTCCATTCATGCTACATCGCAACGGGATTTCTTTACATCTTATATATCCGGAGACTTTAGGGATGTTAAGATGGGTAACAATGGCTTAGCTAAAGCCGTAGGCATGGGAGATGTGTGCTTGGAGACCAACAATGGTACGATGTTGGTTTTGAAAAATGTTAAACATATCCATGATTTTCGTTTGAATTTGATTTCAACAGGTAAGCCTGATGATTAGGGGTTTTGCAACACCTTTAGTGATGGTCATTGGAAGCTCACTAAAGGTTCTATGATTGTGGCTAGGGGCAAGAAGTGGTCCTCATTGTACTTTATACAGGCAGAAGTTTCTGATTGTATTATCAATACAATGGAGAATGAAAGTACAATAGCGCTATGGCATAGAAGACTGGGTCACATGAGTGAGAAGGGTTTGATGGTTTTGGCTAAAAAGAATCTTCTTTCTGGAAAGAAAAATGCTCTATTGAGATCGATGTGTGTGTGGAAAGAGAGAAAAAGAGAGTGCAGAAATTCTGGGTTTTGAGGCAGCTATCCAGAATTCTTTAGATGGACAATCGGAGATCGATTCGTGGCCCAATCGAGCTCAGATTTTTCCGGCATGTTCAGAACACACATGACTACATTCTGGATGGTGGAATTATCAATCGAAATTCCCTATTGTGAGTTTTGCAATTCCGAATAGGGCTGGACAGAAAACAAAGGAGGTATTGCGCATGTTTCTTCAAAGAGTGAAATCTCTTTGACCTGTGGTCCGATTGGGCTGAGATTTGGTCAGCAAATTCTTCACTCTTGGTTCTATAATCTATTGTTGGATCGTTGATCGGAAGTGTATGCAGAGAGTTACACACCCGATACAGAGGATTCGAGTTTGTGCAATCCTATCTCTCTTGTTTTATTTGTTAATATTGCATGTGTTACCAAGATTAGTTCATCTTGAGATTGTCGTGTTATATGCCTCTAGTTTAGCTAGAGAGAACAATGTGTATTCCCATTATATTTTGATAGTGGATATTTCGGAGGACCCGTAGTTTTTACTCCTCAATTTGGGGAGGTTTTCAACATAAAATTCTAGGTGTTGTTGTGTTTGTGATTAAGCTTGCGGTTATGTTAATTGCTGTTCTATTTAATTGCTTCCTATTAGATTCAAACAAGAGAGGATAAATATTGTTCATTGTTGTTAGTGGTGTGTTTTATCCTATCAAAAAGGCAGGGAAACTTTGAGGACATATAGATGTAAAATACTACACAGATGATGATTTAAGAAAATAATGGTGGAGCATTAGCAATATTACTGTCCTTATTAAATCACTAAAACTCAAACATAAAACAGTACTTGGCAAACTCAAACCAACCTCTACAATTTTAGACGTTTTCTGTTTTATTATTTTGTACAACCAATAAAAAATAGATATTATTTGATATAAACATTATAATATTATTTTATTTAATTTTTTTAATTTAATAACAAAATTTACATTACATCACAAAAAACAAAACAAAATTTACATCTTTAATATATAATAATTTACATCTTTACATTTTTCTAATTTACAAAATGGAAAACGGTAATTGATGTGAGCATGAGATTTACTCTCGTTGTGTAGACTGTTTATTTTCCACAGCTGCCTTCAGCTTCCATCCCAATGCAAATGCCAAGGGAGGTGGAACAGCATTCCCAATCTGCTTATGTTTGTTGTGAATGTTCCCTGCAAATTTGTAGCCATCCGGAAACCCCTGCATGCACAAGAATAATCGTATTACTTCACTAAAAATGCACCGCACAATTCATTTTGTTTAACACCATAATAAGCTAATCATTTAAATAACTCCTTGTCAAATTTCTAGAAACAAAAATAAAAATAAAAAAAAATAATTGAGAATAATTACTTGGGAACGTGCACATTCACGGACAGTGATAATCCTATCTTGATCAGGGTGAAAGCACATTCCAACCTTACCCATTGGTTGGGGATCAGTAATGGAGGTGGGAAAGTTTCCTTCCCAGTCCAACCTTCCAAACAGACCCTTCCATTGATTGTGCCTCTTTGCCGTGTTAGGCAGACACCACGGTATTAGATCAACTATTTGTCCTGTGGACAACTGAATCTGTAGGGGTAAAAACAAAATTCATAAAAATGTATAAAATATCCATCAAGATGCAAAATTATAAACTTCAGGAACACACCCCACAGAAAGAAGTATTGCATACCTTTTCCTCTTGGAGATCACGCCAATCAGTACCGGAAAGTTTTGGAATTTTTTGACACCTAATGACGTTCAACTCATTCATTTCCTTTGAAATATGATCGTTTAAGACCAGTATGTCTCCTCGAATTTTCTTTTGAAACCAAGATTGAGGTTCAATTTTGTACTGTGAAATAAAAAGCAAGCAATAAGGCAGTAAAATGATTTGAGTAAAAGTAAAGGATTTAAGAAAAAATGGTATGAAATAATAATATAGGAAGAAACAGTATGAAAGATAACAGAGAGAATCTCACTTCCATAGTTGTTACAGAAGCCCCATTTCCAACAGCTGGGAGGTCCCCAATTGTATCTCTAACAGTTATTGAACGGAAAGGAGCACCATTTGCTGTACTTCGAACAGCAGCATAATGGGTGTCTTCAGATAATTTGACCTTTAGCTCAGGACTTGCAAAGACATGCAATGGCTCGGGCCATTCAGGGAGTTGTTCCTCAGGAGAAGCAGCCCATATGAATGCACGTTTACGAGATTGTGAAACACCATAGGTTCCAGCTTCCAGTATACCAAACCTCACCTACAATAATCCAAAAAAACTAATATGCAAATTGAGGCATTCATCATCACATATACAACAGGTTCCGGATTAGCCTGATACAAGGAGGTAGATACTAACGACATTGGAAACACAATTACCAGATGATAAGAATAAACACCGGCCTCATGTTTTGCTTGAGTTGCAAAGAACTTACCAGGTAGAGCTATTTCGCTTGCTAACAAACTTATTTCAACCACAAACCAGATTTCCATGATTTCCAACTAAAACTTAACCATGAGAATGAGAAAAAGGTCCATGAAAATTTAATATTCACCTTCTTCAGGTGATCTAATTAATTAAATTTATCCAAATCTATAAAGACTTCTTTTGAACCAGCGATGCAATGCATTTGCAAAATATGTTCTTATTTTTTCCACAGGATGACATAGGAAAAAAAACATCTACATGATAACCCATCTGGAGGAGAGAAGCTAGACGGAACATCTGACCTTTGTTAAATGACACAAAGTTCCTCATATTCTCTAGAAGAAAAAACCTAGGGCGGAAGTACTCAACAAAAGATAAGAATGCCAAGATCATCTCACATTGAACTTTACTCCAAGTCCCTTGATTAAATCTATTCATTCCAGAGAAACCCTGCCAATGAAAAAAAAATGGAAAATAAAATTAGTTAACCAGGTTATATACATTATTTAGAATTGCTCACACAGTCAAACCCAACAAGGAAGAATGCTTGATGTACCTGACAAGGAGGTCCTCCATTGATGAAGTCCACTTGTCCTGGCCGCGGCAAATTATCAATCTCCTTTTCATCAAGTTTTTCTGCCAACTCAGCAGCTTCCAGAGTTGAAATACAATCATCAACATCCCCACATGCCGACATTATTGCCCTGCATTCAGTTTATTAATTTACTGATGAGATGAGAGTTGACAAAAGAATCAACACTAATAACATTAGAAATATTGCAAAGGAGATATACAATAGACCCAAAGCCAACAAACTAGAAACATTATGAAAGAGTAAAAAATAGAATCAAGGAAAGGTCTAATTACTTTCATTACTTCGAAGAAAGAGACTAAAATAGGAGTAAACTGAAACTAGATTTTACATGACAAAAAAAAAAATATTAAACATAGCACTGCAGTAACCATTGAACATTGAGCATAACTAATGACTTCAACACATTTCATATTAAAGCTTGCATCTACCTGAGGATCACATTGCAGTTATTCACAAACATCAATGCCTCTGGATGATTAAGCTTAAATGCTTCTCCTGCAGGCTCTTCATATTCTATTGCCCACTTAGTCAGTGAGACACCTGTGTGTAAGGAAGCATGTATTGTTAATTTGTTATTGAGCAGTTCGTAATAGACTTTATTTAGCTTTTACTTATAAATGGAACTGCCCAACAAAAAGAGAAAAGAAACACACCTGCTCGCTGTAAACCATCAGATAAGCCTCCACAACCCGCAAAAATATCCAGGGTGGCCAGGCGTTTCTTATTGACTTCTTTAGCAATTTCATCTTGGAGCTCTCCCTCTTTACTTTTACTCTTTTTCTTTATTTTAATGGCATCATTGACCACCCTTTCTTTTAGCAGATTAAGCTTGATGTTAACTGGCAACTGATTGACAAGATTTATCAAAGTCACTAAGAGAAGAAACTATAGTTCTATAAACATAAAAAATAAAAAAGAAGAAGAAGAACGAGAAAAATAATCCGACTAAGAAAACCAACAATATGGAGGTTGGACCACTTTATATGAGTTATTGGACAATGAAGAAAATATAAACTACCTGCTTGATGGCTCCCTTATCAGGATCATATAAGTGTTCACAAAAGAAGATATGATCAAAGATTATTGGACTATCCAGAGATGGAAGATCATGCTTCTTCACAATATCACACTTTCCTTCTATTCCATGAATAGGAACTGTCAATTCTTGTTCACTGTAATAAACCTGGAAATTCAATCACAAAACATGCTACATAAGGCTCACAATAACCTGATAACATGAACAGTTCAAATAGAGAATTTCAACAAAAGAAGATAATATTCCTTTTTAAAAATATTCCTTACCTCTCGAATGTCAGAGCAGTATGCTTTCTCTGCTGATATGTCCTCCGGTCTGAAAAATCTTTGGACTTTAACCTTAGTAGATTTGGCAGAACCTTGTTCCTTTGGTACTTCAATCTCAAGCAATTGGCAAACAACATATGCTTTCAATCCTACATTCCTCCCGCCCTTAAATGTTTCCCGATCCTTATCTTCAGCTGCAAAATGATCAGGGGATAGGTATACAAAGTCATGAACACGGTATTCAATTCCTTTGAGAGTGAAACCTTTCTCACTCAAATCTAACTTGAGAGCTTCTTTCTCCCTCTCAGTTTCCTTAATTTGGTAAGAGTGGCAGACTCCGCTCGCAAGTGCCATGGTTTCTGTTGGAGTACGAAAGAATGCACCTCTCTCAGGCCAGTATAAACTCTTGCAAATATATTCTATTGAAAGACCTTGAACTTTCCTGTCCCTAGCTCTGTCCCTGTCAACCTTATCCTTGTAAGCATTTGCCTTCCGCTGCTGGTGTCCCCAAGGAATTGATCGAATTTCAACCACAACAATTCCTTTAATATCTTCTAGTTCAAAGTCCAGACAGATATTAGTCAAAAACACCTCTCTTTCGTCAGCAGTGTTAGCAAGAACAGTTTGTGAGCCTCTTTGCATCAGCCTTCCATGAACCATCTTTCTTGCATCTGACTTTTCAAACATATACTCTATATGATAAATAGGAGGAAGTTGATCTGAATCTGCATTTCCCACAAGCACAGAATCACCTACAGAAACCAAATTGCCACAAACAATGGCTTGTTTGTACAGACAATAGCCAGAACATGTTTTTCCTATCAACTCCCCATCCCATTTGATATCTTTGAGAGAATGTGGAGATTTAATTGGTTTCAAAGCTGAATGATGATTCTCTTTTTTCTCTTCAATTTGCATCTGCTCCTGTTCAAACTCTTCAGGATCTTCCTCTCCATTTTCTTCAGGTTCTTCCTCAACTTCTTCGTCTTCTTTTACTTCTTGAATTTCTGCCTCTTTTGGATCTTCAGGCAAGTAATTGGAGTAAAATTCTCCCCCAAATCCTATTTATGAACTTTGTGGTTGTTGCTGGCATTGCTTACGTCTTGGATACCACAGGTTCCATTGCTGCTCTAGGATTCAAATTTGCTTCCTTCTTCAGGACCACTTTCTTCTTCACCAGCCACTTCGTATGGTGCCTTTCTTCCATTTTAACACAAAGACCGGTCACAAAAGCACACTTCCTGATTGTTTCATCAGGAAACTCCGAAAATTGTTGCAATATTATCTGTCCATGAACCACCACATGCCTTTCAACAGCGGATGGATTGGAAGAAATGTAGGCAGGATCATTCAGATTGAACTCGGACACTCTTTTAATTACATCCGTAAATGATAGTCGTGATGCTCTGGCCTGATCCTTCAATAAGGTAATTATGGCAATAGCCAGCCTTGCAGTTTTTACAACTGTTCCGTACCATGGGGCATACTGTTTTGATGGCTTTCCAAGCCGATACCTGAAGAAACAAAAATAATTAGATAACAAATCATTTCAAATTTTTATTTTTATTTTCACTATATTTCTAAAGAATAGAAATTCCAACTTCTCCCTTTTTAATTTTAGGCAAACTTGACAGCATAAGGAAAATTTATTAATGCAAAGAAAATATGTATAGGTTGTAATTAATTTTTCCATACCGCATGTGTAGAGGCATACTAATTCTATGAGAAATACTTAAATGATTAATTTTCCTCAATCAACTTTTAAAGGAAAAAAAAAAAAAGACATGCAAAACACAATAAGAGAGGCCAAAAAAGGAGGCAAAAAAATAATGCTACCACCAAACAACTTGAAAGAATAAATACCAGGTCATATCAGTTCGAAATGATATGAAAATCATCGAAGATCCAAATTCAACCATCCATTCCTTTATTGCACTCAGAAATATCGGAATTCCATCCACATTCTGTGCTCCTGAAGAGGAAGACTCATCAAGACAAAATCCACTTCCATCATCAGTCATCATAACTCCTGACCCATAGATTGTCACATCAATTTCAGCACAAGGCTTCATTGGAAGGAGCTCTAAAGAAATCAACCGAAAGTCTGAGTTGTAAAGTGACCAATTGTGAAGCATGCTTCGAGGAAGCTCGTCTGGATTTTTAATGTCACTATCAAAAATAACAAGCTCGTCAGTTTCTCCAGCAGTGGGCTTGTAATACGAAGGCAGAGGATAGTCATTTGCAATTTCATCTTCATTAATTTTAACATAGAATTTATTTGATGCAGAAACTGGTTGCTGACATTGATCGCCAGTTTTCCTCTTCCTGCAACAACTTGGCCAATTTCAAATCCTCCTCTTCTGCAGCTCCACAAGCAGATGAACTGGACCGACTGATTTGCTCTCCTTCACCAATTCTCAGACCTCTATTCATCACATCACTGTGTTTCTTATTTTCTTCTCTTAAAGCAGCAAGCACAGGTAAATCCTTAAAGACCTGATTGTTTCTCATAGACGTTTCATCCAAACCAATCAGTTGATTGTATATAAATTCACCCTGTGAAATGAAGAAGTCCTTCATAGATTTCCCGTTAGGAAAGTTTTTGCTATCGCTCATGGAATGGACAACCCTTCCAAGTAGTTCCTCAACAGTCAGATCAGGACTCCCTCCACATGTTTCTGACAATATCTAGTAAACCTCCACACAGGCACGATCCTTTTCAAAGAAAAGGTTATAAAGCATTTTGTAATTACTGGCAGGTCTGACGCAGACATAATCAGCGACATCAGTGGATACCCAAATGACAGGAGAGCCTTCATCATACCCAGATATTGCCCAAGATTCAATCCGTCCAAATCCTTCACATCTAAATCCTTTTTCCTTGTCTTTTTCTGAACTTGCTTCTAGAGGCAATATGACGCCTGTAATAACCAAGTTATCAACTTCCAGCATTTCGACAGATTTTGGATTTCCATCAGCATCATGAAATGTAAAGTCCGTAAGTCGCCTGTTCGGACGAGACTCATCCTGTCCAGCAGTCAAGCCCAGAGCGGCACTTTCTTCTTCAACAACAACATCCCTTTTATTTTCAACTACAGATGCTTTTTCTGATAAACGAATAGATTTTTCCTTAAAATCCGAACGAGCGGCAGCTCGTCTTGGCATCTTCCGACCAGGTCCAGGAGATGCTGTAGAAGCATTCTCCGACCTGCTTCTCTTCTGTTTTGGTTTAGTGTTCGCATCAGAATTGCAGTCTGTTTTATTAGCACGTGATCTACCTCTAGGCATTTCTGCAATTCCTGGAAAACAAATGTCCAGTCAAAACACAGGTATTCAAGGAATAGGAAATAAATAATCAGAAAATGAGAATGAGTATCCAATGTTAGAAGTCCAATTTAATTGGTAAATATCCATCAAAATCCTGAGAGATCTATAAACACTGAAATGCAACCACTTGAGGCAGTCTTTATGTCAGTGCATCTCAAGGAAGGAAATTCAATGCCTGTCTTATATGTGTAAGTGCTAAAGCAAGTCAAAAGATACAGCAAAATGCAAGCTAAATTCATCATTACATAAACAGAATGCTTTTAAAGTTTCTAATTCACTGCATAGCTGATGATGATTTCTACTAAGAATGTTATCAAAGGTGTTCCCTTAAATTTTCTACATGACTCCCGTAGTAAGCATACAAATTGAAGCAGAAGCTACAAATATTCATTAACATGTTAAGACATGCAGAGCTGCACATAGATGCAGCATAACTACTCGATAGCATTTCCATCCTTTCATACAAGTTCATCCCATAGCTTTAAAACAATTTTTTGCAGTTCACATATAATATTTATTATTAACCCAAAAAAAAATACTAGATTAATGAAAAAGTTTATACACTGCAAATGAGACATTGGCTAAAACAAGAGTGTAGAATGAAAATGGAATATTGAAGACAATAGGAAAATAGTTCATGCAAAGATATATATAATGCAAGATTATGGTCCGATGATGTACAATGAAATCTTGTAGCAAAAGCTTTGCAGCAAGAACACTAAAATGAAAATATTATAAAGCTGCACGTATGTTCATAGATGGTAAAAGGTTTATAATTGCAACCCAAACATGCAAGACCTAAATATTTTTTTTTAAATCCAAAGATCGGGCCAAATATTCCAACTAAAGAAATTAAAACAATAGTAAAATTGCAGATCAATCCAATAGCTTTCCCAAAATTATACCAAAAAGAGTGCGGTCATTATTTATCTTAATAGACAAAGATCCAATCTCATCAAGCTATGTGGTTTAAACGTGTTTTACGAGCAAAATGACAAACACACATTACACCCCAAATAAAAATAAAAACCTATGGTTCATAAAATCAAAACTATCAAAAACTACAGATTCACCAAATGAACCATTAAAGAACAAACTTTTAATCTATACCAACATACCCAATAATCAGAATTATGATCTGAAAAACATAAAATTGTCAAACAACATAAAAAAATTGCAATTACAACTAATACTACACATAAAAATCTAGATTATGTTGGATATGGCTCGAATTTCCAATGGTTACCAAACGGAATTCACCAATGCGGAGACTTCCTGGAGACGTGAGACACGTTTGGAAGTATGAGATTGAGTTTGAGGGAGGCTTGAAGATCTGAAGAATCGAAGAAACTGAAAACAGCTAAAACCGATGTGCCTTGCGCTGTGAATTTCCACAGCGGCAGGGACAGCGGTCCCATTCCAGTAGGACACCACTGTGTCTTGCGCTGTGGGAATCGACAGCGGTAAGGACAGCGGTCGTGTTCCAAGAAGCTTATGATGTGAGTTGCGATGTGGATGGCACAGCGGTAGTGACAGCGGTCGTGACCTGGTGGCACGTGGATCGTGGTTTCTGAGCGATATAATTCAAAACGATTTAGGAAGCGGATGGCCAACTGCAACTTGAATCGTAGTCAAATATAAAGTACGCGTTGAATCAGGAAATATTATTGGAAAGGGAAATAATATGTTTATAGAAGTTCTTTTAGGAAAAGGATTTCTCCTTTATAAGATAACTTGTCATAAATAGGAAATATTATTGGGAAAAATAAAAATGGACTGAATTAAGTAAAGTAATTGTTGGGTATCACTCTCACTCAAGCCCAATCTAAATTAATGATAATAATAAAACAAAAAGAAGAGTCCCAAGCCCATAAAGATACAAGAAAAATGAAACCCTATATTATATATAAGTTATATATAATTTAAATTTTTTAGTTTTATTTCAATTTATTTTTTTTAGTTTTTAATATTTATTTTATTTTAATTTCGGTTTACCCAATCAACTTCATTTACAATTTCACATCATTACATATCTAATAATTTTTTTTAGTTAGTATGTAATATTAAAAAAAAAAAAAAAGGAACCGGAATCACCGAAACTAGAAAACCAAACCGGAACCATGGAACCGGAACCGGAACGGAACCGTGGTCATCTCTACATTGAAGCACCTAATGTTCGGCTATTAAGTATCAGTTGTTTATCTTCAAGAGTGATCGATTTTGCCTTTTATAAAAATCTGAAAAGTATGCACACCTGACTTCTGTTTCCGTAACAGATGAGCAGCTTTGCAACCATGTTTCTAAACTTCCACTCCTTGAGGACTTGAGATGAATTCACTGTCTGGAGTTAAAATGTGTCAAAATTCAAGTCCTTGTCTTAGGACATTGCACTACGTACGATGATTGGTATGAGTTGGTTGAACTCAAGATTGACGCACCTAATATTCGTTATCTCAACTATTGTGGTGGTTTAACATCCTTACATCCTTATCTTTAAATGCTTTAAGTTTGTCGAAGATTGATGTCAAATTGTTATGCCGAAATATTGGCACTCAATGGTATAAGAAATATGTTGACTTTCTTGCAAGAATTTGCATATTAGAACAGGTGAGGTATGTATCTACTTACTAACTCTTTTATTTCAGATTTCACTCTTATATGGTATTATTCTAATTTTTATATTTGTTTTTTTTTTTATGTATTTTCTTTGTGGAGGATGTGATGGTTCCAAGAGAATCAAGACAAATACTACATTCTCCATTATCTAGTGTCAAGCATTTGAATTTAGAACTACAAGAACGACCAATCCATCTCTCAGTCACAGAACTCTTGGATGGTTTGCTCTAGATTTCACCTCATACTCATACGATGTCTATATCTATTAATTGTTCTTATATCAAGAAGGCTTCTCTAAAGGTATTATTTATTTTTATTTTCTTAGAAGAGCAAATTGCAACCAGTCTCTCTTATGTTTGGCCTTTCACAATCAAAATCAATTTTATCATTAATTAACAATGACCTCCTCTACCGTTAATCAAAGCTGGTCAAATTTAACTATTGACAGGATTTGGCCGATACAAATACCAAAATGCCCCTGAATAAAAAATTCTGATTTTAAAAATATATAAATATATGTAAACAAATTTGGATCTCCACCATGAAAAAAATGAAAATTACAAATTAAAAATTAACGTGGAGACACAGGTTGTATCTCCATATTTTTCTTCAAATTCAAAATTTTCGATTTTTCAAAATAAACTAAAAAATTAATAATCTAGATCATCAAAATCCAATTCAACAACATTTTCTTCCGGTAATTTTCACTTCTTCCTATGGATCCCTAGAGTTTTTTCAGACTTTTTAAAACTAAAAAAAGAAAAGTAAAATTGGCTCATCTAAATCTAATCTAATAACATTTTCTTCTTTCATTGATGTATCTCTAGATTTTTCTTCAAATTCAAGTTTTTCAAAATTTTCAAAAATAGAAAATAAAAAATATGGCTCACCTAAATCCAAACCAGTAACATTTTCTTCGGATTTTTTTTTTTCATTATTCCATTTTAGTAAAACTTGAGAAGAAGATAGAAAAGAAAAAAAAAAGACTTGAGATTTGTTTTTTTTTTAAATAAATAAAAAAAAAAGGTTTGAAAGGATAAAAATACATTTATCTTTGTTAAGTTTGACTTTATTTTAACTAATAATAGCCCTAACATGGATGTCATTGTCAATTAAACATAAAATTGTTTCTTGTTGTCAAAGGCCAAACCTCAGAGAGGTTAACTGCAATTTGCTCTTTTTAGAACTTACAACTTTACCAATACTATAACCATTTATTTGATTTATTATTTCTTGTTATAATGATAAAACACAAAATGTTGCTTTGAGAAATCAAATTTTTTGTAGTTTTGCAATATATATGCCTTTGAGCAGAAGAATAAAATCTTGACGAGAAATAAGAACTAATTAATTAATTATTAATCGCCTTTTTTCATAAAAAAAATGTTTCTTTAGTTATAGTTTATACGGTAACTACTAAAGGGATTGGAAAAGATTAAATATTACAAACTTAAGAATTTACGAGAAATGTTCAGAATAGACAAGAACATTAACATAGTTTGACTTTTTTCTTTACTTGAAATATATATATATATATATATATAGATAATCATCGGAGTTGAAACAAAACATCAGAAATACAGGCATTTAGAGATATATTTATGTTTGATGTGATTATGTATTTCATTTTATCTCAAATTCAGTATACTTAATATGGACACTCTATTAACTCTATTATGATTAGATGTTTTAGTAGTTTCCTTATTACCGTTTCTTTAAATAAATAAAAAAGACAAGGTGACATATAAGTAGTGATGTGTATACAACTAGCTTAGTTGATAGGCATCTCTTATAGATTTGTAAGCGGTGTGAGATCAATATATGACTGGTTGAATAATTTTTTTATTGCCACTTGGTGTGCTTGTAATGTGTGGTTGTCCCACGTATCTCTTGTCATGCAATTATATATATATATATATATATATATATATGCATATTTTGTAGTTTGTTAAATATTTTATAGTTAAGGTGCTTTATTGTTGTCGTTGAATTATGATTGAAAGAGTGAAATTGCAATGTGGAGCAGTGTGATTGACGTTGCTGAGTGACACTGGGCGACTATACTTAGATGTTCACTTCTATTGTCATGCAATTATATATATATATATATATATATATATATTTGCATATTTTGTAGCTTGTTACATATTTTATAGTTAAGGTGCAAAACATGGATATTTATTATGGTCGTTGAATTATGATTGAAAGAGTGAAATTGTAATGTGGAGTTATGTAATTGACATTGCTGAGTGACACTGGACGACTATACTTAGATGTTCACTTTACACTTTTGTACACTTTTAAGTTTCAAATCCTCTATTTCTTATAATTTTTTTATGTGCCTTATTATCATATGCTTTTGGGACACTTTCAAGTTCCATGTCCTCTATTTCTTATAATTTTTTATGGGTCTTATTAACATATGCCTTTGGAAAACAAGCTAAGAATTCAATAAAGATAATAAAGAAAAATCTTGTTTATTCTTTCTAGACATTATGCAAATGCATCTATGTCTTGAAAGAATATATGATTGTTGATCAACATTAATGCATGGGAATTAATTAGGGTCATTTTGGTATTGTTGGAAGCTTGGAACTTTTAAAATAATCATTGTCAGTTATGCTGAATGAATAATCAAAATGTTATATTTACATGTTTGGTAAATTTTATATTTATTGATGTGAATTTATATAATGTGTAGAGTAGACATAAAAATAAAATATTTTAATTTCTATCTGGTATTCAAACCAAACTAATACGTAATATCTTTCACTCTAGGTATATAAAAACTTTATAAAAAAATAATTTCTTGTGTTTATAACAAATATTGCTTTTTGCAGTTTGAATTCTCATACAAGCAGCAACTTAATTATAAAGAAGAAACGATTAGTTGTTGCAAAGTGGAAATTGTGATATATGTCACCTTTTCCAACTGACGTTGTACCCAAATCACTACTTTAATAACTTATGTTTAAAAGGCACATATTATTGTGAACTATCAAAATTGCCCTTAAATAATCATTTTTTATTAGCTTTGTACTTCCATCTCCACACTTGGAACACTGAACTCAGTAACTCCTCTATTTCTCTCTCTACAACAACATTGTCTAACAATAAACTTTTCGACATTCTTCAGCACAACAAGGTAATATATTTCTGAAATACTTCTTTTTTAATCCTGCATTTTTGAGTTTTGTAACGCTTTAACCGTTCGTTTTGTAAACATGAAGCTGGTTTTGTTAAGTTTGAATCTGTGAAGTTTGAATCTCTGAGACTTGTAATATAGTTTCTGAGACTTTTGCCAAAGGCTCAGAGACTTTTTCTAAAGGCTCCGAGACTTATTCCAAAGGCTCCGAGACTTTTGCCTTGCCAAAGGCTCCGAGCCTTTTAGTAAAGGATCCGAGACTTTTGCTAAAGGCTCCGAGACTTTTTCTAAAGGCTCCGAGACTTTTTCCAAAGGCTCCGAGACTTTTGCCTTGCCAAAGGCTCCGAGCCTTTTGGTTAAGGATCCGAGACTTTTTCTAAAGGCTCCGAGACTTTTGCCAAAGGCTCCGAGACTGTTGGTGAAGTGTCCGAGACTTTTTAAATAGTCTCCTAGCCTTTTAAATACCTAACCCGAGCCTTTTGTATAAACCTTTTCCTGAGCCTATTGTTAGCATCTTATTGAGACATCTATGAAAATATTAAAATAATTTTTATTAATACTAGTTTGTGATGATGAATTTTATAGGAGAATAAACCGGATGAGAATAGTAATATCTTACAATGGTCGATAGGAGCAGTTACCCGACGGAAGTCAGAGGTTTGTTGGATCCGATAACCAAGGAATGTATGTGTCAAAGAATATGACTTACGAAGAATTGATGTCGATTGTGCATACCGTTGTGAAGTATAATGTAAACAAATACAGTGTTGATCTACAGTCAATATCAATCGTTCCTGGCGCTACATGTAGCACATTTTTAAGAAATAACTATGATGTTCGGTTTATGCTAGGGGAAGATCGGGTGATCCCTCAAGTATATGTTAGTCTATATGAGAGGGCAGTTGGAGATGGGATAGGGAACGAAATTCCTCCTCATGAAAATACACAACAATTTGGATCCGCTAGCAGTAGTAACCAAATGTTCACACAAAGGAGTGCCACAGAAGATGGGGGAAACATATGTGCTATCCCACAGGTAGTGGTCGACGATTGTAACCAACCGGTAGTTGAACCTTAATTCGACGATGTTTTTGGTTGTCGATTTGAGATGTACAATGACATATACAATGAGCTGAATACTGAACCTAACGTTGGGCCGAACGAGGAGGTGGATAATAAGGCAAATATTCATCTAGTAGATCATGTAGAGAACACTGATGAAGAGTCTGCCCAAATTCAAAGACGTGTAAGACGTGTACAAGGAGTTAGTTACACTACAGGAGATATGTCTGGTACTTCCGAGGTCCGCCATAATGTATCTGCTGATGATTCTGATAATGCCACAATGTGGGTTATTCCTGGAGCAGATTCATACTCGTTTGGGACAGGTAGAATATCACATTGGTAACAGAAGAAACTAGAATCATGATTTATAAAGGTTAGTTCTTTCCGACTAAAAAGGATCTGAAGAGACTAGTTGGCATTTTTGCAATGCGGTAGAACTTTGAATAGAAAGTGAAAAGGTCCAATAAGAAAACGTTGCATCTGGTTTGTTTGATTGACAACTGTACGTGAAAGTTAAAAGCGGTGAGGAGAGATGAAAGGATGTACTTCCAAGTAAAAAGTTTTGTCAACGAACACAATTGTCCCTTTGAGGAGATTCACCGTCGCCACCGACAAGCTAGTGCAGTCATAATTGGAGAAGTTGTTGCACCTAGACTTCAACTACAAGATGGTAGCCTCATGCGTCCTAAGGACATAATAGCCGATATGAAAACAATGTATGGCATCCAAATTATGTACATTAAGGTACATCAAGTACTGCATTATGCATTGTCACTAACCTATGGAACACATGAAGAAACCTTCCAACTACTGCCCTCCTTTGGTTACGTGCTAGAACAACAAAATCCTGACACAATCACTGACTTACAGTGCACTGACGATGGTAAATTTATGTACTTTTTCATATCGTTAGGTGCCTCACTTAGAGGTTTTCGGAGATGCATGTGTCCTGTTATTGCAGTTGATGGTACCCATTTGAAGGAAATATTCAGGAGTACAATATTTGTTGCAACTGCACAAGATGGAAACGAACAGGTGTATCCAATTGCTTTTGGGTATGGCGACTCAGAAAATAACCTTTCATGGGAATGGTTTTTAGATTGCTTGAAGGGTGCCCTTAGTCATATAGATGATCCGGTTTTCATTTTCGATCGATATGCAAGCATTGAAGTAGGGATTTTTAAAGTGTTCCCTTATGCAACCCATACCATATGTTGCTGGTACTTTGCTGAAAATGTTAAAAAGCGATTTCACAAAAAGGATGTTGCCTCCATAATGGACAAAACAGCTAGAGCGTACACTGAATTGAAATATAACTGGTACATGGGCGAGTTACATAACTTGCACAAGAATGCATTCGATTATGTTGAAGTTGCCGGTCCATACAAATGGTCCCGTATACAATGTCCCCAACGAAGGTATAGGGTGATGACAACAAATGTTACAGAGTGCATAAACTCATACCTGAAATTTGTACGACAACTCCCTATGTTGACACTGGTAGAGTTCATTAGGAATATGTTACAGCGCTGGTTTCACAATCGCCATCGAGATGCACAGTCCATGCGTCATCAGTTGACCGAAGCAGCACATCTAGTGATAATGGAACGTGTGACGAAGTGCAGTTATATGACCGTCAATCCAGTTGACTGGAACATATTCTCCTTCAAACGGTCTGAAAAGCAGTGGACTGTTGACTCAGCCCGGAAGACTTGCACATGCAACAAATTCCAAATGGATCATTTTCCATGTTCTCACGCACTCACAGCGGCAAGGTACATTAAAAGTTAAAGTTCATATTATATTAACCAAACGTGAATCTCACTGTTTTCATTGTTTTTGCAGGGAGCGAAACATGGATTTCACATCTCTGTGTGCAGACTACTACAAGAGATAAACACGTATTGATGCATACTCAGTTTTTATTATACATGTTGGTCATCCTTCTTCATGGGTAGTGCCATCCGACTTCGCGGAGCAGGTGGTTTTATATCCAAAGTCCAAGAGGCAATCAGGTCGCCCGATGGAATGCCGACATGCCTCGTGTTCGGAGAGGACAACCACCTAATAGTGTAGAAGATGTGGACAATCAGGTCATACCAGCAAGAAGTGTTCTAATCCACCTTTGATTAATGAATGTCCGAGAGAATTTGTTCCCCAGGAATACCGTCGCAAGTGTAGCATATGCCATTCAGTTGGACATAACAAACAGACGTGCACTGACAAAGACATTACCGTAGAATAAATGGAGCTGTTGATATTATTGATGTAATTTGTATTATTATGAATGTAATGACTTGTTCATTTAAATCATGTTGTTTACTTGTTCATATAATGTGGTTACTTGTTCATTACAATTATTTGCAAGGTATGGAACAATTTTTTACCTCAGTTATTAAAAAATGTAAAATTTCATTACTTAAACTTTCATTACTTAAATGTTATATACATGAACTAGTAACGAAAAACTCGCTTGGAGTTACATAAAACCTCAACAGCCATCTTCTTCCGGATGGTCCCCATGTCGCTTTCCGTCCAGTCGAACTCTGTCGTGTTCTCGAGAAGGTACTCTGCCAGTCTTAATGTATGGGTACCACAGTTACCTTTGCAATTCACCACATGAAGGAACCGTTAGAATGAAAATGTTATTAAAACCAAACGTGATAGAATAATATATTGAAACAGTCATACCATGTGGTCTGTTGAGGCACACGTGATGTAGACACGATGCTCATCTGAAACGGCTTATCCTGCAGGGGATACGTCGTATCTGCCGGCCACCTCTTTGCGTGAAACTAGATCCCATGCAACATCGACGGTAAAAACCACCTTAAGCTCGCGATCTGCTCTAACCTGATATGGGATAGGACTTCCTGTCTGAACGGGTCTAACAAGTAGATCTTCCCCACATTCAGGTCGACACTGGCCAGGAGCCATTGCTGCCGTTCAATGTTGCAAGGAATCAGAACTTGTATATTTTTCAACAAAGTGTTATCATTGTCATCAGTGTCAATTTTATGTAACATATTGAAATTTAAACCATGCCAATTAAACCTTGACCCATTCAACTTCGTGTCATGGCCGGGTTCCTAATGGTGTCAACCCACGCACCACCATAAGGTCGTCATCGGACCACTAGTACTTCAGCACAAACCAACCCTTTGGGGGTTTACTGCCAACCCAGTAGGCATAATTCTACTCCACTGAATATGTAACAATGACTGTACAAAGAAAATTTACCAACACGTTAGGTAACAGATGTATGAGACAAAGTAATGCACAATCGGAAACCGTACAATAAAAACACTTACATAGAACTAGGAATCCAGTATATTGATCCTCTGGCCGTAGACTTTGGGCTATGCTCGCTGACGCTGCAGCAGAATATTACAGTACGTGTCGATACGCTGGCAATTCCAACAATATATATTATTAAAATGGAACTGTAATTGAAGTTGGACAAATAATACATGTATTCTTCTAGGTATGGTAAGATGAACATACCGTATCCTTCAAGTCCATGAAGTTGGTTTGAAACCGCTGGAACCATGTCACACTAACAGCCTCATGTAGATCTATATCACGTCTGCATAATTGTTTAACAAGTTAGATAACCAACCAGATTTACTTAGATGCTCCATAAAACTAAATGATTATACTTACAATTCCCCCGTCGTGTTCCGCTTGTAGGCTTTGTAAGCTGCAAGTTAGTCTCCATCTGCCAATTCATGGGACCTGAAACTATATGCTGATGTAGCTGGCAATGTCATTGGCCTATTCGGTCGACAGGGGTCAGTGTATGGGCTCAGAAGCTGCCAACCTCGCTTGCAAACCCTCACATGACGCCGAGGGGAGAGACTCTGTCCCCGGGGATGGACTGAAGGTGGATGATGAGAGGACGAACTCTGTCCCCGGGGATCGCCTGGAGGTGGACGATGAGAGGACGAACTCTGGCCCCAGGGATCGCCTGAAGGTGGACGATGAGAGGACGAACTCTGGCCCCGGGGATCGCCTGGAGGTGTGCGAAGAGAGGATGAACTCTGGCCCCGGTGATCGCTTGGAGGTGTGTGAAGAGAGGACGAACTCTATCCCCGGGGATCGGTTGGAGGTGTGACCACTCGGACCGATCGGATGGGTGCGTTGCAATGGACGGATTGTGTCCCAGAGGATCTATTGGTGGCCTCGACTGTAGGGGCAAGCTGTGGTGAGGGACTCTGTCCTGGTGGATCGACTGGAGGGGTGCGCTCCGATGATGGGTGCGCTGCTGGAAGTTGAGGTCTCTGCTGATCATGCCCGGTCTCCGGGTTTGTCCCCTCATGATGACTAAGCTCTCGGTAATCTGAAGGTGGATCATCCTAAACCGGTGGACCATCCCTAACCGGTGGACCATCCCCTAGAGGTGGACCATCCCTATCCTGTGGACCATCACCATCCGGTGGACGATCCATATCCTGTACCTGGGACTGCGACTACGACGTCGAACCCTGAAGCGCTCGGATCATGTCCACCAACTCATTATGCTTCCGATCTCG
The DNA here is from genome assembly GCA_033220585.1 of Dipteronia sinensis. Lineage (NCBI taxonomy): Eukaryota > Viridiplantae > Streptophyta > Magnoliopsida > Sapindales > Sapindaceae > Dipteronia > Dipteronia sinensis. Next base: position 2,153,734 of record CM065645.1, read on the forward strand.
GTCCTTATTACTCTTTCGAAGATCCTCGCTTAAATCTCGGATGACATCTATCACTTCAGCGAGTTTATGTTCCCATGGCTCCTTAAAGGATTTCAAAATTGTCAGAACTAAAACTGTTCACTTTATTGGAATTAAATAATGCAATAGAAATGTTGTTACGTACCTGTACATGTCCTCTAATGCCTCCCTGTGAATCACCCCCAGTTCTATCTGCGGGCGTCTCGAATCGAACCCGTCTATGCCTCATGGGAGTCCCACCGCGGGCCTCCGGCTCAAAACCCTCAGAATCACTGGTCACGGGAGTCCCACCGCCTGTCTCCGATTCAGAACCCTAGGTATCAGGTAGCGTAATGCGAACTCTGCCATGTTCGCTAGTATACAGACTGCCTCCCTCGTCTATGCCCTCATAGTACCGTTCAGCCCTCCCAGCTTCCGTCGGTACTAATGCAGTCGTCGCAAACATCTGAAATCATAGTTAGACCATTGTAACTGTATACATACTAATAAGTATAAACATTAAGACAATATATACTTACCCTTGCTTTGAAAATCTTTGACAGCCTGTCCGGCCTTGGTCGGTTAATCAACCTCTATTTCAGAATACGAGGAGACAAGTCAACCTCCCTATGGGTCCGAAATTTGGTCCCAAGCTCTGGGATAACCTCAAATGCATAAATCTGTGTAAACAAAAAGTACGATAAGAATCCAATACATTAATAAAAACATTTAACAGTTAATACAAATTGACATTCTAAATTCTTACCATGCGTGCGTGAGCTAGACCGTATATGTTGTACGTCTCCTTAGTGTGTACGTCGGTGCCCTTTGTTTGCTGTCTTCTCTCGAATAGCTCACGAAGACCGTCTAACGCATGCTTGAAACCATAAATGGATTGCCTATAAACATGTGCACCCCACGGGAACGCATCAAAAGCATCAAAGTCCTCGACTAGCCTGAACTGCCATACTGGAACTTTCTCTCTCTCGTCCACCCCCATCAATATCCAGTTCAGCATATACAAGAGGCACAGCTTCACCACATCGTACTACTGGTCAAAAATACCACGACGCAGAACAGCCCTAAGGTGTTCATACTCCACCTCCTCTCAACCTTCAAAATACCGCTCATATATCCCGTTCGGTACCGTCTGATACGTCGTCGTGTCGGGAATCACTCTGAACTTCAATCCGGTTATGAGACAGAGCTCAACCTTAGAGAACCGGACCGAATGATGACCTAACATAAATCTCATCTCATCCTCCGGCCCATCGTGATGCAACTCAAGCATAAGCAGCCGATGTACTATGCCAACCGAAAACTGCATATCCCGGTGCATTAGAAGGAAATGACCGAAACAAGACTCTGTATACCGACGTCGATCTTCGATCGCGAGATCTTCAGGTACGATGTTCAATGCGTTGTCGATATCTTTAAGGTCGTTGAAATGGTCATGCAGAGTTATTTTTGCATCATACCATTCACCCACTTAGCTGATTACTCATCTGCATTTGTTACAGAAATAAAGCATAAAGCATTGGTAAAGTGTAAAAGTCTCGGGCAATAAAGTAAAAGTCTCGGGCAGTAAAGTAAAAGGCTCTAGGAGTTAAGTATAAGGCTCGGGGAGTTAGTAAAAGGCTCGGGGATTATATCAAAAGGCTTGGAAAGCGTTAAATAAGGCTCGGATACAGTGTTAAAAGTCTCGGAAACCCTATCATCACAAATTTTTCGTAATTTAAAACCTAACCAAAAAAGCTCGGAGAACTATTGAAAAGGCTCGGAAAGCGTTAAATAAGGCTCGGATACAGTGTTAAAAGTCTCGGAAACCCTATCATCACAAATTTTTCATAATTTAAAACCTAACAAAAAAAGCTCGAAGAACTATTGAAAAGGCTCGAAAAGCGTTAAATAAGGCTCGGATACAGTGTTAAAAGTCTCGGAAACCCATATTATCAAAAAAAAATTCATAATTTAAAACCTAACCAAGAAACCTCGGAGAAATTTTTAAAAGGCTCGGACAATGTTAAATAAGGCTCGGATATAGTGTTAAAAGTCTCGGAAACCTTATCATCACAAATTTTTCATAATTTAAAACCTAACCAAAAAAGCTCGAAGAACTATTGAAAAGGCTCGGAAAGCGTTAAATAATGCTCGGATATAGTGTTAAAAGTCTCGAAAACCCATATTATCAAAAAAAATTCATAATTTAAAACCTAACCAAAAAAGCTCGGAGAAATTTTAAATAGGCTCGGACATTGTTAGATAAGGCTCAGATACAGTGTTAAAAGTCTCGAAAACCCATATCATCAAAAAAATTTCATAATTTAAAACATAACCAAAAAAACTCGGAGAAATTTTAAAAAGGCTCAGGCAGTGTTAAATAAGGCTTGGAAAGCGCTAGATAAGGTTCGGACCCACTTTTAAAAGTCTCGAAAACCCAGATCTTCATCTTCTTATACCAAATTTTTTCAAAAAATAAAACCCTAACCTAACCCAGAACCATATTTGGGGATCTAATTAAAAATAATCTACAAGTCTAAACAACATTCAACATCAATCACACACATTCAACATCAATCACACACATAAACTAAGGAAGAACCAAAATGATAACTACTTACCACTATAAATTGCAATCTCGTCTGAAATGTCGACTTCAGAACTGTAGTGCAACCACCGGTTTCTTCGCCGTCAAATTTTCAGGCCGATGCTTTTGCGGACGATACGTTTCTCTCTCTCTCTCTCTCTCTCTCTCTCTCTACTGTTTCGCTAAACGACAAGAGGAAAGTGACTTTTTAAGGGTATTCTTGTCTGGTCACCTATATTGGTGCCTTTTAAACTTGAATTAGTAATGTGGTGATATTTGCATAACACCGACCCCAAATAGTACTATTTATTTCTTGACCCCCAAATCCCTGCCCATCTCATGTTGGCAACATTGCATACAGAAAGTTAAAGTGTCATGATTTGGAGGGTCCATACATCTTTGAGACGATAAAGACGATGGAATATCTTATTTCCAGTCTTTTTTATTGAGATTGTGACTCATGAAATCTACTTATTTCTAGCATAACCTGAATGGACCATGGTGAGTGGGAAAGAAACTTTATTAGACTACTTAAGTTATGTTTGGTGTTTAAAAATAGTGTAATTTTATTTAATTTACATTCTGTTGACTTAGAATTTTGAATTGATTGATAAATTCTTCTTGAAAGCACGGCCTGAAAAAGTATATCCCAATTGGATTATCAGATAGTTTCTGTGTTTGAAAGTATTTTTATTACTACAAAGCACATTCGAAAGTGTTAATTTTGCTGTGTTTGGTTTAAAAATTATTTGGGTACTTTGTAGATAAATAGCATTTGATTAATCAACTCATAATTGATTCTTTGCAGGTGAATATTTATAAATTTTATCAACATATTGAGTTATCATGGCTTTCAATGTTGGTAGATTGAATTGCATGTATATTTTAATTAATTTTTATACCTCTAATTCTTCTTTCCTTTTATTTTCTCTGTGGAAAAAAAAAATAATCTACTCCTATTCTTTACCTTCATTTTTTTTCCTTCCGAACCTATATTTTGATTTCATCTTACAAAATTTAAATTAAATTGCACAAGTTTAATATTTGTCTTATAAAATCATTTCAAATGGTTTTTTTTCAAGTTATTTCAAATGCTTTTTAGAGAAACATTTATTAATTATAATGCTTCTTGAGATAAGTACTTGTTATATGCTCTGTATTTTGTTTGGTTTTTTTTTTTTCAACACTTAATTTTTACTCAAGTCGATTCTTTGCAGTGAATCTTTTTAAATTCATCAACATATATATATATATATTATATGTTAGATGATCAATTTTAAGTTCGCTGCATTCATAAAGGACACTCGATAGTTAATCAAAAAAATAAATAAGTAATTGTATTCAATTCATCTTCACGATTATCATTGAAACAAAATTCCTCAAAGGCAACAACAGTGCATACAACAAATCCCATCAATTCATCATGGCATTCCATTCAAAATTTTATCAAATATCCTTCAGTTCCATTTATGAGTCACTTAGGAACTTCACTTGCATGGTAACGAAGAAAGCTATAATCAGCATATCCTTATCCTTATAGGATTGCTTATGATGTTTTCTTGAAATATGAATCAATTGTTGTTTTTACCGTAAAAAAATTCACCAACATTGGCTAACCGTTTCGCCAAAGCCCAATCCACCTTCCCACAGTGATCATAAAGAACAACACCAACAAAGTCATGTTGTGAATTGATCGCTACATCTATATTACAATTTTGTCTTGCAAATTCATTTTTTGTTTTTTTCTTCATTTCACATTGAATTTAATAAATAAAAAATACGAGGCTTTTTGATCCATTGATGAATCAGAACTCAGAAGAAGATGTTCGAGCTACAAAGACTGTTTTGTTTAGTTTTTCAAATTCAGTTAAAACATGATATTTCATTAAAATACTGGGACATTTATGACATTTAACATTCACAAAACAAGACAAAAGAGAAACAAATGTCTGGTAGGCCACTACGTGGAAGCTATTTAATGGTTGTTTTGAGGTCTTGTTCTGTTCTTGAGCGAAGCAAACAAACCCAGTTTAGTTTCAGTTCCAGTGGCCATGGCAGCAGTAGTCAGCTACTGCAAGCCTCCACCATTCCTCGGCCGATTGCCTCCCAACTTTTCAGTAAACTTCTCGATTGCCTCTCTCTCTGTAATGTTTGTGTTTACAGTATATGTATGTATATATTACACGGATGAGGTTTATGGATTGTTTTGGGTTCTACAGATGTTCAGGAGTGAATTATCTGTTCTGGGTGTTTATTGTTTTTTTTTTTGTTTATGCAATCAAAGATTAGAAGATATAAAGAACACATGCACATTTATAGTCTCTTTTTGTTGGATTAATTCTTGTTTTTAGGTTATTATGTTTTGGATTTGGTTTTAGTCGTTACTTTGTTTTTCTGGGTATGACTCACATTCCAAATTTGGAGTTGTGATGATTGAATCCGACTTGATTTCATTTTTCACATAATTTCTCATTTTTAGGTTCTTTTTGTTTTATTTATTTTTTTCATTTGTAGATATAGAGAAATGATAATTTGTTAGATTTTGAAAATGAAGTTAAAAAAATGAGAAATTATGTTAAGATGATAATTCCTCGCTAACTAAGCGATATGGTTGTGTCATCATAGTAGGCAGTCGTATTTAGTGCGTAATTGAGATATATTGATATTTAGTCGATTGGAAATGCTTTTTGGGATATGTTTATGTAAAACTGGCCCCGTAGCTCTTCCAAGAATCTTTGCCTCCACTTCTATTTCCAAGAAATCGTGAAAATGTCTGGAATTTTTATAACAGATTGATGTCCAGGGTTACTGGCAAAAATTTACATACGTTCTATCATTTTAAGTATTAAATTCAATATCAGTGTTGATTAGAATACTGCTATATTGTCAAATATTGTATTTTCTTCCATCCATTTTTTGGTTTTGTATTCATAATGATCTAGGATGTATGAGTCGATGATAATGCTTAACGAACATATGATTTTTTTGAAACTTTGTAGGGAAAATCACCATGCAGACAAAGTATAGGGAGTCAGGTGCAGACGTGCCAAATTAGTGCGTTATTTTGGGGATCAAAGAAGTCTGCAGTGCAAAAAGAATTGGATTTTTCGCTGGGGGACTTCACTTTAAAAGGGTCAGGATCAGAGGTGTTTTATTTTTATGGTCCTCTAACAATTATGATTTTCTGGATAATTTTTTTTTTTGTGTGACTGTCTTTACACAGCTTTCCAAGCTAATGTCATATCAATTATTATTCAGGGAGTCTCGGAAAACCAGGGAACGGCTAAAAAGATATACCTTTCAGTTGTGTCCTCAATTCTAGAGGTTTCAGCTGGTGACTGGGATGCATGTGCGATAGATGCTACCTGTCATGAGAAATTTAATCCATTTCTCACCCATGGGTTTCTTTCAAGCTTAGAAGAGTCAGGTTCTGCTGTGAAGGTAGAAGTTTGATTTAATGTCAATGAGGTGTTTAAATGGCCCCTTCATAACTGGGGTCACTATTGAGTATGTGCCTACTTTATTCGTTTTTTCAACTCATGTTTTAGAACGGTAGGCTTCTTCAAATAATATCCCAACATTACAGAAAAGCATATCATGTATGGCTGGAAGACGTTTTCATGTAATATCAGTACTAACAGATACTATTTATAGCCATGGATTGATAACTCATTGTCTCTGGCCCTCTGCACTTAATACATCAGATAATGTTCCTATAGAATTGGTTTTTGATTTTAATTGAAATCTTTGCTTGACTTGAATATCCAAAATGTTGCTTTTGCTAGCCCTACTTCTCACTGCAGTCGCAGTGTGCCAAAATGCATCAACATTTATATGAAAGCATGAAATGCAATCATTTTCATCTATTTGCATGAGCATTCGTGTGCATGTCTGTGTTGATGGACTGGAAACAACCAGGCCTTCTATTGCATTTATGACTTGATGGATATCTTGATATTGTTCTTATCATGTATTTCTTCGTTCTGTATCAGAGTTGTCGATTTATTACAAAATATACAATCTGTCAGTTTGTGTCCATCCTACTGAAGTTGTTTTCACTCTCTAGTGCTGTTTTACTTTTAATGCATACTTGTCTTGCAATACGATCCATTGCTTCTTAGCTGCTGCTGCTGCTATTTTGTTGGAAATTTGGGACGGAGCACTCATTTATTTTTTAGTTGTAGATCTTTCTAGTGATGGATAGTTAATATGTTGGCTTTTGTACTTTCTTCGCTACTGTTTTTGGGAAGTAAAATTTGTAAACGTATTGCTGGTTGGGCATTATCTGTTTTCAATATAAATGGTCAAGTGGTCGATCAATAAATTGTCAACTGTTTTTTCTTTCTTCGTTGGTTCAATGACATCATGACCTGTTTCTTTATCTTTACCCATCCTGCACTCTCCATCTTTTCACATTTTTTTATTACTTCATCACTGTGAAAAACTATTTGCTTAAAAAAAAAAATTATACTGATTCTCCTTCTAGTATTGTAAATTCGTTTATTCTTCTCTAGTTGTATGATCAATGTAAAGAGGCTGGAGATTCTACCATTGTCTTAATTTTATGTTTAAACTGGTTTCAGGAGACAGGATGGGCGCCATCCCACATCATTGCTAAAGATGAATGTGAAAATATTTTAGGTGTTGTTCCACTTTATTTGAAAAGGTCGACATCCGCTATGCTGTCTTCGCAGCATTCACGTGTTGTTTCTTCCAAAATTTTCCAGAAGCCTCTTTTTAATCACTTTTAATTTTTATTTGCAGCCATTCCTATGGTGAATTCGTTTTTGATCATGCTTGGGCAGATGCTTACTACAGTTATGGATCAAGATATTATCCAAAGTTCCAATGTTGCGTACCTTTTACCCCGGTCACTGGTCCAAGGATTTTGGTCCGTAATATTCCATTCAGAGAACAAGTTACTGATGTTATAATAACTGCCCTAAAGGATCTCACGACCAAGGTATTGGATAAATTAGATAAATGTTTCTTTTCGTGCATGATTTATTATTGTAAATATTATTGTACAAGACCATTTGCAAATATTATTGTACATTGCGAATATGTCTCTATTCTATCCATAGTTATTAAAAGCGTGCTTAGGCGCCGGGCGCCTGCCGGCACAGCTTTTGCGCCTGAATGATGGCCAGGCGTAGCCCTTCAAGGAGGCGTGCCCTTGGCCGTCGTAGGCACCAGGGTGCCAGGCACGCCTAGTGAAAAACGTCCGTTTTTAGCTCGACCCCCAAATGCGTTAGCTTAGCACAACAAAAGTAATTCAAGATTCACAACTCAACATAAAGATGCATTAATGATGTTATGAAGTTGGTTTTGTTTGAGTTGGGGATATCTAAAGCCTAGAAACTAATTTGAACATCTTTGTTGTTAATATGATAATTGCATGTTAAATATTTTATGAATTATGTCATGTTATTGATTTTTTGTAAAGTTCTAAACCTTACATTTAGCTTTGTAACTTGAAATTTATAGGATGAATTAGGTTATTACAATTTTTGTGAATTTTCCCCGTTGGGAAATTCATAAAAAGCTATGGTGCACCTTTTTTGAAAAAGGTGGGCCTCGCATCAGTCGTGCGTGCGCCTCGCCTTGTGTCTTGCGCCTCGAGCTCTAGGGGACCCTTGTGACTTGATGCGCCTAGCACCTTTAATAACTATGATTCTACCATTTTATTTTTTCTTGGAACTTTTTATTGAACGGGTTAGATAATAGACAAATATTTGGAGTGAAAATCCTTCAGAAGAGGATGCGCAATAATGCCTAAAACAATGGAGAAAGATTTGATTAGTCATGCTTCGATGGGGAAATCTTAACTAATCAACCTATTGTATCTGGCTGTGAACTGAAGCTGTGTCTGTTTTTTCAACTGTTTGGCATCACTTAAAGTCTGCTCTCAATTGTTTGGAGATCTACTCCGGCCTATTCATGTCCTATTATAGTTTGCATTTTGTCATTAATACTTTTATTTTCCTTTTCAAAAAACTTTCTATCATATTTTTTTGAATTTGGTGTTTGGATTAGATTAAGCACATATTTTAATGTTTTTATAATCCACTTTCTGTTTTCTATAAAATGAACCATGAATTTCCTGTTTTTCTTGTGCTGTATCTTGCTCTCTTATTGTGACTTTCTGACAGTCCCGGGTTTCATCACTACATATTACCTTTCCATCTGAAACTGAGTGGAACAAACTGAGGGAACAAGGTTTTCTGCAAAGGATCGGAATGCAGTATCACTGGAAAAATCGTAACTACAAAAAGTGAGTGATAACTAACCTGTTTATTTGTGTAAAAATGTCTTTTTAGTCATGCAGACACTGGATTAGATGGCTGTCTCATTGTATTGTTTTGCTCATTTTATGTTCAATGCCAAGGCGTAGTTCCTAGCACACCCCTTGTAGGTAACAAAGTGTTTGAGACTACTGCTTATGTAATATTATGAACGATATCCTAGAAAGAGTATGGCACAATTGAAAGTAATGAATGGAAAAATAAAGACAATTCATGGAGAAACTTCTATGTTGTGAGTATGTTACAACATACTACGTAGTTGATATGGTAAGACAAAAACCATGACATCCGTTACATCACCTTGGAAAACTACTTGTCCATACGTAGTGTTACACCTCGCAGAGCAGGCTGAAGGAGTGCTTGATGCTGCCAAGGGTCCAATCTATTTGGGATTCAGTTAGATCTTAGTTTAGTTATAAGTTAGAATCTGGTTTGGTGTTATTCGTGTTTTCTTTGAATTTTTGAGCTGAGGGTGATTTTGTAATTTGTAGAGTTGCTGGAAAGGGCTGTAGCCTGTATTAATGATTCATCAGTCGTATTTTAGTCCTAGATGTCAAAGCGATCTTCTGTATGTGGCAACACAGTCTTTGTTGTCTTCTAGCTGGTTTCTAATGGCTCAATTTTGGCTTGATTTGGTCTTAGTTTTGCACTTTGAATAATCTCAATTTAGTTAATATTTGATTAGAATGAGTTCAGCCGATTGCCTTGGTTGCACCTCTCTTTACTGTTTAGTGTTTTCTATGTCACTTGGTCTTTGATCTTGAGTCCTTTAATTTCATTTTTCTTATTTGGCTGTGTATATTAATTATATGTACAAACTGTTTCCTTTTCTTGGTGCAGTTTCGATGATTTCTTAATGGATATGAAGCAAACTAAAAGGAAAAATATTCGTCAAGAGCGTAAAAAGGTTCGTTTTTCGAGATTTGCATCCTCTTCTTTAATAGATAGATACATCAAGTAGAAGAGCACAAAATGGAATACAAAATTCACTCCTGGTTCATTTTTTTGAACTTTGCGAAATCTATGACATCAAAAAATGTCGCTCTTAGCACACTTTGGAGATTATTTACTAAACATGCTATGACAGTATGACACAGGATATTGTTGGGTAGAAAATTTGATTTTTGCTAAATATGTGGGTATTCTAGAGAGCTTTTTGTAGTCTCATAGTTTCTTATCCTTTTCAAATCAGTGATATTAATAAGATCATGATTTTGCAATATCTAGCATGGGATGTGATGTTTGTGCTTTCATATTACCATCAGATCTCTTCTGATTGCTTAATTAATTCTGACGTAGTACATTTTATAGTATATATTTGAGTTCCGTGACATTACATTAGACATTGATGCACAATATATAAATCCATTGGAAAAGAAGTGCAGTATTATTATTATTTTTCCTTGCACCCATTCCATAAATATAATCTTGTCAATCGAAACTTGCAAATCTGGTGAAGGTTTTCTTGTAGTGTTAAACATGTATCATTCTTACTATTTCATATCTTTGACCGACTGTGTTTTCCTTTGGATTTTAAAATATAGATTTAGATAACTATAATTTATTTTGTCATAGTCTGTATGGTTTCCTAATCAGTTGACATGTTTGTTTTTGCCCGTGAAATTTGCTAGTTATCTCTTTCTTATCAAAAATCATCTGAGTGAACTTTCTGTTTGCAGATTTCCACACAAAACTTGACTATGAAACGACTCCGAGGTCATGAGATAAAGGTATACAAGGTCATAGTTTAGTATCCGCAACCAATGAATGTAAGCTGTGGCCTTAAGCATGTTGTATAAATAAATTGTCATGTCACCTTCTAAAATTGTTCACGTGAGTATAAAATTTGTACTGGTTGCATTATTTGCTAGCTCTGCTATGTCTTGGTATTGAATATCGATGTATCTGGCATAACTACTTATTTATGCCAAAATCAATACATTCCGAATTTTCGACAGGATAAGCATAGTGCTCAAGCAAAAATTAAATATGATGGTAAATACAAATGTCTAAATAAAATTAATAAATAAATGGGCTACCTGGTGCTACTTACAAAACAGTAAGGACATTTACTCGGGATATTGGTATTGCAAATGTTACACAAATGAAAAATCTGTACCTGTGGTGCCCTAATGCTCTCTCTGAATTTTAATCTACTATATTCTTTTAGCTAGCTGTTGGGTTCTTAATCAAATATATTTAAATATAGTCAAAGTTCCAGTGACTTCTGCATGAACTGCTAGTGATGAAGATTTACGTTTTACCACTCGAACAGGTGTTTGTTTAATAATCATCTAGCTTGACTTGTCTAAAACCCCAAAAAATAATAGTTGTCCTGGAGTTCTTCAAACAGATAAAGACCTTATGCATTTGCTTTTCATATCTTCAAATCTTGTTTCATTCTGATATGTGGACTAAAATGGTATCAAAAGTTAAGTTTTGTATTTTTAATTTTTAATTATTGTCTATTCGAGTATGCACAATTTCAAAGCAATTCAGCCAGTCAATAATCTGTTCTTCTCTAAAGAGTTATAGTTCAACTATTGTTAGGACCAACTTTGATTTGTGATAATTCTGATCAAGTGGACTAAAATGGTATCAAAAGTATTACATATGTCAAGAACTTCCCTATGTGCGTGGAAAGCATAAGTGTTTTAAGATTTTGTTTTTTAATTATTGCTGATTCGAGTATGCACAATTTGAAAAGCAATTCAGAGAGTCAATAATTTGTTCTTCTCTGAAGTGTTATACTTCAGTAATTGTCGGAACGAGCATTGATTTGGGATAATTCGCTCCATTCACTTCATAATAGTAGTTAGGAGTTCTTACCTTCACTTCTTATGTCTTGGCAGGCTAGCCACTGGGATTCCTTCTACAACTTCTACAGAAACACTACCGATAACAAGTATGTTCATTGTCATTAAACCCTTTGTTTATATATATATATATATATATATATATATATATTTGCATGTACATACATACATACCTAAATGTGCATGCATGTATGTAACGTATGAATGAATGAATGAATGTATGTATGTATAAATATTGCTTTAGAAAGGGAAAGAACTTAATACAAAAATCTCCTGATACTTGATTGTGTGTGAATATTATAATACAAATAATCAAAATTGAAACAGAAGTTATGATGTTTCCAAACATACTTAGAATGAAGTTATTTTGTTTCAAAAATGTTATAAAATGATTGGATTAATACAATCTTGGAGTCTGAAACAATATTTGAAGAGGTACTTTACAAAGATAATATGTTTCCGTCAGAAGGGTTCTAGAGCAAAAGAGTGTTCTTTTCTCTGAGTTTATGCCTGCCTTAAAAAAAACGAATTCATTACATAGATTTGGTGAGGTACATTTGAATTTTCTTTGAATCCAGATTTATATCGGTAGATAAAACAGTCAAATTTGAACTTGTTTCAAAGTTGGAAATATTTTACATCCGAAATTACTTGTTAGTTGGAAATATTGTACATTTGAAATTACTTGTTTTGCATCTGCAATTACTTGAACAGATATACATTACCCACTATTGTTTTTTCATGTCTTTTTCATTTGCTTATTGGTCATAGTAAATTCTTTTGGGATTAATTTTCTCCTCTTTTGCCTGAATTTTGGTTTCTTTTTCTTTGATTATTGCTTCTCTATATGTTTTAGTTTAGATTCTTGTGATCGATCAACTTCGCGCACTGTGAACTGTCTTTATATACATTTTGAAGCATATGAGATGCTTGAAAAATCACATCTTTATATTTTTCTTTTGATTTCTTTAAAGGTGGGGTACTCCTTATCTAACTCGGGATTTCTTCCACAACATGGGATCAAAGATGGGAGACAAGGTACTACTAGTTGTCGCTGAAGAAGGGGACGAACTTGTGGCAGGAGCACTAAATCTAATCGGAGGAGATACTCTGTATGGACGCCTATGGGGTTGCCACCCCCGAGCCTATTATCCAAGTTTGCATTTTGAAGCATGCTATTACCAGGTTAATAACTGATTATATGAGAATTTATCCAAGTTTGCATTTTGGCATGTTTGCTCTTCTCTCTCTCTCATGTTGTAGTACGTCGCCTAGGATTTTTAAAAAATTCACCACACCTTAACCCCCCATACGTAAACTGAATCTCCTCAAATTTAATATAAGCTGAACCGACTAGCACCTACGATGAGGATCCAAAAATAATATTGACCGAAGTTCTGCTCGTACGTATAAAATGAACCACTATATGAATTGAAAACTCATTAAGGTTGTTTCTTTTTTCTTTCCTTTGATATGGCAGGCAATAGAGGCAGCTATAGAACTTGATCTGAGCACAGTTGAAGCCGGTGCTCAGGGGGAACACAAGATTCAGCGGGGTTATATGCCCGTGACAACTTACAGCTGTCATTACCTTATGGATGAAGATTTCAGGAAACCTATAGAAGACTTTCTCGTCCGCGAATCAACTCAGGTACTTCCAGAAAGAAAGAAAAAACACTTACATTTACAAAATCTTTGTCAAAATGCAAACTTTATCATTTTAAGGCATTGAGAACTCCCTTTTGTAACCTAATTTTCCACATTTAACGATTCTTTTGGGGGGGAATAAATAGTTATGATCTTGTATTATCTAACTAAAATGGTAAATTTTGATTTGCAGGTTAAGCTTGTTATGAAAGTTTTGCATGATTCTGGCCCCTTTAAAGAGGGTATCCAATAAAGGGACAAAGCAATGGTTCTCTCATTTCATATTTTCACTATTTGTAAATGTCATCTTCAACTCTTTGTAACCATAATTATCAAAATCTGTATTTCTAGCTTCTGTACATAATTAGAACAACAGTATTGCAAATATAGAATCTAGTTACTTCATTAAGTGATTGCTATAACTATCTGTTTCTATTGGTGTCTATTTTTTGGGAGAATTCCTAAAATTATTTTCAAAATTGATGTGTTTTGTGTTTTTTGTTTTACTAAAATCGGAAAACAATCATATACAGTATCAAAATTAGATAATAATCCATCTAGTTTGCCAAAACTGTAAGCTGAATTTACTAGTCATGTATATAATGAGGTTCAAGTTATCTCTCTCCAAATTCCGAATTTATACTTCTAAAAAGAAATTCTATTTTGTTTCGGTATGATCAGAAGTGAACAAAACCAATAAATGTTCACCACTATTTAATCCTGGCATATAGAGTACATAAACAAAAGATATCCTACATATGTGCATATGATGCCTTATGAAGTGATATCTATATAAACAATCAATGGTGATTAATGTCTATAAGGTTGTGATTGATTGTTGCTTGTTTATGGGAAAGAAAGATAATGAATTGGAATTATAGCTCATATAAGCACATCTTAATTTTTATTTGATAAACAATCTACAAACATATTCATTTATTCTATAAAGATTAGTTTAAGTTTACAACGAATGAAAAATTATTTTATCCAATTTAAAAGATTTAAGTTTAAATTTTCACTAAAAAATTTCAAATTATAATTCACCTCAAAAATAATTTTAAATTTTTCAACCAAACAGAACAATGTACAATGGATGAAAAACCTCTTATCAGAATTCAGAAGAGAAAACAGAGACAAAAAATTTACTTTGCACATTGGATTCAATGCCAATACATCTGTAATTAATAAGAAAAATTAAGAATATATATATATATATATATATATATATTTATCGACCGGATCGATACTAGGGGCAAAAAAGGGAAAATTTATTGAATATATAGAAATTACATCTGAAAATAAAACAGTTCTAGCTGTGATATATATATCTACAAAAATACACCTATTCTATCTCTACAAAAAGTTAACTGTAATATAATTTGAGCTTGAGAATTGCTCAAAAATAAGGAGTGAGAACAAACAAACACCCACCCAACAAGAATGCATGAATATTATTACCTGCTGTCTAAACTTTGATCTAATATCTGTAGGACGAACCCGAACCCGATTGTGGCGGTGGTGGTGGCAATCGGGTGGGTGCACGACGGCTGGCCGAGCTCAAGAGTCTCTCGTCCCCGTTCTGAGGTGGATCGCTGTATCGCCGACTATGACCGTTCGCTCCGGACCTGAAAGGGTCGGCACGTCCATTGGCAGCAGCATCGAAAGCGGATCTCCAGTCTTCACCTGTGGCTGAGGTTGCACTGGCTCTTGGGCTGCTCTCTGCATATGAAATGAATTTGAAAAGGTACACAATATTGCAGTGCATAGTTAAAAAGGTATGAAAGAAACATGAAGTCAAATGATACCAATTTAAACATTATTTCTCATTGAATTAGCTTGCATACCTTATTGTAAACAGTCATGCGGTGGCCACTACGCAGAAAATTTAGCGATAGTGAGAATTAAAGAAAATCTGTTCTTGTTTTATTTCTTCTTTTTTTTCGTCCATGATAACGGGTGTTTTAAAGATTTGACATGGATCGGAAAGCTAACAATCACGGCTTATACTGTATGTTCATCACACGCACAAGATGCAAATTCGGGGGCAATTAATTACCTGCACCACCACTATCATTGGACCAGCTAGCGGCAGCAGCTGCTCGATTGTCATGGACGCTGAGTAGCCTCGTGAGTTTTGAAAGAAGGGCAGACTGTTTCTGGCATTGCTCCCTTCTACGTTTTGCATTCTGGTCCTCCATAAGCAGCTCTTCAATCCTTGCAGTGCTTTGGGCACTACCAATTGAAGAACAAGCAAAAATCAGTCTTCAATTGATATTTGCTAAAAGACGAAGCACCATTAGGATTATTTTTATAATGTATCTTCACAACATACATTAGAAACAAAATGGCATAAAAGCATCAAGAAACCAATTTTATTTTATTAAGATCGAGGACTGTGAGCATCTGAAAAGTGAAAAATCATCAAGAAACTACAACAGGTACTAACCTAATAGAACTATATAACTGGTTAAGCATGTCTTCCTTGGCTTTCTCTACTTGGCAAAGAACAACTGCCTGCTCATAAAAAAAAAATAAAGTTAACAAAAACTATAATTACAATAAAAGTAAACACAGATAATTGTTAGAATTCAAGGGAATAAACTAACCTTTGGGACATTGGCACCAAGGCTGTTTAGAACGGCTTCCACATAACCGCGCACTTCTTGGGACATCCACCGAAGCTCTTCTTCTGGATCTGCAGGTCTTCTAGCCATTTTTTCCTGCAGAAGTGTGCAGGTTAGTGCAATGGTCAGATACACCCCCAACAAAATTTTGAAGCAATTAAATAAACTCAGGGAAAGACTGGTAACCAAATAATTTTTATTTTTCTTTAACTAATACTGAACTACAAAATCGAAAGCAGTTATCCTATGATTCATACAAGGATCAAAGAACAAACAAGAAAAACTTCACTCATTCATGCAGTAAAACCAATCCCAATTATTTCAAGGAACAAATGTTTCTAAGGGCAGCAAAAGAAACTACAAAGAATTAAGCCATGAAATTGGATGAGAAGCAACAATGGACATCATCTAGTGACTCACAAGAGAACCATCAGAATGACTTTGCCGCATGGGAACACCAGGTTCACCCTTCCCTTCACCTCCTTTAAAAGGCTGGATGATATTTCTCAACTTGTTTATCCACTCGATCTTTTCTGCCACAGTCTCAGCCTTTAACAGAACAAAACTGTGAGCTGCAAAAAAAAAAATCAAAGTGTACATTGGCATATAACTCAGAGAAGAATAAAGATAACCAGCCAAATAGAAGTAGCAGGGCAACATAGATAAATGTATTAGTACCTTTCAAAACAGTCTTGTATGGAACCTTGCTTGTTATCTTGAAGATAAGACTGGGTCCTTTTTCTTTATTTTTTTTATCCTTGGAACTCTTTGAAGAGGTGTCCTCTTCATCAAGAATTTCCTCAACATTGCATTCCTGACCAGTTCATTTAAAAGATGGTAGATAATACAATTAGCATTTTCAATATGATCATCAATATGGAACTCTTGGTCAAAGAGCAAGGATCATATCATAGTAAAAGTCCCCATTCTATCGCCAAAACTTAATATTGTTGTCAATCTCAAATTTTAATGCATTTCGACTTACAACCAGTAAAAATGACTAGATGAATAAGGTTTTGACTCTTTATGATGCTTCAGCTTTATATATATATATATATATATATATATACACACTTTACTTTAGACTTGTATCTTTGGATAGATGGTATATTTTACTTTAGACTTGTATCTTAGGATAGATGGCATGTAAGGAAGACTTACAAGTAAAATTGAAAAGATAAAAAGTCTGAATAAAAAAAGAAATAAGGCTGTGAAAGAAATATGAAGAGGCACATTAACAATGCACCTTTTGAAATCATTTATGCCGAGTTATCCACTGCTGGGCTAATGTTATTTATTTTTATTTTTTTTGCCCTCGGATTAGAATAATAATGTATTTTGAATGATTGAGATGATCAGCTTACATCATTATTTTCAATATATATCAAAATTAACATGTCAATCACAATAACTATTAAAAGCATAATAATCTAACGGTTAAAAACTTATGCCACAATTTGTATATAAAAAAGAAAGTAAATGTTGATCTCATATATTGTTCTCAATATATATTAATCTTAAGATGGCAAATGCAAACCTCAGTCATAGATTATAGTGGTTGATTTATGCCATAATTTGCAGAGAAAAATCTCCACACTTATTAGGATGTGAAAGTAAAACAATAAACAAAAATAGAAGCACGAGACAACATATAGACAAACACTCACAAACATGGTTCTGAAATCAAGGACCCACAGCCCCACTAACATAAACCATAAACAAGACCATGAATGACCCATTACACCACTAATACAAACCGTAAACCGTTTCATTAACATGACCTCTACTTTTTGCCATAACTTGAACATTGACCATTACTCCTAAATAAAAGGCCCATTAACACAAGTAGTAGAAATGGCCCTTGTTTTAGTTTACACACACACACACACACAAGACTAAAAGTACACTCGCTTCAAAAAAGTACTTTTTGATAGCTCAACTTCCTCATTGATCTTTTTTAGAAGGTGATAACTTGGTCTTCTTTGTCAACCAGAGTATAACACTTATTTTTACCCTACATTGATGACTCGTGAAGTTTTTTCAGGTACTTTATATATATTTGACTGCTTGTCATCATCGAACATCAATAAATAATAAATCGAATTTTCTTTTCCCATCGTTAAATGAAATTTTTTCACATTGGATTGATGATCTGTAAGATTAGTCAGTCATTAGACTCATTACTAAAGTAAAACAAATTGGAAATGGTTCCTACAAGTTATTCTATATACACCAACTCCATAAAAGTCATTATATCACAATCTGAAAGGAAGGTACAAATACGGATATGCTTCTTCAGTTCTTCCCAAAGGTCAGTTATAACAAATACTGAAAAAAAACAAATGCAAAATCCAAAGTCCAAACATACGAGTCAATGGGATTAAAAAAAAACGTTAATCAAACAAATTAAGTCAATACACAATGCAAGATTTACATCAGTAAATGATGCTTTGATATTATGAATGATAAATATGTCCAAAGGCCATTACCATCCCCCAAAACATATACATATACATTATGCATAAACCCTTACCTCCAAAGTGATAACACCACGGAAATGTCTTTCTTCTTGTTTTTTGGTATAACCAAGCTGCAATACAATGTTAATATTTAAAGCCAAATTAAATGAGTAGCAAAATTTCCTTTTTTCTTATAAGAAACAAGAAATTTTTTTTTTTTTTTTTTGAAACAAGAAACAACAAAATTATAGCCATGATCGAAACAACAAAAGTTCAATTTCCATATTTAATAAAACGTTCATAGTATCCATTTCCTTTTCCATGAATTTAAGCACCAATAATACAAGTATACAACTATATAAAGAATATGCAACCCAACCCAAGTTATACTCCAAACTGCCGTTTGCAAATTTATTTGTCCAAAATTTTGTACTTATAAAAAGTCGATGAAAGTAGTTACAAATAAATTGTCTACTATACCTATTTTTACAATGGAGATTACCAAATAAATTGTACCAATAGCATACTAAATATGACAAACGTTTGTGCATGCACTTAATTTGTTTTCTTGAAACAGAGCTATTCATAGTCGAGCAGAAGTTTGAGAGAGATGGAGCACACATAGATGTGACAAGGAAAGTAATATTATTAAAACAGTATTAAAATCAAACAAATCACACTAAAAACAAAGTAATGCACAAGGCCCTCAAACATCCAGCTAGCAACATTAATTTTCACTAGCATCAGATGAAGTACTAGATACTAACCTTGCCACTTTTCTCATTTAAAACAAACCACCTCTTACTCCATCCATTTGTTTTTTCACTTTTCTTCAACAAAAATCCTGCAGATACAAAATAAAGTGGATGACAAGACAAGAAGAAAAACATAGCCCATGCATATAGTCAAATATACAAATGATATAGTGATAACAGCTCTGGCGCTAGGGTTCAGGAATATCCAAATTTTGCATCAAACATTTGACTTAGGAGGAAAAGGAAAAAGGAATACGACTTGCAAGAAGGGTGAATAACAATAGAGCTGGAAACTAAAGATCTGGAAACTAAAGAGCTGGACAATATGTTACAAAAAGGCCAACCTAAATCGTTGAATAAGAGTAAAATCCACCGAGGCCACTTAAATCATAGGCAGACCAAAGGCTTCAGCATATTAGAAGCAATCTTCCATAGCTTCCATTAAATTCTATTCTGAGCTTGATATTCAGATAGAAATGTTTAATTATTAAAGCAACGAGCACAAGCAAAAATTTGTCATGAAGTGAACATAAATCAGTTCTGCTTACCCTAGAGCAGAAAGCTTTTCTAAGAGAGAATCAGAAAAGAAAAGAAACGACAATTTCAACCAAAAGCAACGAACTACCCTACATCTGATTCAATCTTTAGGGGAGGGTACAGGGCCTTCTTAGCATTTAGTGAATTAAATATAACACATCAAAAGCCCCACATGAATTGACATCAAACTCAGATCAAGCTTCCAACCATGGCAAAAAGAAACAAGAAGATATAACAGGTAATTTATCATTGCAGGAGGGGGTGGGCTGTGGAGAGAGAGAGAGAGTCGAGCTATTTCTTATTGTTCGAGTAGTGTTTTTTATGAGCATTGCTGGCTCATATCCTGATACACATACTATCAAGCGACGTTATTCACTTATTTTTCAACATCCACCCACATGTGCAAAGATCATCTTCTCAGCTATAAATGATGCCAACAAGTTTTCTAACTTGTTTTGATTCAAATGAAAAACTGAAATTGAAATAGCTTATAGCATCTACCCTATGTTTATATTATAAAAGATGTAAGTAATACTCTAGAATAACATACAAAAAAAAAAGACATTGAGACTTAACTATGATTTTATATCACATTCCAAGAGATATGAAGACAGCCTAACATATATATGAAATACCACAACTTAGGATTCCTCCAAAATATTCCTAAAAGAGAGAAAAAAATAAGATTCTGTCACCTCCAAAGTACTATATACTTTAACGATCTAATAATTGCATGCCAAACCAGTGAACCACCATAGGTATGAAACACTGAAGGACAAATATTTTTTACTGTTCTTTAGCATTAACGTCTGAACTGTTTATATACCTGCTGTTATCTCACCACTAGCCCCTGCAGTCTTTAAGATCGGTCCCTCTTTTACATCCTTATCTTCTTGACTGGATTTCTCTTTCATTGATTTCAAGCTTCCTCCAGATTCTTGTGCACTTGGTTGGGGACTAGTTGCCTGAAAAGGAAGCAGAGAAGAAGGTGGGTAAAGCTATCAAATAATTTCAAACTAATATAATATTATACTAGCATCCATCATTGCTTAGAGAACGTAAACAAGAATAGACCCTGTTTAGCAAGGACTGTTCTGCTTCGACCGCCTTCTTAGAGGATCGATTCTTTAACTCTTCCTCACGACGCTGTCTATCCATTCTGGTGAAAAATGAAATGGTAACATATTAGATAGACAGCAGCAAACCAAACACACTAAAGGGTGTGTTTGGCACACTGTTAAACACATTACACAAAACACAATAAAAATTAGTGTTTGGCAAAAGTCATACTAGTTAGTAAATAATCCAAAGTGCAGGTTGGGTTTAGATCCCATATAATAATTATTAATATATATATATATATATATATGTGTGTGTGTGTGTAAAAACAATTAAGAAAAAAATAGACGTATAAAAAATTAAAATTCTTCTGTGTAAATATTATTTATAAACTATATTTCAATTAAATATTATAATTAGGCTATCCGAACTCTGTCTGATGCAATACAAAACACATTATGTTTGCATAATAGAGCCTAGGATCATCTTTATATATTTTATATAAGCATGCACAAACCAATATGTAAGTCCTTGTCAACAAATAAACAGAAACATGAAAGCAAAATGGCCAAATTAAATTAAGTAAAGCTGCCCAAGTAAGCACAGGTAAAGGAACAGCAAAGGAGCCATCATCATTTGAAGGCATCTTATTTGAATCTCAGATAATATAATTCAAAAACAGAATCCAAGATAAATGTAAAACTTTATGAAAACATACCGCCTTTGCACCAAACGGATGAAGTGTTGAGGTGGAACAAACGCACGCTCCATATCAACCAGTGCAACTACCATTTTTTTTGCTTCATTCTTAAATACATCAAGTGCAGCAGTTGCGATTTCCACAACCTAGTCAAAAGTTTTACAAAACCTCAGACGCATTATCGAGAACTGAAACTAACAAGATGTACAAGGAATATGTGAAGGGGGAGCCATGTTACTGCTCTCTTAAACGGAGGATATCTTCCAAGACCAGGAGTTGAATTTGCAGATGCAGAAACAATATCTACCAATACACGATGCACCTGATTGGTTAAACAAAAAAAAAAGGCTTAAATAGGGCAAGAAAAACATAACAAGAACTATATGAAGATCCACATATTACAATTCTTTTTTACCATACACCTTAACCCGTCCAACCCATGAAGCGAACACACAAAAAACATGTATACCTCATCAACACATAGGCGTGATGGTTCCTTTGCCAGCTCCAGGACACCTTTTATCAAAGATCTTAAACCTTTCTCTGGTGATATAGATAAGGTTGATAACCATCTGCTTCTAGGACAATCTAATACAATTAAATATAATCAAGCAAAGCACTTCAGGCAATACAAGTAACTGAGAAGGCGCAAATTAAATGAAGTTGAAAGTGAAAGCCTACCCTTTTCACATTGTTGATGTCAAAATGTTTGTCTAAAGGGAGCTGCTTGATCCTGTTAGGAAAATTACCCTCAAAACTTGCAACAACTTTCCAACCACTACCCTGAAGAAAAAGAAAGTGTCAAAAAAGAAAAAAATAAGTTGGGACACCAATCTCAGTTGGCGGCTGAACTCATAAGTCAAACTGTAAAACCATGTCAGCAAGTATGTGACCATGTTTGCAGACTGCAATTATGCGACAGAAAATCATTTAGAATTCGACCATAACTTACAACAGGACCAAATGAAGGTGTAGGAGAGAGGGATAGACAAGGTGAAAGTGCTCACGGATGAAAACAAGTTAGAAGAGACTTGAATACAACCATAATCCACAGCAAACTCCATTTTCAATTGCTTTGTGGATTTCAGAACAGGTGGAGTTTTGTGCCTTCTACAAGTTATGTTATTGTAGATGCAGATCTTCAAACAAGGCTTGAAACAACAAATCCAATAAGTTTTTGCGATTTCAATTTTGGGACGATAAGAAGAATGAGACCTTTAAATGTTTCCAATATCAATGAGGAAGATAGGAGTTTATCTACATAAGAAGATCCAGTACAGAAGCCCTATAACTATAGGAAACAATTTGCCACACTTGGGGATATTCTACCCCATCTAACTATCCACATGCCTTCTAAATACCACCTTCTCTACAACCAAAACTTCATCCGGAAGGGTTTTAGCTCAAGTTAAATGTATCCTCCAACCAATTTTCAACAATGACTACAGACCATATTTGCGGTCCAGCGGCATTTATGATTTATCAACAATTGTTATACTTAATAGTTAATACTAATTACATCAAAAAAAAAGTTCAATTTTTCAGATAAGAAAAAAAATAAACTTCTTTTTTAGTTTTTTTAGTTTTTTTTTTTTTGAGAAGTCATAGAGATAATTTAATAAAGAAAAAACGATACCAGGTGAACAAGTTCACAAACCAAAAGAAACCAAGAACAAAAAAAGAACCTATACAAGGTTCCCTAAGCCAAAAGTTTCCTATCAATTGAGCCTATCTCCCTACATGGCAATACACTATGAACCAAAACCTTAAAGGAAAAGAAAAAAAAAATGCAAAATTAAGCCACACTCCTTCCACTTAAAATAAATAAAGAAAAAAAAAATGCAAAATAAAGAAGTTTCTTCAGATTCTTTTGAAACAGAGATCCATGATGAGGCTCACTATTGAACACTTTCCCATAAAATAACTGGCCTCCTCTTCTCTTGAATCTTCAAAAATTCTCTTTTTCCTTGCTTGGCAAACTACCCAAAAAATGGCCAAAAGTGTACAATTCCAACGGACTGTAGCTTTCTTTCCCTTTCCAAAAGCAGAAAACTTCTCTTCTTTAAAAAAGCAAAAGAACCCTATACCTATCTCATTTACAAAACAACGCGTCCTAATTATAACGAGTAAAAATAATAGTAAAGAACTCAGACGCCACTAGATCCCATAACGATGTCCATATATACACTTTATCTCGAGAGCTAAAAACCTCCCCTTTGGAATCCTCAAAATTTTCTACTTCAAAGGAAATGTTCCAGTTAAAAAAAAAAAAAAAAATTATGCTTCATTGTGTAAAAAGAATGAATTATGAGAAAATGAAAGTAGAAAGCAAGGATATTGACAATACTGAAATTATTGGGGATGATCGGTTTTTTTTTAACATTATCCTGTCAAATGTGTTATACATGTTTAATTAATTGCTTACTTCTCCTTATTAATGTCCTACCTACCACAATTGCCGAAGCAGGGCATATTATATATATATATATATATCAATGATGCAAGGATTAACTAATTAAATGATAACATTCCAAAGGTCATTCCTATTTAATATATAAACAGTAGATCCTTTTTTCAGACAAAGAAAGAACATTGAATAGTATAACATACCTAGTTTTTCATTTAATTCTTATGTTGCAGTATTAAATAATAATTATGCATAGGTCACTTCTAAAAGAAACAACTCACTTCACCGCCCATTATATGTTGGAGAAATTTTTCCTCAAATTCACGGCACAGCTGCAAAGCTAGAGCCTTTGTACCTTCAGTACTACCAACCAATTGTTCACCAAGCTTTACTAACTCATCCTGAACCATTTGGGACTTCCCCTGAAGCCTGCATTAAAGGTATGGAAAATCGTATTAAAGTAAATTATAGATAAAAGCTCGCATCTATATACACCCATTGATGAGCTTAGCTCGCAAACCATAGCTTGAATCAGTCTCACGGTAGATATAAGGTGAAATTCATATCACACACAAAAAAAAAAAAAAAAAACAACAACTCCCAAAAAGAATCTTTCGCTTAAAGACGCAAACATCTTTATCCATCCGAAAAACACTAATAGATTAATACTTTCAATCTTAAAAACACTTTCTCCCATCACCATCAATTCTTCATCAGATGTAAAAAATCTCTAATTTGTACTTCATCACCAAAATTGTGTAATGGTGCCAAGAGAAAACAGAAAGTAGAACTACAACAAATTGTATCAGTAAAATTATTGAAAACGAAAAATCAAACTGCAGAATATAAGTAAATACCCAGAAAGGATGTTCGGAAGCCTGAGTCTCATACGATTACGCATCTGGCCAGCCAGGGTATCCACTAAAGCAATTCTACCAAGCTTCTCTTGCGGGGCTCCTGTCAGTAACTTTTTAAGCGTCTCAATCTCAGCCAGCCATGCAGTTTCTAAAGAACTCTCTGAAGCAGCACTTGCAGATGGGGCAGAACTTATAGAAACAGATTGACCGATAACAGCAACCCATGGAATATCAGATGTTTTTGGCGGGCCCTGATTCAATAGGAGAGCCTGAACAGCTGCAAGTGCTTTTGCGTCTCCCTCTGCTTGATCCATTTTACTAATAACACCAACAGTTCTAGTACCTAAGATCAATTAAAAAAAATAGCAAGATAAATATATTAGATGAAATAATTTACACGCAAAAGAGAAATTCAGTGTCTTATGTAACAGCTTAGGCTTCACACACGCGTACTTCACCCTTACAGATTTGATTTGGATCATGGGCTTCACACAAACGTCATTCACCCATGACCCAAAATACGTCTACTTAGTTAAAAGAGATCAACACTTATTTATAAGCCCTGGACCTTACTCGCTAGAGATGTGGGATGTGACATTATAATCCCTTTTATACCCAAAAGTATTAGAAATTTCAAGTTACGAATAAACCCACCTTCCGCATCATATTCCTTCGCAATTCTGAGAGCTCGATATGATGAAATTTCTGGTGCCATTGTAGCAGGTACAACAACTAGCAAAATAGCATCGCTGTGCTGAACATACTTGCTAATCTGAAGATACAATAAAACAAAACAACTATCAAATGAGCTTCCAGCAAAAGCATCTTGAAAGTGGAAATTAATATGAAGATTTATATATACACGTAGACCATTAAGCACTAATGCCAATTAAATACCCTGCCTTCAAATTTTGAACTAAAAGACGTATAGCATTCAAACACTCACCAATGCATCATCCATAATTCTTTGATCAGATCCAGGTAAATCAATCAATTTTAATGGTGGAGCTGGAGACAATAAAAAAAATCTGTTTTTAAAAGAATGCAAAGAGCACATATACAACATTTAAAAAGAAGAAAAGTGAGAACTAGTGATACTATGCCTTAAATAACAGGTTTCACAAAATTCACTTGAAAGCAAAAAGGGAATAGTGCAACAAGATAGAGGATAACCTGTACTGGTACGAAGTTTCAGGTATATTTCATCACGACTCATCCCCTGGCTTAGCCTGTTTTGAAGAGAATGCCGAAGAGCACCTATACCCGATCAAAAGGACCAAGGACAATCAAAGCCAAGCATAACCATAAAGTCTACGTAAAAAGTAAATATGAGCAAATGGTGATGCTGCCTACATCAACTGTGTATTAAGCACCAGTAACCCAGCAAATAAAACGACACACAATTCCTATCTAAAAGAAACTTACTTGCCGAAACTTCTTGCGTTTTGTTGTCAATTAACAAGGTGATAGACTGGCCACTTAAAGCACTATCCCTGCTTAAATCAATGCTAATGGGAGCCCGAGTAGCACCATTTCCACCAGTTGGCTGTGCACAGAATAATCATAACAATAAACAAAGAAAGATTGCCATCAGCACAACAACTACAACAAAGAAGATGGAATATTTCAACAGAATGCATATTCTGAATATTAATACAACTTACCAAAACAGGATGTCCAATCACAC
This sequence comes from Dipteronia sinensis, assembly GCA_033220585.1. Classification (NCBI taxonomy): domain Eukaryota; kingdom Viridiplantae; phylum Streptophyta; class Magnoliopsida; order Sapindales; family Sapindaceae; genus Dipteronia; species Dipteronia sinensis. Next base: position 2,180,171 of record CM065645.1, read on the forward strand.
TATTCAAAATGGCTGATTTACCGGAACCCTGATCAGTGAATCCACAAAAAGATTAATTATTTAACTACAAACAACATAATAACCATTCAAAAATCTTCTGCAGAAGAACATAGAAGAATAAATTAAGAAACACATAAGCATCAAGATTTGCAAACTAGGCTAACATTGCAGACTTCTGTTATAAGAAGTTACTTACTCTATCACTCAAGAACATAATAACCCCACCTGCCCCTAAATACATTAAAGACAAGTAACTATCAACATCCGTGGCCAAAATACAAACCATCAACAAGCCAGGAATAATAATCATCGTAAACGTGTAAAACTCAAACGAAATTTAGATAAACTAAGATTCAACTAAACTAAACATAAATCAATTCAACTCCGTAGTTTCAAAAGAAAAGAAACGATTTTTAATCCATCTCCTTGGTCACAGTTCACATTGCAATGTAAATAGGAGCAAGCATTTATATTCCTACTGCGAAGCTAATCTTACTCCGTGTCTCTTTCTTTCGTTCCCATTTTATTGGATGTCTCCGAAAACACAAACTCAATCAACATTTCTCTCCTAAACACCAAAGTTTTTCGTTTTCCTTGAGAATCCAAACATTTCCTAGTTTAGGATTAATGATTAAAGAGACTACACACATTATAGACAATTTCAAAATTCGCTGTGTGAAATTTAAAAATCTCGCTCTTATATTTCCACATTATCAACAAAATTCAAAATGCAGTAGATCCAAATATATGTCAAGGAGAGAGAGAGAGAGAGAGAGAGAGAGAGAGAGAGAGAGAGAGAGAGGGACATACGACATTGCCGAGAGCGATGACATTGAGGAAAGTCGAAGGACGTTTCGAGGACGACGAAGATGAAGACTTGTTGCTATTGTTGTCGTCGTCGACCTCTTCGTCGGCGAGCACGGCGGACGCTTGACGAATCGAGTCCGACAACTCATTCAGTTCCTCAATCGCCTCCATAACCGCCTCCCACACACAGAGAGAAATTCAAAATCAAAGCGAAAATTGAGATCTGGAATTTTTCAACATTCGAAAACCCAAAAAAAAAAAAAATTGTTTTCTGTTCGATTCTTTTTTAAAACAAAATTGTGTTTTTTTTTCTGTTGAAATATAAAATATGAAAAACGAAAGTGATAGTTAATAGTTTATGGTTGTGGTGGTGAAAATGAGAGACAGTTTAAATTTTCTCTCTCTCTCTCTCTCTCTCTCTTGTGTTTCATGTGAATGTGATGCAATGAAAATGGAAATGGTGGTGTTTGAGTGAGCCCTGGAATTGTGCCGTTTTTTTCTTCAGCTCTCTCCGTTTTGATTTTTATTTTTATTTTCATTTTTAATTAATCAAAGGTTTATAATTTAAGAAAATATATTAAATTCTCATGTAAGTTATTGTTTGGATAAATAAACTAAGATCCCCTAAATTTTGATATAAATACATCTAGAGAACAATTATGCATTTATCAACTCAGAGCTCCCCAGTTTTTAAAATTAAATTAATAAAAAAAAACAAAATCCCTTTAGTTATTAAAATTTTAAAATAAAGATAGTTTTTTTTTTAAAGAAAAATTAAAGTAAATTAATTGAATGGAAAAATAAAAAAAAGTGTTCCTAAAATTTTAAATTATACTCATTTAAAAAAATTTAATACTATTTTTGAAGTAAATATTTATTTTAAAATTTTTTAAATTATCTCTATTTTTAAATTATGTTTTTAATGTTTTTGCATTTAAATTTTTCAATAAAAAATTATTTGTCATAGCATTTACTTTTTTATATAAAAATATTATCTTCATTTTTTAAATTTTAATAATTATGGGCAATTCGATTTTTTTATTATTTCAATTTTAAAAGTATGAGAAGTCTAATTAGATAAATACATTTGCTTTTATAACACCCCAAAGAAATCTACCCACACACGTGAAGATCAATCACTCCTCCAACATTGATATGTACTCCTACAACACTTAATATAAATCTATCCAAAGTTCACACATGTCAAAATCTACTTTTAGGACACTCTATAAAAATCTATCCGATAGATATCAAGATCTAACAATAAATAGTGTGATTTAGATAATTACACATATAAATATATAATACCCATAAGACATGCAAATAAGTTATACATTGTGGATTTAGAACCCCCACCAACAATGTGCTTAGTATTTTTATTATTATTTGAAAATAATATTTATCCTTTTTTTTTGGTACAAGGGAGGGCAAAGCCCAGAGGAAACAACAACCAAGATAAAGAAGAAACAGAGCACTGTCTAGTGCTCACAACACCTCTGAAATCCACATCCCAAAAGACCTTAATGTCAGAAGGAGGAACATCGAAAAACAGGATACCAATCTCTTTGCCATAACCCAACTGAGCCAAACCATCAGCCACACAATTGCCTTCTCTAAAGACATGGTTCACAGTACAATCCCAACTGCCAACAATAAGCATTTTGCAGCTTTGAATTACGCTAAACAAGGGATGATTAATGTTGGAATTCTGGGCAATCAGCTGCACAACAGACATGGAATCAGATTCCACAAACACTCTTCTGAAACCTAACTTCCAGGCCATAGAGAGACCTTCAAATAAGCCCCAAAACTCAGCTTCAATCACATTGCCAACACCTATATTCATAGCAAAGCCAATAATCCATTATTTCTTATGATTACGCAAGACACCACCAGCTGTGATGATACCAGACTCCCCCTCACAGCTCCCATCCACATTGAGCTTAACTCAACCGTCTGAAGGAGGTACCCAGGCTACCGGAATAGACAAAACATTTCTGGTAGGGCACACATTCGCATTCAGCCAGTCTTTGCAAAAACTAGTGATAATCAGATTAGGATAAAGGGAATAGAAAAATCATGCTCAAAGACCCTCTTACATCTCCACTTCCAAAGAAACCAAATCACACAATAAAACATCAGATAGTTGGGGATATCACCAGGCCCTAGACTATCACTTCTAAGAAACTTATCAAACCAATCAATAATATCATCCCTGAGAGAATTAGAAGAAGTGATACCTGTAAAGATACTCTCCCACACATCAATAGAAAATCTGCATTTACGAAGCAAGTGATCAATATCCTCAATATTAGTATAACACCTGAGGCAAGAAGCATCATCAGCAAGTCTACAAACAGTTCTCTGAAGAATGGTAAGGACCTTGCTATGAAGCACAATCCAGAGAAAATTTAGGACTCTATGAGGGATTTTAAGGGCCCAAATAATCTTCCATGACCATGTAGGCAAACCATCCTCCTATATAACCCCTCTGTAGGCTGATTTCACAGTAAAATTGCCATTTTGATTCCAACCCCAAATAGGTCTATCAGGGCCACTGTGATTCCAACTAGCATGTAAGCTAGCCACCCTATGAACAATAGGCCAGGGGATGACAGAAGCAAGAAGGGGAATCTACCACACACCATTGACCATATAGCAGTCAACAGTTTGGGTCAAAATATCATCTGCAAGACTGGTAGTAGCATGATCCTTCAGAGCTCCCATACCTGGAACCCAAACATATGTCCAGAACAGGATTTGATCCCCTTTGCCAATTCTCCACTTTAATCCTTTAGTAAGTAACTTGACTCCATGAATGATGCATTTCCAAGTGCTAGAACAAGGACCACATCTGGTATGGTTAATGTCAAGAAGCGATTTATTATGAAAGTACTTATGCTTAAATAGTTTACACCAAAACTCATCCTCATTGTGAAGCAGCCGCCACTCTATCTTGGCAAGTAAGGCTTGGTTCATGCCCTTCATTTTCTTGATACCCAGACCACCATTTCTTTTAGGCATACATACAATATCCCAACTGATTAAATGCACAGTCTTCTTATCAAGAGTATGGCCCCAAAGGAAGTTTCTATTAAGCTTGTCTAATTTGTGACAAATCTCACTTGGGAGCTTGGCTGCTTGCATAGTATACACAAGTAAAGCAGAGGTTACAGTTTTGATGAGAGTAGCTCTACCTGCCAAGGAGAAGGTATCACTTTTCCAAGCCGCCAATCTCTTCTGGGTTTTCTCAACTAAATCACTGTAAGTTTGGTTACTTACTCTCCTATGAATAAGAGGAACACCCAAATATTTTCCTAAATTATTCGTAAGAGGAGAGCCACACACCCGAGCTATTCTCCTAGCATCCATCTCTTTGATGTTAGAGGAACATAAAACTCTAGATTTAGCGAAACTAATCTGCTGTCCAGAAATCTAACAGAAAGTATCTAGACAATTTTCCATGATTTCAGTTTGAGAGGTAGTAACTTGCCCAAAAAGGATGAGATCATCTGCAAAGAAAAGGTGGGAGACCTCAGGACCACCCCTAGAAATCCTAACACTCTTCCATGTACCATGTAGAAGCTTATGGGAAATAAGATGTGAAAGCTTTTCCATACACAACACAAAGATGTAAGGGGAAAGGGGGTCCCTTTGTCTAATGCCGTAACCAGGACGAAAAGGTTCTGTTAGTTCACCATTCAAAATAACCTGGTACCGGACACTAGTAGTGCACCACATAATTAACTCCACAAACTTCTCACCAATGCCAATCTCAACATGAACACTCTTGATAAAACTCCAATGTAGCTTGTTATAAGCTTTAGCAAGGTCTATTTTCCAGGCCATATACCCTATCTTTCCTTTCATAGTTCTAAACTTATGAAACACCTCTTGACAATCACTATGTTGTCTTGAATTTGCCTTCCAGGAACAAAGGCCACTTGATTAGGGCTAACAAGGAGAAGCATGATATCCCTAAGCCTTTGCACAATAATTTTACTAATAATTTTGTAGGTAGTGTTACAAAGGCTAATAGGTCTAATTTGGGTCATATCAAAGGGACTAGGCACTTTAGGGACAAGAGAAATAAGCGTGTAGTTAATATCAATCGGGAAGGTACCAGTATTGAAGCTATCCACAACCAATTTAATCAACTCCTTCTTACACACCTCCCACTGCTTTTGGAAGAAAATAGCCGGAAAACCATCAGGGCCTGGGGCCTTTAAACCACCAATCCCAAAAAGACCAAACCTAACCTCATCCTCACTCACCTCTCTGGTTAAGTTAAGCTGCACATCCTCTTCTAAGCAAGGGAACATATGAGGTAAAGAATTATAGTTCTCCAAAGTGGTTTGGGTAGAGAAGAGCTTCTGGAAATAAGAGATGACAATATCCTTCGTACTAGATTTGTCACTCTTCCAAATATCATCCTCACTTTTAAGGCCTTCAAGCTTGTTGTGTCTCCTTCTAACCATAGTAGTTAAGTGAAAAAACTTCGTATTTCTATCCCCCTCCTTGAGCCAAATATTCCTAGATTTTTGGAGCCAAAAAACCACCTCATATTCTATGATTTTGTTATACTCCTCACTAAGAGTAGCTTCAAGTCTAACCAATCCATTACTAAATCTTTCTCCAAGGCTCTTTTGGATCCCCTAGAGCCTAGCAAGAATTCTTCTTTTCCTTTAAAAAATACACCCAAAAGTAGTCTGGTTCCACACCTTGAGATTATTGGACAGAAGTTGAATATTGTTCAAAAGGCTGCTCCTATCAAGTTCCCACACATGCTTCACCAAGTCACCAAACTTATCATGCTTGAGCCACATAGCTTTAAACCTAAAAGGCTTAAGATTGTTGTGGGGGATATGAGTGCTATGAGGACATAGAAGAATAGGGCAATGATCAGAGGCGACTCTAGGCAAATGTCTAACATATCCTTCTGCAAACATGATCCTCCAATCCATCGAACAAAGAGCTCTATCTAATCTCTCCCATATATCCTCACTAATACCCCTCTTAGTCATCCAAGTGTACTTTTGCCCAATAAAACCCAGGTCAATAAGCTTATTCTCATAAATCCAATCCACAAACCCTGTTCTAGAGAACAAATTCCTTCCACCTCATTTTTCCGAACCATTAACAATTTCATTGAAATCCCCCATTACTACCCACGGGCCCTTAAAACAATTCCTAATGGCACTCAAGTAACTCCACAAACTTCTTCTAACAGCTGCACTAGGGTTAGCATAGACAATAGTAAGCACCCAAACCTTAGAACCCTTAGCTACCATTGCAGTGATTGTGTGTTTAGAACTAGCCACCACTTGAATATTCACATTTCTACTATTCCACAACAACCAAATGCCCCTAGAGAAACCAAAAGCATCAACAAGGTATTTATCGGTAAATCCAAGTTTTCCAGCAATTTTACAAGCTCTAGAGCCACTAATTCTAGGTTCTAAAATGGCAATTACATCAAAGTGAAACATTCTCCTCATATCAGAGATAACAATGTCAAAGCCTTTCTTACCTGCACCCATAACATTCCATGTACAAATCATTAAAATTAAAATTAACCAGAGAAGAGAAACCACCAGAAAGCCACCTATTCCATAGCAACCTCCATTACCTCACAAAGTTTAGAGGCAACCTCATCAAAATTGTTATTACCAGCCACATCTACTATATTCACATTATTTTCAACCTCACCATTTAAAGTAGAGTTGCTACTGATGGAACCTAGGGTTACAGATTGCGTAGCGGAAGGGTTTAAAAATTTTTATCCAATCATTAAACTAACCCATTTGTACAGTAATAATCAAATGTAATAATAAAGTGAAGAAACTTTTTCATACCTACGTAGGAGGCTCCTTCACTTTGATACAAACTGCTCCTGATTTGAACCACGTGATCTTCCTCGCTATCTCCCGGAACTAGTAACAGCGTGTGGGCGCGTCACGATATTCAGGACCTGTATGGAGAAAGAAGAGAAGAACACACACACAAAAAACAAACTCTTGGCGTGCAGCACTTGTGCTCGACGCACCCTATATATATTTTTCTTTTTGTTTGCTATTTGTTTGCTTTATGTTTGCATTGTATGTTTTTGTCTCTTTCACCTATTATGTAATCTGATCACTTTTATATATCTCACATTCAGTTATATTGCTTTTTTAATTAAATATATATCTCATATATATCAAAAAAAACCGAAAATCTTATTTGATTTTTAAAACTTTTCAAAAGATATCTCATATCCTTTCAAAATTAATTAAATATTATTTTCGAATTCAAACATGTTAAATTCAATTTCAAATATTTAATTTAATAAAATAAAATAATCATATTATCTTATTTTATTCAAAATCAAATATCAACTAACACCCTCCATTTAATGATTAACAACATAATTAAATAATCTTATTATTTAATTTATTTAATCACCATTATTCATTAATTAAATAATCCCATTATTCAATTAATTCTCGAATAAATACGTGTCACTTTCGTAACACAATTAATTGGACAATCCAATTAATTAACCGTGACCCTTGTTACCTAAATCGATCGGGCTAGCAAGGGGACCTAATGGACCCACAGTATTTTGAGCTCCAATAATCCTTAGAAATTATTAATTAAACTCTTTAATTAATATTTCATGATTATTAACTTCAGTGTTATTCCACTAAAAACCCGAAGCTGCACTCTCTCAACTGTAGACGTTTTTACACAAACCAATAACTCTCGGTGTCCATCGATATAGCTATTACATATGGTATAATCCTCCACAAGTAGTTCATAATTAGAGCTGGGTCATAATGTCCGTTATACCTCTCTAATCATATCTTTCCATTAAGTACCATTGATTCTCTAATGAACAATAAATCCTACATTCCTTACGGAATTAGGAGAGCGCTCATATTGTTCAAGCCCTGAATCAACCCTTAAGGGAACTACTATCTACTTCTCACAAGAAGGAGTGGATTCCACTATTGTGTACAAACCTTCCCAGCCACAAGCCGAACCGCGATCCCAACATACGAAGTATATTGATCGGGAATGCAACTCCGACCTCACCCATGGTATATCAAAGACCACGATCTAACCTGAAGGAGTCGATAAGACACTCAGGATTAAGATCACCCACATATAGCCATCATTAGTTGATATATATGAATCTCATCGTTAAACGGATCTTAGTGAGAGATTCATATAGATCATGGCCCAATCCTATATGATCACATCATACAAGGTGCCTCCATTCTCATATCTACATATGAATGATCCAGGATAGGATCACCGTACACTACGAAAATGGACCGCAGCTGTAGATTAACCACAAATAAAGTACCCAGCTTTATTTGCTATCTACGGACTCTTTAGATTGCTCGTTTCAAACTGAATCCATCTATATATGACACTCATATACTCAGTTCGAAATTACATCCGGTAATTTTGGATGTTAAGTGCACATGTTATATAAAGTATGACACAAAATGAATGAATATACTACTTCTTTTATTTATGTTCAAATTATATTTACATATTACAAGCTTTAGGGCAAAAACCCCAACAGCTACCACCCTTAGGTGTGGGTGGATGGTTACCAGATTCTACTGAGCCCATCATCTCCGTATGAAACAACTTCAAGACTTCAGAGTCCTCAATATCCTCTTCCATTTCATTAGTATACGTGCACAAGATCTGTTGTTTACCCTTGATTTTAGGCTTATTGCTTCCTTTGACCCTTTTTGACCCACATTTTCCTTGAACGGTTTGTTAAAATAACTATCGTCTGGAGTATTATCGGGCACGTACTCACTAGGGGGGGGGACCGCTTGACTAGATCTTTCTGGAGGCCTCTATGTTGGAGATTTCAGCTAGCACGAAATTTGGGGTGTTGGAAAAATTCCTCATATGGGGCCACACATGTAAATATTAAATGTGTTTGCTATCTTTTGGTTAAGCCTAAATTAAAGTGATCTAATTAAGATTTAAAGTTTAAGGCTTATGGGTATAATTGTCATGGAGTTAATGTGTAGATACCAAAGTGCTATTTCTAATTTGATGAGGGGCCGAATTAGAAATAGCAAAACATATAATAATATGTTTATTATATTTAGGGTTATGGTCCCCAAATTACACGATCTTTTTTGGCTTTTCTGTATCCCCATCAACAGAGAAGAGAGAACACTTTTGTGTCCCAAGAATCGTGATAATTTGGAAGAACACAACCCGTTCATCAAACTCCGGCAATGGATTCAGGTACGCTTCCGCTTTTTATTATCTCCTCTTTTCTCTGGAATCGATATGGGTTTAGTAACATATATCTAGGGTTTGATTAATCATGATATAGAAACATGTTTAGGTTATTTTCGGATTAACTTTGTGCCTATGCATGTTGATTGTGTGTTAATCGAATCACTTACAAGTGGTATCAAAGCCACCCATAATCGATTTTTGAGAATTTGAGATTTGAGATTTTAAGTATTTAAAAAAAAAAGAATCGGATGTGTGAAACTAAAGTTGGAGGTTTTCTGTTGATTAATTTCTAATTGTATAATAATCAATTGGTTGGACTTTGTGATGTATCTGGTCAAACAGTTTTGGTTATACTGATTCTATAAACAGTTGCTCAGTTTGTGTATTCGTGTTATTCTGTTTATATATTATATATATATAAGTATATTGTTATACTGTTATACTGTTTATATTTATATCAGTATTTTGATTATATAAACTGTAAAGAACAGACCAGTTTCGTGTGTTTTACTGATGTATCAGTGTTTTGTTAAAATAAAATACTGGGTTGTTTTAGATCGGTCTTATAAACCGATGTTGAAAGTGATGGGTGTTGGAAATTCAGATCACGTTTCTCAAACTGATGAAGGTTGGATCAGTTAACTGATCTGGTTTCTTTCTCTAGGGTCGATGGGTTTTCATACCCAGACCCATTGTGATCTCGGATCACACCAACCACACCCAATTTCCTCTTCTCGGGTCAACGCATTTTTCTTCCGACCAGATGTCACGTGTTTAGCGACAAGAAGGGGATCGCTGCGACCTGGTCCAGATCGGGCCAAGATCGGCCACCGATTCGCTCGATCGACTTGGGCTTCGACCGCCGGCCTTCGATGCTGGTTGCACTGCTGATTGGCCGTCGTTCGTTGCCTTTCGATGATGTTCTGGTGGCTAAGGCGGCGGCGGCAAGAAACCTAGGGTTTCTTGGCTTGATTTTGCTTTGGGCCTCTTTTAGAGAATTTGATATTCTTGAGGGACTGTTCTGTAATTATTCTGGGTCATTCTATGATTTTGCTAAAATATGGGACAATTTATAATTACCAAAATTTATTTAGTCAGTTTGCAATTTCGAAAATTTTTTGGGGCCAAATTTTAATTATTTAAAATTTTGGTGACATTTGTAATTTCGATAAACTTTGGGCCATTATGTAATTACGAAAAAATTTTTGGGTGAATTTATAATTACTGAAAAGTTACTGTGTCACTCTATAATTTTTAAAACTTTAGGGGCCTTTTTGTAATTTTGTAAAATCAGGGGCAGTTTTTATAATTTTTATTTTAAGAATCAACTCAAATTCAAATATTTTTGGTATACCTTTTATGGTTAAATAAAGTAGTCTTACATTCTAAATGGGCTAATTGAAACAAGATGTCGCCAAAGTGACCTCTCTTGTGTAGATTGTTCATGAGGGATGTTGGATGTTTGTGTGTGTGTAAATTCATACGGGTATTAGCCGGCCCAAAGGAAGGTTAATACTTGGCCGAATTGCACACACACCTGTGGTGGTAAATATGTGACGATTATAAAGTTTTACATGTGAATAATAAGTCGATCCAAAGATAGATTTATTATTTGACATGAATTATTGTCAATGTTTGATTACTACAACAAGAGTACCACTTACAATTAATATTACTGTCCAAAGACTTGATATTAATGTTGTGCTAGGTATCTTGAGATGGGACTTACCATTATTTGAATTTGTTGATTATTGTATTTGGTTATTAATGTGAGTATTTTTGTTTGGTTTGTTCTCTTTAAAGCTAGTGTTTCTACTATATCTGCTAATATCAACTCAATACCTATGCTTAATGGGACCAACTTTAAGGATTGGAAAGAGAACGTACTTATTGTTCTCTGCTACATGGATTTAGACCTTGCACTTCGGATTGAACAGCCCGCTTCTCTTACGTTGCAAGTTCTCCTAATGACAGGAAGAACTTTGAGAAGATGGATCGATCAAATCGCATGAGTCTTATGTTCATCAAGCGCGGCATTCTGGAGGTATTTAGAGGCGCGGTATCTGAAAAGATAACCAAAGCCAAAGAGTTCCTAGCCGAAATTGAGAAGCGTTTTGCGAAACAATAAGGCAGAAACAAGCACGCTTTTGCACAACTTGATTTCTATAAAGTACAAAAGGCAATGGGAACATAAGGGAGACAAGTTCAGTCTCAGTCAGTGCCTTTAAAATAACCTTAAAGTTAAGGAAATGCAGAAGATTCCTTATGCATCAGCTGTAGGGAGTCTAATGTATGCTTAGGTGTGTACGCGTCCGGATATTGCGTACATTGTTGGTATGTTAGGCAGATATTTAAGTAACCCTGGAATGGATCATTGGATAGCAGCCAAGCGGGTTATGAGGTATTTGCAGAGAACAAAAGATCACATGCTCACATATAGGAGATCGGATCAGTTTGAGATCATAGGGTATTCCGACTCCGATTATGATGGATGCCAAGACAGTAGGAGATCCACATCAGGCTACATATTCCTGTTGGCTGGTGGAGCTATTTCTTGGAGGAGTGCCAAGCAGACACTCATAGCTTCATCCACCATGCCAGCAGAGTTTGTAGCATGTTATGAGGCATCCAATCATGGAATATGGGTACGAAATTTTGTCACTGGGATGTGCATTCTGGAGGGTATTAAAAGACCACTCAAACTATATTGTGACAATAAGTCAGCAGTGCTATATTCTAATAACAACAGGAGCTCATCTAAGTCAAAGTATATTGACATTAAGTTCCTAGTTGTGAAGGAGAGAGTGCAGAGTGGACAGATATCCATAGAGCACATTGGGACAAACTCCATGATAGCGAATCCGCTTACAAAGGGATTACCACCCAAGGTCTTTCATAAGCACACTGCTCATATGGGTGTTATGTTGTGTAAGGATATCACATTATAGTGGGAGTTTGTATCATTTTGTATTTTAGTGCTTTATGTTGGTTTTGGACATACATATACATTTATGTATTTGGATATTTTTCTGATCAGAAATAAAGTATTCAGTTCATTTCACTCTGTTACATTATGTTAAGTTTTGATCTCATTAAAGAATAAAGTAGGACCAGTTGGACATAGACATGTATAGATCACATTGCATGTAATTTCCATGCTACGCATCCATGATTGATCTATGTCATTTGATTATGTTGGTATACGTGACCATTGATGGGTTTAGTCACGCTAAATGTGACGAAAACCGCTTTGATCCTATATCGGAATAATCAATGGACGAGATTGTTCGGATATACCCTAAATTTATGATAGCAGAATTTTGGAGCTCATAAAGTCATACACATTTGTAAAGTTACATATGTGGCCCAATGAGAGATTGTTGGAAAAATTCCTCATATGGGGCCACACATGTAAATATTAAATGTGTTTGCTATCTTTTGGTTAAGCCTAAATTAAAGTGATCTAATTAAGATTTAAAGTTTAAGGCTTATGGGTATAATTGTCATGGAGTTAATGTGTAGATACCAAAGTGCTATTTCTAATTTGATGAGGGGCCGAATTAGAAATAGCAAAACATATAATAATATGTTTATTATATTTAGAGTTATGGTCCCCAAATTACACGATCTTTTTTGGCTTTTCTGTATCCCCATCAACAGAGAAGAGAGAACACTTTTGTGTCCCAAGAATCGTGATAATTTGGAAGAACACAACCCGTTCATCAAACTCCGGTAATGGATTCAGGTACGCTTCCGCTTTCTATTATCTCCTCTTTTCTCTTGAATCAATATGGGTTTAGTAACATATATCTAGGGTTTGATTAATCATGATATAGAAACATGTTTAGGTTATTTTCGGATTCAACGCCTCACCTCTCCCTATCTCTGGTTGAGCTGAGAACTTGAAGATTCCGTCCATGGATCGTGAAAAAAGAGCAGAAAAGATGGCACGTGGGCAGTAGGCAAAAAGCAGATCTCACTCGCCCCTGCTCTGAATATGTGCTATTTTGTCTCTTTCAAAAAAATAATGGGGTCCTTTTTTTTTCACCAGAATATTTATCCATTTAGACAAACACTATAAACATGGTCAGATAACTACTTGTGCAGAAAGGGAAAAGTCTTTGCATTACTTAAACTATGGCCGTCAAAATGAGGGGAATGTGAAATAAAATGCATGCATAAAAAAGTTTTTAGAAGATTAAAATAATGCATTTTATCAACTAAAGTGTATACGAGTGCACCAGAGAAGAAAAGGGACTATTTTTTTTTCCCTTAAGTTGTGTCTATTTTGATTTTTTTTTTCTTCTTTAAGGAGTTCCTTCGAAATTATTTTTTTCTTGAGAAAAAAAAAACACAATTAAGCTTTTTCAATTCCATAAAATAGAAATTCTCATTCATCAACATTTATTTTGGAAATAAGAAAGTAACAACACCCTTTGAGGTTAATTATTTTATTTATGTAAATATTGAAGAAATTATTAATAAAAATGATTTTGATTTTTATAAAAAAAAAATGAAGGTTCAGGACTGAAAATGTGGTTAAAGTTTTATATATATATATATATAATATGAAATTTGTATAATATAAAATTAATATAATATTGAAAATATATTGTCTTTAGAAGGATAATCTTGGAAGGATATGTTTTAAATGCAATCCATTGATATGAAATTATAGAGCTTCTTTTCACAATCCAATTTTATCTTTTTACACTTCTTTCTAAAGACACTCAATTTTCAAATTTTAAATAAATAAAAAATTCTAAAGACACTTCCATTTGTTCAACTTCCAAGATTATTCTTTTATCTTTTGGCACTCATATTCCAAATACACTCCATTTTAAAAAATAAATTTCTAAAGACACTATATTTTATTTTAATAAAAGTTAGGACAAACCATCATAGCCTTTGGATTCATCTGATGAGTAATCTTTTTTGAATTAAATTATTAAAAAAATAAATTATCTCTCCTAAATCATTAGATTAAATATTACATATTAAACACTCTCTCCTAAATTTTTAATTACCATATTAAACTTTCTCTCCTTCAATACATATTTCTAATTATTTATCTCCATTCTTTCTCAAACAAGACTAAAGGTTAGGAAAAAAAAACTTACGAATAAGCTTGATTTTTAGGAACCGTATATATGTATATATTATAAAGAAAAAACTCAAAAAACAAATACCATGTTTTTCAAAAAACAAAATCGAAATATGAAAATGTTTTTTGTTACTTTTGTAAGTATGTAATTACCTAGAGAAGTTTAATTCTTTCATCAGTCTTAGAAATTCTAAGTTTAATCAAATCTAGTGGCAACAAATCAATTTTTCATATATCTATTTTTTTAGAACAAGGTATTTGTATTGACTTTTTAATATATATATATATATATATATATATATATTACTGATCGTAAAAAACCAAAATATTCATATTTTTTTAAAACTATTATTCAAAGATTGATCGAGAAAGTATGAAGACATGATTTTTTTTTAAATGGAGAGAGAAAGAGAGAGTAATTAAGAAAGATAGTTTAATACGTAATATTTGATCTAATGATTTACGAGAGAGAATTTTTTTATAATAATTTAATTAGTTTGGAGTGTCTTTTTAGAGAATTTTTTATCTTGTTTAGTAATTTTAATTCATGTTGAAATTGTCATTAATAAAAAAATTGAATTTGAATAGAAAATTTGTGGATTGTAAAGAGAGGATCTCTTGGAATTAAGTTAAAAGTCGAGATTTCTTACTTTTTATTTTTAGTTATTTTTTGGGTAATTTTAAGTTGTTTGACCACATAAAAAAAATAAACAAAACAATTTAAGAAATTCAATCCAGACTCATTAAGTGTTAAGTGCAAAAAAAACAAACTACCACTTAGGGGTTGTTTGTTTTTTTGTCTGAAGACTGAATAGTCCTGAATTTTTCTAAAGACTGAATAGGGACTGAAATCTGAACTTGAATGATATGTTTGTTTTTTTTCCTCACATCTAAATGTATTGTCAACATGTTTGTTTTTTTAAAGTAAAATTGTCTGAAACTAGGTAATTTTACATTTATACCCACGTTAAACAATTATACATATAATATGGAATAAAAACAATCTAAAAATTATAATTATATATGAACACATATGATTATAATCTTCTTCTTCAATTATAAATAAACTTCATTTTTATTAAGAAAAAAAAAGTTTTTTTTTTCAAAAATAAAAGGGGCAGCATGAAAACTCACACAAAACACTCTAAAAAAATAATATATAAATACATAACCATAATATCATAATAAATTATTGATATTAAACACCAATATGAGAAGTGATTATGGTTCTTTTTTATTTTTAAAGCTATTTAAAATAAACAATATATTAAAATAAAGATTTTGTACCATATATAATTAAGATAAAATTGGAAATATGTTATATAAAGGGGATAATATCGGAAGAAAAGATTTTGGATTGTATTTAATGTAATTCAGTGATTTGCAATTAAGTGAAAAGTCAGGATTTTTTACTTTTTATTTTAAGTTGTTTTTTGGTATTTTTAAGTTGTTTGACCACTTATAAAAACAAACAAAACAACTTAATAATTATGATTCAGACCCATTAAGTTTTAAGTGGAAAAAACAAACGACCCCTTAGTCATTTTTACCTAGATTTTTTTTTCCTTTTTAGTTTTTGTTTTTGTTTTTGTTTTGTTTTCATTTTAATTGTTGTTATCTCTATCGACCATCTTTGAGATATACGGTAGATACTTTTATTTATTTATTTGCAACTGTTCTATTTTTATTAGATTTCTACTGTTTTTATATATTTTAAATCAGGTTTCGTTTAACGGTCAATTTTAACCGGAGGAGTGGTGTTGGGTAATTTGCTCTTATATAAGGGGTCATTTGGTATAGGGTAATATTTGCATGAGAATGAAAATCTGATAATATTTTCATGTTTGTTACTATATTTGTGTTTTTTGATTCCTGGGAAAGTGATTACAATGGGAATCGCTCTACCCTCCATCAAATTCGTATGGTGGAACTCACACTCAATTTAAAAAAAAAAACAAAATCAATATCAAATTCAATTCAAGTCAAGTCAACCCCAATCCAGATTAATCACTACCCAGTACCCATCATCATCATTGATTCAAACCCAAATGAAAACCAAGCCAAACCTTCATCGTCATCATCTAGATTCATCATCATCAAACCAAAATCCATATTCTCTTTAAAGTTTCTCTTTTTAAAGATCTCTTAAATTTGCAACATGGGCATGGTCGGTTTTGGGAGATTGCTGTCGACGGTGGAAGCTTTCGAGATTCTGCCAGAGTTGTTGAAGGTTGTTAAGTGTTTATCAATAAACCAATTCTTATATATAAATCGATTTCTTAACTAAGTATAAATTTCTTAACTTATATAATAATAATAATAATAATAATAATTTAGTTTCTTTATCTATTCTTCCCTTATAAAAATCAGTTGCAGTCCAACATTTATTTATAAGAATTGGTTTATCAATTTCTTAACTAAGTATGATGTGGATTTATGATTGTATTAGTATTTTCATGAGAACGGCGATGTTTGAATAGGATAAATTGTCGCATTTCATATCTCTAGCGAGTAAAGTCCAAAATTAGTAAATAAGAATTGGTTTTTCGGTCTCTTAACTAAATATACACATTTTTGGTCATCTGTGAATGATGCTTATGTGATGCGCATGATCTCAGAGCAACTACGTCTTAGTTTGGCATTGTTGTGCTGTATGGGGAATTGCTTTTGGTTCTACTGTGGGGAGAATTGCTTTTGAATTTGTTGGGAGAAGAATCAACCGAGTGTTTGGTAAACTGATTATTAAAAGTGCTATGAGAACCAAAAACAATTTCAATGTTTTGAAAATAAATAATTTGTTTTATTTTTGTGTGACCCATAAACATATTATAAAATAAATAATTTATTTTATTTTTATATAACCATAAACATGCTATAAAATAAATAAATAAATTGTTTTATTTTATGTGACCATAATACATTATTATTATTTTTTTATCTATTACCATATATATTGCGTATATATCAAGAAAACTCTTTTGATTTCTTCCATATTTTTTTCTAAATAGCAATATATGTTTCAATGAGTCATGAGATTACAAAATTGAAATGGACAACAAAAAATCTCAAATAAATGCTAAGTGTTCCGCCTTTTCATTACTGCTTCCTGGGAAATAGTTTTCTATGAGCTACAAAAAAATAGTTTCTCAAAACTGCTGTTGGGGAAGTCAAAAGTGACCAAAAGCACTTTCCTGGAATTTTACCCATCACCCTAGGCCTAGTTCGGAATCACTTTTGGCCCCAAAAGCAGTTTAGGAAGCATTCCCAAACTGAGAGCATAAGATAAACAAAAGAGTAATGTTATATAACCCAAATAATTAACCCAAATAGTGGCAAGTGAGTTGTCATCATCATACACAACATGAGATAATGTGGTTAATAAAAAAATCACTTGCTACATTATTTTAGTTGAAATTTAGACTAAATTTTTGGGTTGTCTAACATTAGTGTAAACAAAATACACCAACATTTTCTATTTTGATTTTCCATCAAAACTAACAGAAAATCTTACAGAAAAAGTTTATTCTATCCCAATATAATATCAACAAATACAAGCTGATTCATATGCTTATATATTCTTACACTGACCAAACTTGGATTTGTATACAAGATGTCTCTCACTAATATACCCTTTGTAGTGACTACTACATGAACTTGATCATACAAAACCACATTCGTGTGTATATCGATCATAACCAATGTACTACATTTCGATTGATACTGTTTAATTTCCCCTCTACCCGAAAATGGAAAAACCGAAAATGGTGAAAATCAAAGAACATATATCAATGATAATAACTTCATTGTAATATAAAGGAGGTAAGAAATTAAATTCATGTTTGCATGCCAATAGCCCTACTTGTGGTAGTGTATATCTGGGTAGAGTCCCTAGTATATGCTCTGGCATGAAATCGTGTCGAGTCAGGATCCCAACAATTGGAGGCCTCTGCAGAAGAAATTAGTAAAAACATTCAAAACAATTGTTATATCACAAAAGTTTTCAAGTGATGTCCAAAATCTTAACTTCAAAGTTCAAGTTTGCCAATGTGTTTGTGTGCCAGCGTGAGTTGTGTGCGTGAGAGAGAGAGAGAGTATTACCCCTGCTGTTTTCGGCACCACACACATGTGCCTGAGGCCAAGTTCTCGGAAGAGAACAGCTGCTTTAGCTAAAGATGTTGTTTCCACCACCGTGTAAGGGGATGTGTTAGTAATTGGATGGAGATCAACATACATGTCCATCTCCTCCTCGGTAATGTCCAAGTCTTCGAGTTTAATCCCCTTGCCAGATCCTGCTTTCGCGAAATCTTGCGCCTTGAACCTCCTCATGATATCCAATCCAGTCAGTACTTTCAGTTTCGTAAATTTCTTTCCTTTAAGCAACACAAGAAGATGAGACCTCAAAACGAGCCCACACAACTCCGGAGAATCCGAGAAAGGTGGCTCATCGATAACAGGGAAACCATTATGCCTTGTTAGCTTTAGAGAATGTAAAATATTCCCAACTTTTTCAACCCCAGAAAACGAAACTAAAGGACCGGAAACAACCTGGCTTGCGACCAAATGCCTCATGTATGGTTCCGCGTGAGCTTCCAAGTAAGGCAGCCCCTTCATCTTCACTATCTGGTCATAGACACCCTTGTTGAAGCTATCAGCAACGGTTTTTGAAATAAGAAGAACGAGCATCACCAACGGGAGCATCAGCAAGTCATTGGTTAGTTCGAGAAGTATAACGCAGAGAGAAACTGTCATTCTCATGGTGCCACCAAGGAACGAAGCAGCTCCAAGAAGGGCGAAGAGGCCAGCGTCAAGATTAGATAGAGAACCAAGGAATGTCCCCACAAGGCGTCCATAAGAGGCCCCAGCAAGTATGACTGGAATGAAGAGGCCAGAGGGAATCGCGATCCCATACGTGATAATGCCAAGGCAAAATATGGCAGCAAAGAAAACAAGGAGGGTAGAGATATGAAATTCCTTCGTGCCAGGGCTTAATAGGTTGCGGATTGCATCATCGTTGGTGTTGAGAAAGAGCGAAGCTAGATCATTGTAATGGCCGGGTGGACATTGGAAATTCTTATAGTTTCCAGAGCGACCTTCAGTAGGGCATTGATCCTCTACGATAGGACATGGAAGGCATCGCGAAAGCCATGGTAGGCCGTATGAGCAACAGGAGGTCAAAAGCGACATGGCCATAACAAGCATGACTTTGAATACAGGACCTTTCCTGCAATTCATTTCTCAATCAGCAACAAAGAAGATGCAACAAAATATATAAAGTCACGACAAAATCAACGGATCAGACATACTCGTTGATGATGCTATACGTACGGAGGACCTTGTCCACAAAGTAATTGTAGAGGCTTCCGAAAATGCCTCCGAGCACTCCAAGCAAAATAACTGCGAGTAGATCCGGGGTGTCGTATGTAGCCCGAGAGGAATTGACATCAAACATGATCAGACCACCTTTCCCAAACAGTCCACATTTTCCGCTTTGACAGAATTCTATGAAGCCTCTCAACACCACTGCAACTACAGCTGTTGTGAAAAACGTCCTCCAAAGAAGAGCACTTCGCCACCTGAGCAAATTTTAAACACGAAAGCAATTCGTCTCAGGATACAACAGAAGAACAAACTACCCGTAAAAGGGGGAGGGAGATGGGATATTATACCATGAAGCTGCTTCTTCGAGGGCGAAAAGGACTCCACCAACTGGGGCGCGGAATGCAGCTGCTACGCCAGCAGCTGCACCACATGTAATCAAATCCCTCCGGTCCCTATCATTTTTGAAGTATCTAAGCCATCTCCAGGTCAAGCGGTATTTTCTTGAACCGCCCTGTCCAAGCAAAGAGGCTATACAAGCACCAGTATGCACCATTGGTCCTTCCTTACCGACAACAAATCCACCAGCAACTCCAAAAATAGAACCGAAAATCTGCCACATAATTAGGACGGTCAGTTCTAACAAGTTTGTTTTCATTGTGAACCGATAAACATTCACGTTACAGGACCTCCTACACACCTTTACAAAGAGAGTACTCGGAGCCAAAATAGAGTAAGCGTCTACACCGTTAAGGTATGCTTTCACCTCCGGTATGCCAGAGCCTGCTGCTGCAGGTGCAATGTAAGCGCAAAGGGCTGAAGCAGCAATGGCCAAAACCATGTTACAACTTGCATACGCCGCGAATGCCTTAAAATACCTGCACTGGAAGAATTATTACATAGTTAACCCGAATTTCAATGAAGCAGCTAGGGAAGATTGTGATCGAATTTCAAGAGCTTGGAAACTGTCAATGAGATTGCATTAGGCTTACTTATCCTTAAGCATGAGATCGTTGGTGAGGAGAAGTTTGAAACCGGCTAAATTTTCGACAGCAAAATTATTGAAACAACCCTACAAGTCCTGTTCCTAAACCAATAAGGAGTGCAAGTGTCCATTTGAGGAAAATATACTGGAATATCTGAACCCGGTTCCGTGATCTCCAGTCCTGCTTAAATAGCTCATTCTCAACAATCCTGTAAAAAACACAGAGAAAATAGCTGAGGCAGAATGACTAGTATAACAAATAAACATCATTTCTAGATATAACATCCGAAATTCTCTTATCTCGAATTCCCAAAGTAAAACAATATGTTTGAATTTTCGTTCGATTTCCTTCAATTTCTGAGCAACCAAACGACATACTAAAACAGGAAGATGCAACAAGAGCCAATCAATATTGCAAATAAACAACAGTTGAGATCTGAATAGGCCTAACAGACCTTTCGCGCTTAGCAAACACAATCAAACATATTAATACAAATCATATTTTCGAAGCTTTTCGTTCATTTTCTTGACAATTAAGCAAAAAGCATCAGAAACCATGTTCAGAGAATGAGATTAGATGATGATCAAACATGAGATCCAAAACTCCCTTTCACTTTACCAAAATATTTTCAAGACAAACAAACAGGAAATCATCTGATAACATATTATATGACTAATTAACCAAATGATACGAATAATAAAGATTAAGAAAGTGAGGTTCATACTCATAGTCAAGGGATTCGATGGTGCAGACATTGGAACCAACAATGGCAATCTGGGAGGTTGTGTTGGTCCTGTTCTTCCACAGAAGTGGTTCTTTGATGATGGAACCAAATTCCTTGTCATAATCTGATGTTTCTGATCCAAATCTCTCAAACAATCTACTACTACTCTTTCTCTCATTGTAATCTCCTTCCTCTATTTCTATATCATTCTCTTCCAATCTCTCTCTACTGTTATCATCATCCATATTCATCAAAAAAATCAAATCTTTCTTTTATCTTGGATTCTCCTCTCTCTTTCAAAAGCTAACCCACATCAAAATATATATATATATATATATATATATCTCTCTCTCTCTCTATCTCAATATCTATATCTCCTTCTAGAATTCAAATAAAAAGCAAAAACAACCACCCAAATCAAAGATGTTCCTTTTCAATCCACTAATACACTTGATCAAATGAAGAATGTGAACCCTTCTCTGCTTTTTGGCTTTTACTCTGTGGTGGGAGGCCCTTGAAATTTAATAGTGACCATGAAAATTAAAAATGTTAAAAAAGACAACAAAAAAAAATCCTAGAAGCCTAGAAACATTGATTTCATTCACGACAAAAAGAGGAAGTACACCATTTTCTGATCATTTTGTCTGGATTGACACGTCATCACCCCCAATTGAAAAACAGATCCATAAATAATAATAATAATATGGATAAACAATAATTTATGGACTTAACGACCTATGTTGCATGGACACGGATACGGACACGTTGATACGATACGGTACGATACGGAGACACGGTAAATCTCCAAAAATTAGGACACGGACACGGCAATTAAAATAATATATTTTTATATTTCAAAAATAATAATATATAAAAAGATGATTCAATAAAACACAAGAAACAAGTTTCTAGAATTCGATGACATTAAAAACAAACATAAACATTGTCACATATTACATATTTCAAAATCCAAATGAAACATAAAAAAAGCTTTTAAACATTGTCTTCCTCTTTTCTTCTCTTCTCTCCTCTCTTATCTTTGTTTTAGTGTTTTTCCAATTATTTCAAACGGTGGTAGGCTGATGATAGCAGAAGTTATAAAACCCTAAAATTATAATTTTGAATAATTTGGATTTGACCCCTAATATTTTTAAAATTCATAATTTGACCCCTTTTTATCAAAAAATAATTGCAAAATTGCCCCTGCCGTGTCTTGACCGTGTCCCGCCGTGTCCCCTGCCGTGTCCCCCACGTGTCCCACCCGTGTCCCCCTCGTTGACTGCCGAAAAAGTCAATGGACACGCTTTTTGCCGTGTCGGACACGTGTCCGGCAGTGTCCGACGTGTGTCCGACACGGACACGTGTCCGACACGGACACGTGTCCGACACGCACCCCAGCATTTTTTTGGAGTGTCCGTGCTTCACTGTTAACGACAAGCCGTTTTTCAATTACATGACCCAGATGGCCAGAACTATATACCACTTCTGCTCTTTCTTCCACGTCACATGTATAATTGTATATTCTACATAAATCGTGACAAATTTTATAGTTGAACTAATTACACCACACTCCCCTGAGGTTTGCTCTTTTATATACGGAAATAACTTTATCGTTAATTAACATTTACCTCCCCTACCGTAAGTCAAACTTAACCATTGACCAAGTGTAACTGTCAATACTTAGGATATTTTATCATTTGAAGCTTATTTAAAAAAAATTAAAATATAAAAAAAAACATGTTTCGGAAGATATATTTAATAAAATCATTTACAAATACAAGCTGAAATTTAAAAAAGAAAAATAAAAAAGTGGATTTATGTCGTCCATCTTAGAGATGGACGGTTGAGATCAAATTAAACATTAAAAAAAAAAAAACTACCCATATCATTGATTTTCACAGCCCATCTTTGTTGGGGTTTTTGCCCTAAAGCTTGTAATATGTAAATGTAATTTGAACATAAATAAAAGAAGTAGTATATTCATTCATTTTGTGTCATGCTTTATATAACATGTGCACTTAACATCCAAGATTGCCGGATGTAATTTCGAACTGAGTATATGAGTGTCATATATAGATGGATTCAGTTTGAAACGAGCAATCTAAAGAGTCCGTAGATAGCAAATAAAGCTGGGTACTTTATTTGTGGTTAATCTACAGCTGCGGTCCATTTTCGTAGTGTACGGTGATCCTATCCTGGATCATTCATATGTAGATATGAGAATGGAGGCACCTTGTATGATGTGATCATATAGGATTGGGCCATGATCTATATGAATCACTCACTAAGATCCGTTTAACGATGAGATTCATATATATCAACTAATGATGGACTATATGTGGGTGATCTTAATCCTGAGTGTCTTATCGACTCCTTCAGGTTAGATCGTGGTCTTTGATATACCATGGGTGAGGTCGGAGTTGCATTCCCGATCAATATACTCCGTATGTTGGGATCACTGTTTGGCTTGTGGCTGGGAAGGTTTCTACACAATAGTGGAATCCACTCATTCTTGTGAGAAGTAGATGGTAGTTCCCTTAAGGGTTGATTCAGGGCTTGAACAATATGAGCGCTCTCTTAATTCCGTAAGGAATGTAGGATTTATTGTTCATTAGAGAATCAATGGTACTTAATGGAAAGATATGATTAGAGGGATATAATGGACATTATGACCCAGCTCTAATTATGAACTACTTGTGGAGGATTATACCATATGTAATAGCTATATCGATGGACACCGAGAGTTATTGGTTTGTGTAAAAACGTCTACAGTTGAGAGAGTGCAGCTTCGGGTTTTTAGTGGAATAACACCGAAGTTAATAATCATGAAATATTAATTAAAGAGTTTAATTAATAATTTCTAAGGATTATTGGAGCTCAAAATACTGTGGGTCCATTAGGTCCCCTTGCTAGCCCGATCGATTTAGGTAACAAGGGTCACGGTTAATTAATTGGATTGTCCAATTAATTGTGTTACGAAAGTGACACGTATTTATTCGGGAGTTAATTGAATAATGAGATTATTTAATTAATGAATAATGATGATTAAATAAATTAAATAATAAGATTATTTAATTATGTTGTTAATCACTAAATGGAGGGTGTTAGTTGATATTTGATTTTGAATAAAATAAGATAATATGATTATTTTATTTTATTAAATTAAATATTTGAAATTGAATTTGAAATGTTTGAATTCAAAAATAAATATTTAATTATTTTTAAAAAAGATATGAGATATCTTTATAACATTTTAAAAATCAAATATAAGATTTTTGGTTTGTTTTTAATATATATGATATATATATATATTTTTAAATTGAAACCGAATGTCGGTTTTGTTTTTGAAATATATGAGATATATTTTAACTAAAAAAGCAATGAAACCAAATAAGATACAAGACACAGCGAATGAAAAGCAATTTGATTGCTTGAGAGAAGAAAATTGTAATCGTGCACATAAATTGAAAAAGCAAACAAAAGAGAGAATAAGTTAGGGTGTGGTGAGACCACAAGGGCTGCACCTCTAAAGTTTGTTTTTTGTATATGTGTTCTTCTCTTCTTCCTCCATACAGGTCCTGAATATCGTGACGCGCCCACACGCTGTTACCAGTTCCGGGAGATAGCGAGGAAGATCACGTGGTTCAAATCAGGAGCAGTTCGTATCAAAGTGAAGGAGCCTCCTACGTAGGTATGAAAAATAAATTCCTTCACTTTATTATTGTATTTGATTATTACTGTACAAATAGGTTAGTTTAATGATTGCATTAAAAAAATTTAAACCCTTCCGCTGCGCAATCTGTAACCCTAGGTTCCAACAATCTTCACCAATCTTCATGTCCAATTTCTCCAATCCAACTCCTAATACATCAATTATCATCGATCAAAACAATATAACAATATTTCAACTTTACAAATCCCAGATTCTTGAATAGTCAAATTTGGTCAACGGTTAAGTTTGACTAACGATAGGGGAGGTGAGTGTCAATTAATGATAAAGTTGTTTCCGCGTGTAAAAAAGCAAACCTCAGGGGAGTTTGGTGTAATTAGTTATTTATAGTTTGATTATATACTTTACAGTAGTAATAAGGGTAAATATCATTTTCATCCCTATGATTTACCATATTATCCATTTTGGTTCTCATCGTTCCAGTATTGACCCGTTTAGTCATTCTGTTACGTTTTCCATTAAAAACAAGTCATCTGACATGTTAGAAGGTAAAATGATCGTTATGCCCCATAAAATGTCTGAAGGGCTTGCAAGGACAATTTTACCCTCCAATGGCCAAAATGACCATACTGCCCTTTAAATTTAAATTCTAATAAATATTTACATATTTAAAAATAATACCATCAAGTTAAAAAAAAATTGAACCCAATCAAAAACCCTATTCATCTCATCATCAACATATATTCATCATCTTTCCTATCAAACACCATTACCAAACCTTAGCCATCAAAAACCCATCACCACAAACATAATCTATTCATCTCCCACATCAACAACATTACCAAACCCTAGCCACTCAAACCAACTACCACCCAAACCGCCACCCAAATCGCTCTAATCCGCCACTCAAACCCACACAAACCACCACCGGCGGCCGAATCAAACCAACACCAAATGCTGGTTAAACCACCACTCTCTCTCTCTCTCTCTCTCTCTCTCTCTCTCTCTCTCTCTCTTCGAAACAATCACCAGATTCACCATCAGCCATTTGACCATCTCTTCATCATCTACACCACCAACACCAAACCCTAGCAGCCACCCTTTACAAAAAATACTAATTTCTCCACTAAAACAATATTCATTTCTCCATCTTTGTTCATCCACAACTAAATCCAGGACAATACAAACATCACAATCATCACCCAACCTCACTTTAATCAGATCCACCAAATAAGAACAAAAAAATCAAATTTTTTTTATGATTCATCAAGAATCGATTATGTGAGATGGAGTTTAAAAGGGATTCGTTCACGGTTTTAGATGAACAAATCATAGACGTTGATGGCTGGGTTTGGTGTTAGGCAATTAGTGACACTTGTTAGCACGACAGTGATGGATGACTCGCGGTAACGGACGTTGTCACTCGTTTCAACGAACGGTGGTGGTGGCTGTGTAATCTGGGCTGTTCTTCATCTCTCTATCATAATTTTTATTATTATTTTAAATTGATGATGGTTAGATACTTGGATGATATTTGATGATTGTGGGGTTTTTATGGTGTTTTCAATGTGTGTGTTCTGTTAGATTTTACTGTGTATGTAGTTTTATGAATGAGATTTTGGGGTGATGGAGAGAGAGAGAGGGAGAGAGAATTTGGGTTCGCGTGAGAGAGAGAGATAGAGGAAGAGTTTGGTTTTGGGTTTCTAGGTATGTGTGTTGGTGAATGGTGAGAGGTGTTGGTGAGAGGTGTTGACCGGTGATGAGAGGTGTTGGTGAATGGTGATGAACTTGTGTGTGTTTGGTGATGGTGATGGGTATTGATTAGTTTTAATTAGTTTTATTTTTAAATTTAATTAACTATAAATTTAATTAGTTTTATTTTTTTTCACCTTTTATTTAATTAATAGGATATTATCATTTGAGTCCTTATATTTTTTGAATTATCTGTTTTTTACCCACTTATTCATTTTCACTGGATTGATCCCTATATTTTCAAAAACCACTTAATTTCGTCATTTTGTGAGTCACCCGTTAGTCAAATTAAACGGTTCTAATGGTATTTTTGTCTTTAAAAATGGTATATCACGTGTCAACACACAAATAAATAGAATAAATAAATAAATTTAAATTAAAAAAATTAAATTTAAAAAAATTAAAACTTAAAAGAACAAAATTCATCTTCAATTGATCTAAAAAAAATCATTAAAACTCAAACACCAAACCCACTGATGATCTCCAACAAAAATGAAACCCAACCACCAACAAAACCTAAACCAATCAACACCAGATTCAATCATCTCTCTCTCTCTTTCTCAAACCTAAAACCAAAAACCAAAATCATTCAAAATCCATCTCTCTATCTCGCTCTCTCTTTCTTTTTCTCGATCTCTCTATCCTTTCTCTGTCTCTCTCTGACCTCCATGAAAACCCAAAAGAAGCTACTCAAATCCATCTACCATCAGCCGCCGCGAAACTAGAAAACCCTAGCTACCATTCCATCACCAAATTGAACCCATCTGTTGGTGTTTGATTTTGGGGCGTGAGAGGTAAAGAGTTGCAGAAGCAAGAAGCTGGGTTGATTTGTGTTCATTTTGTGCTGATCGTCAGTGATTTTGTTTTTTATATGGGTTCATTTTGGTTGGGGAGGTTTATGGGTTCAATGAAGCTGGGTTGGGCGACGATGCCAGCGTTGGGTTGGTCGACAATCGGGTTTCAGTGACGAATGAAGGCGGTGGCGAGTTTGGGTGGCAGTGGGTTTAAGTGGCTGTTGTGGGGAGATGAATGTTGTTGAATTTTTTTTTTTTTTTTTATAATTAAGATCTGCTGAAAAATGAAAGTTGGCTGGGTTTGGTAATATTGATGTGGGAGATGAATGTTGGCTATAGTTTTTTTTTTCAAAATTAAAATTAATATATAATTATAAATAAAGTTAAGAAAATAAAAGTTTTCTTTTTATTTTATTTTTATTTTGAAGTCAAGGGTAAAAATATCATTTGCATTTTTTTTACAGTTGACTGTCAAAATTCTAATCAGAGGGATCAAATTGATTGGTTTTTGAAAACATAGGGACAAATCTAGTGAAAAATGAATAAGTGAGTGAAAAATAGATAATTCAAAAAAAAAACATAGGGACTCAAATGATAACATCCCTTAATTAATTTCAAAACTATCATTATGCCCTTTCGTTAGACAGGCTTCTAGAAACTCTGACATTGAACTACTGTCTTACCCACGTTGACCTGACGGAATTCTGAGAAACCCTAATGGAATTGGACGGTAAGAACTAAAATATGGATTAATTGAAAACGTTTGGACCTACATAGTCAATACTGAAAGTCTGAAACGACATAGACCAAAATAAATAATATGGTAAACTATAGGGATGAAATGATATTTACCTTAGTAATAATAATAATTAGGGATTTGTACGTAAATAGCCATATAATCAGGAAAATTTCAATTTTGTGGATTTTCAATAGTTTTATTGTTTCCATCATACATTTTACTTTTTGGACAAAAACGTCTTTAACGAAATTTTGAAAAAAAAAAGGTATATTTTTTATAGGGAGATCTGCAGTCCAACAATAATGGACCTCGATATGGCAATTATCATTCTTCAAGTGGGTTCATATTGATAAGGGTTTTTTGTTAACATTTGTTTAAAAAATTCTGTTGATTGCCATAGGGCAGAATTTCGGTGCGTAATCATGGTAAATTAGGTTTCCATTTTAAATAATATTGAAGATAAGAAATTTATTATAAAGTAGTTACTGGTCCGTTCTTGTTTTTTCATGTGCTCGATCCTTTCATCTTTTTGGGCATTTTCTGGTGTGGTCCGCTTTTTTGATGGAGACTGATTGTTCATTTACTTTGGCTTCAACCAACTATAGGTTAGTGTTATTCCTTTTTTTTTATATATAAATATAATTAAATCATTTTTGTATGTGTGTTTTGGTTGTTATCTTAATAAATTGATGTTAAACTGTTAATTTTTTGTTATCTGTCTGTTAATCAGTTCGTTGGGTAAACATTGGCGTATTCGTAGCAAACTTACCATTTTATTGTAGAATGTATATAATGTTGAAGATGTTACCATGATCAAATTGAAGGATAAGAAATTTATTAAGAAGTTACTTCAAATTTGAGTTTGGCAAGCCACATAGCCTTCTCCATGACCTCATCATTTTTCATACTTATAGCTTAATTTTCATTCTACTAACAAATTTAAAACGAACAAGTGTTTGTAAACATTCTTATCATTGACATTTTTAACACGTGTAAGTCATCAATATTGACAATACGCTGGTTGTTAAAATTTTATTAGGATATAAAGTTGTCATTATATATATAGTTATAATGACAACTTCATACCCCTAACAAATTTTACAAACATTCTTATCATAGATATTTTCAACACGTATAAGTCATAAATACGACAATACACTGGTTGTTAAAATTTTATTAGGTGTACAAAATTGTCATTACATGGTTATAATGACAACTTTATATCCTGACAAATTTTACTTTGGATGTAAGGGTCCCTTAATATTATTTTAATTGTTAAATCTGTATAGCGAAAAAGAAAAGAAAAGGAAGGCACGTAGTCTTTGACTCTTTGCACATCTAGCTAGGTTTCTCGCTTTCTCCTTTGTTATACATTAATTTAAAATTATATTAAGTGAGAGTTGATCTTGTAAATTAGTTCAGGGCTTCGTTATCTCAAATTGCCATGTTATAGACAGGATCACAACTCCATGTCATGCTAATTACACATATTTCATTTAATCAACAATCAAGGCTTGATCATCTTTCATGAATGTTAAAGCAATTATTTATGTTATTAGGAGACTTTGAGTCCGAGATAAATACAGGTTTTTGAACTATTACAATTAAATTCAGCGTTTTGGATAGGAGAATACGACTCGAACCCATAATTTTAACAGTTATAATATCGTTGTGAAACCTCATCTCATTGTTTACACTATAGATTTAATGTGACAAAGAAATGTTATCTAAATATTTTTCCACATTAAATTCAGGGGAAGACAAGCAAGTATGAAGACGATGAAGAAAATGAAGAAATGTTTTTAGTTCATACAAAGCATTCAATGAATGAAGACGATAGGTTTGGAAATATAGGAATGTGTTGGTGCACACAATGCTCAATATGTAACATCATCTAACAACCATTAACCATATATTGTCCTTTCAATTTGAACTCAACTTTTTATTTCTCTAAACCATACTTTTATTGTTAGAGAACTACTTTTGATTTAATTCACAAGTAAATTGCAAGAGATGAACACTAATTAATTAATCTTGTGAAGTATACATGTATAATATGAATTTTGATTAAGTGTCTATATTTTCTTTTTAAAATATAGATCAACACTGCGTTAGATCAAAGAATTCTATATATAAATTAAACATGTTAGTTAATCCCAGAATCAAGCAAATTTCAATTTCTAATACAATTTTATCTCCTCTAGTGTAGAAGTCTTGCATTATAATAAGAAAACACTCACCACAAAACTCATATTATAATAATTCACAAAATTTCCGTCAAAGGTAAATTAAATCCATTAATCAGAATCATGCAAATTTTAATTTTAATACAATAATGCTACAATAATTATAGTCAAAATTGTAATATGACTTGTAACTGTCACATGCACCACGATATTGCGGGTTTGAATCATTTCACTCCCTAAAATACCCCAAATTGATGTAATACTCATATATATATATATATATATATATATATATATATATAATATGAAACTTTTCTTCTCGGTGTACTCAAATAAATATATATGTCTTGTATGTGGACCATTAGATTCAACTGATTTGACTTAGGGGTCGTTTGTTTTTTTGTCTGAACACTGAACAGTCCTGAATTTTTCTGAAGACTGAATAGGGACTGAAATCTGAATCTGAATGACATGTTTATTTTTTTTTCCTCACATCTGAATATACTGTTAACATGTTTGTTTTTTAAAAATAAAACTGTCTGAAAATAAGTAATTTTACATTTATACCCATACTGATTAACATAGGTAATTTAACATTCACCATTCTTTATAACATTTTGTATGTATTTTTTTTGCAAACAAAGTTCAATTTAACAAAATAAAAAATTAATCAAAGAATATAATTTTACATATTCTACAAACAAAGTTTAAGTTAAATTTATTGTCAAAAAGAAGTTCAAGTTCAAGTTCAAGTTCAATTTTATATGTTGTCCACGTTCCCGGTAAATATAATTCATGAAACCATTTTTTTTTGTTTCCTGGATCATATGCACCGAAAACCAAATAAAATAAAGGTTCTTAAAATTTTTATATACAATAATTATATAACTTTTTCGAGCCACGAAATCTACTTAATATGATAGATAAATTTATTGAGTACCATACGAATAGTTAGATAAAAATAAATAAATAAAGAGTTCTTACTGGGATTTGGCAGGAGAGAAATTCAATTGTTCAATCCTTGAAAATTTTCATTTTAAGAAGTAATTAGGGTTTTTTTTCTTTTCTAAAACATGTTTAAAATAAGAAATATGTTAAAAGAAATTTGTTTACACCATATTAAATTAAGATAATTTTGGAAATATATCTTTTTTTGGAGGATAGACTTGGAAGAGAATATTTTAATTCTAATCCAGTGATTTGGAATTAAGTTAAAAGTCAAGATTTCTTACTTTTTATTTTAAGTTGTTTTTTGATATTTTTAAGTTGTTTGACCACTTAAAAAAACAAACAAAACAACTTAATGGCTTCAATTCAGACCCATTAAGTTTTAAGTGAAAAAAACAAACGACCCCTTAGTCTGTATGCACTTATCTATAATCTAAGACCCATATATAATATACTGATATATTTTATATCGGTGCGCATTAAGGAGGAGAAAAGGACTATGAATGACTTGTAACTGTCATGCATGTACGGTACGACTTGTAATTGTCATGCATGTAGGAACGTATTAATTAATTTTTTTATCTACTCCCTTGATGATCTTCACTATATAAAGAGACCACATTCACCGGATCACCAAGCATCCATCGAAACTAATAAAAAGAAACAAACCAAAAAAATATTTACAAATGAAATTTGTTTTTGCCTTTTTATTACCTTTGCTTCTTTATAGCTTAAGTTATTTTGCACCTCCAGGAAAAATAGGAAAAGGGAAAATAAGAGAATTCGACCACTTTTGGTTTGTCCTGCAATGGCCACCTTCCTTTTGTGAGGTAAACCAAAACAAATGCAGGCCTGCAACACAATACTTTACCATACATGGACTCTGGCCAACGGACGCAGACGGGAAGGCTTTAGAAAAAAGAGTGCTACCAATTGCCAACCTCTCATTCCTCGTACTTTCGATCTTCTCCTCTATTCTTCTTCTTCTTCTTATTATTATTTTATTATTATTAGAGTGTTCAAATATTATTGTTATTTTGAATATAATATATAGTTACTAACATGGTATGAAAGACTCGTGGATTCGAGTCCCCTCACATGCATTTGTTTCTGTTTTTATTCAGCAATCTGCATCTATATTTAGGCTTGATTCATGAGTGCCAAGCATGTCAGTTACTAATAGCATCCTCTATGCTTCTTCTTCTTCTTATTATTTTTTGGGTCAATAGTTGATTACTTTTATCATCACTTGATGTTCACGTCTTTGGTTTTGTAGTTAGACGACGATGAGTCTACTCTTGTTCGGGATTTAAATAGGTACTGGCCAAATTTCAGGATCGACAACATAAATAAATGCTTCTGGAAACATGAGTGGGATAAACATGGTTGCACGATATCCGAGTGGAATGAACCTGGTCGCACGCCAGAGCCAGTGAAACCAGAAGATTACTTCGAGAGGGCTGTTACACTAATTAATAATGACTTATCAAGAAATATTCTAAGTGCTCTAAAGGATATAGGCCTGGTACCCAATAATAGTTGTAGCTACCCAGTATCTAATTTCATAAGTGCAATTACAAGCATAACTGGTCCAGGAACTGTAATGCTCAACTGTACCGGTACTGATAACAAAGTACTGGGAGAAGTAAGACTATGTGTTAACCGCAACGCCACAGGATTCACTAAATGCAGTGGGGAAAAAGAAAAGAATAAGACACAGAACTCATGTGGTGATAACGGAACACTTATTAGGTTCCCGGCCTCCTAATTAAATACATGTTAGCTAGAGATCGAATCGAATAAATTTGTCACCATGTACATATATATGATAAATATTCTGTCTATGTATTTACATTATTATCATGATCAAGATTCAAGATAGTTGACAACAAAATGGGTATCATTATATTGTTGATGTAACTTTTGAGATCCGTGGTATATATTATAATCAAGTGTACGTGGAGCTGTTGATTTGTCACCATGTACGTATTTCATGTCCGAGATCCTAGACATAGTTATATATGAAATAACCGTTTGAACGTGTTGGGTCCAGATTCTGAACATATCCCAATTCCCAAGCCTAGTTTATGTCAGGAATTTTAGACCTGAGAAGGTTGACTAAACCCATAAGTGATAAGTGATAAGTTAGTTAATTTGACTCCTGTATAGATCTCAAAATAAAACCAATATCTTTATCAACTTTTTGGGCTTAATAAGATGGGCTTGGGTTGGGCTTAACTCATAAAATAACTTGTTAGGCTTGTGAGTCTGGGTGACTGGGTGAAGACCAAGTGATTTTATAGGTTTGCTTCACTTAGAATAATATTCAACTAAATTCTATCATAAGTAAAATTCGATGGTGTAGTTTATTTAATTCGCAAATTCTATCATTAAATAAAAATATACTGTATATTGAGGATTTTATTTTAAATCAAGTGTAGTGAGTTTTGGCAAAAATGATAATGATACTCAATTAGAAAAAAATACTCAAAGTTTTAACTCACTGGAATTATTCTATTAGGTTGGTTTATTAAATATTTTATTTGAATTTTGGTTTGGCTAGTAGACAAGAATTTTCACCTTTTTATTTTTAATTTTATTTTAGTTGTTAGATAGAAATCTAACTAATTTATTTTCTAATTTTAAAAATCTTTATTTATTTAAACCATTAGATTGACATTCAATGAATCTGAATCCACAAAATCACTCTAGAATTTATGATAACATTTAGAAATTTTATAGTTGAACAAATCATTTAGTAATAGCTTTTTTTTAACACTTAAATCTAAAACATTACCAAATGATATGATATTATTTACCATCTAATTACATTGAATAGTAGTCACTAATAACATACCTTTTTCATAAATTCTCCAACATTAATAACCTACCATGTCTCTCCACAGGCACACCACACTTGCCTATAAAACTACCACGAATATGGAAAACAAAAAATTGCTCAATCACATAGTCAAGAATAGATGAGCATTTTACAATTTTACCCTTTATATTTTTGTCAATTTTGAAAATCATCTAATTATTATTATTATTACCTTTTATGATTCAAAGAGCAACTCTGATTTGCTTCAAAAGAAGAAGAAGAAAAAAAATAAAAGCAAGTCTGATTATAAATTAATAAACATTATTATTGTCATTAATTATGATTAATTTTGAGTGTAATAACAATATGATTTTCCGCGTAATATTTCTTCTCTGTCTCTCCGTCTCTCTCTGGCCAAATCTCACTCTTTCTCTCTTTGAAATCTAAATTAATGAAATTCCATCATCATCAATCTCCATCACCAACCACACCAACGCACTCTCTCTCTCCCCATATATACCCAATCCCTTTCAATTTATGTCATTCTAATTTGATTATTTTTTAATTATTTCCCTTTTTTGTTCTCTTGATCCAGTGCTGTTTCCATTTTTATTGTTTCTTCACAAACACCTATCTCTCCCTGCCCAGAGATCCAAACCCAATTCTGTCTTTGTTTTCGATTTTGCAGAAACAGAGGAAAGAATCATTATTTTTGTTTCAAATTCAAATTTTTTTATTTTTATTTTGCAGAAAACCCTTTTGTGAACAGAGCAAAGATTCAATTTTTATTTTGGAAAATCAATTTTTTTTTTTATTTTGCTGGAAACCCTATTGTAGAGATTCAAATTTTTTTTTTTTGTTTCGAGATCAATTTTTTTTTTCTATGAAGAAGAAGATTGGCAAGAATTGTTGTTTATGTGTTTGATGAATTTCCTATGAGAGTTCATAAAAAAGTGGTTATGGCTAGAAGTAGAGGAGACAAAGAGGAATCAGCAGAGAAGTATCTGGGTTTGTTGAAACTGGTTCAGATACTGTCTTTTTTAGTGGTTTTCGTGGCGGGTATTATCATAGGTTTGTCAACGAGTTCTCACATGCACCAGTATTTCACATCACAAGCTGTCCTGCTGTCGTCCACCACTCATTTCGCAGCGGCTCCGGTCACTGCTGATCTTGAAAGCAATTGCAACATTGTACAGCAACAAAAACAGAAACCATCTTGCGACCAAGCTGATTGGGGTTTGAGCTTTGGAAAGTTCATCCACCCAACAGAGAGCAATGCCACTCATGGAATGTCTGATTCTGAGCTCTTTTGGAGGGCTTCAATGGTGCCTTTCAAGAATGGATACCCCTTTAAGAGAACTCCAAAGGTGGCTTTT
Organism: Dipteronia sinensis; assembly: GCA_033220585.1. Taxonomy (NCBI): domain Eukaryota; kingdom Viridiplantae; phylum Streptophyta; class Magnoliopsida; order Sapindales; family Sapindaceae; genus Dipteronia; species Dipteronia sinensis. Next base: position 2,215,656 of record CM065645.1, read on the forward strand.
ATGTTCCTCACAAGAGGACCCTTGCCTATGTTGCCTTTGTGGGAGAGGTTTTTTAGAGGTCATGACAAGTACTACTCTATTTATGTTCATGCGCTTCCCGGATACAAGCTCATTGTGTCTCAGGATTCTCCTTTCTATGAAAGACAAATCCCAAGTCAGGTATGTGTTTTATTTATTTATTGGTATTCTTGATCTTGTGTTTGTTCATGTTGTTATTTTTATAACTTGTTTTGTTTTTTATAATTTGGTATTGGATCGGTACTATGCAATCTATTATATTGTGGAAATGTGTAGTGATTGTTGGTTGAGGGTGAGATGGATAGTAAATTAGAATATTGAAAACGCTTTATATAGGCTTACATAAAACTATAAAACATCTAAGCATTAATGCCTTTATATAGGCTTACATAAGTTGGTTAAACCAAGGTAATTAATTGCTTTAACGGCTAGCATTTTGCTGGCTAAAAACATGCTCCATTTGATGTAATCCAGCTAAGTCTTCTCCATGGTTGCTTGCATAACCGACTTGGTCTTCTTGGAGTTTCTTCAAAATTATTCAAAGTTTGACTAGTCAATGTTGTTCAAATATAGTTGTAACTCTTAATTAGACTTACTCAATTTCAACTTAACTTCTTTTGTTGTAGTTTTAGTTGTCCAAGTTAGTAATCAATATACAACTTGAACTTCCTTTCCTCTAGTGTTTAGAATATGCATTAATTTCAATAGTGATGAAATGGGTTACTTTAGAACTGAGAATAATGGGTTTTGCTTAGGAGATATTGAAAGCATACAAATGCATCCCTTAGTGGAAATATTGTTGCTTAAATTTTGGGTATTGGTATAGCTCAGTTTAGAAGATTTGGAGAAAATAGAAGAAATAGAATATATTTTCAAAATGATAATAATGGTAATAAGTGATTCACCTTGCACCCAAATTGAATAAGTGCCTTGTGTAATTGGAAATTTTTTAGTGCCAAGACAAGCTCTTCCTTAAAGGGTAAATGTAGAAAAGGTATATGAAAGACAACTAAGCTTTGTGCAAATATCGGGACCTTGTATATTCAGCTCTTACAAATTCTATATCGTCAAACTATTGTGGGTATGCCAGTGTAAATGTAAGGTGAGAAAGGATATGACCAGAGTGCTGGATCTATGACCAGAGATAGCAGAAAGGACAGTTTTACTATTGAGTGGGAATGATCATGTATAAACGAGAAAAGTGTGTTGTCTACTTGACCATGAAATATTTTCATTGCTCGTTCCTTCCAATTGAGATTTTTTTTGTAGTATATTTTGGAATGAGATTTGGAGAGTGCAATTGTTGTAAATGTCTTGTATAGACCAGAAGTAATTATGGAGTGCTGGATCTTTGGTTTTTGGTGACTGATGAAGCCAAAAGATTGATCTTGGTCTTTATTCACTTTCTATATTCAGATGGACCTTCATAATACATTTATTTGATATGTATGCAGTATATGCTACAGTATCATTATTTTATAGACAACTGAAATTTAATATATTTCTTTCACCTGAAACTGATTTAAGGGTTTAGAAGCTGGTTTATAATGAAAATCTTTTGTTGACCATTTTTCATAACAATATATTATTTATCACTCGCCATTTTTTTCCTATGGTTCCACTAAACACTTTCACACCGGAGGGTTCCTCCATAACTCCAAGGGGACTTCCCCATTGTCATACTGTAGCGAGGAAGAAAAATACAGTCATGAAAGATCTGGATAAATAATCAGTTATCACTCAGGCAGCTTTATTACTGTCATGCCAACAGCGACTAAAACTTTTGTAGCTGAGTAGCCTTACCCTTATGGCCTTATCAAACCTCCGCTCCTGCTTCCCCTGCTGTAGGTTTAGGAATCATTCAGATTTGACAAATAACCTTTCATGGTGTGCAATTGTATGAATTGATTCTTATAAGGATGTATAGTTTTTGGTTATCTTATTGATTATATCATCTTCATTGCAAAATCCTGCTGTTATTAGTTAAACTGTACAGCATAAACATGTGAATTATGAATGATGTTTGACCAAAATTTGGAAAGGAAAACTGGAATATTTCCTTCTGCTATTTAACTCTAGTATGTAGAGCATCCTGATGTTGTTGATGTATGGTTTCGTTATTCTTTATTCCAACAAGGTGTATTTTCTAATGCATATGTTATGCATTCTAGCTTTTTCCCCCGCATTGAAGGGGCATGATAATTTAAAAGAGGGCAAGTTTTTGTTGTCATGTGTTTAAACCTGAAGCTTTGTAAATTGTGATCGAGCGCCATACTTGACATTTGGGATGTCAACATTTACTTATGCTTTCGTTTATAGTCATCGGTGGTGACGTTTCTAGTACTAATAATACAAGTCTTTTTGCAGTTACTTTTGTAATAAATCAAATATAAACTTAAAATTTAAGATAATTTTGTGAAATTATTGACAGTTGAATATCGTTTAGCAAGTGAATGTGAACTTATCATTTAAGAGTAGCTTAATTTATTATGCTTATAGAAAGCACTTCTATTACATAACAGTTTTTGTATCTGTACATTACAAAAAGGTTGCAGACACATAATTCTGAGTTTATCATGCATTGCTGTATGTGGCATGTGTTTTCACTTCTTGAATCTTGTTTGCACTTAGAAAGAATTGATTGTCTTCTGCTTATCTTCTTCACTATCGGCATCTCTTCGTCTCTTTTCCATAGACAAACATAATAGTTGCAACTTAGAGCTGCAACAAATGAATTGATGGCTAGGTTGATTGAGTATCCATAATTTATATTATTAAATTTCTTATTTGTCTTATGAACTAGTCTTGATATTTTATCTTCAGAAAGTTGATTGGGGAACAGTGGAAATGGCCGATGCTGAGAAGCGACTTCTAGCTAATGCCCTTCTAGACTTTTCCAACGAGCGGTTTGTACTACTATCTGAGAGCTGTATCCCAGTATATAACTTCCCCACTGTCTACAAATACCTCACCCGTTCTGCCTACAGTTTTGTTGAGTCATATGATGATCCCTCTCGTTATGGCCGCGGCCGCTACAGCCGCAGGATGCGTCCAGAAATTATGCTCTTTCAATGGCGGAAAGGATCCCAATGGTTTGAAGTGCAACGAAAGGTGGCGGTTTACGTAGTCTCTGACACCAAGTACCTCTCCCTTTTCAGGAAATATTGCAAGCCTGCTTGCTATCCTGATGAGCATTACATTCCCACGTACCTGAACATATTCCACGGATCACTAAACTCAAACCGGAGTGTGACTTGGGTTGACTGGTCAATGGGGGGCCCACATCCGGCAACGTTTGGGCCAGAGAATATCACAGAAGGTTTTATACAAGCCATAAGGAACAATGGGACCTTGTGTTTATATAACGATGGCCAAACATCAATGTGCAATCTCTTTGCTAGGAAGTTTGCACCAAATGCACTCGAGCCCTTACTGAATCTCAGTGCAACGGTGATGGAGTTTTGATGAATCGTCTAGGCAGAGATTTTGTATTATTCTTATTCTTATTCTTATTATTACTATTTTAAACTTTTAGATCTCCAAAGGGCATTGTCAAAGCTCATAAATTTTGGTAGGGTTGAATTGATCACTTTGATATTGCAAAAGTGTACAGGTTTTGTAGAGAATTCTACTTCACGATCGCCCAGAGAGTTGCTGCTGTTTTATTGAAGCAAATTCTGTGAGAATTTTGTGAAGAAGAAAGCTTGAATATAGAAATTTTACGTCTTTTATGGTTCTGCTTTGTAGTTTGATTATCCAATTTCAGATCTTATGTTTCTGGATATCTTCAAGGATCATGATTTTGCAGTGCAAAAATAATCTTTTGGAGCTAATGAGTTGATGATCTTAAATCCCTTGAATTACGTTCGATCTCTGCATCTCTTCGCTCTACCAATTAGACTATCCGGTTGATGCGATAATTTTGAGTATCAGTATGCAAAATATTTGGACATGGAGGATTCCATGTATAGGAGGTTCATGAAACAATTTATTCAATTCCAACACTGCTCTCCCGGTCCTCCAAAGAGGGAAACTATAAACTCTTCCCTTCTGTAACCCAAAAAAACAATTGCTGTCATACAAATGATCAATTGTATCGTACTATTGTTATGTGAAGGTGTTCTGGTAACATAATCAGAATTTTTTGCAATATACACCATCTGGCTTGTAACCACTTCTCATTGGATGGGCAATTCTGTCATTTCCTGCAGTGGCAATGCCACTTTTTTAGCTCCATCTCTCATGTTTGGGAATAATTCCTTTTGCATATATCCCACAATTATGTCTTTTTCATTGACCGAGAGCACCCAATTCTTTGATTGTTTATCCTCTTAAGATTGATATATATATAATTATTAATAACATTCATATAACGATTATGTTTCGTGAGTACTAACTAGTTTAATAGGTAAGATAAAACATGGGTTGTTGTAATACTATAACGAAATTTAAAGCTCAATTAGTGAGTTTAATTGCTTAGAAGATCCGGACATAACTAGTTCCACCATAAGTAGAGATCGGAAATGACATGAGGAGGGCATCTTCAATCTATAATACTAAATTTTATATTATTTTTACTCCAATATATATTACACTAATTTAGTGTAATAAACATATCTTTAAAGAATATTCTAATAATAAATAATTATAAAATATTAATTGATCTCCATTAGTTAACTTATATAATGTTAATTAATTTTTTACATAATTCATTTTAAAGATCTTTTCAACGTTATATTTTTTTTAGAATAAATATCGTTGTAATTAAGTATGAAATTATCAAATTAGGAATTAAAAAAAAAATTGTAAAGTAACGATGTGATTAAAAAAACATCGGTGCCATAAACAGTGCCACTGTATATCACACCAAGTAGGTGGCCTTGAGACTTGCAATTTGGTGCTCATTTGAAGCACCTATAAATTTGACACAAGTCAATCGACAGTAAGGACGTTTGTATTGGCAAAAGTTAAATATGAGTGCAATTTGGATAAGTGGCCCTGAGACTATTGAAGCACCAATTTGCACCAATTTAGTGTCCCACTGGAGTTGCTTTGAGTGGTATTTAATCATTTCATGCTAAAAATGTGGTCTTAACATATATTTGACACAAGTCAATCGACATCAAGGATGTTTGTATTAGCAAAAGTTACATTTGCGTGCAATTACACTAATAGCTCGTTTGGTATACAGGATAAGAAATAATTATTTTGATGAGATTGGATTGGATTGGATTAGATGAGATAAGATTTAACTAAATTAGTGATATGATATGTTTTTTGCTATATGATATTGGATTAAAATAATCAGATCTTTTGTTTGGTGTGATATATGATTGGATAGAAAAATTTAAATTTATCATATATATATTTAATACAGTATGAAATTGATTAATATAAAATCAAAATAAATTATTTAAAAATAAATATTTTTTAATTTTAAAAAATATTTAAAATTAATATTAAAGAAAATGACATTTTTTTAATTAATATTTTTAAATATTATAATAAGATATATTAAATAAATATAAAATTTATAATCAAATAAAAAAATAAAAGAAGATTTTTTTTAAAAAAAACAAGAGATCAAATAACCCACCTCACCTAGATAAATTAGTTGTATAGAATTAGAACGGTTAAAATAATTATTTAAATTAAATTATGAAAAAAAATGAAACTATTTAAATTGTTTATTTAAAAATAATTTAAGTATTTAAAACCAATTTTAACAAAATAATATTTATTTTTATTTGTTATTGATGAAGATCAAGACGCGATCAAGACTCCAGGATCCGCCATCGGAGGAGATAATGGAGTTGAAATCCGATTGCGTCCAAAAATCCGGCCCAATCCGATCTGGTTTTCTCTCCAAGGCCCTAGGCGACAAAATCGACGAAAAGCCTTCGATTCTACTCCAGCGAGCCTCTTCCATCCTCGTGATCATGATTGCAATAGATCCAGCGATCAATCGCGACGAAATCTCACAATTTCGATTGTCGCTTGATATTGTGACAATGGTAGCCACTGTCACCGACGACAATGGGGGTCACTGTCTTTCAAGTTTTCTCTTTTTTTTTTGTGTGAAAAAAGCTTGTTTTTATTAAAAATAATATTCTCTTTTATTTTAAATTTTTAAATATTTCTGAATTTAAGTTTTCAAAAAAAAAATTGAATTATAGGTTTTTTTTAAATACTATTACTTAATGTGATGCCATTATCGTCTTTTTATTTAAATAGTAAGTGTATTATGGACACTCCATAAGCAATAATCTAGCTTCTCCAATAATCAGCTTCCAAAAGCTGCTCCCAACCAACTTCTCAAAAGCTGATTATTGGAAGAGCTAATTGTAAAATAAGATGTTGTGGGGAGGTTTGCCAAACACCTATTTGCTCAAAACTTGAGAAATAATTGATTATTTCTCAAGCAAAAGTAATCTCAAAAATAGCTTAAGGGGCAATTTGGTATTTCTCTAGCTTTTAAAATAATTACCGTTAGTTGTGCTGAAGAAATAATCTGATGTGAAGTTAATCAGACAACTGTTTGGTTGAAATTGTTGTTAACTCAAAAGAGTATTTATGTGTTTGGTAAACAAAGATGAAATGAAAATTTGTTATATTTTACTTGGTTTTCAAACCAAACAACCATGTAATATATATCTCCTTCAAATATTTAAAATGTAATATATATACATACACATAATCTTTTTCTCCTCAATGCGCACTGATATAAATATTATCAGTGTATTGCATATGGGCATAGATTATGGATAAGCACTGACAAGTACATACAGACTGGGTCAAAACAATTGAGGTGGAAATTTTCCTATGTATATATATATATATATATATATTTTTATATATATAATATATATTTATATATATGTATGTATGGGTTAGGCTATAAAACACCAATGTACCCATACATTGTGTAAGAAATATTGTGATCGTAATTTGAAAAGGTGTGATCCAACATTCGATCTCAATATTTTCTATACGGTGTACGGGATACACCGATATTCTATAGATTGCCCACACACACACATATATATATATATATATATATATATATATATATATATATATAAACAAATAAAGGCAAGTGCAGTATTAAATAACAAACGAATAAATAGTTATTATCTATAAAGAGTCATGCAATTTTATCTATATGCATAAGTAATGTTTTTTCTTTATGCCGTATAAAACTATAACATAATCATTCATGTAGTTTTTTTTTTTGGGTTTCTATATGCCCTATAAAACAATAACAGAGTATTATTCATATGGTCCTAATAAAAATTTCTCAACCAAAACCTAACAATATTCTTAGTTTTTTTTCTTTGAGTCGGTTAAAATTTCAGAACAAATCTAATTTGAAAAACACATATGAACAATGACAAATAAATTACAAAAAAAAAAACGTTACCAGTAACAGTGATCGGAAGAGCAATCGGTGACAATGACCAGAAAGATTACAACAATGATAATTGCCGACTTATGTTGTTAACGGAGACAACCAATGATGAACGTGCTTGAAATAAAATTGATTTATATGAAATTAAACCAAAGATATAATTGTCTTTATGTTATATCATTAGGGATAATTTAGCCTTAAATAAGATTCATTAAATCTGATAGCAAATTCTTTCATAATCACTTTACAAAAGCAACCCCTATCTGCTTTTTAAAATTGTTGACAAATCAACATGGATTCTCAAATAATCACTTTTGGAAATATTATCAAAAAAAAAATGCCAAAATTATTAAATAATCAGATTTTAACATCTCAAAAGCAGTACCAAACGGGCCTAAGTCGATTAGTTTGCCGACTCAACACTTCTCTAGATTTCTCTAGCCAAATGCAAGTTGCCTGATATGTTTCTTCATGCCTATAGAATGTTCAAAAAAATCCTTGCAAAATCACATCTTAAGTAGATTCAAGAATGTTCAAGAGAGAGAAAGTGTTGACTCTCAACACTCCCCTCAACACTTTCTCTTCTAAATTCTTCTTGATGATTATACCGAGTTCTCTTCGAAGATAACCCATGTCTATTCTCTTTTATCTTACGTACTTCCGCAATCATTGCCGGTACTTTAACATTTTGTTTTTTAGTTAGAGCCACATTTGCATACCTTAAATTAGGCTTTCGTTGTGTGCGGGACCTCTTTAATTGTGGCATCTCTTTTGTATGATCTTCAAGCTGACTTGGTCTCCCATCCCCTAGCGTTCTTTGATATACGCTAATTAGCTAAGGACTTTGTGATCATGAATTCTCCAACCCATTGCCATCATCGAATGCAGTCGATTCTCCAACAATTTCTTGAGTTGATTGCAGTGTCTTTTCTTATAGTTCTTCATCGGTTCTTTCCTATATCAGAACTTCTAAACCCATCCTATCTTGAAAAGCTATCTTTTATGGTAACCACCATGAAGAAACTTCATCAAACACCGTATTCCTCGAAATGTGACACCGTCCAGTTGTGGGATCATAACATCTCCACCCTTTTCTTTCATTATCGTAGCCCACAAATATGCACCAAGTCACTTTCTTGTCAAACTTACTATGTAAGTGTTCTGGCACGAACACATAACAAACACAACCAAAAAACTCCAAAGCGACTTCCCATGGGCTTCTTGCACTATAACTTATGGAAGGGTGATCCGAACCCCAATCTTGTTTGTTGTAACTTGTTGGAGACATGAGCTGCCGTATTCATATACTCTGCCCAAAATCTGCTTGGTACATTTTTCACATGTAACATGCTTCGACAAGTCTTCGCGATGTGCCAATTCTTCCTTTCTGCCACACTGTTTTGTTGCGGAGTGCTCGGACATGCCCACTGCCTCTCGATTTTATATTTTCTCAAGTAGTTTGAAAACTCCACTTAAGTGTACTCATTTCTGTTATCCGTCTGCAAGCTTCTTCCCGACTTCTCCTTCAACCTTCTCACGAGATTTTTTAAACTTTGCTCATACTTCTGACTTTTATTTCATAAAACAAACCCACACGTACCTTGAGAAGTCATCTGTAGAGGTCACCATATATCGAAATCCACTAATTAATGCTTGCTTTACCAGACCGAACACATCTAAGTGAACAAGCTCCAATGGCTCTTTTGCTTTAACTTCGATTATGTATACGGTAACTAATACGCCTTCTCAAACCGGCATCCTGCACATACCGTGTCTCATAGAATCTCCAACTTGGGAAACCACCTTAGCATTGACTTGTTCATCATCACCTTCAACTTACGATTGTTGGGATTTATGCCCTAAAGTTTGTAATTTGTAAATGCTAGAAAAACATAAATAAAAGAAGTAGTTAGTTCAATCAATAAATAAGACTCATACGTTTATGTCATACGTGCTTAACACCCAAGATTGCTAGATGTAATCTCAAATTGAGTATATGAGTGTCTCTTTTCTCGCTTCGCCCTGCCCCTGCCGGATACACAGAGGTATTCGGTTGAGACGTGCAATTTAAAGAGTACGTAGAGAACAAATAAAGCTGGATACTTTATTTGTGGTTAATCTACTGCTGCAGTCCATTCCGTAATGTACGGTGGTCTTATCCTAGACTTTTCATATGGTGATATGAGAATGGAGCCACCTTATGTTATGTGATTATTTAGGACTGGGCCACGATCTATATGAATCTCTCACAAGATCCATTACATGTAGATATTCATATATATTAACAAATGATAGTTGTATATGGATTGATCTTAATCCTGAGTATCTTACTAACTCTTTCAAGTTAGATCGTGGTTTTTGACATACCATGGGTGAGATCGGAGTAGCATTCTCAATCACTAACTCTGTATCTTGGAATCACAGTTTGGACTTGTGGCTGGGAAGGTTTTCACACAATAAAGGAATTCACTCCTTACAAGAAGTTGAGAAGTAGTTCCCTTGAGGGTTGATTCGGGACATGAACAATAAGAGCGCTCTCCTTCTTCTGTAAAGGAATGAAGGATATAATTGTTCATTAGATAATCAATGGTACTCAAAGGAAAAGATATAATTAAAGAGGTATTACAGACTTTATGACAGAGCTCTAATTATGAACTACTTGTAAAGGATCATACCATATGTAATAGTTATATCGATGGACACTGATATTTTGGTTTGTGTAAAACATCTACAGTTATGAGAGTACAACTTCGGTTTTTAGTGGAATAATTCTGAGGTTAATAATTATGAAATATTAATTAAAGAGTTTTAATGAATTTTTCTAAGTATTATTGGAGCTCAAAACTGTGGGTCAATTAGGTCCATTTGCTAGCCCTTTACGATTATTGGTAACAAGGTTCATGGTTAAATGGATGGTCCAATTAATTATGTTACGAAAGTAACTTGGATTTATTCTGGGAATTAAGTAAATAATATGATTATTTAATTAATAAATTACTTAATTGATTAATTAAATATAATTAAATAATTTGATTATTTAATTGACAAATTAATAATTAAGAATTATTAATTGTTAATTGGAGGTTGCATGTTCAAATCTTGACAAGAGCAAAGAAATAAAGTAATGGAGATTATCCATATTTCTTTTAAAGAGGTCAAGGGTCCAAGTCTTAATGACAATCCATATTAAGATAGGATTTAGAATCCTATCTTAACTAGGTCACTAAAACCCTAGTCTCATGATTATATATATATATATATATATATATATATATGATATCATGAAACAAACATAACCTAACCCCCCTAGCAAAATGAGAGAGAGAGTGCGGCAAGAAGAAATAAAATATATATACATTTTTCTTCCTTGGCCGAATTTCATCAAGAGGACAAGGAGTTGTCTTCTCCTTTCCCTGTAGCCTCTATCCAGTACTCTCAAAATCCGTGACGTATCCACACATAGTTACCAGTTCGCAGGTCATAGCTCGGAAGACTTAGTGGTGACGGATCGAAAAGAAACAAAGGAGAAAAGCAATAAGGTATTCTTGAATCCCTATCTTATATTCGTGTATATGTTAAAAAAGGTCCGAAATAAAAAAATTTTAAAAACCTAATTTTTTCCGTTGCGTTGATTTTATGAAATCACAACTTTGTATTTTTGATATTCGGGACCTACAACGATAACTAACATGTCCCAAGTGAGCATGCCAAAGATCCGTAGTCTCCTTCTTACAAGTCTTATCTACAAACATTGATTCTGCTGACATAACGTAGATAGACTCCATCTTCAATCCTTCCATTATGGGTGTCCCTACCGGATCAAGGTGTCGATATACCTTGACATCTTCTGGACCAAACACGACATAGTTTGTTACGGATGTTAACTACGAAACGGACATCAGATTCTTTTTCATCCCAGGCACATCGTATACGTTATATAACTGAACGTGCTGAGTACTGAATTGTGGGACAATTTACGTCTTACCAATGTAAGTAATTGGAATCTTTGTGTTATTAGTCATGATAACCATCTTATAACCCGTGTATTCAGAGACACCTATCAACTTCTTCTTATCTCATGTCATTTGATATGAGCATCCGAAATCCAAAATCCAATCGTCATCATAATTAACTGTCTTTGGATTTGGTGTCACCGTCATCGCATTTTCATCGGGTGCACACACGAAGACTCCAAGAGCCATTTCATTTTTGCTAGAGCCATAACACCTTTCTTCTTTCTTGTCAATGTTGATCTCCGCTACCGACCGTTCTTTAGCCGATTTAGTCACCGCGAACGACATTTGAGAGTCTCATTCTTCTTCATTATTTTCTCTATGACTCTTTGATGTCACCAGATAGCCTTCGACATACTTCTTCATGAATATGCAGTCTATTGTATGGTGACCTTTCTTTTCGCAATTATAACATTGCCCATTGCGTCTCCTGGATTCTCTATAATCCTCTATATCTCTTTCTTGATTGGAAAAAGCTCCCCCTTCACCTGAGCTTCTCTCCTGCTGCCCTCTGGTTTATACCCAATCCTTTTTACAGCATTCTGGATCGACCAGCCTTTGGCTTTATTACTGAATAAAATCTCTACCTTATTCCTTAACGAAACTCCAACCATTTGTTTTGCTAGAGTTTCTTGGTTGACCGATATACTTTCCAAGTCTAACAAAGTTGGTTCTATTGGCCACCTATGAACTGCCGTGATTAATCCACTATATTCAACTTTTAAACCCTGAATAATTAACATTCTCATCTGATCCTCACAAATATTTGCTTTTGGATCGAGATCAGAAATTTCACGGCATAAATTCTTAATTTTCATGAGATATTGGCTTATCGACAAACCTGCCTAAGTGGTAAACTGTAGGGAAAAATTGCTTAAAACCGCAGCGGAAGGCGAAAAAATAATTTTCGTATAGTTTAAATTTTTTCTAAAGATTTGAACATTAACCCTTTAATTAATTAAACTCAAATATACGGTTAGAGTTAAATACCTCTTGTCGCGTGATTCGATTGACTTACGTCGATGGTAATCCGCAAGATCTTCAATCCTAGCACGTACGTGAATCACCTAGGAGCGTGGTCTCCGTTTTTCTTTGAATTGCTTACCTTAGAATGGATGTATGGAATTTATGATCTTGATCTTCAATAGTAAAACACCCAGAGCCTAAAAAAATTGTTCCGGTCACTTTTGAATTCACAATCAATATGATTGAAACTCGCGTAACCCTAAATCGAAAGTGTGCACAAAACCTTTTGATGTTAAAGGCTTGTAAGTGCACTATCGAATGAGAACTTATTTTCTTTTTTTCTCTTGGCCGAAAATCTATGTGTATAGAGTAGGATTTTTTATTTTCAAAACAAACAAAAAACTCTCTCTATTTTGCTTCTTTTTGGCCGAAAATTCATAACCTTATATTTATAGGTTGGCCGAATTTTCTCCTTCACCAAGTAGAGTTGGCCGAATTCATTGAATAAGAAATCTAGGGTTGGTTAATTTCCTTACTTGAAAAGGAATTGTCCTTTTCCCTAATTCCTATCAATTCAAGAATCCTAACCCTTGTAAGGACTAGTGGTGGCCGAATTCTTTGTATAATAAGGAGTGTATGTGGACTTAATCCTTACCACATTAGGACTCCTATCACTTAAAAGAATTCCAACCCTAATCCAACACATAGTATTTAATTTACTGATCAGGAAAAGATTTTGATTTAAACTATTAATTAATTAAATAATTAATTAATTCCCATTTAATCAAAACAATAAAATAAAATAATATCTTAGGCTATTTTATTTAGCCTTGCCGCCCACACCATGTATATATGGGCCCAATATTATTTTTCTTATTTTATTTAATCCATTAGACTTTAAATAAAAGCCCACATGTGAACCAGAGTTATTCTTACTAAAAGAAACAAGCCTACATGTCTCCTTTTAATATATTAATAAAATAGTGCAGTCCATTAAATAAATAATAGACATATTATATTCTTAATATATTAAATGCAATTCTAGATGGACCCATAAATTGGTCTGGTAGAATATATCAAGTGATCCATGCAAGTATGTGTGGATTGTGGATCTTGGCGGGCTATCTAAATTTAAGCTTCAATAGACATAACCTAATCACAATCAACAAATGATTCACTTAGGTCCGATCTATTAATTTTAACTCATTCCACTAAAGGGCTAAAATTGAACTCTTAAATAAAGATAGAATAAGGAGATGTTTCTTATTCATACCCTAGACAATCTTATAGGAGATGGTGTATCCTCGTGAATAATATCAGTAATCGCCAAGAGCTCATAGACCGCCTATAGCTTTCCAAGTTACCATATTTCCTCATATGACCACATTTTGAACTTGGATATTTTGACTTGTCCAGAAGCCATGTCTTCAATAATCATTATTGAAAACTCAACGTTGAGATTTAGTATCCAATACCTCAAAACATCCATGTGATGATATTATACTCTCATTTAATAAATGGAGTCACGATGTCCATATCTATAAATGAAGTCCTCTATCGATTAACAAATGAATACCACCAAACTATCGAGGATAGACTATGCTATATAATCGTACTCATTGATAGCTCAAATGATAACACTTGCAACCATAAGTCCATCATTTATCTCAGGATTTAGATAGACTCTCCGATTGTCCTGATAATGAAAAGACTTATATCTAGTGACGGTTCTAGATAAAGTATTTCATTGTGATCTAGTTCAATGCACCCAGTGCACTAGATTCTTTTACTCGAAAACCTTTCGATGATTTTAGACTCATCATAACTCATTTGATCCCACTCAAATGCTAGTAAAAGAATTCTATAACTTTATCAAGATAGAGGTGCCCAACCTTTAACTTAAGTTGTGAACGTTATTCAAGACTAACTAAAGAATTGTGTCTACCTCATACATATCCGGATGTACAAACAATTCTTCATATCTCATAGTCTTTTGACCTTATGATTATTTACCTTGACAATTATAATTATAAATGCTATAAGATTTTACAGAATCAGAAATCACTTTATTTATATGTAAAGATTGTCAATTACAATATTACACTCTTGCTATTGAGCATAATCCTAACATAAACATCAACTCAGTTCTCTAAGAACTGTAGCCGAGCGTCATTCTTCTTCGAAAATAGTGCTTCGAAAGCTTCCCAAACAGCTTTGGGTGTTTCCAGATCTTGAATGTACCCAAGTAGCTCTCTATCAACGGTTATCTTGAGTACATGCATAGCTTTTTATGCTATGATCCACCATTTCTTGAGTTCATCGGCCTTCTCGGATAGAGGTGATGTAGTCTCGTTGCTGCCTACTACCTCTCATATAAATTCTGTCATTCGAGGTTGGATTTTATACACATTCGCCAAATCTTGTAGTTACTGTTATTAAGCTTTTCTAGCCTTCTTGTTGTGTTCACTAAGTTCTCCGACATGGTCTCAAACCAATAACTTCACAATCTAAGACTGCTGTGAATATAACGCCACCAATGTGCAACGACGATACAGTCTCAGACCGCCACAGTCCCTAACTGTTGTGAGGGCAATACCACAAATACACAACTACAATATGGTCCATGGTCACATAACTCTGATATCAAATTGTTGAGAAATAGAGTACTTGCCATAATGAAAATTTTGTTTTTATATTACACAATTTATACTACAACATAACACTCACATACACATTATACACTTACTTGTCTGCTTGCTTGTTATACATGTTTAAACAGAGACCTTATGTCTATTTATAGACATACTAAGTTGGTTAGTTTGCTGACTCAACACCTCTCTAGATTTCTCTAGCCAAATGATGTGGTCATTGTTGTGGATGCTGCTTATGCCCCTAGGCTAGATGGGTTTTCTGGTAGATTTTATCAAAGATGTCGGGGTGTTGTAGGTAGTGATATGGTCCTCAATGTTCAGGATGTTTTCATCACTGGAGTTATTTTCCTGGGTCTCAATTCCAGCGTCATTGTTTCTTTTTTCAAAGCTGACGGACTCAATTGCGATTGATCAATTTCGACTGATTGTGCTTAGTAACTTTCTGTTCAAAATTTCTTCGAAGATTTTGGCTGATCATTTAGCTCGGGTTGCGGCCATGATTATTTCTCAGCAGTTCAGATTCATTCAAGACCGGCATATCAAGGATTGTATTTCTTTGGCTTCTGACTATGTGAATGTGTTACAGAAGAAGTGTTATGGGGTAACTTGGCCATGAAGATTGATATCTGTAAGGCTTTTGACACCCTATATTGGTTTTTCCTTTGCAGAGTGCTTCAGGCTTTTGGGTTTTCATCTGTTTTTATGGATTGGATAGACTGCATTCTTCGTTCATCTAGACTTTCAGTTCTATTGAATGGAGTCCTAGAGGGTTATTCCTATTTCTCTATAGGGGTTCCTTAGGGAAATTCGCTCTCTCCACTTTTGTTTAGTATTGTAGAGGACCTTCTTAGTAGATTATTGACGAGGATGATAGGTTCTTTTTAGATTCTACTGATTTCTTTCTTATGGGGTTTTTTAGCTCTAACTCATTTGCTCTATGCAGATGATGTTCTGATCTTTTGCAAAGGCACTCAAAAGAATCTGAAGAATATCATAGGTGTTGTTAGGGATTATGGTGATGTTTCAGTCCAGTTGGTTAATTAGGGTAAGTCCTCCAATTATTTTGGAACTTCTGTCTCCCATTCTTGGATTGGTAGTTTGCAGTCTCTAGTTGGTATGCAGATTGGGCAGCTTTCGCTATCTTATTAGGGAGTCCCTTTGTTTCGAGGTAAGCCTCGAAGGTGGTGTTACGGCCTATTACAAATAAGATCTTGTCTAAATTCGCTAAGTGGAAGCGTAAGTCTCTCTCTTTGCCCGGTCATGCTAGTCTGATTAGGTCGGTCATCACTAGTTCATTTGTGTACGCTTTCGTGATTTACAAGTGGCATTTGTCTTTACTGTCGCTGACTAACCGCAAGTTTAGGAACTTTTTATGGACTGGTTCTTGTGAGGAGACTAAGTTGGTTTGGGTCGCTTCGGATCGTTATTGTAGGCCTTACTCTCAAGCTGGTCTTGGGCTGAAAGATCTTGGATTGCTGAATGACTCGTTGTTGCGGAAATTCACTCGAAAGTTTATAACCTATAATGGTTTTGCTTTCTCATTTCTTTGGGAGAGGTATCTGAGGCAGTTGTAGAAGCCTCGGGGAAGGTATGTCACCACCTTGATTTGGTCTTCTCTTCGGACCAATTATAGTTCCCTTCTTAAAGAAGGTATCTGGCTGATTGGCAAGAACTCTCAGCGGGACTTATGGGCTGATAATTGGCTAGGGGTTCCCATTTTGGAGCGTTTAGGGATTCCAGATTATTTAGCTAATCCAATTCGGACGAAGGTCTCAGATTTTATTCAGAAAGGTAGATGGGTGATGGATGATAGTTTTCGAGCACGCTTCCTAGATATGTGTTTTCGGATTGATCGGATTGCAATTTCTCTTGTTGTGAATTCTCTGGTTTGGGCTAACTCTCGGGATGGTCGTGTTTCTTGCAATGCTGTTTATTCCTAGTTTTTCTGTGATATTCCTCAGGTTGTTTGGTAGAGAGATGTTTGTACCTGTTTTATTCCCCCCCCCCCCCCCCCCCCCCCCCCCCGGCTCAGCTTTGACCTGGTGTCTTATGTTGAGCGGGCTTCCTACTGAGGATAGCCTTTGCAGGTCTGGCTTACAGTTGGCTTCTCGTTGCAGTATTTATGGGGTTAGTAATGAATCTGCAAATCATCTTTTTCTTCATTGTCCCCTGTCGGTTGCTCTTTGGGAGGCTATTTTCTCCACTTTCTAGCGACGTGTCTCTACCGAAACTGGGCAATCCTTCTCTTACAGGCCATGTCAGTTTCCTTTAGTGAGCAGGTTAGGATTTTATGGAAAGCAGATATCCATGCCATTTTGGGGGTGTGGACTGCCAGTAATCAGTGTGTCTTTTAATGGAAGTCGGGGACTTTAGATCCATCCTTTCTCTGGTTTGGCGTGCAGTTTCAGAGGTTAATGGCTCGAAGATTGGTTGTATGTGGAATCATATGGACGACCTTTTGATTCTTCATCGATTTGGTCTTCAGGGTCGTCCTTCTAAAGCCCCGGTGATCAAAAGTGTGGTTTGGTCGCCTCCGGCTCCTGGTTGGATCAAAGTGAATACAAATGGTGCTTCTATGGGCTCTTCGGGGGTTGGTGGTTGTGGTTGTATCTTTCGGAATTGTAGAGGCTTTGTGAAGGGTTGCTTTGCTTTTTCTCTTAGTCAGGTTTTCATATTTGAGGCCGAGCTTCTGGCGGCCTCATTGGCCATGAATTTTATTTGGAAGTATGGGTGGCATCGAATCTGGCTTGAGAGCGATTCTTCTTATGTGGTTCAACTTCTTTCTTCTCGTTCTGAGATAGTTCCTTTGAGGGTTCGTCAGGTGTGGCAGCGCAGCATTTTCCAAATCTCGCAAATGCATTTTCAGGTTTCCTATATTTTCAATGAGAGGAATCAGATTGCAGATGCGCTTTCTAAGCATGCTTTGGAGCTTCAGGCTGATTCTTGGTGGTTCTCTACCCTGCCGTTATGTTCTTCTTTAGTTGGCAATGACTGCATGGGCAGGGAGTTTTTTCGTCTTTCTTGATGTTTTCTTTTTCTTTTCGGTGTCGCATGCGTACCTCTTTTTGTTTGAAGTTGTTTTCCCCCTAATTCTTTGTGCTTTGTTGTTTTTTGTCACTATTTACTTTTCATTTATCTTTTATATATATGGATATTGCCTAGAGTTTTTCAGTATATGATCGCTTGTAATTCTTTTTCCCCTCAGGTCAGTCCAATTTTATTAAAAAAAGATCTCTAGCCAAATGCAAGTTTCCTGATATTTTTCTTCATGCTTCTAGAATGTTCAAAAAAAGCCTTGCAAAATCGCAACATCTAAAGAATGTTCCAACGATAGAAAGTGTTGACTCAACGGTCAGGAATCAAGAAGAGTTGATGCATCTTCATTGAAAACCTTCACTCTAGAGTATATAGTATATGACATTGTAAAGATATATATATATATATATATAGAGAGAGAGAGAGAGAGAGAGAGAGAGAGAGAGAGAGAGAGAGAGTCACTTTCTAGTGCATGATCTCCGCACGAACAAGGATCTCACACAAATTATTCGTACGGGATCATGCACTATTTATATGTAATCATGACTATTTTGGCATGATCACATCAATTCATATGTGATCACACAAACTCACATGCGATCACAGGTAACTTATATGTGATCAAATACAATTCACATGCGACCACATTAAAAAAATTAGTCTTGTTTTATCATGATCATATGTAACTTATATGCGATAACATTATAAACATGTGATCACATGCTCTCACATACGATCACATGATCCCACACAAACAATTCATACAGGATCCTGCACTTGATACCTGCCATATATATATATATATATATATATATATATATATGAAAAATCAAATGGTTTCGGTTTATGTGAGTTGAATAGTTTGCAATAAAGAATTGATAAATTTTTCTTCTTGGTATTCCAATTTGACTCGTGTATTGTGGCTATTAAGAGGAATGTAAAACATCTTAGTAATTGTGATTATCATTTGATGCTTATCGTTGAATCTTAAAAACCATTGAAACTAGCTTATACACTTGTGGCGTTAAGTAGATCTTAGAAAATTAATATTAGTTTATATATTTTCTAATGTTTTTAAACCTCTCGCACATACGTCATGAGGTTGTGGGTTTAGTCTCAACCCCCCCCCCCCCCCCCCCCCCCCCCCCCCCCCCCCCGAATTTATGTAATATTTAAAAAAAAAATCTTTGATCTTACAAAATAGTATAGTATATGTGTGTGTATATATATATAACTAATTAATAATTAAAAAA